>OZ025297.1:262318342-263601199 GCA_964019185.1 Maratus speculifer | reverse complement strand
ATTTATTATAACTTTTTATTGCTATAATTGCAATAAATATTTATATATATCTTAGCAATTTAATATTTTCAATGTTATCATTTTTTAATCTTATTTATCACACCTTAATCTTGCGGGGAGAAAGGGGAAACGGTCAGAACACGTCTAGTTTTATATAATGTCTTGAAACACCTTTCTTAGAAAGGCAAACGACTTCGACGAAAGCGAATATCCAGGAAAATTACTTTTACTGCCGCTATCCTTCTTGGTTATTTTTCCTAGAATGGGCTTTTATAAATTGGTCTAAAATAAAACTCTATGCAATATAATGTTTTTGAATGGAAACAAAATGTATATCATTCTGTTATTTATATAGATATTTTCCCTTAAAAATAAATAAATAAATATACAAAGTATAAAAAATGTTTTTAAGCAAAATATTGAAGGAATTTTCTTTCTAAATATATCTTATGATATACGATAAAATCACTTCACAATATCTTGAAATTAATCTCCAGATCGAAAGTGACATTAATGAACTCAAAAGCGTTTCTAACTCACAAAAAGAGGCGTATTTACGTTTAAAAAGCTTATTTGAATTGATCTTAATTTATGACTATTTAAGGCTTTTGCCCAGATTACTGATTTAACGAGGCAAATGATCAAAGACGAAATTTTCTCCCTATTTATATTCTTTTAAAACTGTAACACGTTAACAAATTCCGTAAATGTTCTAAAAAATAGGAATTTTTAATAATAACTGTTTTTCCAAAAGCTCATTGGAGACTTACATTAATATAATAGTCGAAAAAAATATATTTGTTATTTATCCAAAATATTAATATCTATAGTTAAAATATTACTTTATACACTACGTAACGATTTATTTTTTCAGTTTTATCCTCATTTTAATCTTATTTTTTGCGCTACAATATTATGAGCAAAAAAGGGGAAATGTCTTAACACATCTAGTTTCATATAATGTCTTGAAACACCTTTTTTTTAAACGCAAACGACTTCGGTGAGAACTTTTACTGCCTCTATCCTTCTCGTGTTATGTCTTCTAGAATGGACTTTTGTAAAATGGTTTCAGATGAAATTTGATGTCAAATAATGCATTTGAATGGAAACTAAATGCGTATTCTTTTATGACATATATTGTTATTTTTTTCCATAAAAAAGAAAAAAAGTTTTTACAGCGAAATATTGAAAAAATATTATTTACTATATCTTATGATATATGGTGAAACTGGTATCGAAATATCTTGAATTTAATTACTCGACGAAGAGAGTAATGGTTTAAATGGCTTTTGTAACATAATAAAAGTACATATTTATGTTTAATTGCTTGTATTACTTTTAATTCATGATTATTTAAATCTTTTGGTTAGTTTCTTAATTAAGAAGAGAAATAATCAAAGACAACAACTTATATCTCTATGCATTATTTTATTACTGTAATATATTCATAGCTTATCTAAACTTTTTTTAAAATAACAAATATTATTAAGAATAGTTTTTACAAAAGAGTATTAAATTTCAGCGTTAATATAAGTATTTTGAATATATATATATATATATATATATATATATATATATTATTTATCAAATCTATTAATCTCTATAATTACAATATTTATTTGCATATTTCTTAGCTATTAAATTTGTTCCGTATAATCTTCAATCTTATTTATCGCAAATCAATTTTCTACAGAAACAACGGAACGGTCATAACACGTCTAGTCTCCTGTAATGTCTAGAAACACCTTTCTTAGATACGGAAACGACTATGGTGAGAGCAAATATCCAGAAAAATTACTGTTATCGACTTTATCTTTATTCATTTACTGTCTCCTGCAATGGGCTTTTGAAAAATTGTCTCGCACGAAATTTAGTGTTATATAATGCTTTTGAAAACAAGATAAATTCTTATACCTTTCTTACAAATATAGATTAAAAAAAACCACAAATTATGAAGGCATTTAACTCTTTCCGGCACAGTGTGCATATTCTGGTCACACCTATTTTTTAATTCCAAATTTGCAAACGGCACCAATAATATTTTAATAGACTTTTGGTTTTTCAATGAAAGGTTAAATTAAGGAATTCTTAAGTACGAAAATATTTGTTTGCAAATTCCGTTAGCATCTTAAAATTTCTCACTTTACTAACAGAATTTGTCCGTGCCGGAAAGTGTTAAGTAAAATATTGAGCATATTTTATTTCGTTTATAAATATTTTTTATATTTTACGATTAAATTCGTTCAAAATTTGTTCATAGCGATATTAATGATAGACGGATTGAAACATCTTTTAATAGCAACAGCTATTAAGTAATTCAGTTCTTACTGAAGGTGAACTGAATTAGTTTTAATGAACCTTAAGTCTTAGTGAAAAAATTCAATAGATCACCTATTAAATCTACTCCTTTCAATTCTGTTATAAAGAAATCTGATGATTTGATCGTCATTCCCTTTTATCCCCATTTAACTTTCCAATTAGCTAAAGCTTTAAGGTTTTTTTTTTTTTTTTTTTTTTTTTTTTTTTTTTTTTTTTTTTTTTTTTTAACGTTACATATAAATTTGTTAATAATTTAAAATTATTTTCCACTAAATCCCTGTTCCGGAACTTTAAAAATGAGGGATTTATAATGTTACTTGCAATGGCCGTGATTTATCTCATATTGGTCAAATAAAAATAAATCTCGATATCCACTTAAAAGGACACCCGTCTTACGTCATTAATCAAGAAATTTCTAAATCTTCTATTGCCAAGCACTCTAAGGATTCTGGCCATAGATTTATTTTCAATCTGCTAAAATGATCTTTAATGCCAATAGTACCTCTCATTCAGATTTTCTTGAAAATTTAGACATTTATCTTAATCGTAAAGTTATACCTAATAATAAATCTGATTCTAAAAAGTTCCCTGTAGCCTGCAAAAAAACATTTCAGAACTACCATAAAATTCACATTTTGTATTAATTACATACATATTTTTTTTATTTCTACGTGAGTTCTCATACATGTATGTATCATTATTATTTTTATTTATTTATCTTTCTTTATTTTTTAAACCATTTTTCTTTTTCTTTCCCTTTCTTCATTTTGTTCATTATGATTATACTCCTCCATGCGCGTGTGTTGCCTTCTGTATTCCTATCGGCTGTACTTTCAGTTTTTTTTCTATTTCCCGTCTTTTTATTTCAGTCATTGCACTTATTTCGTAGTAGACGCAAGTATTCTTTCCGCTTAACGAGCGAAGATTTTTGAAAAGCCTACCGAATTCAAATATTTTTATGGTGTGTTTAAGAAGTTTTTATTCCTTTACATTAATTCATACCAGTTTAACTTATTTTCTTTAAATAATATAAGTTAAGCATTTAAAAATAAGCTAATATAAAATTTACTAAGTACCGTATATTTCGTGTATAAACCGAGGTGCGCAATGGTTGTGTTACATAAAAATAATTTCATCATGTTGTTCACGTTACATAAAAATAATTTCAACAAGTATATTTATAATGGAATTATTTCATGAATGTTAAAGAGCTTTCCTAAGTCATGTACACAGTACTGAATTGTATTTACAGTAGTTTTTCGTATAACGATGGAAAAGCTAAAGCAGCATTTATATTCTTTCATAAATGTGGTTTTATATACGTTACACTATCACTTAACTTTAAATTTAAAAACTGTTTTTTTTTTCAAAGTGGTTTTGTAAATCTAGTTTGAAATCCAAATGTTTTGAATCAAGCAATCAGCAAAATGTGCCTGGTAAAAACGTGTCAATCATTCGTTTGCTCAATTTTTCATCGCGTTTGCTTCGCATCGACTTATAAATAGACTTAAATTTTTGGACAATTTGCCACTAAAAAGTCATATACACGGCTTATATTTGAAAATATACGCTAAAAACAGCCATTGTTATACACTAAAAAGAGCAATGTTATATATATATATTTTTTTTAATGAGACATTTTAAATGTATTGATATGCAAAGGATTTAAATAAGACAATTAAATGCCATTTCGTATATAAGCTGCGAATTTTTGGTATTTTCTCCATGCGAGAATTGGAAGGTCGGTTTATACACGAGTTTAGAAAACATTTCAAATTAGATATACTGAAACAAAAAGGATTATAAATGGAAAAACATAAAATATCCACAAAATAAGAAATAAATAAAAGAACACTTTAAATGGTCCATTCTTTTAAATTAAACACATCATCAAACATATTTTACCATTGGAATTATTATCAGAATTTAAAAGCAACTAACTTTAATTGATTTCGCTCATTGATACATCAGAATGATGTCGATACGTCTTCAGTATCTAATCCATCGTCAACGACATGTTCTTAAAAAATGATATTATCTTCAGTTTCACCCATCGCATTACTGATGCAACATATTTTGAAATTTCGGACGAGCATTGCTTTTCGTAATTCAAAAGAATCTTCTATCAATAATTCAGTGACAGCAACGAATTGATTTTTTTTTTTTTTTTATCACCACAATTTTGCCACCATAGCTGCATCTTCAGAGGACATGCATTCCCATAACTTCGAAAGGGGCATTGTGTCTAAATGACTCATTTGGAAAAAAATAATAAAATTAAATAAAATTCCGTGTGTTCAAAAATAAAATTAAGGTCATTCGAGATCTATCAAAGATCTAATATTTTTATTATGACATTTTTTAGGGAAAAAGTTCAGATAAAAGTTCAGACAATAGTTCAGAAAAAAGTTAATGAATACGTTTTTTCCCTGTTAGAAAATGATACATTCCACTTCTGATTCGGAAGGAAATGAAAAAATGGATAGTCCATTTTCTCATAGGGGAACAAATGAAAAGGGGAAAGAGAAGTTTTTCATTTTATGATAGGGAAGAAGTGTGATCATCGATGTTGTTTGTTTGTAAATTTTGTCATTTTTTTCTCCAACAATATCCTGAGACCCATCTTCTTTTATTCATGTTTTGTAACTATGTTCGCCTACTACCTGATATATTTTGTTTTATTCAACTGTAATGCTTTTTTGAGACTAGACTATTTTAAATGTTGCAGATTTTAAAACATTTGAATATTTAAAAATTATGTCTACTAATAGAAACAATATCCCAATACTGTTCTATATTATTTAGCTTGTCTTAGTGTTAAATTTTTATATTTTACTAGAAAATGTTTGGGATACTATTGCTTAAATAAGATAATGAGAATGAAACGAACAAAATGTTATTTCCATCGTGATTTTGTGAACATACCAATGTAAAGCAACAATGTCCCATTAAAAATACATTTTTAAAAAGCTGGTAGAGTTACATTAAATATTCATGATAAAAGAATTTTGGGATATTGTTCCTTGCAAGAGATATAGCACTCCAAATACTGGCATTTCACATTTCATATAAAATCCCATTCATAAATTTGAACATTGACATTTTCTATAGAAAACAAGAATGTTTATCAGGGCTTACAAAGTCCTCATTATTCATTACATATAATCTACTTCAACGTAATAAAATCAAGCAAAATGCAACTATCGCATTTTGTGTGATTTCCTTAATAACAGATAAATCCATCAAAATAGAAAAATTAAACGTAACAACTGCTTGCATTTTAGAAAAATGCATCGTCTTGACGTAATTACAGAAAAATATTTATACTTTTAAAATCAGAATGCATGAAAATTTAAAAATTTTCAGAATTTCCCGACAGAACTAAACATTATTAGAAAATAATGTCATAGCTGGCTTTTTGAAAATTATCTTATCTCTAAATTGATTTCTTAATATTAAAACGACTACATTAAAATAGATTTTAGAACATGCATAGTGCATATGCAAAGGTGAATTATTGTCTTTGAATGATATCAGTTTAAAAAACAGCTAAAGTATGATAGACAATTTAATTTTTTCTTGACTTATAAAACAAAGTAGTAAGGTTATATTAAATTTTCTTCATTCTTAAGCATCTTTTTAGATGTATGACGACAGAAAATAAATGATTCAATTAATAAAAAAGTAAAAAAATGACATACATTTCTATAAAGTTAAATTTAGGAAAATAGTATGAAAAAAAATATATAAAAATCTGGTGATATTTTTAAGTTGAGAGCGACTGGCTTATATATACATATATATATATATATATATAGATAGATAGATAGATAGATAGATAGATACATAGATGAATAGATAGATGATAGATAGATAGATATAGATATAGATAAAAGCCTCTTTTCTATACTAAACAGATGTAACATTTCAATAAAATATTACAGTTTTTTTTCATTTAAGTGGACAAGGGACCTTTAAATTCTTTTTTATTGTTCTTTTTAAACTTTATTTTAAGTTCTGTTATATTCTATATTCTGTTATATGCAATATGTTAAATGTTTATCATATAATAAAAAAATTAAAAAAGTAGAGAAAAATAAGGAATTTTCTTGAATATTTTAATATTATGAAGAACTGCATTTCATACCAATTAAAATCTCTTATGTTTTTATACTTGTTTTTCATTTTAGTATCAAAAAAATTGTGCAATTTTTTTAAAAGAGTAAATATAAATGAAAAAATCCTTGTCGGCTTGATCTATAGGCGGAGGTAGATTTCAAAGGTAAGTTATCATTTCTACAACAAAAAATAAAATATTGTTAGAGATAAACCCATTTTAACAATTTCATTTAGTCGCTTTTGAATAACTTTTAATTTCATTATTACATAAGAGTTGGTTTTATCATCTTAAGTGAAATTCAGTTCAAAATTACCATTTTAACTGCATATTTTGAAAACACATTCTGGCTTTATCAAAACAACTGGCTAATACGTTTCTGAATAAAAAAATGCATTTAAAATGAGTCAGAAAGTAAGCAGTTTGTTACTTGAATACTACTTCAATTTTCAATCACGATCACTTTAAGATGTTCTGCTCAAAAATGCTATTTTCAAAGCATTTTAAAAAATATATTCTATCCTTATCAAAAAACTGGCTAATGCGTCAGATTATATAGTTCTCAAATAAGAGAACTTGTCATTTGGATGTGTTTAAAATCAAAAATGTATTTAAAAATGAGTCATTATAAAAGCAGTTTTAATCTAAGATTTTTTCTTAAACTCCTATATTTGTTTAATTTATTTTAGCTATAAGGATTGGTCCTATTATAAAATTGTCAATGTAAAAGTTAGATATTATCAATAAGATGTAAAATAAATGTAATCGGATTTGATATCTTAAGAATTGGCGAAGTTATGGGGTTTTTTTCCATCCCACTTTTTGTTTTCGTTTTTATTTATTTATTTGTTTTTTCAGTAAGAATTGGACCTATTAAAAACATGTCAGTACAAAAGTTTTAGATAGTATTAAGGATATTTATAAAAAAAAATATTTGGATTTTATATCTTGAGAATTGACGAAGCAATGAATTTATTACTCCCAAAAACCCAATTTTTTCATTTCTTGATCCTATTTTAAATTTTATCAAATATTTGTCAAGTATAAAATTTTTTCACATTTCTTAGAAGTGTTATAAATTTTAACTGATTCAATATCTACTTTTGTATAAGAAATTGTGGAGGTTTTTCTGTTTTCACAAAAACCTTCCCTATTTCCAAACCCTTGGTCCAATTTTGATCATTAAGGAACTTGATCGAGATTTTATGTCCCTTCATTTTCTATAGAATTTTGAAAGAGATCTGGTCAGAATTATAGAAGTTATCATGTGCATAAAAAAGTGGTATAGACCGATAGATAGATAGATAAACTTTTTCATTGATAGGGACCTAGGGGCCTATTTTTAGGCCTAGGGGTCATGATCGGTGTAGATCTTCAAAAACTTTTCTGAAATTCCAATTTGGGAGCGAACGCAATAGGTAGTATTTCATACGAAACCTACCTAAACATTAAAGGAAATTAAGTGTAGAAATATGATGCAAAAATTGTGAAACATTAGATATTCTTTCTTACCTTAATATTTATATATATAAAATTTGATGCCCAATTTTATTTCAATATTTAATTTAAACTGATAAAAAAATATTTAGGAAATAAATTGATTTCGAATGCGCATAGTTTTTTTTTTTTCTTCATAACATTGAAAATACTCAAGAAGTTTCCTTATTTTCTGCACTTTTTTTATTGCTTGTGCTATAAATATATGCCATGATGCATGTAATGTGCCGTTGAAAAATATTTAAGGTAGATTTTAAAGAAATGAGTTTCATGGTCTTTTGTTTCAAAAAAAGGGTTAAATCTGCAGGATATTTTAAATTAAAAATTGTAATTTCTGATTATTTCCTACTATAAAACACAAATACATAATATCTCCTATCACATTATTGAAAATATAATGTTTTCGCTAGAATTTCCATTTTTTTTCTACACATTACTTTATCAGCCTCCTACGTTTTCTATGAAATTCAATAAAATCAGAATTTAATATTTTGAGGGTTTACGAGAAAACTATGATAGAATGATCCAACATTCCCGAAATATTTCCGAAAAACTTGAAATAAATATGACTTGAAAAAGTGAAAATTCTTTTTTCCGCCTACTTTTGACATAATTACTTTTATAGACATTCATTAGTACTTCTTTATACAAAATAAAATAATTTTAGTGCAGACAGTTCTTAAAAATTCACTTAATTAAACTGTTAATGGATAACCATATATTTGTTTGCAAAAAAAAATTTTCACAAAAATAACTAAAATTAAGTCTTGGTTCAGGTGTATATTTGCACATATAATAAGTCTATTTTTGTCAGTAATGTGTTTTCTAAACAACAAAATTTATCTGAAAATATCATAGTTTTCAATTTATGAACAATCATTTATGTTTTCAAAAAATATTATGAAAGTAAATATTATTTATTTACACTTTTATTATAGCCTTTTATTATCTATCGTTGTTCATAAAATTGATGTATTGAAATTCTGTAAATTTTGAAACACCTTCTAATTTAAGTATACATTTAGACGTTTTATGATGATAACTAAAGATTTAAGGTTTGACCATTTTTTTCGAAAACGTTTTGCTGTGTCTGAGATACATATTGTGACCGATTTATCTCAAAAATTAATTCATTAAAACATATCTAACTTCTTATGTGCTTTAAGATAATTTTTTGCTGATTTCTGTTTATTGTATATCATTGAACAGATGGATCTAGAACATTGCGTTTTTTCTTAGATTTTTGTGACATATGCAATCCCTAATATTTTTTATAGTTGTTTGTCATTATACATGTCATAAATCTGTGCGTTTTTAAATTAAATATCATTGCAAAAGTTAAGTATAGAAATAGAATGCAAAAATGCTGAAAATTCCATCAATTCGGAATTTTCTTTCTTATTTTAATATCCTAATATGTAAAATTTGTTGCTCAGTTTTATTTGTATAAATAGTCTAAACTGATAGAAACAATATTGGGGATTTAAATTGATCTAGAATGTGCACAGGTTTTCTTTTTATTTTATTTTTCTCATAACATTAAAATACTTAATTCTTCCTTTTTCTTCATTTTTTTAAACTTCTTGCAATAAATGTATGTCATGATGCATATAGCATGCCCTAGAAAAATATGTCAAGTAGAATTTAATAAAAAAGGAGTTTTAAAGTTTCCTTGTTTCAATAAAAAAGGTTAACTTTATCCCCCACCCCAAAAAAAGTAGTTTTTGATTATTTCCTACATTTAAATATAACTATAAAATCTCTACTATCTTATTATTACTTATAAAGCTTTTGTAAGAATTCTCTTTATTTCTAGACCTTATGTTAACATCCTCCAATATTTTCTGTAAAATTCAATAAATTCTGAATTTAATATTTTGGAGGAGTACGTACAAACTAAGATAGAAAAATCCGACATTCCAGAAATGTTTGTGAAAATGTTGAAAGAAATATGACTTAAAAGAGTGATTTTTTTTTCTCCGGTTGCTTTCTGACTTAATTACTTTTATGGACATCCGATCATACTTCTTTAGAAAAAAATTTTAGCCCAGACACTTTTTAAGAATTCCCTTAATTAAACAGTTAATGATGAACCATACGTTTGCTTGCATGAATATTTTTCACAAAAAAATACTAACCTTAACTCTTATTTCAGGCATATTTTCACACATATAAGGAGTTTATTTTTCTCAATAATGTGTTTTCTAAATTACAAAATTTATCTGAAAACGTCAGAGTTTTTCTTTTAAGTAAAATCATTTCCATTTTTAAAAAATACGATAAAAGAAAATATTATTTATTTACACTTTTAATATAGAATTTTATCGTCTTTCATTGTTCATAAAAATGTCGTATTGGATTCGAGGAAATTTTTTATTCCCCTTATAATTTAAGTATACATTTACACAAATTTATGATCATAAATAATTTTTGACTTTTGTTTCGAAAAAGGTTTGCTCTGTCTGAGATTCATAATGTAACTGCTTTATCTTAAAAATTAATTTATTGAAATTTATCTAACTTCTTGTGTACTTTAAGAAAATTTTAGATTGTTGAACAGGTGTTATATCATTGTGTTTAATCAGATTTTCTTGATAGATATATGTCGTCACCTTTGACTTAAAATTTCCACAGAGTTTCATTCTGACCATTTTGAAATAGACACTATTTCATTTGTGTTAGTTATATGCTGGCAAAAGACCCTAAAATTACTATCTTAATTATATCAGATGAATTACCATAAATACCATTGTCGAATTCCTTATTCAGTTAAACATTGGCATAATTCGACGGTTGTAAGTTTTTACTGTGCATCGACTGGCACTTGGATTGCTGTGCTGTGTGTGCTGTGTTGACCTGCTCTGTAAACTATATCTCGATACTAAAGGAATAGGATTTCGGCAATTTTAATATTTAAAGTAGTTATCAAAAACTACCTTCTATTTCTTCGAAATTCTCCTCTATATCTCAATAGATGTCGTTGCCATTCTATGATTAATGTGATAATAATCGTGTATATATTATAGTTTCTAATGGCTTGAAATACTCACATTTTTATGTAAAACCTTAAAAGAAAAAAAAAATGGCAAAAACTGCTGATAGCAATCTTGCTTTGCTATTTTAGTTAATTCATAACTTGAATTCCTGTAAAAAATCAATAAAGTGCACCAGACATTGTGATTGATAATGTAATAAAGTGTCTATAAATATAAAGGAAAAGAAAAATGTCTTTTGTAACAAAATTTCCTTTTCTGTACATTTTTGTAGAAAAATCACGAGGTAACCGATGTTTATAGACGCTGTTCTAATGTATTTTAATTATTTTACAAGTAATTTATTTTAAAATTACTAGAAATAATCTTAGGAAATCAACGCAAAATAAATAAAAAGATACACCTTTTATTATTGCCTATTTTAAAGCAGTTTTTAAAAGAAACTTTAACTTTAGAAACAGAAAGACAATTCTCATTTTGAATGTCTTGAAATATCGAATAAAGAAAATTCACAATTCTTTTATTGGTAGTAAGTATGTATAGTATTTATTCAAAATATTGTGGCGTGTTAAACATATTATTTTGTATGTAATGTAGATAAATTTTAATAAATACATGAAAAAAATTAATATAAATTTCAGAAATGGAGAAACAAATATTAATTAAACACGTGTTTACTTTTGAACAATCTCAACAGAACAATTCATATTTTTATTTATTATTTATATTACCGTTTAATTATACAGATTATTCTGTCCATTTAAGATAAAATCATACAGGGAATTTTCAAACAAACACCGGAGATTTAGCTCTTGGTAGTATTTATTGCATAAAACTCAAAATTATAATAACTATATAAAATGAAAGAGCAACTCAAACACTTTTACAAACAAGCTTACAAGTGTTCACTGTGATCACCTTTCGTCATACGGCACATATCTAGTCGATAGCTCAGTTCTTCCCAAATGTTGATTTGTGTTTGTGAGATGATTGTTTCAACAGCTGCAACGATCAGCTAGTAGTGGAAACACATACACATCCTTTATGAAACCCCACATGTAGAAATTCCATGGAGACAGATAGGTTAAGTGTCTGAATAGAAGTTATTTGCTAATAAATATTTCGGAAGAACTGTCGACATGATGTGTGCTGCGGGAAGGAAAGATACTCACATTGAACATTTGTAAGCTTGTAGATAAAATTATTCGAGTTGCTCTTTCATTTTATGTATTAGTTATAACTTTCAGGCTTATGTAATAAATACTACCAAGTGTTAAAACCCCAATATTCAATTTGAAACACTCCATATATTTGCTTTTTGTTTAAATATTACTCCACAGACATGTCCAAGTCAGGTTAACAATAGGTATTCAGTTTTAATGCACTAAAAATAAGGAAATGGTGTATGAGTGCCATATTTCCTTGGAAAAAACACTTATTTTATCCCAATATTGATATAAATAAATATATCAAAACTAAATGTTGAACTTGAACTTAATATAAACTTAAAGTTAATTTAGTAGAATTTTCGCAGCGTTTAACAATATTCTGAACGCTAATATAAGGCAAAAATCAGATCCTTAAGTGTTGAGTGATGTAATTAATAATTCAGAATTTATTATTAGTATTTAACTAATCTGCTATTCATTTTGTTATATCCATTCTCCTCTCATATCCATTTAATGAAAAATCAGTCACACTATTTTCTGATAATATGATTTTTTTAAAGCCTCTCTATTTTTTATTACAAACTTTACATCAATATGATTTCTTTATCCAGTCTAGAACAAAGATTTTTAATCAAAAATATGGGAAAAATATTTTTATTCCACTAATAAATATAGATACACCTGTAATAAAAATGCATACGTCACAAATAAAAAAAAAACATCATTGGCGTTATTTGTATATAAATGTTTATAACATAAAATTTGTAAATGTTTTTATAAAAGTATCTAAAATATTGCTTTAAATTTATGTAAAATACAGTCGCATTCTATATTCCCAAATCTTTTAAGTCCCCAGAAACTTTTTTAAAGATTCTCCCAGCGGTGTTTTTATTTAATATTTTACGAAATGTTGAACACAAGAAGAAAATTTGTGAGCAAAGAACTTATTTTTTTCTTTAGTTATTTGTGAAATAAATAAATAAAAATAGTTTGAAAATAATATTAATAAATATATATATATCACTTCATATATTTAAATATCCTTAAGGCTTTTTTTGAGTTATTCACACTAAAGTATGTTTTAAAAAATTTAACTAAAGCTATAGTTTAACTTGTATTATAAAATATATAGTGAAGTTTTATTAAAATTCTATAAAGGGAGATTGCAGGAATATAAAAATATCTTTCAGACTAACATTTAAGATTTTGTTTATTTAATTAAAATTTTGTTGTTTATCACAAACTCCTTTAATTGTAAAAAAATACAATATTGCCTAAATGTATTAACCTTTTGCATTCGAGAGGTGACGCCGACTCATTATTAGTGTAGTCAGGTGTTCCTCGTAAACAAGGACACCAAATGCTTTAAAAACCACTAATATCTTATAGTTTATTTCCTCATCATTTATCACAGATTATTCGGTCATGAGATAAAGCGAATAAAATTAGTTTAAAATACTGGCGTCAAGAGCATTTGGAGTACCTGTTTAAGCGGTACACTAGTGGTCAGTAAAAATCACCTCTCGCAAAGAGTTAAATAAAAACTTCACTGATTAATTAGGGTAGGCACAATACTATATGATTATACATTTATATTATTGCATTTGTGTTTCTATGTCCCAATAACAAATATATGTATATATATATATATATATATATATATATATATATATATATATATATATATATATATATATATATATATATATATATATATATATATATATATATATATATATATATAATAGTTATGAACTGCTCCATATTATGCAAAATCTGAAATGTATAAAAAATATCACTAATTATGATTTTAAAGATTTATTTAATAATATCGATTTATCGGATTTACATAATATTTATAATGAGCTTTTTAAAAAAATATCAACACGAGTTGCATATATCACATAATATCGATTCTGATTATTTTCACACCTTAACAAATTTCATTATCTATAATGATTTTATCATGCATGATAACAATATATATATTCAAAATGTTGATATACCACAAAGTGGTAGTACATCTAGTGTATTATCTGACTTATACTTATATTACTATGAACGTCATTATTTAAATAATAAAATACATTTATATCGATATATAGATGATGTAATATTAATTGATACTGATAACACCTGTATATCTCAATTCCCTGTCGATTATCCTTCTAATCTAGAACTTTCAAAAAACCTACTTTTTAGTAATACAATCAATTTCTTAGATATTAATATTATATTAAAAGAGAACAAATTTATAACTGATATTTATGACAAAAGGAAAGAATTTAATTTTAAAGTAAATACCTTTACTAACTTTAAATCATGTGATCATAATTCTGTATATCGTAATATAATACTTAACCATTTATATAGAATAAAATGTCTATGCTCTTACCATTTAATTAATATTAATATTAAAAAGCTTGTATATGATGCTATAAATAATGGTTATCCTAAAAAATTCATACGTTCTTTAATATATAATTAGAGATTACATGATCTTATAATTAATTCTTTGCGTAAAAAATGTATAAAAAAAATATAAAACATAAAAATAATAATAATAAATTAAAAATGTTATAAAAATAATAAAAAAAAATATATATAGGTTGGTTGGGAGGGTAGATGTTAGAGTACGGTGGAGCGTGGTGTTGTCTGGATAAAAACGCAAAGGTTAAATATAAAAAAAAAGTGGGTATTTATTTTTACATTATTTTAACATAATTTTTAAACTGTTTAATTGAAACCAATGTATGGATATTTGTCTAGTTATATCTATAGTTAAATAGCTATATTTTAATTATCAAATTAATTTTAATGTTATTGATATAATTTTTGGTATTATTATTAATAATACTATTACTATTATTTTTATTTTATTTTCTTTTTTTAATTTTTTTAATATTTATATACTTTTATTATACTTTATTTTTTTATATTTTTTTAATTTTATTTATTTATTTATTTATTTATTTTTATTTATTTATTTTATTATTTTTTATTAAATTTTTTTTATTTAAACTTTACTATCCTATATTAAGATAATGAGTTTTTACCATGTAAAGTCACAATAAATATTACTGATTAAAGTAACAAAGGGGTATTTAGTTATAAGTTAATATGAATGTTATCATTAATTCTAATTTTCATTATTTTATTAATTTAATTTTATGTTAATATCGATCATTAATTCTCCGGTTCAATTACATTTTTATTCAGCTTTATCTTTTTTGTTTGTTATGGATACTACTTAATCTACATGTGGATTTAACTATTATTTTTACTTACTTTGAACTCCTTTTTGTAAAATAACAATATACAGTCCCTGGCCAAATTATTAGACGCACTCATATTTTCTTGTGTCAAGTCATATTACAAGTTTCATAGAGATATTACTATGCCAATAGTTACAAATGATTATATACATCATCTGTAGGATTATAATAATTTAAAAGCATGCCAATGAGTTTAAAATTATTTATTTTTGTAAATTAAATTAACAATTGCTAAAATTGTAAAACTTAAAACATGAAATTTTAAAAAATGTCAATATTTTTGGAGTCTCCTTTGGCGAAAATCAGTGCCTCTATTCTTCATGGCATGCTGTTAGTATAAAATTGAAATGTTTCTTGCATGTGTGAGTGATGTTTCCAGACAAGGATAAGTTTTCCTATGACCTGTGTTTTGCTCGTTATGAGCTCTTTGTCCAGTTTTTTCTTCATTAGCTCCCAAATATTTTCAATGGTATTCATGTCTGATGAATTACCGGGAGCAATTCAACACAGGGATATTTTTTTTATTGAAAGTAGACCTTGACGGATTGTGCTATGTAACAAAAATCTTTACCTTGCAAAAATACAAATGGTTCTTTATTTGGAAACCATCATTTTAGCTTTTGAATAAACCGATTTTGAAAACCTCTTTATATTGGTCTGGAGAATTGACTAAGAAGTCATAACAGACAAAACCCATCTCACAGAAAATCTTATCCCTATCTGGAATCGTCACCCACGCATACAAGAGACTCTTCAATTTTGTATTAATAGCATGTCGCGAAAAATAGAGGCACTGATAACCGCTAAAAGAGGCTCCAAAAATATTGACATTTTTTTGAGCTTCAAGTTATAAATTTTGCAATTTCAGCCCTTTTTAATTTAATTTATAAAAAGAAAGAGTTTTAAAGTCATAGGCATGTTTTTTATTTATTATAATCCTACAAATGATGTACATAATTAATTGAAGTTATTCACACAGTAATATTTCTATGAAGCTAGTAGTATGATTCGACACAAGGAAAAGGGAGTGCGTCTAATAATTTGGCCAGGGACTGTATATACTGCTACTATTATTAAGTTTCTTTATTGTTTTCAACATATTGTATCACTTTAAATCATAGCATGTTTTTTCTTTTTTTCAAACCATTTATCTCGCCATTTGGCGCGCTTGGCATTCTTAATTTAAAAAGAACAACCCTACTGATCTTGCGAAGATCCATTGCGTGTTTTTTCTAACGAACTGGTTTTTCTACAGTGCTACTATTTCAGCTCGTATAATTAACTATTGCTCCTGCATTTATAATTTATTAATATTTTTATTGCGCAGTCCTCTACATTAATGGATATAACCAGATAAGTTTTTTTTGTTCTCAATATTTTGTTTAATCACTTTTTATCCAAATTATATATGAATGTAAAGTTTATTATTTCCACGTGCAAAAATAGGGTTATTTTTTGCTCATGTTACTTACACTAATTGCTGCACGCTATTGTTTTAATATATATATTTTTTCATATTTTCAACTATTTATTTCTCTGTTCCTAGTTTAATAATTTGGTTTATGTGCGCTGGTAGCCCCAAATACGTATTATTTTGCTATCTCCTGGCTAATACGTGGATGAAACCGCACACTTCATTTGTAGTTCCAGAGCATTTGGGGCCTGATGATTCTGCTCTGAGGACTACAAATTACATTTGAATTCATTTTATTTATTCATTTATTCAGATATACTCGTTTCACTATTTTTTTCTCTTTTTTTTATAATTCAGTCAATTCAAATTCTTCGTTTTTGGTTTATTGTTTTATTGATAAAATCCATTGGTGAATCTTGTCTACTTTTAATGGTATTATATATATATATATATATATATATATATATATATATATATATATATATATATATATATATATATATATATACAGGGTGTTTCTAAATTCATGGTACAAACTTTAAGGGGTGATAGTGCACATGAAGACAAACAATATTAAATAGGAAACTAAGGGTACCAGACATCTTCCGAAGGAGAGAGGCGACATTAAAATTTAGGGTCCAAAAATTCAAATGATTATAAAAAACAGAAAAATTGGTCGATTCGTTTGCGGTTTTCACTTAAACTATTCTTTATGTCAGTATTGTGTGGAAAATAAATTATAAAGATAAATTTCAAAAAATGTCGATAGAGGGCGCTTTAGAATTTGGAGTAACGAACAACTATTTTTTACCGTTATTTTTTGCATCTCATTAATTTTTTTAGAAGCTTAACATAAACTTAAATATTGAGCTCAAAGTCTAAATCGTTGGGAGTGGTTAAGTAGCGCAAACTGAACTGTGGGGAGAGGTTCAGATTTCAATTGATTCTAAAAAACGGAAAAATTGGTCAATAGACTTTTGATTTTCACTAAAATCATTCTTTATGTCAGTATTATCGTGAAAATAAATTATAAAGATAAAATTCAAAAATGCCGATAGATGGCGCTTTAGACTTTGAAGTAACGTACAACTATTTTTACCGTTATTTTTTGCATCTCATAATTTTTTTTTTTTAGAAACTTAGACATAAACTTAAATTTTCAGATGAAAATCTGAATCGTTGGGAGTGGTAAATTAGCGCAAACTGAACTGTGTTCATTGGGGGTGGGGAGGTTCAAATTTCAAATGATTTAAAAAAACGGAAAAATTGGTAGATTCGTTTGTCGTTTTCGCTAAAACTATTCTTTATGTCAATATTTCCTTGAAAATAAATTTTAAAGATTAATTTAAAAAATACCGTTAGAGGGCGCTTTAAAATTTAGAGTAACCAACAACTATTTTCAACCGTTATTTTTTGTATCTAATTAAATGCTTGCAAATGCTTAGATTTAAATTTTGAGCTCAAATTCTAAATCGATTGGAAGGGTTAAGAAACGCAAACTGAAATGTGTTCAGGAGTTGAAATGTTACCCTCCCCACCCCTCGAACACATTTCAAATTTCCGCTATTTAATTACTCACGACTATGCAGATTTTGAGTTAAAAATTTAACTTTGATCGTTTACAAGCATTTAATTAGATACAAAAAATAACGGTTAAAAGTAGTTATTGGTTATTCTAAAGTTTAAGGCGCCCTCTAACGGTATTTTTAAAAATTAATCTTTAAAATTTATTTTTAAGGGGACAAGGGACCTTGAAATCCTTAAAAATATTTTTTTTAATTTTTTGTAAATTTCACCTAAATATTATTCAAGGGTACATTATATGCATTAAAACATGCATTTATCACAAAAAAAATGCGAAAAAAAAATTATTTTTGACAAAAAAATGGCATTTTACGCAACGTCTTCGAAATCTTCGAAATGCCCCCTGCGAATTCCATATCAATGAAAATCCCCAATATTTTTTATGAAAGTTTTTTTTATATATATAAACAAAATTGTGCATCGAATTTTGAATATTTGAATTTAAAAGTAAAAAAAATAAAAAAAATTGAAATTTTGAAATTTTTTCGAAAATGTTTTCAAAATTTTCAAATTTTTTCAATTTTTTTTTTTATTTTTTGTAGATTTCATCTTAAATATTATTCAAGGGTGCATTATATGCATTATGGCATGCATTTATCACAATTTTTTTTTTAAAATATTATTTTTGAGAAAAAAATGGAATTTTACGCAGCGTCTTCGAAACCTTCGAAATGCCCCCTGCGCTTTCCATATCTATGGAAATCCCCAATATTTTTTGAAAAGTATGTTTTATATATATAAACAAAATAGAGCATCGATTTTTACATATTTGAATTTTAAGATGTAAAAAAAAAAAAAAAAAAAAAAAAAAAAAAAAAAAAAATTGAAAATTTTGAAAAAATTTTCGAAAAAATTTCAAATTTTCAATTTTTTTTTTTACCTTTAAATTCAAATATTCAAAATTCGATGCACAATTTTGTTTATATATATAAAACAAACTTTCATAAAAAATATTGGGGATTTTCATTGATATGGAATGCGCAGGGGGCATTTCGAAGATTTCGAAGACGCTGCGTAAAATGCCATTTTTTTGTCAAAAATAATTTTTTTTTTCCATTTTTTTGTGATAAATGCATGTTATAATGCATATAATGTACCCTTGAATAATATTTAGGTAAAATTTACAAAAAATAAAAAAAATATTTTTAAGGATTTCAAGGTTCCTTGTCCCCTTAAGGAAATATTGAAATAAAGAATAGTTTTAGCGATAACGGCAAACGAATCGACCAATTTTTCCGTTTTTTATAATCATTTGAAATTTGAACCTCCCCACCCCTATTGAACACAGTTCAGTTTGCGCTTCTTAACCACTCCCAACGATTCAGATTTTCATCTCAAAATTTAAGTTTATGTCTAAGCTTCTAAAAATCTTTCCAGAGATGCAAAAAATAACGGTAAAAAATAGTTGTACTTTACTACAAAGTCTAAAGCGCCCTCTATCGGCATTTTTTGAATTTTATCTTTATAATTTATTTTCAAGATAAATACTGACATAAAGAATAATTTTAGTTAAAATCGCAAATCAATTGACCAATTTTTTCGTTTTTTATAACCATTTGGAATTTGAACCTCCCCCCACAGTTCAGTTTCGCTGCTTAAACACTCCCAATGATTTAGATTTTGAGCTCAAAATTTAAGTTTATGTCTAAGCTTTAAAAAAAAATTAATGAAATGCAAAAAACAACGGTAAAAAATAGTTGTTCGTTACTCCAAAGTCTAAAGCACACTCTATCGACATTTTTTGAAATTTATCTTTATAATTTACTTTCAAGGTAATACTGACATAAAGAATAGTTTTAGTGAAAACCGCAAACGAATCGACCAATGTTTCTGTTTTTTATAATCATTTGAATTTTTGGACCCTAACCTTTAATGGTGCCTATCTCCTTCGGAAGACGTTTGCGACCCTTAGTTTCTCATTTAATATTGTTTGTCTTGATGTGTACTATCACCCTTTAAAGTTTGTACCATGAATTTAGAAACACCCTGTATACAGAGTATCCCTAAACAAATGGTATATATGCTAGAGGGTGATAGAACACATCAAAACGAGTAATAGTAAATAGGAAACCAAGGGTCCCAAATGTTTTCCAAAGGACATAGCCACCATTAAAGTTTGATGTCTAAAATTTCAAATAGACATAAAAAACGGAAAAATTGGTCGATGGATTTGCGGTTTTCGCTAAAATTATTCTTTGTGTTTGTATTTTGAAAATTGCCGATAGTGGGCGCTTTAGAATTTGAAGTAATGAAAAACTATTTTTTGCCGTGATTTTTTGCAACTCATTAAATGGTTTCGTAAGCTTAAACTTAAATTTTGAGCTCAAAATCTGAATAGTTGGAAGCGGTTAAGTAGCACAAACTTAACTGTGTTCAGAGGGTTTAAATTTCAAATGATTATAAAAAACTGAAATATTGGTCGATTGATTTGCGGTTTTCACTAAAACTATTCTTTATGTCGGTATTTTTTTAAAAATGAATTATAAAGATATATTTCGAAAAATGCCGATAGAGGGCGCTTTAGACTTTGGAGTAACGTACAACTATTTTTTACCGTTATTTTTTGCATCTCATTAAATTTATTTAGAAGCTTAGACATAAACTTAAATTTTGAGCTCAAAATCTGAATAGTTTGGAGTGGTTAAGTAGCACAATCTGAACTGTGTTCAGAGGGTTCAAACTTCAAATGATAATAAAAAACGGAAAAATTGGTCGATTCGTTTGCGGTTTAAAATAAAACTATTCTTTAATTCAGTATCTTCTTGAAAATGAATTTTAAAGATAAATTTCAAAAAACTGTGTTAGAGGGCGCCTTAAACTTCAGTGTAACCAAAAAGAAATTTTAAACGTTCTTTTTGTATCTAATCAAATGCTTTCCAAAACTTGTTAAATGTTTTCGAAATCTTAGATTTAAACTTAAATTTTGAACTCGAATTCTGAATCGTTGGGAGGGGTTAAGAAGCGCAAACTGAAGTGTGTTCAGGAATTGAAATTTAACCACCCTCCCCTCAAACACATTTCACTGTTGTGCTACTTAAACACTCGCAACGACCCAGAATTTCATCTCAACATTTAAATCTAAGCATTTGAAAGCATTTAATGAGATTAAAAAAAGAATAACTGTTAAAAATAGTTGTACGCTACTCCAATGTTTAAGGCGCCCTCTATCGGCATTTTGTGAAATTTATCTTTAAAATTTATTTTCAGTAAAATACCGACATATAGAACAGTTTTAGTGAAAACCGCAAATCAATCGACCAATTTTTCCTTTTTTTATAATCATTTGAAATTTAAACCCTCTGAACACAGTTAAGTTTGTGCTACTTAACCGCTTCCAACTATTCTGATTTTGAGCTCAAAATTTAACTTTAAGTCTAAGCTTACGAAACCATTTAATCAGATGCAAAAAATCACGGCAAAAATTAGTTTTTCATTACTTCGAAGCCTAAAGCGCCCTCTATCGGCATTTTTCGAAATTTATCTTTATAGTTTATTTTCAAGAAAATACGAACATAAAGAATAATTTTAGTGAAAACCGCAAATCAATCAACTAATTTTTCCGTTTTTTATGTGTATTTGAAATTTTGAACCCCAAACTTTAATGGCGGCTATCTCCTTTGGAAAACGTTTGGGACCCTTGGTTTCCTATTTACTATCACTCGTCTTGATGTGTTCTATCACCTCCTAGCGTATATACCATTTGTTTAGGGACACCCTGTATATATATATATATATATATATATATATACATGCATAAATTTACTTTAGTAAATTTTATTTTATTCATAAATTGTTCTTAATTTTTTTTCAAAATTTTAACGCCCAAATTCAGTGTTTAGTGTTATTATTATTATTTTATTTAATAATTAATATTATTATTTATTTAATTATTTATTATTATTATTTATTGATATAATAAAACACCGATGGTGTAACAATTTATAAAACCTGCGGCTCCGAAATTTTATGAATACGCAAACCACCTTTAACTAGCTAAAATAAATAAATAAAGAAAGAAAGAAAAGCAAAAAAAAAAAAAAAAGCGATTTATCTAATATATGATTGCATATCAGGTTTATCAGTATAAAAATTGTTCTATATAGGCAGTGTGATCTCTATAAACAATCGTCTAAATTGTTTGAATTCTATGAGGTATCGGCTATCCTATCCCACTGAAAAGACAATTATTTCCACGAATGATAGATTATGACCAAAAATATGAATATAATATGAATAGCTAATTTCAATATGCATCAATTGAATAATACATTTAACACTAGAACCGCGGGACTTTCGGTATACCTAGAACCGCGGAGCGGGTCAATTTGACCCGAGATGGGAAATGTTTCATAAATATGCCCATATACTTAATCTAGTTAGTTAAAATATTATATTTTCTTACAATAATCAACATTTCTTAGCATTTACATTATATTTTACACATAAAGACAACAGAAATTACCTACATTTCAGAAAATACTATCATTCAAAACTACACTTCATTAAGTAAGATGAAAATATAAGGTACCCTGGGGTAATAACGCCAAGTTAAGGTTTTACCAATTTTCACGGCTTAGTTTTAGATTGTATTTTTCAAACAAATATAGGATCTGATACAGCAACTCATTGACTATCTATATAAAATAAAATAATTTAACAGATATGTATTCATAAAATGTAATGGCGTTTTTTCTTGACCAATGCTATTTGGCGTTATTACCCACCTATATGGGTAATAACGCCATGCAAGCAAAACTATAAAATAAGATGGAATAATTGCATGTAGATAGCCCAATTCTAAAAATACAAACTCTACAAACTTAGAAATTGACAAATTGCATTCTAAGCTATTGAAAATGTTCATTTTTTGTGAAAGTTTAAGAAAAATAAAGGTGTGGTGTGGGAGGGGGAATGAGGCAAAGGAATATCAGACCGTGAGCTTCTTTTTGCTTAAAAAGGACCGCTTAAATATAAATATGAGAAATATTGCACACTTTTAACTGTGTTTATTTGAATCAGTATTTAGGATGTAGCTCGGCCACTGTAGGGAATCAACCGGGGTTTTAATGTCAAGGATTGGCGTTATTACCCCAGTATAGTTATTGCGCAGTACATTTTAAATTACAAATTATCTCGAGAAGATATCCAAAATCTTCAACAGCATTTTAAAAGTACATGAAATGCACTACAAATTTATGTAATTAACAAAGAATTTCCGGATAAAAAGATAGTCTTCACATCACAAAACGTATCTCGCAAATTTTAGGTCAAGCGTTAATTTTAGTTGTTTGTAAAAACAATAAGACCTAAAAATGAAACAAATTAACTTGAAGCTGTTTTTTTGCGATTTATATGACTCAAAACCCTTCTGCGCAGAGCACATTGGTATCATTTATCTGATTATTTCATAATTATGCAAAATATAAGCACTTGGCGTTATTACCCCGCCTGGCGTTATTACCCCAGGGTACCTTATTTGACAAATACTTAACATATATTTTAAACATAAATAAACTTGGACTTAATGAACATCAATGAAAAATTGATTAACGCATTCAAATAAGTTTAGATGTAAAATCGAAGAATAATCGAAAAAAAAAGTTACTTACTAGTTTTATTGTTATATCTTATCCAAATTATTGTATGCATTGCTTGATAAACATAGTTAAAGATTTTACACATTTACCAGAAACGTGTGGTGCATTATATTTTAAATAATCATCTTTAGTTTTATTTTCATTTTTTTAATTGCGATAAAATACTCTTTTATGCTTAGTTTGTGTTTTTCATCGTGTTTAGTTTCTTCATGCGAAAATAACAAGTTTCTTTTTCTTTTTTTTTTCTTTTTGACAGCGAAATAACAAACTGTTCTAGTACGTCTTCAACTAAGTCATGAATAAAAAGATGTAAACTAATAGGTAATAGACATATACTAACTATATTTCCGGTTAGAGATTAACATAAAATCAAAGCATTGATAGTAGTATAATATGCAAAATATTAAAAATTGCAGTTTACCGGCCTCCTATAAGAAGCAGGCTTGACATATACAGACCATATGAGAAACCAGACAGTTACACTGAATTCAGTTGCGTTCTAGTGTATTTATTACCTTTAAATGCATTAGCATACTAAGTGTATTTAATATTGTTTTGGATTATCTAAAATTTCAACAGTTAGATGTAGACTGCTAAGAAACTAATCATTTTTACCCTTTTCTCTTTGGTAAATAGTTACACTGAAGTCTAAATGTCTTAGAAGAATAGCCGCATGCAATTCCGATTTTGCCATTTTTACACAAACTTTTATTTATCGTCGTAGACATTTTACAGTTTCTATAAGGTAAGTTTTTTCTCAACATCTGCAAGAAACTAGAACATGATATGATACTGAATTTATCTGGTTTTGGTAGACATATACTGAGTAAACCTACTGTCAGGTTTTGTAAGAAATAATTGCTCATCTACGCTTATGTTAAGCCCTATTATATAGTTAGTCTTGCAGTTTTCTTTTCATCTTCTTTATTTCCATGTGTGAATGCAAAAGTTATTGCTTTTTTTTTTCAGATTTTCATGAGTATAAAATTCAAATTTTGTCACTTTTATTGAAATTATTAATTCTTCCTTTTTATATCCTATTTTTTTAAATGAAAACTATCACAAACTTTCGTTCATTACTGAAAAATATTAAACTATATTCTGATGAAAAATATCCTACAATATAATGTGTATAGGAAGAGTCGTAGTCATTTCCATTTTTATCATTAGAATTTTGCTTTCTTCATTTACAGGCTGATATACACCATCAACCTTTTGCAATCTCAATTATTTTTAGATAATAGGTGCTAGTATTCCAATTTTTCGTTGACATTAATATTAAGACATCGGATATCGTATCTATACTTTCAATAAATGAAGAATAAAAGCAACTTCAATGCTGCTTCTAAATATTTGTTTTAATTTTCCACTGCAATCATCCATTCTTCACATCATGAATATTAGATCTTGATTGAAAATTATCACTATTCTCCCCTTCTAATTTATGCTTATTAAAGGAATTAGTAGAGAGGCAGATATACTTTCTCATTACTTCAGAAAAATGCATCTCTATTTTGTCATTTATGCGTAAAAACTTATTACGGGTCAAATTGACCCGCTTCGCTGTTCTAGGTATAATTAGTTATAAATGAAAAATTATTTATGTTATTAGCTATTAAATACGAAAAGTTGTTGTTTACCTTAGAATATTAAAAGTCAGAAAAGGAAATATTTTTTCAATGAATACTTTTCGCGCGGAGAGAAATTAAACATCGATTCGGGTCAAATTGACCCGCTCCGCGGTTCTAGTGTTAAAAAAGAACAGAAACTATAATGTAAAATTTTAAAATACTTTTAATTATTATGGATACATTGCTTTATAATCAGTGAGATTTCTGGCACCGTTATTTATCCATGAGGTCATCTATAAAGGTTTAATACTAGGCTATTTCCATGTAATCTTGTTTGTCTCTTACGTACTACGATTTTTGGCTACCAGTATTTTATATCGGAAAAAATGTGACTTATTTTGTCGAAGATCATCAACAGAATAAAACGAAGCAAACTTTTGGAAAATACCGGTGACCAACAAGCATAGCAATTTACAGCTGTGTAACAGAAAAAAAAATTCGCATGGAAATGGCCACTAATTAATTTTTATATTATGTTTTACACGGTGCACGTAGTTTGTTTTTGCGTCTTTTTTATAGTAAATAGGAATAATATCTTCGCACAAGTATATTATACTGAACCCCATCATGAATTGAAAGACGGATTATATATTTCTGGATGTTTTGTTCATATATTTCTCCAGAAGGAAATGAAAGAAATACCCTTAAAATATTATGTATATTGAATTTATTATTATTATATGAAATTAAAAAACATATTTTTGTGACAAACCTTCATTGCTCTGCCCAAAATACCCGTCCTGACTCAATTGTCTTTCAGTTCATAGGTTGGGAACCAGTGTGATTAAGGATAAACTAAAACAGTTTAATGGCCTTATTAGATAGCTAAAACGCCAAAACATATGATCATAATACGTCATGAATAATGACATATTTTAGCATTCAATCCTTATTTGTGTATATGTTTATATAAAATATTCTATACATATATAATTATTCTATAAACACATACTTTTTTTAACTAATAATAACACATTGCTCAATGGTGCACAAAACAGGAATTTTAATATACATTAGTACATATTAAAATAAAATAAAATTTTCAACGTTTCGCGACGTCTTCTGCGGGCGTCTTCAGGAAAATATGAAATGGAAGGACTACGTTTGCATCTTGTTCGAGAGATATTTCTACTAAAATAGAAGTAGAAATTTAGTAGAAATATCTCTCGAACAAGATGCAAACGTAGTCCTTCCATTTCATATTTTCCTGAAGACGCCCGCAGAAGACGACGCGAAACGTTGAAAATTTTATTTTATTTTAATATGTACTAATGTATATTAAAATTCCTGTTTTGTGCACCATTGAGCAATGTGTTATTATTAGTTAAAGTTTATGGTGCAACTGTCCTATATATATTTATGAAATATACCAATGCTAGGTTAAATTATGGACTTTAATTTCATCTTTAAATGTTTCAAGGCAGAGAGATTGCGACTTGACCGAGAGATTTTGAACTTATCTTTTCTCCAGAAATGTAAGAAAGAAATTTTAATTCATTTAATTTTTAATTTAGTAGAAATATCTCTCGAACAAGATGCAAACGTAGTCCTTCCATTTCATATTTTCCTGAAGACACCCGCAGAAGACGGCGCGAAACGTTGAAAATTTTATTTTATTTTAATATGTACTAATGTATATTAAAATTCCTGTTTTGTGCACCATTGAGCAATGTGTTATTATTAGTTAAAGTTTATGGTGCAACTGTCCTATATATATTTATTACATACTTTTGTGTTCTACAAACAATAAGAAACTAATGTAAAATTTCTTTTTATTCATTTGTTATTATATTTATTATGGAAATAATTATTTTATAGATAAAAACTGACTTTTGCACAATGTTCTGGGAACAAAATTCACAGCGCACGTGTTCACCGGCCCCTGAATTTTCGATTTGAGAGCTAACACAAAATGGCGGCTGCCAAAGGTGGATTTTTTTTTTAATATATGCACCGCCTCCTAAATTTAGTCACTAGAATTATATAAACGATATTTCTTTTTTACCTTTTAAATCTTGAAAAAATAGCAACGTAAAAGCTTTAAAAAATATATTGCTTTCAAACTTAAAGTGACCGTACACAGTATAATCTAGGGAACATTATTACACTTAAATTGCAGATATGAAATGAAAACTGGAGTTTAAATCTATACAATTTTCAGTTGTAGCTCCGGAAAAAGTGTAAAACTAACCTCGGAACGGTGGTATTTTATTCATAAATTGCAATTATTAAAATGAGACACAAATTTAGTGTAAGAAATTATGTGTCTAGTTTGATTACGAATCTGTATTCCTGTAGAAAATACGGAGCCATTTTACTTTCGCCTTTAATCCTCCTTCCTTATTTTCAAAATTCATTTAAAAAGAACAAACAAGAAGCGAGCATTACTATTATTTTTTTGTAGATTTAAGATGTAAGACTAAATAATATTTGTATGTGCTTTTTAAAATTAGATCGTGCTTTTAACATTTTACTGCTACTGTAAGAACAATGACGATATAGCCAAATTTAACGAGAGGTATGTCTTTTTTATAAAAGTTGTAATCAACTTTTTTATGCAACTTTGTTTATCATAGCTGGCAAATAATTTTTTATGCTATCCATTAAATTGTATAATTTTGATGTAATTTAATATTATGTGTTCCTTATATTTGTTATTTTTTTAAGAAAACTGGAAACTTCGAATTAAATTTGGGGATAGATACCAGTAAATATGATTTTTGTAACAAAATTATTTTAAAACGTGTGACCACAGTGTAGGCCGTTCTCTGTCAAAACATATTTTCACCAACATTCTTATTAAATGTCTTTTAGTTTATATTAAACGGTATATATGTTGCAGCCAATACCCGAAATTGGCCGATTCTAGAACTGGCCGGCCAATTCCCAAATTGGCCAGCAACGTTAAAAAAATGACTGGCCAATTCTAGAATTGCCCAGCCAATTCGCGAACTGGTGCGATTGGCCAATTCGCGAAACAGATATAAGCACTCGGCTTAATCCTTTCTAACATAGTTGAAAGTGTCTATGAATTCAAATAGTCTAGACGTCAGCCTGTCCGTGATCTAACTCGAGTAAAGTTTCCGGTTAACATGTAATTGTCATCGTATTTGGTTTATCAATTAATTTCGATATTGAAAGGGAATTGTGTACTATTTTTGGTTAATTGAGTTGGGTACACAAAAATATTTCGTTTCAATATAATCAATGGGAATATTTTTCACTGTACATTTTAATGTTACATTATCTTAATTACAAACAAATTGGTACGTATGCATCATAGTTCGGATGTTGGCCAAGGCTTCCCAGCCAGTTCGCGAACTGGCCGGCCAAAACCCGAAATACGCTATTCATTTCATGTATTTCGGGTTTTAACCAGGAAGCTTGGCCAGTTCGGGTATTGGCCGGCCAGTTCTGGAATTGACTAGGCTCCGGGTATTGGCCGCAACATCTATAAGTAACAATCTCATATATGTTTTTATATTTTAGATGCTCATATTTAAATAGTTTAAGCGAATGTTATACTCTTTTTTTTGTTTTTATTAAATTGGTAAAACATAATTAAAGTGATCGTGGGCAACCATTTGATTACATTTAGTGGGGAAATTCAGTGGGTTTGAGGGTATGTTCAGTTAGTAATTATCCATCAAATTTGCCAAAAAAGCTTAATTTTATTGTTAAACATGTAAAATATATGAGACTATACCAAAATTTAGAAGTGCTATAGTTCCATTCTGCACACACAGATACCCTCGCACAATACGAGACCTACAATAAAGATATTTTTAAGCATATAAAGGTAATTTTGTTGTTTACCAACTAGTAATATGTTTAAAATGTATGTTATGATAAATTGTCCCAATTGAACGGAAGTTTAGCAGCCTCTTTTCATAAAAATGTTTATTTTAAATTATGGTTAAATTAAATTTAAATAACTTTCTAATACAGTGGAACTCCCAAATAAGGGACACCTCTATTTAAGGAACAAAAGTTGCGGTCCCACAGGTGTCCCTTATTTGGAGGTTTCACTGTATTAGAAAGTTTTTACATTGTCATGTAACGCCAACTGACTCATGTCATCAACATCGATTACTAAGCTTGAACGGTGGAACAAAATTGAAAGCAGCCGATTTCGGATTCTTTCAATGTATCTACACTGTAAAATAAAAAAAATCACAGCATATAAATACATAAATTAGTCATTTTTACATACGTATGTGTATAAAATTCTAAAATTACACCTTCATCGTAAAAATTACACGTCCACACATCACGATTCATGGAAGATACTGAGTATAAAGGGAAATTCTTAACCCTTTATCTACCGAATTATTTATCAAGAAATGGATCAACCTCAATAGTTACCTTCTTTAATATCTCAAGGTATACTGAAATTTTTAGATAATATTAATATGGAATTTAGACTTTTTTTTCATTAAAACAGATTAAATGCATCGGTAGTTATAATTTTTTGTGACATATTTACAAAAATAATCAGATTAATTAACCAAAATTACTCTTTTGGAGATATCACAATTCTTAAAAAAGCAATGATTAGAAATGCATCATGATCCTCTCTATAAATGGAAACGCCTTCTGAGTTGCATATGTTTCATAAATTTTTATTTAAAGAAAGAAAAGAAATATTTATAAAACTGAATAATAAAACTACCACTTTTTGGAAATATTTAGCTGCGATTGTTTCTCTATTTGATCGAGAAGAGTGTTTTGCGTGGAAAGAAAAAAAACTGTTATTATAAGACTGAATAAATATTTTTTTTACAAAATTTTCTTCAATGGTACTTTAAAGTACCGTCGGTTCATAAAAGGTTAAAGAAGGTTTTTAAATGGGTTATGCAATTTTACACTGAACTGCGTTCAGTTTATTAAGAAAAGTTTGAAAAATATAAATACAATGATACATCATGCAATATCATGCAAAACCTAGATACTATGATATAAGACCATGCAAAGTATTGGATACATGGTACTCAATGGGTGATCATTTCCGGAAATAGAATTATAGTAGCTTGATGTAACTTTAATAGTGTTTCTGGTTTAATGAAATTTTTGCTAAATACTAGGTAAATAAAGTTAACAGGTAAACTACAGGGCTGAACAAGAGTATTTAAGTACATTTCCATCTTATTAGTATAAATTGCTGAAAGAGAAATTTAAGCTAGTTATGCGTTTTATTGCTAAAATAATTTTTCGCATTATGTAGTATATATAACGATCTATAGATTCAACACAGGACAGTTCAAAAACATTAGATTATGTGTTCGGCTATGGCCTGTGCCGGAACCAGTTTTTCAAATGTTTTATCTTTTTCTAAAAAGTTTAGTAACTTATCTTAATAATCTTATTTCCTGAAAAAAAGCTCTGTTAAAAATTTTCAGGAAGTGTTTGAAAGTGTTTCATAATTTACGAATAAAGCATGTTTTTTCTTTCTTGTGATAATTTCTTGTTGGTAAAAGTACAAAATGTGACAAAATAAAAACTATAAATGCAAAAAAAAAAAAAATGCCTTTTTTGTCATATTTATGAACATCAATATTAGAACTCCCGATTATACGTTAATACGAGTATACGTATAATACGTATAATACGAAATACGCATTTAATATACGTATAATCCGACATCGGCGGTTATACGCATTACACAAAACAGCATATACGGTACATCGTATATACGGATCTTATCCAAGCGGTTAAACGTATAAGGGTGATTCTCAAAATAGGGGACAATTTATGTCTTTCGGCATACAAAAAAAATTGAGAGGTTTTCTGTCATGTTTTTATATTTAGATATGTTTGTCTTAATATTATTCAATATTTGCACTCAAGAATTACTCACTTTTTAGTTAAAAACACCTTAAAATAACAGGATAAATGTTCAAAATGTCATTAGCATAGATGTCCACAGCAGCTGTGCCTTGTATATACTTGCTCTTTAAAGAGTTAATATCATGTTTATAAAATAAAACAAATGTTATTCTTTCTTTAAATTAATCAAGAAGAGGATTTATCCAATAAATTTCTTTTTAAAAATAAAATTATAGTATATAAAAAAAGAATTAAAGTTTGTCCTCCATATTCAATTTTCAAAACTAGGTCATACTATAACAGCTGGTTAATAATCAAAATTTCATTTTCACATATGACAATAGTTTGAAAATATAAAGTTTCTTCATGGCAACAAGTAACCTTTTTATCACAGCCTGAAAATAGAAGCATGTACTGTATTTTAAGAATAGAAGTTGAATATTAGGGGCGTACATCAATTGTATGTCATTAGAATGGATAATAATTTTCATGTTTATTTTATAATTAAAATTTTTATTTTACTTATTTGCATAGGACTTTTGTGTTTTAAAAAGCCCCAGAAAGGACTATTGCATTGTGATTATATTATGGCTCATAATCTTATTTAAATTAAAATTTGTCATTAGCATGGACAAATATCAGTGTCATTAGCATGGTTTTTCTGCCCATGCTAAAGACTCCTATGTGCATAAATGTAACCATTGCTTACATTTTATCTTCTACAAAGTTTAATTTTACATATAAATTTAGGTATTACATTTATTATCCCTAAAATATGCATTGAATCTGTCAGAAAATCACTAAGACAGCTTCTTACATTGTTGGTGTCAGCTCATGTAAACAAAGTTTGCTCTTTGGTAATGTTTTTATTCTCCTTATATGTATATATGTAAAATTGGAAACCATTTGCTGAAAAGGAAGGCTAATAAATATGGAAAAAAATATTTAAACAGGAAGAAAATAAAAATTTCTTAATATATTTATTCCATGCAATTTGTTTTGTCATTAGCATGGCTCAAAAAATACTATTTATTTTTTTTAAAGTTAATTATTAAATATTTAGCTCTGCTGACTACATGTAAAGTATACCTAATACTATATTAACAACACCTATTTTTTCCAGAAATTTTGCTAACAGTAATTTTTTTAAGATTTCATTTTTGAAATTCTCCCCTATTTTGAGAATCACCCATAAACGTTTAAACGTTTTTCGTTCAATGTATGAATTTTAATGTTTCAATGTTTTTCTGCGGATTAGAGACATTGAGAAATATCCGGAAGAGTATCCTCATCGCGATTCTTTGTTCAAAGAACTCATTACTACTTTTTATGCAGGTACTTAAAAAAAATTTGAATACTTCCTCAGTTATTTATTATAAAATGTCTTACATTAGTTGTGGGTAGAATCAAACTAATCTTTGGAAGATCTGTGGCGTAGTAGTTAGTTTTTTATATTTTCTTGTATCCTTAGAAAAAGAAAGTATTGGATTCGGGAAAACTTTCGACGGGTTTACACGTTTTAAGGGTAAGTGAGTCCGAAAAACATGTTTCTACAAAATATCTACCAGTGAGCTTGTGAGTCTGTGACTTTGTCTGTCTGTGTGTGACATGAATTTTGTTGGCGCTCTACCTCAAGACCTAATACACAGAATTTAGAAACATATATGGGAGGGACTTGGGCACATGTGAAAATGGGGCATATGAGAACATTGCCATTTTACCACCGAATAGTGGTGCTGCCTTGCTGAATTTTTCCTGATTCGCGCAATAGTTCTATTGCAAAATATAATGCACGATTTTTTAAAAATCAAACTTAAGATTTAGCTTCAGAATAGTAAATATTATTGCCGATTATGTTTTTGTATAAATCGCATAAAGGTGACACTATTATTCTGCATTTTTACCGATATTTGCAATAATTTTACTTCTAGAATTAATGCATGGAATTACATATAATTAGAATATTCCTGATGGGCATAGATTGTCATTTAATTTAACATTGTGATAGCGAATTTTGAAGTACTAACATACATGAGATAGAAAAAAGTTTTGAGATTACCACATCTGACTAGTTTGTTTTATGGCTAGTTTGATTATACTTCGAACGGAACAATATTTTTACATGGTGCCACAAAACAGATTTAAATTTACTTTATATTTTATAGTAACATTGATTAGTTCGATTTCTAGAAAATTTTGTAATCATCCTTGTTTTCTAGTTAAGAATATTGTTTTCTAAATTCAAAATATATTATAGCATATAACATGTTTAAGAAATGGAAAATGCAAAGGTCTTTTTGAAATTTCTGGCGAACCAGTTGACGTATGACAGTGATTTTTTAGTAAAGATAGATCTCAACGAGATGAATAAAATGATAGCATTAAAAAATTATCGCAGTTTACTGCCGTTTTTTATTTAACTTTTTACGAAAAAATTAAGACTTAAAATTCAACAAGCGATTGGTAATGATCCTGTGGATAGATTAACTCTATTTTTGGTTTATTTTAACGCATTTACTTGTCAATATTAACAAAACTTAAATACAATAAATGCCCTTACATCTATATATTTAAAAGACAGGCTGTTTTTTGTTTTGTTTTTAGTCTTCAGCCCTCAGTTTTCTGCTGGACCGATCTTAAGAATCATTTTGTAATTTTTTTAATTTATTTCCATTTTTATATTATATTTTTAATTTTAAAAACTTTTTCACAAAATTTTTTCAAAACAGTGGCAATCTGATTCTTTCCTTTGTTGCAAAGAAAAGAAAAATAATGAAAAATATTCATTTATTTGCCTTTTTGTACGTATTTTTTAATCTACGAGTTAGATTTCGGCAATATATATACATATATATTTAAACACGGGTACTTTATTTTGATAAGCGAATAAAAATTTACGTTTATTGTGACATCGTGAGAATAGTGTTTATTGAATCTATTTATCTTTATCCATTTAAATTTTATTGATGCACTTTTATTTATTGGAAAGAAATAGGAAATATGTTTTAATTTTAATGCATACAAGTTAAGCTTAAAAATATCTATATCAAGTACATGAAAAGAGTTTGTACCGATGAAAGTTGGTAAGGTATTTTTACCATTAACACATGTAAAGAGAAAATTTTACTTTATGGTATCAAAATGACGCAGTCTTCACTAATTTTTCGTTTCTAGATTGTAAAGATGATAATTGGAGACTTTATTGATTATTTCATCTTGATGACATTATCTCTCTCGCTTTCAAAGATTAATTTTAGGTAAGATGTATTTATTTTTTAATAACAAATTTGGAAAAGAATTTAGTAAAGAATTTCAGGAAAATTAAAATTAATAAAGAATGATTAAAAAAGACTCCATATAAGGCTTATATTCTATAGGAATGAATTTTGTAATTTTATTATAAATTAATTTAACAATTCCTTGATATAAAAAAGTCCTATTTTTTCATTGTGAAATTCTTTGTTGTCGTCAAAAAATTGTGTCTACTTTTGAACGGAAGCCAAAACCCAATTATATTTTTTAGAATTGTATAACCATAGTGACAATTAACAACGCTATAGCTTTCACTTTTACCGTACTTACCCCCATTACTTCTAAATTAAATACTGTATAATTCCAATTGTAACATGATAAAATTGGAATAAAATTAACTTTAGGTTGAAATTCATTTGAAAACTGACACTCAGTTTAACGACATTTTAAATTATTTTCCAATTTTTTTCAACTAACTTAAAAAATGAAGTAAAAAAATTGTAAATCATAAGAATTAAATTACCCATAGAATGCAGCATTTTCCCATTAAACTGAAATCTGCTAACCAAAAAGACAAAGATTCAGCTTATGTAGAGCATAAAATTATTATCATGTCAAATTGTTTAATAAATCTTTTGAATGAGATTATGATAGTAATTATATTACATTATTTTTTAAGGATTTATTGGGTATGTTAATTTATAACAAGCAAATTATTCCGTTTGTAGAAATGACTTACAAGGAAGGTCCTTACGGGCATACTCCGAAAAATCTGAAAAAAATTACAGAATGTTCTTCACATGAAGATATGTACGTTTATAAAAAATTTCGGAGGAACCTCCGTACCCTGTCCGTAAAAAAATAATGAAAATTTCGTTATTTGGCGATTTATCATCAAATGGCGATGAAAAGCAATTTCATTTTTTTTTTTTTTTTTTAAATTTCAAATGCATTTTAAAGGAAAAAGTTTCATGTTCAACATGCTTAGATATATTGAATATCTTTGGTTTTGTGAGCTTCAGTTTGTTTTAAGTATAATTTCGTTATATTGATATTTATATGTATTTGTATTTAAATTTAACCATCAAAATTTGAGATTTAAAACGAAATTGAAATTTAAATTAATTAAAAAAGTTCAAAGTCCAGTTGAGCAGTGTAAATTCGATTTCTATGGAAACATCTGGCTTTTATTTTTGAATACGCTTAAATGTATGAAAATAATTTTACTGAATAAGAATTTTTTATGTATGAAAATATTTTTCCATAAGTAAATGAAATTACTACAACAACTAATACTATATATATATATGCAGTTTAATCTGTATATATGCATACAATATATTAAACTTCCTAATTGTTTATGTTTAGATTCATTAAATAACATTTACATGGAATCTAAAAATCCAAAAATTTTCAATTGCATTAAAATCGTTTGCTTTTAGTGGGGAAAAGTGCTGCTCGCCAAATCGTGTGACACTTTCGTCTTTTTATGCCAAATATTAGACAGTTTTTTTACATGTTTTCTACTGGTATTCCGCCGCTAATTTTCACTGATACTTTATTACATACATGAGTAGATTAATTAGTATTTTTTTCCAGAAAAATCTGACTATGCGCAGTCTGGAGACCTTCCTTGTCAGTCATCTCGATAATGAAATGTGGACGAGGAAACTATGCAAAGAAATAATCAATCGAAAGCATTAAATTTCTGTTTCATCTGCAAATTGTCCTAACAATATAGAAAAATATTTTCTCCATTTTTACATAAAAATTACTTAAACTGCTTAAAACAATTGATAAGTACCAGAGAAATGATGTTGAAACCAAGAACGAATTGATGGAGTCATTTTAAAACTTATTTTTAACGTCGTCTTTCGACGGGTTCCGTCTCGTTTTGTATAAAAAAATACTACGAATGTCAATACTAAAAAAAATGAAATTTCATTATACATTAACAGAGTTAGAAGATTTTAGCTCCATGGAAAGAATAGCATTTACGCTCGGGTGCAATCTTGAGAGTAAAACAATAAGTAAATAAAGAATTTTTAAAAAATTAAAAAGAAAAACTAAATTTAACAAGAATTCACAATAAATCTGAAACATTTACGTATACTCTCATTCTTTGTTCAAAAAGTGTTTCATTTTTCCGGTTATTTACAATGGATACAATTTGTATACATTACCTACACAAAATGTAAAATAACGGGGTATCTGTGCTCATTACCATAAGATGAACAAAAAAATCTAAATAAATTCAAAATACAATGTTGCAAAATACTTTTTCAATTCACGGTATAACTCTCTATTTTGAAAATAGATATTTCACTGTCTGTGAAACGAGATTGGCCAATCAGGAGTCGGATGTTTTGGGAAATTTGTGCAAACTGTTTTAAAAAATATACGCTTTTCATTGCTCGATCTCGTATGTATAAGACATACTGTGCGGATTCCTGTCATAAAGCCAACGATTTCCAAATTATTCTCCATTCAGTTACATAAGACTGATGAAGTCCAATATTTAAATTAGATACGATACGTGGAATATACGTATACATTAAATATACGTATTCTTAAACATACGTTTAACTGATACGCCCTTATACGTATCCCGATACGTTTAAACATATATTTTAAGGTATCCGTAAACAACGTATTATACGGATATACGTATATTGTTTAAACGTATAGCTGCTATGCGTATCCGATCGTGAGCACTAATCAGTATTATTATTCGAAAGTAAATGTGTAAGATAAGAAAGTTTTAAGCATAACGTTACCAGATATGAATTTTAAATACAGCAGTATCTATACTATTAACCGCAGTAAACGTCTGTCTGTCTGTACCGCTAAAAACTTTTCTCAACGGCCGAGTGGGGTGGCGCTCTGGGTGTCTATCGACTCGGGACGATTCGGCCTTTTGTGATAATGAATTTCGAGAAAATCGCCCGGTAATTACCCGAGATATTAATTAAAAACTACCCGGGAAACATGACAAAAAATCCAAGTTCCTAGACGGTTCTCTGACGAAGCTCTCCGGTCGAAACTAGCTTTCCGCGGATGAAGAACCACGAAGGTGTCGAAAATACGAAAATTAAGTAGTTTTATATAACGTCGCATCCGCGCTGCAGATTCACGGATTTTAAAACAAATTACATATTCTTGAAGGAAATTTAAAGACCTTCCTGACGGTCTATCCGGTTTCAAGAAATACGAACATTAACCTTTTGAAAAAAACGTTTTCCCGAAAGCTTTTATTTTTTATTTTTCTCCGCAGAAATTTCGACCGAAAACTCTCGAATTTTAAAACGATTCCATCCTTTTTAATTTTGAAGGCACGACAAAGAAAAAAAATACCCCCTCAAAGACGCTTTTGTCTAATTTCCAACGGTGTGTTTATTTTTGAAATATTCTAATATTAACCCTTTGAAAAAAAATCGAGAAAAAGAGTCTCCGATCGTACAATTTTGTTTGCTTTTTCGACACTTTTTCCGCTCACATTTATATGAATAAAATCCCTAATTTTCAATATTTCTTTTCCATCTTTATACACCTCTTAGTAAATACATCGTTTTGAGTTGTGTCAAAATTTCAAAAAGATAAAACGGTTAGAAGTATTTTTAAATCTGTAAAAACCGCGAAATTACGGTGTAAAACGGGCGATTTTTTTTCTGCCATATTTTTAGGTAAAAGTAGCCCTTAAATCCTGTATTCTTCAATGATCTTTATATGTGTGTTTGGGGTACTGGTTTTACACCTTGCATAAAATTTTTGAAAAAATCGGGAGGCCGTAACTGTATTTTAAATAATATAATAGGCGAATTTAGGCACAGGATGATTGATGGTTTGTGGTCAGCGGTTAGAAAACGCAAGTGTGCACCGGGCCTTAGAGAGATTATTTTTTTCAGAAAGGGGCCGCTAACGGGCGAAGCTCGCTAGTTGTACTATTATTATTGTTGGACACATATTCTGCCATAAGATAAATATTAAAATAGCACATATTCTGTATTTCATCTGCTCCGAAAAATGTACTATATATATATACATATATATATATATATATATTATTTTATTTATCTCCACTAATTCTTTCGATAGTAAATGGCGCAGAAAAGTGCCTTTACTACAAATAATTTTTATGTCTACATCAATTTGTCTTGTGTAAAGTGATTTCAGACGAAATGCATTGGCATAAAATATTCAGGAATAAAGATAGACAAACTGTTAACTGTTTTTTTTTTTTTTTTTTTTTTTTTTTTTTTTTTTTTTTTTTTTTTTTTTATTTACTTTAGGGGATAAATATTTAAAGGGCATTTTTGATGTTGAAATTTGGAATTCTGAATTATATTCAGAATCTTCAAAGGTCGTTTTTTGTTTTTATTCAGAAATATTAATTTTTCAAAGTCATTTCAATTGATCAATAGTTTTATAAAAAGCAGTTTTTTTTCTGCTGGATATAGTATTTGTATGAGAAAATAAAATATATTATAAAAATCATATTTTTTCAAAAATAGAAAATAAAAACAATTTATTAAAGTTTTTTACTTTCCTACAAAAACTTAGAATTTAAATCATTTTCGGGATCTTTAATTAAATTGTATACTCTTTATGCGTTAAATAAAAAAAATCCATTTATTTTACAAAAGTGTTAAATAAAAAAATCGTAATGTATGCTTTTACTTTGTTTTTTAAATTAAAAAAATCAATCATTGTATAAAAGTATCAATTAACAAAAAGAAAATAAAATCTAACGAAATACATGTATATTGCGTTAAATTACTTCCGCATTAATATATAAACAGATTCGTAAATAACAGAAGACGTGGAAGATGACAAGCTGCATAATATAACTTTCAGAATAACTTAAATATTATTTTACGTCACCATGAATGAAATATTCCTACAGTAATTAAAATTTCGTGTCGGCCGGAGAAGTTCGGAAAAATATTTGTTTAAGTTAATAATTTTAATCTGAAGTTCTAGGCGTAAAACCTTAAATATTTTAAATAAGACTGAGGGACATTAATGCCAAACACAGTTTCACTTGAAATAGGTGTGTAAAAATAATTTATGTTGTTAAAATCAAACATATTTCAAAATGTAACTTGCCCCTTACTTTAATTTTCATAATTTAATGCATATTATAACAATTTTAGTTTTTCATAATCCTTAAATTACTGTGAGAAAAATTGTTGTTTAACATGTGTCACCAGTCAGTACTATCCCCATAAGGTAAAAAAAAAAATTAAAAGACTGTACTGTTACGTGGTTTTTTCATATTTATTTTTTTTTTTTGTCCAATATAATTTATTTAATAAACTTTATATACAGGACTATTATACTTTAAATTCAAGAATTCAAAATTCTCTAGTGATTATGTTACAGACTATATGTACCATTATCTACAGCTAAATTAAAATTGCAAGTTGAATTTGTAAAAAATGAAATAAGTAGTTGTTAGTGAGCTAGGTAACAGCAGTTAAGGTTTAAGTTCATCGTTTTATGCTAATTTCATTATACTATTCAAAATTTTCAGTTTGCTGTAGGAATATTATAACTAAACATGTAATGTAATAAAATGGAACATCATATAAAATCAAACGAAAGTTTTGAATGTATAACATTTTAAGAACATTTAATTAAATTGTATATCATTTATGTGTTAAATAAAAAATTTCAATAATTTTACAAAGGTGTCAGTTAACAAAAATGAACATAAATTATGTCAAAATTTGTGTAAATCTCTTTAAATTACTTCTATATTTATATATAAAGAGTTTTGTAAATAACGCAAAACAGAGAACATGACATGCTGCTTCATATAACTTTCAGTATTAAGTTAAATTTTATATTACGTAACTATGAATGAAATATTCATCCAATAATTAAAGTTTAGTGTTGACAGGAGAAGATTGGAAAAGATTTTTGTTTAAGATAATCATTTTAATCTGAAATTCTAAGTGTAAAACTTTAAATATTACTTTTAATGAGGCTGAGTGGCCATTCACGTCAAGCACAGTTTGACTTGAAGCAGATATGTCAACACAAATCATGTTGATTTACTCAAATATATTTCAAAATGTAACTTATCCTTATTTTTTTTAATTTAATGCTTATTAAAAAAAATAGCTTTAGAGATTCTTAATCCTTGAATTGCTGTGACAAAAATTGTTACATAGCTACTCTCAGCGGTCTGTGAGACCCCCTTAATATAGAGAAGAATAAAATCGTTTAACTGTTGTGCAATACGATTCATGTTCATATTTTTGTCTAATACAACCTCTAGTGATATAGTCCGGGAGCCGACCGTCGGTTTTCCTATGTATCGAGTGCAAGGACCGGACATACATCAAAATGTAAGTTTCAATGTGCACATTAAGAATATCACTGACTGCTAGGCCCTATCCTGCCGGAACCCAAGGCAGCCGCACTTTTATGACGTCAATTTTGAGTTTTTACTATGTATCGAGTACAAGGACCGGACATACATCAAAATGTATGTTTCAGTGTGCACATTAAGAATATCACTGGCTGCCACATACATCAAAATGTAGATTTCAACGCGCACATTAAGAATATCACACGTTGCCAGGTCCTATCCTGCCGGAACCCGGTGGCAGCCGCACTTTTATAACGTCAATTTTGAGTGTTTGCCTATATATCGAGTAAAAGGACCGGACATACATCAAAATGTAGGTTTCAATGTGCACATTAAGAATATTACTGGCTGCCAGGTCCTATCCTGCAGGTACCCTGTCGCAGCCGCACTTTTATGACGTCAATTTTGAGTGTTTGCCTATATATCGAGTACAAGGACCGGACATACATTGAAATGTAGGTTTCAATGTGCACATTAAGAATATCACTTGCTGCCAGGTCCTATCCTGCCGGAACCCGGTGGCAGCCGCACATTTTTGACGTCAATTTTGAGTGTTTACCTATGTATCGAGTACAAGGACCGGATACACATAAAAATGTAGGTTTCAATGTGCACATTAAGAATATCACTGGCTGCCAAGTCTTATCCTGCCGGAACCCGGTGGCAGCCGCACTTTTATGACGTAATTTTGAGTGTTTACATATGTATCGAGTACAAGGACCGGACATACATTGAAATGTAGGTTTCAATCTGCACATTAAGAATAACACTGGCTGCCACATGTATCAAAATGTAGGCTTCAATGTGCATATGAATAATATCACTGTCTGTCAGGTACCATACATAGGTAAAAACTCACAATTGACAAAAAAATGAGTCTGCCCCCTGGCTTCGGCAGAATTCGACATGGCAGACCATGATATTATTAATGTGCACTTTTAAACCTTCATATTTTTTTCTATATGGTCCCTAAATTTGATACATAGGTAGACTTTCAAAATTGATGTCATAAAAGTGTTGCTTCCACCTGATTTCGATAAAATTGGACAAAGTAGACCTTTATATTATTACTATGCATTTTCAAACCTAAATTTTGATGTATGTCCGAACCTTGAATTCGATACATAGGTAGACACTCAAAATTGACGTCATAAAAGTGCGGCTGCCACCGGGTTCCGGAAGGATAAAACCTGGCAGCCAGTGATATTCTTAATGTGCACATTGAGACCTACATTATGATGTATGTCCGGTCCTTGTACTCGATACATAAGCAAACACTCAACATTGACGTCATAAATGTGCGGCTGCCAACGGGTTCCTACATGGTTGGACCTGGCAGCCAGTGATATTTTTAATGAGCACATTGAGATCTACATTTTGATGTATGTCCGGTCCTTGTACTCGATGCATAGGCAAACACTCAAAATTGACGTCATAAAAGTGCGGCTGCCACCGGGTTCCGACAGGATAGGACCTGGCAGCCAGTGTTATTCTTACTTTGCACATTGAAATCTACATGATGATGTATTTGGCATCCAGTAATATTCTTAATGTGCAAATTGAAACCTACATTTTGATGTATGTCCGGTCCTTGTACTCGATACATAGGCAAACACTCAACATTGATGTCATAAAAGTACGGCTGCCACCGGGTTCCGGCAGGATAGGACCTGGCAGCGAGTGATATTCTTAATGTGCACATTGAAATCTACATTTTGATGTATGTGTCAGCCAGTGATATTTTTAATGTACACATTGAGACCTACATTTTTTGTATGTCAGGTCCTTGTACTCGATACATAGATAAACATTCAAAATTGACGTCATAAAAGTGCGGCTGCCTTGGGTTCCGGCAAGATAGGACCTGGCAGCCAGTGATATTCTTAATGTGCACATTGAAACCTACATTTTGATGCATGTCCGGTCCTTGTACTCGATACATAGGAAAATTGACGGTCGGCTCCCGGACTAATAGTATTAAAGATCCAAAGAAAGAAAATAGAACCAATATCTACAGCTAAATGAAAATTGCAAGTTAAAATGCGAAAAGTGGAATAAGCAGCTGTTTGTAAGTAAGGCAACAGCAATCAAGTGTTAAACTCTTCATTTTGTGCTAATTTTATTTCATGTAGGGGGAACTGGGGTACATTGATACAGTTTTTTTCTAAGATTTTTTTTTGGTGTCAAGAAAGTAGAAAATTCAAGTTTTTTTTTCCATGAGGTGACAGCAAAACTTGTGTAGTATGTTATAAAAATGTACAATCATTGTTTTATGTAGTATTTTTGCATGTAATTTAAAAAAAATCTAAAAAAGTCATTTGTATCAATGTGCCCCATCCCCGGGGCAGATTGATACGTTTAAGAAAAATGACGACAAAATAATACCAATGCATATTTTTCATAAAAAATGAGTTAGAAAACCATTTTATATTTATTTATAAAAATTCAAATCACCCACAATTTATTTTTAAGCAATATTAAAGCAATCAAAATTAAATATATTATGACTTGATGTTCTGTCTGTTTCTTGTCTGATTGTTGGCTGTGGTAACTTTGTCATATCTAGCACTTCAACCCCAGCATTATCTTCTTTCTTATGAAAGATGAAAAAATTACCAGTTTTTCTGTTTATAAATAGGTTCATAAACAGAAAATAAAGGATAATTATATTAAAAATTCTGTTTATAATATAAGTATCATTTTCTGTTCTGCAGTTTGTTTCTCTTACTTAACATTTCTCATGTCGAAAATACTTTTTTCTCTGGAGAATCGATATAAATTCGAGATTTGCCAGAATGCCGTCCTTTTCTTTTATTAGTTCTACTACCACTAGATGCTGGGTAAGTTCCTACGTCTTCTGTTTTCAAAAATACTATAAAATGCTCTAATATAAAGAAATTAGAGCTATTTCACTTCAATAAAAACTAATATTAGAAAGTTTTCGTGAAAAAAAGGTTGGATTAAGGAGTGTATGGTAAAAAAAATAATAAAAGATAATGAAAATATGAACTATTAAAGGATTTAGGCTGTATCAATGTGCCCCGTCATAAACTGTATCAATGTGCCCCATACAGCGATTTTGAATAAAATGAGTCTCAAATCCAACACTTCACAATATATCTAACAATAAATAATGAGGAACTGATAAAGAGTAGCAGTACTTACCAGGGAGAGTATTCATTTTGGTTGAAAATACTGGAACAATTGTATAATAGCATTTCAATTGTACAACTCAAATTTACTTTTGAACAACAAAAACAATAAATCACCCGTCCCATTTCATCAAACTGCTGAATCATTCCAAGATTTTCTGTATGTAGTTAAATACACTAGCATCACCTTTTGGAGCTGTTGTGAAACTTCCTGTAATGACCCTGTGAGCGGTAGAGGGGGTGTATCAATGTGCCCCATGTATCAATGTACCCCAGTTCCCCCTACATGTCACTAAATTACTTCTGCATTAATACGTAAACAGATTTGTAACTAGCAGAAGACACGGAAGATGGCAAGCTGAAGCTGCTTCATATAGCTATCTGAAAAATTTTAAAGATTGTTTTACGTTGCTAGGAATGAAATATTCATCCAATAATTAAAGTTTCGTGTTGGCAGGAGGAATTTGAAAAATATATATTTTAAAAATAATTAATTTAATCTGACGTTCTAAGCACAAAACTTTAAATAATATTTTAAATGTATGTCAAAACATGTTGTTAAAAAATGTCAAATATATTTTAAAATCTAATCTTAATCTTATAAAATATTATTTATAAAAATAGAAAAGTTTTAGTGTTTAAGTCTAACCTTAATCTTATAAAATATTATTTATAAAAATAGAAAAGTTTTAGTGTTTAATTAATTTTTAAAATGGAGATATAAAAAATTTTACGTAACTACTGTCAGCAGTCTGTGCGAACTCCACTATAGTAAAGAAGAATAAAAGTGTGTACAATTATGCAATACCATTTATGTTTATTTTTTTGTCTAACATTATTTATTTAGTAAATTTTATGTATAAAATTATTATACTTAAAATTAACGAATTCAGAATTCTCTTGTGATAGCTAAAAAATTATATATATATCAACAGATAATCAAAAATTGTAAGTTAATAGATGGAAAGTGAAATAAGCAGCTGCTTCTGAGCTATGTAACGGCAGTTAAGAGTTAAACTCTTCATTTAATTTTAATTTTATTAAATTACTAAACATGTCCAGTTTTGATGTAGGCCAAACATAACTAAATGTATAACGTGATAAAACGTACTATCTTATAAGCAAACAAAAAGTTAGAATTTTTATTATATTCGGAAGGTTTAATTAAATTGTATATCTTTTGAGTGTCAAAAAAATGTTAATCACTTTACAAATTCGTCACTTAACAAAAATCAATATAAAATATGCCGAAATACGCTTACATTTCCTTAAGTTACATCCGCATTAATATATAAGAAGATTTGTAAATAACAGAAAATACGGAAATGACAAGCTGCTTCATATAACTTTCAGAATAATCTTAAAGATTATTTTACGTCACTATGAATGAAATATTCATCCAATAATTAAAGTTTCGTGTCGACAGGAGAAGTTTGGAATTTATTTGTTTAAGAAAATTATTTTAATCTGAAACTCTAAGCGTAAAATCTAAATAATATTTTAAATAAGACTGATTGCCGTTAATGTCAAATACAGTTTCAGTTTAAGAAGAAATGTCAAAACAATTCATGTAGTTTAAGTCAAACATGTTTAAAAATGTAACTTACCCCTTATTTTATTTTTTATTATTTAATGCATACTAAAATAGATTAGCTTTATCTATTTATGATCCTTAAACTGCTGTGACAAAAATTGTTGCATAATTATTGTCAGCAGTCTGTAAGACTCCCTTAAGGTAAAGAAGAATAAAAGCGTGCACTATTATGCAATACCATTTACTTTTGTATTTTGTCTTATATTATTTATTTAGTAAACTTTATGTACAAGACTATTATACATAAATTTTACGATTTCAAAATGTTATATATATATATATATATATATATATATATTTATCATAATAACAATAATAATCAATTGTTTTCGACCCATTGCTGGATGTAGGTCTTTCTGAGATTTTTCCGATATTTCCTGTCTTGTGCTTTCGTCACCAATTTTACACCAGCCACTTCTCTAATTTTGTCACTCCATCATACTTGCGGTCGTGTTTTTGGTCGTTTTACATCTCTGGGATACCACTGTAGTATATTTGTGTCACATCTATTGTTTTGTCTTCTTGCTATGTGACCAGCCAATTTCCATTTTTAGCTGTTTAATTCTTTCAAGGATTTAAAAAATATATCTGTTTTATTATCCAGGTTATTCGCTTTCTGTCTCATCTAGTTATGCTTGGCATAAATTTTCCCGCACTTCTCTGTGTTGTTCGTAGTCTTTGTATCATTCGTTTTTTTTTGTGTTATTGTTTCTGCTTCGGAAGTTAGTGCACGTAAAACACATTGATTAAATACATATCTTTTCAAAGAAAGAGACATAGTAAGTACTCTTTAGAATAATATCGTTCTTCCCAAAAGCACACCATCCATTTCTAATTCTTCTATTGATTACATTCATGATGCTATTATCCGTTGATATTTCCTATTCTATTACACATAACTCTACACTTTTTTAATATAATATATATATATATGGGTGATTCTCAAAATAGGGGACAATTTATGTCTTTCGGTTTACAACAAAAATTGAGAGGTTTTCTGTCGTGTTTTTATGTTTAGATATGTTTGTCTTAATATTATTCATTATTTGCACTCAAGAATTACTCACTTTTTAGTTAAAAACACCTTAAAATAACAGAATAAATGTTCAAAATGTCATTAGCATGGATGTCCACAGCAGCTGATCTTTGTATATACTAGCTTTTTCAAGAGTTAATATAATGTTTATAAAATAAAACAAATGTTCTTCTTTCTTTAAATTAATCAAGGAGAGGATTTATCCAATAAATTTCTTTTTAAAAATAAAATTATAGTATATAAAAAAAGAATTAAAGTTTGTCCTCCATATTCTATTTTCAAAACAAGGTGATACTATAACAGCTTGTTATTAATCAAAATTTCATTTTCACATATGACAATAGTTTGAAAATATAAAGTTTCTCCGTGGCAACAAGTAGCCATTTTATCCCAGCTTGAAAATAGAAGCATGTATTATATTTTAAGAATAGAAGTTGAATATTAGTTGAGTACATCAATTGTGTGTCACTAGAATGGATAATAATTTTCATGTTTATTTTATAATTAAAATTTTTATTTTACTTATTTGCATAGGACTTTTGCGTTTTAAAAAGCCCCAGAAAGGACTATTGCATTATATTATGGCTCATAATCTTATTTAGATTAAAATTTGTCATTAGCATGGACAAATATCAGTGTCATTAGCATGGTTTTTCTGTCCATACTAAAGACTCCTATGTGCATAAATGTAACCATTGCTTATATTGTATCTTTTATAAAGTTTAATTTTACATATAAATTTAGGTATTACATTTATTATCCCTAAAATATGCATTAAATCTGTCAGAAAATCACTAAGACAGCTTCTTACATTATTAGTGTCAGAATGTTGCTCATGTAAACAAAGTTTGCTCTTTAATAATGTTTTTATTCTCCTTATATGTATATATGTAAAAATGGAAACCATTTGCTGAAAAGGAAGGCTAATAAATATAGAAAAAAAATATTTAAACAGGAAGAAAATAAAAATTTCTTAATATATTTATTCCATGCAATTTGTTTTGTCATTAGCATGGCTGAAAAAATACTAATTATTTTTTTTAAAGTTAATTTTTAAATATTTAGCTCTGCTGACTACATGTAAAGTATACCTAATACTATATTAACAACACCTATTTTGTTCAGAAATTTTGCTAACAGTAATTTTTTTTAAGATTTCACTTTTGAAATCGTCCCCTATTTTGAGAATCACCCATATATATATATATATATATATATATCTATACATATAATAAAACAGTAGGACCCGGTGTGTCTGTACATTGAAGATAATTGACAAAAATGGAGTCAGGGCGATAAAAGAAAACCAATGAAACACAAAAAAAATTTTTTTGAATTTTTTGTCTGTCTGTCTGTCTGTCTGTCTGTCTGTCTGTTTGTTCGAGGTTATCTTCGTAACTACTGAATGGATTTTTATGCGGTTTTCACTAATGAAGAATGCACACTCCCGGGCAGTGTATAGGCTTTGTTTCATCAAAATCGGACAACAGACAAAAAAGTAACAAAAAGAAACAAAAGAAACTATTAGGTGCGCTGCTCACGTTTTTTAGTACATAACGTTTTTTAGTACATATAAAATCCAATAGATGTCACTGTGCGATTTTAAAACGCGCTATCGTTATGTTTTCGCCAGTCTACTTAAGTATGAGAAAGTTTCAAGCTGGCTGTCGTTCCATGTGGTTTAGTCGGTAGAACGTCAGTGCGCCATACTGATGGCCCGGGTTCGATTCCCAGCATGGAATTTTTTTTCACTATGTTGGCATTAACGCCTATAAGCAATTAAAAGAATTTGAAATATTGTATTCAAGGCGAATTTTCTCTCTGGGAAAATTTCCTTGCATTAATATGTCAGTGTAATTTTTTTTTCGATTTAATTTTTTTTTTTTCGAAACTTTGTTTTTCTTAAAAAATTACAGTAAATATTTGATATTTCCCAACGTTTTTTGAATGATCGACTTGCTTTTTTTTTTTTTTTTTAATGTATGTCTGAACCTTATCTAACTACTTCTTCAAGATTTCTTTAGATAAACCGACCAGCGTAGCGGGCGAAGGCCGCTATATATATATATATATATATATATATATCAGCATCTACAGCTAAATGAATTTTGAAAGTTAAATGTTGAAAAGTGAAAAAGATAGCTATTTGTAAGTAAGGTAACAGTGAATAAATGTTAAATTCTTCATTTTATGTTAATTTATAAAACTATTAAATATGCCCAGAATTGCTGTAGCAAAACGTAACTAAATATATAATGTATTAAAACGGAATATCATATAAGCAAACGAAAAATTAGAATTTAAATTATTTTCGAAGCACTTAATTTAATTGTATACCCTTTATGTACTAAATAAAAAAAAATCAATCACTTTATAAAAGTGGCAGTTAACAAAAACGAATATAAAATCTGCCTAAACATGCGTACATCTCGTTAAATTACTTCCGCATTAATATATAAACAGATATGTAAATAACAAAAGGCACGGGAGATGACAAACGTTTTATATAGCTTTCCGAATAATCTTAAAGATTGTTTTACGTCACTATGGAAGAAATATTCCTCCAATAAATTTAATTTCGTGTTTGCAGGCGAATTTAAAAAATATATTTTTTGAGATAATTATTTTGAACTGAAGTTCAAACCGTGAGACATTAAGTAATATTTTAAAATAGACGAAACATAAATAAATATATAACGGAACATCTTATAAGCAAACGGAAATTTGGAATTTAAAACATTTACGGGAGGTTTAATTAAATTGTATACCCTTTAGGCTTTAAATTAAAAAAAAGGTCAATCACTGAATAAAAATGTAAGTTCACAAAATGAATGTAAACTCTGCCGAAATACGCGTACATGTCGTTAAATTACTTCCACCTTAATATATAAAGAGACATGAAAGATGACAAGCAGCTTCATATAACATTCAGAATCATCTTTAAGAATATTTTACGTCATTAGGGATGAAATATTTATCTAATAACTAAAGTTTTATGTTGTCAGGAGGAGTTTGGAAAAATATTTGTTTAAGATAATTATTTTATCTTGAAACTATAAGCGTAAGTTTTAAATAATAACTTAAATAAGACTGAGTGCTATTTATGTCAAAAAAGTTTCAGTGTCAGCATTTATGTCAAAACAATCCATATCAAATATATTTAAAAGTCCCCATAGTCAAATATATTTAAAAATGTAATTTACTGCCTTTTTTAATTTTATAATTTAATACTTATTAAAATAGAATAGTTTTAGTGTTTCTTAATGTTTAAACTGCTGTGTCAAATATATATATATATATACCCTGTGTCCAGTAAATGACTGACCCATTTTGAATGTAAATAACAAAAAAACTGTTTGAGATAAAAATGCGCGGCTTGCTGTATTGTTATTAGAATATAAATAAATTTTTAAATATGCACTTTGTTAATGTAATATAATAATATCTATACATATAATAAAACAGTAGGACCCGGCGTGTCTGTACATTGAAGATAATTGACAAAAATGGAGTCAGGGCGATAAAAGAAAACCAATGAAACACAAAAAAAATTTTTTTGAATTTTTTGTCTGTCTGTCTGTCTGTCTGTCTGTCTGTCTGTTTGTTCGAGGTTATCTTCGTAACTACTGAATGGATTTTTATGCGGTTTTCACTAATGAAGAATGCACACTCCCGGGCAGTGTATAGGCTTTGTTTCATCAAAATCGGACAACAGACAAAAAAGTAACAAAAAGAAACAAAAGAAACTATTAGGTGCGCTGCTCACGTTTTTTAGTACATAACGTTTTTTAGTACATATAAAATCCAATAGATGTCACTGTGCGATTTTAAAACGCGCTATCGTTATGTTTTCGCCAGTCTACTTAAGTATGAGAAAGTTTCAAGCTGGCTGTCGTTCCATGTGGTTTAGTCGGTAGAACGTCAGTGCGCCATACTGATGGCCCGGGTTCGATTCCCAGCATGGAATTTTTTTTCACTATGTTGGCATTAACGCCTATAAGCAATTAAAAGAATTTGAAATATTGTATTCAAGGCGAATTTTCTCTCTGGGAAAATTTCCTTGCATTAATATGTCAGTGTAATTTTTTTTTCGATTTAATTTTTTTTTTTCGAAACTTTGTTTTTTTTAAAAAATTACAGTAAATATTTGATATTTCCCAACGTTTTTTGAATGATCGACTTGCTTTTTTTTTTTTTTAATGTATGTCTGAACCTTATCTAACTACTTCTTCAAGATTTCTTTAGATAAACCGACCAGCGTAGCGGGCGAAGGCCGCTAGTCAATAATATAATCTAATCATGGAGAAAACTGTTTTTTCTGAAGATGTTAGTTTTGTTAAAGTTTTTACACACAATTTTCATAATTATTTTTGTTAGCAACCTTTTTTCACTGTGTAATGCTGGGAAAACAAAAAAAAACCTGCCCAATTTGAAAATGTGAGTAATAGAAAAAAAAATCATAATATTTTTCATTAACATTTATTTTCCTTGTGTAATCCAAGAAAAATAAAATTTGTCTCAGCTGCAGATTTAATTATTAAAGAAATTTTTTTATATAAAACAATTTCTGATTGTTTTCTATTCACTTAAAATAATCAGCTTAAAGCATAAAAAAAAAGCATTTCCTCTAGACGCTAACATAATTTTTTGAGAGATAACGTCATATAACAGAAAATATTTTAAATATTTTTTTACTACATGTATTACGTTGAATTACCGACATTTAAGCCATTTAAATCAAACATAGTTACATGATCAATTAGAAAATCAATTTTAGAACGAAGCACAAAAACGCTGAAGAATATACTTTATCCTTTTTTTATGAACCTAGAGTAAAATGCGCTTTGTACCTCTTTCGAAATATATAAATAATGCAATTCTCATTTTCTAAACATATAAACATAAATGTAGTATTTTTTTTACAGTTATTTTTTTTTAATAGTCTGTCACTGAATTTGCTGATGTAGCAAAATTTGCATTCGGGTAATAATGATTTTAATTTTTTTGCGTGTGTATGTGTGTGTGTATGAAACTGTACATGCACAATCCTAGCGTAAATATACAGTACTGTTTAAAAAGCTTTTCCACACATTATTAGCTTATAATTTCTGCATCTTCGTTTACCTTATAGTTTATTACTTTAGGGTTTTCTCCTTTATGTTCCTATGTGATTTTGTTTAATTTTTGTGTTCACTATCTCTAATAAAATTTTAGCAATGAGTTTTGAATCATAATATGTGTAACACATAATATATGTAAGTAAAATAAGTTTACATCGGAAATTTAGAAATTTTTCTCGACATATGCTTAATTTATTTGAAAACGAGGTTGAACAGATAGCAAAAAACAATTTATGTAATGTGTCTCTTAAAAGCTAAATGTTATTAAATCCCAATTATTTATATCTTAAAATGAAATCCATTTACTTATAGGATCACTTGAAAGGGAACTATCTATTCACAAGATATAAGAGTGATCAATTGTCAAAGGTCCATTAACAAATATAACGCTTAAAAGCTCTTTCATGTGAATTCGAGATTTGATATTCTCAATAAATTTTTAATGGACTAATTGCCATCGAATTGAGTTAAAATGTTCATTAAAAGGGGAAAAGCAAAAATAAATTTATAATAAAAATGCTTTAGTGAATATAAAATGTGAATTACAATTTTAAAATTTTAAAGAAAGGTATAAATAAACATAAAAATAATTAAAACGAAACATTTTAAGTTTTAATAGTTTTACGTTTAGTTACATCTAATTTTTTTCATCATTGCATGCAATTTTAATGAGCTAAAATTTTAATTACATATATGGAAAAATAATTATGTTATCAAGTATATTAATGCTTTATAAAGCAGACTATTGACAAATGGAAAAGATTTTATTCGAAATAATACTTTTCAGAGATTTAAAATATAGAAAGTATTATTTTAAAATACTAAAGACATTGCAATAAGTTTATTTTCCTAGAAAATAAAAATGAAATACTTATTATCTGGATTTCCCGAAGTATAACATTTATTAACTGATAACATATCTGATACATAGCGCACTGCTAAAATTTTTTCTGTGAATTTACAGAGAATCTATGGGTTAGCCATAATATTAAATCATGTAAAACAGAAATTAGAAAAGCCGAGATTCTTTTAAATAACGGAGAAGTTATTCGGTAAATGTATAAAAGAATCTGTAAATTAACATTATTAAAAATACACAAGATTAAGAAATTTTTTAAAAGATAATAATTTTTTTAATTAATTCTCAAAATAAGCAAAGCATTCACTCTTTTAGGTTCTCAAAGGATTCGGAGTTTTATAATAAATTTTAATTTTTGCATAATTTAATTTAATTTTTATATAAGTTTTATTTAGCCGTCCAAAGATTGAATCCAACACCCCTTGACAATAAGATACTCATTTTGTGATGTTAAATTATTTTTCTATTTTTTTTTGGCAACGGTGATCTAGACTTTAAATATCATATGTGGGCAGGGCATCGATGAAAATCTAGCACCATTTGTATTTATATGGGTGTCTTTCTGAAAACACTGCCTTAATATTTTAAGTGTGTGTACGGGCCTTAACTACAAATAAAATCTGTAGTGTATACAGCTTTCTTATAGAACATACAGGTATACTTATAATTTGGTGGAAAATATTAAGGTGCTAGATCCTGCATTACACAAAAAGTACATTTTGTGTAAAAAATGTTCTTGGAAATTCACTTTTCCGCCTTCATCTGAATTACACCTACCACCTACTGGTGATCTGAAAGCCTTTGCCATTTCTTCCATTATCGCCTCTTCCATGAATTAAGCTTTGGAAATAACAAAGTCAATATTATTACCAGTCAATAAAGTATATTATATATAGGGGAACTCGGGCACATTGATACACCCCCTCTGCTGCTCACAGGGTCATTACAGAAAGTTTCACAACAGCTCCAAAAGGTGATGCTAGTGCACTCAACTACATACAGAAAGTCTTGGAATGATTCAGTAGTTTGGTGAAATGAGACGGGTGATTTATTGTTTTTGTAGGTCAAAAGTAAATTTGAGTTGTACAATTGAAATGGTATTATGCAACTGTTCCAGTATTTTCAACCAAAAAGAATATTCTCCCTTTCAAGTAGAGCTATTCTTTATCATTTCCTCATTCTTTATTGTTAGATAAGTTGTTAAGTGCTGGATTTCAGACTTATTTTATTCAAAATGGCTTAATGGGGCGCATAGATACAGTCTATGACAGGGCACATTGATACAACCTAAATCCTTTTCCAGTTCATTTTTTTCATTAACTTTTATTATTATTTTTTTTACCATACACTCTTTTATCCAACCATTTTTCGCCAAAAATTTCTAATATTAGTTTTTATTGAAATGAAATAGCTCTAATTTCTTCATATTAAAACATTTTATAGTACTTTTGAAAACAGAAGACGTACGAACTTACCCAACATCTATTGCTAGTAGAACTAACAAAAGAAAAGAACGATAGCCTGGAAAATCTCAAATTTATATCGATTCTCCCGAGAAAAAAGTATTTTCGACATGAGAAATGTTAAGGAAAGAGAATCAGGCTGCAGAACAGCACAGGATAATCATGTTATAAACAGACTTTTTAAATATAATTATCCTTTATTTTCTGTTTATAAACCAATTTATAAACAGAAAACCTGGTAATTATTTCATCTTTCGTAAGAAAGAAGATAATGATGCTGTTGAAGGGCGAGATATGATAAAGTTACCACAGTCAACAATCAGACAAGGAAGAGCCAGAACTGCAGGTCATTATACATTTCATTTTGATTGCTTTAATATTGCTTACAAATAAATTGTGGGTGATTTGGATTTCTATAAATATATATAAAATGGTTTGCTAACTATTTTTATATGAAAAAAATGCATTGGTGTTCTTTTATCCCCTTTTTTCCCAGACGTATCAAAGTGCCCCATGAGGTGTATCAATCTGCCCCGGGGATGGGGCACATTGATACGAATGGCTTTTTTTTTATTTTTCAAAATTACATGCAAAAATAATATATAAAACAACAATTGTACATTTTTATATCATACTACAAATGTTTTGCTAATATCACATGGAAAAAACTTCAAATTTCCGCTTTCTGGACAATGAAAAAAATTTTTAGAAAAAAGCTGTATCAATGTGCCCCAGTTCCCCCTACATATTTTTTCCTTTAAACTTGTTATTTAGATATTTATGTATCTTTTATCACATAAAATCTCAACTTTTAACAATTTGCATAATAAATAAGTTAATATATAAACATTTAAAACATTATGAACTAATTTTGAAAATGTCCTTTAAGGAAAATAGTAGTGATTTTTCTTTTAATTAAAAATATAGAAATAAATATAAAAATGAAACTTTAGACATTCCAACATCATATTAATGGTAAACACAGGAAAATGAAAAATAAATAAAGTAAAAATATTTTTTCTATTTTTTTTTATTTTTTTTTATTAAATTATACATGCATATCAAGTTTTTAATAAATTTTATTTGCTTATAAATTTTAATATGTTTTAAAATATCCCACATCTGTGGAAGTTTTCATTATTAAATTTATACATAAATTCATTCATTTACTGAATTTGTCTTCCTAAAAATTCGTATAAGTCTGTTTGTCAGTGAGCTTCCTAATTCACCTCGCTAATGTTAAGCTCGTGGGCATGTGGGAAAAAAAACTTATTATGGAATTTATTTAATACACCGATAAGTATTAATTCAATTTATAAAAATAAAGAGTAATCAATACTATACTTTATCTTGAATAAATAAAACGACGTTAAGGAGTACAAATTATATAAAATAATAAAAGTTTAAAAGGCATACAGCCGTTTCAGGACTTCTAAAGTCCCATCATCAGTGCTAAAAAATAAGTGTAAAATGTAAAAGACAAGTCACATCATTAAAAGAAAAACGTGCATAACAGCTCGCCGCCAAAGGCGAACTAAGCCGTGAAGCTTCGCAAAGCAATAGCAAAAACAAACTGACTCGAGCATTCCGAAGGAGACCAATCAGATGTCACTACCCCCACAGGAAGAATCCAAACATAGTAGAAAAAGGAGGGGGGAGTGGGAGAGAAATTACAGGAAAGGAAGCCAAACTTCTGAAAATCTCGGTGTACTGGACATGTCATTAACTAAATTATTATAACATATTCGTAAATGCTATTGGATATACAAGACTAGATCGACTTTCAGGTATAACATGTCCCATGCAGGTCGAACCAGGTTCCAATACAATGCAGTAACGCGATTCTACAATTGTTCTTTGAAACTGTTTTTTCTCATGTGTTTCTGATGTTAAAGTTTTGTCATGACTTCATCAAAATAAAGGCCAGATAGAGGGGAACGATTTTCAATTGATTTTAAAAATATTTTTTTGAAAATTCTTGTTTTTGTTAAATAAAAGTTGGGTCGCAAAACAGGGATTTTTTTATAAGAGCAATTCTAGAATCCAGAAAGAATATGTCAAAATTTGAGGCCAAGAATGATTACAAATAGTAATGTTCTTTTCGTGCTTATGTTCTAAAGTTAAAATAAAGTTTTTTTATCATTTAAATGAGGTAAGTGTGACATGTACATACTAATAATTTTTCTTTCATTTTGCAAAATTTGGTACCGACGAGGCGGCAAAAAATATTAACCTATAACTGTTTTTTTTTCTTTTTTCTATTTTTAGCACTATCCCATACATACCAACGAAATCCGTGGTCATTTATTAATTTTCGTATTTTTATCATTTTTTATCCAATTTTCGGAATATTTTGGCCAATTGAGGTGACAAAAGATATCAACCCAGTGTCTTAAGATATCGCACTCTTTTTAATGAAGGGTGTTCAAAACTTTTCCGCACTACCGCTAAATGATTTTAAAATTTTCTTTTTTTCGATACTCCCTAATATTTATATTAAAACTGTAGCAAAGTACAATGCCCGAATTATTAAACTAAACAAGAAAAACATATTGTATGCAAGAATAAATTTTTAAAAATGGACCTTTTCGAAGCTGGAATTAGTAAATCATCCACCGTTCAATGCCTTAAACAGTTTGTAATTTTTTTGTTTCGAGGAGATGCGAAATTCCTTTGAAGTTCTGAAATGTTTGAGTTGCATTAGGTACTGAAATTATTTTTCTATGATTTTTAAATTATATGAAATCAACAATTAGCGTTTTGAAGCAACATGAGATATTTTAATTTCCATTAATCGTCTCATATAATGTTTTCAGGCTAGTTTATATTTGATAATAATTTGGAATAGATTTAAATTGAAATAGATATTATTTATATATATTATCAGTATTATTTGTTTTATTGAGTAGGTAGCAGCACATTTCTGGATTCAGATTTCATTTGTTTTTGACACAATGCAGATAATAACAGCATATACCTTATTTGAAATATTTTAGTTCTGGACCATTTTAAAACTCTAACAGTGATGGGGGAATTAATTTTTAATTCTAGAGTAATTTAGATTCGAATATTGGTTAACAAATATCAGCAAAATAAAAGTCCATCAAAAGTTTTTTCTTAAAATAAACTCTTGAGAGAACTCATTGTTAATTATAAATATTTGCAGGCGAGGTATTATCTGCAAAAAGCATTGCACGGTTAGATTTAATTAGTGCAAATTATTATTGGGAAGAAGACGGTTTTACCAGGAGAGAAACAGTTGGAGTCCGATATGCCATGAACAAATGACATGACTGTTAAGGTAAAGTAAAAGCCGAATCTATTAGTTAGTGATTTCCTTTCCCAATCTTACACATAGTTTTAGCCATTTTTGTTATTCGCATTTCACTTTCATAAACTGGATGATATAAATATGTACATGAATTTTGAGCTATATACAAATACTTTAATTCTAAGAATGTGTGAATCGGTACCGTGAATGAATATCACCGTGCGCATCAGACTCTTATGGCTTGATATTATTATTTCATGCTTTTACAGCGACTAATAGAAACATTAATAATTTTTTACTGACAAATTTGACAATGAGACAGTACCACTCATTGTGAATTTTCATTCTTGCCTACAATTTCATCAGATAGATAATACGTTACATTTAATGTATTTGAAAATTATTGAGAAAAAAATTGAGACAGTTTTATACACATTTGTCTATGAGGAAGTCAATTTGTAATCTACGTTATTTTAAGGTATTTCTAAAATATATTCAAGTTTATCATAACGAAGAAGTGAATTCTTTTTTATTTTCTTAAAAAAAATAATAAAAGTTATGAAAATAATTAGCTTTAAATCCTTATAAAATAAACCATATTTTAAAATGCATCAATTTTAAACAATCTGAACCTGAATTAATAAAAGTTAATCGTATTGAGAAAAAAATTGAGACAGTTTTATACACATTTGTCTATGAGGAAGTCAATTTGTAATCTACGTTATTTTAAGGTATTTCTAAAATATATTCAAGTTTATCATAACGAAGAAGTGAATTCTTTTTTATTTTCTTAAAAAAAATAATAAAAGTTATGAAAATAATTAGCTTTAAATCCTTATAAAATAAACCATATTTTAAAATGCATCAATTTTAAACAATCTGAACCTGAATTAATAAAAGTTAATCGTAATAGTTGTGCGATACCGTTTATAGCACTGCCATTTAAAAGGAGAAATACATTTGAAATAAATTCTTCTAATACTTTTAAGCACTTTGCGTACAACCTTTTGAAGCATGACTGGCCCCATCTGCGTACAAATTCAGAAAAATGGTACCATATATGCATTACATAAGTCATATAAGTCAGCCAATTTCATTAAGAAATAAACAGAACTTTTTCATGTAACAGGTATATTTTACTAAATATAAAAATTAAATTTCGCAACTTGTAAAAATTTGCTTTTATTGATTTGAAGGAATTTTTTTTTTTTTTTTTTTTTTTATTTTTTTTTTTACATCATTTAAACAATTTTGTGATTGAATGTATGTGTGCATAGCTAGCAGTTTAGAAATTAACCATTGAACATAACTGAGAGTGGAACCTCTATATATACAATAATCAAACAAACATATTTTATTACATAATTTCCCATTCTAAACTGCTTTTAATTATATACATATATATGTTGTTAATTCTTATTTTATGCAGGAAAATATAGAATTTTGTAGTTTTATTAATAACAAAATGTATGTACCAAGTAAAATATTGACAATCACATGAGTCTGCTGAATAAAGAATTATATTTTTTATTGGTACATCTTATTACAAACAAAGTCTTTGGACTTTTTTGTTACCTTGATGTAGAATGAATACGGGTCATTTTTTTCATTTTTTTCCAGTAATACGTCAGCGGCTGCCATAACGGGGATATACACTTAGTATCACATGAACACGTAATGAGCAAACATGCTCTTGTCTGCAGGAAATCTAGCTTTCACTTGAAGAAATTATCAGGCGAATACCATTAACACATGAAGGACACATCACATGTGTAATTGACACCATCTTCAATTTTGTATAAACTCCATACGAACATTCTGTTGTTCGGGTACGAAAAGTGTCAGAATTCAAAATGCAAATCATGTCTCATGCTGACTTCTCTGTTATTACTGTGTGGGTTTTACGCTAGTATAATTTCAATATTTTTTAACAATTTTCATATCGAACGATTTTCTCTGATAATAATATCCAAGATATTATAATGACTTTTGTAAGTTCAGTTACACAACTTCTTGCTCCATCTTCTTTAAATATGATTGTATCTTTCTTTAACATACTAAAGCAACATCTAATTGTGCTATAGGGAAGGAGACTTTTCATAATTCTACTATAATAATACCGTACTATTTGAATACAATATTTTCACTCCAAAGCGAAAATTATACCATGGATGTGAATACTTGCTCATTTCGCGTTCCCTCGACGCTTTTCCGTTATCGATACTGAAAGAATTTGACTTTCATTTTATTTCATAGGTACTATTGGAAATAAATAAACAACAGCAAAAAAATATATTCATTAATAGTACATTAAACTAACAAAAAAACCCCATTGGTTTGGTGCATAAATAAAAATTAAATATGTGTGCAATAAATAAAAAAAAAATAAAACAATATATGTTTATTCTATGTTAAATATCCGTCGTATTGTCTTAGATCCTTTCAGTAAGCCTCCAAAAATTCATAATTATTATTAATTAAAAAATAAATATAATTATTAAAATATTAAATTTTTTATTTATTGATTACAATATGCACTGACGAAAAAAAAATCTCAACACCAATAAAGACATATGTTAGATAAATGAAATTTTGTAGGCGTGTTTATACATCTCAAAGATGACATCGATTTCAATTTTGCGCTAAGCGTATAAGTGTGGCGCCAATGGTGCAACTCGCAAACTACAAGTCAGATTCGCTTTAAATGCGTGCTGTAAAGTTCATAAGCATTATTTAACTTCGAAATTTGACAAATTGGGTTGAGGTTGACCAAGAATGCCTCTAAGAAGACGAATAATCTCACCTGCTTACCGAGTTGGAAAGTGGTCGTATAATAGGGCTACGATAAAGTGGATTTTCTTTCCGCGATATTGCAGAAAGAGTTGGACAAAATGTATCCGCTATGCATAATTGTTGGGAGCAGTGGTCAAGAGATGGTATTGCCTCAAGAAGACCAGGTTTCCATTGACCACGTTGCAACGCTGAGAGGGAAGATCGTCGTATTCGGCATATTACTGTGGTGCATCGTACTGCGTCTGTAGTAGAAATTCGAGCTGCAGTTGTTACCACAGTGGCACAACGAACTGTTCGAAATCGGTTACTTCAAGGGTAGCTCAGAGTAAGGTGCCCTGTAGCGTGCGTTCCACTTACTCCAAGTTATTGCCGTTAGCGACGCCAGTGGTTTCAAGCCAGAGCTCATTGGAGGATAGAGTGGCGATCTGTTGTGTTTTATGATGTAAGCAGGTTCTACCTTGGTGCCAATGATGGCCGTGTGCTGGTCAAAAAGAGGGCAGGGGTACGCCTGCAACCAAAGTGTCTGTGGTAAGAAAAACTGGACCTACACCTAGAGTCATGGGTACCGGAACGCCCTAAATGAATAGGGTTGACAATTGTGATTGCAATTGTAAACTCCAAGTGATTTAAAAAAAACAGGGATCTTCCTCCTTGCTGATGCTCTCGGCAACGGGAACATGGCTGTGGTCCGCTGGAATAGTGGACCCCCCCCCTGCCTTGGGCTCGGGGCTTGTCCCGACCATATGCCAAAAGCGGGTCCCCAAGGTGGGTGAAGTCTGAAGTCTGAGGTCTTGGGAGAAATTTCCTATGACAGCAGAAGCACTCCCGTGGTTATCCCAAACTCATTGACTGAAAATTTGTACATCAATTTGGTAATTAAATCTGTAGTGCTGCTATTCATGCACTGCATTCAAAGGGGGTGTTTTTCAACAGCATACCTCTCGTCCTCATACCGCTATTGTAATGCAACGTGCTCTACAGAATGTCGACATGTTAACTTGGTCAGCGAGATCACCTGATCTCTCTTCCATTGAGCGGTTATGGGATATTATTGCAAGGCAACTCCAGCATCATCCCCAGCCAGCAATGACCGTCACAGTATTGACACAACAAGTATAACAAGCATGGAACTGCATACCACAAATTGACATTCGGCACCTGTTTGACACAATGCATGCAAGTGTGCAGGCTTGCATTCAAAATTCTGGAGGTTATAGGGGCTATTAATGTAACAGCATTTCACATTTGAAATGCATTTTATTGAGCTTAATTTATCCTGGGATCTTGAAAATCTGTTCAATTAAACATGTTAACTAGACAAATGCACTGTTCAAATTTCATTACTCTACGTCTACATTATGTTTTTCTTAGAGTTGGGATTTTTTTTCCGTTAGTGTATTTATTATTGTTATTATTATTGATTTATTGATTAAATTAATAAATTGAATAATTAAACTCAAATGAACAAATTTAATTACAATTTTTTTACTTTCACTGGAACAGCACATATTTTATAAATATTTAAAGATAATCAATAAATATTTATTTTGCTAGTGATATTAAAACATCATTTAAAAGTTTCAATCATTTCATTATCCCCATTTATATTAATATAGTATCCCACTTCCTTTCAACTTTCTCAATCTGTTTGATATTAAATCCGTATACTAATGATTTATATGAAAACTGCATGAAATGTTTAATGCTTTCAGTATAACCATTTATAAATTATGAAGTTTGATATCAGAGAAAATGATATCAAGATTTTCATGAACATGTGATTGTTATACAGGATACATAATTAAGGGAGTGCGGTAATCTTTTACAGCTAATAAAATCACAAACTATCATAACATTCGAAATGTGAGTTTAATACCATATCGCTATTTAATACCAGTAGCTTTAATCAATTCGTTTATGGAAGCAAACGTATCATAAATAATTGGTTTATTTCAGTAACAATAGAATAACTTTAATCATTCAGATATATTATATTACGTATTCTACAATACTGAACGTACTTTACCAATTTTTAATGTGCAGTTTTATTTTTATTTTATTTTTAAACAACTTTTTTTTTTAATGTTATAGTTTCAATTTAAGTAAATTTTATATTATTAACAATTTAAAGACAATTCAACAAGTTAAAAGTTAAAATTCCAATTCTGATTCTTTCTTTTTGTCAGTCATGAAGATTTATACTAATGCAAAGATGTCAATCATTCTGAAATAAATAACTGACACGCAATATTATTATCTTATATGTCGAACGTAGGTATTTCTGGCAATAAAACAAAATATGGTTTTGTATCTTGTAAATAATGTAACAGTCTGATTTCGGCCTACTTTTATTACCGACCAAGAAAGTACTTGTTTGTTTCTTTTGCTTTTGATGGATATAATGAAGCCAGATCACTTGGTCTCTAACTGTCAAAATGGTAAGAACAGCACTTGTTTTGATTTAACTTAGGATAATCATAAAAAAAGTTTACGGGAAATGACATTATTTTTTAGCTTAGGTCGCAATTCACTTTAGTAAGTAATAGAAGAATAGATTTAATAGTTTGACATCATAATGTAATGCATCATAACAGAAAATATAGAATCTTTTTATCGAATTTTCTAACATACGGTTTTGTTTTCTCGTCTAATTTTTCAGCATGAAGTGTGAATATATATTGATGCAACACTTATGTATTCAGGGTGCCCACACTCACCGGTGGCCAATAGCTATTTTTTAAACCGTTAGTCATAGACATATAGTTCCAATCGCAAAATTACTTTACAAAAGGTAAAGAATCGTTTTTCAAGCGATTTAGGTCAAAAAAAATTTTATTGAAAAATTACGAAAATTAAATTTTTATTCGGTTCCCCGGTCCTATAAGTGATATTTAGTAAGTTTTTACGACTACTCTAACAAGTAATACAAAAAAAGTCCCATTCCTTTGCGATAAAATTAACCGAGTAATAGCTGTTTAAAGTTGCAGCATATTTTTTTCTGCAAATTAGGAGTTAGTCACAAATTTACTGGAAATAAAAAGAAATGCAAGATATAAAATATAAAATTAAACATTGAGAGCAAAATAATTTTGACAATATTATTTTTAAAATTATGTTGATGATTATATATTAAAGTAAAATTTGTACTAAAAATATAAGTAAAAAAAAAAAAAAAAAAAAAAAAAAAAAAAAAAAAAAAAAACAGAAAGGTTGTTTAAATAAATTATGAAAAGCAACAGTTACAATTGTTACAGCATGACATATATTTAAAATTCTATTAGATTGCTTAACCTAACATAATTTGGTGTAGTCTTATAAAGTAAATAATTGGTACGCACCGAAAATTGTAATAATGCTACAATGTCATTGGATATAAATAAGTGTGGAAAATGAGCCTCGATCGGATATTTGAAAGTTAAAATTTGAACAAGGGAAACTTACATATGAACGTGTTAAGCAAAAAATAAGCTTATCAAAATAACACACCTTTTTTAAAATAAAATCGCGATTTCCAAAATTTTATTTTCTCGATAAAGAGAATTTTAAAACTCACGTCTTCAACTATTTTAACCAATCTAAAATTTAATTAATAAAAATTAACACTACCGTAAAACATTTACGGTGGTAGCACCTTCAGTTAAATTGCTTTAAAAATATTTCTTTACTTGTTTAAAACATTTTTGTAATTGGAACTAAACGTCTATGACAAATGGTTTAGGAATTAGCTATTGGACAGCGTTGAAAATGGACGCCCTTTATAATACTTTAAGCATTTAGTGTACGTTCCCTTAAAGCTCAGTCCAACTCATTCGTTTTCAGCTACGGAAAAGTGGTTTAAGTCATGAAATTTGAAGTTTCATAGCTCGGTCAATTTTAATGTTAGATAAATGGGACCTTTGTTGGATTGCTTGATAGGGTGATGGAAAATTTTTACTAAATATCACTAATAGAGCCGGGGGATAAAAAGTTAATTTTCGTAATTTTTCAATAAAATTTTCTTTTGACCTAAATCGCTTGGAAAATAATTCTTTACATTTATTAAAGCATTTTTGCAATTTGAACTATATGTCGATGACTAACGGTTTAGAAATTAGCCATTGGCCACCGTTGAGAGTGGACACCCTGTATAGTGAGTATATTAAGGTTATCCAATACTAAGATTGGAATGGAATTTATCGTTCACAGATTTATCAAAAATGGTATGATCATATACAGGGTGTCCGAGAAGTCTGGAAACGGTCGAATAACTCGAGAAATACATATGAGATTGAAAAACGAAATTATACGTGTTAAATATTTTTTAATAAGATACTCAGTGATACCAAATTTGACCTTCGCAAACGACCCCATGGGGGTCAGAGGGGGTCCAACTTTGAAATCTTAAATTAGAACCCCCATCTTTTTATTGCAGATTCGGATTATACGGACAAAAATACGTAACTTTTGTTTATTGATATGATGTTTGTTTCGAATCCTCGTTTAACACGGTGTAATTGAGCATATTAATTCGATACATTGCCTGATTGACCAGAATTTTGACGTCAAATTCCTCGTCTTTTGCAGGAATAGTGGTTTCTTGAAAATCACCCATGACGATTATTTCGATAATGCTATACTGTTAAAAATTTGACCCAATTGCTGAAGCGTTAGTCCAGAGCTTTTATAGAATATCTCTTTTATGATCAATGAGAATTCTCTATAACACAGTAAAGTAACCGTTTTCTATAAAAGCGGTGGAGTGACGCTGTAGCAAATGACTTAAATTTTTTACACTGCATAGGTTTTTTATGTTTTTCTCTGCAAAAATTCATTGAAATGTATTAATTTAGTTTTCTATTTGGATTTTTATTTTATCCAGTAAATGGTTTCTAAATAACGAATGGTTTCTAAATGCGGCTGATGTGGGTGTATGTTTTTTTTAGTTATTTGCTGTAGCGTCACTCCACCGCTTTTATAGAAAACGGTTACTTTACTGTGTTATGGAGCATTCTCATTGGTTACAGCAAATAGATCAAATTTTTAACAGCGTAGCATTGAAGAAACGCTATTCCTGCAAAAGACGAGGAATTTGACGTCAAAAGTTCTGGCCAATCAGGCAAAACCTAGTTAAAAAAACCTAATATGTATCTATTTAATATGCTCAATTACACCGTGTTAAACGAGGATTCGAAATAAACATCAAATACAAAAGTTACGTATTTTTGTCCGTAGAATCCGAATCTGCAATAAAAAATGGGGGTTATAATTTAAGATTTCAAAGTTGAGCCCACTCTGACCCTCAGGGGGTCGGAGAAGGTCAAATTCGATATCACTGAGTAGCTTATTTAAAAATATATAACACGTGTATTTTCAATTTTCAATCTCATATGTATTTCTCGAGTTATTCGAAAGTTTCCAGACTTTTCGGACACCCTGTACGCGTTTTCATAATATTAAATTTGGTTGTAAGATTTTTTGTCATCGTATACAGACAAAGATATTAAGGCATGTCATTAGTTTAATTTCAGTTTGTTGTTTACTCCAATTAAATCATTTCGATACATAAATATGTTACCGGACAAAGACTATTTTAGAGTTAGTTAATTAGAGAAATTACCCAAAACAGTCTATTCTAACACCCTTAGGAAAAACTAATTTTTAATAATCCAAACTAGTTTATTCTGACGCGCATTCGATAAGCATGTTTTTACTAGAACAATCTATTTTGGCCTAATGCTCATAGGATACTGCTATTCATTGATCATTTATCCTATGCTAATCCAATTTGACGTGCTTTAATCAATGTCAACCAGTGTTAAGCACTCTCACAAAATAATTAAACAAAATATAAATATTTATTTTCAGTGACAGAAAAAAATTATCAATTTTCTATTGCAGAAAAAAAAATGTTGATAACAACATTTTGTGAAAAATAAGAAAACATTTTAAATAAAATTATAACGAGTTTGTAATTTAAAACAAATCATTTTAACTAATATTAACATTAAAGTAGTTAATATTTATTAATATTTTCTTATTATGGTCAGATTTAATAAATTACGGGTAATTTCAATCATTTACTCTTACATATTAGGTAGCTTTCATTACAAAAAGTAAACAGGGCATAAATTTTGGCGGCATATTTTCTTCGATCATGACACACAGACCCCAAAACCCTCCGTTCAAATAATGACATAAACAGGGTGTCCGCAAAGTCTAGAAACGGCCGAATAACTCGAGAAATACATATGAGATTGAAAAACGTAAATATACGTGTTAAATATTTTTAAATAAGCTACTCTGTGATACCAAATTTGACCTTCGAAACCGACCCCCTGGGGGTCAGAGGGGGTCCAACTTTGAAATGTTAAATTATAACCCCCATTTTTTATTGCAGATTCGGATTCTACGGACAAAAATACGTAACTTTTGTATTTGATGTTTATTTAAAATCTTCGTTTATCACGGTGTAATCGAGCATATTAAATCGATACATATTCCCGCTTTTCGAACAGGATTTTCCCTAATCGAAACTCATTGGGCAGAATTTTTGACGTCAAATTCCTCGTCTTTTGTAGGAATAGCGTTTCCTGAAAATCACCCGTGGCGATTATTGCAATAGTGCTACACTGTTAAAAATTTGATCCATTTGCTGCAGCGTCCTCCACAGCTATTATAGAATATCTCTTTTGTGACCAATGAGAATGCTTCATAACACAGTAAAGTAATCGTTTTCTGTAAAAGCGGTGGAGTAACGATGCAGCAAAAGGGTAAATTTTTTTACAGTGTACTTTACTGTGTTATGGAATATTCTCATTGGTCATGAAAGAGATATTCTATAAAAGCTCTGGAGTGACGCTACAGCAAATGGATCAAATTTTTAACTGTGTAGCACTACCGAAATAATCGGCACGGGTGATTTTCAGGAAACGCTATTATTGCAAAAGACGAGGAATTTGACGTCAAAATTCTGGTCAATCAGGCAAATCCTGTTTGGGAAAACCGAAATATGTATCGATTTAATAAGCTCAATTACACCGTGTTAAACGAGGATTCGAAATAAACATCAAATACAAAAATTACGTATTTTTGTCCATAGAATCCGAATCTGCAATAAAAAATGGGGGTTATAATTTAAGATTTCAAAGTTGGACCCCCTCTGACCCGCAGGGGGTTGGTTACGAATATCAAATTTGGTATCACTGAGTAGCATTTTTAAAAATATTTAACACGTTTATTTACGTTTTTCATTCTCATATGTATTTTTCGAGTTATTTGACCGTTTCCAGACTTTTCGGACACCCTGCATATACATACATGTATATATATATATGATATTTGTCATGCTGTAACTAACGTATTTATGAACCGATTTGAATCAAACTTGGTATGTACATAGTGCATACAAATGACTCGACCGAGTTCGTTAGCCAGCATAATCCGCCATCTTGTTTCAAAATGGCGGCCATTTAAATTTTTTTAATTTAAAATTTAAAATGAAATGCGAAATATTTAAAGTTGAAAAAATATTTTTTTTTATGTGTTAGAATTTAAAACAACGATTCCAGGACACTTTTTTTCTCTATATCTTAAAATATGATTGAGTTATAGCACTTTGAATTTTTCTTATGGCTGACATTTTGAAACGATCTGATTTTTGTCACGTGATAACGCGCGTATTTATGAATCGATTTGGATGTAACCTGGTGTGTACGTAGTAAGTAACGAGGCCTGGACTGAGTTCGTTAGCCAGTTCCATCCGCCATCTTGTTTTAAAATGACGGCCATTTAAATTTTTGCACGTAATTTAAAATTTAAAATTAGGTAAAAAAAAGTAAGAAATTAAAAAAATATATATTTTATGCATTTGACATTGATACAAAGACTCCAGAGCATTTTTCGTTCCGGCTGTATCTTAAAAAAATGGCTGAGTTATAGCACGTTTAATTTCTAGTGTTGCTCACATTTTGAAATGACCTGTTTTCGTCACGTGATAACACGCGTAGTTATAAACCGATTTGGATGAAACTTCGTGGGCACATAGTACAATCCGATGTCTGGACCGAGTTCGTTGGCCAGTTCCATCCATCATCTTGTTTCAAAATGGCGGTCATTAAATTTTTTAAAAGTTTTTAAATTTAAAAATAGGTACAAAAAAGTGTGAAATTGAAAAAGATTTTTCTTTTGTGAGTTTGACCTTGATACAAAGATTCCAGAGCATTTTTAGTTTTATCTAAATCTTGAAAAATCGCTGAGTTATTGACTTTCAATTTCCAGTGTGGTTGACATTTTGAAACGGTTTGAAATTTGTCACGCGATAATACGCATATTTATAAACTGATTTGGATATTACTCCGTGTGTACATAGTACATACCAGTGTCTTGATCGAGTTCATTGGCCAACTTCATCCGCCATCTTGTTTCAAAATGGCGGCCATTTAAGTTTATCAAAAATCATTTAAATGTATAGTGATGTACAAACAAAAAAAAAAAAAAAAAAAGAAAGTTAAGAAAGATTCTTTCTGAGGTATTTATCTTAATAATGAATTCTGGAGTATTTTTTGCTTTGTCTTTATCTTAAAAAACGCCTGCTTTATAGCACTTTGAATTTATAATGTCGATGACATTAAAAAAATCATTTGCCCGCGACAGCACTCGTGTATATTAATCGATTTCGATGTAAGTGTGCATGTGCACATGAATTAAGATTTCGGCCAAGCTCATTGATTTTTTTTATCCATCATGTTGCTTTAAAATGGCATACACTTCATGATATCGTGGAATTTGGCGACTCTCTATATCGCTGAAAATAAAACCTGATTGAATAAATATGACTAATTTCTAAAAATTCCTATTAATATTCAGTATTGACAAAAACTAGAATTCTATCTTATAAAATCAGGTTCTATTAATTTGAGTTTCAGATGTTTGAATAACATAACTTAATTTAAAATAAATAAATAAATAAATAATACATGAAAGCTACCTCTTCTTCCCGGCATTGAATGAATGACTTTTTATGTTATACTTAGTTGCTTTAAAATACATTTCTATTTCTTTAGAAATTAATCTAAATATATCATTAAAAAATCGATCATGTTGAATTAATTGCAACATTTATATGTTTCCCCAGAGCACCATAAAATCACTTATGTGAAATAGCAATTCTTTCGAATGGAATACTTAAGTTTTCAGATTTTTGCGTTTAATCTGAAAATTAAAGAAATTATCTATTCGTGTACTGAATTAAGTTGATTGAAACCAGTTACATACTGCTAATAAACTGCTCTTTAGGAAATGGAAGTTATTTATTTTTTAAAAACACAATTATGAGTCATGATATGAATAAAATACATATTATATTTAATAAGTTTCAAAGAATAATCTTATGATTCTGCATAAAATCAGAATATATGTGGTATCTAAAATTTACCTATCTGTTAGTATTTAAAACGCTTAAAATTAAAATTAATCTTTCTTTAAATTGTTTCAAATAAATCAAAAAACTAGAGTGTAAATGTTACAGAAAAATCGTATTTTCAACAGAAAAGACCATATTATGAATCTTAGCAACTTGAAGATGTATATGACAAAAAAGACTCGTTACAAAAATTTAGAAAAAAAATTAAATTTCTTCAAAAACATTTTGTGTAAATATATACCCATTTCTAACATGGCAGTACATACAGCTGAGAAGCTGTTGCCCTACCAGTGGACTAGAGGTTCTGACCTTTTAACTGGTAGACGGCAGGTGCTGAGTTCGAAAACGATGGCGGCCGTCGGCCTAGCCGCTGAGCGTTTTAGTGGGTTTTTTTTTCTAACTTTGCGTAAATACAGGTTAGTTTCCCTTAGAAAGACACCCACAAAGGGCACTCAACCCCTGGATCAATATCCCTTGAGTAGATAAATCAGCCGACACAAAATAAACTTAATCCTGAGTCGCTCTTTCCATAATTTTGGTAAGTTAAATAATACGACATCATTGCATTTTGAATTTTTGCAGTTTACATTATCTCTATTACATTATCTATTATCCTCCTGAGGCCTGACATCTATTAAAATGGATATTTTGCTTTCTCTTTCTGTTGCATTAAATTTCATTATAATAAGATAAAACCAAATTGGGACTGTAGTACATAAATCAGAAATCAACATTCATCTTGTGACTTTGGCCACGGTAACAACTTTGTTTACAAAATGGCGCAATGTGTGAGTCATATTGGAATTTATGCTTCTGTTGGTAAATTTCGTTTTTTAAAAAATAAAAGTTAATTTTGATTCATTTATTTAATCAGAACACTGCGAAATGTTTTTTTTTAAATATTAAATCACATTAATATTTACTTTATGTTATTTAGGGTAAGTGTACCAGTAGTGGGCCAGGTACGTATAGTGGGCCACCAGTTTTCAAATTTGAAAAACAAATTTTCTAGTCACCCCTGTCAGATTACAAACTAATTGCTAATTGGCTGGAACCCTTATCTGTTATCAGGCAAAGGGACAACTTCAGTATTCTCATAGTTTTTGAGCCGGAATTGTGTTTTTACGGACTACACGAAAAAACTAAAGAGAAGCTAAAATTCTTTTACGTAATCATCAAAACTTCTAAATATGATTTCAATTATTGTGTATATTTAAGTGCAGAAATGTAAAAAAAATATTACTTCTGTACAGTATGTACTAAACTCAAGAATGGAGTGGCCCACTTCTAGAGGGTCCCTACTGGAGCATCAGACAGTTACTTAGGTCCACTACTGGAGCATAGAGGAAGGTAATATTCTAGGGAATGTATTTTAAATAATTGTATGTTTATTCTTATACATAAAGGTAAGGACTAGGCTGAAAAATATATATTCTTTTAAAATTCACTAATACTTTAATAACAATTATATAAATGTCCTTAAGTGGCACACTACTGGTGCATTTATCTTATAATAAATTTAATTATTTTCCATTCATTTAGTATTTTTTTTATTATTTTAATGTGACTATGCTTTGAAGATATATTTAAATGGATGTGCTGTTAGCAATAAATAAATAAAAATGTAACTTATTCATCTTTAAAGCTCCAATTTCGATGCCTAATTCTTAAAAAAAACTAATATTTGATAAAATATATATATATATATATATTAATATCTATTTTATTCTGCTCAGGTCTCAAGTGGTTAAACAGGAAGGATAGTACAGACAGGAGTAAAAAAATGATTTTACTGTGATTGATATTTATTTTGATGATTTTTTCTTCATTTAACCCTTCCGAGGACGGTATCCTGAGAAGAAAAAAAAACTACTTTTTATTCTACTGGCACGCAGAATATTTACTTAAAATTTCCCCTTATAACATACTTGAAAATTAGCAAGTTCGTATTTCCTAATAATTCGCTCATAAATACAGTGGAAAGTTAATTATTTCTAAAAAATTTACTTCGTGGTGGTAAGGGTCAAACTTGCGACGGCTTTACTTCTTACTTTATGAGAGCAAATATATGAAAGAATTACTAAATCGGTATGACTAGCAGAAAATCCAACTGTAGAACAAAAAAGGTACATATGGCTAAATGTCATATTCAGGTATGAAAAAAATGGAACCTTGATTACTCTAACGGGTTAAAGTACTAGTGGTATGATCTTCGAAAGATCCTAGGTGTATATTTTCGGATAACAAGATGGTGGCTGTGTAATGTTACAAGGGGGCTATTTATTTCAATGGACAGGCATTTGTCAGTGCTTGTAAAATCTCTCAAAATTATCAAGATACACTCCAAAATCCTTTGCTTCTTGTTATCGAGATTTTGAGGAGAGAAAAATGGTTTCAACATGACACTGCTTCAATTCACACCTCAAACTGAACTTCAACATTGTTTAAGTCGGAAAACTTATCTGTTTTGAAATGCCCATCTATTAGAGCTGAGTTAAACCTTACAAAAAATATGTGGGGCATACTCATTATTTACTCATGCAGTTCATCAAAGCGCAAAGCAGTATTCTTCAGTTAGAGTTTTGAAAGATAACACTGAGAACGCGTGTTTTAAAACTGAACCAGAGAAACTACAGCAGCTTTTTAACGATGAAGGACCGTATATTTAAAGTACTTCAACAAAATGAATTGATTGAATTATCAAGTAGTAAATATTATTATTATTGTTATTGTTCTCCTTCAAATAAAGACTAAAAAATTATTGTGCTTTAACTTTTTACACAGTTTTTTCTTTTTTTTGATAATTTTACTAAGATAAGTTAAAAAAGTAAATAAGTTTTAAGAGTTTTAAGATAAGTTTTAAGAGTTTTTTAAGAGTAAATCTGTTATTATTATTTTTTAACTACAAATTGTAGGTCATATGAAAAGAAAAGTAAGTTTTAATCAAAAATAAAATTTTATTTTGAAATTTTATATTAAACTTTTAACACGCATTGTAGTGAGACACACTTATTTGTAAATATGAAATTAAATATATATGGTATACTATTATTCGTTCATTGGAATTGGCTTTTTTTCTGTAATGTAATACATAAGAATTAATGTTAAAAAAACCCATTTAGTTTTACTTTTGTGGGAAAATAAATTTCTGGGTGTATATTTAATGATTTTCTTTGAATGCACATAGGGTAACATCCCCAGTAATTGGAAGGCACCAGTGATTGGCACATCCTACAAAAATGTCCTAAAATAAGATTTATATCCAGTCTTTTAAAAATGCAAGACCATATATCAGTTATATGTTCATTTCCTTTACAGATTATAACTTTGATTTATGCTACTAAATGACAATAGTGCCTAGGAAAGAGAAACAATTATGGCTTGTAACAAATTAGCCATTTTGTTGCAAATGCTTCTTCTCTGGCTTAAGAAACTAATGCATTTCGATTTATTATTATCTGATTTATAGTATATTTTACATTTTAATTGACAGCAGTTTTGATTATTTGAAAAGGGTTACTTTAATTGTGTAACAATCTAAGTGCCAGTTACTGTAACTTTTTATAAATATATTTTATAAAAATACTTTTTCAAATATTTTTGCTTTTAGTGGGCAAAATAGATGCACAGATATGCACTCTGTGATTTAAAAATATTTGCAAGTAAATATTTTCTTTCTTAGTAATGAAAATAGAAGTAAGTTTAAAGACAAATCCTTAATGTGCCAATTACTGGGGATGTTACCCTACCCACACACATATATATAATATTGTTCTAGAAAAGTAAATTACATTTTTTACAGTATTTTTTATTATTTTTAATTAGTTAGAGCACTTGTAATATTCTAGTATTCAATTCAAAGAGAGAAACTGTAATTAATAATAAAATTATCTGTTTTTCTTAATAAGTTATCGGTATCTATAGTGTTTTAAAAAAGCATTAATTTTCATCATTTCTTCATCTTTTACTAAGATTACATATTAATGGCCTTTTTTCATTAATATGAAAGTGATTTCCAAAAAGGGTGCATTAATATATTTAACCGTACATATCGTAATTTAATAAAATCATTATTTCGGGATGATTGTACAGCATTATTATTGTACGTGAATACAGAATAAAATTTACTTTATTCAAATAAATACATTTTTAATAATATTTTTATAGCACATTAAATTGAAAAATTTATTTAGTCTTAATATATTTATAGAAAAAACACACCATTTAGCTTTCTTTGTTTTTGTTTTTTTTTGTTTTTTTTTTTCTTAATGAACGTTTTAAATTTATTTACTTAACTTTGTTGGTACACGCTTTCTAAAGTAAATATTTTACACAATATTTGTTGATTGCAATTTGTATTGTGTTCGATCTCAATTGATAGTTTGAAAAACTAGATATGATTATAATGTATCAATTAAAATGCATGCGTTAAAAATGTAAATATTTTAATTTATAAACCTTAAACATATTATTACTTTCAAATGAAACCAGATTCTTTAAAGCTTATTAATTAGTTATCTAGATATTACTTATCAAGAAATTGATTGATTAATTAAATATGTTTATTTTTCGTAATTTTCTCGAAAAATATTTTAGAGATAACAAGTTTCAAGCTACTAATTGTAGTGCAGCATTTTTTTTTTTTTTTTTTTCTGCCAGTATCAATTGATTATATATTTTGCAACAAATTTTCAGTTCAAGTTAAACAAATAAGAAAATAGTCGCACGTAAAGAATATTTTTACAGTGTTTTTTTTGTTTTTGTTTTATTTAACTACACGCCTTATAACACTCTCATGCTGATGTTTCTCAGAAAACCCATCACCTTCTCAAGACTAGGCCTGAGCGCTGAGACAAAATTGTGGCTGCGAAACCCGTTTACATTTTTAACTAATGTACGGTCCCTTAAATTTATACAGTATTTTATAAGAGGTTTCTTTATTTGTACAATCTAAAAAAATAAGGAGATGAAGCAGAATAGGCTTTTAAATATTATTGGTACGAACTTTTAGGGACCGTACACATGCTGAAAAAAATCCGACTTCGACATCCGCCATTTTTGTGTGAATGCACAGGCCTAGATTTCAACGGGCGGTGAAAAACCACTGCCTGACACATTAAATTCTTAATGCAGGTATTAATGTATTGATTTAATCCACCGTGTTAAAATGTAGAAGAATTAAAGACCAGTGAAGCATTTTATTATTAAAACTATATTATGTTTTTCAATTAGATCGATATAGAAATCATGATATGTAAAAGTCTGTAATGTGTAATTCAAACAAGTAATAATAATAATAATAAAATCTCTTTTTTTCAAATGCTTACCAATGCAATCTTTTCAATACTTGCAAAAGCTTAGACTTAAATTTTGACCTCGAATTCTGAATCGTTGGATGGAGTTAAGTAGCGCAAAATTGAACTGTTTTCAAGGGGAAGGGAGAAGGGTTAAATTTCATCTCCTGAACGCAGTTTAGTTTGCGCTTCTTAACCCCCGCCCCCACCGATTCTGAAATTGAGCTCAAAATTTAAGCTTTTGCAATCATTTAAATAGATATAAAAATAACGATTAAAAATAGTTTTTGGTTACTCTAAAGTTTAAAGTACCCTCCAACGTAATTTTTTAAAATTTATTTTCAAGGAAATACTGACATAAAGAGTAGTTTATGCGAAAACCGCAGACAAATCGACGAATTTTTTCGTTTTTTATAATCATTTGAAATTTGAATTCCCCCCCCCCCCTCTTGAACACAGGTCAGTTTTCGCTACTTAACCACTCCCAACTATTCAAATTTTGAGTTCAAAATTTAAGTTTAAGTCTATGCTTTCCGAAAATTTTTAATGTGGTAACAAAAAATAATTGTTCGTTACTCCAAAGTCTAAAGCGCCCTCTATCGGCATTTTTAAAACTCTATCTATAGGATTCATTTTCAAGAAAACTCTGACATAAAGAATAGTTTTGGTGGAAACCGCAAACGAATTGATCAATTTTTCCGTTTTTATAATCATTTGAAATTTTTTACGCTAATTTTTAACGGTGCCTATCTCCTTCGGAAGACGTTTTGGGTTGATAAAATTATTTTATTTATTAAATATAATATAATTATTATTCATATTAATGACTGATAATTGTTCTTAAAAAATGTAAACTCCCATTTCTCAGAGCAATTTGTTAGCAGTATGTAACAGCTTTCAGTCAACTTAATTAAGTACATAAATAAGTATCTTCTTTAATTTTCAGTTTTAACGCAAAAATCTGAACTCTTGTGTATTCCAGTCTAAAGTATAGCTATTTCACATAAATGATTCTATGGTGCTCTTGGGAAATATAAAATGACTGTTGCAGTTGACTCAACATAATCAATTTTTTAAAGATTCATTTAGAATTTTTTTTTTTTTTTTTTTTAAGAAATAGAAATACATTTTGAATTAACGGATTAAATAACAAAATTTCAGACCAGAATTCATTTATATTGATCATAATATGAAAATATTATTAAATATTAACTATTTTAATAGAAAAATTAGTAAATATGATTGGTTTTTCGCTACAAACTGATAATAATTTTATAAAAAAGAAAATAGAAATTTTTCACAAAACATTGTTATCAACACATCATTCTTTTTAATAACATAAAATTAATGATTTTGAGGGTATTTAATCCATGGGCTCTTATTAGTAATATGCGTTACTCAGGGAAAAATAACTATAGTTACATATCGTTTATTTTCACTTAATCATCCACTCAAATGCAGCTCTTCATGTCAAGTCATTCGAACATTCCCCGATATTTTTATCGGCTGGCATGCATCAGACTTACAAACAAATCACAGTAACGTTGCGCCATATCTTAACACAGATTACTACTATTTTCATGTTTTGATGTTATAAAACCCCTCCCCTCATAGCTAAACCGAACTACAGGCAATCTTGCTCTGTTGCATCTACGAACTGGAACGCTTTTCTTTGAGTCCTTCTCATTATTTTTAGTCACAGTGTCCATTACAGATATCTGTCGCAGCATCATTTTTATTACTCACTGCCGTACCGGTTACAATATCATGTGAAGACTGAGATTTGTTTGGCTCCATAACATTCTCATTATCAAGTTGTTCTTTTATTTTTCTATTAATCCCTGAAAAGCGTTTTTATTAACCCTTTCATACTTATCATAATCATTCTAATTTTTCCAATATATCCCATATTTTCAATTATTTGATACATTTGCTTGTCATTGTGGTCTTTTTCTTTAATTCTTTCAGATTTTTCGTAACTTATCTTTCACTTAAGTCTCAAAAGATTTACGTGACGCTTACACATTATTCCGTAGCATCTATTACTAAAACCCATCTACTCACTAATAATTTCATATTTTTTTCTTTTACCCATTTTCCCCCTTTCCAAAATTTTAACAAAAACTGATTCATGAAGCTTATATTTGGCAGGGGTTGCTGTATTTTAGGTTTTCATGGCAATACCAAGTGAAGGGCTGTTCGAATTGGCCTTCAAAGCATTAATTCAGAAGTTTTTTCAGTCACCGAATGAGGAATTGAATGATTTTTTAACAAAATTCGGGCAATTGATAATGTTACATCATTTTTATCTAGCTTTCTAAGACAATTTTTCACAGTTTGCAAGTATCTTTCTGCTTGGCCGTTTGACGACGGATGATATGATGAAATAGGTGTATGCTTAATTCCATTATTTTTAAGAAATTTCCCAAATTCATCACTTGTGAACGCGAACCCATTGTCACTGACCAACTGTACTAGAAATTCGAATGTCGCAAAAATTCTTCTTAATACTCTAATAGTGTTTCTACTATCAATCTGGGCACTACTTCTACTTTTAACCATTTAGTATAAGAATATACTACTATTAAAAAAAACTGCCTTCAAAAGAACCTGCATAATCTATGTGAATCCTTTCCCAGGGTAATTCAGACTTCCATTCCAATGGTTTCATTTTGGGACTATCCCTTGCGCACATTTAGAGTCTACTATATGAATTTACAATTTGTTCCATTTCTTTATCCATATTTGGCCACAAAACCACCGATCTAGCTTTAGCTTTCATGCTAGATATACCGTGATGAACGAAGTGCAACAATTTCAATGTATATTTCCTATCTTCTTCTGGCACAATTACTCCATGTCGCCATAATAAAAAAATTCTAAACAGGAAATTTCCTCCCTTGCACGAAAATAAGGTTGACATTCCTCTACATTAAACTTTCGTGACCATCCATGTAGTACCGACTCTAAAATTTGTTTAGTTACGGGTTTTTCAGTTGTACACTTTGCAATAGATTTAGAAGTAACAGATCAATCATTATTATTTGAAATAAACATTATTTCACCCTGACTACTTACTATATTTACAGTTTCTGGGAGAGGTAATCTACTTAATGAGTCCGCATTTTTATTATTTTTACCTTCGCGATACCCAATTATGTAATCATATTGTGCTAATATTAGCGACCATCTCAGCATTCTAGGTGATAATGTATCAGGTACATTTTTACCAGGATAAAACAATCTAATTAAAGGTTTATCATCTGCTATAATTTTAAACAGTTCATCAGCTAAATATTGGTGAAATTTAGTAACACCAAATATTACAGATAAAGCCTCTTTATCTATCATTGCATAATTTCTTTAAGTTTTATTTAATGTTCTAGAAGTAAAAGCTATGAATGTTTCTTTAACCTCAACAATATGACTTAAAACACAACCAATAACATATTCAGAAGCATCACAGTTCAAAACTACATCTTTGTTAACATAATATAATTCTAAAATAGGCGATGTACATAATAATTGTTTAACTTTTTGAAATGCTTTTACATGCTTTTCGGACTATGTCCACTTAGCATTTTTATCTAATAATCTATGTAAAGGTTCTAAAACATCTGAAATATTAGGTAGGAAGTTTCTATAATAAGAAATTAAGCCTAAAAAGCGAACGCAACTGTGACACATTATTTGGAATAAATGAATCCAAAATAGTATTAACTTTTTTCTGGAATAGGTTTAATTTCTTCCTGAGAAATTTTATGTCCTAAATAGCAAACTTCTGAAACCATAAATTTTAATTTTTCCTTATTTAATCTTATACCATGCTCAGAAAAGCATTCCAGAACACTTTAAACTCTATGTCAAAAGATGTTCTTAGTTTTCGTAAAAAACTAAAACAAATTTACATCATCTTTTCATTTACGTATATTTTTTTTTTACATTTATTTACTTAAAACAGGTATCACAAACAAAAATTAAATATGTTGACAGGTTTCGGTTCAATAATAAGAACCGTATTCATAACACACATAAAATCAGTAGAAATAAATGTCACTGCTTTACACTCTTTCAGAATGTTCAGATTCATTCCTAGTACTTATGATTACATCATCTAAAAATACTCCAAAATACTCATATTTTTGTAATATATTCTTCATTTTCCCTGGAAAATTCCAGGAGCACACTTTACGCCAAAAACTAAACTTAAAGCGTTGAATAAACATTTATGACTATTGATAGTTAAAATTTTACTACTTTCATTATCTACAGGTTGTTGCAAATAAGCATCTTTTAAATCAAAAACAGTAAGGAATATTCCACCAGACATTTTAGAGAATAATTCTTCCATTCTAGGAAGAGGATAGTTATAATTTTCAGTACTTGAATTTACTGTTGCTCTATAATCACCGCAAACTCTAACAGTACCATTTGGATTTGGAGCAATTACTGTAGGATTGGCTCATTCTGAATTATCAACAGGTTTCAAAAAGCCCTCTTTTGTTAGTTTTTCCAATTCCAAACCAGTAGATTTTTTCAAAGCAAAAGGAACAGGTCAAGACTTAAGAAAAACTGGTTTTGCATTCATTTTCAAATTTATTGAGACGGGAAGACCTTTTATTGTACCGATCCCGTCAGCAAAAACTGTTGGAAAATTCCTGAGTAAATCATGTTTCGAAATGTTTTTAATCATATTTACATTAGGCCAAAATAATTTTTATGCTTTTTGTGAAGTCTGGGTGACCGTTACCTGAACTAAAGAGGCTGGATTATAACTAATTTTTAATATGCTGAATTATGTACAGAAAATGAATCTATATACAGGAGATGAATATATACAAGATTAATTATTACCAAAATATTCCTAAGCTTTCTGAATGAAAACTTCACTCTGGTGTCCACACACCCTACCGATATCTCAACACTCCAAACCCTTTACCCACGCTCCTCGCTTCACTTCTCTTCAATTCTAGGTGAGGGCGCTGGTCTCTACACTTCGTTTTTATTTAATTCTTTTAATAAAAAAGGTTGGGAGGAGAATGGTTGCATGACACTTTTAACCAAGTTTTTCCAATTAGACTCGGACCTTCCCCTTTAATAACTAACGTTTTTAAATCAGGTATACAATATTCATCAACAAAAACATCTATATTTAATTCACCTAATACAATTAAAATTCTTTAGTATAATTTTCAACTTTACTTTACATTTAATTAAAGGTACCATATATGAGAAAACTTTTTGAGCAACCTTTTTACTTGATATGGTATTTGCCGCCCTCCTGTCTATCTCAAATATGGCCGATAGTGAATATGATAGTCTGATAGTGAATCACTGTTACCAAAATTATAGAATTCCCAAATCAGTCACGGAAAAATGGCTCGAATTAAGTTTATGGATATTCCAATTATCATCATTTTGAGTGTATAGTTCTATATGATGATTTGGCAATTTAAAAATTCATATATTAGAACAAAATGTCACATAGTTCAGAGCCTTTTTTTGTCTTAGAAAACATGATAAGAATGTACTAAATTTGGTGCTGTATTAATTGGTGCATTAGATGTATTTTTTTTATTTTTTTATTTTCAATTTGGGCTCTTTATAAAACTCTAAAGGTAGTAAGAAACATTTTCTTATAGAGAAATACTGTATAAAAATTTTATTAAACTACAATACTAGAAATTAAATGTAGTATGTAAGTTTATTAATGAAATAAACATTCTGAGTGAATCATTATTAAACTGTTTGAAATTTATGTATTTTTGAGCTATAAATATGTGTTGGGGAATCAAAAATGGGGCACACTATTCAACATTTTTAGATGATATTTTTCATAATATATTTATCAAAAGCAAAACATTTTCATCTCCTATGTTAATTAAAGATGTCGAGTATATTTTTTTAACAATAACGGACTTACGTAGGAGATTAAAGATAAATATTTCTGATTTAAACTAATTCACAGTTAGAAATACACTATTTAATGATTCTGATCCTGACGAAAATTTCAAACAGAAAACAAAATCTACATTTTACATGTCACTTAGACTTCACATCGTAAGAAAACAAATATGTGTGTAAAAAATGAAAAATTAAATTTTTTTTGTGATTCGATTTTTTTAATATATAAAACAAATACGTGCTCTAGCACTTTGAACTCAACATCTGTATTTATTTTTTGTGTTTTGATATTTTAATCAAAAAATATTTTTAATTTTCAGCCTGCTAAAACAAAATAATAAAGAAAGGGGCAAAAATTGCTCTTTGGACCGATACCATTTGAACGTCCATCATCTTGAATTTCATATCCTCCGGACTACTCAAGTGTTATTATGGCCGCAATCTTGGACGCCCACCATATTGAATTGAATAATTCCTCGATGTTCGCCATATTAGAAGACCGCCATCATGGATGCCTAGATAATCTGGTAACATATACTGGACGGCTTTTTCCAACTAAGATTAGTATTACTTTAGTTAGAAAACGTCCAACGTCTAACTGACCTTTGCATCGTCTAGAATCTAATGTCACGTCTACGACAGATGTCCAATTTTTCAGCGTGCTGATCACGTGACTCGGAATTGGTTTAAAAAAAATATTTTTCATATTAGGCGGCTATTTTCGTATTCGAAGATGACATAATCAGATAAAGGGAGGGGGGGGGCATTGGGTCAATCGTGAGTCCTGTGAACTTTATCTTGCACTTAAGAATGTTTAAGAATTGCGCGTGGAAAAAATAAAAAATAAAATAACGGAAGCAGATTTTTAAAATATCGTCTGTTTCAGTTTCACTGTATTTTATTTTATTTTCAACAATATTTTATTTGATAATTTATGTCTATAAATTAAACATTCACTAGAAAACTAATTAATTTTTAAGAGTAATAAATACGTATGTGATAGCGGAAACTCAGTGTATCATATAACGAAATGATTGAACAATATACTTATCCCAGTATACTCAATATATCCTTTTCGGATCATTTTTTTTTCATTTTGAAAACAAAATTACTTTTATTTAAAAACATTTATACTAGATATTCAAATCAACTTACTGAAGTTTAAAGATAGCTCATTGTCTGAAATTTAAAGAATGTACTCATTTTTTTGTACTAATCATTTCATATTTATATGGCAATAGGTTAAGGAAGAGTTTTTGCAGATTTTTTTTAATTACATATTACAAGTATTTCAGTGGGTACTGCAAATTTTTAATATTTTTTGTGTTTTATCACACAATTTTGGTTCACAAATGTAATTTATATTTTCAATTTAAAGAGTGAAATATATGTTATGTCTGCACGGGCACGGACTTGGCCCGTGGCCCGTACGATTCCGCTGGCCCATCCCCGCGGAATCGATTCGATTTATCTAACAGGCCGGGCCGATAAAAAAAAATTTCCGGGCCTGACGACCTGTTTTCCAGATTTCAGAAGGAACGATAAAGTATGAGCTATTTTTAACGAAAATGGTTTTAACGAGAATAAGTATAAATGTGCGTCACCAGCCATACTAGTTTGACAGCATCAATATAAAAATGTACAGTGTAGAGATTTGCATCTGAAAGTGCAATTGTGTGTAACCCGTTTTAATATTTTTTTAGCTGGCTCATGCAGAGCCCAAGATCGAGCTTGCATTATTTTTCTACATATAAACTGGCCGGACCGGAACTAGACTTAATTATTCTCAAGATCTGTAGGGCAGAAAACATGATTTGTAAAATTATTAACAGCGATAAAAACTTTTGTTAGCTTAATATTTGGATATATACTTCTTGATGGTTTTTAAACTAATTTCTCAATAATGCGAAACTTTGACACATTTTTTGATGATTTTAAATTGCAAAAGTATAAAAGTGATAAGCCTAACTAATGAAGGGATTTGGAATCGAATAGCGTTTTTCCTTTTTTGTAAATAGAATACTTGTACAACTTTGTTGAAATGTATTAATTTCTCGAGTAATTGCAGGTTTTTCTTCCTTTTCATGCTATCGCTTCCGGAAATTCTATTCAAAACTCTAATTATGACAGCATTTCATTTGCTTGCAGTATTCTAAGTCTGCTTGTATAAAAAAATTCGTAATGCCGTTCGATTACATATTTTCTGAATAAAGATAACTGCTAATCTTATGCGTTTCTGATAAAAATAATAATTTAGAAATGTATTAGAAAGGAGCTTCTTTAAATTTAAGAAGTAATTTGGATTTAAAATCTTTAATAAAATGATATAGAAATATTTTTATAAATCTTCTTTTATTAAACAGCTTCAAAAGTAACGATGTTTCTAGATTTCGCTCTTTTTTCTTTTATTCTAAACCATATTAATTTTTTTATAAATCTTTATTCGAACGTTGAAAGCCTAAGAATCTAAGTAATCATTAATGTTGTTAATGCGTATTTCCTGTAAAATATGCTGTAAAATCATTTCATAGATATGTATGCAGTATTGTTTAAAGGAATCTTAATTATATGATAAAAATCTGATTTTTTTTAGAAATCGTAGAAATTGTAATGGACCAAAACGCTCCTGGCCGTTGAACATGTGTTATTATGGAAACATGTCTTATTATGCAAACATGTCTTATTAAGAAAACATGTCTTAACACCAGACAAGAAATGGTTATAGAAGGCCTTCCATTGCAGTACACTGTTCTTTCGAATGCAGTACACTAGTAAAGAACAAATGCTGACAAAAAACTAGATCCATATGACACGTATTCCTGAAAAAATGAAAAAACAAAACAAATTCGCTTTCCCAAGTAAAATTAATATTTTATATGCCAAATAACAAATAAATACCGGATCTGACAACAAATTTCATTGCGGCCAACAATTTTTTTAGATGGTGAGTCACTATCCAATGGGAAATCCATATAGCGCGAAAAAAAATGAGAATTGATCAGAATAATAACTTACGTAATGAAGATTGACACATCACGTCGTTTCACAAAGAATTATGGAATATGGAATGTTATTTTTAAATGTAAATAAAATATTTTAATAAAAAAATCAAGGAAAATAATAAACTAATGCGTTTTAGGTAAAATAGTGCTTTTAACAGATTATTTATTCTTAGAAAAGGAAAATAAAGATTGTGCAGATTAAAGGTTTGAGTTTACAATATAATAAAGATATTGAAACATTAGTAAAACACAGAGAAAACGCTATATAGTATAAGAATTTTGCAATAATTAATAAAGATAAGGAGCCAAAAATATAATTATATATATAGAGAGAGAGAGAGATATATAGATATATATTTTAAAATTCAATAACTTGCAAACGATGACAGCTATTTAATTTTTTTTTTTTTGCAGGAGGGTTAGGTATAATGTCAGGAGTTCTTTTATTGTAATTTTTTATTTTAGTTCGCATCTCAAAAAATAGGTGGCGCTGACGGCGATTGAAGGCCAGGTCGACGCTTCACTCACTTGGCCTTCAATCGCCGTCAGTTCCACCTATTGTTTCAGATGCGAACTAAAATTAAAAATTACGGTTTTAAAAAAAAATAAAAAAAAAAATAAAAAAAAATAAAAAAAACCCTCCTGACATTATACATAACCATCCTGCAAAATTTTTTTAAATAGCTGTCAGCGTTTGCAAGTTATTTGATTTTAAAATCCATCAGTCATTTTTGGGAATGCCGGTATATATATATATATATTAATTGTAAACAATTGTAAAATTCATAATACATATTAACTACTAAATATTTCTTCTACAAATATTAATTATCTTTATTTAGATCTTATACTCACATTTCATAAGAAACCACTCAAATTTGCACTGTTTAATACATTTTTTTCTTAAATAAATTTTTTTAAGCAATTGTTAAAATAGTTAATGTATTTTTTTTACAACATAGTTCCTTTTAGGAAAAATTAATAAAAAAGCAGATTCAAGATGAAAAAAATATCTTTTAATTTATTTTTAATTGAAATTCTTCGCAGTTCACGACAAAATTATCTCAAGATTTAGGGAGGATGGAATGTGTTTTATTTCCAAAAAGAATAGCTCCGGAATGTGTGCAATATTAAGGATGAATTAAAAAGAGAAAATGAATAAAAGATTTTATATCGTAATTTTCTCACTCTATTTTTCATCAGTGTTACAGAATGTATTCTATGAAGTCTGAATGAATGTTTAGTTTAATGACCTATTTATTATTATTATTTAAAATACTATAGCTATTTTACTTTAATTGAAAATATCTGCATCATACTTTTATAAATATTAACCAATAAATATTAATCTATAAACATTTTGTTTTGGTATAATATTAACCTATAAAAAGTTTTGGTATTAAGGTTTCAGTATTTACGATGTCACAAAGCGTGCTTAGAAATATTCTAGGACGAAAAAAAGAACTATTTCTTTTCTTAAATCGAGTTTCTGTCCTAAAAATGTTTTGATTTTAATCAGAGGAGACAATAATTTTCAAATCATAACATTTATCACTGGCGAAAATATTTTGTACAATATTGTTATGCAGACTGTTCCTTAATTTTTACCGCCTAGCATGGCATGAAAAAACTATTCACCTGTATTTTATAATAATTATCTTTTCTGTATAACATATATCAAGCTATATTTTTATTATTTTTAAAAATATGCGAATTTCAATTAGATATATTAAACGAAAAATTATTGTATTACAAAGTATTAAAAGTTTCTTTATAATATAAAAAATATGAAATTAACTGCATTTAAGAATAAATCATATGTATGTCGAACTTTCAGTATTTCTTAAGGATACATTTTATATAAAGTTTTACATCTCACCAGATCTTAATACCTTAATACCTTTTAATGTCCATTATTCCCATCTTTAAAAAGGAAAGAAAAATATTTTACGGTTGCATGGAGCAGAAGGAAGTTGAGATATTTATAATGCTCTAGAATAAAGAAAGATTTATGATTTTTTTTTCACATTATTCGCTTTTGAATGCTAAAGGTTTTATTCCCAGTGCTCTATTAAGAGCAATTCTTTAAGCCAATTTACTATTCTCAAATTTTTACAGTTCTTAAAAGTTTTTAATAAGATAGGTCTAGGCTTTTAGATTTTCGGTAATAGTAGTTTTAAGTAAAATGTACTAAAACAGAATGTTTTATGTAAGTAAATAATCCCTTTTATAATGCATTAAAAATGTGTCTCCACTTTCTTGCAATTAAAATTGAAAAACTTTCTTCGTATAAAAGAATTTATATTTTTACGATGTTTTGATATTACTATTCGTTTACTCAGAAGTGTATATTTTAATGCTAAATTATGTGTCTTCTAATTAATACATACCTGACTGTTAAAAATAACAGCTATTCAATTTAAACGAGAATATTTTACATACATTGTTACTTAGAAATGCTTAGAATACGCTGATTTCAAAATGCACTATGTGTCTCAATATAGTGGGTTTAAATTTTCTAATTAACTGTAGCAATTTACATATGCTTTAAAAAATATGTGTCATAATCTCCTAATAACAGAATTTTAAAAATTATTTGTGAGACCTCATGTTCAAAATCGAATTACATATCCATTAAAGTCATTATCAATCAAAATAACTTATGGTTCATATTAATATAATCTATTGGTACATTAAATGGATACTTCATAAACACTCTACACGAACAAATTGTCACTTAACATGCTAAACATATTTAAGTTGCCTAAAATTGGTTGTATAGGGAAACAGTCATCGCAGGTCACAATTATAATTAAAGAAAAAGTTTCTATAATTGAGCAAAAATTAAAACAACTACCAATATTTGATTCAAATAAAGCAAAAACCTTAAATAACATTTCATGCCAAGGCTAAATCAGTTACAAAAAACATTTGCGAAAACATAATTATTGCAACTTTGGAAAGTGCGACATGTGTATATTTATTGAGTATTTAAGTTTAAATATATATATATACGTATGTGTGTGTGTGCCTGTATGTATGTGTGTGAGAGAGAGAGGGCTGTATAAATTGCTTCGCCTAACAAGAACAAAAGAAATTTTTGTATTTCACCACACCCATCAAGTAAGTTTTTAGATTGTGTCCCTGTTTTCAAACATAGGTTTAATTTATTTTAAAAGTTAAAGAATACATTAAATAAAATACATTTTGTAAAACAATGTTTCAACATTTTAATCCAACGATCAAGTCACTTCGAGTATTGTTATTCATGTTCAGGTTCATTGCTCCGAAGAACCTTTACTTTGGGTATTCCTTTTGTCATACGACAAAATTAACATAAGCCAATTGCAATGTTTAACACATTAACATTTTATATCTTGAATCAGAAATAAAAGAATTGCATTACCTAAATAATTATCCAGGTTAATATCTAATGTACCTCTGGAACACATATAAAATAAACTTGATTTTTAGACGTCTTTAATTTAAAACTGATTCAATGAATTGGTAATTTTAGCATTTTTTTCAAAGTATTCACACGATTGATTAACGAAAAAGGTTGCTACTGAAATATCACAATGATTATAAGAACCAAAAAAATAATTATATTGTAGTCCTATTTTTAACATAGAAGTCTTTTGCAGTTGAACACTTTTATTAAAATATTTTACATTAAGATAAAATCTTCACCTAAGTAAATACTTAAAAATCTAACCACTTTTTAAAAAATCGAGTTTTTCATTGTGCTTTTTAGCTCACAGGCTATCATAGCCTGAGAGTTTATGTGCCCGTCCGTTCTGTATGTATGTTCGTTCGTGCGTAACGCGATAACTGATAAAAATATCGGATCACTTGAAATTTTGCATATAGGTATATCCTGATAAGGCGCTTTCCTGATTAGTTTTTGGAATTCATTCGATATGTATAAGAGGGGGAAAGGGGGGCTCATTCCCCTCCCCTTAATTGATATAAATGGGTTTTTCATGCAGAAATAATAGTTTTTGTTCAAAATTTACACATAGGATCTTTCTGATGAAGCACTTCCGTGATTGGTATTAGGTGTTCATTGGATAAATATAAACACGGGAAATGGGGGGGGGGTCTAATGCCCCTCCCCTTAATTTATATAAATGGGTTCTTCATGCAGAATTGTCAGATTTCGTTCAAATCTCCGAATAGTTTTGGAAGTTTAATGGTTAAGTATATAAAAGAGGGGGATAACTCCTCTTAAATTATATAAATTGGTTTTTATTAAGAATTATCCAATTTGCTCTGAATATTGGATATGGATTTTTTTATGATAAAGCATGTCCTGATCAGTTTAGAGGGTTCAATGATTAAGCATAAAAAGGGGAAAGGGAGGAGCTGTTCCCCCCCCCCCTTAATTTTTCTGCGAACAGAATTAACCCTTGAAAACATAAGCGTGTAATGTAGAATTAGTATGCGTAGCCTGTGAGCTCAATGCCATCAGTTTAACTGGGCAATATTCTTTCTCTTATTAAATATTATTGATCAAATTCGTTTGAAGAGCACAATCTGTTTTTTAGTAGTCACATTAATAAACTGTAGATTAAATTTTCTGTAATAATACTTAAAAGTATTGTAGGATATAACGAGTTAAGGAGGAAAATATCTTGCAATATTTGCTATAAAATACAATTTATATAATACATTTATACATTTATACAATTTATATAATACATATATACATACATAATATAATACATTTTTTAAATATAAAACTTTTACATTGAGTATTGAATTAATGATTTACTAATATCATTTGAAGAAGCTTCTTATAAATCTGGAGAATACGTTTTGAATATTATTAAATACAAATTCAGTTTTAAACAATCTATTTTTTTTTTCAAATATTGAATTTGACTGAGACTACGACATTTATGTCTGAAGTTTTGTATTTGTTTTGAAGACTTTAGCAACGTAATGAGAGATAAAATCTTCATAAATTTAATAACTATTTATGATAGATAGATAACATGTAAATTTAAGCTACTGTATAACCAAATGTGATTTGAATTTACTCCATCTATAATTATAATAACAAATACGTATAATTCAAATGAGAAATAATTTAAAATCTCGGGAACAGAAATGTAAAATTTTCTGAGTGAAATATCCTTTTCCATGTGTTCATTCCAGAACACTTATTTGGAATTAAATTACCTAAATTCAAACAAGAATTATCTTAATGCGAAGTTTCTGCAATTTAAATAGCATAAAACTACTTTTAATGTATGGAATGTAAAATTTGCCCCTCTCTCTCAGATATGTTCGTTCTCTGTTATACTGAAATTCGCTTTTAAATTCGGATAGCAGATAAAATTCTTATAATCTTTTAAAATTTGAAAAGTATATTCTAATTTGACATTAGACTGAAAATATTTTATTGGATTATTGAAACATTTTCACTTAAGAAAATTAGGAATCTGGAATTTATATTTTTGTTATTATAGCCGAACATATTTAGTTTACGTATACGAATTTAGGAATTCCTATACAATATTATTGTATAAAATATGTAACTGTCGGAAATAAAAGTTCAGTTAGCACGAGGAGCTGCACTTTGTGCATAAATAATTTATAAACGCCATATTTAATGCTGTCTGTACAGAAAAATATGTTTAAAATGTTGTATCTGAATTATTTCTTTGTTATTTAATAAAATCTAAGAAAAATAAATTAATTAAACAATAAAAATATTCTTAATTATTTATTTAAATTCTCGTTCTAAAATGTGTACATTAAAATGATATGCATAAAAAACTGTATTAAAACTATATTTAAAAATGTATGCGTAAAGTTATTGCTCTGTAATTTATAAATCAATTTAATTAATGTGATACACTGTATAATCAAAATTTATTGGGTCATTATAAGTCATTTTTTGAAATATCTAGAAAATACATGGCAAATTATTTTTGGATTTCCAGAACGTAAAGATTTCTTTGCACATATTAGTTTTTGGGTTTTTGATGGGGTCATGAAAGGTCAACTAGTAAGTTGAATAATCTATTTTTAATTTATTTTTTTTTAAACCAAAAGTTCTATTATTAATTTTTTAAAAGTTAGTTGTTCATTAATTTTTTTTTTTTTTTTTTTTTTTTTTTTTTTAGAAATGGAAACTTAAATTTAAATTTAGTTCTCTAGGTTATATCCTAATACGCTCAATGAATCAGGTTCGATTCAGTTGGAATGTTTCGTGTATTGGAAAAAAATTAACTTTGATTAGATTCACGGCCTGTTTGATGTTCAGTTATTAACTAACGATGCTGCACTGATGAGACTATGCGTTGCTCAACAAAAAGTCTATTTTTTTAATTCTTTTTTTAATTGAATGATTTTATACATATTTTATTGGTATTATTTTTATAATAAGGTAAAATATTTCTAGCGTTTTTTTTTTTTTTTTTAGTTTGTTGAAATACATCTTGGAGAAACGGATTCAATGATACAATTTATTGGCCAATAAGAATTACAGATAATTCTGGATAACCGACACTGTAAGAGAAGGTGATTCTAAGATAATGTTTACTAGCCAGTAGAATTATAATAAAATAAATTTAGGTAACAGACCATGTAAACGTTTTCAAAGAAAAAGTTTTTTAGCCAATCGATTTTAAGAAATATGTAGAGAGTATCTAATATGATATTCAATAAATGTAATATGAAAACATGCAATACCACATTGGCAATTTATACTATATCTCAGGAATTGGATGCCTCAATAAAGATCTTTCAGTTTGGAGAGAGTAATTTTAATTGCCTAATGATTATTCCTATACCTATTTATTATTATTTCCTAAAACTTTTTATTGCAATGATAGTGGCTAATACATTTTATCTTTGTATCAACTTCTCTTACACTAGCTGCTAAAATTTCCTGCAATCCTGATGAAACTTTAGCATTGAACCTGTTGCAATGTTTTAATGCGCAAGTAATTTTTAACTGAAATTTAAAGCTTACTTTACTCTCCATGTAATCATCCTCTAAATTTGATGTGAAACTTGTCACGGTCGAATAATCCTCAAAGATTAATGACTGCAATAATGACCTTAATAAATGGTCATGTGCCTTTAACAAATTACAGAGCTCTCTCAAACGTTTCAAGTTATTTTAGATCTTTTTTACAACAAAATTTTTGCATGATGAATAGTGATAAAGTTTTAAAGATTAAAGTGGATTACTGCAGTGCTGCAACAAGCTTACTATCGAAAAGGCGACAGTTTAAAAATTGTAACTCAGTTCGCAGTTTTATAATAATCTATTAATAATTTTTCAAGAATGATTTATAAAAAAACAACCTCAGATAGGAACAGTTCCTTACAAATCACATCTAAAAATTATCTCAATCTTGCATGATCATAACTCGAGTATGGAATATTTTTCTGACTATGAATAACTGATAATGAAGAAATTAGATTGTTTGAAAATATTCAAACAAGGAGTACTAAAAACAATATATCGATATTGCAATGGACAAACATATCCGTTGACGTCATATTAACGTTGGGAACACCATATGATTAATTTTAAATTTTACTACATTTTAAATGCTTTTTTGCATCGCATATTTAGATTTCTACAAAGTTAATTAGGGAAAAATTAGTACTTTCAAACGCAATTTATTTCAAAACTGTATTAGAATTATTTTGAAAATGTTATTTTAATATACAGTTTTTTATGGTTTTAAAATAATCTTCAAGCGTGTATTTTTTTTATCAATGTGTATCGCGTGCAGACGATTACGAAAAATAAATCAGTTTGAACTTAAGTTAATATAAATATCACATCATTTGTCTCCATATGATATTTCATAAAGGCTAAATTGAAACTTCATTAATTAACATTTGAATTAATAAAATACAAATACGATACATATTTATCAAGTTTCATGGATCTACACAAAGAAGTCAATAAAATAAAAATACAATAATAATTTTAAAAAAAACTGTTACAGGCGTTGAGATTTTTGGCGAATTCTTCATTGTTTGGACAAACCTTCTTTTGGTTATTGCCTGATATATATTGAAAACGAAAGTACAGCTTTTATAAAATATCAAACCTGCCCTTTAATTCAAAAATTTTAAATGCTGTATAAATGACTTTTGGTATTGTTTGTGTGAAACAAATATCTAAATGTAATAAAAAAGAATGTATTTCACGTATTTCCGATAAACCAAAATACCACGGTTCGTTCTTTTGTATATTTACAGATTTACATGGTTAACCAAAAACGTTTGCTTTCGTAGTATACCATTTCTTCATTCTAATTATTGTTAAAAAAACGTTGGAACAAGTGTTGCAGTGCTTCATTTGGTATGAAATAAAACAACGGGCAAATCTAAGGAGAAAGCAGCAGCTATAATACAGTTTCTTATTTAACGATGCCCTCTAGCAATTTAATTTTAATTTTTTATTTTGTTTAGGGCGTAGGTGTGTAATTTACATATTATATATGAGAGGATAACCAATCGACAACAGTGGTTGCTAATCCATATTGATATCCACGTGTTTCTTGTTCAAAATCATACTACATCTGTTCGATATTTGTTATAATCATTGAAAGATGCAACTAAATTGATATGAAATAAGACGTTAAGCACAGCTGTCTAAGACTGTAATTAGTGAACCCCTTATAAAATGTAATTTTATTTCTTATCCCATATTTAAAACGGGTTAAATTTAGCATTTTCTTTAAATATCCAACATATCAATGAAAAAGAAAATGTATTTCATTTTCATTGGAACTTAGCATAAATATATGCCGAAATTAAGGCATAAAGAGACTAAATTTAAACAAGAAAATCATAATAAAACTAAAATGTGATAAATTTAACTATTTTATAAAAGTATTTATACGTTATTGTATCATATCAGTTGCCAATAACAATTTACTTTATCTGTTATGCGACATTTTTAACTCATTATTTTCTAAGATAGATGCGAATATTGAAAGTCCTTTGTCTAGATATAAAAATTAAAAGGCAGTAAATGCATCCATTCGTTTTATTTACTTATGCCATTTATTTGAATTCCGAAAAAAAGGAAGTATTTTAATTTCGCATCAGGAAATACCAGCATAATAATGAGAAAAGTTTCTTCTGGGAAATTAACTTTCAAAAATTTAATAAGATATTTACTGGGTAATGACTCAATGAAAAATGAAAAAAAAATGTATGAGAACTTTCTTATTTTATATAATTAAGAAAGACGTTTTATTTTCATAGATTGAAATTTAAAAAAATCGTTAAAATGTGGATATTCATAGGAAAATTATACTATAAATATAACGAGGATATAAAAAATACGACTTGAACATTTTTTTCTAATGATTTCAGTAACAGTAATTCTAAATGGTTAAAATTTGATGTGACCGGTTAAACTCTTTCTGATATATATAGATATTATTTATTTACTTATTTATTCTGGTATACGCATTTATTTCGAAATTTTAATGCGGTACAAAATAATCTTATTGTAAGAAAAACATGTTTCGTTTTGTTACAGAAGCGTTCTTTTACTCTAAGCGAATTGTTGAGCGAACAGTAGTACGATAATACTTATGGTTGTGAATGGGGCTGGTAATTATATTCAGGAGAAATCATGAATATCTTCCTGTAGAAATAATATGTTTTCTGCAATGTGAGACATACGTATTATATAAGTCATTGCGTGGACTATACTAAGTTAGTAGCAAAATATTTATTTCATTTTTATTTAGCAAGCGGAAATCGTACAGTAAGAGAAAAGTAATTGTTGTAGTAAGAATTTTATCATTATATATATTTTTTTTAATTTTGGGCAACTGCTATAAACGGAAATGTTTAAATCTGATAGGAAATTGCTGTGGAAATGTTGTTTTTTTGTGAATTAAATTTTAGCTCTAAATTACTTCGATTGCGGATTCGTTTCGTTGCCACAGCCATATTTCAATACATATACATAACATATCACAATGTATGTTTTAAACTGTAGATTTATACAGATTTACAGACATATATACAAACAATTTTTAATTTTTAACACTTTCCAACAAAGTTAAAAGGTGTTTATATTTTCGGTTTGTCTGGCCATCTGACTATGTCTCCATCCGACCGACTGGCTGATTTCTAACTTTCGTAAATATACTTGAACTGCCATGCAATTTTTGGAACATATTGAAGTTTACCCAGCACGAACTCCAGTGTTAATGAATTTTCTAGCATGGTTATTTTATTTACAGTGACAGTAAAAAGAGCGTTCCGGTACATTACGGCCTATGAAAAAAAAAGTTTTAAATGAAGTTTAAGAATGTTACACACTGTCAAACATATTCAAATTTATATGCATTTACGAAGTGCACTAAAATATGCATTTTGTAAATAATGCGGTAAAAGGAATAATTTTTTTTATTACAGAGCAACACAAAATAATTATATTGCATAATGATAAAAAGAGGAATGGTTTACGATATATTTCAATTTTATTATTGTATGAATCATAAAATTGATATACGTCACTGTGACTTAGTATAAATTATTACACGCATAACACGGAGTATATATTATTTACAGAGACAGAAAAAAAATTAAATAGTATATTATCGATGATGTTTGATGGATGGATGAAATGCAATTATTAAATTTTGATATGAAGGTTTAAGTTTAAGGAAATGTATGCATATTAAATGGTGCGTATAAATGCTTTGGGTAATATACAGTGTTACACAAGAAGCCCATAAAGGTTAGTGAATATCCGCGTAATTTACTTAAAGGAGATTTTTAAATAAGTTAGATAATTTTATGCTGAACTGCACTCAGTTTACTAAGAAATATTTGTAGAATACAGATAAAGTGATATACAAGGTCACACAAAGAAATGGATACGTGGTCGATAATTTTTGGAAATGTAATTTAAGTAATTCTAAGAGCATTTTAGATTTAACCCGCACTTTAGTTAAGTACCGGCATGAAATAAAATTTTAGGTAAACAACAGTGCTGAACAAAAGTATCCATATATGTTTCCGTATATTTGTATAAACTCCTAAAAGAGAAATTTCAACCTCTTAGGCGCTTTCTTGCTAAACTAAATTTCACCACTCTATAGTATAATATATATCAACCGACAGATCAAGTACAAGGATGCTCAAAAATGTCTGAATGCATATTTTGTTATAGACATAATACTTTTTTCGCTAAATAACGAAGTTTCGTTAAAGATTGTAGGAAACGTTGGAAAGTGTTGCATAATCTATTCTTAACGCATGATTTTTCTTACTTGTTATGCATTAGATTCAATATTAAACTTTAATTATCTTTACAAACATTATCTTTCAAAATTCATATCATAGTAATTAATTCATAAATAAGATCATTTAATAACATCTACAATAAATCCAAATTGGTAGATACATAATTTAGAGAGCATAACAATGCGAGTGCTGTGTTCTTTATTATTATTATTATTTTATTAGTCAAAGAACCGTAAATAATTAAAACCTTAAATAAGAAAATAAGGGGTACGTTATTCTCCTCATATATCAATCTGAGATTTAATGTAATTCATAACTGATGAAAAATGTAATGTTTTTTCATTGGAGAGACCATAATGCCCATTTTCTCAATATTATGCAGTTTATTAAAATTGTATTTTTCCATCTGAGTCTCAGCGAAATCAAATTATTGGCATTAAGCTTTTAATAAGTTCATTGTGCCTAAATGAGACGCGATTTTCCACAGTTTTGCCGAAAGTAGAGTATATTTGGTTTTTTATTATATAAATACAGCAAATTACTGAATACTGTAATTCAAAACTAATTTATTTTGTATAAAATATATAAATGTAATATAATTTTGGTAATATAATGCCACAATAATCGTTTGTTGATTTTGAATCATTTTTGTCGCATTTACGGTTGTTAAAACAAATTTGAAAAAATGGCACGTTCATATTCCTAAAGGCGATGATGCAATTTATACATAACAATTCATCTGAAAAAGCTCATTTAACTTAAAAATGTATAACAGAAATTGACCATGTAGAAATTTACCACTTTTGGAAGCCTATTGTGATATTCTCTTTTCTTTTAAAGCATATTAGCCGTTAGCATCGCCCCCTTTTAATTTTTGTAAGATAATCTGATTAAAATTCCAGATTTTTGTTTAAGCATTGATTTTTCTTCTCTTTGCTCCCATTTCCCGATACAATTCGGAAGGCTTCATAATTGCCAACTCAATGAGACTGGCAATTATGCTTAATGTCTACTGCCATTTAAGAACCTTGCTATGTAAATGCATTGCATCAGCAATGTCATTATTAGTAATTGCAAAAACATTTTTAATTCCTATGGCGTAACTATGAGATAAATAATATATTATCATAAAATATGTGTAAAAATTTAATTATCTCGCCAAGACTCCTATACTGCAAAACTAATGTTATTAACACCTCATGAAATAATTTAAAACAGCATCAAAGCACTCATATGCATAACTGTTTAATATAATATAGATGTAAAATGCATATAATACACAAATATATAAATACACTGACCTCCATGGGTTAAGGAACACCCGGATTTTTGCGTCTAATTTGCAAATGAATGATATACAAACAACAAATTTGGAAGAAATATCCGCTAAAGTGTTATTTATTAAATGCGAATTAGAAGTTTACTTAAATTAAACGTATAAGTGAAATCACAACAAAAAATGACCCATGTTGGGAAATTTCCTTCGTGGAGAAATCAATACATCACAATATGTATTTTGCTGTAAAATGTGACAGAAACATTAAAAACTGATTCTAATACGGAATTTGTCCACTCCGGACTTGAATGCATTGGCGGTATTGACATTTCATGCTTTCAATTAAATTGTCGGACACGGAAATACGTAGCACTGACCAGACATGGAGTAAGCCTATTTCCAGCTCATTTAATGACTTTCGAGGAGCACTTAAAGCGCAACCTGTCTTCGAAGATAGTCCCAAAGATGTTCTATCGGATTCAAGTCTGAAGAGTGAGCTCACCATTCCATTCTCTCGTAACCGTGATCCACATGATAATCCTCAAAAACCACATCTCGGTGTGGTCTCACATTATGATCCATTAGAATGAAACCATAGCTAATAGCACCGACATATGGGAGCACATATGAATCAAGGATCTCATCCCGATATCTCGCACAAGCCAGAGTTAATCCACGGAACGCATGCAGGTGATTTTGTCAAAAAGTCATTGTGGCCTCCGAGTGAGATCCTTGCGTAAACCATGATTCTACCGTTTCTGTACGTGTGTGTTAAGACACTTTTCATTTATGGTAGTGAATTCTTTGTTCTCTCCAGAAAAGAAAACATCCTGAATCGCTCTTCAGTGTGAATATGTGAAGAGTACAGAAGCCCACTGTTGCATGGTCCAAGATATATGTTCGCTTGCCCAACATAAGCGGGCCCTTCTCTTCAATCAGTTAAGGGAGAAACACACAACTGATCGACCTCCATTGTAAAGACATATTCGCGCCGTAGTAGCTGAGATTCTTCTCCCTGATGCTGCAAAGTGGTCTGCATTCAGTTGTGCCAGAGTAATATGTCTCCTCTTTCGGGCCGAAAGAGCTAGAAACCGGTCTTCTGCGGGAGTTGTAACACGTGGGCGGCCTTGAACATTTCTTCTAGACAATGGATCTACGATACATACTGATCCCAGAGTCATTGGATTGCGAGACACACTGAGCCGTTAAGCAATATTGGCGAGTAGCAACCACATTTTCATCCATTCTACCGCCGCTACGTTAATTAATATGCCAAACGACTTCTTCTACACTCAACTAGTTGTTGTGAACAAAGCTGACAACAATAGTTCCAATAAAACACATGTAATTACGAAAGTTTCGTAATTGCAAATTTTTCTCTCATTCAAAAATATCTAATTTTATCAATAAAGTAAAACTGATAGCCGTAATTTTTGCGTAAGTTTTTTTAAAGCTTATTACAGCCATTCAGATAAACTATGAAGTTTAATCTGACTGCCATTTTTTTAGTGAGCTTCGAAAAATATGTTGTACCTTAACTTTTGGAGGTCAATGTAATATGTGCCGGCAGTCTGATGTTATGTGTTCAATTTAACGTATGCTAAACTACTGTTTGTATTAATATAGTTTTGCTTCTCCAATACGTAACGTTTTCAATATCGGTTCATATATAATAATTGTACATTAAATTAACATTCTAAAAGTGATTGGCCTTTCATAATTTTAATTATGACTGGCGATTAACAAAAATGAAGAAAACGATTGGAAAGGATACATTATTGAATTTGAATGTCGGCGTCACCAAATAAGTTAGCTACAGCCAGATTGGCTTCTTTTATGCAGAATATTTTGGTCGCCAAAATTAGCGATATTTTACAAAGTGGCGCCAAGTTCTGTAACAACTTGGCACTGAAACAGATAAATATATAGTTTCATGCTTATGATTGATAAAAAGATTATAACAACGAAGAAATCACTAATTTGCGAGAAATCACTAATTTTATCACTTTTTGTGTAATTACTAAAAAAGTACTGAAACAGTTTCGATGAAGCCGAAGTGAGCAACCTATTTTGTTTAACAGAAAAATTAAATTAATTGTTTGGATAGTTTCGGAGTAACCGGTAAACATACAAATATATAACTTATATTTGTAAAAAAAAAACCCAACGCCTACCAGTCTATCTTCACTTAACTTTTTTTCAGATATTCCTAATGATTTTTTATATAATGTTGTTGCGTATATAGGGTTCTTTCGATCTTATGGTTAGACAACTTTAAACTCTTTTCTCTTACAAAAGTAGAAAATAATTTATTTACAGATCTTCAGAACAACAGAGTCTTCGAAACTCACAAATATTACTAGATATTCCAAAATAACTGTTCAAATCTAACAAACAAGTACAAATATAGGTCGCAGAGACTCTTTATACAATGTCTCAACACTATATCACATTCAAAACAACGTAGATAAAACTCAATACATCAAGCAAACTTGCTTAGACAATCTCTAGTAGCTCACTCAATGCCTGACTGGTAAATAATAACAACCACAGCTCGTGTTTCTCTCCTTATATAGGCTCGCAGCATGCACGGGAAATTTCTACAACTTTCTAGAAAAATCCAGAAACCAAGGAAAAACATTCAGTGTATCAGTAGACCTAAGGGGAGGGGGTTACCATAGAGAGGGAAGGGTTAACATCGCCAACAATAGCCAAGTTTGTCGCCAACTTGGCTATATATCGCCAAATTGGCGACCAAAATTAGTCGCCAAAAGTCTCGCCAACTTGGCGATATCTCTAATATTTCGCAAAGCTGCCATAGACATTCACTGAAAATAATAGACAAGTTTGCTTTATAACAGAGACAATGTAACAAAAACTAATACTAGTAAAGAAACGGAGCTTAATAAGATTATTTACATTATTTTACAGTACAAACACTAACTATTTACAAAATTCGTAACACTACCCCCTCCTCAAAGACTGCACGTCCCGGGCAGTGCAATCCTTGAGTTAGAGGAAAACACTTAAAATAAATAAACAAATAAATAAATAAATAAATAATAACAATAATAATAAAATTTACATAAATAAGAACTAATTACTATTTACATATTTACAAAAAGTGACTTTCATGACCATGGTCTGAAATTCCAGTTTTGAATTTCTAATCACTTTGGCCTAAATAAGGGGCTAGCCGGTTATAATGTACGACCTTGGGCTTGGTTTGCGGCGACTTTTGTATACGTACGACGACGTCATTCAGCCTGTTGACGACTGTGTAAGGACCGTCCCAGTTTCTTTGTAATTTTGGTGACAGTCCCTTACTACGTATGGGATTCCACAACCAAACTTTGTCACCTTCATTGAACTCATGTCCAGTTGCCTTTGTGTCGTACCGTGTCTTCACCTTTTCCGATGCCAGTCCGATTCGGTTCCTCGCTAGACGATGAATCTCCTCAATTCGTGCCTGGAGTTCATCCACATATTCCTCAGGCGATGAAGAAGCATCAGGAGGACGGCCAAACAAAAGATCCGCAGGTAGATGAAGATCACGACCAAAGAGCATTTGAGAAGGGGAATAACCAGTGCCCTCATGAACAGCATTCCTGTAGGCAAGCAGGAACAAAGGCAATTTCTTGTCCCAGTCCTGTTGATCTTTAGATACAAGGAGGGAGAGGCTATTTAGGATGGTACGATTGAACCTCTCCACCATGCCGTCTGATTGAGGATGTAGATTTGTAGTTCGAGTTTTGTCCATGCCGAGTAGTCCGCACATTTCCTTAAACACAGCCGAATCAATGTTTCTTCCATGATCGGAATGGATTTGAAGAGGAACTCCGTATCTGGAAACCCAGTGTTGAACCAGTATGTCTGCTACGGTTACCACCTCTTGATTAGGAATGGCATAGGCTTCAGGTAACTTAGTAAAGTAATCCATGACAACGAAGATGTACTTGTTGCCATCAGATGTTCTAGAAGGAGGACCCAGGATATCTAGAGCAATTCGTTCGAAAGGAGCTAGTACATTATAACGCTGCAATCGTCCCCGGGTGCGCCTCTTTGGACCTTTACGTGCTACACAGGTGTCACAAGATCGACACCACTTCTCCACATCACTGCGAACATTATTCCAGTAGAAACGCTCTCGAACCTTTTGCAGGGTCTTCATTATACCAAAATGAAATCCTGTGGGACTACCATTCAGTTCTTGAAGGACCATAGAAATTCTCGACTTAGGGAGTAGTAGTTGCCATCTACATGTCTTTCCATCGTCAGTCTCCCATTTTCGGTACAAGATGCCGTTCTTCAAATGTTAGGAATCCCAGAGAGCCCAATAACGTTTAGTCGTAGGATGGTAATGGGCCATGTCTTGCCAGCTGGGCTTCCTGTTGGACTCCTCTTTCAGTTCTAGAATTGGCTTAATTTCAGGATCAGCAAGTTGATCTTTACGCAGGCTCTCGTCACTCGACGGATCTTGCGATAATGTAGACCCAGTTGTAACTTGTCTTACTATAGGACCTTTGACATTAAATTTCTTCTCAACCCGGTCGCAGTATCTACAATTCTCTGAGCAGGCTCTTCTTGAGAGAGCATCTGCATCCCCAAGTGATGAGCCTTTTCGATGGCTTATCTCCTTATCGTACTCTTTTATCTTTTGTATCCAGCTGGCTTTCTGGCCTTCAGGGTTCTTAAAATTCCATAGCCAAGTTAGAGAAGCATGATCAGTTCGGATCAGGAATTTTCGACGGTTAAGATAGTGATGGAAATGGTCTATGGCTTTCACTACAGCAAGAAGCTCTTTTCTTGTTGCGCAGTAGTTTCGACTTGCTGAAATAGGCGATAACACGCTCCTGGCCATCGATTTCCTGGGACAGTACAGCGCCAATGCTTTCGTTACTTGCATCCGTATCCAGTATAAACTGTTTCTCGATTTGAGGATATGACTGAATTGGAGTGGATGTTAAGGCCTCCTTAAGCTTTTAAAAAGCAGCGTCTCATTCCTGTGTCCACATGAATTTTTGATTGGCTTCTGTTAATTTATGAAGTGGTCTTGCAATCATCGAGAAGCCTTTGACAAATTTTCTGTAATAGGTGCATAATCCTAGAAAGCTCCGAAGCTGGTGAACATCTGCTGGACGATTCCAATTTTTCACAGCCGATATCTTCTCTGGATCAGTCCTAACTCCTTCCGCCGAAATAATGTGTCCAATGTAGGCGACTTCATTTCGAAACAAACTGCACTTCGAAGGGCTTAACTTCAAATTAGCATCCTTTAATTTTTGTAGCACCCACCTGAGGTTATTCAGATGGTCATCAAAAGATTTTCCTATGATTATGATATCGTCTAAATAAACAAGACGTGCCTCATATGACAGTCCCCGGAGAACCGTTTCCATAAGCCGTTCGAAAGTTGCAGGTGCGTTACATAGACCAAAAGGCATTACCTTGAACTGGCATAATAAATTGTCCCGTTGTAAAGGCAGTCTTCTCGCGGTCGTCCGGATGGATCTCTACCTGCCAGTAACCACTCTTCAGATCCAGAGTCGATGACCAAGTGTTGCCCGCAAGTGTGTCGAGAATGTCGACAGAGTCGTCTATCCTTGGTAGAGGGTAACTATCCTTTTTAGTGACGTCATTCAGTCGGCGTTGGTCTACACAAAATCTTGTAGAACCATCCTTCTTTCTTACTAATACAATGGGAGACGCCCATGGACTTGTCGATGGTTCGATGACGTAATTTTCTTCCATATCCTTAATTAAAATCTGCACCTCTTCTTGCTTGGCAAAAGGTAATCGTCTAGGGTGCTGTTTAATAGGAGAGTGATCTCCCGTGTCAATTCGGTGTTGTGCCATTTTAGTTCGTCCAAAGTCTTCAGATGTTTGGGAAAATAAACTTTGGAATTCTCTAATTAAACTTACCGCAGCATCCCTTTGATTTGGATCTAAGTCCGTATTTTGTAACAAATCCTTGACTAAATTATCTGAAGATTTCTGAGAGTGATTGGAATTTTGACTTGTGCACGTCACAGGAGCACATGATGCTATCACCTCTCCTTTCTTGATAGTCCTCGTCTTATCACTGATGTTAGCAATTCTGACTGGAATGGTCTTCTTCGAGAGGTCCACTACAGATGAAGCCACCAATACTCCTGCTTGCTTACTATTGTCTTCGGGATAATCTATATGGCCAAATCGATAATTAGTTTCATTGTTAATTACAGCTGGAACTAAAAATTCTGTTCTTGGACCTAGATGGATGCCTTCTTTGGCTATTACTGTTTGTTTATATTCAATTTCGTTATTTAATCCAAAAAGGCTTATTTCTTCAAATTTAGATAGCATTTCATTATTTTTAAAATGAAGTTTGAAGCCAAACTTCTTCAGAAAATCTAGCCCGATTATGCAAGGATCTGTTATGTCAGCCACATATGCCGATAATATTTCGTTCCTCCAAATGATATGATAATATTTCGTTCCTCCAAAGTTGATGGTTAAATTTGCCTTTCCATATATGCCTATCTTGTTGCCCGTCACAGTTTGCAGGGTAACGCAGGGTGGAGTCCAGATGAGTTTACATTTCAGTTTTCGAGCCAAATCTTCTCTTATTATTGTTACATTGGCTCCTGTATCAACAATCATACGGCACTGAATTCCGTTAATAATGCCTATCACATATAATTCATTATCACCGCCACTCATTCTTGATATCTGGAGGATCTTCAGGTGAGGCTTTTCATTCTCTGGCAACCTCCACCCCGCGAGATGGCCAAAATTTAGTTTTCCTGCTGACTGTTTGAATTTATCTCACGTTCGTGGATTTTGGGGCAATTTCTTCGGAGATGTCCTGTATCACCGCATCCCCAGCACGTGAGATTCTGTCTTCTTGAGCTTGTTCTTCCATATTTTAAGGCTTCAAGTTCTTGATTTATTTTCCTAATTTCTTTTAAGACGTCGATCTCAGTGTCTGAGCTTTTCTTCTCCGTTGTCCTCGGACTGAATGACGATCTCTTCGGCTGGCTTGTGTAGCTGCTTCCAACTTTAAGGCATATAATAATGCAGCCTTTAAATCCTGTACATCTGTCATTCGTACCGCTCTCTGCACTTCTGGATCTTTTATTCCGTCTACAAAGTACTGCAATGAGAGCATTTCCCGTACATTTGTTGGGTAGTCGATGAATGCTAAATTTGCCAACCATTCTATTTCTGAGGCAAACTCTTGAAGGGTTTCACACGATTTTTGATGGCGGCTTTTCATTTGTATTCTCGTATAATCCTTCAAGAATTTTTCTCCGAATCTCATTTCAAGTGCACAACTTAGAGTCTCAAAATTGAGTTGTGTCATATCGGGCAATGTTTGCAGCACGTCGGCGGCTTCTCCTCTCAAAGATGCTGCCAGTTGACAAGCTTTCACCTCGTCACTCCATTTGTTCGCTTCGGCTACAATGGTGAATTGGGTTCTGTAAACTTGCCAGGAACTCTTTTCGTCGTATGTCGACAGCTTAACTTGCACAGGAAAAGCAGGCGGATTCCTAAATTCTTCATAATTACCACTGGACGCTGAAAGTTTCTTCTCAAGATCTTGTACTTTTTTATTTAGCTTTTCATCTTCTTCAACTATTTTCTCTTCAATATTACTAACTTCATTCTGAATTTTCTCTTCTACTTTACTAATTTCATTCTCTATTTTCTCTTCTACCGAATCTATTCTTCTATCTACCGACGAGAACATTTCTTCTAAAGTTTTCTTCATTTCTTCTTGACTTTTGTTAACTTCCTTCTTCAATTCTTCGGTCAACTCTTTCATTCTTTCTTCGTTTTTATTTATTTTATCCGCCAACTCTTCTTGGCCTTTATTCATTTTATCCGCCAGCTCTTCTTGGCCTTTATTCATTTTTTCTGCCAACTCTTCTTGGCCTTTATGAATTTTATTTGTCAACTGTTCCATTCTTTCTTCGTTTTTATTCATTTTATCCGCCAACTCTTCTTGGCCTTTATTCATTTTTTTCCGCCAACTCTTCTTGGCCTTTCGTCAATTCTGCTTTTATGCCATTAATAGCATCTAACAGTTCTTTCAGTTGTCCGTCCATTGTTCTTGTTTTCGCCATAAGATCCCGACTTCTGACACCAAATGTTGTTGCGTATATAGGGTTCTTTCGATCTTATGGTTAGGCAACATCAAACTCTTTTCTCTTAGAAAAGTAGAAAATAATTTATTTACAGATCTTCAGAACAACAGAGTCTTCGAAACTCACAAATATTACTAGATATTCCAAAATAACTGTTCAAATCTATCGAACAAGTACAAATATAGGTCGCAGAGACTCTTTATACAATGTCTCAACACTATATCACATTCAAAACAACGTAGATAAAACTCAATACATCAAGCAAACTTGCTTAGACAATCTCTAGTAGCTCACTCAATGCCTGACTGGTAAATAATAACAACCACAGCTCGTATTTCTCTCCTTATACAGGCTCGCAGCATGCACAGGAAATTTCTACAACTTTCTAGAAAAAACCAGAAACCAAGGAAAAACATTCAGTGTATCAGTAGACCTAAGGGGAGTTACCATAGAGAGGGAAGGGTGACCATCGCCAACAATCGCCAAGTTTGTTGCCAACTTGGTGATATATCGCCAAATTTGGCTACCAAAATTAGTCGCCAAAAGTGACGCCAACTTGGCGATATCTCTCATATTTCGCAAAGCTGCCATAGACATTCACTGAAAATAATAGACACGTTTGCTTGATAACAGAGACAATGTAACAAAAACTAATATTAGTAAAGAAATGGAGCTTTATAAGATTATTTACATTATTTTACAGTACAAACACTAACTATTCACAAAATTTGTAACAATACTTTAAAAAGCATGTTTGATACATTTCATATTAAAGAAGATTTGGGAATTAAAAAACGAGATTTTTCCTAGAGTTTGTGTAATTTTTGTTTTTATAATAATTTTATTACATTTGACGGCTCAATTTTTATCAAACATGTGGCATTGGTACCGGTACTAATATTACTATTTCTGCTGCTAATCTTTTGATTTTCCATTATGAATTTTATTTGGTTTTAAATTCTAATAAAAGATTCAGAGCTTTAAGATATATCGATGATGCGATAGGTTTCGATGATACGTTATTGTTATCGATTATTGATATATACCCTCCATTTTTAAAATTAAATAAAGCTTTTGAGGACAGTCTTTGTGTAATCTTTTTGGATCTTGATTTTTTAATTGCTAACAATAATATATAACTTAAACCTTTTGATACATTACATATATATATATATATATATGTATATATATATAACTTAATCAATGCTCCACTGCTTTTAAAATTTAAGAAATATATTTTCATCAACATTATTTTGGAGCGACATATGTGGAGTAAAGAAATGTTAAGTTATCAGATATTCAAATTTGTTGCTAATTTTTTTTTGTATGAATTTATTTCCTTATCTTTTTATTTTTCATTGTTTAAATAAACTTAAAAATGTTTTCTTAATTAGCAACAGGCCTGTGGCCAAACACCATGATAGAAGTTGGACGAAATTGTTGAATATTTAAAGATTTCGTAATTAAATTTCGTACTCAAAGTTATGAGACAGATGTTGTTTCAACTTATGATTTTAGAAGAATTGAAATTCTAATCTAAATAATGGAATGAAAAAACTAAAAGTCTTCCAGATTCTGGTCATGTTTAAATCTTAGGCCTAATAGCTTCTGCTTATATTAGAGTAATGAACCGTGGTTTTTTAACAATTGTAATTTTTTTTTTCACAGGTCAAGGTGGGAGCATAGCCTTCCATTAAGTTCAATTAATTAATTTATTTTAATGTTATTTTGTTTGTAGTTATATAATTTTTAATTATAATTTGAGTTACATTAATTGTTAATTTGATTGTAATATTATTTGACGCTAGAGAATATTCATTTTATTTTTTATTTTATTTTACACTAATGGAGAATGTAGGTTTGCCATGCCTTGAGAAACCTGTAAGGTACATTATTTTTATAATTTTGATACCAATTTCTTTCCCCCTACTTTACGAGGCGCAGAGAATTTTGTTGTTGTTGGTCTTATTTAGCAAGTTGAGTTCATGGTTTTTATTGTTATTGCACCATCTTTACATAATTTTCATAATTTTCCTTTTTTAATCAAAATTATATAAACGTTATACATAACTATGACGAAGATTATTAAATTTGAAAAAAAAGTAATTGTCTCTAAGCTTTAGAAAGATTCCTCAAAATATTGTGCAAAAAAATTGCAAACAAAAATTCGAGTCTTTTCTTAATTTATTATAGATTATTTTTTTTAAAGGATATACACTAAAAATTAAATTCTATTATGAATTTTTATCTTAAATCTGTATTTTATCGTTAAAATTCTAGCAGTCATTTAATGTTTTCATACTGAATTATAAAGTTAGATGAAATTGAGAACCAAAATTAATCTCAACCAGAAATTTCTGTCTAATAAAAATATACTATGTTAAATATCACACTGTTTTTAAATTTTAAAATATGCTTTAAGTCCATTCATTCATAAATCATAAACTGATAAAATTTTATATTGTAAGTTATCTCTCATATTAGTTAAAAAATAATAATAATGAATTTTTGAACATGTTTTAAATGACAGAAACCAGAAACCAGAAACTCGAACCAGAAATATAATCTCATAAAATCATTGAAGATTAACTCATTAACTTTCAGTCTTACATTTTATAATTTGTATACTCTCAATAGAATCTATATTTTTCAAAATAAATAACTAATGAAATATCAATTTTCTGTAGAAATTTTGGACTTTTATCAATAAAATATTGCGTTCTAAGATTACTTTTCTTAATATCAACAAAAAGGAGCAAATGATGAAATTAATTATTCTGAAAATACCTAAATAAATTCAACATTTAAATGTTAACTGAATTTAGTGATTCTTTAAATTTTTTTAGTTATCATTTTTATTATTAGTATATCATAATTTCAACTTTAATTCTACTAATTATAATCATAATATTTTTCAATAAATAACTTAAGAGCAACACATATGTATAAAATAAATAACTACTCTATCAAAAAAAAAAAAAAATTAAAAAAAATTAAAAAATTAAAAAAAAATTTAATATATTTTTAAATAACCATGTCGAAATATTAATTATTTGGTAACACTAAAGCTTCTTATTTTAATTTTATTAAAATTTTCCAATTACATCTTATACTATATTTCAGTGCACTAGCATTAAAAAGTCCTATTCGGTGTTAGATGGAGCAATGTTTGTAAATATTTATATTTTTTCAATAAAACTAACAATATTGACAATAAATATAAATAAGAGGATATGAGTAAAAATATAACTAGTTAATATAATAAATAACAAATAACTTAAAAAAAAATACGAATTCAACTTACAAAACACAGTGGCTTACTGACGCCTCTATTTACTAAAAAATGTTTATTAATGTTATTATTATTATTAAAAGAATGAAAATATTTCAAGTTGGTATTGCTCTACCTGTGATAATTTATAGATTCTCATTTCACTAGTTGACTTCTGCCATCGAAAGAAAAAAAATCTTCATATTCCATCTACCGCACATCGTCGAACGCCTTCTAGTGAGAAATGCACAATAGATTAATACCACCTGATAAGCTTAGGGAAATGTTGTGTAAAATTCTTGTAAATATAATTAAGTTTGTAGTTAAATGCGTTAAATCCATAAAATACTGTCAAAATGTGAAAGGTGATATACTTTTTAAGTCTATAAATCCAGTCGAAAAACATGATGTTGATCATACGTGAGATCAGCTAATTGTAATTGAAATCGGCTATTTCTAATGAAATTCCCACATGATGAGAACTTTCCTAAAGATATCAGAATGAAGAGTGAATGACTACATCGTGTTATAAAATCTTAAAGTAATTACAACTGAAGTGACGAAACCAAGTAAAATTTTCTGAAGAATACGACACAGAAATCTATACTCCAAACTCACGGTGGATTATTTTGTTGGCAACACAAAGAAAGACAGATTGCAACGTGGCAGAGAAACGCACCAATCACAGTGCAAGGCACATGGCTGCTCAGCTAATGGCGTGAAAGAAGGAATGTTTTAGTGTGTGGAGAAAGAAATCCACATTAGTTACCGTAAAGTTACCGGTGTAAAAATATATTGCTTCGAATAATGCGTAGGAATCTGGATTCGTGGAATAAAATCAAAAATGAAAATATCAAAATTGCTTTTAAAAACAGGATATAGTATATTGAGTATTCATAAACATTTAAGAAGTTATTAAACTTTTTAGATTAACATTTGGAATGAGATGATTCTTAATGTACACGGTTTAAATTCATGGAAATTAGACTATATATAAATATATATATGTATATAGCTTAACTTCGCAACACTTTTGAATCACAACTTAGTAGCTACATTGTTTTGGTATTATGACCCTTTAAAATTTGAACAATTTCAATATCTAAATTTACATATTTTATATTTTCTTTTACAAGTTGAATAATTTGTACTTATTACTTATTTCTTTTATATAAATAAATATCTATACTTTATTTTAAAATTCTGTTTTTTTTTTTCAGAAAATAACAAAACAAAAATATAAATAGTAACTTTATTTACATATACAGGGTGAGTCATAAATATCGAAACAATAGGCTATCTTCTTAAATATTGCTCTTAGACCCATACTTCCAATAGCAATAATTCATAAAAAATGTGAAATTTTTGATAAGATAAATTGCGACTCCATGGGGGGGTCTTTACTAAAATTAAATTTTTATACGGCCCCCGTAGGACAAAAATTCCAATTAGGAAAACTCCTTATTCAGTCCTGAATAAGACGCAAAAAGTTGCATCTTCATATCTCCAAAATTCGCAAAGTTAAACCCGTTTAAAAAATTCATCATGTTTTAAGGGATTAGACACAAATTGCAATGCGCGCAATTCAAAAAACAATGTTACTTTAACAATTCTAAAAAACGCGTAAAAAATCTATTTCTTGAGTTAGAATTTTGATTTTTTTTTCTTTTTTTGTGATAGTTAGCCTTATAATTTGCTAAGAAAATCACATTCTAAAATTTCTCATACAATTTATAAAAGTTTCATGTGGTTGGTACTGGTTTAAATGGGACAATCAAAAATCGTTATAACTCGTAACATTATTTATCGGATTTCAATTTCTTTCCATTTAATTAAAGATGAAAATCTGATTTTAGTTTTGTTCCAAGGTTTGTTTACATTAAATTTAAAACTATTATAAAAATGTTTATTGAAAAAATAATATAACTTAAAAAATATATCATATTTTCAAATAGTACAGTAGAAATAAGCCAAAAAACACCTTTAGGTGGAACTAATTGGAACAGAAATGATTCTTATTGTAAATAGCAGGTGCCATGCTCCTAATCAACATACTAAAAATATACAGTCGTACTGTTGCGCAAAATGCGTTTTTTGGCGGCCATCATGAAAAAATGCGAAAATTTTTTAAAATCGAAAACAGCCATGTGAAGTATTATATTAAAGAAAATTTTGAACTGATAAAGAATATGATACGACAGGTAACGCGCTCGTAATGAACATATTAAAAATATACATTCGTACTGTTGCGCAAAATGCGTGTTTTAGCGGCCATCTTAAAAAAATGCGAAAATTTTTTAAAGATCGAAAACAGCCATGTTGGGTATCATATTAAAGGAAATTTTCAGCTGATAAAGAATATGATATTTGTTTTTAAAAGTAGAAGTAAATAAAAATGTTATGGCAAAAAAATTAAGGATTTAGGGCTTTTGAAAAACATGGTTTTATTTTAAAAATTCAAAATAAGTACACAAGAAAAGGGATTTTAGCTATAAAATCATATTTATGTAACCAAATTTAAATAACCTCTGAAGCACGCGAATTATAGAGCTCTATGGATGCCATTAGAATTATAGAGCTCTATGGATTAACATTAATATGGTATAAACGGTTCCGAACCTTTGGAAATTTAGAGATAAGAGCATTTTGATATCTTATATTTCGTACTGAATAAAAAATTTAGAAAATATAAAAGTTGATAAATAATGTGTCAATTTTGTAATAACAATTAGTGTTGCAGTGGGAGTTGTCATATAACAGTATCAGGTGTAAGTGTAATGCAATGCAGCAAAGTTACATTTAAGGTTTAACTATGCAGTAATGTAGGTACTATTTTTCTAAAACTCCCCGCTAGTTAATCTTTAAACATTTTTTTTTTCAAAAAATAATTTCAAGCTTTTTTTAAGCATTAAATTTCCTGTAATTTGATACCCCACATGATTACTTAATACTTCAAATCATGTTTTTAAAAAATCCGAAACCCTCCATTTTTTGCCATAATTTTTTTTATTTACTTCTACTTTTAAAAACAAATATCATAGTCTTTATCAGCTCAAAATTTCCCTTTAATATGATACCTCACATGACTGTTTTCGATTTTTAAAAGAAATTCGCATTTTTTCAAGATGGCCGCCAAAAAACACATTTTGCGCAATAGTACGAATGTATATTTTAAGTATGTTCATTACGAGCGTGTTACCTGTCATATCATAATCTTTATCAGCTAAAAATTTTCTTTAATATGATACCTCACACGGCCGTTTTCGATTTAAAAAATTTTTTCGCATTTTTTCAAAATGGCCGCCAAAAAACGCATTTTGCGCAACAGTACGAAAGTATATTTTTAGTATGTTCATTAGGAGCGTGTGACCTGCCATTTGCAACCGGAATTATTTCTGTTCCAATTAGTTCTACCTCTAACGCTATTTCTACTATACTAAAAAGCAAAAAATTTTTCAAAAGTAAAATTTTTTTCAAATTTGCCGAAACAAAACTAATGTAAACAAATTTAATTTTTCTTTCAAAAATTCTTAACCTTTAATAATTTAAAAACAAGAAATAAAGGATAAAAAATCCATCATGCAGAAAAAAGAAGTGTATTGTTTAAATGTCCGTCAGTTATTTAAAAAAATGTTTTTTCTAAGATGCAGATTAAGTATTTTTTTTTCTTTTTAAATTTACCTCTGACAACTTCATGCTTTTTATCGTCCTCCAGAGGATGTTAAAAAGTCCGTATTCTGGTCCCAGGTAGAGCCAGGACTGAGATGTTACTTTTTTCTGAAGACCCGCCAGGCCGGGCCGCAAATAAACAAACACTCGACGTCCCAGCGCTTCACGCCAACCTCCGTAGCTAAACGCTTTGGGGGGAGGGGAAACTTCGAAGAGCATGGAAGTCCGAAGTTGCTTCGATTTTTCATATTTCATCCATTTGACCGCGTATGTCTTGTTTATAGAATATTTAAAAAAATACGAGTGCTAATTTAAAAATGCTTATCTCATCATTTGAATGCTCTGTAAGTTGGCCTTTCTTTTTCCAAGCTAAAGCATTTATTTGTGAAATTTTATACATACCATGTACTGACATCTAGTGTCAGTACACAAATACATTTCAACAATTATCACCTGAATATGAATAATGCATAAGCTGAATATATGCATGTGTATAATATTGTGAAAAAGTGAAATATTTAATCTTATAGGATCCATTCTATAACTTTGGCCTTTTCTTTAAATGATCATAATAAATGAATGAAAATTCACTATAATCAAATTAGTGACTGGTTTAGATTATGTTAAAATAAGTGCACTAAGTCAACTATTGTTTCCACTATTATACCTTCATAACACTAGAAACATGCAGTTTAAATTTTTCAGCATCAGCCTTTACTTTGTAACAGTATAATCATATTGTAACAGCATCAGTATTCGACTTAGTCTAATCAATAGTAACTGGTGTAGACTTAAATTAATTTACAAGTTCAAAAGCATTTTCTTTGGGGACAAAAAAAAATCTTTTACTTGAATATTTTGTATCAAGAATATTAAAGTTAAGTGGATATAAATATTTGTACATGTAAACTTCAAACTACGGTACTAGAATAGAATGTAGCATGCACGTTGCACGTCGAACTTCATTTTTTCGCCAAAGCGCTTGGCTAGAGGGGTTGGCGTGAACCGCGCGCTGGGACGTTGAGTGTTTGTTTGTTTGCGGCCGGGCCTAGTGTACTTTTCATAAAGGAGGGGACTACTTCCTTCAACTTAGGTGCACTCTGGATGAAATTTTCATACCCGGTCTCGATAAAACACGTAATAAAATCACTGTCTCTGACTGACTTAATACGTGCTTAAAATTCGGCTCAATCGATTTTTTTACAAAAAACATATAGATTTAAAAATTTTTATTTTACAAAAAAAAAAAAAAAAAAAAAAAAAAAAAAACCCTTTAAAAATTATTTTTTTAAATAGATTATTCAAAGGCTAAAAAAATTAAATACAATAAAACAAGTGAAAAAAAATCTGCCTATGACGGAATTCTCTCTTAAACGGAAAATATGTTGATCCATGCAAAATAAATAAAATAGTACCTGAAAAGAAAATAAGCTCCAATTACATCTTCTAGGGAGAACGTTTGTCTATAACATAGTTTTTCTTTCCTATGTGATTCCGTCTAAAAAAGTTTTAGAGTATAACATTTTTCAGAGTCTCCAACGCATGAGATATGGATTAACGAAATTAAAGTATAAGTGAAACATTTACATATAAATAGAGATTCATTGATAAAATAAATATATTACAGAGTTTGACGCTTCGTTAATAATAAAAAAGTATAAATATAATAAACGAAAAGCTATAAAAGATTTTTTTGGTCAGAACTCCTCCATATGAAACAATTTTAACACGCCGAATTAAAAAATTATGTAGAAATTTGCGACTGAACCGGGCTATGATTTAAACTATTTTCCAGACCAGTCCGGGTTATGATGTTGACATTTTTTCATGTTACGCCGAATTTCTTTCCCTATGGGTCGGTTTGGGACCTGATCTAGATATTTTGACCCGGGCAGACGTCTGGTATACCAATTTAGCGTAAAAATTATACGCTGCTATTTTATGTCCAAAGAAAAAGCGCTTTCTTAAACCGATTTTTATTAAATTGCAATTAGTGAATGTTCCCTAACAAACGTTAAAATTGAGTCAAGAAATCACAGTTCAGAGGCAATGAAAAGTGGTGTAAGTCAGGAATTTTTGAGGATTTTGGGATTTCATATCTATGTGGGATTTTTAGATACGGAGATGAAATTTGTTTTGTTCAATTTAGGAATGGATAAGTAATAATTTCATAATTGGGAATTTTGCCCTACGGGGGCCGTATAAAACTTTAATTTTCGTATTTTTTCAAATAGACCCCCCATGGAGTTGCAACTCATCTTATCAGAAATTTCACCTTTTTTATGAATTTCTGCAATTGGAAATATGGGTCTAGGGGCAATATTTGAGGAGATAGCCTCTTGTTTCGATTTTTATGACTCACTCTGTATACGCATCATTATTTCTGTTAAAAGTATTTTTTCAAAGAATTAAAGTTGCAAAAAGAAAAGAAAAATACATTTTCTTCTATGATGTTGTTATTAAATTTTCTTTTCTAAATTATCATAAAATATTAAAAGCTACATTATAAGAGATCTATATACTTTTAATAACTAATATTTATTAGTATGAAATATTATTACTAATATTTCATACAAACCTTTTAATAAAATTCATTATAAATTATGTAACTATAAAACTGTTATTTACATATTTCTGAATAACCTATCTAATTTTACATACTTTTGCTTTTATGATCTATTTTTCATGAAGACACTCAGTATTTAAGTAATTTATATTCCTAGTAATAATATGCTACGAAAAGTTTAATTTTGCACTGTTTTCATAACGAAGCTCATTATATATGATATATCGTGATATGCGATACTAAATTTCAAATACTGAAGAGGAATATTCTTCCTCACAGAGTCATTTATTCTTTAAAAAATCGAGCATTTTTATGAGAAGAATTTATTAAGAATTTAATATTAAAGTTTAGTGCAGTTGAAAGGCTAAGAGGATGAAATGACGATATTTCTTAAATACATAATATTTTAGTCTGAGATTTATAAATAATAATACTAAAAATGCTTTAAAAAAAACATTGTTTTATTTACATATGTTTAACGTTATTAGAAATATTATATTATACGAAATGTTCTATTATTCGGATTAAAAATCACTAAAGTGTAAGTTTATATATAAGATTAAATTTATTTCTATAAAAATAGAACAAATGATATTCAAGACAAATTTTAAAATAATTTTCAACAGTGAAATTACATACGAAGTTATTAACTATTAATTTTTACTAATTTTCAACTTATTAACCTTTAACAAAACTACTAAACGAAGTTAACGAAGTTTAAACCAAACAGACAGAAAAATACCTTTGAGATGATTTCTGAAATAGCTCTGTTCTCCGTAACTCCAATGCTTTACTACTCAGCTCAGGTTATCCTGCTTGGCATTTATAACATTTAAATGCCCGTGTAGCGATGAAATTTGGGCGATTCAGAAAATCTGCAAAAACGACGTATGTACGATAGACAAGTCGCACAAAATGTCGTGCAAGTAAATATGTGGGCAAGATATTTTGCGCTAAACGTTACATTTTAAACGTCATATCGTCTCCTCCGAGCAACAGTAGAACATTTAGTAATAATATAAAATGAGATATTTGAATTATTGCTTTATGAAACTGTGTTTGCATCTAGTGCAATAACGTCTGAAATACAAAGTTATGTTTAATATTATTATGTTTAATATTTAATCTGCAAAAACGACGTATGTACGATAGACAAGTCGCACAAAATGTCGTGCAAGTAAATATGTGGGCAAGATATTTTGCGCTAAACGTTACATTTTAAACGTCATATCGTCTCCTCCGAGCAACAGTAGAACATTTAGTAATAATATAAAATGAGATATTTGAATTATTGCTTTATGAAACTGTGTTTGCATCTAGTGCAATAACGTCTGAAATACAAAGTTATGTTTAATATTATTATGTTTAATATTTAATCTGCAAAAACGACGTATGTACGATAGACAAGTCGCACAAAATGTCGTGCAAGTAAATATGTGGGCAAGATATTTTGCGCTAAACGTTACATTTTAAACGTCATATCGTCTCCTCCGAGCAACAGTAGAACATTTAGTAATAATATAAAATGAGATATTTGAATTATTGCTTTATGAAACTGTGTTTGCATCTAGTGCAATAACGTCTGAAATACAAAGTTATGTTTAATATTATTATGTTTAATATTTAATCTGCAAAAACGACGTATGTACGATAGACAAGTCGCACAAAATGTCGTGCAAGTAAATATGTGGGCAAGATATTTTGCGCTAAACGTTACATTTTAAACGTCATATCGTCTCCTCCGAGCAACAGTAGAACATTTAGTAATAATATAAAATGAGATATTTGAATTATTGCTTTATGAAACTGTGTTTGCATCTAGTGCAATAACGTCTGAAATACAAAGTTATGTTTAATATTATAACATAGATGCGTTTTATAAAAATTTCCTACTACTCTAATAGATGAGAACAGTTTTTCATAACATTAAGTCAGACATCATTTTCGATTATTACTAGATGTTCTACTGTTACTCTGAAGTAACAACATGTAATTTAAAGTCTATGAAGTGTTCATTTTTTTGTATGTTAGGAAACAATGCAATAAAACGTTTGCAAGATATCATGCGTTAAACTATATTACCACTTAGACTTTGCGATGAACGTCGTTAATGTTACTATACCCTTTGTTTGCGGTTGTAAGCCACTTTGAGTGGCAAACATTTCCGGGATTCTACTTCGAGAGACTTTTGCTGAAATACCCGCAGTTGATGGTTTCACAAATGTCCATTAGGTACAGTTGATTAGCACTTTCTTTCTTGTTAGTCACTTCACATTGGGTAGATTCTATTGTTATGAATGAAACTACAGGTAGCTTCTCACATCCAGCCAAAAATTTTCCTATTTCAACAGTGAAACTTCTGGGCCCACACGTTGTTCCGTACACGTGCACGAAAAGATAACATAGCTGAAGCACATTGATATTCGACCGTCACACAAATAGCAGTAGTAGATGCTTCAGGATCAATTGTATTTTTCGAATAACACCTCCTTTGAAGCCAGTATTAAGAGAATCCACCGCAACTATTCGCAACCAACTTTGTTACATCAATACTGTTGTCAACGCCTAACAAGGAAAAAAAAGATGCGTTTTCCAACGATTTACGCTCTTTCGGATATTAATTAATTAATCTTATGATGGGGGGAAAATTTCATGACGTAATGCTTCCGATTACGCAGGGGTTGAAGTACAAACCGGGAGACGAAAAACCAGGAATATCCATTTTCTTTCGAAAATTCAACCCCCTTGCAGCAGTTTTAATTTTGGAAAAAATATTTTAAATATTTTTTGCTGAATCTTCATACATATAACATCTTTTCAACATAAGTAGATTTTGATTAATATATCAAATATTTTGAATCAATAAACCATTAACTAAAATTAAGTCCTTTTCCGTTTTTTATTGTATTTAATTTTTTTTTTTAATTTCAGCCCTTTTCTGGCAGTATTAAAATTTTTAATTATTTTAAATTATTATTTTTCTTTTAATCCCAATAGAAAATAATGCTTTTCCCGCATAGATATAGTGTTTTATTACTATTAAAATAATTATTTTAAATCAAAAATCATATAACCAAAATTAGGTATTTTTCCATTTTTTTTTTTTTTTTTTTTTTTTTTTTTTTTTTTAAGTTTCAAGCAGCATTAAAGTTTAATTTTCATTCTTTTAATTATGTTTCGGTAAGTTTCCATTCAATAGAACATCTTTCCTGCATAAGTAGTTTTTTTATAATAATTTTATTTTTTTACATAGAAAAGCGATCCATCCTACTGTATATTGCCTACAGATTACTATGTACGTCGCGCATTAAGATAAAATTAAAGTCAGGAAAAATAAATGCGTATATCTATAATAATAAAATTTTTAGATGTATCCCTACTCACTGTAAAAAAAATTCTGTGAAGGTACTAAACATTTTCTAGGAAACTGGGATTCCAAGAACTTTTCATGTAACGAAAACAGGAAAAATTCATGTAATCGATTCTGAAACTTGAATTTTTGCTGTTACCGTTACAGGAAAAGTTCTTGGAATCCCAGTTTCCAAGAAAAAGTTTAGTGCCTTTGCAGATTTTTTTTTTTTTTTTTTTTTTTTTTTTTTAGTGTAGACAATCATTTATGCAGTTTTTTCTGTGGTAATATAGAGGGGAACGTTGGATAAAACCGGGTAGGTGGATAAAACAGGGAACCAGGCTTTATGGCTTTATTTGTGGCGGTATCTAGCCGAAACTTTTAAAACTACTTTTAGGAGAGTTGGCATGCCAGCTCCCGGTACACTGTAAAAAAAAAGAACATTTTCTAGGAAACTGGGATTCCAAGAACTTTTCATGTAACGATAACAGAAAACATCCATGTAACTGATTCCAAAACTGGAATTTTTGCTGTTACCGTTACAGGAAAAGTTCTTGGAATCCCAGTTTCCTAGAAAATGTTTAGTATCTTTACAGATTTTTTTTTTTTTTTACAGTGTAACCAAAAGTCATGTAAACGAACTCATTTTGCAGTGGTGATTTTTTAAAGATTCCACCTGAGCATGTAAAAGATTTTACGTCGAAAATATTACGTCACCAATCCCAAATACCAAATAATTTAGATTAGTTAAGTATAGCGTATGTTAGTATATAGCGTATAGTATTATTTACTCGTTATTTTAACGTTTTGTATTGGTGAGTATTTTGGAGTAGTTCTCCTTTTAATATAAATTGATGTTAATTATTTATAATTGACGTATTCATGAAATACATTTGGGACTTTATATAAAAAACCGGCCGATGAAAAAAATTAGCTATAAATTATAAATGTGCATTTAATTTGGTTAATATTCTTCGGTTCAGTTCTATATATTTCCAGTTACCTGTTATATTTATTACTTTTAAAATACTGGCGCTTACAGATATAATTAGTATAGTTGTATGCTCACAGTCTAATTATCTTTTAAAATTATAACTCAGTGTTTTATGCATTTTTTCAAAGCTGTTGAAGTAATTCATTTATCAGCCATTAATTGTTAATGAGACTTTAATTGCTGATTAAGATGAAATATTTATACGAAAAATTCTTTTTTAAGACGTAGATTTCAGACGAGTTTTTTTTTCTGAATTTGAGCTTAGTGCGAGGATCGCAGCATCCCTAAAAATGTCTTTCTTTTCTACCAGTATTTTAAATCAAAAATCTTCATTTCAGATTCATTTAACATATACAATGAAATTCTATAATAAATATTATCGTTTTAAAAATGTGGCAAGAAAGTGTGAAAATTTTAGGGACACTGCGACCCCTGTTAGTATTATGTTGAATACGATCTTCATTCTCATGTGAGTATGGGTAGTTTGTAATTTTTATTTTTTTTAATATAAATTTGGTAAATTGTGTTGCATACTTATATGATGTGTTTGATTGATCTTCACTGGGTAATTTAGTATACTTAGCAAAATGTACAATAACGAGAAAATAATGTTTAATTCATTTAAAAATTTAATACAGATTATATTTAATTCGTTGGAATTATCTTTTATTACCCTACGAAAATAATTTACTTCGTTCCAAAAATACAGAGAATACAGAAATTGCAACACTTTCTAAAAAGAGGTAACCTTTTATCGCCCAAAGAATCTTAACTTTTGATCGTATCAAACTTAAACCTGTGTTCATGTCTTGCATCAGAACACTTGTTAATGTTAAGGAAGATGTATTATGTCATTCTCATCTTATATGTAATACATGGTAATTAGCTCGAAAATCTCTCCAGAGCCATTTGTTTAAAGTAATTAGTACTTCAAGACTTGTTTAATAAAGAATAGGAATGAAAGCAAGCAATATGCATTTAGCATAATCCTTAGGAGATATTTAAATATTAATGATGAAATGGTCTTTTCCGCTGGCTAAAGAAATGACTTTGTTGAGAACAGAAATAAAAAATGTAGCAGAGTAAGACTGATTAGACTTTCAAGTATGATAATTTTATGTAAATTATGTTTTCAACTTCAGAGAGTAAAAAAGTTAATTTAGTAAAAGCTAAACTAAGTATTTTAATTACAAAGTCAATACGAGTAATCTGTGCTGAAATATGTAAGATTAAAAATAACTTTGTATTATTATTTTCATGTAATTTGATGACTGATGTTTGATGTTTGATGTGCTTTAAAATAATCTTACACGTTGAAAAATTAAAAGATTTTAATTTTAGTGACTGATGTGTGCAGAAAAGCGATTTACAAAGTATCAGAATCTGCACAAATACTATTTGTCTATTAATGTTTGCTTTAATTTTTTTTTTTTTTTTGCATTAATAAAGATAAGTATTAGATTTATTTGCTAAAATGTAGTATATGTACAATATATTTGTGTGATAAAATTTTCGTAAATTGATTTTCAAAATCCACGTTCTTATATTATTGTTATTGTCATATATCATATTATAATAAATAATTTTCATAATGTAAAAGCACGACATCGATTGACTTAAATTCAAATATTACCCACAACATTACTTGTTTTAGAAAAAAAAAAAAAAAAAAAAAAAAAAAAAACAATAAATTGACTATAGATTGCGAATCTCGTTCCAGCGCTGTTAGAATATTTTAATATAGTTAAAATTATATATATATTATCAATGAGATTTTTAAATAAATCATAAAAACTTAAAAAAGTCACAGTAATCAAAAAATTTGCAAAAATTAAGGCAAAATTTTCACAACCGGCTACGGGTATGGGAAAACTGTGCTTTTACCGCCTACTTATCTCAGGGCAGCCGGTTAAGTGGTTAACCTGAACCTAGAATCTGCCTTTACTACCAGTTTCTATAGAAGAAAACGTTTTAGTTCCAATGTACAGGGTACATCAACGGCTATTGACAAGTGCATTGCTTCATTTTCACAAATAGCGTCTTCTCCGATGTTTATAAAACATAATAAAGACACTCGTGTTCAATGGAACCGAAATCATAGGAATTTTCCGATGAATGGTTGGGTTTTCTTGTCAGTGATGAAGTGAAATTCAGTTCAAACGTTCAGGATTAGTGGACATATTGCATAAATGTTTATCGCAAAGAACCGCTGATTTCTTTTCTTTCTCTCTTTTTATTTATTTTTTTTTAGGTAGTAAGGAGGGAGTTATCTCATGGTATGGATAGCATTTTATTATAATGCAACAATCTATATTGCTTTTTTGAAAGGTAAAAAATGTCCATGATATTACAAGAAAAAGATTTAGATACAGTTATTTCCATTTAGAAAGATTCTAGAGAGGGGACAAACGGATTTACTAGCAAGACCATTACCCCCTTCTCGTGTTCTACTCTACAATGCAATTGCTTAGAGAAAACCAAGTAACTGTTAATGACTAGCCAGCCTTTATTCTTGTGATGAACGCAATAGAGAAGCTGTGGGGAAGATTAGCTAGAAATATATATTTTTTAAAGCGTAAATTACAAAGGTTGAAAATCTAAAACTACAATTTGAACGAAGTTGATTTTCTTCAAATTCAGAATGTCTTCAAACTCTTTTTTCAGTTTGCCTAAACGAGTTTTTAAATTAGATAGAACAAATGACTTAAAAAATGGATACTGATTGAAGAAAAAAATGGGTATCAAAAGTTTTAGTTCTGTCAAAGTTGAGTTTTATTTTTTCTCAAGAAATCGATGATTGCATAAAATTATTTCCTTATAGTATTAGTATAGTCTTGCTACTATTTCTAATTATAAATTGTTTTGAAATTGTTTCTCCTCTTTTTGAATTGCAAAATTTAAAATACTTGTTGTCTATAAAATTTTGAACACACTATATAATTTCAATTTATATTATATATTATTATTATTCGTTTTAAAATTATGAAATCGAAAGGAAGATACTCAAGTAAAACAGATGTTCTATATGGTATAAAATGTGTATATTTAAGTAAATCCTATAAATTATTGATTAGGAAGTTTTTTTTATTTCTTTTCCTTCGAATGCGATTTGTTTTGAAGATATATCAGATAACTATGCAATTTAGGCTGTATGTGGTTTTATTTTTCCAAAGACAAAACAATACAAATTAAAATATGTTATTTCTTTAATGTCTTAAAATATACTAATATTCTGAAACACAGAGGATAAATGTAAATTTATAAAGACAATTTACATCTTCCGGAAGTATCGAAAAGTAATAATTCGAACGGAAGTAACATTTATTTTTTTAAGGCTTTTATCCATTAAAATTATCAAATTTAGTATTTAATTTCGCCCATGATTACAAAAATCAATAAATAAATAAATAAATAAATAAATTTTCAGACAAATAAAAAAATCTAAATGCAAAATCTCCTCACATGACAACAATATAATGACCGGTTTCATATAGAGAGCCATAGCAAACAAAATCTTGACATTTGCGATTTCAGATGTTTTGTTAAATATCTAGAAATATACATGAGGAATGACTCTAAAACTCGAGATGTCTAAACAAAATAGTACAAGTCAAACATTTTTTTTGAAGATTTTTTTCGAAAATCCAGTAGGGGACGGTCAACAAATTGAAAGAGAACGAATATCTTTGGAGTAACTCTGTCAAAACTAAATTAGCAAAAACTTTCAAACTGCAGATTAAGTGGTTAATTAAGTGGTTTATGGTAATAAACTGTGTTCATTTTTATGTCGATAGCATGTATACTCGTAGAGAAATTAAGGTTTTTATAAAAACGATCTCAAATTTGTCAAAGTTTATTGCTTATAATTTGTAGAATTCCGAATACAAAACAATATTCTTTTCAGAAAATATGAGAGACGACATTGTAAATAATACTCTGTTATCAAAATTAAAAAAATATTAATAATTGTATGAAAAAGGAGCAGGTTTACTAAATAAATTTTCACTACGCATGCGTCAAATCTATAAAAATTTCATTTGCTTGTTGTGTGAGCTAAATGTATAGAGTATCTTTTGTTAAAACTTCGAAATCATAGCTTGAAAATTCTGAAAATTATCATCTAAAGAATAAGATCTAAATCCGATACTCCGAAAATTAAACAAAAAATTGAGGGCTGTATCCATATTCTATTGAATAATCTCTACGCAATACTGCACGTACTACTATGTTTAGATACAGCTCTTCAACTTTTTGCTTCATTTTGGGTATAACGGATTTTTATGTTCTTATATCAACGATAACTTTCAGAATTTTCAAGCTATGATGTTGAAACTTTAACACAAGTTGCTCGATATATTTAGCTAACGCAATATGTAAATGAAAATTTAATAGGATTGACGCATGAGTAGTGAAATTTTATTTAGTAAACCTGCTCATTTTTCATACAATTATTAATATTATTTACTTTTGATTACAGATTGTTATGTACAATGGCTTTTCTCATATTTTCTGAAAAGAACATTGTGTTTTATTAAGAACACTGCAAATTATAAGCAATAAACTTGGAAAATTTTTGAACCATTTTTATAAAAACCTTAATTTCTCTATGAATATACATGTTATCCGCATAAAAATAAACACATTGGTGCACCAATTAGGGTAGTTAGCGATCATGGCCCTTGTTTTATTTATGACATATTTAAGGCTCTGTTTGAAAAGCTGCAGATTGATCATCCTTTTACTGTTCCTTATCGTCCACAGTCAAATATGGCTGAACGTGTAAATCGTACATTAATTCAAATGATTTCTTCTTATGTTCGTTCGCATCATTCGAATTGGGACCAATTTCTGCAGCATTTTGCGTATGCACTTCGTACGGCAGTTCACGAGTCGACGGGGAAAACGCCGGCTGAATTATTTTTGGGTAGAAAGGTGATTACTCCATTTCAGAAGTTAATTATGGTATCGGATGCGGAAAGCCAGTTTATGTGCCAGGATATTGAGAGGTTGGTTAAGGAGGCTCAAGTTCAGGTGGGAAAAGCGCAGGAGAAGCAAGCTCAGTATTATAATATGCGTAGAAGGGAATTGGAAATTAAACTTGGAGATGTTATGTTAGTAGAAAAGTACTGCTTAAGTTCAAGTCGACAAAAGAGGGTAGCTAAGTTTGGTCCAAAGTTTGTGGGTCCGTTTGAGGTTTTGGAAGTTCGGAATAATAATCTGGTTGTTAATGTCAATGGTGAAACAATGACAGTTATTTTGGATCAGGTTAGAGTTTATAAGTTTAGAGAAAATGGTAGTGAAAGTTGTCATTTTTCGAGCGGTGTTTCGCAATATTCCCGATCAAGTGAGTGTCCCGAGTCCAGCACTTCTTCATCTGATTCTTTTCATCAGTATGCAAAAAGAAAATCTGGTCAAACAGCTCCAGAAACTGTTATTGAAAGTAGAAAGCCTATCAAACCGAGAGCAAGGTATGATAATAAAAATAAGAGAGCGGTGTCAAATACGTCAGACTCAGTGTGCCATAAAAGGCAAAAGATCATAAACTGTCCACTTATTAGACAGCAACCTCAAAAAGTTATCCAATAGCTCAGCGTCTTCAGTACTTAATCCTCGGAAAAAACTTCATATGGACACTCGTCAAACTGAGAAAAGAACTTCTAAATCGGACTTTTTGCCAAATAAGAGACAGCGTAGATCCGGAAAGAAACGTGGCCTAGGATCTTCAGTAACTTCGAGTGCGTCTAGAAAGAGGAGACAACATTCAGAGTACCGGCATCAGCAGTTTGAATCTCGCCATGGAGTGACCCCAGCGAACCGATCAGAGCGGAGTCGTCGAGGGGAATCTACAAGTGTCCCACGGCATCCATTCAGGACCAGGCTGCAGACACGACAGTCAACTGTGGCGTCACCGTACAGTTCTGACGACGAAAGATCCTTCGTGCAAGGTTTTTGGGACAAGAGGAGAAAGCCATCCTGTAGTATGAAGCCGGCTAGCTGCGAATCATCTCTATAATTGGCTAATCATGTTCTTTATTAAATTTCTATTAGAGTGCATATATGTGGTAGCAATGTGAAAGAATAAAAAGCAGATAGACTGTTTTGTATTTTTGGCCATTTTTGGAATTTTTTGACGGATTCACAAATAGTGCTTTTTTGTGATAAAAATTTGTTTGCAAAATTGTTACTTTTATGTATGTTTGAAATTTTTGTCTTAACTGCTTTTAAAAATTCTGGATCTATTGTTAAGTTGTTATGTAAGTTGTTAAAATGTTATTATATTGTTATACTGTTCATGTGTTATAAAATGTATATTAATGTATGTTTAATTTTCAGAAAGGTATAGATAGTAATTTGGGTTATTTTGTACACGCGCCGCGAATCAGGCGGGCACGTGTTTTGCGGTCAAGAAGTCCTTGACACGCGTTTCTATCTCTTGTACTAACATTTAATGAATTAATTTTCTTATTAGCATTCGGAGTTTTATGCGTTGCGTTTGTACTTCTGTTGGGAGTGGTTTCCGCAAATTGCGAAGTTTTATGTTACATTTGAATATGAAATTGTATTGAATTAAAATTGAATGTTAATGTGAATTTCTTGCAGGGACGTATACCTGTGTTATATATTGATACTGCTATTTTTCTTTTAGTTTATACAGATGAAGTGTATGTGATGCCGTCACTTTGTAAATTTGATCTTTTAGATTATTGCATAAGCACAGCTATGTGAAGCTTTATGTATGTTACCCCAAATATTGTTAAAGTGGAGCTAGTTCTGACGAATTTTTGGGAGTTAGTTCATTGGCTTATGGGTATTAGGTATTACGTAGCAGCACAGAGTTATTGTAGCATAGAGTTATTGTAGTATGAAGTAAATTTATTTTTGATGAATTCTGAATTTTGCTGAGGAAAATTTTTGCGCATTGGGTTTTTTGGACTTGGTGCAAATTCTAGTATTAGGAAAGTTTTATGGAGAAATTTTTGGTAAAATTACAGTTGTATCTCAGTATTGAGGAAAATTTCGTAAGTTTAGTTTTTTGATGAATTTTAGCACTCCCAGTGGAGTGGGTGTTTCTTAAAAAGAAGTAGTTGTTTTTGGAAGTTTTAAGGTTTTATGAAAGTTTTATGGAGGTTATTTTTAAGACAGAAGGATGATTGGATTGAATATGTGAATATTTGATGCAAACTGATGTTTTTGTAGTGGTAGGCTAAAGTTAATATTTTAAAAATTATGATTCGGTGCGAAATTTCACCCACCACTTTGTTTTGATCGGTTTGAAATTTATACCAAGAAAAAGTCCTGGGCATGCATTTTGCCCAGTCCTTTTTCTCTGTACACTGTTAAAAATCTGATGCATTTTGCTGCAACGCCCTCCATCACTTGTATATAATATCTCTATTCCAACCAATGAGAAAGCGCCATTTCACGGCGCCGTAACCGTTTACTATTCAAGCAGGGGACTGCGTTGCAGCAAAATGCAGCAGATTTTTAACAGTGGTGAGTCCGAGGGGGGGTTGTGAGGGAGTGACCTTTGTAATAAAGGCGCTCTAGCATTTTGAGATCGTGACGTCAATGGTTTAACATGTGTAAGCCTGAAAGCGACATCTATCCTCTCTTTTACTTTAACTTTCTAGAGCGTGTGTGTCTTTCTCGGATTATAAAGTTATGTCGCGGTTAGAAGTAATATGTAAAATTGTTGCATCTCAGTTTGCAGCATATAAAAGCTTGGAGTTTGAGTGTGTGTAGGATGTCTAACGGCATTAGCCAGCTAGTGGCGTCTAGCAGTGTGTGTCTGGCGGCATTGGCTAGCTAGTAGTGAATCTAGAGCGAGTGATATCAAGGATTAGCGAGCCTCCAGTGAGTTGACTAGGAGTTTTGGAATTCGACTCGAGAAGTTGGCTGGTGGTAAGAAGTTAATAGTAATTACGTTGACTATTTCAAAGTTAATGAAGAATATATCTACAGCCACGGGCTGTCTAATAAAGTTTTATCCAGCAGCTTAGCTGAAGTTAAAGGGGAAGTAATCTGAAGTGCCCCGATTGAGTTAGTGCCGGAGCTGTGAGTATAACTTTAATCTCTTAGTATTGTTCTCAGTTGTTAAAATTACAGAACTGCTCCACTCCCCTTGAGCCCTATCGTTTTAAATAAACTGTTTTTATCCTATGTTCTGAGTTATGTCTGCATTCAACACCCAGTGCGAGCACCCGACCGTTACAAAGGATTTGAGAGATAGGATTTTATGTCTCATATTGAACATAGATTATACATTCAGAATCTCTATATATTTATAAACATATACAACCTATTAACAATTTTTAAAAATAAATAAATGCTTATTTTCTTTGAATTTTCGATATCATTTTTTAGGGCTTCAGAATTCCCATGAACTCTCGGTCTTGGTTACGCCCCTGGATACAAACATCAGCTATATGAGACAGGTACTATCATAATTGCATCCGTCATCAACATGAAGTCACAAATGGTTATAATGTCGCAGGCATTACAATGAAAAAAAATTATCAATAGTTGAAAAGTGAAACCAAATTAAAGTGACTTATTGACTTGTCACAAAGTTATGCAAATTATGAATTTATCTGTCAGAGTCTTTAAGACAAAGTAATTGAAAACATTTTTGACTTTATTATAAAGTTGTTCGGTGAGTTTTCTCAGTTCAACTTTCATACTGTCAGTTCAATATATCGAACTGATGATGAAAAGATATTCAGAAAGAGTCGTCTTCATTGCGATTTTGTCTAGGAAGGTGTCACAAAGTAAGACTCTTTGGGAATTTTAAGTAGAGTCTGAGGCTAGTTATCATTGTGAAAATAACGTGAACACACATGGCCTTACTGTGCAGTTCGGATAACATCTACTTCCTGCATCTGTAGTATAGTGATTTTTAATTTTAGGATTCACAATTTTTTTTTTCGAAGAATAGCAATTCATATTTGTGCAAATCGTACCAGTGTGTAATTGAATAGAATAAAAATATTCTTCATTTATATATATATATATATATATATATATATATATATATATATATATATATATATATATATATATATATACAGGGTGCTCATAAAAAAAAAATTTGCCGATATATGGAGCTCTAGCGGCCAGTCCGTTCAACCGATCGAGGCGAAATTTCAGATATAGCGATTCGGAGGTATGAGCTCGAGATTTTGCGAACGACAACAAAATGGCGCTCACGGTTGCAGTTATAATTACAGAATATCGAGATTTTCCAATGGCAACACCCTTTTTTTATCGCAAAATGCTCAGCGCATGCAAAAACCCTAAACCCTAAAGAGCGTTTGAACGGTATGGTTATTGCAATAAACGGGCGCGTTATGCTCGCACAAAATCAGCTCTACGAACGACCCCAAAAAACACGGCCAAGGCGCACGGAGAAATTTTGAATATGACCGAGACAAAATACCAATCACGGAACATTGTTAGTCAGCCTAGAAAACGGATAAAAAATAGGGGGGAATTTGGGAGAGCGAAACTACATGTAAATGAAATGTTGTACAAAAAGTTAATAGTTGAAATTAATTAAAAATATTATCTTTAGATCGCAAGTTTTTATAACAAAAGCTACGTAAAATGTATAACATAAGCTTTAAAATGTTCAGGTTTACTTAAAAGTCGATTAAAAGAATCAACTATAGATTTTAATAGTTGGTTTTATTTAAAAGCTTCTTAGTACAGTTTGAGCTCGTAAATGCCAACAAAATGACTTCGTTCGTGGTGAGTTGGTAAAACTATTATCTAAATGAGATGAAAGCTGCGAAAACCTGGCGTGTTTACCGTCGAAACCATTGCCAAGTACGTGGCCTATGCATTTCACAAGCACTTCGTGATTTAGTAATGATATTCGAAAAAATTAGCTGCGCCTGTGATAGTCTGCAATCCGGACGATCAACTGTTCCTGAGGATACAGTTATGGAAGTGCATCGTATAGTGACCAGAGGACGCATGAAAACTACAAAAAGTGCATCTCGTGTATTTGATATACCAAAATCAATGGCCTTAAAGTTACTGCGCTCTGTAATCCGCTTGTTTATTTGCCGGTATCAGCGAAACCAGATGTTGGAAGTGAGAGACAATCAACAACATATAGACTTTGTTAAGGAATTTCTTATTTAATATGATGGAGATAACGATCGACCCCTTCGCATATTATGAACGGACAAGGCACATTTCACCTAAACTGGTCACCTTAAAGGCAATGGCTTCCGCGATCCCCCGACCTCACTCCTATGGATTTCAGTTTCTGATGATATTTACATTTGTACATGTGCAATCCGCAAACTTTGCCGGATTTGAAAGATTCTATCAAACGTGAGATTGCAAACATCCCTCATGCGATGTAACGTTCGACTGTATTGTTCACAGTCGCTAACATACAATGTATAATTGCCTGTGGTGGCACTCCTGTGGAAAATGTGTAATTAAAATAAAAGTTTTCTTCGTTCTGTTGTAATCAGCGATTAGTGTACTGACTCTGTGCCATATGCAAATTACTCCTTGCACCCCAATCGTGTTTTTTATGGGGGGGGGGGGGGGGCAATTCGCAGAAAAGTGTTTTGTGCGTGCATAACGTGTCCGTTTCATGCTATACACGTATGGTTACAGCGCTTTTCAGGGTTTTCGCGTGCGCTGAGCATTTTGCGATAAAAAAATAGGTGTTGCCATTGGAAAATTTCGAGTTTCTGTAACTATAACCGTAACCGTGAGCGCCATTTTGTTGCCGTTCAAAGATTTTTGAGCTCATACAGCTGAATAGCTATATCTGAAATTTCACCTCGATCGGTTGAACGGACTAGCCGCTAGAGCTCCATATAGCGGAAAAGTTTTTTTATGACCACCCTGTATATATAAACAGAAAGAAAAGATTGTGCATAGATAGCGTAAAATCTTTATTATATCCCAAGAAATACTAATGGTGTGCAGCATAGGAATAAATTCGCTGTTTTATGCTGTTTGAAATAAATCACATCTAATTAAAAAAATGGGCGGGGGGGGGGGGGGGGGGGGGAGAAGAACTAAAAAAATTTCGAAAAAAAATTCAGAAGATGTCTTTATTGCAATTTTGTCTAGAAACTTGCCGCAAAGCCAAATTCTTTGTTAATTTTACGTTGAGTCTTGCAATGTTTGCCACCTGACAATAGCAAATATAAAGAATGATAAGTATGACATTTTGCTCCGCGTTCTGACTGTGAGACTTGTAACCATTGTGAAACTATCGTGAACACATATTATCTTTTTGTGCAATTAAGACAATCTCTACTTCTTGCATCTGTAGTTAATGTGTTTAATTTTGTACTCACAATAATATTTGTATTCGAAAAATAGCAATATGTATTTGTACATTAACAATTCATATCAGTGTATACTTATCTAGAATATAAATAGTCTTCATTTACGAATAAAATGTGTTTTCTGAAAAAAAAAAGTTTGAGTACATAAAACGCGAAAGCTTTATTATCTCCCAAGCATTACAAAAAATATGCAGTATTTGAATAAATTCGCTATTTTAGGTTTTTTTTTTTTTTTTTTTTTATAAAATATCTTTATTTTAACATTAAAGTGAGTAATTTATAATTCATCTCAGATATTTAAACATAAATTTATTCATAGGATAAATTGCAAAATATCATATAAGTAATTAAAATTTATATTATATTGTAATTAACTTAACACATTTCCCAAAAATATTCTCTTGAAGATATTTAGAATTTAGAGTTATAAATGATATGAACAGGAATAAAACAATCGAGATACATGTATATTAAATTTTAAAATGTACAAAAATATAAAAAAAATTGCTTTTTTAATCAGAAATAGTGCAACTCGGATAAAAATAGAACCTGCACGTTTCGTTGCAATAAATCATTGCTTCTGGGGTATCATTTGTTATAAAATTGAAATGTAATAATCATTTACATTGAGAAAACAATAAACATAAATAAATTTATTTGAAACTTATTTAAATAATTAAATTCGTTGAACAATTTTAAAAAAAGATAATGATGGTATAAAATATTTATAGTAACTTCATAACAAAAATTTTTATTTATTTGTTTATTTTTTTTTTTTGTAAACGTTTAATTGATAAAATTTTAAATGTGTTTGAAAAGAAAATCTTTGAAAGTGTTCATATTTTTACAAAAATTAGAGGAAAGAGGTGTTATAAAAATATTCCATAAATACATTTTTTTGGAATGATGTCAATTAATCGTTCTTTTGGAAATAAAAGCAAACAAAATTTTTATTGGATAATTTATTTTGAAGCCCCAAACTTAAGTTTGTGTCATAGTAAACACATAATTAATATTTACCCATTATCCTCTTTAGTACTGTAATTAACTGATATTATTCTAGGAAAGTATTTCTCATACTAATTAATGCTTTGTAACTTTTCACTAAAGAAATAGAAATCAAACAATCAAGAATGAATCGAAATATTCATGATGCATAAACAATTTTAGTGATTAAAAATAATAATAATCTTGATAGTATACTTAACAAAAAACCAGGAATAAGGAATTAGTATAAACTCTAGTTTATAATGCGCACTTTTATTACCAAAAATAAGATTGAAATTCACAGATGTTTATTATATGCCGAATCGAAAAATGATAGTTTTCAAAATAAGGAAGAGATGAAGCACGTAGATTTTAGATTATAAGATGTACCATGGACACTATTTATTTAAAACAGTTGAAATTAACTTTCAAACTTATTTTTTTTATTATCTGGTAACATGAAAATTTCGTCATATTCGTCTTCTGATGTATCCCGCACATCATTGAATTTTGTTTCATCTTCACCATCACTTTCACTCTGATCCAAAATAAATATTCTGTTACCGTTCTATCTAGAATTTTTGAGATATTGTATACTTTAAGTGACTTTTGAATTAGATCAGGTTTAATTTCATCCCGCGCTTTTATTATCTATCACATGCCATTTTTGGACGGTCGAAATGCATTTTGCCCCCTTTTGAAAATATTTTGTCCCCTTCAAATATCCACTTTTTATGCGGCGTAACTTGCTACTTTAGTACCATTGTGCGAAAGTCTATGACAATCCTTGGAATGAAGGACTTCAATAGATAACATCCCCGTAAGTATAGGTATATTTCAAATTTCTTTTCAAAATATTATCTCAAATACTAAGTGCGCTTTATAGTAAGTATTATTATTATTAATATTAATATAAGTAATAATAATTGTCTGTTTTTATATTAATTTTAGTGTGCTTCGGTATTTAATATACGTGCCCAACTTCAAATAGTAAAAGTACAAATTTACTATATTTTGTTCCTTTAACAGCGACAGCCTTGAGTCATGTGATTGAGAATTTTTTACACTAATCTACTTTTCCGTCAAAACGTATCTGTCAAAAGCAGTTCCAATTAGTGGTATTTAAAACTATGTATACAGAAGAATGACAGAAAACTCTATTTCAAACGAAGCAATAGCACGCAATGTACGCAATAATATGGTTTTTTTTAATTACCGGATAAGGCTGTTTATATTTTATAAAGAAGCGTAAGATTAAAGTTAAATTTCTCTGTTTCCTATTGCTTTTCTAACAACAAATGACAATTATCGAGAAGCTTTTATGTGCATACTTTCATGGAATTGAACAATTTTAAGATTGTATGGATTCTGTAATACAGAAATGTACTTTAATAAGCTTAACATCAGAGAATAACTTCAAATGGATAAAAATTATCAAATAATGTTACTGATACATAAATAATTAAAATTAATAAATAAACCGTCAACTACAAATTGTACTCATACGGTCCTTGCAATAAACCTATGAATAATTAACCCTTCGGGAAGAAGCAACTTGTGTATGTGCAACTTGAGATTCTGATAATCCTTCATTATTCCCGCAAGTTATTTTTTATTTTAAAGTTTACCTTATTAAAGTTAAAGTTAAAAAGTTTACCTTATTATTCTTATCATTAATTTACATTAAAGTTTACTTTCTTCATTTACGATTCAACTTAATGTAAATGCTACTAGTGAAAACATATGCTAGAGAAGTATGAATGGGTGTAGCATAAAACTTCAAACAGATATGAATACTAAATAATATCAAGTATCGCTATTCTGTATAACTCATTTTTGTCTTATCCTTGTATATTTATACAAAACTTAACTCAGTATAAAGAATAAAAAGTAATGCATATTTAATCATCATTTGGCAATTCATAAAACTAAATTCAGCATAGTAATAACCTCTTCTTTTTCCATTTTAGCTAACAGAAAACCCTTGTTCAAAGTTTAAACTTGGTATCTGTCGTAAGGAGCTCGTAAATTTGCAAAGCCGCTTTTGTCCGAGATGTGTTTTTCCAGATAAGTTTTTAGTTAACTTTTAAAGACACAGGAGTCGTAATGAGAGACCCACTTTCTGTAAACTAGTCGTAAAGTCAACAGTATTTATGCAAGGTTTGCACACATATGATTTTTTTTTAATATTCGTTTTAGTATTAAAAATTTTGTAAAGTATTCGGCGCTATAAACGAAAAAAGTAATGCTTTGCATTAGAAAGACAAATAATCAAAAAAAATTCCTGGTATTAAAATGGTTATTTTTTTTTAATTTCTTACGCGTGTGAACCATAATATTTGTGATTAATTCTAATTAAATTAGCCTGTTTGAGACAATATAAAGTTTATTGCTTTTATACTGCTACTAGGCAATAAATTACAGAAATATAATATTAAATTTGTTATATAGGCTTCAAAAGCCGATGATATACAGAGTACACCGCGACCATCATTATTTATGTCCAAACCATCCATATTTTTAAGGGTTAATATCACGGTTAATTACCAACGAATTACCAACGAATTTCTTTTCAAAAATCATTGTCACCAATGTTTTTTAATTTCTCCTAAGTTAATTAACTCCAATGTTCCTCAACACCTTTTTCAATGCACAGAAATCGAAATATGTGTTTAACAGAAAAATGTACTTTTCTCAAAAACTATGTGATCTAGAGTAATCACTATAATTGGTCTGCAAGGATATAAGTAACACCCTCTCCCTCTATTTTTTTTTTCACAATTTTAGCTTTAGTAGATTCGGAATTAGATGGGTAGGGGACATTTTTTTGCACCATAATTTCGACGATATCTCCGAATACATAATACCTAAAATTTAACGAAATGTACTTTTGAGTTCAACGTAACGAAAGCTTTCTCAAGATACCTCACACGACATAGAAACAAAGAAAAGATTATATCTTCAAGTTATTTATTTAAGCCCCTACCTCCTGTTAAATATATTTATAATTGTTTAATAATATATAAATATGTGGACCAATAGTCTTTATTACTTCTCTCAATTTGAGTTTTCCAAGTTTCATAGCTTTGAGTAAGATGGATGTGACAGACGGACACATAGACACGGGTGTAATCTTATAATGGTTTCGTTTTTCACTGTTCAAGTTTGAAATCCTAAAAAAAAATATATATATATTTCAAAAGCTTAAGTGTTTTTTTTTCTCATAATCCCCTCGGTCATGAGAGAAATTTTACGTGAGACCACCCAAACTCATATAAAATGAGCGTAAAAGAATTTTAACAATGAATCATTACATAAATCAATGCTTATATAAATACATTGGGATTTCATTATTCATAAAAATGCATTCACAGCCTCGAACTTTGATATTTTCTATAGGAAAGAGAAAAAACTTTCACACTATTCATTAAATAAGATCTAATTCAAGATATAAAAATATCAAGCAAATCGAAAAATACAACTATCACACTTTGGCTAATTCTCAAAATAAGAGCTCTTAAAACCAGAAATATAAAATTTGTAATCAAACAATCACTTTTGCAGTTGCAGTCATGGCCATTGTTTTTCTTCAGAGGGTACTTTCTGAATAATTTGCCGTAGTCGTCTGAGATTAGAAAATTTGCAGAAAAATATAAACTTGCAACACGCTTTGAGATAAATTAATGTGACGTTATGATTGCACATCTTTGGAGTTCATAGCCTTTTTTTCCCAGAATTTATTTTTTATATTTATTTATGGGCACAGGGATGCAAACTCTACACCACAAATTGCTGATTTCTAACACTAATATTTTATTGTATACCTTACCTTTTTTAAGGATATATTATTTTAAATTTAATTAAAGAACTATATTAGTACAATTTAGTGATAGAAACGAGAAATTTGTTGCGTATTGCTTGAATCTCAGATTGTAGTCGACCTAGTAAATTATGTGCTGATTTCTTTTTAAACTGATATAATCTTTTGTTTTCTTTAAGATTTAGACAAGCTTCTCATAAAATACACAAAATGTATAATTTACACAATATATAACTTTTAAAATTGCACATAGAATTAAAAAAATAAAAATAAAATAAAAACCGAAACTGATAAGTCGATAAAATGGAATGGAAAGATGAAAAGATATTCTTCAGTAGTGCAAAATGACAAACATATATGTTGAAAGAACATCATCATTAAATTTTTAAAATTACTATTATGAATTACTTTGATATTCATATATGTTTGATAATCGCTGCATGTTCCCCCTAATCACTGCATTAATAAACATTCTCAAACATAATTTGCTTGATATGTATAACTAACTAGGGAGCATTACCCGGTATAAGTTGTGGATTTGGACGAGTGTGGTATCAAAAGGAAGATCTCTTCATTTACGTTAAAATGGGCAATAAAACTACCCGTCCAAACCCAACCGTTTTCATGAACACTTGAAGTGTGAATGAATAAATAAATAAATTGGCAGGCAGATATATAAATTAGATTAATTTTAAACACGATAATTCAATCGGTAAATCACCAGAGATATAAATTTTCACAAGTTAAAAGTTTCTGTGCATTGTTTTTAATCCTCCTGCCTATACCCTTTTCCGAGCTACGAGCAAAATCTTTTACATCCACACATTGTCGGTTATTTCCCCTTTTTCAGACAGGTACTTCGCATTCTGTGAAGTTTTCGAGTACGGCTGCACTGGGAGAGTTTTTCCATATGTTTTTGTTATTTCCACCACCTGTTTTTATGCAAAATTTTCGGCAAAAGTGTGCATGACGTAATGGATAAACTGTATGTAAATATAGTGTGTAAAATAGAATGCTTTTCTTCGGCTGGCAATTATGTTAGATGCATAATAGCTCTGTTATTATTACAGAAATGAGTAGTTTTTCACACTTCAAGAGCTGATATCTCAAAAGCGGTTGGATTCGGACGGGTAGATCCATTGCAATTTTTAAAGTACATAGCAAGATCTTTGATTTGATACCACACTCGTCCAAATCCAAAACTTACACCTGGGAACGTTCCCTAGTAATTTGTATTGAAGTTATAGAAACATAAAATAAGACAAATACATACTAACAAAATATTCATATAATATAAAGAAAATTCTTGTTCGAAAAATTATACATAAAATATATTTTTTTCTTATTTTTTAAAAAACAGATAATTACTTAGTTCCGTCGTAAAAATCTTTTGATTGTTATTATTATTATTCTGTCGCGCGGAACTTAATTATCAAATAACTTGAGAAATAGATGTTCACAGCTAATGTTTAGGATAAATTTAACATGAAAATATACAAAGGAAACAAGTTGGAAATTGCACGTAAAGCGTAGCAAATGAGGTGCGTTCGTTGATAACGAAGTTTTAAAATATTCAGATCTTGCTGATATAGTAGAACGTACTTTGGATACAGTATAGTGGTCGAAATCTTTGTGTTCCTGTAAATATGCAGGGAGTAATATTTATTATACTTCATTAACGTATATCTTATTCATAAAATGTGAAATAGTTTAATATAATAATACCCCCCCCAAACAATGTTTCCCCGTATAACATTATTTAGTGGAATACATTTGTGTGGCCCTGTAATTTAATAATAAATATTCTTTGCATCACAGATTGTACAAAATGTATTTTTTAATATTCATAGATTCATGTCATTTCTGTTATATTCAAATGAGTGTAACACCATTAAAATGCATTTGAAATTTTTTTCCTCATTGACCATAATGTAACGGAATACATTTGATTGTCTCTGTAATTGATCTATCCATACGATTTTCATAAAATTTGAAATGACTCGACAAAACTATGTAATAAATATACGTTTTAAATTTCAAACGATTAAAATGCATTTGAAACTTTTTTCCCCATTGACCGTAATGTAACGGAATCCTTTTGATTGTCCCTGTAATTGATCTATCCATCCGATTTTCATAAAATTTGAAATGACTCGACAAAATTATGTAATAATTATGTATTTTAAATTTCAAACGATTCGGTTGGGTAGTTTTTGCGTTGTTATATGCGGACGGACAGACAGACAGACAGACGGACAGACAGACAGACGGACAGACAGACAGACAGACAGACGGACAGACAGACAGACGGACATACAGACGGACGGACTGAGCGACAACAATAGGTGCTACGTATTTACATAATTACGAACGCACCTAAAAAGCACTTACCTTAAAATGTGATATTCTTCCAATATTACTGTGATACTTAATATTACTGTATAGTATATTTCTTATGTGTTACTTATTATCATGTTACTGATTATCATGCTGTAAACTACCTATATGCTCAGTCAGGCTGGTATTATATCAATACTTCAATTTATTCGCTTTATGATGTTCTACATTTGCCAATTTTAGAATTGTGAATTTTTCAGTGTTTAGTTAGTATTTAGATTATAAACTTTATTGTGGATTCGAGTTTTAAAGACATTTATCAGATTTTTATCAGACATTTATTTTTATCAAATTATCAAAAGCAAGTTTTTTTTTTTTTTTTTTTTTTTTTAGTGTAAATTTTTAAAATTTAAACGAAAGGCTTTAAGAAATTTCATTTATAGTTGGTTTTAGTAAAAATGTCTTGAAGTATTTTTACATATATAAAAACAAATTTTGAAATAAACAATTTTAAAAATAAATATTTGAAAAAGAAAAATATTTATTACTGCTTTATTACACAAGCTCATTTTATCCCGAAACATATTCTGCACAAATATACCTGCACTGCATTTTCTTTTGTCAGTATCTTTATTTTTAATGGAGAAAAATTTTATCTAATGTACTATTTATGTAGGACATACATATATATAAATATATATACTTATATATGTATATATACAGACTTAGTCTACATTGCGAACAGCTTAGTAATGTTGAAACATCCTCTTCTTAGATAATTTGTAGTATATTGCAATTAACATAGTACTGAAAATCATTCCCAGAAAACATCTTTCAAAGTATTTAGTATTTTGAAATATAGCAAAACAAAAAACAAACAAAAAAAAAAAAGCAACAAAAATTGTGTAGTTACTGAATTATTCATAATGCGATCATTTTAGGAAATTAAATAAATAATGCAGTTCAAAATAAAATTAATAAAAGATGAAAGTGCCGATGTGCATTCTGAAAGTTTTTGTTTAACACTATAATTTTTATACCTTAGAGACATTACTCTTCTTTGTTAGGTTTTCATAAATGGAAAAAGTAATGTATTTTAATAACAACTGTAAGACTAATTGAATGTTCAGATGTACACACTATTTTGTGGTAAATGTTTGATACCTCTTAGAATTTAAAGTATAATAAACAAAAGGTTTTAAAGAAACCGTTTTTATATATATTTTTTCTTGAACACTATTAGCTATTTTTTTAATGGATTTGTCAGGAGCTTGACTAGATGGTGGCTACAAAAAATTTTAAAAATAATGAGTCATTATTTTACTACTAGAAACTAGAAACAAACAAATACACAAGAAAGGTGAATGTTTATTATCTGTTTATTGAATGTATTCTGTTGTTAATATCATGGCATTCATGTTAAAATTCGTAGCTTATTCTTTAAAGGTACTAAATTATTCGTGATGCAGAGTCTATTCCGCCTGATTAAAGAAACTATTCACTTGAGATTGGAAACAAAGGTACACAAAGATAATAAAAAGGATTTACTTTGTACAGTGAAAAATATAATTCATTATTTACAATTTTTAAAAACAAAATATTCTTAGTGATAGTATGTGTAAAAATGATGTTAAATGAACTTCGTGTAATTTAAAAAATATCATGAAAAAAAAAATCCATGTTATATTTTAAGTGCCATTTTGGAATATTTCCATTCTCAAATTGCAAAACGAAAAAAAAAAAAAAAAAAAGAAAAAAAGATTTAAAATGATTGATCAAGTTTAAAAGAACCAATATTTTAAATTAATATTATTTCCTGAGATTTTAGTTACTTTTTATATCTGTAACAAATTTAATACGTTCATGATTAACTCTGGCTACGAAATAATGCTACAAATAATGCGTAATTGTAACTTGCAGATATAAAACATAAAATGATAAGTATACAAGTTTAATAAACATTTATTTATCTATGTCTTCTTTTAAATATTGCGTAATTTATGTTAAATATTCCCATCTAATTTTACATTAAAAGCATAAAAGAACTCACCGAGATTTCAAACACTATTCAAGGAAAGGAAACTGCTTTCTGAATTATATAATAAATAATCATAATAAGAAACAACAATGAAAATACATACAATATATCTTTATTGGAACACACTAAATTATTCTCAATGCAGATTGCATTTCAATGATTTAAGATATTATTCACATAAGAGTAGAAATAAAACTACATAGAGTAAATCATAACTGTTTATTTTCTACAAGGCAAAACACGATTTGTCATTTTCTGTTTTTGAGAGAAAAATATTAAAAGCACGTAAAATATGTGTTAAGTGAACAGAAACATGTAACATTTAAAATAACCCGGAAAAGGCATTTCCATATAAGCAAATTAAGTGTGTTTTGGAAATATTTCTTAGTAAATTAACTTATGAAAATATTTTTAAAAAGTTAATAAAATTTAAAAGAAAAAAATTCTGAAATTTTAATGCTCACATTCCCATTTAATTATTTCTTAAGCATCTAATGAACTTGATAGATACATGAAAATACGGTAACTACAAGATATTGTTTAAAATATTGTGTAATTTTTGTTTAATATTAAATAAATAAATGTTAAATATACAAATATGATAAAAATTAGAAATGTGTGTGCCGAAATAAAGTTATTAGAATTAATCCAAACTGTCTTATTTACCAATAATAATCGCTTTCGATTATCTTTGTTAATACGTTATTTGAAAATGCACATTTATATTTATATATTTTTTTCAATTTTATTAGAAAGATTAAGAAAAGAAAATTTAGTTTAAAATAGTTTTTTTAAGTTATAGTTATTTATAAAGGAAAAATCATCGTTTCTTAGTTTATCGACTTTTTCCTGATGAATCATACAGACATATTTTCACCCGAATAAAAAAAGCTCCTACAGCTTAGTCAGTAGTTTGTTCTTCTACTGTCAACAAGTTTCGGATTTAAACTCCACGATTGTTAATAACAAATGTGTAAAAAGTAACGATGCAGCAATTAGAAATTCCTAAAAAAATTAAATTATTTCAGACTCACTGAATATTTATTGATTTTAAAAACTTAACTAAATTATTATGATTAAAAATAAATTTGCAGAGTATTCTGTATTTTTTAACGGTGTTAATTTACAGAGTCTATTGTAAATTTACCAAATAATTTCCAAAATATATAAAACAGAATTTATGTTTTTCTAATCTCTATAATTTTACATAATATATAAGATAATGAATAGATTACCCGTAGATTATCTGTAATTTCACAGAAAAATTTTAATAGCGCGAAGTGATATAAAAATCCAAATTTGCCAAGAGTATTATATATATTGTATTGGGTGAGTGCAAAAGTTCGTGCGGAGTTTGAGAGTAAAAGTCACACAGTGATTAGGCAAACAAAGTTCTTTATTCAATCATTGATATATGCTCCACCGTTTTCTATAATGTGTTTCCAAAGCTCTGGCAGCATACGGATGCCCGGATCATAAAATTTGCGCGGTTTAGATTCGAAGAACGAAGACACGACGTTTTTTAAGGCATCCAGAGAGTCAAGTTTTTTTTTTCATTCAAATGATTTTTCAATGATCAGAACAAATGATAATCAGGTGGTGCAATATCAGACGAATACGGTGGATGAATTAGGATATCCCATTTCAAGCTGTTCTGTTTGCGCAACGTCTGTTTCGAAACGTGTGGTCTGGCGTCGTCATGATGAAAGACTACACCCTTGCTATTTGGCAAAATCGGACGTTTCTGTTTGATTTCTCGATTCAGACTGGTTAATTGGCGACAGTACTTGACTGAATCAATCGTTTGGTCAGCGGGGAAAATCTCAAAATATATTATATACTTGCAATCCCACCAAACACAGAGCATCACATTCATCGGATGCAAATTGGCTTTTGCCATCGCGTCACCATGCTCACATTGCTGTAAAGGACTCATTTCTCATCGCCCGTCACTAATCGATCCAAAAACGGCTCGTTTTTGAGCCACCCGTGTAAAGAAACTTCAGCAGAAATTCGTACGATTTTGTTCCTCTCGGTCAGCAAATGGGACACCAATATATCTAGCTTCAAATTGAATCTTATATTTTTTAAACGCCAAAAAGTGGTTTATCGGTGAACGTTAAGTGTTTTAGCAACTTCCTCTGTTGAAATTCGCGGAGTAGTCTTAACTAAAGTACGCACAATATCAACATTAATCTGTGAAGGTCGACCGGATTGTGGTCCGTCTTCAAGGTTAAATTCTTCGCAGCGAAATATCACAAACCCCTTTCCCACAGTTTGTTTAGATGGTACTTAATCTTGATAAACCTCTTAATTGTTTTTTATGGCTTCTGCAACCTTTATTCCCTTCCAAAATTCATAAAGCATAGCATGCCGTAAATGCACCTTTCTGGCACTCATTTTGAAAGTAAATTTTCTTGAAACAGTTTGTATCTACACAAATTATTTTGTGTGAAATGAAAGCTGCACACGTCACCGTTCCAACGATTTATCTTACGTAGATGACTGTATTAATGACAACACTTTACGCCGCTTCAATCGACATCTATTGTACCTCCGCACGAACTTTTGCACTCACCCAATAATAAAAGCTTGCTTTCATAGCATTATATTTAATAATCTTAATATTCTTAATTATATAATTTATTTATTCTTGTGAAAATATAATTCATGCCGTACAGTATATTGCACTCATGTCCGTAACGCAGTATACGCAGTATTCTTCTTTAATACTCTTGCTAAATTAATATTTTATGAACCAATTGTCCATGAATCACATTTGTAATAATCATGTAATAATATAAATCATAAAATGCATGAAAAGATATATGCAAAGCATATTCTAGTGCAGTAACAATATTGAACGAGAATTTTCTACTGTTATTTTTCTTTATATTTTTTTATTTACCATGTACCTCTTGCGGATTAAAATGCATTATTCATTTCTCATGTTTCCAAATTTCTTATTTTCAATCTTGTCATAGCATATATTTTCAATGATATTAGAACTAATGCTAAGTTTTTGAATTTTTTTTTTTTTTTTTGATTAAAAATATTTTAGTATTATCTGTATATGGTTTTTTAAATTAAACGTATGACGTTTACTAAATGATTAAAACCAGTAAGCCTCATAAAGCTTTAAAATTTAGTCATAATACACCACAACTATTATTATGCATCTTACAAATGTATAATAACGGTATGGAATGTATAATTAACGATACAATTAGAATGCACATTTAAACATACAAATTACCCTATGTTTTTCTCAATTTTGGCAAATGCTCAAAGATATGTATTTTAATAGCACCGAAAATCTATGCGAAATGAGCTGGAAATCTTAACTTTCAAAGTAACTTGTATAAGAATAAATCATTTCGATACTCCATTAGCTTCGATAATGGCTTTTAGAATTGCTTCAAAGCTTTTGCATAAGTTAAAATATACAAGAAAGTTTGGATAAATATTTTATAACTAAACTAGAAGTAAATTATAGGGAAATTTAGAGAAAACAAAATAAGCGAAGTCAAAATATGAACAATAAATTTATTTTTATATATTATGTAATACTATTTTTAAATGTTAAATATTTTGAAGTTTGTAAATCACTTAAATACATTTTTTTCTATTTATTTTACTCATTTTTTATAGATTGTTTACTCATCAAAAAGTTAAAATATATAACTAATGAGATTGATTAAGATAATTTTTTCAGAATATAAATATTACTTTTTAACCAATAAAATGCGATATCTTAACGAATGATTACATATGATTTCCTATTTTTTTTGCATTGTTAAAAAACCGAAGCAAACTGTGCAGTTTGTTCAATCTTTTAACATATAACATAACTGTTACAAAACCATATTTTGAATCATTCTTATCGTTCAAAATAGATATAAATTACCATTATATAACAGTTTTCTATAAAACGTTTGAATAATTGTACAGTTCGCTGAATTGTATAATTAAGAGTTTTTAGAATGTAAGTATATTAACTAAACCAGAAATATATATATATATATATATATATATTCATAATAGAAAGTTCCTGAAATGGGAAATTAAACGTTATCATATACAATTAATATTGCACTAATTACTATTCTTTCACTGTCGAATTTTTTGTACTTTGATTTGCTTGGAATATGCTTGTAATGAACCGCAGTTTATAAACTTGTAAATACTTATGTATATAATTACCGTAAGACTATATATGAAAATATTACTGTAATATGTATATAAATTTTTGGATTTATTACGGAAAAAGCAACAAGTAAATTTTCAGCGGTAAAGGTAACAGGTAAATAAAAAAAATCTCTTCCAGTAGGAGAAAACGTTACATTACTGTTCAACGTTACACTGTTCAAAATTTCAAGCAAACAGTAGTTCCAGTAATTCAAGCATGTCCAGTAATGCAACGAGGCTTTTTAGCCACTTTGGCCCTCTAGATTTCAAACCGCAGAATGTTGCCCGAGATATTTTGAAATATTTTAATTCGTATATCCTAAATCCCACCACAAAATTAAAATAGCAATATTGGCTTTAATTCATAACAGATGTACTGGATTTATATAAACCGAAATTAGGCATTGAGACTTTTTGGTGTGAACTCTGATTTTCTGAGCTACATAATTTCTAGAACGTGTTCTATCATAGTAATTAAAGGGTTAAATGAAAAATGATATTCGACATTGCCTCGATCAAAAATTTTCTGCGTTTACCTGTAATAAGGAAATTACCTAAATTGTCAAATACTTGGTTTTGGCGCTTATGCTGAATATTATTTATTTTAAAACTAATGAGCAAACTCATGTTATTGTGATTTTTTTTTTTATTTAGACTTTTCTATATAAGACGTGTCGGTGAGTGTCATTTTTGTATTACTTTTGGAATACATATATGCATTTCATATATATAAAAAAAAGAAAAAAACCTATGGCCTTTTCTTCAAATTATCCCAAACTGATTTTTTTTCAGAATAACATTTTTATTAGGATTTTTTCAAGCTTGTGCGAACTTATGACGAAACGTGTATTAAATATATAGTTAAGTAATTAGCCTTTAGAAAAAATCAAACCATGTCAGCTTGCGAAGCCATACATTTTTATATTCGTAGATATTAAATAGTAAAATGTAAGCTACATGTAGTGCAAAAACCTTCTAAAATCATCCCAATTTCGCAATTTTAGTAAAAGTTAATCTGCTAATTTCGAATAATTTCTCTATAAGTAAAATCAAAACGGCACGAAGTAGGCAAGTACTTTCTGCTTTCTTTGGTACAATTCTACATTCGATTAGTAAAATTATTTTCATTATCGAAAACACTATATTTTATAACTAAATATATCAATGGCAAAAAGCGCATTTTCTTAATATTAAAAAGAATACAAATATGCTGGTAAATTATGGAGATACTTAAGTTCATTTCCTTTAAACAAATTTGAACTTCCATGCTCATTAAAAAGTTTTTAACTTTAAATAACCGCAAATTAATTGTTACAAAATAACACATATGTAGACAAATCTTCATTAAGTAACATCAAAGTAATGTGAAATTATGTTTGTTTTCAAGAGGCATTTAAAAATTATTGCACTTATATTTTAAATATTTTAAGTATGATATTTGGGTAAGACACAGCTAATAAAACATTTGAAACATATATATATATATGTATATATATATATATATGTGTGTGTGTGTGTGTGTGTGTGTGTGTGTGTGTTATATTCAATTAAATTAGAACTAATGTTCTTTAAATTATATTTTTTTTAAGCAAACACAATCTTCTATTCTGCTAAAATTATATAACGCTACTCTACGTGTAAACAATGGAAACATTTCAAACAAATCAAGTTCATGTGTGTTATTCATTATTCTAATGAGGTTCTAAATTCAGGTATAATATTGCTAAACGTAGCGTAATTAACTTAGCTCTACCTCTATTGTATAACATGCTTTGTTAATCAAGAGTAATATATTCTAGTCTGAACACTGTCTAGGTGATTTAGATAAGAGCATTGTTACAAAGTTTTAATATATAAACTTAATTGCATTAAAGTATAGTAAACTATATCTTTCTTATTTATCCGGGATTTCCAAAATTAGTAAATACGCTAAGAAATTTGCATTTCAGTTAATTTTTCAAACAAATAACCTGAAACATTATTTACTGTTCATCAACAGTCAGTCACAGACAGAAACTATTTACTAAAATAAAATGTGAAAATGAAATAATAATAATAATAATAATAATAATAATAATAACAATAATAATAATAGAACGATATATATATACATGTATTTGTGTGTGTGGGATTTTCTTTTACAGCTATATGAAAATTCCTTTAGGTTATAAGTACAAATTAATTTAATAATCAATTCTTCAATATTATACTTTTTTTATTATTCTCTCGTAAAAAATAGGCTTAATACACCAAAACAATTAAACAGTATTCATAATATAAAACTCAGTTTATACATTCGTTATCTTAAACTTTAAAAATAATCTAGATTCCATACTAATATGCATTATTTGAACATCAACGTACATGTTAGATCCAATGTGGAAAGATAAAAATTATTTAACTGTTACTCTCTGTTTTTAAAAGTACCTCATACATGAGACAATTATCTCATATATTCCAGTTTCTTCACTTCTTTATATTCTACTATGTTTTTTATCAATAAAATATATTCATTATCGCATTAAGCTCACAGAGGAAAGATATTGATGGGGGTGCAGTATCCATAAAACTGGTTTACAATATGACGCGTTTTGATGCGGAAATTTAGATGACTTTATTCGGACCAAACAAAATAATGACGTGGAACCTCGACCAAACTCTTCGAAATAAGCCACATAGTTTTCTTCTAAATGGAAATAACCTGCTTACATTAAAAAAATTCTAAAATTACTTTGTTCTATTTATTATTCTATAATTAAATCTTGCATTTAATTATATTTGGAATTAAAAACTGTTTTATTAGAAGTTTTCTTCAGTTGTAGCGAAAACACATGATGGTTTTTAGGCCTAATGTAACGGATTTTAGTGTTGCATTTTTTGCAAAACCCACATCTACTATATGTCATCTCCATTCTTTCTTTTTGCTCTATGCGTTTAGCTGCATTACCGTCTGTTTAACATAATTTTTCTCTTTTTTATTATGCTGTGTGTTGATGTTTTAAAATGATTATTATAATCAATAGTAGTAACCTTTGTATTTTTTAGTTTAACGGATGTTACTTTTAACAAGTAACGTTTGAATATTGGTACGTTATTGCGAAACAGAAATATATTTTCATCATAAAACAAAAAAGTTCATAGAAATATTTTTTGCAGATATTGCATATTCTCCGTGGTATTGATTAAAGTATTAAATTTATGATAAAATCAAAGACGTAATTTTTTGCATAAATTAACCATTACACGAAATATACTAAATTCTATTAAAAGGTAATGAAAAACACTTTCAAGTAAATATATTATAATTAAAATACAAAATTAAAAAAAAAAACAAATGCTAATAAATCTACGTTTTTAGAACAGCGAATAAACTGGTGATAAATAGTGATTGAAATAATACACTTAGTTATACACTGCAGGACGCGTTTCGAGCTAAAACAATATAGCTTGTCAAAAATGAAGCAGTCAGATGTCCGTAAGTTCAAAAAGTCAAAGTGCACTTTGACCTCGTGCTCTTAGAGATACAATTTAAACATTCACAAATAAATTTGAGCAAAACATAGAGGGCCTATTTAAATTGCTATATTTTTTTTTATAATGTATATCGTCTGAGGTACCGTATGAAAGTTTTCGTAAAGCTGAACATAAATATGCATTTATTTTAATTTTACATATTATATTGTCGAAAATGAGAAACAAAAATATGCCCCCGATCTATTTCCGAATCTACTGAAACTAAAGTTAAGAAAAAATAGCGGGAGAAGACGTTAACTTTAACCATTCAGGAAATGTATAGCGATTTGTCTAGGTCAAATAAATTTGAAGACAATCACATTTTTCCTTAAAATAAAAATAAAAATAAAAATAAAAATAAAAAATTGATTTCCGGATATTAAAGTTGTTCAGGAGCCCTGGAGGTACCTATTGTAACACAAGTATAAAAGCATTGTCGATAATGATTTTCTAAACAATATCGTTGGCAAGTAGCCAAGATATTAACCCTTTAAGACACAGGCTGTTTGGACATACCTAATGACAGAAGCTATGTACTCTACATACTATACTATCGGCTTTTAAAGACAATATAACAACTTTTAATATGTATTTGTATGATGAAATGTCCAATAGAAATATAAAAGCAATAAACGACAAATTGTTTTTTTTAAATATATATATATATATATATATATATATATATATATATATATATATATATATATATATATATATATATATATATATATATATATATATATATATATATATATATATATATATATATATATATATAATATCATTAGAATTAATCGCATAAAGACTGTGTCATTCGCGACATATTTCAATTGAGTGAGCCTCCAAATAAGCATCCCGACTTTTAAAAAAAGATATTTCAAAACGTATCTATAAAAACGCTCCAATGACAAATGCGGCGTTAGATCTTTGTGATCTCCTCTCGAAGCGCGCATTGCAGAATGCCATATTTTCTGAATTTCGTTTTATAAAAATCCAAATGAAAACAGACAATGACAGTATCCATCGTGTATTGTTGTCAACGATATTCTAAAAATGAAAATTAAAAAAACTTTCAAAGACAACTTTAATACTTTTTTTTCAAGTGTCTATAAAGATTGTGTCAATGTTTCACGGAATATTAAATTTGGAATTTTCTACTCTGGAATATACTTTTGACAGCAGCTTTGTTGAATATTCAGATCTACTGGGATAAATCATGCATCAATGTAATTAATACATTATTAATAACCTTCATTGCTTATTTTATTATATAATTAAAAGATTGCATTAATAGTATTACTCTTTGCATTAAAAATGAAGTAATGCAACTCAGTCTGACATTTTGTTTGCAGCTATTGTAAATTTATTCCTTATATATTCTGTTTTGATTCTTATTTTTGAAAAACTTTAATTTCGCATTGCTGTCTATGGATATTTTAAATATTTTTTCTAGATTTTTCTTCAATTAATATTATAAATCTACGGAACTTAAACAAATATGGTTACGAATTAAAGTTAAATCTAAAACTTTTTAACAATAATAACAGTTTGAGAAAACTGTTTGTATGTAACATTTCTGTATAAAATAATTCAAAGTAGTTTTATATATCAAGGAAATTTTAAATGAAGACAGACATTTTTCATTTCCTTCAAGGGCCAGTAATTCATAATAGTCCATTTTGCATTTTTTGAGATCACTTTGAAAATTGTATCATTTAAACATTTGTTATCTGCTTTAAATTTATGACCCCAAAATTGTTTATTGATTTCACAGTGTTAAAAAGTTCAGTTTCATAAATTTCTGTAGTTAAAATAAATAATTCATAAAAAGGAAAATTCAAAATGAATAATTAAATGAAATAGGGTATAATTTTTGATGATTGTATAATTCAGATTCTTATGATTCAATCCGCAAGTCTTTACGACCATTTGTTGAACGTTATGACAGTTATTTTTAATACAAGGTAAAAAGTTGTACTTTATTGTTGCAAAATAGATTTTTACAGTTAGAATAGCTTATCATACACAACATTTTGTGGTGAAAGTAATTTGTTCGATCAAATAACTTTTTCATAGATAACCGTTTGATAACCGTTTGTTCTTCAGTGTTCTGGAGGCAAAATGCGGGCATTTGAACTCGGGGCGGATTTCAACTGTTTTAAACAGTTTAAAACATTTTTTTTCTTTTAATTGTGAATTGAATGACATCATCCGCTAATTTATAAGGGCATTCATATATCTATTTATTCGTATCAATATAGAATACACAATATTGCACGCACTGTATACAGTCCCTCATATTTTGCATCCTTTTGGGAACAATGGGTTTTTGAGCTTATTCTATCGACGATAATTTTCAATATTCAAAGCTATCTTTGACACTTCACAAACGTTGCTCTATACAGTTAGCTAATACTTTTGATTGCATACACGATGGCGCACAGTAATATTATTTAATAAATTTGCTCCTTTTTAGTATAATTTTTATTATTTTTAATTCTGATTACAGTGTTTTGTGTACAATGATATATATCACATTTTCGTAAAAAAAAAAAAAACCCTTTTTATTGTATTAAGAATTATGCAAATTATAAGCAAAAACTTGTCAAAATTTGGAACCGTTTATATAAAAAGCACAATTTCTCTACCTGCTATTCAAAAAAAAAAAAAAAAAAAAAAAAAAAAAAAAGTGAGCACAGCTTATAGTGTATATTTGTTTTTAAAAAAGCCTCTTACAACTAAGTTGTGAAAATTGGCAGAACCTTAACATAGCGTTACAGCGCAAGGATTTATTTTTATTTTATTTATTTTATTTATTTTATTTTTATTTTTTATTTTTTACAGTGTAGATCAATATCTGTCATAATTAAAAAAGAACTTTTTTTAAGGAAATCTCGACGCCCAATTGCACGTTTTGGCCGCATAGTGTTTAGAAACTGGCCTAACTATATACCTTCTTTTTGCCATAATCTTTTGGATTCTTCAACAAATTTTAAATTACTGTGTAGATCTGTTTATATTCCTTGCAATTTCATGTCCACTCATTAAACATTTTCCTCAAGCAAAAACTTTTCCCTTTTTAAATTTCAGATCGTTGAATTCTTTTTGACATTATGAAGAAGGGGAGAAACTGAGCAATCTACTGTGCACCAATTTTAGGCTACTTTGAAGAATCCTATGATATGAAATAGGTAAAATTATATTAATGACTTTAAAAAAAATAATGCATGTCCTTGTATTTTTTTCCTAGTAGCAATCTTTAAACATTTTTTTAATTCATGCCTTTTAATGATTTTAGAAATTTTAAACTTAAATTTTTTTGGAAATGCTTCATTTGAAGCATTTTTATCACACAAACATTTGCATAATTTTTTCTAGCCAAGCGGCTTCTAAATTTGACGGGTTTTAGCTTGTCCTTATAATTTTTTCTTTAGCTGTATTTTAATTTCTATGCTGTTCTAGGATTGGAGGTAAGTGCTAGGCTCTTTAGAATGCTCGAAAGATTATCATTTATTATCGAGCTTTATTAAAATTCATAGCAAAACTCTGCATCAGTATTGATACAAAAGATATTTTTTCCCCTTTTTAAATCGACCAATGGGAAGCCAGATATTTTATAGAAAATTGAGTTTTAGATAAAAACGCAATTAAAGAATATTTTGTTAAGTCAAAAATAATCTCGTAGAAAACTGCGTTATAACAGATAAATGTTGCGATGTTTGCCATAAGCATATTTTTTAGAATAAGAATTTTCAGCAATTCGCAATATTTCCTATGCTATTTCCTATTGATGCTATAATGGTATCGATTAGAACATCATAACCAGATTAAAATTATTTTCCTAATTTTTATTATTTTTTTAAAGCTGTCAGTTTTTAAAAATGTGGCTTTTTTAATTGTTAATAATATATCTAAGTTAAGTATAAGGTGCCACTTAGTATTTTAAAAAATATATTGGGGGGAGGGGGGTTATCACATATTGATAGATCTAAATAATAGATCTGCAAAATATATATATAGTTATTTTTCTATCGACATTAAAGAGCAAGTTTTAAAAAATTGAGAATGAACAATTTCCAAAAAAAAAAAAAAAAACATTGTTTATCTTTAAAAAATCATATCTATATATTTTTGACATTTAACTGAATTTATTGAGCGAATATTGGCTTTAATTTTATTAGTTTTTATTTTCCTTTTCGGATAAATCTTCACAGCTTGGCTGTGTTGAAATAACCTACTTTTCATTAATTAACAAAAAGATATAAAACTAGTGAGATGTGGCAATGCCAAAACTTTCTTCTATCACATACATGTTAATATTAAAAAAATAAAATGAAATAAAATATATGAACACAGCAATATCGCCGTTAGGTGATTTACACAAATATTTATTCAGTGAATATTTGTTCTAACTGAATCTGAAGTTTGTGGAAAATCCCTGCGTTAGTTATTGTGATAGAATCATTTCAGAAATCGTAAATAAATCTCGATACAAAGCTCCACCCTTTAAGCGATTTACTCCAAAAACTAAAGATTACTTATTTGTACCAGACACTAATTAAATCTGCTATTTGATGAAAATTAGTGAATTAGTTTCTGAGATAGACCTATTGCTATAATCATGAATAATTTTGCATTGCAGCACCACCTGTTAGGAAATTTACACCAGAAAATAATCAGCACCATATTATATGAAGGACTAAAAGAATCTGAAGTTTAATGAAAATCCGTTCTATAGTGTTTGAGATATAGCTATTGCTGAAATTCTAAATAAGGCAGCAGAGCAATCTCATGTATTGGGCCATGTACACCAAATAATTATTAGTTCTATTTTATATGAAGGTCTGAAGGAATCTAAAGTTATCTGAAATTCCATTGAAATAGAGCGCCCACATACGTTTTGTCGCACACAGGTTGACCGAGTAGCAGAGTGGTAAATAACTCATAAACTGGCATTTTGTAAAAAAACGTTTTTGGGTTTTTTTTCAAATGTAAAAATGGTAAATTCGTCGAAAACCGGAATTAAAAAATGTGTTTTACTAATACTTTCTAATTATTTATTCTTGTATAGATAAAAGAAAGTAAAACTATATTTAAGTATTTAAATGCGTCATACTTCTGCGTACCCTTAACTATGTTTTACCGAAAATTAATAAGATTTACTTCACTACAGTTACTTTTCTGAAGTGAACATCTTGTAGTTTCTTAAAGAAAAAAATATGTTGCTATAAAAATTATTTTCATATCTGAATTCCGAATGGCTGTACTTTATTTTTCCAGTGCGTATTATTTTATAAAAAAATCACTGAGAATACTCCATTTTTTCCGTTTCAATATTTCCAAGTTTCGGAGAAAGCAAAAAAAAAAAATATTTTGCTGGTGAGAAAGCAGGTCATGAATTCTTGGGATATTTAGGATGAATTGAGAAGAAGAATGAATAAAGGATTTCCCGATATAAATTCGTTTATATCTTTCAAATGCTAATGGTTTATTCTCAAAAATTTTCAATATTTTTTTCAACTTATGTTTTACTAATGGTAGAAATCCCACAGCTTAACATCATAAATTTTATATTGAATTCTTTTTAAAAGTTTTATAAAAATTGTATTTCAAAATTACATCTATTTAATCATTCAATAATCGGATTAAAATCTATCAAAATATTCTTTAAGTAACATACAGAGTTACTCTATAACAACAAAAATATACATTGTTTATTGAAAATTTTCAATTTAATCAAAGAGCAGGGAGGAGGTAACAAGAGAAGAAAAAAAACATTTATTTTATAAAAGAGTAGATATACGTGCATCAAAATAATCCATATTGTAATACTATTATTATTATTATCATTCTGAAACACAATAAAACTGATTGGTAAAGTTTGATTTTGTTAAAAAAATAATAATACAGCTTATTTACGTTCCCATCGTTTATTTTGAGTTCCTTTACATAAGGTTTATTCTATTAAGCTGTCTAAATGATAGACCAGTTGTTAATATTAATAAGGATATCCGAGCGAAATATCTCCGCTGGTTGTCGATCCAGTTATCCTAAAAGATAATATATTCGCCTTGTAAGTCAAGTAATTAGGTTCGAATGCCAGCCTGGGATTTTTTAGCTCAGTTGGAAATATGAAGAGCCCACAATAGTCACGCGGTAAAAGCCGAGCTCTAATGTAATGTCTATGGGGCAGTTCTTTTCGAATATCTCGCTGAAATTTTAATATTTTTGCATGATTTTTTTGCACAAGATAGCTAAGGGCAATCCACAACCGGTCTTGTTTTTACTTTTTCGATTTTGCTTATATATTTTTTATATTACGATAGTTCAGTTTCAAAACCGGTTTAAACCGGTTCCGAAAGTTTAAGTAATTGTTTAAAGAAAATCTGAAACGAAAACTGAAAAAGTAAAAACTAGGCCGGTTGTGGATCGTCCTCAGCTATCTTGTGCAAAAAAATCATGTAAAAATATTAAAATTTCAGCGAGATATTCGAAAAGAACACCCCCATAGACTTTACATTAGCGCTCGGCTTTTACCGCGTGACTAGTGTGTGCTCTTAAATTTGTATAAATGATCCATGTCAGACGAAACTAAGGTTGTGCATAAGCTGAAAATAAATACTACCAGTGGTTAATCGCAGATTTATCATTGTGTTTGTCCTACAACCAAACGTATGAAAACTTTGAGGACAGGGAACAAGATGATGAACATAGGAGTCAGTCAGTAGTGGCATGAATTTTGTTTTATGTAGCATTTCGCTTTTAACAGATATCGATCATTAGATTACCCCTATTTCTACTCTTTCTTAAATTAAAGTGTTTCCCCAATTATGTCTTAAAACCATAGGTTTTTGCACTGTCGGTTCTTGGACTATATTGAGTATTATAAAACTTTTCACTTCATGTGTATCTTTTTGTTACACTACTAAAAAAAAATTAAGCTCAATTAAACTGATGGCATAGAGCTCACAGGCTATGCAGACTAATTGTATATTACAGCCTTATATAATAATGCCCTTCGAAAAAAATAACGAAGGAAGTACCTCACCCCCCCCCCCAATTTTGTTTATGCTTATCATTGAAGCCCCAAAACTAACCAGGGATACGCCTTATCATATAATAAACCTGTATCCAAAATTCGAATCAAGTCGAATAATTCTAGGTAAAAACCCATTTATGTAATTTAAGAAACGTTTTCCCCCATTTCCTCCTTAATAATTAATCATTAAACCTCCAAAACTGATCAGAAATTCAACTTATAAAAACCCCTACACCTAAAATTTAAAGCAAATCGGATAACTATACATAAAACTGTATTTAGCTAACTTAAGGGGGGGGGGGGTAATCGCCCGTACCCTCCTTTATAATTAACAAAAGAAAATACCACAACAAATGAGCGAAGCTTCTTACTACTATGAACGTATATACAAAAATTGAAACAAATCGGTCAATTCTGTACGAAAAACGATTTACATAAATTATGAGGGGTAGTTTCCCCTATCCTCCCTTTATACTTATCCAGTGAATTCCAAAAACAAATAAGGGAAGCGCCATTTCAGAATAAACCTTTATACAAAATTTGAAGCAAATAGATGAAATTTGCGTGAAAAACCTAAATTAAGACGGGGCGATTACCCCCCTCCCATTCCCCCTCTTTAAACTTATCCAATGATCACCCAATACTAATCACGAAGGCACCTCATTAGAATGATCCTACATCTAAGATTTGAACGAACTTTACTAATTCTGCAGGAAAAACCCATTTATATAAATTAAGGGGAGGGGCAATAACCCCCGTTCCCTTTCTTATACTTATCGAATGAACTCTCAAAACTAATCAGGGAAGCGTCTTATCATAATAAGCCTGAATCCAAAATTTCATGTAAATCGAATATTTTTATTATGAGTTATCGCGTTACGTACGTACGCACGTACGCACGTACATACATACAGAACGGGCGGGCACATAAGTTCTCAGGCTTTGATAGCCTGTGAGCTAAAAAGTGGTTGGATTAGGGAAATGTTTTCTTTCACTTTTTTTCTCTACCACTTTTAAATCACTTTAGAACAAGTTCACTAATATCAGAGTTGTATCACTCGGTGTATAACGAACTTTTTATAGGTAAAAAAAATTAGAGGTAAAGAGCAGGATTCGATGTTATTTTATATTTAGTTATTAAAATAACTAATAGGTATAATAGTTTTAAAATGCTTAAAGGGTTTCAAATAGCATGACGTACGCGGTTTGATCAAAGAAGAACCAGTTAAGTCCACTTGTGCTTTTCAAAATACTTGAGCTTGTGTCACACATAATGATAATAATGGTAATGACGTCATAATTTCCATCAGCCGAGATGAAATAGGTCATGTATTTCGGAATAATTTTATATATTTCGTGGTGTGTTTTAGATAACTGTGTACATAACCAAGACGGTGCTACAGGACGACGCTTTAGACTCTATGATTGACAACATGTAAGGGGTGGAATTCAACAAAAAACTACTTTCATATTGTTTATTTTGAAACAAAAATATGGTGATGCAATTTCTATTCTCATTCACATTTTAAGTTACGCTAGGTACAAAAATGAATGGAATATATTTATACGAACAAAGATAATAAATATTTTTCAGCTTTTTTCTGAGATATTTGTTAATATTTTATACAGAAATAAATTCAAGGAATCAAAACATACTCTGTACAAATCACAACATAAGTTCGCTAAAATGTATATTAAATAAAGTTCTAGATGTTACAAATCATCTTTTACGGAGCTTTCCCTCCTAAAACTTAATTTCACAATGTTTTTTTTAATGTATTTAATACTCAAGTATCCAATCACAAGACAAAAAGGACAACAATATATTTATACAGCTGTCTAGTTATAAATAATTTAACACTAATAAATTTGACCGCTTTTGGTGATTAACCCACAAAGATTCCTGCAGCAACACTTATTAATGAAATTAAGAAATACAGAATGTTATCTACGCTCAATTGATTTTTCTTTCATAGAAATTAAGTTTCCCTTTTATTGACAGAAAATATAAGAGTTCGTGAGGTACTTTAAAACGTACAAAATGCATCAATTGCGAAAATACCAGTTATTTGAGATATGCTGATTGCATCAACATTTAACTCACAAAATGCCACTTAAGCACATCGTAACATACCTCCTCCAGGTGCAAAGGAGTTTTCAAAATAATGTTCAAAAGATTATGTCACTGAAATATTAGATTAAGTAAATACAATTAAGTTGAAGGTTAATTACAAAGCGTAAATAACCACATTTGAATAATATTGCGCTCATAATCATTATTTACAAGTGCAATAGTTTAATACTTGAATATAATAAAAGCAAATTAGTGTCTCATTAATAATTTTATTAATTATTATTTGTATTATTATTATAATTCTAAGATGTACATTGTTTTTACACTTACAGTCATTGGAAAAAAAGTGTTTCAAGTTCATTTTAATGTTGTTACATTCTTTTAAAAATGATAAAATTGATATGCATTTACTGAAGTGCACTGTAGCATATTCATTATATGCAATATGCGTGCAACAAATTTTTATTCTTCATTAACAGAGCTATACAAAAGAATACTATTACATAATGATACATGGGAAGTCCTTGCTTTCGGCATTGCTTTCAATCATGTTAAATTATTTCATACATAATATAATTGATATGCGTTGTTTACATTTATTGTTTTTTTGTGATTGCACTTTTTTTTTAAATATTAAGAAATCTAATCCATACAAAAATTTGAAAATAAGTAGCATTACAGAGAAATGTTTGATAAACACGCCGATGTAGACAGTTTTAATATTGAATAAGAATTTTAAGAGATATTTAATGTTAAAGTTGGTTAAAATCGTCACATTTAAAAAAGTTTTATACGATTCAAATGTAGACATAGGAACGTATTCTTTTGGTACTACTAGGTTATGCCGTCGACCAAAAAATTATCGCCAAACTATAAGATTAAATGCCAATAATGGATGATCGTGAATGTCATATTCAATGACATTAAATTCATGTGTTTAAAATGTCATTAAGTGATTTTTATTTCAACTTTTTATTTGTATTTTTATTAATATTCCTCTAATTATTTGTTTTTTCGTTATTTAAAATACAAATTATGTCAATATGTATAATTTGGCTATTAGTTTGGCGATTTGTAAAATTTGGCGAAATTGGTCGACGGGATAACAAAGAAGTAAGAAACTTTTTTTGATCATTTTATCCATTAGAATTTTCCGGAGTGTGGGATGAAATTATTATTTTTTTAATCTGACTAACTTTATGGTGTTTTATTTCCATCTTTAATTCAAATTTGCAACAATTTCGGAGATATTTCTGACATAATTTAGAAAATGTCATTATTTTAAGTTGTTGCAAATTTGCAAAAGCAGCGCGAAGATTATTTTTCTCAAACGTAAAAAAAATATTTTCAAGTGACTGTTATAAACAGAAAAAAATTACATCATACGCCATGTAATAATCTTGCCAAACAGCTTAAATTAAAAAACGTATTTACATTTATTTCTTACTAGCTGACCCGCCCGGCGTTGCCCGGGTCCGTATTAACAATATTAAACGAACTTGAAATTTGTATGATTTTATCATTAACTCGAAACATGCAGAAATGCATTGTTTGAAATACGTGGCCACTGACTGTGTGAAAAATCGGTTTAAAAAACAGCTAATGTTAAGCTCTAAAAATACTCAAAATGAGCGATTAGAAATGTGGGAGGGAATATGTATCCAACGACTGCGTGATTTTCGTGTTAAAGTGTTGATCAAAAATCACTGTTAAGTCACGTAGTTAATTATTTTTTTTTTCACATAGAAATCCCAAGTGAAATATTTTGAATTTCAAACTAATTATATCACTCTTAAATCCGACTATACCATGAATGAAACTGATACTCGCTCATAGCTAAAGTGTTGGTATGTAGTATTATAATTTCAGAGCCATTTAACAAAAGTAAGTGTTATTTTTAATCAAATCATGCATAATGTCCATTCTATATATAAATTCCTAACCGTAAACTTTTTTACCGTAACCATAACTTGCCTGTAACCTAACTTTGACTTAACAGTATCTTACCGTAAATTAAATATAACATAAATGTAACCTAGCTTTCACTTTATTGTAACATATCCTTTTTCTAACCATAAAACAAATGCGATTTAACTTTAACTTAACTTTAACTTAACCGTGACCTAACTGTAACCTAACGGGATATTAAATATAATCAAAGACTTACCGTAATGTAATTGCAACCTAAATGTTACCAAACCATATATTGGTTTCATGTCCATGGAAATTATTTTGTCTTGTTCGGATCTGGTTATGATTCATTAGAACATTTTTGTCGGGTTCAGATTTTAGGTATTTTTTGATATTGAGTTATAATGTTCGGGTCGTATTCATGTCTATGGAAATTATTTTTCCTTTCTCGGATACAATTATTGTTCTTTGGAATATTTTTGTCGGGAACAAATTTGTTTCAATTTAGATTTCGGCTTTTTCTTCAAATGGAATTTTTAGGTTCGGGTTTTCTTGCGTGTTCACGGAAATTATGTAGCCTTGTTTGAATAAGAACATGCTTCATTGGAATATTTTTTTTCAAGTTCAGATTTGGTTCAGTTCAGATTTTGTGATTTTTTTCAAAGAATTTTTTTAGGTTCAGATTCGGTTCAGGTGAATGGAAATTTTTTGACTTATTCAGATCCGGTTACGATTCTTTGGAATATTTTTTATCAGGTTCCGATTTGGTTCGATTCAAATTTCAGGTATTTTTTCAAATAGAATTTTTAGGTTCGGATCTCGTTCATGTCCACGGAAATTATTTTGTCATACTCGAATCCAGTTATGATTCTTTCGAATATTTTGGTCGAATTTAGATGTGGTTTGGGTCAAATTTCAGTTTTTTTCAAATCGAACTTTTTAGGTTCGAGTTGAGTTTATGTCCATAGAAATTATTTCGTCTTGCTTGAATTGGGTTATAGCTCTTTGGAATATTTTTGCCAGGTCCAGATTTGGTTCAATTCAGATTTCGAGTTTTTTCTTCAAATATAACTGTTGAGTTCGGGTCTTCTTGCATGTTCACGGAAATAATTCTGTCTTGTTCGAATAAGGACATGCTTCACTGGAATATTTCTGCCAATTTCAGATTTCGTTCAATTTGAGACTTTTTAAAGAAATTTTTTGGGTTCGGATTGTGTTCATGTCCATGGAAATATTTTGTCTTGTTTGGATCCGGTTGCGTTTGTTTGAAATAGTTTTGTCAGATTCAGATTTGGTTCCATTCAAATGTCAGGTATTTTTTTGAATGGGAGTTTTAGGTTCGTATCGGGTTCATGTCCAAGGAAATTATTTTATCTTACTCGAATCCGGTTATGGTTCTTTCGAATACTTTGGTCAGATTTAGATGTGGTTTGGGTCAAAGTTCAGGATTTTTCAAACGAAGTTGTTTAGGTTTGAGTCAGGTTTATGACCATGGAAAGTATTTTGTGTTGCTGGGATCGGGTTATAGTTCTCTGGAATATTTTTATCGGTTTCAGATTTCATTCGCGTCATATTTCGGGTTTTTTTTAAAGAAAATATTTAGGTTCGGGTCAGATTTCATGCCCACGAAAATTATTTTTCCTTGTTTGAATCGGGTTATGCTTCACTTGAACATTTTTGCGGGATTCAGATTTGGTTCGGGTCAGTTATCAAATCCATAGTTTTTCCCAAACAGAATTTTTAGATCAGGGTCGGGTTTATACTCACGGAAATTTTGTGCATCACGGATCGGAGTGTGCTCTGTTTTTTTTTTTCTGGTTGGAATCGGGTTATGTTTAAATTAGTCTAAACATTAAGGTTATAATCAGTTTTGCTACTATTGTTTTTATGGCTATTTCTGATAGATAATTTACTTAGCTATTTGATAATTTATTATGGTGAATGAATCGTTTGCGGATACAAACAATTGTACGCCAAACAGCTATTTTATTTTTTTAAAAAACAAATTAAAGCCATATTACAATTTTAAATTGAATAGAACACATTTAAATTTAATCAATGATTAAAAAAATAAACTCATATAAAAGTGTTGTGTAATGTTTTTTACTACAACACAGATAATGACTCATACATTCTAATGTTTGAAACGCAAAAAATATGCGTACAACCATATAGTAAAAAGAAATTAATAGAGTGGCAGTATAATGTCTTGGGGTGACGCAAAAAATGTAACTCTAAAATCCGCGACATTAAGTCCAAATTAGCACCAATAAAACCATGTACTTTGAAACTCTGATCAATTTAAACTGGTTTAAACCAGTATTTCTTTGTTTTTGTTTTTTACCTTTTAAACTGTTATTGAATAGATGGCAATAATTTCGTTTAAAAAATAACGTTTTGTGCCATTATTGCCTGTAATACACGATCAGAATGCATGAAAGATACAATTAGCTCAATCATAGGCAAGAAATATTTGATTATTTTTATCATATGACTTTGAAATATCAATATAGAAGCATCATTTAAGACTTTGCTTGAAAAATCAACATTCTTTCGTTAATATCTTAAAATCGTCTGCACTCTGAAATCTAGATTTTAGATTAATATTATTATTTAAGTTTTCATGGATGATTTTAAAAGAATCTTTTCATCACTATATTTTATATATTGACATGGAATTATAAATATGTTGTTAAATCATAAACATTTTTCATCTATGTTATAAAGTATTAAAAATTTCTGAAAAAAAGAGAAAACTTTTAGTAATACAATTTTTTACTTCATATCATATGTTTTCAATATTTTATTTAATTTTGTTTTGACATTTAATTGTTTTTAATTTTCCAATTTCAATTATTTTAAAAACAAACATTTATTTTAATGAATAATATAATAGAAAAAAACATTTTAAAAAATTAGGATTTCTTCGTAAAATATGCTTCAGCTGTAATTCATTTCTTCCAATCCGTCTTATTAATACAAAATTCCTTCTTCGTGCTTTATTTTGAGACATTAAAATTTCAGCGATAAATGGTTTCCTCTTGCAAACCTTTCTTTTTTTCGGTTTACTTCGCCACCACCTATCTTTTTCCTCCATGGCGTACAGCAGCTGTGATAAAAAAAAAAAAAAAAAAAAAAAAAAAAAAAAAAAAAAAAAAAAAAAAAACCTCATTTAAACTGACAGTTTGCCAGTCTGTGAATTTTAAAGGTCAGTCTCAGTTTTTAAAATTATTTCTGCGAAAATTTTATGCAACCAACCAACCATAAGAGAATGAAAAGGAAAAAAGGCTAAAAAAAGCAATTTTTTATGAGAGTGAGGTTTGGGATTTAATTAATTACTCAGTTAATAAATAGAATTTTGAAATTCTGAGCGTCAGGTGCATCAGGAGAGATATTGGGCTACTCTCAGAAAAATTTTGAGCTTCGTACGTACCGTAGTTTTCGCTAACTATCGCAGACACACACACACACACAGAGCGATTTGTTATTTTATTAATATAGATTTTCCGAATAATCTTTTAAATTATTGTTGCCATCTTTATGGCAGTGTAAATAAAAATATTACTTTTCTAGCAAAAAAATTATGTTCACGTGATTTTTAAAAGAGAAATAAAATAAAATAAATAAATATAAATAAAATCAACGTGCTTTAATATCAGTAAACATGAGAAATTACGACATATTTAAAATGAACAAAAAATATTCAAAATCAATTAAATTTTAAAATATATTTAGATGATTTATTTATTTTCTATTTTTAGATGAACTTGTTACAAATTGTGAGTTCTAAGACTGTAAATTTTTCTTTCTAACAAAAAAAAAAAAATATTTTTACGTGGATAATAAAAAAGAAGAAGAACTACATAAGATTAAAGTTGGGAATAACTACGCAAGATTAAAACGATACATTTCAAATGTCTTGTTCAAAAAAACTTTTCAAAAGCTTTGTTGAAAAATGACGGGACACAAAGTCTATTAAATTTATGCCATATTATTTATTTTCAAATGTTAAACTGACCTTATTTAATCAAAGACGAAAATTGCATTTTTTAAACAGAAATTCATTTGACCTTAAAATTCCCTACTCTCTTAAAATGTCATCCACAAAATAGCTCAAGTTGAGCTGAAATCCACTCATCTCACGTTTTGAAAGGCTTCTCGAAAAGAGTTGAAATAACTCGAGTTATGAGCTGTTTTTTACTATTTTAAATGAAGTTGAGCCATTTAAATAATCAATTTCAATCAAGAAGATTCAATCGTTTGATAAATAACTCTTTTATGATCGAAAAAATTAAAGCTCTTTCTTGAGAAGCCAAATCAGCTCTTTCGTTTTAAGAGTGTAAAGAACGGGGAATGAATAAAAAACAGTTTACAAGAAGATTTTTTTTTTTTTTTTTTTTTTTTTTTTTTTTTTTTTTTTTTGCATCATAAATCAATTTTTCAGAACCGTTTTAAATCCGTTCAAATTAGAATGATTTTCGTGTCAACTGTGTATGAACGGGGGTTGACGAACGTGTCTCTTTGGGAAGGAGAGGGGCAGAGCCTTCTAGTAGAACGTTTATTGTGAAAAAGCACATTATACAAAATCTTTGTAATACTGAGCAATAAATCTATGCCTGTATTATAAAGAAGTAAAAATTGTTTCATTTTAGGCGCTAATCTCTGGAGCTACGAACCTATTTAATGGTATAAAAAGAATTTTCTTCGCCACGATCCAAACACAGGTAATATATTATGTCGTTGTCACTTTTCAAAAGGAGGTGGGATACAAAGAATTATCTAAAAATGTGATTTTTGTATTATTGAAAAGTCAAGAAACATGAAATTTGGCACTTTAATTATTTATAATACATAAATGATCACTAAGAACATTTGCTTAAAAAATAGAAAAATTAAAAAGGATGGAAATGCACGAAAATCGTTTTAAAACGTTTTAAATAGCGATTTTGCAGCAATGTTGGGGAGTAGCGAATTGATTTAAAAGATTATTATAAAATATTAATAAATAGAATATTAGTTATTAGAATATTAAAATATTAGTTGGATGTGCTAATCCCAAATCTTTCCCATATCTCATATTTGCATTTTAATCTTTCAAAAGTTGATTACACATGTAAATACTTTATATATTATTAATTCAATACTATACAAACTCTGATTTTCATCTTAAATTTCTGCTTCATTTAATTAATTTGAATAAAAATGAGTTAATATGGATCATGATATTTACAAAAACAATTAGTTTTCTCTTATTCATCAGATGTTTGCAAATAAATGAAACAGTAGGACACGACTCTCCTTTCTCTGCGCGAGCCGGGGGACAATAAAAATATAGATTTTTTTTTTTTTAAATTCATGGAGGACCTGCTTGACTTATTCAAGGCTATTCATACACACATTAAAAAAAGTACCGTTCTATGCATAGCTTCATACAGTGTTTGGTGGTACAATAATGAAAATGACATCGCGATTATACCACTCCCTTCCGGCGGTTTTTTTAAAAATTCACAGAGGACCAACTAGCCATAACCAAATGCTTACAAAAAAAAATTAAATCTATGCATAATTTCAACCAATTTTCAAAGGTACAATATTAAAAATGGCACAAAAATTGCTATTACAGTGCCCCCATCCGGCGATTTTTTTAACTTCAAGGAGGACCTGCTAGCCAAACACTTGCAAAAAATATTTGGTTCAATTCTATGCATAACTTCGTAGATTTTTTGACGGTAATATATCGGAAATGTCACAAAAGAAGCTATGGCAGTGCCTGTTTCCGGCGCACTAATTTCGAATTTTATTTTTTTCAAATTCAAGGAGGACCAACTAGACATAGCCAGACATTTACAATAAAAATGTTGTTGAATTCTATGCTTAACTTCATACACTTTTCAATGGCACAATATAAAAAAATGGCACAAAAATCGCTGTTATAGAGCCCCCTTTCACCGGAATATTTCAAAATTGAAGAAGGACCTGCAGTCTGTAGCCCTACGTATAACAACTCTACGTATACCTTCATACACTTTTCGATGTTAGAATGGCGACATACCGACACACACACGGACAAAGAGACATTTTGTAAAGACAAATTTTTAAAATCTCTTACCCAAAAACATGTAAATCCGTGGAAAATCGGATGTCATAAAGAATTCGACTATAATACATTTAGGTAGCTTTCATTACAAAAAGTCCTTCCGGCAGTACCGGGAGGAAGAGGTAGCTTTCATATACTTATATATTTATTTATTTATTTTAAATTAAGTTATATTAGTAGAACCTGATTATGAGCTTGGTCGAAATCTTAATTCAGGTGCACGTGCACACTCATATTGAAATCGATTAATATATATATGCGATAACTCAGCCATTTTGTAAGATACAGATGAAACAAAAAATGCTCTGAATCTTTGTATCAAGGTCAAATGCATAAAAGAAAAATCTTTTTCAATTTCTCACTTTCTTGTACCTAATTTTAAATTTTAAAATTTATAAAAAAAATGAAATGGCCGTCATTTTGAAATAAAATGGCGGATGGAACCGAGTATCGACCTCGATTCAGGCCTCAGTATATACTATGTACATACCAAGTTACATCCAAATCGATTCATAAATACGCGTGTTATCACGTGACAAAAATCTGATCGTTTCAAAATGTCAGCCATAAGAAAAATTCAAAGTGCTATAACTCAATCATTTTTTAAGATACAGACAAAATAAAAAATGTTCTGGAATCGTTGTTTTAGGTTTTAATACGTAAAAGGAAAATATTTTTCAACTTTTAATTTATTAGTATTAAATTTAATTTTTTTTAAAAAATTTAAAATGCCCGCCATTTTGAAACAAAATGGCGAATGATGCTGGCCAACGAACTCGGTTGAGACATTTGTATGTACTATGTACATACCAAGTTTCATTCAAGTCCGTTCATAAATACGCGTGTTATCACGTGACAAAAATCAGATCGTTTGAAAATGTCAGCCATAAGAAAAATTCAAAGTGCTATAACTCAATCATTTTTTAAGATATAGACAAAATAAAAAGTGTTCTGGAATCGTTGTTTTAAGTTCTAACACGTAAAAGAAAAATATTTTTCAAATTTTGATTTTTTCGCATTTAATTTTAAATTTAAAAATTTTTAAAAATTTTAAAATGGCCACCATTTTGAAACAAGATGGCGGATGATGCTGGCAAACGAACTCGGTCGAGACATTTGTATGTACTATGTACATACCGAGTTTCATTGAAATCGGTTCATAAATACGCGTGTTATCACGTGACAAAAATCAGATCGTTTCAAAATGTCAGCCATAAGAAAAATTCAAAGTGCTATAACTCAATCATTTTTTAAGATATAGACAAAATAAAAAGTGTTCTGAAATCTTTGTTTTAAGTTCTAACATGTAAAAGGAAAATATTTTTCAACTTTTAATTTTTTTGCATTTAATTTTAAATTTTAAATTTTTTAAAAAATTTAAATTGGCCGCCATTTTGAAACAAAATGGCGGATGATGCTGACCAACGAACTCGGTCGAGACATTTGTATGTACTATGTACATACCAAGTTTCATTCAAATCGGTTCATAAATACGTTAGTTATCGCATGACAAAAATCAGATATATATATATATATATATGGTTATATATATATATATATATATATATATATATATATATATATATATATATATATATATATATATATATGTCAACATTTGAACGGAGGGTGGTTTTGGGATCTGGGGGTCATGATCGGTGAAAATGTACCAAAATTTTCCGGAAGTGTTTTCCTCCGGACGGCTGCAATAGGTAGCTTTTTACTTTTTGTAATGAAAGCTACCTAAAAGTAAAAAGCTACCTATTGCAGTCGTCCGGAGGAAAGCACTTCTAGAAAATTTTGGTATATTTTCACCGATCATGACCCCCAGACCTCAAAACCACCCTCCGTTCAAATGTTGACATATATATATATATATATATATATATATATATATATATATATGATTTTTGTCATGCGATAACTAACGTATTTATGAACCGATTTGAATGAAACGTGGTATGTACAAAGTACATACAAATGTCTCGACCGAGTTCGTTGGCCAGCATCATCCGCCATTTTGTTTCAAAATTCCGGCCATTTTAATTTTTTTAAAAAATTTTAAATTTTAAATTCAATGCTAAAAAACTTAAAGTTGAAAAATATTTTTCTTTTACGTGTTAGACATTGAAACAACGATTATAGAACACTTTTTATTTTGTCTTTATCTTAAAAAAATGATTGAGTTATAGCAATTTGAATTTATCTTATGTCTGACATTTTGAAACGATCTGATTTTTGTCACGTAATAACACGCGTATTTGTGAATCGATTTGAATGAAACTTGGTATGTACATAGTACATTCAAATGTCTCGACCGAATTCGTTGGCCGGCATCATCCGCCATTTTGTTTCAAAGTGGCGGCCATTTTAATTTTTTTTTTTAATTTTAATTTTAAAATTAAATTCAAAAAAATGAAAAGGTGAAAAATATTTTTTTTTTTTTTTACGTGTTAGAAATTAAAACAACGGTTCCAGAACATTTTTTATTTTGTCTATATCTTAAAAAACGATTGAGTTATAGCACTTTGAATTTTTCTTATGGCTGACATTTTGAAACGATCTGAATTTAGTCACGTGATAACACGTGTATTTATGAATCGATTTGGAAGTAACTTGTTGTGTAAATAGTATATACTGAGGCCTGAATCGAGGTTACTCAGTTCTATCCGCCATCTTATTTCAAAATGGCGGTCATTTAAAAAATTTTATAAATTTTAAAATTTAAAATTAGGTACAAGAAAGTGAGAAATTGAAAAAGAGTTTTCTTTTATGCGATTGACCTTGACACAATGATTCCAGAGCATTTTTTGTTTCGTTTGTATCTTAAAAAATGGCTTAGTTATCGCATTTTAGGTAGCTTTCATTACATAAAGTCCTTCCGGCAATGCCGGGAGGAAGAGGTAGCTTTCATATATTTATTTATTTATTTTAAATTCAGTTATATAAATCAAATATACGAAGCTCAAAACAGAGGAACACGATTATGTAAGATTGAATACTAGTTTTTTTAATACTGAATATTAATAGGAATTTTTAGAAATTAGTCATCTTTTATTCAACCTGGTTTTATTTTAAGCGATTTATAGGGTCACCAAATTCCACGATATCCATTTTAAAGCAGCATGATGGATAAAAAAACCCAATGAACTTGATCGAAATCTTAATTCATGTGAACATGCGCACTCACATCGAAATCGATTAACATATACGAGTGCTGTCGCGGACAAATTGACTTTTTAAAAAAATGTCACCCAGATTAGAAATTCAAACTGCTATATCCGAGGCGTTTTTCTAGGTAAAGACAAAACAAAAAATACTCCGGAATTCATTATTCAAATAAATAGTTTAGAAAGAACCTTTTTTGAATTTCTAATTTTTTGTTTATACATCATTATACATTTAAAAGATTTTTGACAAATTTAAATGGCCGTCATTTTGAAATAAGAGGGCGGATAATGTTAGCCCGTGAACTCGGTCAAGACATTGGTACATACCATGAACACACGGAGTTATATCAAAATCAATTAATAAATATGCGTATTAACGCGTGATAAATTTCAGACCGTTTCAAAATGTCAATCTCACTGGAAATTGAAAGTGCTAAAACTCAGTCATTTTTCAAGATATAGATGAAAAAAGAATGCTCTGGAATCTTTGTATCAAGGTCAAAACACAAAAGAGAAATCTTTTTCAATTTCTTACTTTTTTGCCCCTAATTTTAAAATTTAAATTAAAAAAATAATATTCCGCCATTTTGAAACAAGACTGCGGTTGGAACTGGCCAACGAACTTGGTCCAGGCATCAGTATGTCCTATCTACGCACAGAGTTTCATCCAAATTAGTGTATAAATACGCATGTTATCACGTGACGAAAACCAGATCATTTCACAATGTGAGCAACACTAGAAATTAAAAGTATTAAAAGTACTATAACTCAAACGTTTTTTAAAATACAGACGAAATAAAAAGTACTTTGGAATCTTTGGGTTGAATAAAAGATGACTAATTTCTAAAACTTTCTATTAATATTCAGTCTTCACAAAAAATAGTATTCAATCTTATAAAATCGGGTTCCACTAATTTGAGCTTCGTATATTTGAATAATGTAATTTAATATAAAATAAATAAATAAGAATATGAAAGCTACCTCTTCCTCCCAGCATTGCCGGAAGGACTATTTTCTATTGAAGAAAGAAGAAAGTACCTTATGTCGATATTACAACCATAGAGAGAGTACAGGTTAAAAAAAAAAAGAAAAAAAAATTCTAAAAATGCGACTTTCATGTTACTGAAGACCGAGTAACATAAAATTTGGTATGTTAATTTTTACTTTATAATATTTTCAATAGAAGCAAGTATTCAAATCGAAAAGTTTTATTTATTTATTTATTTATTTTCGATTTTTGATAGATTTACACGTTTTAGGTGTCAGATATTTCAAAAAGCATGTTTTCGGTGAATATCTGTCTGCCCATTCGTATGTCCGTGTGTCGCTGTTGCACCATCAAAAAGTGTATGAAGATATGCATAGGAATTAATAATTTTTTGTGTATGTTTTTGGCTCTAACAAAAGGCTTTTCCTTCAATTTTGAGATATTTCGCCGTAAAGAGGTAATGGTTTGTATCATTTTAAGTTTTGTACCATCGAAAAATTTTGTGTAAGTGTTTAATCATGGCTAGTGTATAATAAATATAAATAAAAAAAATAATATTCAGAAATTTCAAACATTTGAATAGAACGTATCTTTATTTTTTTTTTTCGAAAAAAAAGAAGTAGGTAAGTGTTTTCGGAAAGCATTAAACAAAAATAAAATAAAATAATATAATAAAATAAGCTAGTATATGCCAATCATCTTAATAAATGAATGATAGTATAAATAATGTATCGCTTATCCGGAAAACACTTTGTTTGAAAAAGTTTCTTAATGTTCAGAATTGTTTTCTTTATTCTAACTATATTGCAAATATCCTAAAATCTTTAAAGTTCATTCTTACCAAACGAAATGGAGCATTGAAAAAATTTCACCGAAAAAAAAAATTTCGAAAGTGAAAAGAACAGCTTAGAAATTGTTGAGATATTTGAAATGAAGTATGATGAAAAATGAATAAAAGATCTTGCGTCTTATTTTTATTTTTATTTTTATTTATTTATTTATTTATTTTTAGTATTTTTTTTTGTCCGAACGTCTGATATTGAATGTTAATGGTTTTCATCTCCATTTTTCAATTTCCTTTTACATAAATAAAGAAATAAAAGAAATTAAACTGCATTTACTTTTTAAAATTAACGAAATTTTGTATCTTTTAATTTACAGTTGTATGTATAATTGTATTTAAAAACCTGCATACAATATTGATGAATATTGATGATTAAACTGTTAAAAAAAATGAAAAGTAGTCATGCAATATAACAAAATGTATAACATTCCTAACTCAGATAAGCATTCTTAATTATTATTTACTAGATTCACATATTTTTATTTAATTGCATATTAATTCATGCCAAATGCTCATCTTATTTTGGATCCGTATATATGTAAGCATTATATAATACTACAATTACTCATCCACAATGAAATAATGCTACCAATATAATTAATTTAAACATGACAAGACAATTAAATATCTATCATATATATATGTATGTAAAAAACACCGTATTGATTTACAGATACTTTTTTTTAATATGTTGGTAGTCTGCACTAAAAGGTCTGCATGGGTCGAAACATCTAGGTCCGGTCCCAAACCGACCCACAGGGAAAAAAGTTCGGCCCTACCTGGAAAAATATTAAAATCGTAACCCGGACGGGCCTGGAAAAAAATTTAAATCACAGCATGGCTCAGGCGTAAATTTCTACATAGTTTTTTTTTTTTTTTTTTTTTTCTTCGGTATGGTTACAAATTGTTTTGTATTAAGGAGTTCTGTCCAGAAATCTTTATTATAGCTTTCCGTTTGCTAAATTTATATTTTTATAGGCTTCAAAGTCTGCGATATATTCATTTTATCAATGAATCTGTATTTATATGTTAGTGTTTCTCTTAAACTTTTAAGACGGAATCACATAGGAAAGAAAATATACGTTATAGACAAATACACTAATTAGGAGGTGTGAATGGAGTTTATTTTTTTTCTCAGGTATTAATTTATTTATTTTTCATGGATCAATACATTTTTCGTTTAAAACATGATTCCGTTATCGACAGATATTTTTCATTGGTTTTATTGTATTTAATTTTTAAGCCATACTAATTATTCTCTAAAAAATGAATTTGAAAGTTTTTTTTTTCTTTTGTAAAAAAAAGCAGATTTTATAATCTACGTGTTCATCGTAAAAATTTTGATTGAGACAAATTTTACTTATTTTATGCATGTATTAGGTGAGTCAGAGTCAGTAATTTTAATACGGGTTGTGTCGAGACCGCCATTGAAAATTTCGTCCAGTGCAGACCTAGGAAGAAGGAGGCAGTCCCCTCTGGTATGAAAAATACGTTAGGTCCGACCAGGCAAGTCTTCAGAAAAAAGTAATATTTCGGTCCTGGCCCGGCCGGGGTCCAGAATACAGATTTTTAACAGCCTGTACAGGACGATAAAAAGTTTGGAGTTGTGAGAGCTAAATTTATTTATTATTTTACATCAGTTTTATTTCGGCAAATTTGAAGAAAAAAAATTACTTTTGAAAATATGATTTTTATTAAGTTATGTCATTTTTAATAAATTTTTATAATAGTTTTAAAAGTGATATTGAAAAAAAAAAAAAAACATGGAACAATACTAAAATCCGATTTTGATCTTTAAATTAAAATCATTGATGTTTTTAGTTTATACCATGCTGGGTTTTAACAAATTTAACGCTAGCTTCAGAAAATTTTTCAATATGTAAAATAAATAATGTAATGCAATCAGAATATAAATATATCAAATATGTTATGAAATACGAGTAGTTAATAATAAATAATATATAATAATTACGATATAATATAATATATTATAATATAAAATAACTTATCTGTGCATGCGCACTTAGTGAAAAAATCGTGTTACATAGTGCAAAAATATATAATAGCGGAGAAACTCTTAAAAAATACCGTCAAATAGCACGAAAATTCTAAAGATATCGCCGGTAGAGATGGCCCGATTTTTGTTGCTCTCTAAAATTAGTTGAATGATAAGCGGTTTTTCTAAATTGTTAATTTATATTTATGGACTTTTAGGAAAAAATTAGGGTTTGATGAATAACAAAGAGTATATTTGTAATAAAAATCGATTTTGATACTTCTTTTTATCATGGAATAGGTTCGTTCAAGTACACTGTAAAAAAAAAGGGTCAAGCTACAAAAAAAAAAAAAAAAAAAAAAAAAAAAAAAAAAACTGATTTTTGTAATTATTAACCCGGGAGTACTCGCGCCCTTTTTTAGAACGTTAGTAGTCGCGCTCGGTCTATTCGCCGCCGTTCCCGTTAGACCGAAGAAACAGAGGGAAATTGTCGAAGATCGAAAACGGGGGAAATAAGGCGTAAACATTGCTTGCATGCGAAATAATATATAATATAGCAATTAATACAAATTTACGTTAAGTTTTTATTTATTTAACATTTAAATTTTTTTATATTTTTTTGACAAAATTTGTCAAAAAGATAAAAATTATTATATAATCTCACTGAATTGGTAGAGATATAATAAACAGCAAATAAAAAGATTGTTTTCAGCTACAAATTTGAAACCATAATATATATTTTTTTAAAGAACAGAAAAGTAGTAAGACTAGTTTTGATGATGGTCCATCGTTAGTAACCAATTGAATTTAAAAAATACATCTTTAATATTTTTTTCTTGTGATATCTATATAGATAATTAAAGAAATAAATAAAATAGCCCTGCTTTGGAAAAAAGAACTTCTTTCAACGAAGTTATTAATATAAAAGCAGTAGCTAATTTTCATTTCTTTATCATTTCTTTTCGTTGATTCACTTTTGAATGCGTAATTTTAAATGTTTTATAGTTCAGTACTTTTTCTAAAATGAATGCACATATATATGCACAAAGTGGAAACATATGATAATATAAAAATATGATAATATGAAAATATAAAAAAAAGAAAAATAGATAATATTTTTTTTTTTTTTTTTTTTTTTTTTTTTTTTTTTTACAAATTTGGAAAAGCTAATAAATATTTTTTGACAGGATAGGAAATCAGTCAGTTTGGTTTTGAAGGTGGTCTGGCACTAGGAGCCAATTGAACTTAAAAAATTCGTACTTTGTTTACCATATCTGTCTAGGTATCAAAAGAAAGAGATAAAAATTAACCATTTCTACGAAATAAATAATATAAAAGCATTTGCTACTTTCAATTTCTTTGGGTTTTTTTTTCTTTAACGTATTTGAAGTCTAGTTCTTTTACTTAAATGTATATATATATACATATATGCACCAAAATAAAATATATAAAAAATATAAAATAATAAACAAATAATAAATGTTATAAAAACTTTTTTTTTTTACAAAGTTTGCAAAAATGATAAGTATTATTACATAATGTGACTGAATTTGTAACAGCACAATAAATAACGAATTAAAAGAAGTTTTCACTTATAAATACTCATTATATATATATATATATATATATATATATATATATATATATTTGCAACGCCAGCAACGCAGTCAGGTACACTGTAAAAAAAAAGGGTCGATCTACTAAAAAAACTTTAGTGATCCTTGTAATTACTAAAAAAAATTTAGTAATCTTAGTCGGTTACTAGAAAATCCGTAACAATTACTAGAAAAAAGTTAGCAACGAATAGAGTTAATAGTTCTATATTTTTAATAGCTCTTACTAAAACGCAGTTGGTGTGGCCTTGATAGCATAGTGTTTATAGTAACGGACTCCAGGCTAAAAGGTCCCGGGTTCGAAACTTGCCACCGCCAAGTACGCCCCGAATGTATGTAGTGTCTCGTTAATAAAGGGATTATGAAAATCCATTCGGAGCTGGTAGGAATGTTTGGTGCTGCCATCTATTGCAGTTTTGCCGAAAATCTTCCGCTTCAGAAGTCTGGATGCAGCTCGAAGAAAGCTCCAGCCCTTCGGGCGCTCGTAATGGTTATTAAAAATAATTTTAGAGCTATTACTAAAATTTGCTTGGTGGCTCATACTAAAAATTTTTAAGTTAGTTATACAAAAAATTGTTTTGTTGAGTTTACAAAAGAAATGCTTGTTTCACTTGCAAAAAAAACTTTGTAATGGTTACTAAAAAAGTCTGTGGAATACAAATTTACTAAGAAATTTTTAGTAACCTCTTGAATTTTTTTTTACAGTGTAAATTTTGTCGGCACTAGGAGCAAACTGAATTTAAAATATACATTCTTTAATATATATGCATTTTTTACCATTTCTATATAGATAATAAAAGATTCAGATAAATCAAGCCTATTTTGAAAAACCTTCTTTCATCGAAATTATTATTATAAAAGCAGCAGTTAGTTTTTATTTCTTTATTTTTCTTTTCTTTGATGCGTTTTTGAATGTGTAACTTTAGATATTTGATAAATCAGAACTTTTCCGAAATGAATATACATATATATGATCCAAATGAAAAATATGAATAATATAAAGTAAGAAAATTTATAATAAATATTTTAATACATTATAATTATTATTTTATTATTATTTATTAAATTATCAAAAAGATTCAAAGCTTCTTGAATAGTTAAAAATTTTTTACGCGACATTGTAAAAATAATAAGCACTCTAGCAGCTAAATATCAGAAAGAGAAAAAGAAGCAAGAGAGAGAGAGAGAGAGGAGAAACGGAGAGATCCCTAGAAGAGAGATCACCCCTCCCCCTCTTCTGAGAATTTCGGTGTAGCGGGAAAAAGAAGAATGCTTGGGAGAAAATACTCGAGCGACGTCACTGGTCGCGTCGCGGTCATTCAGACCGAAATTCAACTTTAAAAAGCAATAAAATCATGAGAAAACACAGGAATGACTTGCAATTTCTGTAGACAGAAGGTCGAACAGTGAAGTTACACGGCGTTTCACCATTGTATCTTTAAGGGGAGGTGGGTTAATAGGAAGCTAACGAATTTCGGCGGCGAATCGACCGACGCGCGAGTATTCCCGGGTTAAAAAATTTTTAGTAATCTTACTCGGTTACAAGGAATCTGTAACAATTACTAGAAAAAAGCTAGCAACGAATTGAGTTAATAGTTTTACATTTTTAATAGATGTTACTAAATCTCACTTGGTGTAGCCGCGATAGCTTAGTGGTCATAGCACCGAACTCCAGGCTCAAAGTACCCGGGTTCAATGCTGGGCGCCACCAAATATGCACCGAAGGTATGCAATGTAAGTACTCGTTAAATAGAGGGAATATGAAAATAAGGTCGTAGCAGTTACCATGGGTAATGATCTCTGGAATTTCCTTCCTCTTTAGAAACATGTCAAAATAGAGCATGTAGGAATGTTTGGTGCTGCCATCTATTGCGGTTTTGCCTAAAATCTTCCGCTTCAGAAGTCTAAATATAATTTTTAATTAAATAAAAATAATTTTGGAGCTATTACTAAAATTTGCTTGGTGGCTCATACTAAAAAGTTTAAAGTTAGTTATACAAAAAATTCTTTTGCTCAGTTTACAAAAGAAATGTTTGTTTCACATGCAAAAAAAATGCTTGTAATGGTTACTAAAAAATTCTGTGGAATACAAATTTACTAAAAAATTTTAGTAACCTCTTGAATTTTTTTTAACAGTGTAGTTATCCGAGAAGAAATAAAGCATCAATAAAAATTTTAAATTAAACTAGTTGGTTGTCCAAATATCCAAAACTTTCTTCTATCTCATTCATATATCTTATTATTTCGAATAGTAGGTATGCATTAGGGTGGTTCAAAAAAACTTTTTTTGAGATAAATACCAAGACACCTCCTACTTTTTTTACATTTATTCATAGTATCTCACTCTTAAAATTATAGCTGTTTACACTTATAGGAAGATGGTGCTCAAAGACCCTTCATTTTGACACTTTTTGGTAATTTTACGCAATTTTATAGTTTTAGAATAACATGGGAATATATGTTTAAAATGCACAATTTTTAAACAAAAACTGACTGTTTTAAGTTTTGATAATTCCTAGTAGATAATATAAAGTTTAATTTTAATATTTGGCAACAGTTTTTCTATATAATGCATCTGGCATCACTTCAACACTTCTGACATAAGAAGCCGCCAATTTCTAAGCAAGGAATATTGAAAAAGTTCTATAAGCTACAAGCTGTTTCTAATAAAAATAAAAGAAGAATATGATATTTTTATAGATCAATGAGATAGACACAAAATGTGTTTGGCTAATGAACATAGAGAAATTATAAAAAAAAAGAGAATTCTTAAAAAGGAAAAAAACCAGGAAGAATGATAAAAAAGAAAAAGTCACAGGTATGGACACTTCATCCACAGCTGCTTATTCCGTGACTGATACGGAAAACTCAGAGTCCGCTTCCCAATTAGATGTTTATGGTATTTTTTCCCCAATATAAAGAAAAAACTTATTCACAATCCTAAAACGAAACTAAATTTGTCTAAAATACAACTGTGCATATCTCATGTTACTAGAGTGCTTTATATTGCAACAAGACATCTGATTGTGAAGCTTTGCTTTTGATTGTTCCAATTATATCAGCTCTGGGGCATGATCCTAGTACGCTTCTTTCTTCAAGAAGTACCATACAAAGAACGATCAAAATAAAACCTTGTAAGAAAAAAAAAGCTTTAAAAGAATATGTTGAGGCAGCAATTCATGATTTCAAACTAGATTATCCTCCATTAAAATGGCAAAATTTTATCTGAATGCTTTGGATTAAGAAATGTTGATCAGTTTTAGGAGCTTTTATTGAAAAACTCCTTGATCTGCATAAGTTTAGTAGTGTGGTTGAACAGCAGAAAATATAGTGAATTCTATTTTTAATTATTACACTAAAGGGAATAAACATTCAAAATGAATGTTTTGATACTATGAGTGTAAACACCGATTATGTAAAAAGAACATGCATTCGTTTGAATAAAACAAATTGGTCGTGAATTACTGTGGCTAGCCTACAGGCACCATGTCATGAACTTAATGTTGGCAAAGGTTTTTAGCTTGTGTCTTGGACTGTCCCGTTCTCCAGAAATCCCACTTTTTAACAGAATTAAGAATGTTTCGCAAGGAATTGAACTAACAAATTTTTGGGGATAGAATTGAAAGAATCCACTGAAGATTTTAAAGTTTCAACTATTGCGTTTCTTTTAGCTGTAGATAAATCTATTCTATGATCATCAGAGATGATTATAAAGAGATGTCCGAGTTGATACCTGATACTTTAAGAAATCCACCTGAGAAAATCCACTGGAGTGCACCAGGTGCTATTCATCAAGCTGGATGGATGGCTAAACTCCTTTCACTTTCAATATCTTTCTCTTCTGGAATCAACCAGAAGTTTTCCATCTAGGAGAGGAGGATGCAGCTCCAACGATTTGTGCAAGTCAATGCTTCTCTCTTCAGCAAAGATTGGATAAAAGCTTCACTTGCATATGAAACTCTTACAGTTATCTTGAAATTATAAAAAGATCTTAGAAAACATGCGATTAATGATTCTCAGATTGGAGTAGGAACAAAGAAAAGGAAAGTCTTATAAAGTCAAATGTGGTACGTTTCAGAATAGGGAAGTTGCAATCAGCTGATAAACCATTGTATTCAAGTGGAGGTAAGGGTAGTTCAACCAATCAAGACTGCGTATTTTAGTCTTTTACCTCCAGCGTGATGTCAATTGCAACTGCTCTATTGGTTGCTCTTGCCTTATTTTCAGACACAGTATCAAAAAAAGAAAAAGGCAAAAATTATTACAGGAATGAACAACCATAAATGTTCATGAAATGTAATACGACAATCGAAGTTATTGAAATAAGATTCAATCATTGAAGATTTAGCAACAAGAAATAATGTTGAACTCTTTTCTCATTTAAACGGTAGTGACAATTTTCTACAACTTTCATTGGAAAAAAGGAAGGATATTATCAATTACAAAAATTGCAGAAACTATTTAAAAAGAACTAAGGATGGTGATTAATACTGCTGAGGAAGGTGTACAGCTAATTCAAGAATTCAACAAATTTTTAACAAATTATTAGGATGGGCAGAGTCTTTTGCAAGTTATTGAAGAAAATAGGACTTTCACTACATCTTTCATAAGAACTTTCTTTCTCACTTTCATAAGAAATCAATTGTTAATATTGTTTTAAAAATGTAAATATAAAAAACTAGCAATATGAACTATTTTGATAGGCTTTACTAATCATGTAAATATATAAAAAAAAAGATATTTTAAAAAATTGGCTTTTATTTCAACTTTTAATAAATTCAATTACAAATGCTTAAATATCACCAAAAGTCAAAAGTTGACAGTTCATTGAGCACCATCTTTTATTTGCAGTAGGAGATTAAAACTTTGCCAGAATAATAATATGGGCAGCTGTAAAAAAATGGGGGGGGGGTGTCCTTGTCAGTACGAGAAAGTTTATTTTTTTCCATAGGTTTGTGAACCATCCTAGTATGCATGTTAATGCTATAATGGTATTAATTTAATGTTATACCAACTTTAAATTTCATCGGATCAAAAACAAGTTAATGCGGACCATGAAATTTAATAAAATCAATAGTTAGCCCTTATTCTTTTATTGTCAGCTATTCCTAAATAGCCGGCTTAGCAGAATGCGAATTCCCGTTTCTCTGCATGAGCAGATGGACAATAGAATGTCGATGAATTGAAAAAATATATATATACAAAAAATGCTATCGCAATACTCCTTTCCCGCGGAATATTTCACAACTGAAAGGAGATCTGCTGGTTATAACCAAAAACATGCAAAAAATTTCAGTTCAAATCTGTACATAAATTAAAATACATTTCAATAGTACAACATTGAAAATGGCAAAAAAAAAATCTCTATTACAGCGTCCGCTTTCGGCGACTTTTTTTCAAGTTTAGGGAAAACCTATTAGCCATATTCAAATACTTATAGAAAATATTTGATTCAGTTCCATGAATAATTTTTTACATTTCACGGTGATAAAATATTGAAAATGGCACAAAAATCGCTATTATAACACCCTCTTCCAGCGGATTTTTTTTGAAATTATGGCAGGACCAAACAGCCATAGCCAAACGCTTACAAAAAAATTTTTAGACCACTTCTATGCACAACTTCAAACACTTTTCAGTGGTACAATATTGAAAAAGGCACAAAAATCGCTTTTAATTGCCCCCTTACAGTGGAATATTATAAAGTTGAAAGAGAATCTGCCTGTTGCATCCAATCACATACATAAAAAAACTTGTTCAATTCCATGCATATCTTCATATACTTTACATTGGTAAAATGGCGAAATACAGACACACGGACAGACATCTTTTGTAAAAACGCATTTTTGGGAATCTCTGGCCCCTGAAACGTGTAAAAATGACAAAAACCGTTAGTCGAAAAAATGTTGATTACAATATTTTCTACTTTTGAATATAGAGGAAAGTAATAAAAAAAAATAATAATAAAATTATAATTGATACTTTGTGGAAAATCCCTTATCAAGCAGTCTGGTTCAGGAAACATCTTCTCTTGCCAACATAAGCGGGCCTTTCTCTGTCGTCAACACAACAAAGTGGAGAAGAATCTACGCAACCTCAGCAAAAAAAAAAAAAAAAAACTCGATTTTTGCGATTTTAGACGTTTTGTTAAATATTTAGAAGTATACCTGCGGAATGACTCTGAAACACAAATGTATAAACAACATAGCACAGGTCATATATTTTAGCGAAGAATTTACCCCCAAAACCAATATTGGACAGTCAACAAATTGAAAAAAAGAATATCTTTTGAATAGCTCTGTCAAAACTAATGTAGCAAAACTGTTCAAACTGTAGATTATGATAAAATTACTTATGATAATAAACTGTGTTAATTTTTATGCAGATAGCATGTATACTAAAAAAAAATTAAGGTTTTTGTAAAAATGGTCCCAAATTTTGCCAAGTTTTTTTTTAATTTAATTTGAAGAGTTTTTAATATAAAAAAATGTTCTTTTCAGAAAATATCAGAAAACACATTGTACTTGACACCCTTTAATAAAAATTAAAAAATATTAGTAATTGTATGAAAAAGTAGCAAGTTGGTTAAATAAATTTTCACTGCGCATGCGTCAACTCTATAAAATTTCCATTTGCATATTATGTTAGCTTAAGGTATAGAGGAACTTTTGTAAAAGATTCAAAATCATAATTTGAAAATTCTGAAAATTATCGTCGAAAGGATAAGATATAAATCCGGTATTCCCAAAGTGAAACAAAAAAGATGAGGGCTGTATCCATATTCCATTGATTAGTGTCTACACAATATTGCACTTATTACTGTATTTGGATACAGTTCCTGATCTTTTTTATTCATTTTGGGAATGACGGATTTTGATCTAATTCTATCGACGATAATTTTCAGAATTTTCAAGCTATGATTTTGTAACTTTAACAAAAGTTGCTCTATAAATTTAATTAACACAATCTTCAAATGAAAATTTTATAGAGTTGACGCATGCACAATGAAAATGTATTTAGTAAACCTGTTTATTTTTCATATATTTATAATTATATTTTAATTTCGATTACATGGTGTTATCTATAATGTTGATTATATTTTTTTCTGAAAAGAACATTGTTTTATATTAAGAAATTTGCAAATTATAAGCAAAAAACCTGGCAAAATTTGGAAAAATTTATAAAAAGCTTAGTTTCTCTTAAAGTGTGCATGCTATAATCATAAAAATGTACACATTTTATTACAATAAAACTCTTAATGAAATCTGCAGTTTGGACGCTTTTTCTACATTAGTTTCGACAGGGTGATCCCAAAGATCTTCGTTTTGTTTCAATTTGTTGACGGTCCCCTATGGGATTTCGGTGAAAAATCTTCGCGAAACTATATGACCTGTACTACTTTCTTTACACACCTGGAGTTTCATAATAATTCCTTATTTATATTACTAGATATTCAACAAAATATCTAATATCGAAAGTGTCAAAGTTTTTTTTTTTTTTTTTTTTTTTTTTTTTTTTTTTTTTTTGCTGAGACTATAGTGCGTCTCCTCCTTCGGGCTGAAAGAGATAGAGACCTCTCTTCTGCAAGTGTTGCGTCTTCTGAATACAGAATCTTCGGATTCATACTGATCTCAGAGTCTTTGGACTGCACTGCGAGACACATTGAGCCGTATAGCAATATCGGCCTATGACACCCACATTTATTCCCTTCTCGCCTCCCACCACATTAATAAATAGTGCAAACGACTTCTTCTCGACTTTTCTAGACTCTACTAGTTTTTTGAACAAAACTGATAACAATAGTTCAAATACAGCAAAACTTACACGCGAATTTAAGAAAGATTCGTAATTGCATATTTTTTTCTCTCATTCTCAAATATCTATTATTTTCCATAAAATAAAAGTAGTAGCCGTAATTTTTACGTAAGTTTTTTTTAGAGATTATCATTGTCATTTATATAAACTATGAAGTTTAATCCGACTGCCATTTTTTTCTCGTGAGCTTCGAAAAACATGTTGTACCTTAGCTTTTGGACGCCAGTGTATTTGAAAAATTTACATTCTGATTACACTATATTGATTTTATTACACTTTGCTGTTTTTTCTAAACCTAGCGTTAATTTGTGATGTAAGCTAATAAGTCTGCATGACATAAGCTAAAAAAATGCAAGAATATTTTGAACGTAAAAATAATCTCCATACAGAGGCGGTCAAAAGTTTCCGATCAGCAGTTTTTTTTATTAATTTATAAGTATACCTTTATGAAAAGGAATATCTAAGTGATTTATATACATCTTATTGACATAATAGTTTGGAACTTATTTATGGGATAACATATAAATATTAATAAATTTAATTGACAAAATTAAGTATAGGAGAAAACGCATGTTCTCAAATGTTTCCGGCTATCTTCGCAACCCAGCAAACATAGAGCTATCGATAAACAATCTTTCCATAGCCGCTTTGCTGTTACCGACAATATTGGCACGATACCATCACGCTGTATCCGTTCTTACCCTTTTTGAAAAGCCGGGCGACTGCCGCTCGACTGTTAGGCACACAGTCGATACGCTATCGCATCCCCAGCATAAATTGAAAAAAAAATTGTATTGCTGGCGTGATTTATCCTGGAGCTATGTTTGCTAAAAATACCTAAAAAGTATTTTCAGCGTAGGATGACGTTGGGATCGACCTCAGGTTTCCAAGAACAGAAAGTGGGTGCATCAACAAAGTGGCCACTCAGTCCCGTTGAGGGTGATTTTATGGCGTAATAAAAGGATAACATTTCGTTAAGGGATGCGTTTGTCATTGAAGGTAAACAGTTGATGGAAAAGTTGCAATTTTGATATGTTTGCATATTATTTTTTATTTCTGTATTACTAAATAATGTAGTATTATTTATTTATTTATTATAAATTTATTTTTTGTAATTGCCTTATGTTGAAATAAACTAAAGTTAATATTAAAATAAATGAAATAATTATCATAGCGAATTAATTATAGCAAAAGAAATTATCTTTCTTTAAAATTTAAGAATTATGTATTTGATAAAGTGAATTATTTTTAGAGGTTTTGTATTAGCTAATATTTTTTAATAAAGATTCGTAATGTAACTACATGCATTGCATTAATTTATAATTTTATATTTCTAAAATGGAAGAACTTATTTTCATAAACAGTAAGTTAGTAATTTATAAAATTTAATTAGATTAAGAATTCCTTTTATGTCATTTGTTATTTATCAATATTTTTAATAAAAAAATAAAATAAAAATATTAATTTATATCAATATTTTTTTCTTTAAGTAGCTAATATTTATTAGGGAGGATATTTCTGAATAGTTCTGTAAATTTAAGAATAATTTAGTATCAAATAAAATCGGTGAATTTAGAATTTTTTTGTTGATACAATTTCGTTTTAGGAATTATAATGTTATTAAACGTGTTAGATTAAATAATATACACTGCTCAAAACAATTAAAGGATATTTGAAGTTTTATATAAAATAAAGATATAAACGAAAAATTTTTTTTGCCGAAAAGAGAATAAGAGAATCACAAATGCAAATTTTTCTGGTTTTCAAACTGTGGAGTATGCAAATTTTGAGTTCGACGTCAAAAACGTCGCTTCAGCGGCAGCGAATGAAATTTGACTTTCAACTGGATAAAAGAGAATGAAGAAAAGGATGGTCGGCATTCAGTGATTGCTTTGTTTCGATGAGTACGATGTCTCAGCGAAGTCATTTGACAGATTCAGAAGCTTGGAGAATTGTTGCTAGGTCAGAAGGGGGCCAAACTCAAGCCGAAGTAGCGCAAGCCATTGGAGTGTCACAAAGTGTCATTTCCAGGATCTGGAACCGTTTTTTGGAGAATGAATGTGCAAGCCGAAGACCAGGGCAAGGTCGTCGACGAGCAAAAACGCCCAATAAAGATCGGTATTTAGCGTTAACAGCTCGGAGACACCGAAACATGAACGCTACTCTTCTCCAACAACATCTTCGCTGGGCTACAGGCACCACGATTTCAACTCAGACTGTCCGAAACAGGCTTCCTGCTGTAGGTCTGTATGCTCGCCGACGGATGGTATGTGTTAGATTAATATCAAGGCATCGTCGCGACCGCAGGGAGTGGGCAACCGAGCATGTCAACTGGAGGTGAAATGAATGGAGCAATATTCTGTTTTCTGACGAGTACGTTTTTCTGTGCATCCGGATAATTGGCGTATTTTCAACTGGAGGGACCGTGGCAGTAGGAATAATCCTGCTTTCGTGCACGAAAGTGTCAGATTTGGCGGTGGAGGGGTGTTGGTGTATGGTGGCATCTCCATTGACGGGCGCACTGACCTCTACATCATTCGAGATGGTGCTCTGACTAATCGCCGATTTAGGGATGAGATCCTCAGACCTATTGTAGTCCCTTACGCTGCAGCAATCGGAGATAACTTCATTTTAATGGACGATAACTGCAGGCCACATCGAGCAAACCTATTGGAGGATTTCCTTTTCGAGGAAGGAATTGTTCGAATGGAATGGCCAGCGTCTTCTCCAGACATGAATCCAATCGGGGACGTTTGGGACGCTCTAGGAAGACGAGTTTCTGGCCGCCAACAACCCCCACAAAGTCTTCAAGAACTGGAAAGAGCTCTTCTGGCAGAGTGGGGCAGAATACCCCAACTCGTCATTAACAGCCTCATTGAGTCCATGCCTCAAAGGTGTTCAACGTTGCTGGCCGCCCGTGGAAACCATACCTCCTACTGAAAATGATTTTCTTTGCAGAAAATACCTTTTCTTATTCTTTTTTTCTCATATGCACAAATTGTGTTTTTTTCCTTTTGTACACAAATGCCCAATAAAATGCAATTTTTCTGCCAAATATGTGTAATTTATTCTCATATAACCTACTATGTCTGTCGACCATGTATCAATCAGCTAAAAAGTTTCCCAGATACAAAATCCATCTAAAACTGCAATATCCTTTAATTGTTTTCAGCAGTGTATATTTGTATTAAAAAAAATAATAATAATAATAATAATAATAATAATAATAATAATAATAATAATATTGTAATTAATCAATTTTTATTAAAATAATTACTTCATGTCATTTGATAACTTACTGCAGAATATATTTTTAGTGAATATATATCAATATTACTTACTTTCGTTTGGTAATTTTTTTAAAGGGGAGGGGGGGTTAAGAATCTTTCACTTGAATTTTAAGGTCAAAAAGCTGGATAAAATTCATATATTTTTATAGCTTGTAAAATAATTTTAAACATTTTTTAATATTTTGTTTTTTTAACAACAATAAAAAAAAATTATTTCTTTTAAAAAGAATATATAATTAGAAAATAAGTTGAATAAACTTATGAAGTATTTTTTATAATTATTATTTTTTTTCACGATAAAAATTATAATGAATAATAATTTTAAGGAGCAATTAAAATATGTTTTTTGCTTATTCAAATAATTGTAAGTGCTTTTTTAAATGAATAGAAATAAATATCTAAATAAATATTGGCTATTTTTGAAAAAAAAAATTTTAATGCCTGTTAGCATTTTATATGAAATACATGAAATTTAGATATCTTGTCAAAGAAACTCAAACAAAATTTAGAAAAAATAAAAAATAAATGTCGGTTAAGAGTAAAAATTTTTAATTCCATCCAATGATGGCAAATCTAATCGAGCCACTATCAGAAATCACGTATCGGTCCTGCGTCACTAAGTCGCTTGCCGATATAAAAACATAAAAGGACCGTTTCCAATAACCGGCAGCTCTAAAAGCAGATTCTTATGTTTCAGTTGAGGATATGCTGCCGACACTTTACCAATACCATAGTATCCATGCCGACACATAACCGACACTGACAGCTACAACCTGATTGTGTGCCGAAAGTTATGTGTTAGCCGGGAAGTTTGGGAAAAAATTATTGTAATAGAAAATAACACAGATTAACAAAATTTAGAAATAGTATTTTATCACTATACATTTAATATTAAATGTTTTGGCGCAGCAACGTGACAATGATACAATCAACGTTTGAAGATCGTCTATGGTGCGTTTTTTCATACTTGTAATTTTTTTGGGGGAAATTTCCGCTGAATTGGAATATTTATAGTTCTTCACACGTTTGCCAACTTATTTTCAAAGATTTTCTATTGGATTCGTGTCAGGCGTTTGAGCTGGCCATTTCAAAAGCAAAATTTTTTTATACGAAAGGTATTGCTTGTCGAGCTTGCATACTTTGATTAAGTCGTTATCATCTTACAACAAATAATTGCGACCACAATTTTTCCTCTTAGAAGGCAGCAAATAATCATACAAGATAGCCTTATATATTGCATAATTCATCTTGCCGCGGATTTCAAGTAACGGACAATACTTTTTGAAAAAATACTTCTGAAATTATATTGGTCATCCGTCATGCTTCATCATAGGAAAACGTATGTCGAATTATACCTTTTCTTGTTAGATCATCGGACGTACTTTCTGCCATCACTCCCAAAAAAGTTTGAAATTAGATTGATGGAAAAAATAGAACTTTTCTCCAGTTTTCCCTTGATAAGACTTTGTGTTCTTTGGAAAATGCCAGTCGAATAAGTTGATTTTTTTTTTTTTTTTTACCGATAAAATTTTTTTAACACCAACTCTTCCGTAAAATTCTGCATCAAATCAGCATCTTGATAAGATCGGCTGACTTATTTCAGCAATATTTTCATTCTGTAAATCGTTGGATATTGCAAAGTTATTTTTATGCGGGTCATCAACTGTTATTCTCCTAATTTTTTTCCTCCACAAGAATAGTCACTTTCTGGGGTCTTCCGAACCTCAAAAAGTCCTAAAGGGCATGGCCATCTTTATATAATTTTTAATTATCGTTCACTGTTGGTGCCGATCTATAAATTTGACGCAATATTTTAATAAGACTGGTCTTTTAACGGTGAACTTATCACTCTGTTACGAACAATAATTGCTGAGAACTTAAAGTATGCTATTAGCTTTGATTCATTCACAATCACTACCAAAAAACATTTTACCGATAGAAAAAACTAAGGAATAATGAGTGGCTGGAAACTTTTGCACACACGAATTTCAAATTCTACCCTTTTGCATGAAGTGTGTTCAGTATCCAATCAAAATGATCACCTAGTCAGAGGTCATTCACATTGTCCTAACTTTTGATGCAATTGAGTTTCTTCTTCGCTGAAAACTTGATGTAAAAAAATCAAAGAAACTCACTAGCCTGAAACTTTTGTCTGCCATTCTATCTGTTTAAATATATGTGCTATTCCTACAAATATCAAGGGACATATTTTACAGTATACAGTTGTTTATATTATACAGCAATAGATCATTTCGTGTATTTTAATTTGCATTACCAAATATCATTTTTCTTAATTTTTTGGCTCTCTGGCTGTTCTTGTTGTCGAATCGACTTTGATAAATATGAGGTATAGCATATTCTTATAATTAAGAATTTTCAGAAGAATCCGACAATAAAGTTTACATTTATATTTTCGACAAAATGTCTAAAATTGAAAGTGTCCGATTATCAACGGTCATATAGTGTATGTTTCTGTATAGAGAGTAATATTCTTTCTTATATGCACACATAAATTTAAATCATTTAAGCGGTGAATTCTTAATTTTTTTACAAGAAAATGAAAGAAAATGGAATAAAATACTTCCTTTGCTAAGCTTATGAATATATTTCTACTTTGAAATAAAAAGCTACTCAAATTGACTTTTTTCTTTCTGAAATTTCCAACGTATACTTTATCAAATTTGCGAGATTGACATTCAATTTTCTATCTTTGCGGGAGATAATCACTCGTGAGTCACTGGAGAAAGTTGTCTTTAGATGTCTTTTTAGAGTTGCAATTCTTGTTGACAGTAGAAAGAATATTAAAGGATCTGCATTGGAAGTCATAGAATGTTGTTGAAAGATATCTACTATTATACAGAATATAAAATATTTGGACTTATTTTCTGTATAGATTCTCATATATTATGCATAAAAAAAATTTCATTAAATTATCATATTAAATTATCATCAGCAGCATTAGTTATATTTTTCAGTACAAGATTAAAATTCTCACTAATGTAAAAAAAATAAATTTATATTATTTATTTGAGAGAGTTGTCCATTTACTGAAAAAAAGTAAGAAAATTTAAACGCTTCCGTCCGAGAGAGATGATGTGAAGTTTCTGAATATATATGTATTTTGAAATAAAAAGTATTTTGTATTTAAATTTTGCAATGTATGTTTTGTTAAATTTTCGATAATGACATTGGATGTTCTATACTTTCGGGATGTGATCTTTAGGGATTGATAGGAGTAGAATGTCTTTTGCGGTCTTGTTAGAATTGCAATTCTTGCTGACAGTAGAAAAAAATACTAAAAAGCATTGGAGGTCATACAATGTTGTTTAAATATACCAACTATGATATATGATATAAAAACAATTGTCCATGTTCAAGTTTTCTGTCACGATTCTCATGCTTTATGCGTAAACAATATAGGTTTACTTTATTTGTAGTTGTACTAATTTCCTCTCAGCCATTTCATGAGATAGATAGATGGAAGTATTTTAATTAGAGTGATGTGGAATATTTTACTATTAAAGATCGGTTTTCATAATTAATCATTATAATTCTGTATAAAAATTTTTAATTCCAAACAATTAAAATATATTTGCTCAAATAACACACTATATACAAATTAATCCCTTTATAGAAAATTTAATGTGAATTTAAGTACAAACATAAACTTTATATTTCAGATTCCACGAAACACCATATGTATATCACAAAGATTTTGTGTTTTATTACTGAAAAAGGTTTAACTATTATATAAATATACGTAAAATCACACACACATGTACAGACAGCATATTTCAGATGTGTATATTGCTGGGACGATTACTGTTTCTAAACCAATAGGAGACCGTCATTATCACGGTCAAGTACACGCCCACACAGTTTAATTGACAGGAACTCGTGGACAATTGATCGTGTGTGTTTGTTATTTATTTGTACTCGGATTGTTTGAATTTGTACTCGGTAATTAAAAATTAAAGGTACGAAAGAATTTTTTTTTTCAAAATGACTGAATTTTATTTACTTCAATTAGAAATAAACCTCTGTTCCTGAAATAAATAAATAAATAAATAAATAAAAATTAAAGTAAGAATTTTGCTTATACGGATATTTTCGCAGAATACTTTTTTTCTTATTTGTTTAATATATATATAAATCATTTTGGAACGATATTTAGAATATTAAAAGGGTTTGAAATATTTTTTTTAAATGTCTTATTTATTAATAAAAGACAGCCTCCAATAATTAAAAAAAAAAATCACCAATGGACTCTCGGCCCGCGATGGACTCGAACCCATATCCTCCGGTTTCAAGCTCGACTCTCTAACCATTCAGCCAGTCAGCTCACTTTCATCCGCAAAAGATTATCGTTATAATTAGCACCGTCAATTGTCTACGAGTTCCTGTCAATCAAACTGTGTGGGCGTGTACTTGACCGTGATAATGACGCTCTCCTATTGGTTTAGAAACAGTAATCGTCCCAGCAATATACACATCTGAAATATGCGTACAGACAGGGTGAGTCATAAATATCGAAATAATAGGCTATCTCCTTAAGGGGGCTCAGGGGTTGATCGATACGGAAAAACATGTAAACAGTGCTCTCGCTTAGAGTCCATATGAAAACAGAAGTATTCAGTGTAATTAATTTAAACTTTCTGACATTTTAAAGGTATGTTTGTAGTCTTATAAAATTATAAAATTAAATACTTCAATGTAATATAATAAGAAATATAGCAAAATTTATGTAACACAATTTTCGAGAAAAAAATTATGTGTTATATCACCAACACCAATATATCTTAACTTAAGAACCTAATTTTGCTTTAAAATGATCAGGAAACTTTACTCTATAGAATGAATTAATGATATAACAATCACACGAAAAAAACCCTATTAAAAATTTTTTCAAACTTAAAAATTTAAAAAACCCTAAAAAATACAACATTTGTTTCATTAAAAATACTCAAAATATTAAACTATCTAAACTATATTAATTCATTCTACAGATAATGATGTTATATGCATGCAAAAAAAAAAAAATTAAGCTATTCCATCATATAGTTTTTTTTAATCTTGGTGTTAGTCGTCAAAAATCAAGTTTTGAGAAAACGCTACTTAAAGTTGAAATTATATGGGTGCGGCTATGAAAGTGTTGATACATAAATCCATATAACTCTGTTAAAAATGTAAATATTTTTATGCAGTTTTTTGCATTGGGTTAAGAATTAATTGAATAATCAAATTAGATCATAAAAAACGAATCGATTTTTTGAAAAGTTTTCAATCTCTGAGCCCCCTTAAACCCCCTTAACCCCTGAGCCTCTAGACCGATACTTCCATTTGCAAAAAAAAAATAAATAAATAAATAAATAAATAAATAAATAAATAAATAAAAAGGTGAAATTTCTGATAAGATAGGTTGCAACTCCATGGGGGGGTCTATTTGAAAAAATTCAAAAATTAAATTTTTATACGGCCCCCTTAAAGCAAAAATTCCCAATTACGAAATTATTCCCCATTCATTCCTAAATTGAACCAAAAAAATTTCATCTCCATATCTGAAAATCAGACAGGGATATTAAAATCCGAAATTCTCCAAAATTCGTGACTTACAACACTTTACCATGTCTATAAATGAAGAATTTTTGTCTCGTTTTCAAAGCAAATGAGTGATCGTTCACAAATTTTCCGTATTAAATGTCGATTCAAGACCGTGCTCCTTATTTGGACATAATAAAGCATTTATTGTTTTAAATCAAAACTTGTAAACAAAATATGTTGATCGATAGCACTGGAGGTCTGCATGGATCGAAATTTCTAAGTCCGGTCCCATACCGACTCACAACGGAAAAAAATTCTGCCCGGCATGGAAAAATAATAAAATCATAATCCGGACCAGCCTGGAAAAAAAGTTAAAACATAGCCCACTTCAACCGTGAATTTCTACATTGTTTTTTACTTCAGTAGATTTAAAAAGTTTTCCGCGGGGAGGAGTTATGACCAAAAATATTTAATTTAGCTTTTCGTTTTTTTTTATATTTATATTTTTTATTATTAAAGAAGTGCCAAAGGCTGTCATATATTTATTTTATCAATGAATCCCTGTTTATATCTAAATGTTTCACTATATTTTAATATCGCTAATCCATGCGTTGGAGACTTGGAAAAAGTTTATACAGTAAAACATTTTAAGACGGAAGAACATAGGAAAGAAAAAAATGCGTACTAGACAAATGCCCTTCCTAGGAGGGGTAAAGGGAGTTTATTTTTTCTCAGGTATTATTTTATTCGTTTTGCATGTATCAACGCATTTTTTGTTTAAGACAGAATTCCGTCATAGGCAGATTTTTTTTCTGGTTTTATTGTGTTTAATTTTTTAGCATCTAAATATACTATTCTTCAAAAAATAAAGTTTTTTTTTTCTTTTTAAATAAAAGCGATCTCAAAATCTATGTGGTTTTCGTAAAAATTTTGATTGAACCGCATTTTAGTTATTTTATGCACGTATTAGGCCAGTCAGAGACAGTGGACCTTATTAAAAATTATGAATTGTTAAAGAAAAAAGTACAAACTTGAAACATGCCATTTTTAATTATTTTATATTAATTTTCTTTCGGGCAAAACTGAAAAATTATTTACTTTTGAAAATAAGATTTTTTTAAAGTTATATTAGTTTTTCAATAAATATTTTTAAAAGTTCTAAATGTAACATTGAAAAACAGAAACTCCAAAACAAAAAATCAGATCTAAAATCAGATTTTCATCTCTAATTAAATGGAAAGAAATTGAAATCCGATAAATAATGTTTGGAGTTTTAACGATTTTTAATTATCCCATTTAAATAAGTACTAGTCATGTGAAATTTTTATAAATTCTATGTTAAATTTTAGGATGTGATTTTTTTAGCAAATTATAGGGCTAACCATCACAAAAAAAGAAAAAAAAATACAAAATTCTAACTCAAAAGATTTTTTACACGTTTCCTAGAACTGTTAAACTAGCATTGTCTTTTGAAATTCGCGCATTTCAATTTGTGTCTAATCCTTTAAAACCTGATGAATTATTCAAAGGGCTATAACTCTGTAAATTTTGAGGATATGAATATGAAACATTTTGTGTTTTATTCAGGACTGGATAAGGAAAGTTTTCCTAATTGGAATTTTTATACTACGGGGGTCGTGTAAAAAGTTAATTTTCGTACTTTTTCCAATAGACCCCGCCCCCCATAGAGTTGCAACTTATCTTATCAAAAAGTTTACCTTTTTAATGAATTTTTGGAATTGGAAGTATGGGTCTAGGGGCAATATTTAAAGAGAGAGCCTATTGTTTCGATATTTATGACCCAGCCCGTATAAACGTATTTTTAATATACAATATGTAAGTTCATTGGAATTTTCTTATAATTCATTGCTTTTGTGTTAAATTTTTATATTCCTCTTATTATATAAGGCCTATCTTTTTTAATTTAAAATAAATAAGAATGTCTTATAATTATATCCTTGCATTTATTTTACCTAGCATTAAACGCTATTAATTTTTTTAAAAGAGACATTTGGGTAAGTATAAAAATTAGAAAATGTTTTTTTAATACTGATAAAAAAAATATAAAGTGTAAAAGAAAGTGCATAAAAATTATAAAATCGAAAACAGTATTATGGTTTGGTTGGGTAGCGGATTGCTGAGAAATTTATTAAAACAATTACAAGTGTTTCCAAAAAGATATAAAATTCTATGAAAAAAGAATTTTAAAATCCTAAAGGTTTCTGTATTTATTGTATTTATCACCATACTTTTCACTTATTGTTGCCTCGTGAATGGCTGCGGTGTTTTCTGTTGGATTTATTGTTGTTTACTTTATCTATAATTTGTTACCCATCATTTCATTTAATTATTTTTTTACTTTTTTCTTGATTACAGCTTCATTTTCTTAAGATATTACTTATTTTTACTGTTCCATATTTCAATAAATCCTTAATAGTCTTATTATGTTATCTGTTTTTTTTCTAAGACTTGGCATAAAGCACAGCTATTTGAATTACTGTATTTTAAATGGAAGTACTAAATTTCAGTTTTCCCATACAGCAGGCAGCATTGCAATCTGGTATTCACCGTTTCTGGATTATTTTACTTTTGCTGACTATCGGTTGTGCAGGATGTCATGCGTACTTCTTTTGTATAATTATAATCTTTATCTGCCGAAACTAGCCTTTTTCGCGCCCAGGGCAAACATGAATTTAGGCGCACCCCCAACTCTCTACATATATGAATTCTTTGTATCAAACACACCAAACAAAATCTTAATTTGGCGCCCCCTTCACCTTCTTCGCGCCCGGGGCAAACATGGATTTTGGCGCCTCCCCCCCCCCACCCTCTACATATATGAATTCTTTGTATCAAACACACCAAACAAAATCTTAATTTGGCGCCCCCTTCACCTTCTTCGCGCCCGGGGCAAACATGGATTTTGGCACCTCCCCCCCCCCTCACCCTCTACATATATGAATTCTTTGTATCAAACACACCAAACAAAATCTTAATTTGGTGCTCCTTTCACCTTCTGTTCTGGTGGCGCCCGGGGCACGTGCCCCCTCTGCCCCCCTCTAGTTTTGGCCCTGAATGATGACATTGTTTTTCCGTTGAGTTACAAGTTTTGGATTTATTTTATTTTATTTTTATTTTCATTTTATTTGTTTATTTATTTATTTATTTATATCAATTCTTTTTTCTGCAATACCTTTTAATGATTGAGACTATTCCGATACGTTTTAAGGAGCTAGATTTTGTTTTTCTAAGCATATTGCTAACAAAATTTGGCGAAATAACACATCTGTTCAATGAGTTAGCATGCATAGAACCTCTGAAGAATATCTATGCTACTCATAATTTTAAAGTGACTACATTTTTGTTTATCCTGTTTATTATTATTTATTTATTAGTTTCGAATTTTATTTTTTTATATTTTTGAGTTTAATTTTAATACACGCACACACATATATATAATTTTATCCTTCAAAGTTAGCTACATTTATCAGAAATAGTATTGCACACATATGAAATATGTCTTTTAGTGCGTGAGATAATGTTATATAATTTAAAATGAAATAGAAATGATCTTAAATACTATTTTCTTTCTTACATAAATTTCTCAAAGTATCTTTATAAAATACTCGACTTCAAATTCTGTATTCTGTTTCTGAGTGATAATACTATCAGTGTCTCAAATGAAAACAGTTGTTGAGAATTGCCATATTTATTGATAAGGTAAATATGTGTTAAAGATTCATTATATGATCTAAATAATAATATCATCTAAAACTTTAAATGTGTGTTGTTGTAGGATATTCTCTCATATTTTCGATATGAACTTCTTTTATTAGATATTTCTTATGTGAAATATATTGAATTACACGTAAAACAAAAAAAATCTAACAATTAAATGGCTTATTTTAACAAACAAAAACAATCAAATCATATTAACGTCTAAATAAAGACTGCGATGTATAGTTTTATATCTTAAAATTTATGGTGTTCTAAAATTTTAATAAAAAGAAGTTTAATAGTCTGATATATATTAAAAAAATAAATACATTAAAAAAACTGTAAAAACACAGAAAAAAGTGACAGTTTTTGTAAATATACAATAGTTTTCGGTTAATTTCATTCGATCAAATTTCTCCATCATCAGTTTATCAACATTAACTGAAGGATTTTCATCTTTATTTTAACCCGCAGTTAGTTGCGCATCAGTCTTTTCGCCGCTCGAATTTTTTTTTCTTCTGATTAACCCACCTCCCCTTAATGTTACAATGGTGAAATGCCGGGTAGCTGACCTTCACTGTTCGACCTTCTGTCCTGAGAAATTACAAGTCATTCCCATGTTTTTTCATGATTTTATTGCCTTCTAAAGTTAAATTCGGTCTGAATGGCCGGCATGCGATTACTAACGTAGCCGAAGTTTTTTCTTCCAAACATTCTTCCTTCCCACTCCCCGGAATTTCTCAGAAGGGGGCTTCTAGGAATCACGGAATCTCTTCGTTTCCTGTCCCTCTCTCTTTTTTCTCTTTCTGCTTTTATGCTGCTACAGTTTTTTATTATTTTTGCAATGCATCAAAAAAATGTTAACTGTTCAAGAAGTTTTAACACTTTTTGACATTTTAGAAATAGACTATATTAACAATGAATCCATTACATCAGAGGAAGACAATTATATAGCATATAGCTCTAAACAAAGATGAGGAAATTGATAATGAAGAGTCACTGTATCGCGACCGTACATTTTTTTCTTTTTTTTGGGGGGGAGGGGGGGTGGATAACATTTCAAAATATGGAAAAAAAATCCCGCGAGAACAAATGGAACAAATGGAAGACAGAGACAAAATATTATTGTCCGGGAAACAACAGGAATGCGCGACAGCGCAAATCATACCACCTTGACAGTATTCGATGCTTGGAAACTACTTTTTAATAATTCTGTTCTTGAGGAAAAAATGAACTATGCAAATAAATACATATATAAACATCAACCTAATTTTTAATACAATAAATAAGAATAAATTCGAATAAATAATAAATGTCCGTTTACTTTTTTTTTACTGATGAACATTACGGGAATAAATTCTCTTTTTTTTTTTCAGAAAAATGCGGGGGAAAAGTTGTTCCTCGCTATTTTTTGAAAGAACTTGCTTTTGATTTAATAAGTTACCATATAGATAAAACAAAACAAACAACATCATTGCCAAATCTTTTGAATAGAAAGGTTACAAAATGTTGTGGAAAACCAGAAAAGAAAAAAAAGTTGTCTAACCTTCTAAAACTAACTGGGTTTTTACACAAACTGGAAAACAAAACAATTTCTCAACACTGTAGTTGTGTATCTGCAAAGAACATACTTATAATTTTTGTGTGGACTGTGCAAAATAATACAAATTTTCTGATATAGATTGGAACACATGCAAATAGAAAAAACTTTTTTTGGATAATTTTGGTAATATTTATACTATAATTTGAATAAGTACTTTTCTCAAATTATATCTCTTTTTAAATGTTTGATGTCAATTAAAATACACATTATTTAACAATGTCTTAAAAACTTTTTTATTTATTTATTTATATATTTATTTATTTATTTACGCAAATTCAAATAGTTCCTAATGCTGAGATCTAACAAAGTTAACTTTCTTGGTATTTAGTTGCACAAATCATTTTTCAATAATAATGTTTTTCTTTCCAAAAGTGAATTTCATTGAAACTAAATTACACTTTCATAAAAATTATTAAATGTTACAAATTAATATTTATTTTCATTAGACATTACATTTTTTAAACATTGATTGTAAAAATGAAAATTATTAAAATCACTGCTGACGGTTTTTTTACCAAAACTGATTTATCTCTATCAAATTTAATATCTACATGTGAAAATCATATATATTATAAAGCAGAAGTTCTGAAACTTCCAAACGGGTGTTTTCAAAAACTACCCGATGGATCTTTTTGCCGATTATATCATTCGATAGGAAATATTTTTGCGGAGGTTTGTGATACAAATATACAGGGATAACTCTGATTTTTCGTACTAAATTTCGTATTTTTCGGTTATTTTTGACAAAAGGGTTGCCAGTAGCTGTTTTTGGCGAAAATTACAATTGCTAAAAGAACTAAAATGGCTATATCTATTAGAAATATTACAAATATCTTGCAAATAATAGCAGAAAATAACTACTGATAATAATAATAATATTAAAGAAAAACAGCTTAAATGAGGCGTAATATTATAAAAATATATTTATCTTGAAAATGAAAAAAATATGCGATAATGAAAAAAATAATGCTTAAAAAAATAAATTAACGCAAAATATAACAATTGGTTTAACTTTTGGCGACTTATCCCTGGCGTTAGAATAAAAACCTGAATTTCAAAAATTGATTAAATGAATTTTGAATGATAGTTATTTCCCTTTTTATTATTTTCTTTCTCTTTTTTATCGAATTTCCGTATAATATAACTTACAGCAGAAAAAAGTAGATCTGATTGTAAAAGACACTGTAAGTTGTGAGTTACTATTCGTTTCTATACCATTTTCATCTTGCTTTTGTCGCCAAAGAATGTGTTTTTAAGCCGAAAATGCACTACTGACTTAATGCCTGACTTAGATTCTTAATGGTCGCAAATGTAATGGCATAATGTTTTTTTTTTTCAAGTGAAGATAATTTTTAGAGTATATTTTAATATTCAATCGTAAATAATATAGATATGAGTATAACTCTTTTATTTCTTTTTGCAAATGTTTTCATTGTTAATTTAATTTTTCTTGCGCCATTTCGTCAATTTCACTTACAGGAAAAATTTCAGCTTTAAAATTTAAAAACTGAAGAAGGAAAGATTACCCTATCGATTAAAAATCTACCCCCAAATTCCAAGATTAACCTTTAGCTTTCGGGACAGTGAAATCTAAAATATCCTTTTACAACGGGAGAACTGACGCGATTTCATCCCCCTTTCTTAATGACCCTTCACCGCAGGTGACCAGAAAATGCTGCTATCATTTGGAACATGTGTTAATGATTTACACGTTCGTGAGAAAGTAAGGGAATTTTCTTCCCTAAGAGAAATTTGTTTCTGTTTACTTGTCGGAATCGAAAGTAATGCTTTAGGTTCGTTGAAAAGATGTAATTTATAATGATAAAAATGATCTTTTTCTGTGAAGTGCGTGTCATTAAATAAAACATATATTAGTAGTAATTGAGAGGTCTTTTTAAAAAATAATTAGAAAACTTGATGGATGTTTATTGAATGTTTTAATAGCATTTGGTTTCTTGAAGGGTATAATCTAAAAATGAAGGTTTGTTATAGGCAAAATTACTATAAGTATATATGGTAATACAAAAATACATTATTTTAAAAAGTGCTAAATTTTCAAATATTTAAATAACGCATAAGTGATTTCCTTAAGAATCATTGTTAATATTATTTCAACGATTTAAATTAAAACAGAAAAAGAAATTTCACGATAAGAAAAAATTAGAAATTAACATATAAGGAATCGTTAAACAATATGGTAACAAATAATAAAGAGATATCTAACGTAATTTATGTTTCCTATTAAGGTCTTTGTTTTTAACTATAATTAAAACGAATATTTACGAATAGTACTACTGTAATTTAATCTGTAAAATAATTAACCGACTATTACTATAAAGAAATATTGGATGATGTCTGGATATGAAAATTCTGTCAACACAGCAGAGAAGAAGATTTTGGTGTTAAAATTTCTTCAATGGCTTTCAACCCTTCCGCCGTTTGCAGTCTGCTAACTGTTACTTTTAATGCCCAAAATACCAAGTGGTACCAGTAATTTTTTTTATCACAGTTTGAATTTCATAGTATATGTGAAAAAGAGCTTTTAGTTATTTTCAAATAAATTTGTAAATTTCAGAGTTAATAAATTAATTAAGCATTTTTTGAACATAAATACCTTGCCCCTGAAATGGTTAAAAATTGATAAATACATGCAGTCCTCTTGTATTACTATAAAAAGAGACAATCAAAGCTATCTGGCGCTTCCGTTTGTATTTTCGTGGTTTAAAAAAATAAAGAAATAAAAAAAATAATTAAAAAAAATAAATAATTAAAACGGAAAAAAACGCTTTGACTAAAGCGCATCCATAAAAAAGCTAACATATTTAAAATCACATCATATTTAAATGAGTCCAATAATTCTACACTTGGTTTATCTTAGAATATAAATACTAGAATAAGATGATTTTTTGAAATTTTGACGTTATTGCTCTGCCGAGGCTGAGGGAGGGAAGAAGAAAGGGCTTTAAAAGTTATCTCAAAACCTCTCATTGTCATAATGATCAATTTTTGTAAGATATGGAGAATTAGAATATAAACACTGGGTACTATATATATATTTTAAATTCAGTCTCCCTTGTTCTTCTGTGTATGTTGGTGGGGGACGGGGAGGTCTTCAAACTTCAAATCTATCATGGCTTTAGAAGATAGCATTGTCAGAATGTTTTCGAAGTTTATAAATAACAGATCAGATGAGATTCTGTTAATTTGCTTATTTCCCGCTTTTCAGAAGGGGGAGTAAATAAGCTATGATTATCTTCCTCATAAAACTGTACAACGGGACATTATCATTTTATATAAAAATACCCCAAATTTCATAAAAAGCTGAACGTAAAAGCTGAACGAACTGTCTATTTTCCCCTTGTGTGAGAGGAGCGGAGTGTCTAAAAACTCCGAATCTATCACGGTTTTTTTGCACTTAAAAAAAATGCTATATTTCCCTTGTTATACTCTCTATTTATGCAAAAATCAGTAGAAATGTTGTTCAATATCCATATATTTCTACTCTGCATCGACAGATTGTTTCGTATAATTTAATGTAAAGAGGGTTTCCAAATATTATAGTTTTTCTATGGTTTTTTTTTTCCTATCGGCTCCCTAAGTTTCCTTCTTATGAAATGGGCATTCATAAATATGAGGTCAAACATCGTCTTTGTCATCATGGATTTTCAGAAGAATCCTATAAATATGTTTTTATTTTAAATTCGACAAAATGTCAATAATTGAAAGTGTTCGGCCATTAATAGCCAATTAGTATGTAGTTCTGTAACATTTTACTTTAATCTCTTACATTTAAAAAGCACCCATACGAATTCCTTTTTTCTGCGAATTAAGTGTGGAGCTGGGGAAAAAAGTACGAATTTAAAAGTACATTTTTTTCTCTATACAATGTGTAAAAATTTAAAATGTGCGATACTTAGAAGTGTAAAATTTGCAAAATCGAAAATTGCAAAACCGAAATTGCATGGAAAAACGCTGCGCATTTTAATTTCTTTTCTTTTCTTTTCTTTCCTTTTTTTTTTTTTTTTTTTTTTTTTTTTCAATTTTAAGAGAAAATGGGAGTGATTCTGTTGCCACAATTACAAAAGTGGTACTAAAAACTATAAAAAAATTAGTATCTCAAAAATAAATTGAGATAGAGTTTTCAAACAAATTGCACTTAAAAGTACATTTTTCTTTCTATACAACAGTATAAAAATTAAAAATGTGCGATGGTTAGAAGTGTAAAAATTTGTTGTAGTGAACATTGCAAAACCGAAATTGCATGGGAAAGTGTTGGCATTGGCAAAATTACGTATGCGTTACGCACAGATACGTTTCGCCTTTATAATATAGATACATATTTATGAAATTTATGGTATTTTTATTTAGAAACAAAGAGATTGTATAGTATTTTCTATTTTTCCGTAAAGGCAAGACACTGTGAAAGAAGCTGTAAAAGTTAGCTTTTTAAACAAAATTTACAAATGAAGGTAAAAAAAGACATTAATTATTTTAATTTATATGAAATTCAGACTTTTGAACCATCCTGTGTTAGAGTAACAATCCCACCGCCATAGAAATATGATTCTTCAAATTAAACGAGTGTACCGCAGAAATTTTGAAGAAATTCAAAACTCTTTCCAATTTTTTAGACTTTATTATTATTATTAATTATACTTTTTGCTTTTACTTTTAATTTAATTACATTATTATTTATTATATTTTTTAACAATTGTTTCGCCATGAAAATTTTTAATAATTAAATCATTATTTTTTGTTTTCCCTTGTTTTATTCGAGAATAATAGCTATATAAATAATAATAATTATTACAAACTTTGTGGTTGCAACATTCTAGCAAACAAACAAAAAAAAAAAAAAAAAAAAAAGAAGAAGAAGAAGAAGAAGAAGATAGAGCTACTTTATTTGATCAAAATCGCTAAAAATTAAATATTTTAAATGAGTTTATTTATTTTAATTTATTTATTTGTATTGTTATTAAATTTCTAAAAAAAGCCCTGCAGCAATTTTCATGAAATTTAAATTCAGTCCTTGACCAATTGCAGAGAATAATCTTTCAATGAAACAAACAAAAAAAAAAAAAAAAAAAAAAAAAAAAAAAAAAAAAAAAAAAAAGGCTGTTGAATAGTTTTGAAGTAATTGATCAAAACGATAACAACAACAAAAAAGTGCTAAATTGAGAACTTCTTTTTCTTTTTGGAGTCAGATGAAAAATAACTAAGAAATTATTAATGCAATCTTTATTATGGTTTGCATAAATAAAAATTATTTCATTTGAATTTGACGGTGAATAAGTTATTTAGAAATAATAAATAGTTCTAGAATTCGACAATTTTCTGAAGCAGATAATGTATAATTCCATTCTTATTTATGCAAAAGGTATTGTTGTGCATGACTTTTCAGTAGGGTGTGACCATAGGAATCTAGGAAAAAAAGTGACCGGAAAAAAAGTTATCGGAAAAAAGTGACATAAACTACAAAAGCGGAAAAAAGTGACGCGGAAAAAAGTGACACGGAAAAAAGTTACGCGGAAAAAAGGTGACAAGGATAAAAAGTTACCGGGAAAAAAAGTGACAAAGAATTGATTTTGGGGATTTATTATTGATTTTGGGGATTCATTGCTTAAGTATGAGAGGGGGATCGGGGAGGGGGCTCATAGTTTAGGTAAATCGGTTTTTCATGCTGAATTAACTGTTTTGGTTCAATTTTTGGATATACGTTCATCCTGAAAAGACGCTTGCCTGATTAGTTTTGGGAAGGTACGATTACTCCTCCCCCATCCGTCCTGAATTAGATGAATGGGTTTTTATGCAGAATTGTCCAACGTGACTCAAATTTGCATATAGATTCTTTTCGATAAGGCTTATATATTGTATATAATGCCTGAAGAGATTTAGGAGTGCTAATGATTAAGTATAGAGAGGAACGGGGGATAACCTTTCTAAAATTAAATTAATAACTTTTTACTCATAATTATCCGATTTGCTTAGAATTTTGGACATAGGTTCATTATGATAAGACGTATTTCTGATTAGTTATGGGGTTCTTCTACTTATTATAAAGGGGGCGAGCAATTATATCCCCCTTAAACTAGAAAAATAGGTTTTTATGCAGAATTATCCCATGTATTTCAAATTTTAAATATAGGTTCTTTCTGATAAGGTAGATCTCTGAATAGTTTTAAGGATTTAATATCTAAGTATAGAAGGGGAATAGAATATAACCCACCTTAAATGAAATTACTTTTTACGCAGAATTATCAGATTTGCTTCAAATTTTGGATTATAGAACCATTATGTTAAGGCGTATCCCTGATTACATATGGGGTTATTTTGCCAATTAAAAATTTTGGCGGGTGATTATTCTCCCCCCCCCCCCTAAAATTAGATAAATTGTTTTTTATGCTCACTTATCCGATATATTTCATATTTTGGATTTATGTTGTTTCTCATAAAGTGAATCCCGGAATAATTTTAAAGGTTTAATGGCTAAGTAAACACTGAGGGAACGGATTATCCCCCCCCTTAAATTAATAAATGGCTTTTTACGCAGAATTATCTGATTTGATTCAAATTTTGATTGGGCGTTCATTATGATAAGGCGAAGTCCTGATTAATTGTGGGTTATACCCCGTTAATCGCTCTATACTTAGCCATTAAACCCTTAAAACTATTCAGGGATTCACTTTATCAGGAAGAACCTATATCCAAAGTTTGAAATACGTTGAATAGTTGTGAAAGAAAGAAAACAATTTATTTTATTTAAAGAGTGGAGGATTAATCGCCCGCTTCCCCTATTTAATTATCAAAAGAACCCCATAATTAATCTGATTGCCTTGATTTGGATGCCTTCTTATAATGAATATACATCCAAAATTTCAAGCAAATCGGATGATTCTGCGTAAAAAGCCATTTATTTAATTTAAGGGGGTTTATCCCCCGTTCCCCCTCTATACATAGCCATTAAACCCATAAAACTATTCAGGAATTCACTTTATGAGAAAGATCCTATATCCGAAATTTGAAGTACATCGGATAAGTGTGCATAATTTTTTTAAATCTAATTTAAGGTGTGTACTAAGGTGTATATCACCCGCTCTCCTTTTTAAATACCAATAGAACCCCTTAACTAATCAGAAATATGTCTTATCATAATGAACCCATGTCCAAAATTCAAAGCAAATCAGATAATTCTGCATAAAAAGCCATTTATTTAATTTAAGAGGGGTTTTCTCAATCTCCCCTTTATACTTAGCCATTAAATCCTTAAAACTCTTCCGGAATTCACCTTACCAGAAAAAACCTATGTTTAAAATTGAAATACATTGGATAATTCTGCATAAAAACATATTTATCTAGTTTGAGGGGGAGAATTGCTCGTCCCCCCCCTTTATAAGCAGAAGAACCCATAACTAATCTAAGATACATCTTGTCATAATGAACTTATGTTCAAAATTTTAAGCAAATCGGATAATTATGCGCAAAAAGCCATTAATTTAATTTAAGAAAGGTTATCTTCCGTTCCCCCTCTATACTTAACCCTTAAACGCCTAGAATCTCTTCACGCATTTTATACTATACATAAGCCTTATGGAAAAGATCCTATATGCAAATTTGACACATGTTGGATAATTCTGCGTAAAAACCCATTCATCTAATTCAGGACGGATGGGGGTTGGGTTAATCGTCCTTCCCAAAACTAATCAGGCAAGCGTCTTTTCAGGATGAACGTATATCCAAAAATTGAACCAAAACAGTTAATTCAGCATGAAAAACCCATTTACCTAAATTATGAGCCCCCCCCCCTCCCTCGAAGCCCCTTTCATACTTAACCAATGAATCCCCAAAATCAATAATAAATCCCCAAAATCAATAATAAATCCGCAAAATCAATTCCTTGTCACTTTTTTTCCGGTAACTTTTTTTCCTTGTCACTTTTTTTCCGTGTCACTTTTTTTTCGCTTTTGTAGTTTATGTCACTTTTTTCGATAACTTTTTTCCGGTCACTTTTTTTCCGTTTACCGACCATAGAATCAAGCTGGTTTCTAATGTGAAACTTTCTGAATAATTCTTAACGTGTCGGCATAAAATTGGCAGACCTGGCAGGATAGGATTTTGATAGAATTAGGAATCGAATTAAATTTTTTCATTTTGTTTTTGTTATAAATAAATTACTTATTGACATTACCGCAACAAAAATACAACCAGCAAATTTCCACCTTTCCCTAAATTTCGCGCTCGGAAATTTTGGTCAAAACGCCAACTTTAACATTAATTTCTGAAATGTTTTTGCCTTTATTAAATAAATTGAAAACGCCATTCTATTATATAATTTTTATTAAGAATTTCACGTCTCGTTCATACGTTAACAATTTCGTATGTTTTTGAATAATAAAAACGAATTCAGAAAAGCCTCAAAAACTAACTCCTTTGGGCTTGAGAACAATCATAAGTTCCGTTAATATAATAATAAGTATAAACATTTGATTTTTTTCAATTCAGTGTGTAAAATTACGCACGTAATTTCTAATATTTAGTGCATTAGTAAGAAAAAAAATAATAATGCTTCATTTTACATTCTAAGAGCAAAAGTGTAGTCAAAATTAGCAACACTAAATCTCTAAAACTACTTGCTGAATATAATCTATTCATTATTATGTCTCACAAGCAAGAACTTTTTAAGAATCTTGCAGCAACTGGGGTAGAAACAGCTTTACGTCGTTTGCGTAAACAATGTTTATTTTTTTGCCAAGTTCTTTTCCCGGCATTTCCCTAGGATAATTAACATCCTCCCTACAGAATTTCCCTTGCTCGATACTCAGTCGGACCCCTATTGAGCGAAAGGATCTTAATGATTTCTTCTTCCGCCTGTTGGAGGGGTGGAAGTTTTCGGGATAACGATAATCCCAACCCCGTATTCTTCAACATTGATTTTCTTGGGACTACGGTAATCCCCCCGGAAGCTAAAGGTTAAATGTCAATAATGGATGATCGTAAATGTCACATTCACTTGACATTAAGCATAATATAATTATTAATTACGTCATCAAGTGATTTTTAATTCGACATTTTATTTCTACTTTTATATATGCTCTGCTAATTTGCTTTTCATTATTTAAATGAAAATTTATGCTAACCTATATAATCTGGCTTATAGTTTGACGATTTGTATAATTTGGCGAAATTAATCGACGGTATAACCAAGTAGTACTGAAGGAAAAATTTTGCAATTCGAAGGAAATTTATCCAATTATGCGTTATTACTATAGATAAATTCAACTTTTTGAAATAAAAAATTCCCGCTGAATAAAATTTACAAGTCTTTTTTAATTGGCCATTTCCTCTTCAATATTTCTTCAATCAATATTTCGCTATTCTCTTTCGCGCAGGCTAAAAAAAATGTATTTTAAATATTTTTTTAGATAAAAAGTAAATAACATTTTTTATTTATTTACTTTTTTTACATTTTTAAAATCTAATTCTACCATTATGTGTCTTACAGAAAAAAATAGCAGAATTACTTTTAAAAATGGTTTTACCTGTTAATTGTATGCTATTTGTTTATTCGGGTGTTTAAATTTACTTTTGTCATCAAACAATGCGATTTTATTACCAAGAAGGCATAAGCCGGAGCGATGTTCGCAATTACTTAATTCTCTCATTCTCTTTTAAATGTGTGAGAGAATTTTTAGGATATTTTTTTATGTTTAATTGTAAATATATAAATAGCAGTTATAGCAAAAACAAAAAAAAAAACAAAACAAAACAAAAAAAAAAAAAAAAAAAAAAGCGTATAATTTTTAAATTTTAGTATAAATGTATTCCTCATCCAAACTGTAAAATAATTTAATTGCAACTTTTTAAAGTTTTGGCGCATATGTCATATACGCAATACATTCGCACGATTGCAAAAAAATGGCGATTTTATGCCTCACATGGTAAACCGACTATGGTTGTTTATTTATTAATAAACTATTTATTAACTTTCATTTTGTTTTTTAAAATATTATAAATCCTTTTGTTCTATAGCTATTAATTAAACTTTTTTATTTATTAATTTTTTTTCAAATAATAGAAAGTAATTAAAAAATATTTATGAAATTGGTAATTAAAAACCAAGTTTTCTGCAAATTGGCGTCAGAAAAAAATTGCGCCAATGTGGAGCATACATGACATCTGTGTCAAAGTTTTTTCACTATACAGAAGAAAGAAAAATGCAGTATAAATACCGATTAAAGTTTTTTCCAAATATGGAAATTTTGTCACAGATTTGTCATATACTCATCGAGGTATCTCACTGGCCCCAAAATGGCATTATTTGCTTTATATGGTAACCCAGCTATAGTTGTTTATCTGCTGATAAGTTCTTTATTTACTTTCATTTTCTCTTTTGAAATGATATTTGTTGTTTTATTCTACAGTTACTTTTTTATTTATTGTTAATTGCTGTTTAAAATGATAGAAAATAATAAAATATATGTATAAATTTCTTTGGTATTCTAAAACGAGGATTTTGGCACATTGTAGTCGCAAGATAATCGTGCTAAACCTATTGCGTAATGATGTCTATGTAGGAATCTTTTGTGAAATATGAAAAGTGTAAATTGGCTATTACTTGATTATCACGTCAACCAATTTCGCCAAATCGTTCGCCAAATTATACAAATTTACATAACTTTATCTTAAATAACTAAAGAGAAAATGCTTAAATACGAAAGAGCAAATAATTTTGTTTTCTTTTTTCAGGAGGCAATTTTGCAATAATAAAGTAAATGTTGTAGTGAGAATTTTAATGTGTTTTTTATCGTTGGCAACTTGCTGTAACGAAATTTCTTTTTCCTGTCATTGTTTTGTAAGAGCTGGTTTTGTCAAAGCCATGTTAAGGCGGTATTCAAAATTTTGAACCCTTCCCAATTACCACCCTTTGGTTCGATTTTGCTCATTTGCAATTCCCACTGAAATATTAACTGTCTCAATGTACTTGACGAATTTGAAGAAGATTCTTGCATAATTGTGTCTTTTATCGCGCGGACAAAATTTAATATAAAGTTTTTAGGTGGGAGTTGCTTTGGGTTCCTGGCTTCACATAATGAAAAGTTGTGAAGAAATTTTTCAGAAGTTGTACCATGGTAACGACTGTAATAATTAATATTTCTTCAGATAATTGAAAATCCTGTTGCCATAATGGTCTCATTTCGCTTCCAAATGTGCACTGTTAGTAATAAACTAAAATAGTTACTTCTAAATAGCTGATTTTTGTCCAACGTTTAAGATAATTTAATATCACAATGTTGTCTAAATCGTTTTCAGCAATGAACAAGGTGCTGCTAGAGGTCCAAATTATTTAAAATACAAATTTAAATTCACCAGTTCGTTTCATCCACGGTTGATTTTGAAATATTGACCAGCGTAGCGGGCATAGCCTGCTAGTTTATTCAAATAAATGAATTACTGAATGCAATGTTCTTCTGTTTCTTCGGCCGAAAGGGAAGGGCGGCGAATAGACCGAGAGTGACTACTCACGTTAGAAAAAAAGCCGCGACTACTCCCGGTTTAAGATATTTTTATTATTGTTGAAACCTGTAATTAAAAATACAACTTATACAATTACTTTTCCAGATTTAATAGATTTTTTTCCCAAATTTGAATAATTTAGAAAACAAAAAATCATCGCCTTTGTAATAATGGAGATTTTTTAATCAATTTTATGTATTATTGCATGTTATTATTTTGAAATCGAGTTGCATGCCAAATATTCTCTTAACGCATAAATGATGTTGCATAGTTTTAAACAAATGAACATGCTTTAATAGGCGTGAGGCAAATTCATTGCCAATTAGCGTATAGCCCACTTACTTCATCAGATTAATTCATCAGTGCTTAAAAAAACAGTAAAAATAGTTCAGCATTTTTTATTCAAGTAATACGACTAATCTTTCATAATCTGACCATGACTTTAAAATGTCCCCCTATAATTCCATGACTAAACAAAGTAAAAATATGTGTTAATCACTGAAACTTTCCTTGAAATTCTAATAGCTCTAGTTGTATTGCAATCCGATCAGAAAAACTCGTGTTACATGCAGCCGGAATGGAATCCCTGTTAGTATTGCATGTACTTGCTACATTATTTTGCTGATTCGATTCGACATCTGTTAAATTCGTATCATAATTTTTAACGTTTTAATTTCTAACGTTGTAATTGTTCTGGAATGTTACGCAGGATCAAATAAATACTATTTTTTTACAATGTTTTCGAAAAGTTCATCTAATTGTAATAATTGCGTTCCCCAAATATTAAAAAATATTCAGGTTTGAAAATTACTTTGAAAAAAGAATCTGTAAATATACATAAACAATGCAAAGATATAATACCCAAAGTGCTTATGTTTTCTATAAGACTTTCGAGCACGGCAGTATGCGATGTTTAGAAGTTAAATCTCATTAGAAGCGAAATTTATTGTTGGTTACGTTGTGGACACCAAAACTATGATTTCAGTATTGTTCATATATACAGGGTGTTTCGCTACCAGACCGACAAACTTCTAGGGGTGATAGTAGACATAAAGACAAACATTATTAAATAGGAAACCATGGGGCGCAAACGTCTTCCGTAGGAGCTAGGGCCATTAAAGTTTAGGGTCCAAAAATTCAAACGCTGATAAAAATTAGAAAAAAGGGTCGAATTGTTTGCGGTTTTCTCTAAAATCATTCTTTAGACTTTAGAGTAACGAACAAATACTTTTTGCCGTTCTTTTGTGCATAGGATTGAAATTACTCTAAAGTTTAGACTTTAACTTAAATTTTAAGCCCAAAATCGGAAACATGGGGATCGGTTAACTAGCGAAAATTTAACTGTGAACCGAGGGGGAGATTTTAAACGCTCATAAACACTGGAGAAACTAATCGATTTTGTTAAGGTTTGCGTGTAGGTCGTTCCCTTGGTAATTATTTTTTTTCAAAATGACGTACAGCTGTGGTGTCCTCATTTTTTCATAGAGGGAGCTTCCGACATATCTCCGATATTTCAATGGCATTACTCCTGGGTGTTTACTACCAGACTATCATACTTCCAGGAAGTGTTAGGTATGCAAAAGCGACTCGGAATCACATAGGTATGTAACGTTGAAAATGTCTTTATTGCGAGTTATGGTTTAAGGAAGCAGAGAAAAAAACAATAGAAACAAGCAGAGAAACAGAAACACGTTAATATGACATAAAACAGTTTGTTTAAAGGTTTTACTAGAAAAGAAGTTCGAAATTACGACCAGAAAATGTCCGGCAAGCTTGACAGCGACAGTAGATGGCGCTGCGATTTTTTTGCGATGGATGGAGCTGAACGGTAATGCGCGTGATAGTTTCTCTCTCGTTGCGCAGCTCTATGTGGTTCCAGCATGATCGGGCTGGATTCCACATTTTACCAATGATGTTCACCGATACCTCAACGTAACATATGGACAGCGGTGGATAGGTCGTTGTGGCCCGGCTTATTGGCCTGCCAGATCACCGAACCTATCAAGTATGAGCTTCTTCTGCTGGGGTCACATGAAAAGTTGGGTGTTGAGAATCCCGTACCATCAATTAAAGACTTAGCAGCTCGTATTTCTGTAGCTTCCGGAAATCTATCAAAAATTCCAGGAATCTTTCAAAGCGTGAGAAGTTACATGAGATGCCGCTGTCAAACATATCGAATTACTTCTGGTCGTAATTTTGAACATCTTTTCTAGTAAAACCTTTAAACAAATTGTTTTATGTCATATTAACGTGTTTCTGTTTCTCTGCTTGTTTCTGTTGTTTTTTTCTCTGCTTCCTTAAACCATAACTCGCAAAAAAGACATTTTCAACGTTACATTCCTATGTGATTCCGAGTCGCTTTTGCATCCCTAACACTTCCTGGAAGTATGATAGTCTGGTAGTAAAACACCCAGGAGTAATGCCATTGAAATATCGGAGATATGCCGGAAGCGCCCTCTATGAAAAAATGAGGACACCACAGCTGTACGTTATTTTGAATAAAATAATTACCAAGGGAATGACCTACACGCAAACCGCAACAAAATCGATTAGTTTTTCCAATGTTTATGAGCGTTTAAAATCTCCCCCTCGGTTCACAGTTAAATTTTCGCTTGTTAACCGATCCCCATGTTTCAGATTTTGGGCTTAAAATTTAAGTTAAAGTCTAAACTTTAGAATAATTTCAATCCTATGCACAAAAGAACGGCAAAAAGTATTTGTTAGTTACTCTAAAGTCTAAAGCGCCCCTAGCTCCTACAGAAGACGTTTGCGCCCCATGGTTTCCTATTTAATAATGTTTGTCTTAATGTCTACTACCACCCCTAGAAGTTTGTCGGTCTGGTAGCGAAACACCCTGTATATCTTCTCTATATGCACACAGACATACACACTAGGGTGGGCCGAAAAAACCTTTTTTTCGATTTTTAATGATGGCGGATGCGGAAAAGTGGCCACTAGTGCCACTCAGTTCACACAAAAAATTTGAGATTTTTTGGACTTTCCCTTACCCTGCCACAAATGGCTTGAAGTTTACAAAACTGCAGATTTTGGAACTTTTTTAGCTAAAAAGTTTAAAATGTAAAATTAAATTTATTTTGGTTGTACTTACTTGAAAAGATATATTTAACGTACTAAATGCTTAAATAAGTTCCGATAATGCATTATTTAATTGCTATGTGTATTTTTAATTAGCCAATTTTTATAACTTTTTCATGTATAGCAGGCAAAAATTACGTTGGTTTGGCTCGTTAATTTCTCTCTTATTTATGTGTCTTGGTCTTTATGTTTTTTCTATGCTTCAAAAGTCATATATTTGGGCAACGGACATCAGTATATCACAAAAACAAATCTGGAAGATGAGAAAGGGGTGAAGCAGGACTCTAAGCGTCCGCAATGCCTCATCGTAATGTTGAAGGAGTAAAGGAGGAAAAAGAAGAGAGGAGAAAATGCGATAAGTAATTGTTATTATTTTACCATGCTCAAAACCTGCTACATGTCTGCTACATTTTTCAATGTGCACGTGAAAAATTTTCCTAGTGAGATTTAGTGCTTTTTGGATCGTTTGACGTGCCATTACAGTGTTTTGTGCGTTATATTACTACGAGCTTAGAAATGGATTGCATGAAGGTCCATGGCAATGTAAAAGACACACGGCAGCATGAAAAGTATACTTTTTGGGGCATCAGGCTTATTGAAAGACTTGAAATTGCAAACTTATACTGATAACATGTGGCACAACTACTGGCCGAGGAGCGATATGACAGAAAATCCACAAATTCAATATCAGTCAGCAGATGATGTTATTTAAATTGGTAGGTGAATAAGTTACCGAAATCTGGATAAAAGCTTCCATACCTTTCCCAACGATCAATTTACAGAAACTATTAAAATAATTGTAGATCATTGAGGAAATCCTGTAATCGTATGGGCTTGAAAATCAAGACAACCCGCGGAGAATTCGAATGAAATGCAGAAGCCTCTTTGTTTCACATTGCAGCTTGGAAGATTTTAACAACTGTAGCTTCGACATCCGCATCGAGAAGTGGACTTCTTGAATGATCAAAGAACTGATCAAAAATGGTTTATTGAAAAAATTGATTTAAAAACACGCAAAATTCTTTAAAAAAAATATCGCGGAAAATGAATTTTAACGAGAGATAGTGGTCTTTTAAGAAGTCCACCTATTATTGCGACACTTAATGCCCAATGTCGCAGCTACGATTGTTCAAGACGTTACACTTACAATATGCAATGTGAAACAGAGAGGCTTCTGCATTTCATACGAATTCTTCGCTGGTTGTCTTGACTTTCAAGCTCATACGATACTTAGGATTTCTTCAATGATCTATATTTCTTTTAATAGTTTTTAATCTTTCTGTAAATTGATCGTTGGGAAACCACTGGTGTAGAAGCTTTTATACAGATTTCGGTAACTTTTTTACCTACCATTTTAATAACATCATCTACTAACTGATATTGAATTTCCCGATTTTTACCCCATATCGCTTCTCAACCAGTAGTTGTGGCGAATGTTATCAGTATAAGTTGGCAATTTCAAATCTTTCAATAAGCATGGTGCCCGAAAAAGATACTTTTCATGCTGTCGTGTGTCTTTTACTTTGCCATGGACCTTCATACTAGCCATTTCTAAGCTCGTCGTAATAAAACGCACAAAATGCTGCAATGGCACGTCAAACGAACCAAAAAGTACTGAATCTAACTAGGAAAAGGTTTCACGTTTACACTGAACATATGTCGCAGGTTTTGAGCATGGTAAAATAATAATTTCTTATCGCATTTTCTCCTCTCTTCTATTTCCTCCTTTACTCATTTAACATTACGATGAGGCATTGCGGACGCTTAGTGTGCTGCTTTTTCACCTTTGCGTCGCCCCCTTCTCATCTTCAAGATTTGTTTTTGAGTTATACTGCTGACCGTTGCCCAAATATATTACCTTTAATGCATAGAAAAAAATATAAAGACCAAGGAACATAAATAAGAGAGAAATCAACGAACGATTCAAACTAATACAATTTTTGCCTGTTATACGTGAAAAAGCTATGAAAATCGGCTAATTAAAATTACACATAGTAATTAAAAAATGCATTATCAGAACTTATTTAAGCATTTGATACATTAAGTATGCCTTTTCAAGTATATACATCCAAAATAAATTTAATTTAACATTTTTAACTTTTTAGCTAAAAAAGTTCAAAAATCAGCATTTTTGCAAAACTAGGTAAGGAAAAGTCATGTAAGGAAAAGTCCAAAAAATCTCAAAATTTTTGTGTGAACTGAGTGCCACTAGTGGCCCCTTTTCCGCACCCGCCATTATTGAAAATCGAAAAAAAGTTTTTTTCTGCCCACCCTAATACACACACATGAACGCGTCTCGTGGCGGTAGATACCGCAATCCGAAAAAACTACAACAGTGTTTTTTTATATATATAATATTGCGTTTAGAGTAAACGCGTTAACTTTTTGTAATTGGGTTGAAATTGCATTTCAAAATATCCATCCATGAAATTTACTTTGAAATTTATCCAAAAAAGGAAATTGTCATACAAGTTTGAAATAAATTTTATTTGATATATCTTTTAAAAATTCGACAATATAAAAAAAATTAATTGCATGACATTTAGAAGGTGCAGTTTATGCACAATTGCTGGCTTAGCTGGTATTCATAATGAGTACAATCTCATATTCAGCCATTGATATATTTGTACATTATGATGGAGATATAATGCAGAAAATACATCAAATAAAGTAGCCCTTACTGAAATTCTCGCCTGCATGATATATATTATACAGACAAGAGTTTCACTAAAGGCTACGCTATTTGATGAGTTTTTCTATCGTTTTGCCAGGAAAATCATATTTTTCTTTTACACCTAAAAAAATTGTGACAATTATGTCACGTGTTCTGATTGTCTTTGTGATTTAATTGTCTTTTTAATTAATGGTATTGTCTTTTTGGCTTAAATGCACAAATTTCAGTTATTGTGATAGCCTTGTTGCATTTTACTTTTTTACCTAGGAGGATCGATATAACTGATTCGGGTGAAGTCGGGTAGCACTGTTAGTAAATATAAATTTTAGTTAGTTAAATTACTTCTCACTATAAGTTTCAAAAAACATTTCTATTACGAAATAAAAATAAATTCGAATATTTTTTTCCTTTTAAAAATTTTCAATAATGCGTTAAAAAACTTGCGAGATTCAAATTCGATATCTTACCTTCAAATGTGATTTTTTCTTTGGAGTTTCCCACGAGAAAAGCTCTTTCGTTATCTTTTTAGAACTGTAAATTGTGTTGATAATAGAAAAAAGAAATATTAAGAGGTCTCAATTGCATGCTCAAAAATGACTTCTTATAAGATACTCAATTATGATGTACATCATAAGATACTTGATCCTGTTTATGGCAACTATTCACATATTTTATACATAAAAATGCATATTTGTTGTATTTTTATTATTATTTTACAAGTAAGCACGTTCGTAAACTGATAGAAATATGCAAATACATTTTAGCGATAAAATCAAGATGCTTATAAGATATTTTATTTTGATTTTACTTCTAAAGTGTTTTCGATAACAGATTAAAACTGTAAATTCTGTTAATAGTAGAAAAAATATTAAGAAGTCAATTGCATCCTAAAGAATGACATCTTGTAAGATGCCCTCCATGATGTACTTTATAAGATACTTGATAGTGTTTGTGGCATCTATTTTCATATTTTATTTATAAAAATATATATTATTCTATTATTATTATTATTTTACCAGTAAGCACGTCTGTAAAATGATAGAAATAGGCATATACTTTCGATATTCATTTAGAACTGTATACTGTGTTGCTAATAGATAAAATATTAAGAGGTCACAGTTGCATTCTAAAAATGTCTTCTTGCATCTTAAATACCCTACTCTGATGTACGTCATAAGATACTTGATCATGTTTATGGTATCTATTCTGATATTTTATGTATAAATATGTATAAATATGTATATTTTTCTATTATTATTATTATATTACTAGGAACAAAGTTTTTGAATTGATAGAAATATGCAAGTATATTTTAAAATTAAAAGCTGGATACGCTTAAAATACAGTAAATAACAGGAATAATACCCTCTTGCACTTTTTCTTACTTTCTAACTGATGACACGACCCCTACATGCGGAGTTATCTCAGCTTAACGGGTTAGATACCTGGTATTTGGGCTGATAACAGCCTAATTGCCGCGTAGCGGCAATAAACCTGACTTCTTTGCTTCGAATGCCATCATTTCTGCACTATTTGCTTCTCGTTTGAGCGTACTTTGTTTCGCCTGTTACTTAATGTTACATCCTGTTGTTTGAGCTGCAAATGACTATTCAAGTTGGTCTTGTAATTTAGAACATTGGTCAGGAGGCGAGACCTTCACCTGACAAGGCACCTTCAGAGGTATAATTCACAGGTAACTTGGAGGACTTTGCACCCACGACGGATTTTACATGCACCAGGCACCATTAGTGAACATGATGGAATTTTAGCCGGCAAAGTAGCGAACCACTAAGACAAGTACCCGGGTCGGCTATATAGGTAAGTGCTTTGTTAGTAATCTTTCTTGTTTATTGCAAATTGGGTTAACTATGTGATTTGTTGCCGCACACCTAGTACTCATCATTCCAGACAAAATGGGACTGAGTGTTTTTGAGCCTAAACGGTGATACTGAACTTAGCTGAAAGTGAGGGCAATTTTGAGCGAAATGAAAAGATCATGGAATGACCGAAAATAATAAGTCGTACCGCAGAAGGGAAAATTTTGCGCTTAAAAGCAAGGCAGTCGAAAGTGTTGTAGAAGGATACAAGATCCCGACTTTCTACCGCACCCCACCAAGAAAAACTGGGTCCGCGGGCTGCCCCATTACAGCGGGTCTATTATTTCGTGCGGACAGAGTCCTGTTGCTCATAATAAAGAGGCGAGCTGTCAAAAAAGAATAAATAAATAATAATAATAATAATAAATAATAAAATACAAAAAAATACAAAAAAAAGATGAAAATCTGTCCCATTCTCTCTTTACTGCCGGCTTCAATCGACTGAAAAAAAGAGGGGGGGAGGGAAGCCTGAAAGTGAACAGCATTACTTAATGGTTATACAATCTACATCACTATCTGAGATAATACTACTATCGCTAACTGTTATGTTAATTATTTAACGATATACCCTCTTGCATTTGTCCCCGCAAGGGGTGGGGTGAAACAGACAGGACCTTTAACAAAATAAACTTTGGTAGAAATATTTTTTACTTTTCCTTACTGAGAAACATGTGTGCACTTCAAAAATACATCGCACCTGGTTTTTCAAACGACGTATTAAATATGCATAAACATGTAACAAAAGGATTGTAAAGGTAACTGTTCAATATTCCATATTTTAGAATTCTGTGATATAAATACTAACTTTGTATTTTCATAAATATAATTAGCACACAAAACAAATATAACATTTTCTTATGTAAAGAACAACAAACAAAAAAATATATAATTTTGATGTAAAGACCAAAAGACAAAATAGAAAAATTTGATTCGATGAAAAATGACAGCGATATCAAATTACCACCCTCCCCCCACTCCCCCTACAGATATCTTGTTACATCATTCCCCAGACACTTCCCTCTGCCAATAATGGCAACATTATATATCCACAGCTCCTTTTCTGACCAATGAAAACTCTTTTAGATATAGTCAAATCACCGTTACACACACACATATATATATATATAAAGGAATTTCTGGACAGATTGCTGCAGTCTTTAAGCAGATTTATTAAGGCTATTAGTGTGAATATTACAAAATATGAGATTTTGATTGTTTGATAGATTAAAATTATCCTTTGTAAACAAGTTGAAATTCCGAGGGTTATATTTATTTTCAGTTAGAAAAAGAGGGATTTTCCAGATAAATTTGTTAAATATTGAAGAATTGAAATAATAAGTTAATTTTTATGTAATTATATCTCATTACTTAGCGTATGTGTGGCAGGAATAATGACTGCTTAGATAATAACTATTTTATTCTAAAACTTTTTTAACATCCTTGTTTTATTATTATTATTATTTAATATTTAATATTTTAATTTTATTTAAAAGAGCATGTATTTGAGTTAACAAAAACATGTTATAAATAGTTGTTATATATAATTTGTTCTAACTAGTCACTGTATCAATGTTCACAGTCACTGTAACATTTGATACAGTGACTCAAATTCAATGTAATGTTCAATTTTATTTGTTAATAAATAAAAAAATAGGAAATTGACATAATAAAAGTCTATTCAATTTTTACAAAGACTTTAAACACATTATTACATTTAGACACTTTAAACACATATTATAAAACAAATGCCTAAATGATCATACTGGTAGCTGCAATTTTACTACATCTTACTTGAATTATGCCAAAAATAAGAAGAATTACACAAGAGACCATATTTATACCTGATAAAGTGTAGAAATATGCAGACTAGAACAACTACATTCATTTTCAGTGACAATCGCATTTTAATAATGGAAAATTATTTGTAAAGTACATAACTCATAACCTTCCTCATATATGTGTTTTATAAGGCAAAAATCTTAATCAGAAATTTAAGAAAAGTTATTTGTGCAGTATTGCAAAGTTATCTTTACTTTGCACATATCACAGTGTCTCATTCAAGATGAATAAAAATATGAATATTACGTCTTTTAATTGTTTTATTTGTGTTATTAAAAATGTAATGTCTCTTGAAAATACGTCTAAGAATACACTTAAATAGAATATGAAAAATGATAATAATATTAAATTACATTACATAAAATTTAATAAAAGTTTTATTGTGTCGACTACAATTTCCGTATTTTATAATATTCTCCCATTAAGTTTCTTTCTCTCTTTTTTTATACCACATCATATATTTCTCATAGTAAGAGAATTATCACAGTATAGAGATTTTGTTAATTATACGTTATTCAAATTTTTTAAAACATGACACATTATTTTTTTATTCAAAAATTCTTTATATTATTTGTATATATTTATATTAAAAGAAATTAATATAAAACATTAGTTAGCTTTATAAAAGGCATATAATTTAACAATTAAAAAGTAGGTCATATAGTACATTACATAGTACCTGGCATATTATGTACAATACAGCGTATATACAGCCTAGTTAAATTCCAAAGAGCTTCTTTGTATCTTCAAAGGATGATTCCGCAGATTGTAATGATGATATTTTGTCTTTATTACAGTTTGGATTAAAAGCGCATTACTTTCCTTCTTTTAAATTTTCTTTTTCATCAAGCATAATTTACCAGCGATTATAGGGAGTTAAATGTGTGATGCCGTACCATCCATTTTTCAAACTGACAAAATAATTATATCCATAAATTTATTATACATTTATATAAAGTAGGCACTCCCGTGCTGTTCTTCAACTACCCAAAGTCTTTTCTTCAAATTCTACTTCTTCTTAAACGTCTATGTGCGCAATTTCTCTAGTTTTGATTTTTTTTTAATGGATCTCTATTGTTTTAATAATTGCTTGATGAGACAGCATTATATCTTTATCTTATGTAATGATTCCTTTCTTACATGTTTTAATATTTACAAAAAAATTAATTTCCCTAGTAGCAAACCAATATTGGTCCAACGTTGCACCAATATTTCATTTATTGGAAATATTGCAATTAAAACGTCAATATTGCACCAATATTGGGATGTTTACATTTTGCCCTTATTCAGCTAATATTTTCAACCAATATTATGCCAATTTTGGGGTTTAATTGGAAATATTGCCAATAAAACGCCAATTATGTCCAAATGTGGGCGTTACATTGGAAATATTTCCAATGAAACCCCAATATTGACATAATATTGGCTGCAAATATTGGCTAAATAAGAGCAAAATGTAAACACCCCAATATTGAAGCAATATTTCATGCCAATATTGCTCCAAGATGTAGCCAATAATGGACGAATACATTAATTATACATGTATATATATAATTTCTAATCTTTTTACTTATTCATTTTTACATAAAAAAAGATCTTAAAAAATCGCCTTATAAAGAAGAAAAAGTAGGGGAATCGCTAAAAAAATTTCCGCGTCATTTCGTCTGCCATTGGGAAAAAAAGATTTAACAATGCCAGATATGCACCATAAATCAGGTTTTTCTCGCAGATTGCAGTAGTTTTGTTGATAAGCAGGTTCCCCAATTGGATAAAACAATGGTGAAAACTCGATTTTTTAAAAGGTTTTGTTAAGCAGATATCTCATGTCCTAAAATCGTTATTTTTATTTAATAGATACTATTTAGAAATTATTTTTTTTTCTTTATTAAATAAATGCATTCTTAAATTACACAAGATGTAACATTTTTTACACTAATAGAATATTTTTGTATGCAGTATACACTTTCTACGTGAAACGGGAATATAAAGGAATTCATATGGGCTTTCCCTTCTTATCAGAATTTTATTTTAAATCTCTGAAATAATGCTTCATAAAATGTGAGAGGTTCAAATTTTGATATTTCGCCTTTTAGAGATAATAACTTCATGAATGTCACTCATGGGAAGAGTGTTTTTTGACGTATAGTTAGCTATGTAATACTGCTTGAAAGGAGACAAACAAAAGGTGTTTGTGTTGAAAATGACAAAATACACTCATATAAGATAATGATATAAAAATACTCTCTGATACTTTCTATTAAGTTTTCAATTTTATCTCTGATATTATCGCTGATCTCAATTTTATCTCTGATCTGTATTTTTTCTCTGATACTTTCTATTAAGATTTCAATTTTATCTCTGATATTATCGCTGATCTCAATTTTATCTCTGATCTGCATTTTTTCTCTGATACTTTCAATTAAAATTTCAATTTTATCTCTGATATTATCGCTGATCTCAATTTTATCTCTGATCTGTATTTTTTCTCTGATACTTTCTATTAAGGTTTCAATTTTGTATCTCACTATTAGATATATATGTGTGTTTAACTGTCACTATATTAATAACGAAATTATTCGTAATTAAATTTATCAGTTTCAAAATCAATTTCAAATATCGAGGGGATGGCGTAGAAATCGAAGAATATATAGTCCAGTGATTAAATATGTAAAAAATAGCAAAAATTGCAGCTTTGTGCAAGCTCACGAGGTTTTTTTTACCTAAAATTAATTTATTATAAGATAGTGCTTATAGTGATCTTTTCGTAATAAAAATTAGATTCCGCATCTTGAGATCTTTTGTAACGTTCTCTAGCATCATTCATTAAAAAGCGATTAAATTCGTGTTGTGTACGGCCAGTTAACGTCCATATTCGTTGAATTTTGCTGTAACAATAGTAATCAAATCATTTAAATTCGCAACATGTTTTTATCAAATTGTTCTGTATGTCATAGACGACTCGATAATGAATACCATTATACTATATTCGTGTCATAGGTAGTTACGTACAACCGTGCTTAACTAATATTTATTTATAATCAATGTTATATCTCATAAATGGACAGATCAAATATTATTTCAAGCTTAAATTAGTTTTCCTACATTAAATTTTGCATAAAACTTTCAACCATTTTTTTTGTGTGTATAATTTGGGCGACAGATTTTATTTATTTAATTTTTAAACTATTGTCACGCATTACACTTCATATATAATACATATGGCATAATCTTAGTGAGTCCCAGCCATCACATTCGTTGAAGCGGCATTCGATAAACAAACCTATTACTGCTTCCCGTTCATTTAAAAAAAAAAAATGTTGGATAGAGCAAATTTCTTGTGCAGCAATCTCAAAAAAGCACAAAACTATCTTTAACTATCCTGTCTCGATCGCCACAAATCCGAAATTAAAAACTACAAAAACACGTTATTTTAAACCTCAGCTCTCGGAATATAACACAAATGCCAATTATCAATTAAAATTATACAAAAAAAAAATCAATTAATCTCTTATACGCCAATACCTTATTTAATGGTAAAGCTATTTGCTTTTTTTACATAAAATTTATCAAATATAAAAATAAAATAATAAAAAAGTTACATTATATACAAAAAGTGCCACGGGAATTAAAGTTGAAAGGATTAAAATATAGCAAAGAAACATGAAAAAAAGACTTAACTTCAAGCACAAATACGACTAATGTGAACTGCCAGACGAAACTACTTATAGCCTTGTCAAATTCATTGTCCCCAAGTGCATCAGATTCAATAGGATTCTTGTAATTTTTTTAATTATTATTATTATTTACAAAGTCATAATTTAATGATTGATAACACATATCTTGGTTTGAATTTAAATTAATATGTTAATTAATTTTGGTAATTTTGGTAATGTAATTAATTTTGGCACTCGGTTGTCTCTGCTGTGGAGACATCATCTTTCCTTCCAAAATTTATTTTTCGCACAAGTAATAAAGGAAAATAAAATTTTCCTTATTTAGTCCGAGCATCCTTGAAGCAAATTGTGTGCTTCAAGGAAAGTTCTTCTGGAAAAGTGGTGCTAATCGAATAAAATTTGTGTAAGAGATGCCGGTCTCCGAAGGGTTAAATTCCAAATCTAGAACTGTGATATTTTTTTTTTCGTAAAGTGCAGTACAAGATAATTTTTTTTTCTGGAATAACATTAGGTCTCGCTTTCATCGCACTAAATAGAAATAAATAAATTGCCGATCTATATTGTAAAATCTTTAGAAAGAGATTCGTTGAAAAACTCAGTTTTAAATAAATCAAAACAAGAATACAAATCATTAAATTTATTTTTATTTAACTGTAGTCGTGTTTAATTTATTTGTTTTAAATTTAGTTTTTCATTTTAGGAATTCTTTAATTAATATTTACATTAAAATTTCATTTTCTATTAGTTGAACGAAATCTCCATTTACCCGAAATGTATAACTGAATGCATAAAATAATTATTTTTATGTATAGTGTAGTAATACACTTTCCTACTGAAAAAAATTAAATATTAAGGAATTCAAATAGACTTTTACTCGTTATCGGAATTTTACTTCAAATCTCTCAAATAATTCACCATAAATTGTGTCAGACTGAAATGTGATAGCCCGTCTTCGCGAGATGATAACTACGTCAATTTCTCTCATGGGAATATTGGCTTTGATATGTAGTTAGCTATATAATACTTCATGATAAGAGCCACTTAAAAGGAGTTTGTATTAATATTCTGTTAATTTATTATTAACAGATTTGAATTAATTTTTACCGTTCCCTAACAAAAGAAAATTTTTTTATAAAAAAAAAATATCGCAGTTCCATCTCTATTTTTTATTGAAATAATATGCTATATTATTCTGTATCGATACTGTTAGTTTTTAAGCAATCGATGTTACGGAATTCAAAATTATAACGTTTTCCCCTTTGTTTAGTATTAGACAGGATTTATATATCTGTTTTTAAAAATAGATTTTAAATTGAAGAATGCTTTGATTATTTCTTACATTAAAATTTTGATAATTTCTTTCTTTCTTTTTTTTTTATAAATGCATTTTGAAATTGTTCAAATTATATAAATACTTAGATAAAACAAATATGTCTATATACAGCATACACTTTCTTATTGATAAAGAAATATAAAGAAATTCAAATGGATTTTTCTTTTTTATCTGATATCTATTTCAGATCCTTTAAAAAAAGCTTCATAAATGTGGGGCATTGAAATTTGATTTTCTATCTTCGGAGATGATAACACAGTACATGTCTCTCTAGGGAAGAGTTTCTTTAGATCTATAGTTAGATATGCAGTACTTCTTAATAGAAGTCACACAAAAGCAGTTAGCGTTGAAAATTTTAAATGCATTCTTATTAGGTACAGTTAAAAAGATACTATCTAATATTTTGTACTACTAATTTAATTCTACAGGGTGTTTCAGCGAAGTTCAGGTGTTTCAACGTCTTCTGTAGGAGCCAGGGGGCATCAAAGTTTAGCGTCCAAAAGATCAAGCGATGATAAAACACGGAAAAAGAGATCGATTCATTTCCAGTTTCCGCTGTAAACTTTGTTTATATTGAAAGTTTCTCCAAAAAAATTTTTAAAGGGAACTGTCAAAAAATGACGTTAGAGGGCGCTGTAGACTTTGGAGTACGAACAACTACGCTTTACTGATTTTTTTTTATTATTCTGTTAACAGTTTTCTAAAGATTGGACCTTAACTTAAATTTTGAGTACAAAATTGGAATCATCCCAAACGGTTAAGATGTGCAAATTGAGCTGTGAACAAGGGGGGGGTGGTGGTTAAAACGTTCATAATCAATGAGCAAAGTAATCGATTTTGTTGCGGTTTGAGTGCAAGTCATTCCCTTAGTAATTGATTTATTCAAAATGACGTACAGTTTTGGTGCCCTCATTTTTAGATACGGGGCGCCGCCGATACTTTTCCGACATTTCATCGGCATTATCCCTGGGTGTTTTACTAACAGACCAGCATACTTGCAGGAATTGTTAGGGGTGTAAAAACTACTTGTAATCGCATGGGAATGTAATGTTAGAAATGCTTTGCTTACGAGTTATGGTTAAATGAAACGGAAAAAATAGCAACAGAAAGAAGCAGAAAATCAGCAAAATGTGAATGTGATACAAAACATTTTATTGTAAGATTTTACTGCAAAAGGCGATTGCAAAACGTTCTTCAAACTTTGGAGTAATGAACAACCAGTATTTTTTGGCGGGATATTTGTAGTTATGTTGAATGTTTAGCAAAGTTTGAACATTCACTTAAATGTTTGTCTCAAAATCGTAATCGTCCAGAATGAATAAGTAGCGAAATTTTACGTATGTATTGAATTGCGTTTTTTTTAACTCTTAGGTGGTACGGGCAGCACAATACCCAAAGAAATGACACGAACAAGATAAAAATACATGTAGTATTATTCTAAGTACAGCAAAACATGCTCGGAAATATTTATTTAGTGTGCGCGATACCAGATGTCTCTACGTAAACGGAGACATCAAACGACGTTGCCTGCGCACACTCAGTTGTTGCTGCCTCGCTTGATGGGAAGCTTCATTTCGCCTTCCGACTGAGAGGTAGTAGAATGGAACGGTTCACGAACGCCGAGTTAGCTGATATGCATTTGGCATACGGGGCTGCTAATTGCAATGGCAGAGCCGCACAGCGCTTGTACGCCCATCGTTATCCTAGGACGCAAACTCCCGGTCACGTCTACTTTGCGCGCTTGCACCAGCGATTGTCCGACAAGAGATCTTTCATCGGGGATACACAGGAACCTTTGCGAACAGTCAGCACAACAAACAACGAGAAGGCTGTGCTGGAGGTGGTAGGCCCAGTATGAGTACGCGCGGAATTGCTACTCATGTCAGTATTTCACATACGAGCGTCTGGCGGACTCTGAATAGCAATGACATGCACCCTTATCATATCCAGCAAGTGCAGTTACTGCAAAGAGAAGATTTTGATGCAAGATTGGCTTTTGCACGGTGGTACGTACAGATGCGCACTGTAAATCGTTGTTTTCCACGCAGCATTCTGTTCACTGATGAGGCGAGCTTCACGCGAGGGGAGGGAGTGTGCAATTTGCACAACAGCCATACGTGGTCGAGGGAGAATCCACATTCAACCAGAACCCGTGCAGCCCAGGTACGGTTTGCAGTAAATGTGTGGGCTGGCGTCGTAGGAGACTATCTGGTGGGACCATACCTGTTGCCGAATCGTCTGCGTGGTCCTGAATTTGAGATCTTCTTGCAGCGAGTATCAGGAAAGGGCAGATGACGTCACTGTGGGCTCTTATTAGTGTGGGCAAGCTGTTTTCGCCTGTGCTTCGTTATAGCACCCACTCTCAATATGAATTTATGCATTCTGATTGGTCTACGAATTTTATTATGGTTGTCTGCTTGCTATGATTGGGCTACGTCGTCAAGATGATTCCTACAATGATCGCTATGACAAAAATGTAGCGGTAGATTGGTTGACAGAAGTGTTTGTTTGTAAACATGCCCTTTCCTTATTGCCGCAGTTGTTGGTCGATGCTCACGTTCCCGCTGCCAGGTGTTCGACCATGTGGTTTCAACACGATGGTGCCCCCGCCCATTACAGCAATGACGTACGTCTGCACTTGAATGTAACGTATGGGAAAGGTGGATCGGCCGGGGTGATCCAGTGAATTGGCGCGCTCGATCGCCTGACCTCATTTGCCTAGATTTCTGCGTATGGGGGTACGTGAAGTCTCTGATCTACGAAACTCCCGTTGACAGTAAAGAGGAACTTGTTGCGCGCATAGTGGTAGTTTCTGGAGAAGTGAGGGAGAAGCCCAATATTTTCAAAAAAATGAGAAATTCAATGCGCCGGAGATGTGAGGCTTGCATCACGGCTGGGGGTCGGAATTTTCAGAACTTACTTTGATGAAAATGTCTCTTTAAGTTGTTTATCCCTTGTTTTGGCTGTACTTAGAATTATAAAAGTATTCTAATCCTGTTCGTGTCATTTCTTTGGGTATTGTGCTGCCCGTACCACCTAAGTGTAAAAAAAAGCAATTCAATACATACGTGAAATTTCGCTACTTATTCATTCTGGGCGATTCCGATTTTGAGATAAACATTTAAGTGAATGTTCAAACTTTGCTAAACATTCAACATAACTACAAATATCCCGTCAAAAAATACTGGTTGTTCATTACTCCAAAGTTTAAAGAACGTTTTGCAATCGCCTTTTGCAGTAAAACCTTACAATAAAAGGTTTTGTATCACATTCACCTTTTGCTGATTTTCTGCTTCTTTCTGTTGCTACTTTTTCCGTTTCTTTTAACCATAACTCGCAAACAAAGCATTTCCAACATTACATTCCCATGCGATTACAAGTAGTTTTTACATACCTAACACTTCCTGCAAGTATGCTCGTCTGTTAGTAACACACCCAGGGATAATGTCGATGAAATGTCGGAAAAGTATCGGCGGCGCCCTGTATCTAAAAATGAGGGCACCAAAACTGTACGTCATTTTGAATAAATCAATTACTAAAGGAATGACCTGCACTCAAACCGCAACAAAATCGATTACTTTTTTCATTGATTATGAGCGTTTTAACCCCACCCCCTTGTTGACAGCTTAATTTGCACATCTTAACCATTTGGGATGATTCCAATTCTGTACTCAAAATTTAATTTAAAGTCCAATCTTTATAAAACTGCTAACAGAATAAAAGAGAAATCCGTAAAGCGTAGTTGTTAGCACTCCAAAGTCTACAGCGCCCCCTACCGTCATTTTTTGACAGTTCCCTTTAAAATTTTGTTTGGACAAACTTTCGATACAAACAAAGTTTACAGCGAAAACTGGAAATGAATCGACCTTTTTTTTCCGTGTTTTATCATCGCTTGATCTTTTGGACGCTAAGCTTTGATGCCCCCTGGCTCCTACAGAAGACGTTTGCGCCCCATGGATTCCTATGTCCTAATGTTTGTCATCATGCCTTCTATCACCCCTTACAATTTGTCCGCACTTCGCTGAAACACCCTGTATATGTATAAAATATATTAATGCATCTTTTGATCTGTATATTGCACAGAATGTGAAAAAAAAGTAGAAATATACCAAAATAATCGTGAAAAAATATCACAAATAATATTAAGCATATGTTTTCACTAATTTTTACCAAAAAATAAAACTTTGGATAAAAATTATTATGTTAATCTCTAAGTTCACATTTTCTTCATCTACAAAATTTTAGCAACGAGTTCGTATATTTGTGATTTAATTTTAAATAAATATATATGTGTGTGTGTGTGTGAATACCATAAACCAGGGATACTCTGGGAAACTTTTACCTGGTTCCACTCAGATTAACATTCTTAAAATATATATATATATATTTAAATAAAATATGAATACATATATATACATATATATATATATATATATATATATATATATATATATATATATATATATATATATATATATATATATATTTCAAAGTAGAAATTAAGTTGTAAATAATTAACATAAAAGAATGAGCCAACCGTATGGTTTTAAAGCGGAAATATTTTATTTATTTTATGTTTTAACTATTTCAAACCTTTTTTTTTTTTTTTTTTTTTTTTTTAACAATTAAACATTATAAAATAATTGCTAGATACGAGAAACATTTTCCGTCATGTTATCCTCAGCAACTGTAAAGCAATACACTTTCTAACTGAAAAAAAAATGATAAGGTGTTCTGATGTAATAACGCCAGGTTGGGTAAAACGCCAGGTGCTCATATTACGGATAATTATGAAATAATTGGGCAAATGGCACCTGTGGGCTCTGCTCAGAAGGACTCTGAGTTATGTAAAACACATACAACAGCTTAAAGTTAATTTGTTCCATTTGTACGCATTATCACTTTTAGAAGCAACTTAAATAAAAAAGCTTGATCATGAGCTTATAACGCTTGATCTAAAACCTGCGAGGAAAGTTCTGTAATGTGAAGACTATGTATTTATCAGGAAATAATTTGTTTGATAAATAAAATTTTAGTGCATTTCATGCACTTTCAAAATGCTGTAGAAAATTTTGGATATGTTCGCGAGATAGTTTGTAATTTAAAATGTACTTCGTAACAAGTATACTGGGGTAATAACGCCATTCCTTGGAGTTCCATATAACAGAATGCATACATGGAAACATAAAAACTGATTTAGCGAAACACAGATAAAAGCGTGCAATGTTTCTAATAATTCTACATAAGCAGTCCCTCTTAAGCAAAAATATGCTCAGAATCTGATATTGTTTTGCCTCCTCCCGACTTTCTTATACTTGCACAAAAAAATAACATTTTCTATCGTTTGGAGTGCAGTTTGTCCATTTCTAGCTCGGTAGAGTTTGTATTTTTAAAATTGGGCAATCCACATAGGATTGTTCCATCTTATTGTATAGTATAGTTTGCATGGCGTTATTACCCATAACAGCATTGGTCAAGAAATCATGTCATTACATTTTATGATTAAATATATGTAAAATTCTTTTTTTTATATAGACAGCCAATGAATTGCTGTAGTCAATCCCATATTTGTTTGAAAAATACAATCTAATAGTAAGCCGTGAAAATTGGTATAACCTTAACGTGGCGTTATTACCCCGGGATACCTTATATGAAATAATTCATATAGACTTTCACTTGTTATCGGAATTTTTTTTCAAATCTCTCAAATAATTCTTCATAAAAATGTGCGAGATTGAAATTTAAGTTTCGTCTTTGCAAATTGATAACTACGTCAATGTCTCTCGTAGATATATCGGCTTCAGATATGTCGTTAGGTATGTAATACTTCTCAATTGAAGGTCACACAAAAGGAGTTTATGTTGAAAGTGATAAAATGCATTCTTATTAGGCACAATTACAAAGATATATTATATACACATATTTCTTTTTTTATGTTCCTATTGTATAAAATGTAAAAAAAGGTAGAATCATAAAGATGAAAAGGGAAAATAACAGCAGCCATATATGCATTTTAAATGTTTTTCATATTTAAAAAAAACAATAGCAGGCGGGAAAAGAAATCCCTATATTGTAATATTAAAACTATGTTTTTCATTAATTTTTACTTTTTACTAAGAAAATAAAATTTTTGATATAAATAATTGTATTAGCCTGTATATAGTGTTCTTATATTTTGTTCATCTATAGATATTTACCAAGTATTTCATACATTTGTGGTTTCATTTTAATTATAGATATGCATGAGTGTGTGAGTACCGTCAACCTACTTTGGGACACTTTTTCCTGGTACCACTAAGATTCCCATTCTTAAAAAATATAATATAAGAATTTTCAACGTATAAATTGAGTTTTAAACAATTAACATAAAATAATAAATCAAACTGTAAGTTTTTAAATGTGCAATATTTTATTTATTTTATGTTTTAACTGTTTTCAAAGTTTTGAAACAATGTAGCCCTTGCTGGAAAATTCTTTGCTTCATTGGCATTTTTTTCATATTAAATGAATTCATTGAAACTCAATCAAACATTTTTTTTTCTTTTTTGTAGTTGTTTTTTACATTTAAACATTATAGAATAATTCTTAGACATTATAAATAGTTTTCGTCATTTTATCGTCAGCAAATGTAAAGCACTTTACTATTGAAAAAAATGAAATGTAAAAGAATTCAAATAGACTTTCACTTGTTATCGGAATTTTATTTCAAATCTGTCGAATAATTCTCGAAAAATGTGCGAGATTGAAATCTGATATTCCGTCTTCATGAGATGATAACTACGTCAACATCTCTTGTGGGAATATTGGCTTCAGATATGTAGTTCGATATGTAATACTTATTGACAGGAGACACGGAAAATGAGTTTGCGTAGAAAATGATAAAATACATTCTTCTTAGACACAGTTACAAAGATACTGTCTCATATTCTGCACTGAGAATCTAATTTTATATATGTAAAATATATTATATAAACATACTTATTTCTTTACCTTTCTATTGTATAAAATGTAAATAAGGCAGAATCATAAAGATGAAAAGGGAAAATAACAGTAGCCGTATATCTATCCTATGTGTTATTTTTTATTAGGATGAGCAAAGCGAATCCTCTACTAGGCCACTCAAATTACAATTTGTCGTACACTTTACAAAAAAACTATTCAATATTTTGACTTCAAATTAAACACAAAAATAAAATATGATCTGTAGATTTGCAGAATATAATTTTTTTTTTACAGTAAAACGTTAAAAAAATATTATTTTAATTAATTTATTTTACATGCATTTCCAATACGGACGCATTTTAGCAAATAAATAAAAAATGAAACGCGTATATTTTCAGAAAAAGAAAATATATAAATCATGGAGTAACTAATTATAGATAGAATCATGATTAATTTAATAAATAAAATATGTTTTCATTATTCAGCAAAATCGTTTGCACAGATGACACTTAAACATTTTAAAATAATTGTATTATGGATTTTTTTTTTTTTTTGTAAAGTGGCAACAAAAGAATTGTAAACAAATAAAATTAATTGTTAAATTTGTTATATAAATGAAAAGTTAAAAGAATTGCGTGAACTTGTTACCTCGATTCAAGCTCTTTATAAATGTACTAAAGGAAAAGTTGGCCGATTCAGAAATGACAAATGGACTTCAACCTTTTCTTACTTTATCATTTGTATCGAAAGTAATGTTACGTTCTTATTTGTGGACCGAAAAGGGTTTAGTGAACGGGACTTTAGACTTTGTTGCACGTATTAAAGAAAATCACAAGCCACCAGACCAGATATCGCGAATAATCATGGATAAATTTGAATACTACAGTAATTTAACTTATATGAATTGGTGCGTACCGATTCCTTCAATAATTGAATTCTGGAAAAATGGAAGCATAATTTGCTCAAGGAAAGAATTTCTTCTGCAGTTAGCTTTTGCTGTTACAATTCATAAATCCCAAGGTTTAACATTAGATGAAGCAGTTGTAGATATTGAGGATATATAGAAACCAGTTGGCTTAAAAACGTACGTAACGTTGTCAAGAGTGAAAATCCGCCAAAATTAAGCATTCAATAGAAATTTTCCTTACGAAAATTTCTACAATATCAAAAATTCTCATGCACTAACATGTATAAAAACGAAGAAATTAGAATAAAAAGTTTTACAGTTAAAAATTCATAGTATCGACGAGAGCAGATTTCAAATGTTTTTCCCGAAAATAGGATTTTGAAGAAGTAGCTCTCTTCAAATATATTATTCTAAAATGGCTATCAAAGATTATCTGATGTTAATTACAAAGATTGGAAACATGCATATTTCAAACAACTTTAAAAAACACCAGTGGCTACTAGAAATTGTAAAAAAATCTTTAAAAGAATTTTTAGTTGAAAATTTAAAAATATTTTGTAAAAGTTTGCTTCGAAAATATTTTTTTATGCCAGTCTTACATCATAAATAAAAGTTTCCTAGGAAATTAATAGTTATTTGGCTGAACTTACATTTTGTAGAATTAAAATGAGCCAAAACATAAAATAATGTTTTTGTTTAATAAAGATGCAAAAATAATATTAAAAAATATTGTTACTTTCAAATATATGCTTTATTGTCTGAGCGAAGCGAAGTCTTTATACTCAGAGATACTTAACGATATTAAAAATCAAAAAAATTCTTTCGTCAAGCAAATCTCAAAAAGTACTTGTCGGATTTTGATTCTGTTTGTACCAATAGGTACCTATGAAGGTAATCTGGTGAATGCACTACCTACGAAAAATTAGTTCCAAATAGTTTAAAAGTTATATTAAAAAACTGATAAAAAAAGCACAATTTATTTGCATACGTCACAGAAATTTGGTGTGCGTGATTTTCACCAGCTGGATATTTTCGTAGATAACCGAATCATTACATGGAGTAAATAATAATCATTTACGCACTCACAAATATTGAATGCAATAAGACATTTTAAAATTTAATAATGCAGGAAAATAAAACTGTTATTTTTTATATTAAAAAAAATGGCATAAAAACTTTGATTTTGAGATTTTGTAATAATCTCTTAATAGCATTTTTTGATCGCTAAAAGAATGTTTTATATATTTCGCGTGTGAAAATTAGAAACAATTACGTTTTTAAATAAAAAGTTTCTTTTATGACATCATTTTCCCTTTATATTAATTTTTATTCCATGTTTTCTTTTAACTTATATTTTGTTTGTGTGTGGAAGTCAATTCTGGTCACTAATTTTTCGGCACGGATACCACAAGCGCATCAGATTTGGCGCAATTTTTTTCAAAGCCCATTTGGCGAAAACTCCGTTTTTAAATAACACTTACATACACATTTTTAAATCATTTTCTATTTTCAAAAAGAACTTACAGTAAATAAAATAATAATAATTAATAATTATAAAAAGAAATAGTTTATATAATTAAGGAATGAAAGTAAATAAACATTTTATAAATAAATAAACAAATAATAAATAAATAAAGCCGGGTTACCATCTCAGGTAAAATAATGCCATTTTGACGCCAATTACGTACCCTGGTGCATATGTGACATCTTTTCCCATTTTTCATCCATTTCCTGTTGGCATACAACTTTAAAATTTGGAATATGTATGCATGCCTGGGAGCAATACTGGAATTAGACATTGATTTTTTTTAATTCGATCCAAAAAGGGACAACGGGGGCTATTTTTTTTAAAGATTTATACCATTTAAACTGCATAAAGGAGCCACTTACCTATTCTAATATACAAGAAGTAAGTGATATGTAAAAACAATTATAGTATACACAAATAAAATACTTGAAATAATATACTAGAGATATAAGCACCGGGTTTGGCGAGATTTTTTATGCCAATTAGGCGAAAACATCGTTTTGATTACCAGATACATATAGCATGCTATAATAGCACGTTATTTATTTATTTCAAAATGAAAAAAAAGGAATAAACGAAACATTTTCTGTTATATAAAAAAAAAGAAATAACAATCAATAAATGATAATATTTTTAGAACAAACAATTTATTATAACATTTATATGATAACCAGCATGTTAGGCAACTGAACGCCATTTTGGCACCAATTAGGTACCTCGGTGTGTATAGGGCATATATGTGCCATATTTATTTGTAAAACTGAGCATGAACGTTTACCAAGTGTGTTTTCATAGTCGCTTATATCTTTTTGCAACATAGCGCACCTTTCAAAGCCAAAACTACACAAGAAAAAAAAAAAAATCAATATTTGCAGGGTTTTATATATATATATATATATATATATATATATATAATGCACATTTTGTAATCAGTAGGCTCGATAATCAGACCTCGTTTTTTTGCTTTAAAAGATGATATTTCATACGACGTCTTTTTTGGATTTGTCGTTTTTCCATATTCGATAGCATGCGTCTACTCGTTTTGTAACTTTTTTATAACTTTCTTCGTTATTAACAGCGACATTTGGATTTCCTATTTAAATAAAATTCTTCTAAATACAAATAATTTTGTTAAAATAAATAAATAAATGAAATGCGGACATCTATTGCTCAAAGCACAAAACTTTTCCTATTGAGTTAATAAAAATCAGTAAAAACATAATTTTTATGATAATAAAAAGGTGACGTATGTAATAACAGACACATATATTATGTACGTTATGGATTAAATATGAATATTTCTCCACCATTTATAAATAATAATAATAATAAAATAAAATGTGGACAGACCAAAGTCTATATTTGACTGAAAACAACAACCATTTTCTAAATGCTTAAAAAAAAAAAAAAAAAAAAAGGGCCAATGAAAAGTGATATTTCAAAAGTATTATGAAATTAGTTAAAAAACCATTTATTTTAAACTAAATGAATAAAAGATTTATATTTTTAATGAAATAAATGGGATTTGAAAAATTATTGGAAATTTATCACCATAGATGTATCAATATTACAATCAGTACCTTGTATGCAAAATGGAACAATTAGCAATACTTTTTGTGCCCGAAAAATGGTCGTTGCTTTTTTTAAGGTTAAAAAGTAGGTTACGAAATATTCCTATACAGAGATGCCAAGCCCCCGCTTATTGCATAGCAGAATTTTCTTATAGGAAAAGTTATTTCCTATAACGCAGAATGTTCAAATTTAATAAAACATTTTCTGTATTAAAATACCGGTATCCAAAATGCCGGAGACTTGGCAGCTCTGCCTATAACATTTTAATTAATCACGGTACTTTTTTTAATCGGATTCAAATTTAGTGAAGACAACATTTTTTGGCCAAAAGCAGCTTTTTTCCACATGTGTAACTATGATACAATTCCTTGATGCTGAAATAAAATGTTTTGACTTATGCTATTATTGCTTCCTCTTATTTATTTATTTGAATTTTAAATAAGATGACTCAAAATCGTATTTTTTAAATGTACGGGAAAAATGCATTTCGAGAGAAGGCGAAAAGAACAATATTTGGCGATTTATTACCTGCGTTTGGCTAAGTGTCTTACTACCTTGTATTTAATACTCTTCACAATACTTCGCTGTTATATGGACTTAGGCGCTTTTATAAAAAGTTTGACGTAATTTGGGCTTAAGAAAGTGAGTTTTTTGCTGAATAATACAAATAAATGAAAAATGAATACTAAGAAATACTAATAAAAGAAAAATGAAGCATTATATTGATCTATGTATATTTAAAAATGCATCTGCTAGCACTAATTAGATAATTTATGTGTATATAATAGGAGATAAATAGCTTTTGATTTTGTATTTCTATGCTATAAAGCATTAACGTTTGTGTGTTTTTCGTTATCATTGGGAGTACCTAGCCGATTTAAAAAATAATGTGGGCAAAAAATGTTGGTAACCTTCTTTGCTGCAAAATATACTATATTTTGCGTAGGAACAATAATCACCATCAATGCACAAGCGAAAATAGTTCTAAAATTGAGAATTCTTTGATGTTGATATGACTAAAAATTTAAAATCTTTTTTTTTTTTTTTTTTTTTTTTGTGGCAATTTTTAAGATATAATATTCTCGTTATGAACGATTCCTAAAACATTCGACAATTTAATTTCACAAATTAAACATTTTTTTTTTTTCTAGAAAAAGTTTTAAATCAAATTTATTGAGAATATCGCAATTTCTAGGATACTGTTGGGGTCAGAAACTATAACTTTGGCATCAAAGTAACTTATAAGATGTAAGTGTTCGTTTAGGACAAATTTTTAAAAAAGGATTCCTTAACTCTTATCGACAACCTCATTGCATCCGTGGAAAACAGATATTCAACATTATAAACTATTCGGACGGATTTCACACCATATAAAATACACTCCATTCTCTTCAAACATGATAGTTTATGTTATTTATAGTTTCTCAAATCGGTGCGAAGCTTCTGTTTATGCCCATGACATCATTTCAAAGAGTTATCTTTCCAATATAGGAAAATTTGGTGTTTTATTTTCTGTATTACTTTTAACATTTTGCATATTTCCAATTTTATATCCATGCATGGTTTGCTTTTCTTTTATAAAAATAGTATATGCAACTTTATATATAAGAGTTTGTAATTCTATGATTCAATATGCTTATTTTCATCATATTTTATCACAATGAATGGCCAATTAAAGGTAACATCTCATTTTCTTTACTTATCGCAAGTTATTAAATGTGTATTCTCAGCAATATCGCTCAGACTAATCCCTCTGAGGGAAGTTCTAGTAAAATAATGCTTCGCGAATCCAAACAAAGCATGGCTTTTGCTAGTTATTATTAAATGGCAAGCGTGAAAAAAAACTACTATATTATAATATTAAGCGTATGTTTTCATTAATTCTTACATTTTACTAACTAAAAGAAATTTAATAAAAATCATTTTCTTAGTCTCTATATAGTTCATATTTTGTTCATCTACAGAATTTTACCAACTAGTTCATACATTTGTGATTTCATTTTAATTTTAAATGTGTGTGTATGTGTGAGTACTGTCAACCGGGGCTATTTAACCGACTTTTAAAAGGCAGAGGAGGTTACCAATTCAACGCATATGTATTTTTTTATGTATGTTCACCGATTACTCCAAAACTATGCAACCGATTTCTGTTATTCTTGTTTTAAATGAAGGAGAATGTTCTCGAATTGGTACAACTTCCGTTTTATCGAAATTGGTTCAGTACTTTTTTAGTAATTAGGCTAAAACTAATGAAAATAGTGATTTTTCGATAATTAAAGTGTTGAATAAGTTCGTCGAATAGAATACAGACAGAATGGTCGAGCGGTCTGAGGGGCCGGATTTAAGCTCTGGTTCTCGAAAAAGATAGTTCGTACCCCACTCCTGCCATAATTTATGTCAATGTATAATTTACGATATTTTTTTCCGTATTAAAATTTTTATTATAAACCCGCTTCAGAAAAGGAAGAGAAAGTTATCAATTCGACGCGTATATATTTTTTAGGTAGATTTCGTATGAAATACTACCTATTGCATTCTCTCCCATGTTGGAATTTCTGAAATTTTTTGCAGGTCTACACCGACCATGACTTCTAGACCCCGAAACCGCCATCAGTAAAAAAAGTTTATCTATCTATCTATCTATCTATATATCTATTTCACTTTCTTCTAGACACGATAACTTCCATAATTATGCTCAGATCTTCTTCAAACTTTTACATAAAATCTGTAACGGTTGGGTGCTCGTACTGGGTGTTAAATGCAGACATAACTCAGTACATAAGATAAAAAAACAGTTTATTTAAAACGATAAGGGCTCAATGGGAGTGGAGCAAGTCTGTAATTTTCACAACTGAGAATACTACTAAAATATTAAACTCATACTCACAGCTCCGGAACTAGCTCAATCGTGGCACCTCAGATTACTTCTCAGCTATCTTTCGGCTAAGCTGCTAGATAAAATCTTATTAGACAGCCCGTGGCTGTATATATTTCTTTATTAACTTTGAGATGATCAACGTAATTACTATTAAATTCTTACCACTGGCCAACTTCTAGAGTCAAATTCCAAAACGCCTTAGAAACTCACTGGAGGCTCGCTAACACTCGATATCGCTTGCTCTGGATCAATCAACGCAGCTAGACACACTCTGCTAGATACCAGCGGGAAATCGCCGCTAGAGACACATTTCGCTGGCTAATATTGCTAGACACACTATGCTGGCTAACGTCGCCAGAGACACTCTCAGTCGGCCAACGCCGCCAGAGACACACTACACACACTCAAACTCCAAGCTTTTATATGCTGCAAACTGAGATACTTCAAATTTACATATTAAAACTAACCGAGACATAACTGTAGAATCCGAAAGAGACACACAAGCTCTAGAAAGTTAAAGTAAAAGAGAGGATAGATGTCGCTTTCACGCTTACACATGTTAAATTATTGACGTCACGATCTCAGCAATACTAGAGGACCTTTATTGCAAAGGTCACTCCCTCACAAATCAAGGGGCATAAAATCTCGGTCGAGTTCGTTAATGGGCAAAATCGGACCAAGGGGTGGAAACAGGGAGGGATAATAGATAAGGTTAAATGTTAGTCAATAAAAAATTTTAATGGGTCATATTGAGTCATTAAGTGTCTGGGTCAAGCAATATATACTTAAAGAACGGCAGAATCAATTTCATCGAAATTTTGCCTGTAACAGTTTTTTGACACGAGAAAGTTAAAGGGTTAAGTTACACGATTGAGAGATTTTGATTATAAGAGTAATTTGTGGGTCATGATGGGTCATAATGGTCATGATCAAGCTATATCTAAGAAGAGGTGGATTGATTTTAACGAAATTTTGTATGCAACATTTTTTTGGCACGAGAAAATTATTGGGCTAGGTCTCATGTTCGAGAAATTTCGATTACTGGGTCATTTTGGGTCATAAAGGCTGTCGGTCAAGCTATTTATATTTAAAAAATGGTAGTATCGATTTTAAAGAAATTTTGTATACAGCATTTTTTTTTTTTTTTTTTTTTGACGTGATAAAAGTATTGGGCTGGGTCACATGTTTGTAAAATTCAAATAAGTGTTTCTTTATTGGATCATTATGGGTCAAATCAATTTTATCTAGAAAAGGCTCTAACGATTACAACAAACTAAAATTTCCAAATTTTGTCGACCAAATTTTGTACTTCACAGTTTTGAATTACAAGAACACCATTTCTATAACACCAGTCACGTGTTATAGAAAATTCATTTAGTGGATCATTTTTGGGTCATTGTGGTTCTCGCTAATTATATCTAGAAAATGACTAACTCGATTTTGACTAAATTTTGTATTCTAGAGTTTTCGGACATGAAAAAGCATTGGGCTAGGTCACATGTTCGAGAAAATTCGAGTAATTGTTTTTTTTTTTTTTTTTTTGGATTATAATGGATCAGGGTCGAGAGAATTATATCTATAAAACGGCTCAGTCGATTTTAGCAAAATTTGGTATCCAAATAATGTTTTACGACAAGAAAAAATGATTGGACAAGGTTACATGTTTGAGAAATTTTGATTATAGGGGTCATTTGTGGGTCATGAAGGGTCACCATAATTTTATCTAGAAAACAGCTCTCACCATTTTGACTATACTTTGTATTATAATGTTTTCGAGCAAGAAAAAACCATTGGGCTCGGACGCATGTTTGAAAATTCAATTAATGGGCCATTTTGTTTGGGTCGTAATGTGTTAGGGTAATTCTAATTATATTTAACCAACGACTTAATCAATTTTAACTAAAATTTTAATCGAAACGTATTTTAACACATGAAGGCATGTGGCCTTAGTCACATATTAGAAAATAGTAAAAGCTCTGATTCCAAAAGAAAGAACTCAAAGCACTAAAAATGTGGTGTTTAAGGATGTTCTTTCGTTGCAAATATTTAACTAATGTAAAATTTAGAAATATGTTCATAGTATTGGTATTTATAGTTTCTGTAAATAAGAATATTATAAAATAAAATATTTATAGCAATAATAGAGCGAGAATTTCAGTTTATATAAAATTTACTACAGAGTTTACTTTAACCGAGCATGGCTCTGTGTTCCCCGCTAGTTATTTTAATCAAACAGAACTAAAAGAACTAAAGAAAAGAACTAAATCGTTTATAATTATTACAAACTGGTTTTCATTAACATTTAATTTCCAATTATTTTCTGAAATAAAATAACATTTTTGTTAAAAAGAAATATCACAGTTCCATCTTCAATTTTCTTCAAAATATTTTGGTGCATTTCGCTGAAACTATATTTTTGATTAACTGTTTACGCAGTTGAAGTTATGGAATACAAAATAGTATTAAAATGAATTTTGTGGGTGAGGAGCAGAACAATCCACAAAACAGCTTACAAAGTTAAATTGTAAGTAGAGTAAATAAAGAACTATATTTTAAAAATATTAAATACAAATTTATTTAAGAACTCGACTGTTAAAGAAACTTTTTGAAAATTGAAAATAAATATATTTTTAATTCTTTGTTTAATAATAGATAAAATTTATATATATGTTTTTAAGATAGATTTTTTTTTTTAATTTAGAGAAGTTTTAATTATTTATTACATTAATATTTTTTAAATAAAAAAATGCCCAAAATATATAACTACTTACATAAAGCAAATATGCTTATTTAAAGTATACACTTTCTTACTGAAAGGGAAATATAAAAGAATTCAAATGGAATTTTCCTTCTTATCGGGTTTTTATTTCAAGTCTCTAAAACGCTTCATAAAATGCGGGAGATTGAAATTTGATTTTCCATCTTCGGAGATGATAACACCATACATGTCTCTCTAGGGGGAGAATGTCTTCAGATATATACTTAGATATGTAATACTTCTTGATAGAAGTCACACAAAAGGAGTTAGCCTTGAAAATGATAAAATGCATTCTTATTACGAAAGATGCTATCTCATGTTTTCGATTACGAGTCGCATTTTGAAAGTGTAAAATATATTATATATACTTTTTTTTAAATCTTTTTATTGTGTAAAATGTAAATGAGTACATACGTAAATTTTAACAGGGATAATAACAGAAGTCATGCCTAAAATGCTGCGTGCTTTTTTATTCAAAAAAAATATTTTTTTCTTATTATTCTTAACAAATCAAATAGCATGTGCGAAAATAAATAACTAATTTATAGTATTCAAACTATTTCTAACTTTTTTCTATAAAAAATGGAATTTTTGGTTAAAAAATATTGCAGTTCTAACTTTTTTCATATAAAAATAATGTGTTATATTATGCTGTCACTATATTGTTGATTAAGATTTATGCTGTTAAATTTACAAATTCAAAATGCTATTAAAATAAAAATTGTGTTTGAAAACCAGAAGAGAAGACAGCAAAAGGATTACAAACACAAATTAGAAATGAAGAAATCAATGAACTATATTTTAAAAATACAAGCAAGAAAATGATTCAAAAATTTTAAAAATTAAATTAAAACTTTAAAACTCAATATAAGTATCATTTTGATTCTTTGTTTATTAGTAGATATCATTTATATAGAAGGTGTTTCTAAACTCATGGTATAAACATTAAGGGTAGGTAGAGCGCACAGTAATAATTATTTATTGTATAGGAATATAACGGAGCAATTGACGCATGAAGGTAAAAACACCAGTTGGGCAATTAGGCCCCTTTTTTTTAACAGTAACAATCATTTATTGTATAGGAATGTAAAGGAACAAGAGACGCATTAAGGTAAAAACACCAGTTGGGGAATTAGGCCCCCTTTTTAATTATATATGTTTCTCATTCGTACCAGAAAATTTTTAGTTATCCTTTTGTTGATATTTCATTATTAAAAATTAATAAAATTCTTTGACAATTTTTGGTATGAAATCAAAATTTTTGAATTAGAAAAAACGCAAAACTGTCAAACAAGCAGATATACATGAATAAAAAAGAGAAAATGTGTATTTACAATGTAGTTTACAAGTAAAAAAATATGCATAAAATAATGTTACAATATAAGTGTTCACAGTTGCATCCACCAACTGTGATACATGCTTCGTAATGTCAGTGGAACGATTAACTTAGACTTCTAAAGATGTCATGAATTTCCCACACACGAGCAGCTGCTTTGGATATGCGAGATACTAGAATTTCGTCTGAGAAATCCGAAGTCCTATAAACAAGACTCTTCAGATGTCCCCATAAAAAGAAATCGAGGTTTGAGGGGATCGCGTTGGCCAAGGAGCTGGACCACCACACCCAATCAATCTCGTCCCAAATGTGGCATTCAGGTAACTGCGAACTTCAGTGGTGAAGTGCGCGGGCTCTCCATCAAGTTGAAACCACATTCGGTTACGAATGGCGATCGGAGCATCTTGCAGCAGTTCTGGTACATTTTGTTTTTGCAAAACAAAGGTAACAGAACCATCCAGCCTCTTTGGTAGTAGGTATGGACCAATTAAATAATTATTAACAATACCCGCCCACAAATTCACAGAAAATCGTTTATGATATGCATGTGGCCCGGTTGGATATATGTTATTAGTTGCCAAAAGATGGAAATTGTGCGCATTAAATATACCCTCGTGTGTAAATACTACCAAATCTGTAATAAAATATGAGCAGAGAAGTCTGGCTGTAATACATATTGCTGCAAAAGTCACTGGCAAAAGTTCAACTGCAGAAGATAGTCTTCTGCATTCAAAGTTTGTGCACGTTGAAAAGGAGAAGGGATGAAATCAATTTTCATTTAACATTCTCCTTGCGGTCGGATGACTCACACCTAAATTCTGTGAAACAGCTCTTGTACTTGATTCGGATCTTTCACGCACAAATTTCAAAATAATTTATTCCAAGCTTGCACGTCGTACAGCACTTTCTCGCCCAGTTTCCTGCCTGGTGACGTGGAAAGAACTTGTTTTAGAAAGCTGATGGTGTAAGTGCTGAAACATTCTATGATCAGGCATTTTTTCTGCGGGGAAACTGCTCCAGTACATTCGTAGGACAGGTCTGCCATTGCCATTTGCACGATCATACATGAAATGCATGTCAGATTTTTCGGCATATGTAAAGTGTTTCATGATGAACACACTTAAAAATGGCGATTTCTTCTACTTAAATGCATGGTAGCGCACGGCGACCAGTCACTTGCGTCTGCCGCTAATGGAATCAACCAAAAATTCCATTTCTATTTCAGAAAATTTCTATTTCTATTTCTATCATCATTTGGAAAATTTTCGATTTCATACCGACATCTTTCGGTATGAAATTATTCGGTATCAAATCATATGGATTCAAGAAGAATTTTATTCTTAAGTAGTTATAGCTCTATACTTTCAACTAAATCAGCATAACTGCGAGTGGAAGTCTTAAAAAAAGTGTAATGTGGAAGACTTGAGTGAAGACAAAGCAGATTCAGAAAACTTTAGTTTATTCCATAACAGTCAAGATGATTATATACAGATGAGAAAAAATAAGCATAGCTTATGCTTAAAAATAAAATAAACTAAACTTAAAACATTTCAATTACTTCTTTAAGCCATTAATAAACAAAACTGCAGCAGCTGCTAAACCAGCAATAATGGCTAGCAAAATGAAGGCGAAGAAACATCGAACACAGCTGTCTTTATATACAAACAGAACTCTACTTCACAGATGTTGCCATTCACAATTCAAAGAGAAAAACCAACGCAGAATCGCCATTGGTTGATCCGAACGAAACCCCTTTCCGAACGCACCGCCGTTCGAGTTTCATGAACAGACGTGAACAGCTCAATCACCGGTGATTCAATAAATCACGGCACTGGAACACTCAAAAATCAAGTATTTTTATCTCGGCATGCCGGCAGTTCGGCTGAAATGCAATGGCGATTCAACGAAGTTTTTATTACACTGGAGAGGGTAAAAACTAAAGTATGTCATGTTCTGTTTATTTTGACTTAACTTTAAACTTTTTTTTAACCAACATGACAACAAGCAGCCCCCTTTTTAGCCTCTCCAGGGCATTACAAAAAAAAAATTACATAAATTTATTCAAAAATACTTATTTAAAAATACAATATTCAAAAATACAATATTCAAAAATACAATATTCAATAGAAAAAAACAGTCTGTCTAATTACTATCGAGTCGGAGAAAATTTTACAGATCACCGGCCAGGTACTAATCAGAAACGACCAAATTGTATAAACTCTTTTTTTTTTTTTTTTTCATCATCATCTCCCTATCATTAAACAAATTTTAATTTTATAAAAAAAAAAATAGTCTGATCAATGTCATGTCAATAGACATGGCAATGAACAGAGTAACTATAATTGCGAGTTTAAATTTTGAAAATTTGCCTACAAAATTTCATTAATTGTTCTTTTACTTGTGGTTTTGTAAATGGATCTGCTAAATTTAATTTACTAGAAATATATTTTAATTTAAAAACTTTATCATAAATTAAATTTCTGAGAAATAAATATTTGATGTGGATATGTTTAGTCTTTTGATTTTCAACTGGTGAATTAGAAAAGGAAATTGCTGCCTGATTATCACAGAATAAAGAACATTCAATTAAATTTAATTTTAAACTTTCATTTTCAATTACATTTTTCATCCACATCAATTCCTTTGCTGCTTCTGTGAGAGTAACATATTCGGCTTCCATAGTAGAGAGGCTAATGCATTTTTGCTTAAAGGTTTTCCAAGAAATTGGCGCCCTATCTAAAAGTAAAATGTAACCTCCTATGGAAACCCTGTCATCACGATTTGCAGCAAAGTCTGAATCTGAATAACAATAAAGTTTTAGTTCATTTACTCTGGATAATTCTAATTTAAAATCTTTAGTATACTGTAAATAACCAAGTAATTTTAATAAACTATGCCAATGTCTTATACCGGGATTAGATTGGAATTGGGAAAGTAGATTTACTGCATACATTATATCGGGTCGTGTTCGACCAGCAATAAAACTTAAACATCCAATTAGGTTTCTGTAGGGATACTTAGACATTTCTTCTATTTCTTGGTGATTTACAGGAGAGTCCAATTTTGACAAAACAAGTCCTTTAGACATAGGTACAGAGCTTATGGGAAATTTATATTTAGAATACAAATCACAAACCTTTTTTATATAAGAAGTTTGGTGTATATACAATTTATCACCATCCTCTTCAAATTCTATGCCCAAGAGCTTCTTTGTTTTCCCTAGAACCTTTAAATTAAAAAATTTCTTTAATAAATCTACACCAAATTCCAAATCACTTTCAGTTTTTCCAAATATGATAATATCATCAACATACAGCAAAAGAACAAGTTTATCTTTTAATATATAAACACAATTACACCAGTTAAGTTTCTGAAAATTTAATTTTAAAAGAACATCGTCAATTTCAAAGAACCATTGTCTTCCACTCTGGTGGAGACCATACAATGATTTATTTAATTTGCAAACTTTACCTTGTTCTAAAACAAAACCTTCCGGCTGCTGCATATAGATGACCTTATCCAAATCTGCATATAAGTATGCATTGTTTACATCAACTTGAACGTTTAACCATTTAAAAAAAACATACAAAAATACTGAAAAAGAGCCTTATTATGGAAAAACTGACAACTGGACTGAATACTTCATCATAACTTAAACCTTTAATTTGGTTATACCCCTGAGCCACAAGGCGTGCTTTGAATCTTACAATTTCATTATTTTGATCTCTTTTTATGGTATAGACCCATCTATTACCCAAAATTTGTGCATCTTTTGGTGGTTCGACTAAATCCCAAACATTGCGGTCATACATGACCTGCATTTCCTGGTTCATAGCCTCCTCCCACTCAGATGCTTCAGGGGTTTTAACAGCTTCCTTGTAACTCCTGGGAATTTTAACCTCTACTAAATTTGCTTCATTATTAAAAAAATTTGAAACTTTACCCGATTGACAATTTTTACCACTAAAATCAAAACAAATTTCATCAAATTTTATGTTATTTGCTGCACAATACCTAACTGCATCATTTGTGGACCTCAATTTAACTCTAGTACCCTCTATACCATAATAAATGTCTGTCCTTGTTTCATTTTTACGAGGAACAGCACTTCTTACCCAGTTAATGGATGTACATGGTATTAAATCCAAATCCTCATCTGTTTTAACTTCTGAAACTATTTTTACAGGACTCTGACATTTTAAACTACTTTCCTTTAATTCAGACAGGCTATCACATCTATTTTTAGATTCAAAAATTTCATCTATTACAGGAAAAATATCCCCATCTTCAGGAAAGTCAAAATATGAAAAAGATGGAAATCTGGATTCTTTTATGACATCCACCCCCCTTTTACTCTCATCAAACCTTACATTTATAGTCTCAAAAATTTTTTGTTCGTCTATTAGCCAAATGCGGTAACCTTTTGTAGTTTGTGCATACCCACACATTATACCCAGTTTAGCTCTCATATCGAGCTTTTTCCTGTTTTGTTTAGGTATACCAACATAAGCTAGACAACCAAACTTTTTAAAATGAGATACAGAAGGTTTTCTCCCACAATATAATTCAAAGGGCGTTTGTTTAAAATTTTTGTGACAGACTCTATTCCACACATAGGTGAAACACAAAAGAGCCTCCGCCCAAAATTTCTGGGATAAACCACTAGAGTTAAGAAGGGTTTTTATTCCATCGAGGGCTGTTAAATTGAAACGTTCTGCGGAACCATTCATTTCCGGAGAATACGGGTTCGTCTTTTCGTGTTTTATTCCCTGATCTTCTAAAAATTTGTCATATTCTTGGTTACAAAACTCAAGGCCTCCGTCAGTTCTGACTGAGACTACTTTCTTATCTAAAAACCTTTCGGCTCTCTTTTGATATTTAAGAAAGGTCTCAAAAACGTCAGACTTATTTTTCAGGGTATAAACTGTAACTTTTCTAGAAAAATCATCTAGTATAGACAAAAAGTAACGACTACCTCCATGAGATGCAACCGGAAATGGGCCGCATAGGCCCATATGCAGCAGCTGGAGAGGAAAATTTGACCTTATGTGACCTGTTGGTTTAAAAGATATTCGTTTTGATTTGGCTAACTTACAAGAAATACAATCCTCAGTCAATTTTGATAGCATAAGTAAACCATTAACACATTTAAGTTTACTTGTGTTAACTACATATTCGCTGTTAATATGGCAGAATCTTTCATGCCATAATTCATTAACATTTACTTTTTCTATTTGGTTTGCTGAAAAATTGACCGAGTTGTTATTTCCTTCACATTGAGTTATGTACTTGGAGGGCTTTAAAAAATATAGGTCATTTTTTCTCAATGCATAAAATAGCTCATTACCATGTTTATCATATACAAAAACTCTTCCATTTTTACCAGCAAAATTAAGTCCTAATTTTTCAAGCTTTGCTCCTGACAGTAAATTTCTTCTTAAATGGGGATTAAACAAAACATCTTTTAAAATAATACGATTAAATTTACCATTTTTACATTTTATTAAAAATTGAATTGTACCCTTTCCCTCAACTGGACATTCTCTCTTCCCAACTGCAAGAGACATGTGCAAATCAGATACTGGCTGAAAGTCGAAAAATAATTTTCTATTGTTACAAAAATGCGCTGTAGCTGCCGTATCAAAAACCCATTGGGTATTTCCGTAGCCCAGATCTGAGGAATTTGCCTCGCACAGTTCGGGAGAAAGTTCAATTAAACTACATTCCAGTTCAGAGAAGGTATGATTAAAAGTAGTTTTACATTCAATATTACTGGTTTCTGATTGAAAAGATTTATTTTTAGAATTAACTTTAAAAGATTTATTTTGAAATTTACTTTTAGCATTAGGTCTAGAATAATTACTTTTACTTTTAACTTCAAAATTATTTTTACTATTACTGGATGTGTCAGGAGCATTAACCTTAGAATCTCGACCATTATTTTTACTTATTCTGAGCTTACAATTAGAAATTACATGACCATACATTTTACAATAAAAACATGGACCAAATTTTTGTTTACCTGGTTTTACAAGAGACTCGCTGGCATAAGCAACATTAACATCAGCCAGATCCTTCTGAGACAACTTTAAACGATTCTCTTCCAACAAGAGCTCAGCTTCAATTTTATCAGGAACAAAGTCCTTGTCGCTCCATCTATAAATTGCTTGCACAGTGGCTTGAAAGCTGTCAGGGAGGTTACGAATCATCTGGTAGCCCAGGTATAACGGCTGCAACTGATGACCAACATCTCTAAGACGCTCGGCGGCTTGCTTTACTCGACATAAGAACAGTCCCAAATTTTCACCTGGAACATATCTCGTACTGAAGAACACATCTAGCAGCTGTATGACACGAGCCCTCGTTGTTGGTTCAAAATGGTCATGCAGAATTCTCCATGCTGTCGCTCCATCTGTAGTACTGGAAACTAATGGCCAAAATTCTGTACTCAGGGACTGGAAAATTATTGTATATGCCCGGTTTTTCCTCAACTTCAGATCTTGTCTTTCTCTCCAGGTAAGTTGCTCCTCTACATCTGGTTTTGTAGGTGTCTCTTTCCCATCATCTCCAAGCTTAGTAGTATCAGTTTTAGAAGGTACTGAATCTAGCTTTTCTTTAACAGGCTTCTCACTTTCCTCTGCAGATTCAATAAAATCCCAAGCGCCGAAGTGCAACAGCAAAACTTTTACTTCATGTTTCCATGTCTCCCAGTTGCTGCCGGTAAGCAGGGTGATGTTTTGAACTGCATCCATCAGCCCCCGTCGATTAGAACTTTTGGAATCGGCAAAATTTTTACAGGAAAAGTCCACAGAATCAGCCGTCGACGAAGCTCACACCGGGAAAGTATCGGCACAGAGAAATCCAAAAAATCTTCACTTCCACATTAAAAAACAAAAGCATGGTTATTTACCGGGCCTGGGCCCATAACCAAATGCTCTATACTTTCAACTAAATCAGCATAACTGCGAGTGGAAGTCTTAAAAAAAGTGTAATGTGGAAGACTTGAGTGAAGACAAAGCAGATTCAGAAAACTTTAGTTTATTCCATAACAGTCAAGATGATTATATACAGATGAGAAAAAATAAGCATAGCTTATGCTTAAAAATAAAATAAACTAAACTTAAAACATTTCAATTACTTCTTTAAGCCATTAATAAACAAAACTGCAGCAGCTGCTAAACCAGCAATAATGGCTAGCAAGATGAAGGCGAAGAAACATCGAACACAGCTGTCTTTATATACAAACAGAACTCTACTTCACAGATGTTGCCATTCACAATTCAAAGAGAAAAACCAACGCAGAATCGCCATTGGTTGATCCGAACGAAACCCCTTTCCGAACGCACCGCCGATCGAGTTTCATGAACAGACGTGAACAGCTCAATCACCGGTGATTCAATAAATCACGGCACTGGAACACTCAAAAATCACGTATTTTTATCTCGGCATGCCGGCAGTTCGGCTGAAATGCAATGGCGATTCAACGAAGTTTTTATTACACTGGAGAGAATAAAAACTAAAGTATGTCATGTTCTGTTTATTTTGACTTAACTTTAAACTTATTTTTAACCAACATGACAACAGTTATGAAATGTCAAGAAAAGGATAGAATAAAAATTTTCTGGTATGAATGAGAATTTTTGAAAATTAAAAAAAAGGTGCCTAAATGGCCCCCTGAAAGTTTTACGTAAATGAGTCACTTCGTCTCACACATTTCTGTAAAATAAATCATTGTTATTGTATGCTATATATGCAAATTTTTACCATGCGTTTAGAAGCATCCTGTATCTGTTTATAAAAATAGATTTTTTTAGCGATGTTTTAAGTATTTATTAAATTGAATTTTTTTAAATAAAAAAAAATGCTCAAAATAAATAACTGTTTACATAAAACAAAAATTTTTACGTACGGTATACACTTTCTTATTGAAAGGGAAATATAAAGGAATTCAAAAAGATTTTTCCTTTATATCTGATTTTTATTTCAGACACCTCAAACAAGGCTTCATAAAATGTGGGATATTGAAATTTGATTTTCCGTCTTCGGAGATGATAACGCCAACAATGTCTCTCTAAGGAAGAGTGTCTGATATATTGTTAGTTATCTAATATTTCTTGTCACAAGTCACACAAAAGAAATTTCCATTGAAAATGATAAAATGCATTTTTATTGTGCATAGCTATAAAGACACTGTCTAATGTTTACTGCAACGAATGTCATTTTGTATGTGTAAAATATGTTATATATACATATTTATTTGTTTATCTCATTATTGCAGAAAATATTAATGAGTAGATACATAAATTTTAAAAGGTATAATAACAGCAGTCATACATAAATGCTGTATGGTTTTTATTCAAAATGGTCTTTTTTCTTCTTCTTAAAAAATCAAATATCATGAGCGACAATAAATAACTCATTTATAATATTTAAAACCATTTTTTAATATTGTTTTGCAAGTGAAATTTTTGATACAAATAAATATTTCCGTTTTATCACTTTATTTGTGGAAATAATGTGTTATATTACGCTATCGTCCAATATCACTAAATTCTTGATTAAGTTTCTACGCAGTTGAAATTCCAGATTAAACAACTATATGAATATTTCTGGGTGCAAAATTGAAGAGTAAAGTCCGCAGGTTACAAACATAAATTAGAAATGAACAACGTAAATAACTATATTTTTAAAATATAAACAAGAGATTTATTCAAAAATTCGATTTTAAATGAAGGTTTGTTTAAAATTAAATATAAATATTTTCTTTCTTCGTTTATTAGTAGAAAGGATTTATTTATCTGCTTTTAGTAATCGATTTTTAATTTAGTAATGCTTTAATTAATGCTTAATTTTAGATTTCCTTTGTTTGTTTTCGATAAACACATTCTTTAATTAAACAAGATATAAAATTACATACATAAGCTACATATATCTATATGCCATATACTTTTCCTATTAAAAACAAAATATAATAGAATTCCAATAGATATTCAAATAGATTCTTTGGTGGATTTTTTCTTTCTTATCCCTCAAACAATGCTTCATAAAATATTTCAGTTTACAATTCCATATACCATCTACGGATAAAACAACTCCATCAATGTTTCGTGTGAAAAGGATATGTATCAGATATATAATTAGACATGTGATACTTTTTGACAGTAGACACACAAAGGGAGTTTCTGTTGAAAAATGATATAATACATTCTTATAAGGGATTTTCATAAAGATATGCCTCATGTTTTCTGCTATAAATCAAATTTTCTGTGTGTCACTATTATGCATGAAAGTCTGTTTCATTACCACTATTCGGATTACAAAATTACACGTAATTAAAGTTGTGGATTCCAAAATTTTACAAATAAAAAGTGTATTTTTAATAACCTACACATAATACAGACCGCGGATTAACAATATAAATTGGAAATAAAAAAAATAGTACTACGTTATAAAAATATTAGGGAAATATACATAAATTCAAATTTAAACAAATCTAAATTCTGTACATTTTTTTTTTTAATTTTTAAATACAGTCGCGTTTAATTTACTTGTTTTTAAACTTAGATTTTTAGATTTAGAGAGGGATACATAAACTCAAACTTAAACAAATCTAAATTCTGTACATAATTTTTTATCTTTAATTGCAGACGTGTTTACTTTATTTATTTTCAAAACTAGTATTTTCAACTAAGGACATCTTCAAATTATGTTTACATTTAAATTTATTTTCTTTAAAGTAAACGCTTTCGAATTTACCCATGATTTATAACTAAATGCATAAATTAGTTCCTTTTATATGCAGTATACACATTAAAATATATATATATATATTAAGGAATTGAAATGGATTTTTCTTCTTAGTGTAGTTTTACTTCAAATATCTAAAATAACGCTTTATGAAATGTGCGATATTAAAATTCGATATTCCGTCTTCACAGATGATAGCTCCATCTGTCTCTCTAGGGAAGAGTGTCTTTAGATATGTAATGCTTCTTGACAAGATACACACAAAAGTTTTTTGTAATGAAAATAATAAAATACATTCTGATAAGGTGCAGTTATAATGATATTGACTGATGCCTTCTGTTAATATTTCCATATGATATATCTCACTATTATGCATTTTTGTGTGTTTAACTAACTCTATGCTAATAATGAAATTATGCTTAATTGAAATTATGGACTCCAAAATCTTACAAATGCAGAGTGGATGGCATAGGAACCTAAATATATAGTCCACGGATTACATATATACATATAACACATTGTAAAAATTTTAATGAGAGATTCATCGAAAAAATCGATTAACAGAAAGCAAAGCAAGAGTATATATATACATATATAACAATAGTAACCAAGAGTATATATATATATATATATATATATATATATATATATATATATATATTCACATATTTATGTGTGTGTTTATATATATATTTATATGAACAAATAAATAAAGTCTGATAATATTAATTTGATTACGTGAGCCGTATCTTTTTGAAGGCCTGGTTCTTGAAAACAAATGTACTCGCAATTAATGAAGCTGCGTCGATACCAACTTAGTATTCGCTTCTCGTTTAACTATATAATTTTCTTTTCTTTTCTGCCAACTTGGTGTGATGTTTTCTATTTTTTTTCAAATCTGATTGACTTATACATTGAAATAACTGATGAGGGATCTAGAAATAATCCGAAACGTTTTATGAAATTGTTATTTAATGCTTTTATGTTTTTAATTTAGTTATTTGTATTTTGCGTTATTTTACTGAATTTTAATTAAAAAGAGTATACACAATTATCTTTTCTTTATTTTTAATTGTAGTCGAATTTGATTTATCTGTTTTTAAATCCAGTTTTGTAGTTTAGATAATTAGTAATTAGTATTTAAAATTTATTTTCTTTAAATTAAACGTATCCTTAATTTACTCAAAATGTAAAACTCCATACATAGAATAATCCTTTTTATATGTAGTATACAATTTCTCATTGAGATTTAAATATAAAGAAATTCAAATGGATTTTTCCTTTTTATCGGAATTTATTTCAAATCTCTCAAATAGAGCTTCATAAAATGCTCGAGATTGAAACTCGATATTCCGTCATCGAGAGATGATGACTACAGCAATGTCTCTAGTGAGAAGAGAATCTTTAGATATATATTTATATATGTAATACTTCTTGACAGCAAACAGATAAAAGGAGTTTTTATTGAAAATACGAAATATATTATATTTTGTCTTTTTTGTCAAGTTATAGTAATGAATATACTGTATCAGGTTTTTTGTAACTAATTGCATCTTACGTACGTAATACGTATTATAGATACACAATTTTTTAATCTCCTTTTTATAAAATAAAAAATAAATAGATATAATACAAAAAGTGATACAAACAGTAGCCACAAATAAATGATTAATGAATTTTTACTTTAAATGCTTTTTTTAGAAATCAAGTATTATGGATAAAAATAAAGAACTATATTGATAGTTGAGGGGCTTGTTGAAAAAAAAATCTAGCCAATATTTTGTAGTCTTGTTAAAAGAATGTCAATAAGAATAGGAAATTTATTTTAAATTATTGGAGGCAAAATATGGATAGTTTTATGGACTAACGCTAATAATTACTTTATAAAATATCATGGTGGATGTTATCTAACGATAAGACAGATTATAATATTGATTATCAGTTAAATTTTGTTCATTTGGTTAAGAAGAAAAGGTGTGGGTAAGCGGCGTAAGATAAATAATTTTTATTCTTACTTTTTCCCCCCTAACCTATGTCAGTTGATTTATGGACTGATATATTTTTCATAAAATTGACCATACCTTGCATTATACGAGGAATACTTCAACGTCTTTTAATACCTAAGGGGTAAGATGAAAAATATAGTGGAATGAGAAGATTAATAAAACTTAAGATTTAAGAATTTTACAAAGCCCTTACAAAGGAATTTCAAAGAAACATAAAAAAAAACTGTATTAATAAATGTCAAACAGAGAAATTATTCAAAAAAAAAAGGAAAATGTCCTCATCTTTGCCCGCTAATCAATGTCAATTGATTTATGGGCTGATATATTTTTCATAACATTGACCATACCTTGCATTATACGAGGAATATTTGCAGTTGCCTTTTTCAACTTTAAAGGAGAAAACCGCATGATTACTATGAAAAGGCAATTATCACCGACGTTTAACATCTAAAGGGTAAGATGAAAATGTGGTGGAATAAGAAGTTTAACAAAACTTAAGATTTAAGAATTTTACAAAACCTTTACAAAGGAATGTCAAAGAAACATAAAAAAAACTGTACTAATAAATGCCAAACAGTGGGATTATCCAAAAAAGGAAAATTTCATCATCTTTTCCCAGCTAATTTAGCCAATAAAACTTAGTATTTAATAACTCTATAAAATCTTTATTATGGAGCACCGATGAAGCATATAAACTGTGATAACTTTAAACTTTAAACGATTTAAAAATATATTAATTATAATTTAAGTTTACCCATAAAATACTTTCACCGTAAAGATCAACAGAACGCCATGTTTTTAGTTTCTGAAGAAAATAAAGTTAATATTAAGTTGAATTTATTGAATTATGTACTCACCAGAATATGTTAAGAATTATGCTTTAGTCTTTCACTTTATAAAAAGAAAGTATCCACGTTTGTGAAAAAAGGACAGAGGTTCCAATCATTTGAAGGGAACGACTAAACCGTAAAATGCAGTCATCATTTGAAATCATTAAAAATCTGACGCATCGATAGATTAAATACTATTAGTATAAAATCGTTTCTCCGTTTCTACTTAAAAAATATATATATATATTATAGTAAAACGATGAAGTGTTAAAAATTATATGAATTTGAAACAAACAATAAGTGAAGAAAACATATTTGAAGATTTTATTTAAAATTTGAGACTGGGTGAAATAAGAAATTAAAAAATATAATTTTTCATGTCTTCCTATGTTTCAGATGAGGCATTTATTTAATATTGCGTCGTAGGACCCGGTGGGATATCACGTGATATCCACCATTCAAAAGTTTCACATTCTTATTTTGTTACTTAAATCTGGACTAAGACTCTGCAGCTAACACGTTTCATATTTTTATGGAACATTGGCTGCTTTAAAAATATAAACCACCGCCTACGATGCTTCAGCCTCTTTTTTTCTATGTTTTAAGGTTAAAATTTTTAACTTTTGAATTATTTTCTTCTTCTTTATAATAGATTATTCTTGGGTGATTTAATATTATCTTGTTTTCAGAGAAGAGAGTTCTAGCTCTGGTCAAATGTAATTTTTTGCTGATACATACATATATATATATATATATATATACATATATATTACAAATTTAAAATTTTTCGCCAAAAACTAACCTTTATACTATCTTAATTTTCCGTACTTACTTCAAATTACTAAATTAAAATCTTGTTTCTAGATCTAATCTGTTAATCTGTGTGCAGACGATATAAATTCTTAATTTGCCTTAAAAAGCATTCCAGTATGAGTAAATTTAAAAAGATGGCACTAAATTAAAAATATTCTTAAGTAAACTTTATTTCTTAATATTCCAAATAAAACTGATTTCTTCTATGTTTTTATCAACCCTTTTAAGAAAGTCTTATTAAATTTATTCCAAAACCATACTTTTCAAAAAATATCCTTATTTTATTTTATCTATTTATTTATTTTTCCGCCGTCAACCTTCGATAGTGTGCATATTAATAAATTCATTTCTTTTCTTTTTCTCTTAAAATTAATCATTTATAAAAGTCGTCTGCCTAAAAAATCCCGATTCAATTATAAATTGGTTAAATAATATTTTTTTAAAAATAATTTTATCGTTTGTGGAAAATAATCTCGTAGCTGGACAAGAATTCTGTTTACATAAAAGAATGATGGTTTGAGGTTACAGAATGTTCCAGTACTTTCTTTTTTAGTTTAAAAAAGGTGGAAGTCTCGAGATGAAAAAGAAGATTCTTGGGTTGCTTCTTGGATGAGGACGGCTCGCTGAAATAATGATGGAATTTTTGCAAAAGGAGCTTTTCCCTTCCTCATTATTACGAATTTAATAAATGAATTTACAGCAGCCCATGACTAATTATTGGATCTTCTACATTTATTTATTTATTTGTTTTTCCCCTCGCTTGCCATGACTGTTTTTATTTATTTATTTATTTATTTATTTATTTTATTATTATTTTTTTTTTTATCTAGTGGAAATAATTCGAATTCTCCTTAAATCGTCACAACTAATCGAAAAGTCCGACAGGATTAGTTATCTGTGCTGCCTTTTTAATGAATGATATTTAAAGAAAATTGCGATGGAACGAAGAAAAGCATGCTATCGCCGAAGTTCGATTGAAGGACAGCTTACATGGTATTTTCAGCTTGTTAATGAATAGTACTTGCTTCGAGTCTGATGTGGATTTTCTGACGCTTGATGTTGATCTGTGCGCATAAATTTTGATTCAGTATTCATGCTCATAGTGAAAATTTTTGAAAATTAATGACTTCAAAGTGGTGAGTATGCAAGAAGCATTTGATGAGGAATTTAAAGACGATTGAATTTTATTGAAGATTTTTCAAAAAATTGTAAGTTATTTTATTAAATGTTTTGATTATTACTTTTATTCTTTTTATGATAGATGAAATATTTATTATTTATTTATTTATTTATTTATTATTTTATTGATGAGAGTAATTTGAAGTTAATTTATTAATTTACTAATTTATTTATTTATTATTTATTGTATGTTATGGATCTGATATAGTAATTTTGAAAAAATATGTAATTGATAGAAATTATTAACTTTGAAATTTATTGCAAATGATTTTACGATCAGGATTTAATAAAGAAAATAGAAGTGCTTTATTTATTCTAATGAGTAAGAATAAAAAATTATGGAAGATCCTAAATTCGTACCGTTTGATCCGAGTTCTGGAATGAACATTTTGTCGTGGTTAAGTTATTTTGATACAACATGTGAAAAGGAGAAGAAAAATCTAGAATGGAAATTTAATTTTATTGCGCAATATTTGAAAGGGGAAGCGCAAAAAATTTATATCAATGACTGCTTAAATTGTACGGATTATGAACAAATTAAGAAAATTTTGATAGAAAGACTCATTGAATTAGACTTCCCGAGTTTTTCTGATTTTTCAAATCTGAAATTAGATAATTTAGACAATTTAGAAACTTATTTTCGTAAAAAAGTGGAAATTGGTAGGAAATTACATTTTAGTGAAAATATACTATTACAAGGTTTAACTGATGGTTTAAAACCAGAATTCAAAAACAATATTATTATAAATCCTCCTAGTAGTACCACAGAATGGTACCGGGTTGTCAAACAATTCGTGGAAGTTTCCATCCCACTAGTTTCAAACCAAGTAATAAATCAACCATCAGCTAGACAAAATTTTCAACCTTTTCAACCAACTAGGACCTGGATTCAGCCAGTTAGGCCCAATAATACACCTAGGAATTGGATTCCCCAAAGGCAATCTCAGTTTCAAAGACCTAGAGTTTGTCAAAATAATTATATTCAAAATTCATACGCTTCAAGACCTTGTAGGATATGCACAAATAGGGGTGTGAGTAATGCTTTTCATTGGGAAAGAGAATGTATTTTTAGGAGTGATTTGCCATCCTCTGATACTCTTCCAAGTAGCTCACAAAATAATTCTCATAATATTTGACTATTAATTGTGTATGGATGTATAAATAATTATAATTTGCCATGCGTTGTAGATACTGGCTCAACTATTGCAATATTGCCAATTAAATTTGTTAAAAAACTTAATGCTAAAATTGAGACTATACCCTCAGTTACCATTGGTCAGGCAAAAGGATTTTTATATATAAATAAAAAATGTAGTGTTCTTCTAAAAGTGGGTAAAATTAAAAAATATGTTAAAGTTTTAGTATGCAATACAAATTTGGATTATGCTATTTTGGGGTTAAAAGAATGTTCGAAATTTAAATTAACCATAGAATGTAAAAATTGTATTGTAAGGCAGGGAAGGAAAATTATAACTAACAGTATATCCATACATAATGAGGGATCCCTTCATTTCAATACAATAAATATGGACCAAGTACAACAAAACAGGGATAAATCTAATGAATTTGTAACCTCAGAATATAAAAAAATATGAAACTAAATATTGGTAATACTGTAGCAATAGATAATTATGATAATGAAACACTGAATGTAAGTAATCATGATACAGAGTTACAATCTACTTGTGGAAATATTATGAAAAATGAAGACTGTGTTGAATATGATCACGCAATTAATGTGCATCCTGATTATAGAGGTTCCATGACTCTTCAAAATTTTCGCGATAATTCGGATTCAGATTTAACTGGGGAAATAAATTTAATTCAAGATGTAAATTTAAGGGAATTAGTTCATATTTATAGTGATATTTTTGCAAAGCATAAATATGATGTGGGTAGGATTAATATTGAACCACAAAGCTTTATACTAAAATCTGACCTACCTATATCCTTGAGGCCCTACCGAACATCTCCCCTAGAAGAAATAGAAATAAAAAACCAAATTCAATCATTGTTAGCAGCCGGACTGATAAAGGAAAGTAATAGCCCCTATTCTGCCCCTGTTACATTAGTTATGAAAAGAGAGGAAGGTAAAAAAACGCGATTATGTATAGACTATAGAAAATTAAAAGCAATAATTAAAAACGATACAGAACCCTTGCCCCGTATCGATGGAATTTTAGATAAATTGAGTAGTGCTCAGTATTTTTCAACTTTGGATTTAGCCTCTGGCTACTGGCACATACCAATACATCCATCCGATACAGAAAAATTAGCATTTGCAACCAATTTTGGACTTTTTGAGTGGCTCGTGCTCCCTTTCGTCATAAAAACGGGCCCTCCCATATTTAACAGAACCATTCGAAGGATCCTTAATAAATATAAAATCGACTTTGCGTGCCACTATTTTGATGATATTATAATTTTCTCTTCCTCTTCAGAAGAACATTTAAACCATTTAGCTCAAATTTTTGACATTTGCAAACAAGAAAACATTAAACTTAAACTTTCTAAATGTAAATTAGGCCAAAATAAAATCAATTTCTTAGGTTATGAAATCACTAATGGAAGTATAACACCAGCAAATGCCAATATTGAAAACATCAAAAATTTAAAACCTCCTTCCAATGTGAAAGAGTTACAACGATTCCTAGGTTCCATTAATGTTTACCATAAATTCATAAATAAATATACTGAAATTAGATATCCTCTAAATCGATTACTTAAAAAAGATACAATATGGGAATGGAACTCAGAGTGCCAGGAGTCTTTTGAAAAATTAAAAAATTCTTTAATTGCAAAACCCATCCTCAAAATTTATGATCCTAAATTACCTTTACATATGTTTGTAGATGCATCTCAGATAGCAGTAGGTGCCGTTCTAAAACAACCTGATAAAGATAATTTCTTACATCCTATTGCTTATCATTCTAGAATTTTGAAGAGTTATGAACAAAATTATTTCATAACTGAATTAGAATATTTAGCTATAATAGATACTCTTGACAAATTCTATCATTACTTTCATGGTGTCAAGTTTACAATTCATATGGACCACGCATCTCTAGTATGGTTAAAGAGTGTTAAAAACTTGAGAGGTAGGCTTTTTAGATGGTCACTCAAACTTAGTATGTTTGATTATGAGATAAAATATGAAAAGGGTTCAACAAATGTCGAAGCAGACATGTTGTCACGAAATCCTTTTTGTCATTTTAATCAACATATTAGTTTATTGCTAGATAGGAAAGAAATTATAGAGATGCAAGACAAAGACAATGTTTGTGACAAAAAATATAAAAAGAGAATGGAATTATTATAGTTCAGAAAAAGGGATTCCAAAAAATTGTTGTACCAATGTCATTAAGAAAAAAATTACTTCATATTGCTCATGATAATTTTGGACATTTGGGGATTCAAAAAATGCTTAATTTAATATCTCCCAACTATTATTGGCCTAATATGACAATATACATTGCAGAATTTGTTAAACATTGCGATACCTGTCAGAAAAATAAAAAACCGAAACAGAAAAGATTCGGATTATTACAAGCTATATCAGCAACAGATCAACCTTTTGAATGTCTTTCTATTGATACTGTTGGTGGATTTAACTATTACAACTCAACAAAAAAATTCTTACACATAATAATAGATCATGCAACTAGGTTTGTTTGGGTTTTTCCCTCCAAAAATGTTACCACTGAAACATATACTAACTGTTTAAAACAAATTTTCAATATCAAAGCACCACAAAAAATACTTAGTGACAGGCATAAATCTTTCAGATCTCCAAGATTTAAGAAATTCCTTAGAAATCATCATGTTCAACAGCGTTTTACATCCGCACATCATCCTCAGACCAATGGAAAGGTAGAGCGCGTTAATCAGACTATAATTACCAGGCTTAAATGTAAAGTTAATTCCACTTCTTCTAAAATAACTTGGACTAGATTATTAAACCAAGTCATCGAAGAATACAACAATACGCCCCATTCTATCACCAAATTCCCACCTGCCTATTTATTTTATGGTCAGTTGCCTTATGAATCGCCTTCAAAACAAAACTATTACCCACCAGTAGACAAAGCCCTCAAAATTGCGAAAGCGCGAACTCAGGAATTTCACCTTAAAAGTAAAAGGCTCTATGATCGAAATTTTGTTGAATACCCATTAAAAATACAAGACTCTGTAATTTATGAAGAATTTAAATACCCTAACACTCGAAAATTAGAACCTACTTTCTCTGGACCATATAAAATTATAAATAAACTTTCCGATGTAACTTATGAAATAGATAAATATAATTATGAGACAGGACAGAATTCCGTTATTGTGCATGTTTCTAAATTAAGATCCTATTTTTCACCAGAAGATTTTAAACTGTTTCATGAGCAACCCAAAAAAACAACAAAACCTCAGATACAATCACAATCACTAGATCAAAATAAAGTGAAGACAGTAGATTAAGTTTTAATTCTTAGTCTTTAAATATTTTATCACCATAATTTTCAACATGAGCAGGTATGTTCTTGGAGGCCTACAAGAATATTACTTGTTTTTGGGAGTTTTTGGGGTTAAACTGGGCTCCTTATGCAGGCATAAGGTGAAAACTTTGATTGTAAAAGCTTTCAAATTGATGTTGATAAATTAATTTTAAGGGTGTTTAAGTCTAACTATATTTACTCATGTATTTAACATTAGTATTATTCTATTTATTCAGCAGATATTATGTGATAATAGTTATAAAATCTAATGATTCTAATCAAACCTATAACATAATATGTGATTTTCAGTGATTGTGAAAACTACAGATATTAAAAGTTTTTCAAAAAAGCACACTATTTTTATTTCCATTTCTCAATTAAGAATGACACCTTTTATTCCTATTGTATTTTATTATTAAAGTTTATAAACCATGTGTAGATAAAACATTATTCTACATTTGGCATTTGAAAACTTATAACCAAATTTGACAATTTTGTAAAAGAGTATCAGAGAGGAATTATTGTAAGGAAATACTGGTTGAGAGTCCATTTTCTAAATAGTTAGATTTAATTTTATTTGGATTTTGGAATTTTTATGATTTTTTTTATTTATACTTTCGGCTAGCAAAAAATACTTTCCTATGTTATTAGAAGATAAGAAAATTATTTAGTTGCTATGTAGTTATTTTTATCTTCAACCAATATTTTCCCTATCAATAATAAACAAACTGTGATATTTTCTTTTGATTATACTCTTGTTTTATTATTATTATCATTATGATTTTTATAATGAAGTTTAGTATTAATTATACTCTTATTGAGAAATATTAGGATATGGAGTCTTATTATACTATCACTTATTATTGTTGTTATTGTTATTATTTAAATTTTTCTATATTATTTATTATTGAAATTGAGAGTGATGCTATTTATTATTAAAAAAATGATATATTATTGAAAGAAAAATTTGATATATTATTAAGAGATGTTGGATCCAACAAAGATTCCAACATAACATTAAACCAAAATGGAAAAATTATGTAGTTCACTAGTAAACTGGATTGAAGATGTTTTATGTGAAGGACAGTATTCAGTATATTTTCCGGAAATTCTTATTTAAATTAACTATTGATAATGAACTACATTGAAGAATTGCATTTTTAAAACATTTAGAGACTTTTGATTTGAATGACTATGTAGTCAACTAAGTTTGAGAAGAACGTTTATTGTAGCCTTTAAAGACTATGTTTACTACAAGGACTATACAAACAAATTTAATTTCTGAACTGAAATTACTACTAATTAAGTCACGGAAATTCTATAAACTCCCATGAAAGCAATATCTTATTGTTTTTATTATATCTTTAATGTCTTTTGCTTTTTAATATTCATAACTTATTTACTGTTATTGTATGTATTATCTCCTATGCACTTACAAATGGTAAGTGATATTGTAACATTATTGTATTTCTTTCAGGGAAATGCTCCTACCTAAGTTTAATTCAGATTAATTTTCTCTTAACTATATTATTTTAATCGCTAATATTTTTATATTGCGTTAATTTTTTTTTTCTTCCATCTCTTGGCTTCCTGAGTTTGACAGTTTTATTCCAAAATTTAACTTTTCTAAATTATTATATTTCTGTTGTCTGAACTTGTAGTTTTATTTAACTATCAATTTCATACAAATTTTCGGGGAGGGGGGATAATATTACAAATTTAAAAAAATTTCGCAAAAACTAACCTTTATACTATCTTAATTTTCTGTACTTACTTCAAATTATTAAATTAAAATCTTGTTTCTAGATCTAATCTAGTAATCTGTATGCAGACGATATAAATTCTTAATTTGCCTTAAAAAACATTCCAGTATGCTTAAATTTAAAAAGATGGCACTAAATTAAAAATATTCTTAAGTAAACTTTATTTCTTAATATTCCAAATAAAACTGATTTCTTCTATGTTTTTATCAACCCTTTTAAGAAAGACTTATTAAATTTATTTCAAAACCATACCTTTCAAAAAATATCATTATTTTATTTTATCTATTTATTTATTTTTCCGCCGTCAACCTTCGATAGTGTGCATATTAATAAATACATTTCTTTTCTTTTTCTCTTAAAATTAATCATTTATAAAAGTCGTCTGCCTAAAAAATCCCGATTCAATTATAAATTGGTTAAATAATATTTTTTTAAAATAAATTTATCGTTTGTGGAAAATAATCTCGTAGCTGGACAAGAATTCTGTTTACATAAAATATGATGGTTTGAGGTTACAGAATGTTCCAGTACTTTCTTTTTTAGTTTTAAAAAGGTGGAAGTCTCGAGATGAAAAAGAAGATTCTTGGGTTGCTTCTTGGATGAGGACGGCTCGCTGAAATAATGATGGAATTTTTGCAAAAGGAGCTTTTCCCTTCCTCATTATTACGAATTTAATAAATGAATTTACAGCAGCCCATGACTAATTATTGGATCTTCTACATTTATTTATTTATTTTGTTTTTTTCCCTCGCTTGCCATGACTGTGTGTTTTTTTTTTTTTTTTTTTTTTTTAACCAGTGGAAATAATTCGAGTTCTTAATATAAAATATTATTTTTTTCAGAAAATATGACAAACAACATTGCACAGAGTACCCTGTAATCAGAATTAAAAAATAATGAAAATTGTATAAAAAATGTGTTGGTTTACTAAATAATTTTTTACTGCGCATGCGTCAACGATATCAAAATTTCATTTGCATATTATGCTAGCTAAATGTACAGAGCAACTTTTGTGAAAATCACAAAATCATAACTTGAAAATTCTGACAATAATCGTCAATTGAATAAGTCGAAAATCCGTTATTCTCAAAATGAAGCAAAAACAAGAGGGGTTGTATCCATATATTCATTGATTAGTGTCAACATAGAATACACAATATGAGATGTACTACTGCATTTGGATAAAATTTCGCTAATATTTCGCAAAGCTGCCATAGACATTCACTGAAAATAATAGACAAGTTTGCTTGATAACAGAGACAATGTAACAAAAACTAATATTAGTAAAGAAATGGTTCTTAATAAGATTATTTACATTATTTTACAGAACAAACACTAACTATTTACGAAATTCGTAACACTACCCCCTCCTCAAAGACTGCACGTCCCGGGCAGTGCAATCCTTGAGTTAGAGGAAAACACTTAAAATAAATAAACAAATAAATAAATAAATAAATAAATAAATAAATAATAACAATAATAATAAAATTTACATAAATAAGAACTAATTACTATTTACATATTTACAAAAAGTGACTTTCATGACCATGGTCTGAAATTCAAGTTTCGAATTTCTAATCACTTTGGCCAAAATAAGGGGCTAGCCGGTTATAGTGTACGACCTTGGGTTTGGCGTGTGGAGATTTTTGTATGCGTACAACGACGTCATTCAGCCTGTTGACGACTGTGTAAGGACCGTCCCAGTTTCTTTGTAATTTTGGCGACAGTCCCTTACGACGTATCGGATTCCACAACCAAACTTTGTCACCTTCGTTGAACTCATGTCCAGTTGCCTTTGTGTCGTACCGTGTCTTCATCTTTTCCGATGCCAGTCCGATTCGGTTCCTCGCTAGACGATGAATCTCCTCAATCCGAGCCTGGAGTCCATCCACGTATTCTTCAGGCGACAAAGGAGCGTCAGGAGGACGGCCAAACAAAAGATTCGCAGGCAGACGAAGATCACGACCAAAGAGCATTTGAGAAGGGGAGTAACCAGTGGCCTCATGAGTGGCACTCCTGTAGGCAAGCAGGAAAAGAGGCAATTTCTTGTCCCAGTCCTGTTGGTCTCTAGACACCAGGAGAGAGAGGCTATTTAGGATGGTACGATTGAACCGCTCCACCATGCCGTCCGATTGAGGGTGTAGAGGTGTTGTTCGGGTTTTGTCCATGCCGAGTAGTTCACACTTTTCCTTGAACACAGCCCAATCAAAATTTCTTCCTTGATCGGAATGGATTTGAAGAGGAACTCCGTATCTGGAAAACCAGTGTTGAATCAGTATGTCTGCTACGGTTACCGCCTCTTGATTAGGAATGGCGTAGGCTTCAGGCCACTTAGTGAAGAAGTCCATGACAACGAGGATGTACTTATTGCCATCAGATGTTCTAGGAAGTGGACCCAGGATGTCTAAAGCAATTCGTTCGAAAGGAGCTCCTACATTATAACGTTGCAATCGTCCACGGGTGCGCCTCTTTGGACCTTTACGTGCTACACAGGTGCCACAAGTTCGACACCACTTCTCCACGTCACTGCGAACATTATTCCAGTAGAAACGCTCTCGAACCTTTTGCAGGGTCTTCATTACACCAAAATGACCTCCTGTGGGACTACCATGCAGTTCTTGAAGGACCATAGAAATTCTCGACTTAGGGAGTAGTAGTTGCCATCTACATGTCTTTCCATCGTCAGACTAACATTTTCGGTGAAAGATGCCGTTCTCCAAATGTAAGGAATCCCAGAGAGCCCAATAACGTTTAGTCGTAGGATGGTAATGGGCCATGTCTTGCCAGCTGGGCTTTCTGTTGGACTCCTCTTTCAGCTCTAGAATTGGCTTAATTTCAGGATCAGCAAGTTGATCTTTACGCAGGCTCTCGTCACTCCACGGATCTTTCGATGATGTAGACCCAGTTGTAACTTGTCTTACTATAGGAACTTTGACATTAAATTTCTTCTCAACCCGGTCGCAGTATCTACAATTCTCTGAGCAGGGTCTTCTTGAGAGAGCATCTGCATTTCCATGTGATGAGCCTTTTCGATGGCGTATCTCCATATCGTACTCTTGAAGCTTTTGTTTCCACCTGGCTATCTGGCCTTCTGGGTTCTTAAAATTCAATAACCAAGTTAGAGAAGCATGATCAGTTCGGATCAGGAATTTTCGACCGTAAAGATAGTGATGAAAATGGTCTATGGCTTTCAATACAGCAAGAAGCTCTTTTCTTGTTACGCAGTAGTTTCGCTCTGCCTTTGATAAGCACTTGGTGAAATAGGCGATAACACGCTCCTGGCCGTCGATTTCCTGGGACAGTACAGCGCCAATGCTTTCGTTACTTGCATCCGTATCAAGTATAAACTGTCTATCGATTTGAGGATATGACAGAATTGGAGTAGATGTTAAGGCCTCCTTAAGCTTTTCGAAAGCAGCATCACATTCCTGTTTCCACATAAATTTTCGATTGGCTTCTGTTAATTTATGAAAAAGTCTTGCAATCATTAAGAAGCCTTTGACAAATTTTCTGTAATAGGTGCATAATCCTAGAAAACTCCGCAGCTGGTGAACATCTGCTGGACGACACCAATTTTGCACGGCTGATATCTTCTCCGGATCAGTCCTAACTCCTTCCGCCGAAATGATGTTCCAAGGTAGGCGATTTCATTGCGAAACAAACTGCACTTCGAAGGGCTTAACTTCAAATTAGCTTCCCATAGCTTTTGTAGCACCCGCCTGAGGTTGTTCAGATGTTCATCAAAAGATTTTCCTATGATTATGATATCATCTAAATAAACAAGACATGCTTCATATGACAGCCCCCGGAGAACCGTTTCCATAAGCCGTTCGAAAGTTGCAGGTGCGTTACACAGACCAAAAGGCATTACCTTGAACTGCCATAATCCTTGTCCCGTTGTAAAGGCAGTCTTCTCGCGGTCGTCCGGATGGATCTCTACCTGCCAGTAACCATTCTTCAGATCCAGAGTTGAGAACCAAGTGTTGCCCGCAAGTGTGTCAAGAGTGTCGTCAATCCTTGGTAGAGGGTAACTATCCTTTTTAGTGACGTCATTCAGTCGGCGGTAGTCTACACAAAATCTTGTAGAACCATCCTTCTTTCTTACTAATACAATGGGAGACGCCCATGGACTTGTCGATGGTTCGATGACGTCATTTTCTTCCATATCCCTAATTAAATTCTGCACCTCTTCTTGCTTGGCAAAAGGTAATCGTCTAGGGTGCTGTTTAGTAGGAGAGTGATCTCCCGTGTCAATTCGGTGTTGTGCCATTTTAGTTAGTCCAAAGTCTTCAGATGTTTGGGAGAATAAACTTTCGAATGGTCTTCTTCGAGAGGTCCACTACAGATGAAGCCACCAATACTCCTGCTTTTTTACTATTGTCTTCGGGATAATCTATATGGCCAAATCGGTAATTAGTTTCATTCTTAATTACAGCTGGAACTAAAAATTCTGTTCTTGGATCTAGATTGATGTCTTCTTTGGCTATTACTGCTTGTTTACCTTCAATTTCGTTATTTAATCCAAAAAGACTTATTTCTTCAAATTTTGAGAGCATTTTGTTATTTTTGAAATCAAGTTTGAAGCCAAACTTCTTCAGAAAATCTAGCCCGATTAAGCAAGGATCTGTTATGTCAGCCACATATGCCGTATGGTAATATTTCGTTCCTCCAAAGTTGATGGTTAAATTTGCCTTTCCATATATGCCTATCTTGTCGCCCGTCTCAGTTTGCAGGGTAACGTATGGTGGAGTCCAGATGAGTTTAGATTTCAATTTCCGAGCCAAATCTTCTCTTATATTGTCACATTGGCTCCTGTATCGACAATCATACGGCACTGAATTCCGTTAATAAAGCCTATCACATATAACTCATTATCACCGCCACTCATTTTTGATATCTGGAGGATCTTCAGGTGGGGCTTTCCATTCTCTGGCAACCTCCGCCCCGCGAGATGGCCAAAATTTAGTTTCCCTGCTCACTGTTTGAATTTATCTCACGTTCGTGGATTTTGGGGCAATTTCTTCGGAGATGTCCTGTATCACCGCATCCCCAGCACGTGAGATTCTGTCTTCTTGAACTTGTTCTTCCATATTTTAAAGCTTCAAGTTCTTGATTTATTTTCCTAATTTCTTTCAAGAAGTCGATCTCAGTGTCTAAGCTTTTGTTCACCGTTGACCTTCGGACTGAATGACGATCTCTTCGACTGGCTTGTGTAGTTGCTTCCAACTTTAAGGCATATAGTAATGCAGCCTTTAAATCCTGTACATCTGCCATTCGTACCGCTCTCTGTACTTCTGGATCTTTTATTCCGTCTACAAAATATTGCAGTGAGAGCATTTCCCGTACATTTGTTGGACAGTCAATGAATGCTGAATCTGCAAGCCGTTCAATTTCCGAGGCAAATTCTTGAAGGGTTTCACTCGATTTTTGATGGCGGCTCTTCATTTGTATTCTCGTATAATCCTTGAAGAATTTTTCGCCGAATCTCATTTCAAGTGCACAACTTAGAGTCTCAAAATTGAGTTGCGTCATATCGGGCAATGTTCGCAGCACGTCGGCGGCTTCTCCTCTTAAAGATGCTGCCAGTTGACAAGCTTTCACCTCGTCACTCCATTTGTTCGCTTCGGCTACAATGGTGAATTGGGTCTTGTAGACTTGCCAGGAACTCTTTCCGTCGTATGTCGACAGCTTGATGTGCACGGGAGAAGCAGGCGGATTCCTAAATTCTTCATAATTACCACTGGACGCTGAAAGTTTCTTCTCAAGATCTTGTACTTTTTTATTTAGCTTTTCATCTACTTCACCTAGTATTTTCTCTTCAACGTTACAAACTTCATTCTGAATTTTCTCTTCAACTTTACAAACTTCATTCTGAATTTTCTCTTCTACTTCCGCCATTTTCTTTTCCATTTTCTGTTCAACATTACTAACTTCATTCTGAATTTTCTCTTCTACTTCCTCTATTTTCTCTTCTACCGAGCCTATTCTTCTCTCTACCGATGAGAACTTTTCTTCAAAAGTTTTCTTCTTTTCTTCTTGGCTTTTATTAACTTCCTCCTTTAATTCTTCCATTCTCTTTTGGCTTCTTTTCATTTCTTCAGTCACATCTTCTTGGACTTTGTCGATTTTATTCGATAACTCTTCTTGGCCTTTGTCAATTTTATTTGTCAACTCTTCCATTCTTTCTTCGTTTTTATTCATTTTTTCCGTCAACTCTTCTTGGCCTTTAATCATCTTTTCAGTCACATCTTCTTGGCTTTTGTCAATTTTATTTGTCAACTGTTCCATTCTTTCTTCGTTTGTGTTCATTTTTTCCGCCAACTCTTCTTGGCCTTTATTCATCTTTTCCGCCAACTCCTCTTGGCCTTTATCCATTTTATTTGATAATCCATTAATAGCTTTCAACAACTCATTCAGTTGCTCTTCCGTTGCTCTCGTTTTCGCCATAAGATCCCAAATTCTGACACCAAATATTGCAGCGTATATAGGGTCCTTTTGATCTTACGGTTAGACAACTTCAAACTCTTGCTTATAGAAAAGTAGAAAATAATTTATTTACAGAACTTCAGAACAACAGAGTCTTCGAAACTGACAAATATTTCTAGATATTCAAAAATAATTGTTCAAATCTATCGTATAAGTGCAGATATAGATTCCAGAGACTCTTTATACAACGTCTCAACACTAAATCACATTCAAAATAACGTAAATAAGACTCAAGCAAACTCGCTTAACAAACGCCTTGTTCACTCAATGACTGACTGGTAAATAATAATCACAGCTCGCATCGCTTCTCTTCTTATATAGGCTCGTAGCAGGTGCTAGAAATTTCTAGAACCAACTCGAAAAATCCACGGAACAACAAACAAGGTATCAGTATATCTAAAAGGGGGGTTACCATTGAGAGGGAAGTCTTACCATCGCCAACAATCGCCAAGTTTGTCGCCAACTTGGCGATATATCGCCAAATTTGGCGACCAAAGTTAGTCGCCAAAAGTGACGCCAACTTGGCGATATCGCTAATATTTCGCAAAGCTGCCATAGACATTCACTGAAAATAATAGACAAGTTTGCTTGATAACAGAGACAATGTATTAAAAACTAATATTATTAAAGAAATGGAGCTTAATAAGATTATTTACATTATTTTACAGAACAAACACTAACTATTTACAAAATTCGTAACAATATATATATATATATATATATGCGTATGTGTGTGTATAGTCTATTATCAAAGGTGGGAATATATTTTGTCCATGTCAAAAGTATATCGGGTTATCCATATTTTATAATGTTATATTCTCCATGACACAAGAATAAGTATGCATAACTACTAACGAATTCTCCTGTATTTCTACTGCTGACATTTTTTAAAAAGATCCGTAAAGAATATAGAACTACACGTGGGATACCCATTCCTAGAAGTGTTTTCAAGGGAAACTGACCGGTATTTATGTTAGATATGAAGAAAACCACAAAAGCTCTGGGCAGCTAAATCGATTTATTTTAGAGTATTTAAACTAAGTGATCACCGCCACAGCGATCCTTTACTTTAATAAGCATATATATACATATAAATTTAAAAAAAAACATAGAGCTCAGAACTAAGGGTTATTTCAATGGCAATACTTTCCGATTCCGAGAAAAGAATATTTCGCGTTAACAGTACTGGTCACAATTTATTGAAATTTTTCTTCCGTGATGTTAAATTTATGTACTTTTCATGCATTCATATACAGTAAAAATCCGAATATCCGAAAAACACTGGACCAAAGCATTTTCCGTTAAACGATGCTCCATAGCAATTTTCGGATAACCGGGGTTCCAATGGAGTTTTGAAATGAACGGGTCGCCTATGGTGAAAATTTGTGTGATAAAAAGTTGTAGTTCTAATTTAAAACATCGTTGTAATAAAAATGTTGTGGTACCATATTCAAAACAGAAAAAATGAGAAACCAAAATTAAAAGTCACTCTAACAACAAATATAAAAAGTATTGTTTAAAATCAAAGCTACTAAGATCTTAGATGTAAACTTCAATATATTGAAGTACAAGAAAATGCAACAACATCATATGTATTGTTATTTGAAAAGGTGGCGAAATAAAGCAGCACTAAAACGATGCAAAGTTCAAAACATATGTTGTACAAAAAAAAAAAAAAAAAAAAAAAGAAAGAAAATGTCGTATGTGTTTGTCTAATACAGTGCCCGGAATACACAATGGACCAAATAAGTAAGTTGACAATATTTCATAAAGAAAATGCATTTAGTGTTCTACTGTATTTAAAATATCTCTTGGAAAAATTAATATTTTTAACTTCTATTTTCTTCGTACTCTTCTTAAAACGTATCTGTTTTTTCCTTAGTATCAAGTAATTTCTAAAATCTATGCTTAATTTAATATTTTATGCGTTAAAAACTGAAAAAATGCGAGGAATATTTTAACATTTCTTATAAAATTAAGTGTATACTTCAGAATAATTTTGAAAAAAAAGAAAATTAGAGACTTTTTTTTAAGAAGTGTGTACAAAAACTAGAAGTTTGAAACATTCATTTTCCGATTTACATTAGTGAGAAGAAATCAAAAGCTGAGCAACTGACCCCTCTAAATGTATTCCAGTTAACCTTTTACAGGCCAATGTTCCCAATTGGGAACATAAGTTAAAAAAATTATTACAAATTAAATTTAATCAAACTTGACTCAAAAAAATTAGCCGAAAGAGTAAAAAGAACCCTTGATTTTTTAAAATAGAAGTTACATTCCTATCGTTAATGAGGAAATGTACAGAAAATCATAAAAAATGATCAATGCCCACCATAAAATAATCAGTCATAAGAATGATTTTTTGAAACAGATTTTTTGAATTAGATAACAAGATTTTTTTAAACAGAGGTTATATTCCTATCGTTTATGGGGAAATGTGCGGAAAATAATGAAAATGAAAAATGAACACTGGAAAATGACCACCGGAAGTAACCAATGTTCCCAATTGGGAACATTCTGAAAATTACATACAAAAAATTTGCATCATATTAAATGACTAATATCCCTTAACTAAAGCATAAGAAGGCATAATATGCAAAAAAATAATGTAAAATATGCCTGGATCTGAATTTGGCCTGTAAAAGGTTAAAAGGACTAAAATCACAGTAATTTCTTATACAACTTTACGGGACAAATGGAGACAGTTCGCGTTAAAAGGAATTCAGATTAAGCATGTTCTTGTTGACGTATATGTGATAACGTACACGTTCGTGTTAACATCTTAACATGTAGGTGTTAACGCAAAGATTAAACTGTAACTGAAATATAAACATTTGATTCAAAATACAGTAACTATTTTGGTTTAAAATGAAATTCATTTGCTTATGTTTTTACTATTAAGGGAAGAGAATTCTAACACTGAGGTATTAGGAAATAATGCAATACCCAGACTTGTATTTAGTCCAATCAATGGGGTATTTTACTTGGTAAAATTCATGGTAGTTCTAAAATCGACCTATTTTATATGTCGCTGAATCCAAATACATAACATCCCACAAAACTTTTTAGAGGTAATATCCTCCCCCCCGCCTCCCCCCAAAAAAACTTTTTAAAAAATTATTTTAGGTTAAATAAAACTTTCTAGAAATTCAGAAAGTTAACAAAATTTGCAACAAATAATATATATATATATATATATATATATATATATATATATATATATATATATATATATATATATGTTTGTGTGACATTATGGCGTAAGATGTAAAAGGATGTGGCGGGTTGGGGTTGTCTCTGAACATCTGCCTCGGCGCTCGTGCACCAAGTTACCCAATTTCACTAAACACTCACATCGTCTATGCTAGCACTCAGCTCGTCCATTTTACTATTGTTACCTATACTTATTTCATTACCTCAATTACTCTTTGTTACCTACCTTTATTTTATTGTTGTATAATTGTTCTCTATGATTATTTTTTTAATAAACATTTCTGGGTGGGGATAGTTGAGCTCAAACCAATTGGTAGGCCGCCCCACCTGGCTGAATCTGAATCTGGATCTGTCCAAATAAGGTTTACGCTATGTTTTTTAGATCACTGAATTCAAATTTTTAACTTTCCTCCAAAATCTATCCTCCTCAGCAGCCCAACAAATTTAGGTAAAATGCTGCCAAAATAGATATTTTTAATTAAGCTTTTTATTGTTTTAGAGAAAAAAAAGTTTCTTCAAATTCAGAAAATAGATAAAATGTGCTATAAATAAGATACATGACATTATGACATTAGAATTCATGAGGAGGAGATCGTCTTAATTTTAATGTTAATAATAATAATTCAAATTTGTAGCGAATAGTTAGAATAATAAATAGAGATATAAGAAAAAAGACTCAGATATGTTATTACTTTTTAAATACTTTTTAACTTTGTTTCAAAATGTGTATTAGTAGAGAAAGTCTAGAGGGAAGATGGGAGACCAAACTTATACTATGTGAGTGGGTAAGCAGAATATATGTTCCTTCTACTGTGACATCAAGATGACGTATGATGGGCATTTACACAGAGGTCTGATATCCAACCCAGCGCCAAAAGTAATATTTCCAAGCATTGGATATCTGCCCCGTTGTTAGGTATCCCTTTTGCTCTGATGTTAAACTGACGTACGGGGGCAGATATTCAAGGGAAAGATATCCAGCTCTCGAAACAAAATGCTCTGTATTGTAAATCTGCCCGTTTCTGATATAGGGTACATATACAGGGGCAGATATCTTGTTCTCTTCGTCAGTAAAATGCTGCAACACTGGATATGTTCCCAAATTCTACTGAGACGCTAAAATGACGTACGGGAGCAGATGTATAGGTCTCGAAAAAATAAAATGCTCTGTACTGGATATCTGCCGCCTTCAGATATGGGATAGATATACAGGGGGCAGCTATCCAGTTGTCCGCGAAAATGAAATGCTGCAGAACTGGATAAGTACGCCCTTCTAATGCGACGTCAAAATGATGTGAGGAGGAGATATACAAAGGGTAGATATCATACACCTTGAATTTCCAATCTAAGTGCACGCAGCTCGGCAGCACATATTCCAAGGCATAGATATTTTCTTCTCTTTCATCTTACTTCACAATGTTGTGTAACTTATGGTTGCAAATTTTGTTTTTTTTTCTCAACTTCTGGATGCTTTTTCACAAAAACAATAAAAAAAACTGATATAAAAAATGCCTAATTTTGTCATTTCTTCGGTGAGAGGGAGGGAGTATTTTGGTGGAAATTTAAAATATCAGTCTCACCGACACCAAAAACATAAATTAAAGCATATAATCAAAGTTCGGAGAGTGGATGAGAAAGCGAACATAAACAATGCGAGTGGTTAAGATGAATTGTGTAACTTAGTGCAGGTACCGCTACGACACGGGATTAAAAACAAGCTCTCCCTACCCAATCATCGTTAGTCATAATGTCATACTTATTATTTTTTGCAAATTTTTGTCTACTTTCAGAATTTTTAAATACTTTAAAAAATGTATATTTTGGGGATATTTTACCAAAATTTTGGGGGTTTGGTGTACATTTTGGTGGGAAGTTAAAAATTCCGATTCAGCGATTCAAAATACAAAAAGTAAGTATTTTTCCAGAACTACCATTAATTTTGGCATGTAGAGACCCTATACTGTCACCAGTTCTTGGATACATTGTGATTATTTACTTTAACAATTGAAACTTTATCAATGTATATATATATATATATATATATATATATTGCATATGTGAGTAGATATCAATTAAATTTGAACTGCCACCCCACCCCTTTTTTAAATACTTTTTTGTGGAGAAGAGTTCTAATTAAAAAAAATGTTGTTAGTATGCAAAAATAAGACTTGTATTGTCATTAGTTAATTTAAATAATTAACATATTATATATACGTTGGGTTTTTTAAAGTTTTAATTCTAGAAGAGTATTTTTTAATGTACTTCGCACCACTGTTTGAAAAAAAAAGAAAGAAAAAAAAGGAATCTGCATACGACTTGAGCATTTTTGCAAAAGAAATATACTAGTAATTCTATATTATAATATAGTGGTGCGGATAAAACATAAAAGTGGTCTCTGATTGAAACTTTACTTCATCCCCACGTATGTATATCGGCGTTGCATAAATCTTTGTCAAAATATTGGACACTGTAATCAGATGCATTAATATTACAGAATACTGACAGATTATGAAAGGCTGTATCATTTTCGAAAGTTTAGAAACCTAACCAATTCATATGCATTCACTGATCATCGTGGCGGAGATCGGCCAACTATAATAAACAATATAAGGTACTCCATGGCAGTCGTATCATAGTTTCGATGGTTTAAATTATAAGTATAATAACACAAAAAGTAGACGTTTTGAAAATTTCCCCACAGAAAACATAGACAATTAATTTTCAAAGTTTTTTTTTTTATTGTGAATGTATCTTGAGTAATTAAATTGTGCAATATTATCTTAAATAATAATTTAGAACACTACAGAAAATTTAGACACCAGATAACAGATTTTGAAGCACTCGAAAACAACAAAGATCACATACTCCGCAACTCATGTACGCAGGTTTTGTCAAAAAAGCGTATGAACACAATGTTCCAGTGTATTCTTCAGCACGATCAATGAAATCTTAGAAATGCTATCACCTAGGAAAGTGTGTATTTTCTCAATCTGATCTCTGAGTGACATGGAACGAAAAAGATAAAGAATACCTATTGATTGACTGCAGGATTTTTCAGGATTTTTATGTAAAAGGGCTATGACACTACACAGGTGTGAAGACTTGCAATTTATGCTGGTGTATCGATTAAAAAAATGCAATAAAAATAATTTGCTTTAAGTAACAAGCACCAAATGCCTTAAGCCTTTTGCGACGGGAACCGTTAACGAGATTCTTAATATTTTGTTACCGGTTTTTGAAAACAGAAATTTGTGCCTTACTGAATTGAGAAAATGCTCCGATTACATAAAGCAAATTTTGCAGTGAAATTTTACTGGTGGGGATAAATGAGTATTCTTAAGTGTTTTTGTGGCGCGTATACGTGTCGCTCGTCCCAAGAGGTTAAAATACAAAATAAATTAGTGGATTTTTAAGAAGAGTGTTGACAGATTAGGGCTTTGAGAATATGAAAAATAATAATGCGTTTATAAAACTTCATGAAGAGATCAAAATTTTAGATTAAGAATTCAAACATTATAAAGATTAATATACGCGTTTTAGATTGAAGAGATTAGATAGTAATAAAGTGCATACTTTTTTAAGAAATAAGGAAACAATGAATATGATATAAATTTAAATTTTTTAATAGGAGTATATGTAAAGTAAAAAAATTATATATATATATCTGTATATATTATATATATATATATATATATATATATATATATATATTATATATATATATATATATATATATATATAGATATATAGATATATATATATATATATATATATATATTCATCAACTGCTTAAATCTAGTATATCTAATAATAACACATTCCAAAAAATTAATGATAACTTACTTGTCAATAATCGTAAAATTAAAGGATTCTATAAATTATTAGACATTCACCCTACTAACTTTAAATATCCTTATCTAGTCCTTATACCCAAATTTCATAAGCATCCTGTTAAATTCAGAACTGTTACAATTGGTTGCAATACTTATAATAATGCTGCTAACAAACTTCTATTAGTAATTCTTAATCAAATATATAATATCACAAAAAAAAGTGATAATACACATTGCATAAAAAATAGTTATGAACTGGTCCATATTATGAAAAATCTTAAATGTATAAAAAATATCACTACCTATGATTTTAAAGATTTATTTAATAACTAGCTGACCCGCCCGGCGTTGCCCGGGTGCATGATAATAATATCAAACGAACCTGAAATTTGTGATTTTATCTCTAATTCGAAATACGTGGCCACTGACTGTGAGAAAAATCGGTTTAAAAAAATAAACAACTGAATTTAGAGTAACAAATATTTAAAACGACTTCAATGGAAAACAGAGGAGGAAATATGTGTTCAACAATTGCGCAATTTTCGCGTTAAAATGCTGATTTTATCCGTAAATATCACTGTTCAGTCACGTAACTTTTTTTTTCGCCTCGAAATCCTAAGTGTAACATTTTGATTTTCAAACAAATTATATCTCTCCTAGATCCGACTATACCTTAATTAAAATCGATAATCAATGATTAGGTAAAAGGTTAATATATAGTAATGTAGTTTCAGATCCATAGAACAAAATTAAGTATATTTCAATTAAAACGTGTGTAATATTCAACCTGTGGATAAAATCCTAACCCTAACCTAATTGTAATGTAATCGCAACCTATCTGTAACCTAACTGCAACTTAACCTGAGCCAAACTTAAATATATCATAAATGTAACCTAGTCATCACCTTATCATAACTTATCAATTTTCTGACCGTAACCTAACTACAATTTACCTTAAACCAACTGTAACTTAATCATAACCTAACTATAACGTAACCGGAATTTAAATATAACGTTAGACTAACCGAAATATAATTGCAACCTATCTATAACCCAAATGTAACCTAACTGTTACCTAACCGTAGCCAAATTCTAAATTAATTAAAATTAACACTAACTATTAACTAACAATTCTAACCGCGTACATGTTACAAAGTACTTTAGTTCCACTTTTCACCACTACGGGGCGCAGTATATTTTGTACGAAAATCTGATATGGATCACCGCCACCTGCGGTCGGATATAATAAGCTTGCAATGCACGATTTGCAGAGTGCTTTAGTTTCACTTGCCATCACCCGAATAGGCATTTTTTCGTAAACAAACCTAAATCCGATCGATAATCCGATTTTCATTCTTTCCGTAGATATATTACCCAACGGGATGGGGATACAAATAGCAATTTATGAAATTTGTTGAAATTTCTATTCAGAAATAATGATAACCACCACGCAATTAAGAGTCCAATATTAAAAATTAGAATCTCCTACACTGCTGCTGCATGCTCTGTAAAATATGTTAGTTCTATTTTTCATCTCCAGGAGCTCACTAATTCCTTCATAAACCTATATCCGAAGGAAACTCCAGTATTAAGCGAATTCGTACATATATTAGTCGAGAGGGTGGTAAAATCTAATAAGAATTTAAGAAATTTAATGAAATTATTGTTCGGAAATAACCCCTACTTATAAATTAAGGATGAAATATAGTCTGTGCAAATATCCTACACTGATTCCCACTACCTGCAGCACTGCGTGGCAGGTGTGCGTTAAACTCGGAACAATTTTTAGTATTTAAAAGCGAAAAAAAAAGAACAATGAAAAAATGTGTTTAAAAATAAAAAGTCATGCATCAAGTACAGATTATGAAACACTATCCAACACATTCAGAATAATGTAAAAAACTGCACCTTTTAAAAATTTAAGATATTGCGTCTCATTTCACCATGTGAAAATATATTAAGCATTTCAAAACCAAATTTCAGCTGTTTCCATCTGCATTCGGAAAATGATCCGAAAATTTTAGAAGCCCTGTATATGATACACATCAATAGGTACATATTAACACCATGCATTCCAAAATTTAATTCATTTAAGAGATACACATATTTCAATTGAAAATTCCCCTTCAGCAATATCCTCTAATGAGGAGAATGGTAGGCAAATACTTTTGTGCTGCCCTGTATATGATGTATAGAATTTATATGTAAAGTGCAATGTGGAAAAAAAGTATTTACATTTAAAAGCGTATACCGAATTTTAAAACGTACTCTCCAGCAATTATTAAGCAAAGACAGTATTGTAACCATTGCTTTTGTGTGTCCCTGTAAATTTATTTTAAAATGCTGTAAATGCTCTGTTTTAACGTAACCGTAGTTAAATTAATTGATTTATATTAGTTTGAATACATTAGAAATAGCGGAATGTCATTAAAGTAGGCTTCAAACGATTTTTACCCATATATCATAATGTAATCGAACTCTTTTGAATGTCCCTGTAAATGAATCATTAGTCATACATACTTTATAAGCAATACCAAACATGCTTTGGTGACCCTAAATAATAATCCTTATCAATTGCATGAAAATCCGACTATAAATATAGTAGGATTTTCATGCAATTGATATAAATCTTATTTAGGGTCACCAAACGCTGGAGTTAGAGCGTGGACAGACGGACCGACAAACCAAATGCATAAGCACTTTTCAATTTTCTTGGAAAGTGCTAAAAAGACAGATATTTCTTAAACTACGATAGTTTACTATAATCACTATGTAAAAATACTCGATAACCGCTTCCAAGTCGCCAATGCTCCTTTATCTTTAGAAACATCCGAAAACAATTTATTTTCCATTTACAGTTTATTTAATATATAAAGCATTTCAAAACCGAATTTCAGCTGTTCCCATTTACATTAGGAAAATTATCCGATTTTTTTAGGAACCTTGTATATGATATAGAGATTTGTAATGCAATATGCATTTCAAAATTTAATTCATTTAAGTGGTACATATATTTCTGAAAATTAGCCTTCAGCATTTTCCTCTAATAAAGAAAATGGTATGCGACTATTTTTGTGCAGCCCTGTATATCAAATATAGATTTTATATACAAAGAGTATTATGCAAAAAACTAATTAAATTTAAAAGTACATACCAAATTTTAAAACGTACTCTCCAGCAATTATTACGCAAATACAGTACTGTAGCTGATTTCTTTTGTGTGTCCCTGTAAATCAACAAAAATGGCTATGGTTTGTGTGTTTAATTTAATCGTAGTGAAAGCAGGTCATTTATAGCCGTTTCAATACATTTTAAAAAGCGAGATATCATTAAAATACTCGTCAAACAATTTTTCCGTATATACGGTAATGCAATCGATTTCTTTTGAGTGTCTCTGTAAATGAACCAATATTCGTACGTATTTCATATGCAATACCAAACATGCTTTAGTGATCCTAAATAAGCTTTATCAATTAAGTATATTTACGGGATTTACAGTCTGGACAGACGGACAGACAAACCGAATGCATAAGTATTTTTCAACTTTGTGATAAAAAACACTTCTGAGATTAATATATATATATATATATATATATATATATATATATATATATATATATATATATATATATATATATATATATATTATATCATTAATATTTTCGAAAATGATAATTTAAATTATATTTAAAATGATTTCAATATCTTATTTAATTTCAATATGAAATTTAATTATTTCTAATTTCCCAATTTCTTTATTTTAAAAGCGAACATTTATTTTAATAAATAGTAATAGAACAAAGACAATTTAAAAAATTTGCTATTTCTTCTTAAAATATGCTTTAGTTGTAAATCATTTCTTTCAATTCGTCTTATAATACAAAATCCCATGGAGGATTGAGATAGGTGGAGGTGAAGTAAGGATCAAAAAGGTTTGCAATATTAATCCATTTATCGCTCAAATTTTAATGTTCCAAACAAAAGGACGTGGGAGGAATTTTGTATTATAATACGAATTGAAAGAAATGAATTACAACTGAAGCATATTTTAAGAAGAAATAGCAAATTTTTTGAATGGTCTTTGCTCTATTATTATTTATTAAAATAAATGTTCGCTTTTAAAATAAAAGAAATTGGAAAATTAGCAATAATTAAATGTCAAATTGAAATTAAATAAGTATTGAAAACATTTGATGTGAACTAAAAATTGTATAACTAAAAGTTTCCTAATTTAATACAATTTTAAATACTTTATAACGTAGATGAAAAATGTTTATGACTTAATAATTGCATGTAAATAAATATTTAAAATATAATGATGAAAACATTCTTTTAAAATCATGTATGAAAACTTAAGTAATAAATATTAATATAATGTATAGATTTCTGACTGCAGACGATTTTCAGATATTAACAGAAAAATGTTATATTTTCAAGCAAAACTTTAAAATAATATTTTATATTGATATTTAAAACACATATGATAAAATAATTAATAAATTCTTACCGGTGAAGCGATAGATTAGTTCTTTTTAAAAAATAATGGCAAAAATATACGGGTTTAAACCTGTTTCAATTGATAGGCGTGTCAAAGCACGTGGTTTTATTTGGACTTAATGTTACTAAATGTAGGGTTACATTTTAGCATCACCCCCAGAGATAATACTTCCCCTCCACCTATCTCATTCCTCCATGACAAAATTCCTTCCATGTCCTTTTGTTTGGAATATTAAAATTTGAGCAATAAATGGTTTTACATTCAAACCTTTTTTCAGACTTACTTCACCTCCACCTACCTTATTCCTCTATGGTCATCGTCTTGAAACATCAAATACTCCAATGTCATTGTTACACCGGCTTATCTGATTACTTCTGCAAAAATTTTTACTCAACCAACCAACCGTAAAAGAATGAAAGAGAAAAAAAATGGGAAAAAGATGATTTTTTATGAGAGTGACCTCTCGATTTTAATTAATTACTCAGTTAATAATTGGAATTTCGAAATTCTGAGCGTCAGGTGCATCAGTAGAGATATTGGGCTACTCTCAGAAAAATTTGGAGCTTCGTACGTACCGCAGTTTTCGCTAACTATCGCAGACACACACACACACACACAGACAGAGCGATTTGTTATTTTATTAATATAGATATCGATTTATCGGATTTACATAATATCATAAATGAGCTTTTTAAAAAATATCAACACGAGTTTGATATATCACATAATATCGATTCTGATTATTTTCATACCTTAACTAATTTCATTATCTATAATAATTTTATCATGCATGATAACAATATATATATTCAAAATGTTGGTATACCACAAGGTGGTAGTACATCTAGTGTATTATCTGACTTATACTTATATTACTATGTACGTCATTATTTAAATAATACAATACATTTATATCGATATATAGATGATGTAATTTTAATTGATACTGATAACATCTGTATATCCCAATTCCCTGTTGATTATCCTTCTAATCTAGAACTTTCAAAAAACCTACTTTTTAATAATACAATCAATTTCTTAGATATTAAAATTATATTAAAAGAGAACAAATTTATAACTGATATTTATGACAAAAGGAAAGAATTTAATTTTAAAGTTAATACTTTTACTAATTTTAAATCATGTCTTCATAATTCTGTATATCGTAATATAATACTTAACCATTTATATAGAATAAAATATCTATGTTCTTCCCATTTAATTAATACTAATATTAAAAAGCTTGTATATGATGCTATAAATAATGGTTATCCTAAAAAATTCATATATTCTTTAATTTATAATTAGATATTACATGATCTTATAATTAATTCTTTGCATAAAAAATGTATAAAAAAATTATAAAACATAAAAATAATAATAATAAATTAAAAATGTTAAAAAGTAATAAAAAAAAATATATATAGGTTGGTTGGGTGGGTAGATGTTAGAGTACGGAGGAGGGTGGTGTTGTCTGGATAAAAACGCAAAGGTTAATTATTTATTTAAAAAAAATTGAGAGTGGGTTATTTATTTTAACATAATTTTTAAACTGTTTAATTTACACCAATATATGGATATTCGTCTAGTTATATCTATAGTTAAATAGCTATATTTTAAATATCAATTTTTTTTAATGTTATTGACATAATTTTTGGTATTATTATTAATAATATTATTACTATTATTATTTTTTATTTATTTTATTATTATTATTATTATTTTTTATTATTATCCTATATTAAGATAATGAGTTTTTACCATGTAAAGTCACAATAAATGTTACTGATTAAAGTAACAATAATGTATTTTAAGTTATATGTTAATATGAATGTTATCTCTTAATTCTAATTTTAATCATTTTATTAATTTAATTTTATGTTAATATCGATTATTATTTTTTCCGGTTCAATTATATTTCCATTCAGCTTTATCTTTTTTGTTTGTTATGGATAACTATTATTTTTACTTACTTTCAACTCCTTTTTCTAAAATATCTTTGTTCCTTGTTTAATAATTTGGTTTTTGTGTGATGGTAGTCCCAAATTCGTATTGTTTTGCTTTTTCATGGCAAATACGAAGATGAAACCACACACTCCATTTGTAGTTCCAAAGTATTTGGGACCTGAAGATTCTGCTTTGGTTCTACAAATTTCAATTGTATTCATATTATTCTTTTTTTCCTTCCATGTTCAATGTGCTATAAGTTATTAAATTCAATGGTTAATTTCAAATGGTTAATATTGTTTACTATAATTCAATTTAATTCTTCGTTTTGGTTTATTGTTTTATTGATAAAATCCGTTGGTGAATCTTGTCTACTTTTAATGGTATTATATATATATATATATATATATATATATATATATATATATATAAACTGTGAGTATGGTGATAAAGACAAAAATTATAAAACTTTCAAACATTATTTACAACTTTTTAGATTTCAGAAAAAAAAAGCATTTTTTATGTTCTATTGTGTTTATTCAATTCTATTTTATTTTTTATTTTTTAATTCAAATAAATAGTGTCATGTATTGAGAAACGTAATTTTAATTCTATTGAGAAACGTAAAAGTTCTTCGAACGAATATTTTGTATGATTGAAAGAAGCATTTTTTTTTTTCGAAGCAATCTACATAATGTATTCAATTTAAATTTTAATGGAGTATAAAGGAAGCACGTTTTATACTTTTCTTATAGGAATGCAAATTATTGGATATTAACTGTAATGGATTCTATTCCTATGAGTAAATATTTCATTAAACAAAAGTGCTTACTCCATTAAAATGATTCGTGCTTCTTGAATTCTTGAAGTAGTCTTAGTAATGTCTGAAAATTATCCTTAATTTCATAAGTTAGATGCTAGATCAATTCACATCAAATGGTTCATATTCCAACCTAATCGTTTTCTCTAAAAGCCGATCCATAAAACGTTCAGTTAAAATGGTTTCACATTAACCTTCAAATAAAGTAAATGTTTATTAATGTTATTTTACAGTATTTTACAGTTTGCATTCCAAAAGAAAGGAAAAACTAAACCTAATAAAGTGAGGGTTTTTTATTTTTTTAATGTTTTTAAGATAATAAATATAATGTGCATTTAATTATTTTTTTTTTAATATTTATGTAGAGTGAAATTTCCGTATAACTATACTGTCAGTAACAATAAAACTGTCAATTAAAAATATTTCCCTTTGAACCCAGTGAATTTCCTATTTATTCAATATATTTTTAACCTGTGAACAGTGATAATCATGTTTTATTATTTCGTTGCATCTGTATACAACGATATACATATATATTTTTCTTTTGAAAGCTAATCGTTTCCGATGTAACCATATATTTTTTTCCTTGGAAAAGGAGACACCATTATACAGAGTGTAAAGTAGTAAAAGACGAAGTGTTTCTCCCTGCTCAAATTTGACTTTTTTTTTTCACTTTGACCCCTTTGTGGAATGGATCAGGGGATGTTGGGTAGGCGTTATCCCTGTGTTGTGTGTATTTTAAGTCTTTAGAGCTGATCATTGTCAAATTTGTATTACTAGATTGAGATTGAAAGGATGTCACTTCTTTCTCCGAATTCAACTAGTTAACGCCGGATATTTTTTTCTAGGTTAGACACCAGTCACTTCGGTTTGACAATGTTTTTGTGCAATTCATTTTTATGTGCTCATATTTTACATTGTAAGTTCGTAACTCATCAATGAATGAAACAAGGTGGTGATGCAAAAATGGAATTTCGCAGTGAACGATAATTACTTAAACAAACACAGAAATGAAGATGTTGTGGAAAAAGCAATTTGGAGAGCAAACGAAAAAGATTAAATGCATCTTAAACGAAAATCTTGAAAATCCTCTCATAAGATGGTTTGAAGATGATAAACCAAAACGTGCTCTTTGAGGATCTATAATTTTCAGAAAATCAAGACAGTTTGTGTCTCTTAGGTAACAGACATTTCAAAGTCAATTTATTTATTTATTTTTATTTATTTTTGCTTTGAGGTAGGCGCTACAGCTATTCGCCGGCATAACCTCCAATGATCACAAGAAACCATACAGAACACTTTATTACAGAATATAAGTACATACATTATCACAGGGACAACACAGACACCCATGCCGCTAGCTTCAAAGTCAACAATGAATGGCTTGTTTCCTTTCCTGAATGCCACAGAATAATTTTTAAAATTATTGATTTAAGAGAAAATTCAGAAAATTCAGCTTTAATTCAGTCTTTCATTTTGTCTCATAACAAAATGAAAATCCTGATTAGAAGTAAATCCAATTTAACAATTTCATTCCGCCATTTTTGATTAGTTTTTAATTTGATTAGTTTTTATTTTTATACGTTGTTTAACGAATTTTCAAAAAATATCTTTCCACACGAAAAAACTCGAAACTGTCTAACACAGTTTTTGACTCATGAAAAAAAAAAAAAAAAAAAAGAACAGGATTTTTGAAGAAATTATGAGCGACCTGTTTTTTTCCCTTTAATTAATTAGAACTTCTGTAAGAGTCGAGCAACCTTGCGGACAAATTCTACTGCCCTGAACTGACTCTATCATGGACATGCCCGGCTGTGGTCAAACTCTATTGCCTAAGGTTGGTTGATTTTTGACGTCCGATTATCTACGCTAGGGATATAGGACCAGGGGGGGAGTGCCCTTCGTTGGGGTCTTTCTAAGGGAACCTAACCCGTATTTACGCAAGGTTCGAAGAAAACCACGAAAACTCCGAACGGTTAGGCCGACAGCCGCGATTGGGTTCGAACCCAGCACCTGCCGTCTACCAGTTGAGAGGTCCGAACCTCTCGGCCACTGGTGGGGCCTCTATTACCTAAGACAGACCTCATTGCTTTTCGTGAACGGTCGCGGACAGAATATTTGTCTAAATTTAAGTTTATTTGGAGTTCGTAAAAGTGGCAACGGCAGAACTGAAGAATGAGATTCTTGAATTTTCGACGACATTAAGTGTGGACAGTAAACCATCTTTTATTATTGCAAAAGAAAATCCCTTTAGTAGTTATATACAATTAATATTACAATATAATTTTTAAACAATGCTTTATTTCATATCTGCAAAATTACTTTTTTTTGTTTTATTTGTGCACGATAAAAATTATTTAACATAAGAATTTTGTGTTTCAAACAACGCTGGGCTCTTCAGCTAAACAATCTGTAATACAATAAATTACCATAAATAGAATAAAATTGGCAATACAATAAATTTCTCTATAAATAATTGTAAAGAGAAATAAAGAGGAAGAGAATGAAAAAAATTGATTGAACCTAATGATTTAAGATTACGAATGTGCCTTTAACATCTGTCAACTATAACCCTTTGGTTTTTAGCGAATTTTGCGATGTCATTTCCGTAAACAACATTTCATTTACATGAGCGTTCACAATAACACGTTTATTTTCAAAATGAGATTCCAATGCTGTAAAAAGCGATTCATATGAATCTTGTGCTGAGAATACATTTAAAGCACCATGGCTAAGAGTAGAATTTAAAAAATACAGTTTCTGTGTGTTACTTAATTTATCATTTGAATCAATGAAAGTAATATTGAGATTAATAATCAGTATAATCCAAGCGATATATAAATAAGCAGAACGCATTTCTGCGGAATCACTGATATGGATATCTCACATTTTGACTAACTATGTTTAGTTTAATTATTATGTTTAAGAATTTAGTTATGATAACGAATAGATAAAAATACACATAATTTATGTAAAATTTAAAATAAAATTACGATGATCTTTTTTATCCTCAAATTATTTTGATAATACTTGTACAAGTTCAAAAAAGGTGAAATTACTAATATTTTTTGATATTTGCGCTATAATATATGATGGAATAAATATTTATTCGCAATCAAATATATAATAAAGGGTGAGAAATGCAATATGAAAAAAATATTAAAAAACGTTTTAAAATGTATTCATTAAGAAAAGAAAAGATCTTTTTTGCTAAAAATATTTTAAAGTCTTTCCGACATAGTTAAAAATGCCCATGCGCTGAATTTGGTTGGCTGTTTTACTAACTTATTTTAATATCTTCTGACTGCTATGTATTTGATAGACGTTTATGGGATTTATCACGCCATGTTTGGTTCATTATAGGGCACTTAACCGTACCGTCACTTTGAGGTCCAACACGGAAAGAAGAATTCCAATGCTATTTAATGATGTTACACGATTATAAATATATTTAAATTAATACACACATCATACAAGTGCGCTTTAAAACGCTTACTATTGAATATCGTATGTGTTGCACATATAGTTCGTCTGTCGAGACATACATCTGCAAAGTTTTAACTATGGTCTCTAGATAATAATCTTTTGCAATGGATTTTAATAGTATTACTCTTGCAATTAGAATGAAATATGAATTTTTTAGTGGCCTAAAATTTTCGTTCTTTAGAATACTATGTGTCATTTTTATCATTGCTTTAAAGATAAAAAAAAATCGGTCACATAATGATTTACGGCTAAAATATCTTTCAAATACTTTTTGTATATTTTGAACTGCTCCAAAGATTACGAAATTAATATATAGATTACTGAGGTTTAGTATCAGATACTTGTTGTAGAATATGATACGCGTTTATTAATCCTTTACAGTACTTCATTAGAAATTTCTGATACAGTACTTTATCCGAAGTGTGTATAAGTCTGTGTTAGTTACTGAATCTGAGCTTATAGTTATAGTATGCATTTTTTTATTCAACTGATTTATTTACTGATTTATTTATTTATTTATTTATTTTTGTTACGAATTGTGTACAAATTCTGTAAATTATATGCTAAGCAACACGAAAGAAACCGCAAGCATTGCAAAATATAGTAGTTTATTGCTTACAGAAGTTTTTATAATCAAATTCAAGCTAAATTATAGTTATTATATTAAAAGGATGTTTGTTGAATGTAAAAAAAAAAAAAAAAAAAAAAAAAAAAAATATTTGTTTTGCTATTCAAATGTAGGGTATAGCCTCGGCTATAGATGAAAATATCTGGAATTTCTGATTTCGGCAATTTTAAGCATGGTTTTGTCTTAGTATAATACCTACTTAATATTGAGCTTGAATTCAGAAGAAATTTGCGTTTAGTAGCACTCTCAATATTCCAACATGTCTTCAATGTTTAGCTAAAGAACTACCTGAAAAAACGCGGCACTTATCAAGACGACGTTGCATGTTCGCTACCTACATTCGATGCGCTATTGGTACAATTCCAAGTGAAAACTTGGAAATAGGTCCTTCTTTTAGGTATATTGTATAATGAAAACGTATATTACTATGCTGAATTTTCATTTATTTAGTTAAACATATTTGGATAAGCATTTTATAAAAGTATACATAACAGTAATATTGGGTAATATTTAGGCTTCATATCTCTCAGAACTTCCGTGTTATATTCATCTGCATTTTTCTGGCGTATAAAATTCTACACAAGCCTAAATTTTATGATTTTTACAATGGTATAACTACATGCATCTGTAAATTTCATTAGATTAAAAAATTGCGATTTTCAACCATTGAATACTTTAATTTTTAAAACACCCCATACTTCGGAATATAAGTAAAATTTACACGTTTGCTGCAAAAAGTTGATGTTTCGAATACAATTTGTCATATGTAACACGTGTGAGTTGTGTGTGCACATATTTAAGCGAATTTACATAGTATATGCATCCGTATTTTTCTAATGTAAAAATTATATCCAAATCTACTTTTTACAGTATTTTACAGATCTTATTATTCTTTAATCAACTATTTTTTTGTATTATTACTGTTATCAATTTTTAATATGCATTATACGAAATCCTTTGAGCATGAGAAATAACTTCTATTTTCTCTTTATTCAAATATGTGTTACGCTTGTTTTCTAAAAATTTTACTTATAGTGAATGTTTCTTTAAATATTCGGGAAATGCTGGAAATGTTTCAAGATTCATGATTGATACATATATATGTATATATATATATATATATATATATATATATATATATACATACATACATATATATTTATTTAGATAGTTTTTTAAATATAATTCAGATAATGTATTCAACAGGAGAAAATTCTTTCTAGCCTCTGAACGTGGTTGTAATAAAAATATCAATATTATAACCGCATGCACCTTAAAATTTCATGACATGAAATCATATCTATTTATAATAGAATACATTTAATATTTCAAAATACAACATATTTTCAATTGTGGGTAATGTTTGAACATGTTTTATTATGTACGGAACATGTTGTTGTTCCGAATGATTGTTAACACACGTTCAGTTATGTCTGTACTCGTATTCAGGCTTATATCTTCCTGGAGTTACATAGTATATCCATTTGTATTGTTCTACTATTTAAAACTAAACCCGAGATTACTTTTTTTACATTTTTTTACAAATGCTTATTAATCTTTTAGCAAATATGTTTTACCTTATTACAGTTAGCAGTTAATATATACATCGTACGGAAGCATTTGTGCGGGACTAATACTCGCTCTCTGCTATGTATTCAAAGAGATTATTTACTAAAAGCTTTACTTGAAAGTGAATGTTTTTAAAAATATTTTGGAAGTGCTGGTAGCGTTTTTAAAATTATGATTGAAGCATATTTATATATATCTTAGAAAAATGTCTAAATGTAGGAAACAGAATGTATCGAGCAGGAAGAAATATTTGTTAGCTTTTGAACTTGACTGTAAGAAAAAATTATATATTGTAACGATATCCATCTTAAAATTATATTAATTTAAAATATTAATATCATTGAATACTTCTGTTTAAAAGTACGACATATTTACGAATATAAATAAAATTTGCACATGTTTTGCATTATAATAAAAATAAGGTTTATTCTAAAAGTTCAACTCAGTTTTGAAACTGTCATTAGAAACTTAATTGTATTTTTTCTTATTGTGGTAGTATGTGAGAAAAATGTTAAACACCTATTCCCAGCGGATATGAAAATTAATATCTTCTTATATATTTCACTATTTTTCTATTTATTTTTTACTGTTTCATGGATTGTATTTTTAAAGACGCTTTATCCTACAACGCAAAGCTAAAAATAATTTAACAATCAATCAAAACCTTTTGCTTAATAATGGGATTTTAATTAATGTGCTCTATCAGACTCTTTAGAGTATCTTTATAATTAACTAATTAAAAAACTAATTATTGACAACGGGGACCTAATTAGAATCTGATTGGATTTTTCTTTAATAATGAAAAGAGAATTAATCTTCCGACTTTTCTTTTTAATAAACGGAAATAATGTATAAGAAAATTGAAGGTATTATATTTATTGAAAAACAAACAGATCACGTACACTGTAAAAAAAAAGAAAAAAAAATTATGAGGTTTATAAAAATTTTTTAGTAAATTTGTATTCCACAGATTTTTTTAGCAACCATTCCAAACTTTTTTTTTTGCAAGTGAAACAAACCTTTCTTTTGTAAACTGAACAAAATATTTTTTTGTATAACTAACTTAACACTTTTTAGTGTAAGCCAGCCAGCAAATTCCAGCAACAGCTCCGAAATTATTTTTAGTAATCATTACTCACGGATTCTTAGTAGTTAGTCCAAACGCAATTTTTGCAGCGGTAGATTTCCGGCAACGCCTCAATAGATTTCAGCATCAAACATTGCCACCTGCGCAATTTTGATTTCACAACCCCTTTACTTAACGAATATTTACACTGCATACACTCAGTACGTCTTTGGGGGTGTCGGGTTTCGAACCCGAGGACTATCAGTCTGGAGCTCTGTGCTATGACCACTAGGCTATCACGGCCACACCAGGCGAGTTTTAGTAATAGCTATTAAAAATAAAAAACTATTTACACTATTTATTGCTAGCTTTTTTCTAGTAACTTTTACAGATTTTTCTTGTAACTGAGTAAGTTTACTAAAAATTTTTTAGTAATTACAAGGATCGCTAAATTTCTTCTAGTAGATCGACCCTTTTTTTTACAGTGTATACTTATTGATTTTTTTCAATATTAATTTAAGCGAGCAAATACCTACCTTAACCCAGCACCATTTCTTTTGAATTATTTAAATACTTTATACATAATTTTATTTGATAACCTGAGAAAATTTACGTTTACTTAGAAAAAGACTACATAGATTGAAAACTATTGATAAAATAACCAGTTGATTTCCAGTTTGTGTGACATTTGATAGATATATATCTATGAGATTACAAACTATAAGTTAGTCGTAAACATTACCGCAGTTTACCAAAATTTGTAATACTGTATTTACTCGTATATACCGCGCACGCGTGTATAACGCGCACCCCATAATTTGCAAGAAAAATTGCGTTTTTTTTAAATCTCGCATGTAATACGCACCGTAAATTTCATATGAATGAACAAATGAATGAACAAATGAATTTCAGTAAAGAAAGTCAAAACAAACATTATGTCAGGCCAGAAAACAAGACAAAAGTACATTTTTAATTCGGGTAGAGAGTGAATGACGGGGAGTAGAACTGAATGACGGTAGTGAGAATTGCTAATTAGCGTTTAAATAATGTTGCTAGCTCTGTTGCATAAAAAAGTGCAAAGAGTAAAATAAAGATGCAGCAATACTTCAATTAAATAAGATTTTCCGAGTTTTAATGTCTTCTTTGAATACTTTTCTTGTTTTATATGTATCTTGTGTGATTACATATAGCAGTAACAAAAAAAAAAAAAAAAAAAAAAAAAAAAAAAAACTATTATGTGTATAACGAGCACCAATGACTTATATATATACACATTGTGTATATATATATATATATACACTATATTTGCCATTGATTATAGGACACTTGCTATTTTAGACATTTTACTAAATATCTAGAAAAATACACGAGGAATCATCTCGAAACTCTTAGTGTATAAATATAATAGTATAAGTCATACATCTCCGTGAAGATTTTTTCCCGAAACTCTAAAGGGGGCCGTCAACAAATTAAAAAAGAATGAATATCTTTTGAATAACCCTGTCAAAACTAATGTAGCAAAAGAGCTCAAACTCTAGATTGTAATTGAATGCCTTATTGTAATAAGCCTTGTTCATTTTTATGCAAATAGCATGCATACTCGCAGAGTAATTAAGGTTTTTATAAAAATGATCCCAAATTTTTCCAAGTTTTTTCTTTATAATTTTCAGAGTTCTTAATATAAAATATTATTTTTTTCAGAAAATATGACAAACAACATTGCACATAGTACCCTGTAATCAGAATTAAAAAATAATGAAAATTGTATAAAAAATGAGTTAGTTTACTATATAATTTTTTACTGCGCATGCGTCAACGATATCAAAATTTCATTTGCATATTATGTTAGATAAATGTATAGAGCAACTTTTGTGAAAGTCACAAAATCATAACTTGAAAATTCTGATAATAATCGTCAATTGAATAAGTCGAAAATCCGTTATTCTCAAAATGAAGTTTTAAACAAGAGGGGTTTTATCCATATATTCATTGATTAGTGTCAATATAGAATACACAATATGGGATGTACTACTGCATTTGGATAAAATCCCTCATTTTTTTGCTTCATTTTGGAAACAACGGATTTTGTCCTTTTTCTATAGACGATTACTTTCAGAATTTTCAAGCTATGATTTTCAGACTTTTACAAAAGTTGCTCTATACATTTAGCTAACATAATATGCAAATGAAATTTTGATATCTTTGACGGATGCGCAGTAAAAAATTATATAGTAAACCTACTCATTTTTCATACAATTTTTATTATTTTTTAATTCTGATTACAGGGTACTGTGTGCAATGTTGTTTGTCATATTTTCTGAAAAAAAATATTATTTTATATTAAGAACTCTGAAAATTATAATGGAAAAACATGGAAAATTTTGGGTCCAATTTGATAAAAACCTTAATTACTCTGCGAGTGTGCATGCTATTTGCTTAAAAATGTGCACAGTGTATTACGATGAGGCATTCAATCATAATCTAGAGTTTGAGCGCTTTTGCTACATTAGTTTTGACAGGGTTATTCAAAAGATATTCATTCTTTTTTAATTTGTTGACGGTCCCCTATGGCGTTTCGGTAAAAAATCTTCACGGAGATGTATGACGTATACTATTATATTTATACACTAAGAGTTTCGAGATGATTCCTCATGTATTTTTCTAGATATTTAGTAAAATGTCTTAAATCGCAAGTGTCCCATAATCAATGGCAATATAGTGTATATATATATATATATATACATATATATATATACATAATATATATATATACATTGTATATTAGGGTGGATCGAAAAAAATATTTTCACAGTTTCAAAATCTACCTATGCAGAAAAGATGTTCTCTTGGATGGAGATTAAGGGAAAAATAATAAAAAAAAATAATTTTAAATTTTACTACTGCCACAATAAGGTTGAATTTCGAAAAAAGTGAAAAAAGACCGAATTCTGGCTTAATGATTTTTGATTCAAAATAATAGTTTAAAAAATTATCCAAAACCTATCTATGCGTAAAAGATGCGTTATTGTATTCTGAGTATGAAAAAAATAATTAAAAAAATTAAATTCAAAATTTAAATCTGCCGCAATGTAGCTCAAATTTATGTATTTGAACGTTTTTATGGTAAAAAAAAAAAACAATCTTTTTCTTGTAAAATTAAATATGAATTTTAGAATTTTTAACATTCATTGCACTGAGGAGATATATATTTGATTACAAGATTAAAACTTTAGTTTTTTATTAAACAGCTTCTTTATTATTAAATCAAGAAAAATCGTCAACTTACAATTGGCGATAATGACGTTTCGTATTGAAAATCGGCATCAGATTTTGTAATTCAATTCGATTTTTATAAAACCGTCTCTTATATATGGTCCACACACAACAGAAAATGCTTCCGTGACTATTTTGATTATTAGTTTTGTAGAATGAGCGTTGCATGAATAGATATTATTGATAGTAGATGTTATTGTCACTGGAATGATTGCTGGATTTACTATGGCTTCTGAAATCATGTCGTTACTAAATCCCTCAGTTAGTGGAGGTTCGACACATTTTCCTACTTAATTAAATTTATATAATCCATCGCAAAAGGTCAAAAGATGATAAATGGAAAATATAGATATTATTTAATGTAATGATTAGGATTACAGCAGACCGTTTGATTTCACATGCGCGCTTTTAGAATTCATCTACTGACATAAATGAAAATACAAAAAGTTTTTCACATGCATCGAATTTTTTTTATATTTCACTAGTGAAACATTTGTGTCCACAAAGTGGTTCCATCCACGCTGCGAAAAGATGACTTAGTGGAACCTCAATGGAGTTGAACCTTATTGGTGGCTTCCATTGTAGTGGAAGCTTGAAGATCAATTCCATATTTCGAATAACACATCCTTTAATATCTATGCTAATAGGTATTCCGTCACAACCGATTGCAAACAATTTTATTAAATGCGTATTATTATTAACTTATGACAAAAAAATGTACGTCGTGTTTTCAAATTGTTCGCCACTCTCCCAGAATTTATACATATGTGGCCGATGTATTCGGAACCAAGTTCTTTTTTCAAGCTCAAGTCTGCTTCTATTATGATTTTTCTTCTGTTGGCTGTTGGCTTCTAGTTATGTAGTCTTGTCATTACACCCATTAAAGATTAAAGAAAATAGCCATGATCATAATCTTTTACAAATGACTAAAGATAATGACTAAAACGATAGAGTGGTCTTTGGTTTGGTTTGTCATGTCGAATTTTTTTCTGTTAATAGCATTATCGATTCATAGTTTTGTGAGATAATGCTCACATCTTGAAGTGCACCTGACACAATGGCAGCACCTGCTTGGTCGGAAATGTCCAAACCGTCCAATATACTGGCTGATGCCAATTTTCGTCATTACAGGTTTTCAATTATAGCTGATGACGCAGAAAAGTGAGTTTGCTCGCACTACGTCTGTTTAGTTTACATCGAATTTTCATATTTATATTCAAATATATTGAACTGAAAAAATAGGCAGTGTTTTCGGAATGGTCCACAAGACTATAATAGCTTTCAATATCTTATTTTGTTTTATAAGAATTAAGAAGGGTGCATTATTTGCCGTGAGACAATTAAATTTTTCTTAAAATGCTGCAGTGGTAAATTATTCAGATTGAATCTCATTTACAGGTCACTTCTAACTTATTAGAAACACCTTCTCACTGGCAGAAAATAAATAGATGTAGACCGATTCCTTGCTTTGGTTATTTTTAATATACCAATATATAAATTTTAGAACATTTTTGCAATAGGGAGCATATTTACTGGCATATCAAAGCCAAACCCAAATAGGAGGTAATTCTCATATATACATACATACATATATATATATATATATATATATACCGTAATTTCGGGTGTATAAGCCGCGGATCAAACAATTCTTTTTGGACCCAGAAATCTTATTTATTGATTGAAGACACATTTATGGCGACCTAACAAGTTATATTTGTTTCTTAAAAAATTATGGGTCGAAAAAGAATTGTTTGATCTGCGGCTTATACACCCCAAATTACGGTATATATATTGAACAACGCTATGGTACAGTAATATTCAAAGTACACTAAGCTACACAGTACACAAGCAGACAAATCCTTCACTAAAAAAACTGGAAATGCCAGTTTTTCGAAAGTTTAAACCACTTGCCGCAATATTAAATTTTGAAATTAGTTTTATTCCTTTTTTTTTTACTTAATCTCCGTGCAATATAATATTTCTTAAGCAAAGGTAGATTTTGATTGATATTAAAATGATTATTTTGAGTCAAAAAAAAAAAAAAAAAAAAAAAAAAACTAACCAAAATTAGATCTTTTTCCATTTTTTCCAAATTTTATAGAATTTTCAACTTTTTTGTGGCAGTTTTAAATTTCGAATTTATTATTAATTATTATTTTTTACTTAACCTCCATACGATATAACATCTTTTCCGCATTGTTGGATTTTAAAAATTATTAAAATAATTGCTTTTTGACAAAAATCACCTAAACAAAATTCGGTCTTTTTTAAATTTTTTTTCGAAAATTCAACCATTTTGTGGCAGCATTAAATTTTAAAATTAATTTTTTTTATTATTTTTCCCTTAATCTCGATACAATAAAACATCTTTTCCGCATAGGTAGGTTTTGATGAAATGTAATTTTTTTTTCGCCATAGACAATCGATCCACCCTAATGTGTATATATATATATATATATCTATATATATTGAAAAAAAAGTGCGTGTTATACACGAGTAAATACGATATTTTTTCTACTTATTTTCATTGCTTAAGTGTGTAAATTTTGAGTTTTAAAAACAATAGAAATACTAATATACTAAAAGTGTGTCAACTAAATGGTTGCAAAAATAAAATAAAAATCCTAGTGACTAAACTAGAATTAGTTGCTAAATACAATCCATTTTAATAAAATGCAAGTTAATAAAATACAATCCATTTTTAATAGCTAAAGGTGTGAAATTTAAACTTATAAACAGCAAACATACACTGTAAAAAAAAAGTGTCGATCTACTAAAAAAACTTTAGTGATCCTTGTAATTACTAAAAAATTTTTATTAATCTTAGTCGGTTACAAGAAAATCTGTAAGAATTACTAGAAAAAAGTTAGCAACGAATAGAGTTAATAATTTTATATTTTTAATAGCTATTACTAAAACTAACTTGGGGTGGCCTTGATAGCATAGTGGTTATAGAAACGGACTCCAGGCTAAAAGGTCCCGGGTTCGATACTGGCCACTGCCAAATACGCCCCGAATGTATGCAGTGTAAGTACTCGTTAATAAAGGGATTATGAATATTTTGACGGAGCAGTAGCAATGTTTGGTGCTGCCATCTGTTGCGGCTTTGCCGAAAATCTTCCGCATCCAGATGTCTGGATGCAGCTCGAAGGAAGCTCCTGCCCTTCGAGCCCACGTAATGGTTATTAAAAATAATTTTGGAGCTATTACTAAAATTTGTTTGGTGGCTCATACTAAAAATTTTTAAGTAAGTTATACAAAAAATTCTTTTGTTCAGTTTACAAAAGAAATGCTTGTTTCGCTTGCAGAAGAAAGTTTGTAATGGTTACTAAAAAATTCTGTGGAATACAAATTTACTAAAAAATTTTTAGTAACCTCTTTTATTTTTTTAGTGTAGGAGCACACCAAAAGTATGGCTACTCAATGGTTACAACAATAAAATACAAATCCAAGTAAATAATAATAATAATGATAATAAATAAAAATAACGTGCATAATATGAAAGTGTACATAGAAAATTGATACATCCGTGCAATTTTAGAAAATTTAATTTAGTTGTTTTGATAATGACTTTGGGTAGTTTATAAGGATGTAAACAGACAAATAAATAAAAAAAAACAGTAAAAAGACAAATTTTTACTGTTTTTAAAGCTATATTTCATACCCTTTAGCTAATAAAATCTTATTACAAGCTGTTAATTTGCTACATATTTACTTTTTGTTTTGCTTTTGCTATAACGCATCAATAATAATATGAAGAATAATTTACAAAAATACTAGTCGTTTGGGGTCACCGTAGTACTTTCCATCCTCTCTAAGCATAATATAAAATATGAAAATAAAACATTTATAAACTATTTACAAAATGCATTGGATTCTAATCTAAAATTTTAAAATATGTTTAAATATTATTAATACATAGCAATGCTGCTAGATATTGCATTGAATTGTGTGTTCTACTTAATTAAACTTTGGACCAGATATATAAATGGCCAAACTACTCGTAAAATAATCAAAAATAATTTTTATATTCAATGTAAATTTGTTCGGGAGATAGAGCGTTTACATACACTCAAACAAACAGAAAGACGACATTTTTTTTTTCTTAATAATGATCATATTTTTCGGAATCTCCAGTGCATAAAACGTGTAAATCCGTCAAAAAAATTTCAATTTTTAAAACGATTATAAGATTTACACTATACTATGTATGATGGCTAAGTGTATTATACTCTGTTTTTTACTTTAAACAATAATGGCAGTTACTCCTTTGAAACCATTTTGAAGCATTTTTATTATAATCTCGAATAAAATATAAAAATACTTTAAATATTAAAAAAAGCTTGAGTTGAATTACCTACAAATGAGTGGTTTTCCCTTATAGAAATTTATATTAAAACTGATTGAGTAAAAAACTCAATGTAAATGATAAAGAAATCTGGCTTGTTTTTTATATGAATGGCTTTTAAAGACAAGAAAAATGAATAGATATTCATACATGAATCAAACTTCAGAAAAATATATTGAAGATAAACCATTTTATAACTGTACTCATATAAAAGCGTAAAATATGATGTACTACGATGTCAAAATTATTGAAATGTCAATATAAGAGTTCTTTCTGTCATAACAGAAAGAAGTGAAAAACATAGCTCAGGGTTCTGAAAAATTGATATTTCATTTTCTTATATTTGTCTTCTTGCTAGTTATACTTTTATTATAGATTTGTAAATTATTCTTAATATTTCTTAATTACAATCATACGTACATTCCATAAATATGGTAGTAGATAATCTGTCAAATAGTAACTTTTAAAATGTAAAAAAGGGAAAAAAAGACCAAGACCAAGCTAAAAAAATAATTTAAAAAAAACTTGAAAGTTATGGTTAAAAAAATTTCTATAAAATTTCCGAACTTATAATACTGTAGTTATTTTACATTATTTATTAATATTTAACATTTATAAATCGAACGTCTACGTATAGGTTGAGAGAAAGCCGTTTGTCCTTTACTAAATTCATTATCACGTATTACTGATAATTCATTTCTTTTTAAATTATGCTTCCATGCCAACAGTACTTTTCATTGGGATCCAGGTAGATTTCGTCGTGTTAGCGACCAAACAGAAGCCTGCATTTTTCCGGACATTTCGTTGTTTTTAAATAGCAAATTTTCTGATTGGTCATTTTTGTTTGTAACAGCGCAAGATCTATCCGAAACTCGGAAATTATTGCCTTTTCTAACACCCAGATTTAACGAAATACGCTTTTAATAATGACCGCAATACAAGACATTTGTATAAAAGAGTATTGACGTATGCACAGAATGCATGTTCATATTGAAGTTTTTGTCAAAGTACAGTAACTAATTTTTCAGAAATTGATCTCGAAGATTTCGATTGAACTAACCAGACAAGTTAACACTCTTTTTTTTAAATTTAATTTTATCCAGACCTGTTTTTAAAAACTTAAGTTAATGACCAAGGTTTATGTCGAATTACCACTGTGAGCGAAATGAAACTGAACGATTGGAAGGAATTCAGAAACAGCGAAAAACTTACAAAGATGCTGCCATCTGATTGTTCAAACTTATTTAACTAACATAAATATATATATATATATATATATAAAGCTCCCGGACATCATTTTATTCGATGAAATCGCTGCAAAAGAAATTAAGTACACACTTTATAAAAAAGGTTCGCGGGTTTATCACTGTTAAACATAATTTATTAATATTAGTATCAATTAACAGATATTCGCTAATTATATACAGGGTGTCCAGTAAATGACTGACCCATTTTGAATGTAAATAACTAAAAAAATAAAAAAGGTTTGAGATAAAAATGTGCGGTTTGCTGCATTATTTTGAGAAAATCAGTAAATATTTAGATATGCACTTTCTTAAAATAGTTCGAATTCCAACCAACAGATGGCGCTGGTGGCGGCATCAGGCTGTCGAAATTCAGACATTACTCTATTTTCATACGCATGAGCTTTATTAACTCATTTCGCCGAGTCGAATCTCAGTCGACATATTGAATCGACTCTTCACTCACCTACAAAAATAGATTTTGTTGGATGGAAAGAAATTTAAAATAATATTTATAATTGAATAAGGTCTATTATACTTAATGAAAAATAGCAAAAAATACTTTTAATAAGCGTTGATTTTTCACACATTTACTATAAGTAAATTGTATTCAAAAAATGTTTTTGTACCCGATTAACTGATTCTCTTTTTACGTACAATAAATATGGCACGAACACGGCTCTTTTATGTTAAAAATCTTAATATTTAATCTAAATATTTCTTCCATTAAATAGTATGAAATTGTATCTAAAAAATTTAGTAATCATAGAAATCTTTAAAGGATGGATCAAGCAAAATCTTTTTCTTTGTCGTCGTGTAGTGAAATCAGAAGTTAAAACAGTGGTACGCAAATAGTGGTGGCAATGTCCTGTCTAAAATAAAAGCGGGACAGTGACTTATAAATCGACACATAAAAATATGTTAAATCATAGAATAAAGGTTCGTCTATTTTTCATCTATATAAAAAAAAAATCTGTCTTAAACATAAAAAATTATGGATTACGACGTTGAAAGTAACATACGAAACTACTAAGACGGAAACCTGTCTAAAACGAACTATTTTTTGTTTCTAAGTAAACCGTATTCATATCTACGTTATATTCGTATTTTTACATTTAATATATCTGAAAATCTTATTTCGAAAGCCCCGACAGATTTTAAAATACTTTATACAAGCAACCATTCACTCTTCTTCCCTTGACTGCAAACGCATCTATCTGAAACGGAAGGATGCTTAAAAGGGGAAAAAATCGACTTACCTATTTTTCTATCTTGCGAGTCATCCCTTTTCGAAATTTCATTAGAGAAAGCATAATAGGTCATGAATCATCATAGAATCATAATATTTCTATTTATTTTATTTCAACTTTCTAAATATAAATATTACTAAATTACAGGGACATTAGTGCTTTTCATATATAACGTTTAAAAAGCTTTTAGATTTTAAAAATAAAATAATGTTCCTTATTTCAAATAACATGCATTTTCAGAATTTTCCTTCCCGTTCTTTTCCCCACGAAGAATAGTTAAGGAAAGGGGGGGTATGGAAAATAAATTTAAGGATCTATGATGCTCTTCTTAATGAAATTTTCAAAAGGAGTACTCGCAGGATATAAAACAGGTACGATGCTTTTTTTCTTTTAAAATATCCTTCCATTTCAGCGCAGGTGTGTTTTCACTTGAGGTGAGGAGGAAGAGACAAGTGTGTATAAAAGTCACCTTAAAATCTCTCCTGGCTTTAGATAAGTTAAATTTCGAAATATGAACATAATATAGGGATGCCGGGATGATTTAGGTTTTCGGAAAAAATGAACAATGTTTCGTTTTAGGCACGTTTCGTCTTAGCAGCTGGTTATGTATGTTACTTCTTCCGTCGAAATATTTTTTTTTACGTTTAATACAGGATTTGTTATAAACGGATTCCTTCATTCTCAGGTTTATTATATTTTTATGTGACGATTTATAAGTTACAGCCTCGCTTTTTTTTAGACACGGAACTTGCCAACACTATTTCCGAACCATTGATTTAATCACTTAACGGATTTCACTGCACGATGTAGGCAAGAAGAATTTGCTTGTCCACCACTTAAAGATTTTTCACACCACTATTTTTTTTAAATACAATTTCACATAGTATTTAATGGAAGAAATTTGTGATTAAATATTATGTTTTTTTAACTCAAAAAAGCGGTGCTTATTCCATATTTTCAATTTATTGTACGCAAACAGAGAATTAGTTAACCGGTTACAAAAACATTTAATGAATACAAATTATTTTTGTTAAATGTGTGAAAAATCAATGCTTATAAAAATAAGTTTTGTTGGTTTTTATTAAGTATAATAGACATTATTCAATCATAAATATTATTATAAATCTCTATCAACCAACAAACTCTATTTCTGCAGGTGAGTGGAGAGTCAATTCAATATGTCGACTGAGATTCGACTCAGTGAAATGAGTCAAAACGCTCATGCCTATGAAAATAAAGTAATGTCTGAATTTCGACAGCCTGATGAGGCCACCAGCGGCATCTGTTGGTCGAGCTATTTTTAAAAAGTTTATATCTATTTACATTCAAAATGGGTCAGTCATTTACTGGACACACTGTATATACATATGTCTATATCTATATCTATCTACCAATATATATATATATATATATATATATATGTGTGTGTGTGTGTGTGTAATATATTTAAAAACCACGTGTTTTGAGAGAATATTTGTTTAAAATTGTACATACTTTATTCTGCCTATTTATAAAGTCTCAATGTCGTTTTAATTAAAAGTTGTGGGAAAGAAAGTAAAGCGATCCTTGTCAGCATCGCGACTTTTTTTTCTCCATATCTCTATTTATAATTAGTTTATGAAGATGAATTTGGACTAAAATTGAAGAATTTCTTTATTAAATTATAGTTTTTTTCTTTTTTTTCTTTATGATGATTGGTTATTTTGTTATTTGAAATTTGAAATTTTAAGTGCCAAGTTTGGTCGATTTAACATGAAGAAATTGTCTTTAGTATAATAAGCAATTAAGGTCTCGGAATTTAGTTTTTCTTTGTTTGGCAGGTTGACATTAAAAAAAAAAAAAAATACAAATCGCCTATACAGAACGACCGTCCTGATTGATATTAAATTTTACATTCTTCATATGAATGACTGCTTACCTTATCTATTCTATAATTGTTATAATGCAATGTCTTGCATTTGTAACAGCGAAACTAACTAAACATATTGTTGCAAATAGGTATGACATTCTTCCGGTGATATGGGAAATTTTATTGCTGATACTAAACAAATAAATAAAACATTACGTTACACAAAATCCTAAGTATAGGCATTAAACTTATATTAAAAAAGCCAAACGCTTTTACAATCGGCGAAAGAATGGTTAATTTTAATCTATTAAGAAGTAATTTGATATAATTAACAAAATATTCTAATAATAAATTAAAATACATATAAAAGCACACGGTTTCCAATTTTATATATTTTAAAGATAATCTTCATTTAAATCTTCTGACAAATTTTTGCACATGTGCTTCCGTCAAAACTTAAGAAAGGAATTTTTAAAGTTCTTTGTAAATTTTGGCATTTAAATGTTAACTGAACCTTTAAATATTTTGCGAAAAGCCATGAAATTGAATTCCTTTCATGCTATTCGTTTACAGACGCTTTCATTCTAGAAAATATTAAATAAAGCTAGGAATAAAATATAAATTTGCGTAACGTAAACGATATAAATCTATGTATTTCTAAAATTCCATAAATGTGCTTTACAGAAAGAAAACTTACATTTATGAATCTTTTATATATTTGCTGTTTTTGTGATTAATTTATTTATTTGTAAATTACACATATCGAGCTTCATTGCAGCAGAGGCAAACTTCCACAAATGTTTTACTAATGAAATTTTCCCTTTTTTAGTACTGGAACTCCGCGAGTGGCAATGCAAAATTTTTGTACAAAAACATTTGTGGAAGCTTTCCTCTATGTTATCCAAGCCTTTAACAATCATCTTATTTTATGAATAAATATCATTTCTGTTGTGAAATATTTTTTGGGAAGGGAGGAGGGGGTAAGGATTTAAATTTTTAAATATTAATTGAAAACATAATCTTTTTATGTTTAATGAAAAGCCAAAATTTCATGTTTATACATGGAAAAAAAAAAAAAAAAAAGAGATATGCTAATTCAAACATTCAATATTTTTATTGATTGTCAAGAAGTTAAAAAGGTACAAGTTTTTTAAAATATGCAACAATAAATGCTCTCAAAAATATGTCAAATCGATGTGAAGTTAGAACAGCGAAGCATTTCACAAAGTAAAAATTAGAGAATAAATTTTTAATTAAAAAAGGAATTGATAAATATATATTAAGTTATTATGTTTTAACAGTTTATAAATTAATATTAAATTATTTGAGATTATACGTTGAGAAAACAGCATAGAAATTTAAAAAGATAATTTAATAATATTTCATTTTCTCTTTTTGCTCTACCTAAAAGAAACAGAAGAAAAAAAATATATTTTTTCGTAAATGCACGTAATAAGATTTTTTTTCCCAGTGTAAAAAAATGCAAACTAAAACTTCTGAAAAAAAATTAAAAGCAGGGAAAAACAGAGAGAATTGGAGAATATGTCCTTGAAAGAATTATCTTAATTAAACATTATTCGTTAGCAATCATAAAAACAATCAAAGTTTTAAATCAAAATATCTGTATTTTGAATTTTAAATTTTTGTAAATATTATTTTTATTAACTAAAAGCAAGTCACAACGCGAGATATCCTCTTAAACCTATAGCATCATTAATTAAATGAGAAACAGCGCGTTATACATGTTTTAAGTACATTTACAAAAGTAAATCTTAAAGAATATTAATGTCATTTAAAAATATAATTTCATATTGAAATTTAAAATTCAAAAACATTTATGCTATATTAAATAGCTATTAATAAGCTTTTTTTGTAGGTATGAAATGAATTATAAATATAAAATATATCCTTAAGGATTTAGATTCGCCATGAATGTTAGATAATTCTGGCTAAATATTACGAAACACAAAAAATACGCATATTTCCGTGTTTGAATTTCAAAAAAAGAAGAAAAAATGAATACTTTAGAAATAGCCCTCGTTGAAAGACCCTGTAGCTTAACAGATAGAGTGCACGTGTCATGTTTGTTTAAGTACTCTGATTAAAATCCGAAAGACAGAATGAAGGTAAAAAATTTGTTCCCAAAAGCTGACAGTTACAATTGAATCCATCTTATTAATATATAAAAGCAAGTTGAGAAGTTGTTTTAAATACATATATACAGTGGCGGTCAAAAATTTCCGGCCAGCAAACATTTTTCAGTTAATTTGTAAATATACCCATATGAAGAGGAATCTCAAAGTGATATTTATACATTTTATTGACATAATAGTTAGGAAGTTACTTATAGAAGAACATATAAATATCAATAAATTTAACTGACAAAATTAAGTATAAAGAAAAACGCATGTTCTCAAAAGTTTCATTCACAAGTTTGTAAAAAAGTGACATTGTAAAAGAAAATTACAGTGATCAACAGCATTTACAATTAGTATTTTATCGTATTCTATTTTCTTAGCTTTAGTAATAAGTACTGCGTCGCAGCAACGTGACAGTCATACAATCAACGGTTAAAGATCTTCTATGGTACGTTTTCCCCACATATCTTGAAATTTTGGTGAAATTTCGGCTGAGTTGGAATATTTATAGTTCCGCAGACTTTTGTCAATTTCTTTCCAAAGATTTTCTATTGGATTCATGTTGGGCGCTTGGGCTTATCATTTCAAAAACGAAATTTTTTGTGGAAAACCATTGCTTATCGAGGTTTGCAAACATTATTTATGCGATTATCATGTTAAGAAAAACAGTTGCGACCAAATTTTTTCTCTAATAAAGCAGAAAATAGTCTTGCAAGATATCCTTATACATTGTATTATTCACCTGGCTGTGGATTTCAAATAACTGACCGACACTTTTTAAAGAAAATACACACCACGGCATAACGTATCCTCCGACATGCTTCATTGTAGAAATAACATATGTCGAATCATATTTTTTGTTGTTAGGTCATCGGACGTTGTGTCTGCCATAACTTCCAAAACTGTATTGAATTAGATTGATGGAAAAATAGAGCATTTTTCCAGTTTTCACTTGACCAGACTTTGTGTTTTTTGGAATACGTCAGTCAGGTACGTTTGTATTTATTTTTTTATTTTTTTTTTACTCAGAAAAAAATTTAACACAGACTCTTCCATAAACTTATGCATCACGTCAGCATGTTGATACGGTATACGGACTTATTTCAGCAAAATTTTGATTCCGTAAATAGCAGCATATTGCAGCGGAATTTTCATGCGGATTACCAATTGTTTTTCTCCTGATAATTCTGTCCTCAGGAATAGTAATTTTCCGGGATCTCCCGGACCTCTGAAAGTCCTGAAGGCCATGACCATCTTTATATAATTTTTAAATATCGTTTACGGTCGATTTTACCGATCGATAACTTTGCCCATAGGCGTAACTTGGGCTCTAAAACTAGGGGGGCAAATGTTCAAAGTACTTTTCTAGAAAATTATACCCCTATCCCCCTTTTCAATCATCGCGTACACACATATACACTTAAATATTTAAAAATTTTTAATATTTAAAAAAAAATGTTCAACCAAAAATGAAAAAATAAGGAAAAATCCGAAATTACTCATTTCATATCTTTAAAAAGATATTTTAAAATAGTGAATGCACAACCTTTATATCTCTTATAGTCCAAGAGCTGACCGCAAAAAACCCCAAGTCATCGAGCACAAGAAAAAATGCTTTATATTATGGAAGAGTAGTCCTAGGGGAATCTAATCATCCATGTCTGCCGGAAGAGAAATGGTACGTAAGCCAAAAATGAATACCACTAATGGCTGACTTGTAGGTCTATCATTGTGTTTGCCGTACAATCAAAAGTATGAAAACGCGGATAACTGGGTGCAGGAAAACATAATGCTGAGTCTACGAGTCAACCACTAGTGGTATTCCTGATGCGAATCGCTGCCAAATAAAAAAGTTTTTTGAAATAGTAATTAAAAATACCATTGAAATCGTTTTTCTTTCTTTCTTTATTATTATTTATTTATTTATAAATCTACCGGGATCTCACTATATCCCAATTTGAAAATGCACAAAAAATCAAACGTTACGCTTTTGGTCAGTGCGAAAGACTACTTGGGGAATTACACGAGCATGATCTCGTTGAAGAATAAAAGATCGCCATTTTGCGATGATCATTAAGGGTTTTTAATTAATATTTCGGGTAATTAACAAAAAAAATGAGAATCAGGTGCAAGGTGCATCTACCATCATCGATCCTTATCGAAATTTTCAGATCTCTATGTGCGGTAGATTTTCTTAGCCATCGCCAATCCATGCAAAGTAAAAACAAACTTCTTTCTTTTAGATGCAATCTATTGTTATTGCATTAAATTATTTTCTCCGGCATACTGAAATTTTAGCATAACGCAGGATTTTGATAGAGACCCAGCTAAAAATGAACTGCAGTTTTTTTGAAGAAGTAAAGTATTTTTGAGGTTTTTCTAAAGTTAACTATAAATTCTCTATAGAGCAATCTCAACTATAAAATCACTATAGTTATTTTAAAGTTAATTTGAGGTGATTTTGTAGTAATTTATTTTAAATATACTGTGAGCTGTTAACTTTAAAAATACTGTAGTTCTTATGATGTCATTTTATAATCATAAATTAAAAAATATGTGAGACTTTATAACCTCAGAAATACTACAGTAAATTTGAAGTTGTAATCCAATCATTAATTTAGAAATATATTTTCTGATGTATCTCCACTATAACTCTAATTATCGTCCAGTAAATTGACAGACTTTAATCGGATAATAGTAAACTCAATTATATTTCGAAATCGAAGGAGGGATTTTCCCCCACCTTCACCCACTTCCTTAGTGAAAAATCTATTAGTTCTTACTTTATTTCCTTACTCAAAAATTACATTTTTATTACAAAAAAAAAAAAAAAAAAATAATTAAAATTAGGCATGGGCGTATTTTTCCTCCCATCCAGATGACATTTTCAATCCCTCCTTTATCTTTCAAAATCGAAAAAATGTTATCACTACCCTATCCCCTTCGCCCTCCCCCCCCCGCTTTTAACGGGGAATTTTTGATTCCCTTAATTTTAAAGATACTCGCAAGTAATAAATTTTTCTATGAGTTTCAAAAGAGAAGAAAAAGAAAGTTGTGCAACTTATCTTGAAAAATCTAGGAGAGGGGGGGGGGGGGGCAAATGACTGTCCCATAATTGCCCCCCCCCTCCCTTTTAACGAAAAATTCTTTGTTTCTTTTTTTTCTAGCTACTTGCAAAGAATAAATTTTATTGTGTTTTCAAAATTTAGAGTGGAGTCATGTCCCACCCCCCTCCTCCCCTTATCGGAAAATTCTCGTTTCCTTTTTTTGAAATTTTCGTAAAGAAAAAAGTCCTTGGAGGGACATCGGAACATACTTTCCGCTGAAATGACTTCCAGTTTTTATGAAAATTACTTTTACTTTATAAAAACATACAAGGAAAACGATAATTCTGATTAAATAGTTCATTTTAAATTTATATTTGAAAATTTTATTATTTTTCACGCAATGGACGCTGATTTCTAACTTTCACTATTTAGCAAAACGAGATTGACTAATCAAAACCCAGCAGTTTTGCCAAGAACCAACAGATCATGAAGATACAGGCCTCTGATTGGCCAATCCCGTTTCGCTAAACAGCGAAAAATCTCTGTTTCCCCACCATTATTACTTTCTTCTATCTTTACAAGAAGAAAGTATTGGATTCATGAAAATTTTCGACTTCCGGTTTTCGACGGATTTATACGTTTTAGAAGGTCCTGAACACGTTTTGACTATTTTTAGAAAATGTCTGTCTGTGAGTCTGTCCGTCTGTCTGTCTGTCTGTCTGTCTGTCTGTGTGTCTGTCTGTCTGTATGTGACAAAAAATTTGTGGGCGCTCTATCTCAAGAACTAATGCTCGAAATTTAATAAAATTTTATATTCAGTTAGACCTTGATATGAATTAGTGCCTATTGGTTTTTGGTGAAAATTGGCCTGCAGGTGGCGCTGCTATACTACGTTTTTCATGATTTTCAAGATTGCTATATCTCAAGAACTAATGCACAGAATTTCACCAAACTTCAGATTCTGTGACCACTTGATATACATAGACTCTGATTAAGTTTTGGTGTAAATTGGCCGGCAGGTGGCGCTGCCATGCCACGTTTTTCATGATTTTCATGATAGCTATATCTCAAGAACTAATGCACAGAATTTCACCAAACTTTAGATTCCACGATACCTTGAGATACATAGTCGCTGATAAGGTTTTGGTGAGAACTGCCCTATAGGTGGCGCTGCTATGCTACATTTTGAATGATTTTTGCGATAGCCTATATCTCAAGAACTAATTCAGAGAACTTCATCAAATTTTAGATTATGTTACACTAGAATATATAACATAATTAGACACTGATTACATTTTGGTATTAACCTTGCAACAGGTGGTGCAGCGATGCTGCATTTCGCACGATTTTTCCGATAGCTATATCTCAACAACCAACGCACAGAATTTCATCAAACGTCAGATTTTGTTACAAAATGACATTTAACATAATTACACGATGATTCCGTTTTGTTATAAATCCTTCAAGTGATGGTGCTGCTGTGCTATATTTTACACGGTTTTTTTAACTAGCTATATCTCAAGACCTAATACACAGAATTTCATCAAACTTCAGATTCTTTTACACCATAATATAATTTGACGCTTTTTTACGTTTTGGCATAAATTGGCCAAGATATGGTGTTGCTGTGCTACGTTTTGGAATTTTTTTGTTATAGCTATATCTCAAGAACTAATGGACGAAATTCCATCAATTTTCAGATTCTGTTAGGTCTTGACATAAATAGATGCTTATTAGGTTTTAGTATAAAATACCCAACATGAGGCACTACTAAGCTCATTTTCTCAGAATATTAATAAATTTTGCATTTTAGGCTTTTCGGATACCAGAATATCATTAGGCTAGGTCAAATGTTCGAGGAAATTCGATAGTGGGTAACTTTGGGGTCACCACGTTTTTTTTTTTTTATTTTTATTTATTTTTTATTTTTTTTATTAAAATGTACTTATGAGATAGAAGAAAGTTTTGGGATTGACACATCCAACTAGTTTTTAGTTGGAGACATGAAACTACTCAACTTTGGATATCTTGATTGCTTTAATGTTTACCATGTGAGACTGGCGTGTCACCCTTTCCCGCTCGGTCTTGTAATAGCGATTTGGCAATGTTCTATTATTATTTTTATATACTTTCGCTTAATTATTGTGTTTGAATAGAATCACGTTAAGATAAGATCATAAATTTATGCCCCGAGTTAGATTTATTGGCGTATTATTAGTATTACGTTACGCGTGTATTTATTGTTCGTAATCCGTTTTGTGTGTAAATTTCTTTGATATATTTATTTATTTATTTTATATATATAGCCATGAGTAATATTATGCACCGAGCTAGATCTATCTTTTTGATTGGACTAAATAATTAACAAAACACTGAGCCTTGTTTTAAAAAAATCATAATTAATAAAAATATTTCAAAGCAGGATATCTACGATCGAAAGATTATTAATGTTACCTTTTTTAGCCTTTAAAAAAATAATAAAAGAGGTGCAGTTAACAAATAGCTATTTATTATAAATTTGAATAATTCTTTATGACTATAATAAAGCAAAGAGTTCAAGTATCAATATCAGTTTTTTATTGATTGCTATTTTTGTGTATGTTCGTGTTTTTTAGTATAATTTTGAAGTTACTGCTGCTATGGTTTTAAACAATGCAATGTTTTTAACTTAGATTTAAAATTTATCAAAAAGAATCTGCATGACTTATTAAAATTTGGAATAAAAGCTAATTTTAAAAATAAACAGGAAATGTATGCTTCCAGACATTGCAGAAACTTTTTGTCTATTTTTTTTCTTTGAATTAAATCTGCCCACTTCTGACTATTACTGAACATTAAACTTGGAAGTCGCAAATGGCGTCTGATGGCCTTTACCTAACCCTTTTACTTTTTTTACGTCTTTAATCTTGTTTTTTTGGTCTGGTGATGTCAGTTCATTTTTTACCTTCTCCAATCAAATGGTCCTTGTTGAACTGGAAGTAAAAAGACCTTCGATGGACACACAAACCAGAGCACTGTTCCACGAACTTTGCTGCGATCGGCCCACCTGAATGTCAGAGAGACTAAGTTTAAAATTTCATCGGTCATCTGATGGCTTCAGGACCCAAACCCAACCTTTCCTGCTTATCGATGTCTTTAATATATTTATTTTAAATTTGATCAAGTGGCTTTTTTTTTTTTTTTTTTTTAAATCTTGCTTTGGACGATTATCAGAGAATGGTCACTGTTCATTAGAAAGTAAATTTACCTCAGACAGACACGTATATGGGCTGCAATAGTGGCACTACTCGAGCAATACGAATTTTCAGTTAATGCACTCTCAACATTGCAGATTGGTATTCTTTCCAGCAGCAACAGTGGCACATCTTGTAGTTTAGTATTTCACCAACAGATAGCAGAAGTGCCACTCTTGCCTTCCTTACTTTCATTACAAGGCGAAACTTCAAACCCATTTATCTCAGAACCTGATTTTTTGAGTTGTGCCATTATTGCAGCCCACAAGTGATATATTCAATTAAGATTGTAATATTTTCTCTAGGCTTGTTAATTTGTGTGCATATGAATGTTCTTCCCAAGCTTATAGAAGTATGTGTTATTTTCAAAATTCAATAACTATGATAAAATTATACTCAGTAAGACTAACTACCATTGGCACACAGATAAAAACATTATACAGTATTGAGTAGATATTTACAAAAAATATTTGGAAATATTCCTTCACTCGCATGAAAGCATATGCGTTGTCATTTTAATCTTATAAGACATTTTTTTTTAGATATTTTGTTTGTAATTCCGTACTTTTAAAGGATTCTTTATGCTAGCTGAGGTCAATCTACGATGCTCATTTTTTACTGTTTTCATTTTGTTTGCAGGATTTTTTTTTTTTGTCTGAAAATAAGTATAACTTCCTCATTAAAAAAAAAAAAAAAAAAAAAAAAAAAAAAAACTATTGTACAGATCAGTTACTCAATGAAAACAAAATCGTTTAAATTTATGGAACTGCAAATGAGATATTTAAAAAAGATTCTCCTTAGATTAAGATTAGCAAGTGGGTGTCTGTGCATATCATTGAAATAGCAAAGTAAAATGGATTTCACTATTTTTAAAATGGTCAGGATGCCAATTTAAAAAAGGGTAGGCACTGCAACTGTAAAAAAATATTCTGGAGGGAACACTATACATTAAATAATAAAACATATTTTGTATTTATAAGCATATGGTTTTAAGTGTATGGTTTTAAGTGTTTTCATTCACACAAGTTTTACTGTGTTACGAATTTTATTTACATAGCTGCCACCCTTCTTTATTTTTCAAGTAATTTTAGCATATTTGGAAACAGAAATTTATTTATTTAATGAAATAAAATACGAACTGTAAAGAAACAAGACATATTTTATTAAATAAATTTTCTGATTAAAAAAAAACCCCTCCAAAAGAATGACAATTATACATTTATAAATATTCTTAGGTTTTTTTTTTTTTTTTTTTTTTTTTTTTTTTTTTTTTTTTTTTTTGGGGGGGGGGGGGATAAAGTTTTATTTTTACAGGCGATTGGATGGGGGGGGGTGTAGGGCGCTAAATGCAGTTCTGCACACAGGCGCCGAATACTGCTGGCATGCCCCTGCTCGTATTTACACAAGGTTCAATGGAAACCATGAAAACTCAAAACGGTTAGCTCGATGGGCGCGATTGGGTTCGAACTCAGCACCTCATATCCACGAGCCTCGAGAGCAGAACCTCTCAGCCACTGGTGGGACCCATTTAAATAAGGATTCATAAAAACATATTGAAGTTTAAAGAATAAAAAAAAAGTTCGTAATTTTTGAAGCAATATAATAAAAAGTGGATTTGTGGAAAAAATTTTCTGATTTTCGAAAATAATTAATTTATTAACTCTATTCTCAAATCGAAAAGTGCTACTTTCTGACGCATTTCTAAATTCATTTCTTTTCGGAAACGCTTTAGAGTAGAATGTGTTCTTATTCAGAAACTATATAACAGAACATGGAATCGAACTATGAAATCGACATTATCAATTTTTCGACAACGTACCTTTGAGATAGTACTGATAAAGACAGCGTTTTGAATCGAATTTCCAGAAGCGACATCACAGAAAAATATAAAAACCTGAAGTCGTAACAAGAATCACTTAATTGTCGGCAAGTAATTTACACATCAAAAATGGAAAACGCCTATTGATTCCAAATCCCTTCAAAAGTCAAACTTCTCAATTTTAAACCTTTACAGTGAACTCAGAAAATGTGTCAAATCTTGAGAGGTAGGGAGAAAATTCTTTTCTGATGCTAATTATGCGTTTTTTTTCGAAACTTTTTGACGAAATTAATTTTTTTCCAACTATCTGTCGACAAAAGTTATCTTTTTTCGTGATACTTCGTGATTCATACTTTTTAACGTGATTCTTTAGCAAAACTTTCTGTTTTTCACAATTCTGAAACAAAATTCACGTTTTACCACGATCTTTTTTACAGAAATTTGTGATTTTGCACTATCTTTTGTCAGAAATTTGCATTTTCCCGCGATCCTTTGACAAAATTTGCATTTTTTCCGAGATCCATTCATAGTTTCGAGTTTTTTCGCGATCATTTGATAAAGTTTCCTTTTTTTCTCGTGATTCCTTGACAAAATTTGCGTTTTCTCGCATTTTTTGACAAAATTCGTGTTTTTCCGTGATTTTTAAAAAAATTTGCTTTTTTCTCTCGATTTTTTTGACAAAATTTGCGTTTTCTCTGCTATTCTTTGACAAGAAAGGTTTCGCAATTTTTGCAAAATTTCTTTTATTTTGGCAATTTTTTGACGAAATTTGCATTTTTTTCACGATTTTTTGTCAACATTCATATTTTTCTGCCATAGTGTTGCAAAACTCGAATTGTTTCGCAATATTCAACAAAATTTGCTATTTTTTGACGAAATGTGCGTTATTTCTGCGATTCTTTGATGAAATTCGCCTTTCTTTCTGCGCAATCCTTTCGCAAATTTCCACTTTTTTCGCAGCACTTTGAAAAAACTTGTATTTTTATGGCGATTTTTGATAAAAAACGCTTTTCTTCCTAATTCTTTCACGAAATTTTCGTTATTTTTCTATTCTTTGTCAAAATGCGAGTTTTTTCTGCGACCTTTTGATGAGATTCGCATTTTATCCGCGATTTTGTGACGAAATTCACGTTTTTGTCAGTTATTCTTTGGCGATGTTATCAATTTTTTATGCGAACGATTAACAAAATTGATATTTTTTGCGACCATTTTCGAAATTCGCGATACTTTACTGTGAAGCTGATTCATGTCCAAATTTTTGGTATAATGACTACTTTTTTTTTTTTTTTCGACAACCAATGCTTTAAATTTTCCGAAAATTCGAAATAAATCACATGGAAATTCGTGAATTTTTTTTCATATGTGATTGATGAAGCATTTTCAAACTTAAAAGACTACTACATTTTTGGAAAATTTTCAGCGTTTTTGATTCCTAGAAAAATGAATACTTTTTATCCAGCACTTTTACTACTTTTTCAATAGCGTACGAACCATGAAACCGGTTTCTGTGCATTCGCGAGCGGTGGGAAGGAAAAAGAAGAGTTTTTGGCGAGATTTTTTCTGCTTTTTAATTTAAAACTCAACTATTATATCAGAAATTTAAAATTCTGTGTCTCAGGTACATCAGGAGAGGCCTTGGAATATCCTCATTTAAATTTTTAGTCTTACGTGCGATACATTTTTCTAGACATCCCTTACATGCAAAGCGAACTTTATTTAAGTACAGACATGTTTTATGTTTATAAGTTTTAAAATGACACAAATTGAAACGAACATTGAAAAATTCAATATAATAGTAGATTGTTCTATTTAACTTTAATGTAACTACTCTATGGCTACTTAATTTCAATTCAATTTACACGTATACCCCACACATGCATACACAAAATTTTAAAATGAAGAAAAAAAAAACGTTCATAGGTTTAGCATTTTTGGAGGGGAAGAAAAGAGTAGAAGAAATATTTTTTATTGAACATATACTGTGGCTTTAAAAAGTTTGCTAAGATCCATGTCAGAAATTACTGATATGAACATAAAGATGTTACTGCTGAGTATTTGGAATTATCCAGTATTTATTCTAGTTTGCAATCAAAACGTAGCACATAATGGTTAAGGGTGTTCTTAAATCAAAAAGGGCAACTTTGTGACACATGCTTTAATTTATTTTTGTTCGGAAAGGCATGAAAATAGCAGGTGTTGTTATTCAGAAACTTTCCAATTGCACTCAATTTTTTGTTTTTTTTAAAAACACAATAGATTTTTCATAACAAGCCTTCAAAGATGACGATTTTGAGCACATTTCCCGACGAAAGCAGAAAAACCGGTCGAAAAGCAGAAGAAAAATGGGCGATCAAATGATCGAAATAGCGTAGAACTTAACAGGTAATTTAATGATCATAAAATGGAAAATTCAATTCGATTGGAAATCGTTTCCATAGTCAGGTATTCCAATTTGATAACTTTTTGTCAAAAAATGTATGAGTACATGTGTCAAAACGTTTTGCGCCTGTTGAGCGGAGCAGTTGAGAACACCCTTAAATAAAAAAGTTGGAAATTGGACGTGAACGTAGCAAATAAGGTGCGTTCGTACGATAACGAAGTTTAAAAATTTTCAAATCTTGCTGATATAGTAGAGCGTACTTCGGATACAGTATAATAGTCGAAATCTTTTTTGTGTTCCTGTAAATATACAGAAATTAATTTTTATAACACATCAGAAACGTATATCTTATTCATAAAATGTGAAATAGTTGAATATAATTAAAACACCCCAAACAATGTTTCCCCGTATAGCATTATGTAGTGGAATACTTTTGTGTGGCCCTGTAATTTAATAATGAAAATTCTTTGCATCACAGATTGTACAGAATGCATATTTTAGTATATACTTCATAGATTCATGCCAATTCTATTATGTTCGAATGAGTGTAACATCATAAAAATGCATTTGAATCTTTTTCCCATTGACCGTAATGTAATGGAATACCTTTGATTGTCCCTGTAAATGATCTATGCATCCGACTTTCATAACATTTGAAATGACTCGATAAAATTACGTAATTGTTATATGTTTTAAATTTCAAACGATTAAAATGCATTTGAAATTTTTTCCCCATTGACCGTAATGTAATGGAATACCTTTGATTGTCCCTGTAAATGATCTATGCATCCGACTTTCATAACATTTGAAATGACTCGATAAAATTACGTAATAGTTATATGTTTTAAATTTCAAACGATTAAAATGCATTTGAAATTTTTTCCCCATTGACCGTAATGTAACGGAATCCTTTTGATTGTCCCTGTAATTGATCTATGCATCCGATTTTCCTAACATTTAAAATGACTCGACAAAATTATGTTATAATTATATATTTTAAATTTCAAACGATTCGGTTGGGTAGTTTTTGCGTTGTTATATGCGGACGGACGGACAGACGGAAAGACAGACGGAGAGACTGAGTGACAACAATAGGTGCTACGTATTTACATAATTACGAACGCACCTAAAAAGTAGAGAAAATTGAAATATAAAATTGGCTCTTAACCACAGAATAATACAAAAAATGGAGGGGCAAGAGGTAAGTCGTGCCCCTGCTCCTGGAAAACTAGGGGGGCATATGCCCCCCCCCCTCGCCCCCGCCAGATTACGCCCATGACTTTGCCGCAATATTTCGACAACATTGGCCTTTTAGCGACAAACTAATCACTCGTTTATGAACAATAATTGTTGAAATTTTAAGCCTTGCATTCAGACTATGCTATACACGTTGATAATACACGTGATTACATAAACACAATCAAAAAAGAGTTTAACGATAGAAGAAAACTAAATAATGGTAAGTGGCCGGAAACTTTTGCACACGCGAACTTCAAATTTTATCCCTTCGCATGAATCATCTTCAGTGTCCAATCAAAATGATCACGTGGTCAGAGGTCATTCACATATTCCTAACTTTTGAAGCAAGTGTGCTTCTTCTTTGCTGAAACCTTTTGGTAAGTAAATCGAAGAAACTAACTGTCCGGAAACTTTTGACCGCCACTGTTTATATATATATACATATATATATATATATATAATATTATATACAGGGTGATTCCAAATTTTTTTACAATAAAAGAGGGGTGATAGTACACACCAAGACAAACAATAATAAATAGGAGACCAAGGGTCCTAAACGTTTTCCGAAGGAGATAGCCGCCATTAAAGTGTAGGGACCTAAATTTCAAATAAATATAAAAAATGGAAAAATTAGTCGATTGATTTGCGGTTTTCACTAAAATTATACTTTATGTCGGCATTTTCTTCAAATTAAATAATAAAGATAAATTTCAAAAAATGCCCATAGAGGGCGCTTTAGACTTTCGAGTAACGAACAACTACTTTTTGTCGGTATTTTTTGCATCTCATTAAATGTTTTCTTAAGCTTAGACTCAAACTTAAATTGTAAGCTCAAAATCTGAAAGTGGGAGTGGTTAGGTAGTACAAACGGAACTGTGTTCAGATGGTTCAAATTTCAAGTGGTTATAAAAAACGGAAAAATTGGTTCATTGATTTACGGTTTTCACTAAAACTATTCCTTATGTCGGTATTTTCTTAAAAATAAATTATAAAGATAATTTTGAAAAAATACCGATAGAGGGCGCTTTAGACTTTGAAGTAACGACCAACTCTTTTTGGCGTTACTTTTTGCATCTTATTAAATGCTTTCGTAATCTTAGACTTAGACTTAAATTTTGAGCTCAAAATCAGAATAGTTTGGAGTGGTTAAGTAGACAAACTGAACTGTGTTCAGAGGGTTTCAATTTCAAATGATTATAAAAAACGGAAAAATTGGTCGATTCGTTTGCAGTTTTCGCTAAACTAATTATTAAATCAGCATTTTCTTGAAAATAAATTTTAAAGATAAATTTCACAAATTGCCGATAGAGGGCGCATTAGACTTTGGAGTAGCGTACAATTATTTTTAACTGTTATTTTTTTAATCTCATTAAATGCTTTCAAGATCATAAACTTAAATTTTAGACTCAAATTCTGAATCGTTAGGAGTGTTTAAGTAGCGAAAAATTGAATTGTGTTCAAGGAGGGGGGGGGGGGGGTAAATTTCAACTCCTGAAGGCACTTCAATTTGCGCTACTTAACTACTCCTAATTATTCAGATTTTGAACTCAAACTTTAAGTTTATATCTAAGCTTCGGAAAACATGCAATGACATGCAAAAAATAACGGCAAAAAATAGTTGTTCGTTACTCCAAAGTCTAAAGCGCCCTCTATCGACATTTTTTGAAATTTATGTTTATAATTTATTTTTAAGAAAATACCGAGATAAAGAATTGTTTTAGAGAAAACCGTATATCAATGAACCAATTTTTACGTTTTTTTATAATCACTTGAAATTTGAACACTCTGAACACAATTCAGTTTGTGCTACTTAACCAGTCCCACTTTCAGATTTTAAGCTCAAAATTTAAGTATGAGTCTATGCTTACGAAAACATTTAATGAGATGTATAAAATACCGGCAAAAATTAGTTGTTCGTTACTCCAAAGTCTAAAGCGCCCTCTATCGGCTTTTTTTTTTGAAATTTATCTTTATAATTTAATTTCATGAAAATGCCGACATAAAGAATAATTTTAGTTAAAACCGCAAATCAATCGACAAATTTTTCCATTTTTTATGTTTATTTGAAATTTTGGTCTCTAAACTTTAATGGCGGCTATCTCCTTTGGAAAACGTTTAGGACCCTTGGTCTCCCATTTAATATTGTTTGTCTTGATGTGTACTATCACCCGTCTTTTATTGTAAAAATATTTTGGAATCACCCTGTATTATATATTAATAAAATCAGAGCTTAAAACTTTTTTAGCATAATAAATTACATAAAAGTTTCAAAAGGCTTTCCATTATAACTTCCTAACATCTTCTCCAGAAAATCTTATGAAGGGCCCTTCAAAATATCGTTGGGAGACAGTTTGCTGTAAGAGGGACATTTTTCTGAGGACATCCTGGTGACAATTTTCTGGATCATCAGGCATATCTGGCAAATGATGTCATTTTATTGTAAAACTTCCCGTGGATGTCCCGGAGAAGCAAATGTGTTTTTAGGGATATTGTAGTTAACAACTGTATCATACAGCTGTATATTTTAGCTATGTTTTACTTCTTATATCGTTGTAATATTTCTTCACAATTTATGTCTTTTTTTTTCTTTTTCTTCTTTAAGAAATCTTCGTCATAAACACAAACACGTTAAAGCTTAAAAAAAGATCATTGGGGATATAATTTTTATAAAATTAGTTTTATGATTATAAATACACTTTAAATATTTGCCATAGTAAACAATAGTACACTAAACGCTGCTCCATTCAGTCCAATTTTTAACATTTTCCTGTAAGATTAAGGAAATAGTATAGTTTTAAGCAAGACCGGCTATTATTTTGCAAAACATATTAAAGAAAACTTCTACAGTTTCCATTAAGCTTCCGTTTTTTTTCTGAATATCCTTTAGGAATATTTGGACGTGAAGGAACATAGCTTATTGCAATCAAAAACTTTTTGATTGCTTTATTATTTAGCTCCGCAGGCTCCCATTATAAAAAAAATGAATGCCGTGTTTTTTCTGTTAGTATTAAACAAATTTTGTTTAATTTTGACAAAATATTATGATTTGAAAGTGCTGCATTTGTCAAAAATTTTTCTCTTTAGATTCTTAAGATTGATGCTACATAATTTATTTTGCATATAATGTGACATAATATGCCATAGAGTCATTGAACTAATTATCGCATATTATCAGTAATTACTTCGAAATTACAACATTGCAAACAAAGCAAGAAATATGATAATATGATTTAAATATTTTTATAATCATAAGCGAAAAACAAGCTTTTTGATCCAAGCAATTATTTTGCATTGCATGTTTCATTTTTTCAAAAAGAAATGTACAACCTGTAATTTAAAATTATTCAACGCATTCGGCTCGATTTCTCATGCAAAATGAAATGTCATGTTTCGTGGTGCTATGGCCCCTTCTTATTTTGAAACAATTTACTATAAACTATATATACAGGGTGTCACAGAAGTAATGGGACAAACTTTAAGGGGAGGTAGGGAATATTACAAGGATTCAGAATTGCGTAGCAACCCATGGTCGGTAACGCCATGGGAAGGTAGTATGACAGGTACAAGGGACGAAGAGACACAAGATTGAGATCATCTGAAATAATTTATTGCTCAACGATATTACATTTACTGTGGTAGATATGTAAAATGTTGCAAAAGATGTTCAAAGTTTCCCTCATTGCTAGCGATGCATGCCTTACACCGTCAAACCATGGATTTTCGGACTCGCTCAAATACACCTGGATTTTGTTGGCTATATGATATCCGCAGTAGTACAGAGGAGTCTTGAAACCAGATCCATTTCAGATTCCATAGACATTTCGTACACAGAGTTTTTCAGTACACCCAGAAAGAAATTGATACTCCTTAAATCAAGAGAGCGTGGTGGCCAGGGATCCTGTCCTTAAAAATTTCCGAATCTTAAGGTGCTATTACACGTGCGCTGCTGCAGGCGTCAAATCGCAGGCGTCTCCATGTAATCCTATGGGACCAAGGGAGTCGCTTGGTAGGGCGCGATTCTCTTTTGTCGGAGCGTCTTTGACGCATGGAACGAAGCCAGTCGCCAGCAACAGCCAATCAAATGCTTGGAAATCCAAATGATAGTAAAGACTTTTCTCGAACAGCCAATGAAATGCTAAGAACGAACAAAAAAAACGCAGGCGATTTTTGTCGCTTGCAATTTTTACGTGTAATAGCACTTTTAGAAACCTGTTTTTCTCCAATTCTCTTGTGAACAACACAGCATACCAACGAACGAAGACGTTTCCGACCCTGGGTTGCTATGCAAATCTGAATCCTTGTTATGTTTCCTACATCCCCTTTAAGTTTTTCCCATTACTTCTGGGACACTTTGTATAAATAACCGTATACAAAAAAAGGTTTAATTAAACATAAAACTATTAGCATGCATAATATGCGTTCGCATAATATGCGTTTATGAAATTTAAACGCTTGCTTGATTTACCCGCACTCGCACGGGCAACGTGATTTGCAAATCATTTTTTGTCCGTACGTCATAGGGGCAACATGTTTTTGCGAATTTTGATTTGCTCGCTCCACGGACGGACATGCATATCGCAATCACGATTTATCGTTCTCACCAGTAAATTTTTATTGTAATTATTACATTAGTTTTTTCGATCATTTTTCTGATTCAATTAGGGAAAAAATTCTTTTGAAAAACAGGTGTTAAAAAACTAAATATTTTGTGATAGACATAAACAATAGGTATATTATGATGGGTTTCCTCAAACATATTCATTAATTAAGTGGTTGAGATTTTACGTATACTACTCTTCAGTTAACAATTTCAGCAACAATTTAAGACATCGATCATATCGATTATTAATAAGAAAAAAAAACAATATCCTAATAAAAAGTCTGCCCTATATGAATAAAAAATTAAGGAAAATTATCTTCCGTTTCATTCTATAGCATAGTTTAATTCCATTTAAGCAAAAGGGATTTTTCTTAAACTATGCATAAAGTACTATAAAGATAATAAAGTATAAAAGTTTTTTCTGGGAAATTAAATTGAGTTTCAGAAATCGAATGTAACATTTAATGCGAATAACCAAATGAAAAGTGGAAGAAAAAAAATAAAAGAAATTTCTTATTTAATAAAATTTCAGAAAAGTTTTATTTTGCGAAATTCGATTTTAAAAGAAGGATTAAAGTAACGCAAAACGTTGAAATTATTTTTTTAAATATGCAAAATATACACATAAAAAATAAATCTGTATAGACAAATTTAACAAAATCTGAAAAACTAATTAATTAAAAATATATTCTTATGAAATTATCAGGATGAAGTTCCTAATAGTATTGTATGTATTGATAGCTTTTAATAAGAATGTTTTTATCGTAACTTTTTTTAATGTTATACTATATTCTTCTTAATATTATGTAAATTTATACTATGATTATGTAACTCAACTATTTTATTATATTATAATTTTTTTTAATTTTTGTATTTGGTTTATTTATATTTATATAATTTGTGTTTTTAGATACAAATCGTTACGTTCTTTTACTACACAGATTCCGTAATTACCGGAATCTGTGGAATATTATGTTTCATAGTGCGTTTTTGATCAGATTTAGTACAGCATTTTATTTTTCTAGAACAGCTGGTGTTACATATGGAACGCAAAATAAACATATGTAACACCTAATTATTTGTTTACGTAATAGGGAAGGGACATTTTGAAATTTCGCTTACATATGCTCTCCCATAGTAAAAAGGAGAAAATTCAAACATAAATTAATATTTAAAGTTTGATTTGAGCTATGCATTAGCTTTATATTAAACATTTCTAACAGGAAAATTTTTAAAAAAAATAAAATTTTTGAGATATAAATCTTTAAAATTTTGATTCTAAGATAAATGCCTGTCCAATTCCAAGTCTTATGTTTTATTTGAGCTAGCTTTTTTAAATAAAAACATTTAATTATTTTAAATGTGAACTGTTAGTGTTCTATATTAATGAAAAAAATATTACAAAATATATTTTCTTTAAGAAATTACCAGAAATATTTTCTCCCCCTTTTTTGTCATGTCCGTTACCTTCTGATTATTTTAGTAAAAATAGGTTCCGAATGCTGCCTAAAGTTAGCAGCAAACATTCGGCGATATAGTTAAACTATTCACGCAACTATTACTTACCATTTTTTACTTTTCAATTGAGAAGCAATTTAATAGTGACAAAAATAAGCTTTTATAATAATTGGTATTTTTTTTTCACTGTCAAGTCTGTTACCGTAAACTATATTATTAAAATAATGATTTTTGCACTTTTGTAATTAAATAGTGTTTACTAAATAGTTTCAGAAGGTATGTATAATACTATCTAAGTTAGAAATTATTCAAGTTCTAATTTCTAATTTCGAATAATTTGTTTGAAATCTCAAATCTGTTATTTGTCATGTCCGTTACCATGAAATGTAAGCGATGAAATGTAAGCTGCTAAGTAAGTATACTTAAGAGATTTAGAAGATATGTAAATTATTATCTAAGTTAGAAAACATACAAGCTTGGTCATTTTAGTTTTATTTGAAATGTCAAATCCGTAACTTGTCAAGTCCGTTACCGTGAAATGTAAGCGAATGGTGAAAATGGCCCGGAAAAATATATTATTTTGTATTGCATATTTATTTTTTCAATAAAAAATGTGTTATAAATGTAATTTAAATTTATTTTAGCCTCCGATGCTATTTCTTTCAGACAAGCTAAAAATGTCGTGTCATCAGCCCTGAATTTTCTACTGAACCGATTTTGATAATTATTTTTTTAAATGTAAGCTATTTATTTGTAGTTGTGCCCATTTTAGCTATTTTTTAATTTATTTTCATTTTTATATTTTATTTTTAATTTTAAATGCTTTTTTACGATATTTCTTCAAAATGGTGGCAACTTAGTTTAGCTTTTCTCTCGATAATAAAAATTTATTTTCCATTATTACTTTCCACAAGTCAGAAACTTTATTTCACCAGTGAACTTGTCCTCGCATTTAAAAGAAAAAAAAGTTAATTGTTTTCGTAAAATTTAACCACAATAAAATGATTGCATATAATTATGCACTAATTGAGGTAAAAAAATATATTTACTGAGAAATAATATTAATAATGTAAATAAAATAACAGAAAATAATTTATGATAAAAATTAATGTCTAAAGCAAAATAAGAAATATTTCAAATGAGGAAAATTATGGCATTCAGAAACCAGATAAAATGAATTTACAATATTATTACGGACGTCTTTTTCTTATTACTAATAACAGTAACTTTAAAAAAACACTTGAAGAGAAAATGACGTCACTATTTAAAACATCGCATTTTTACTCATAACGATATTACATTTTAATATTTCTTTTCATTATGGACACTGAGATTGAGATTTTACTTTCATATGACTTCAGTTAGTAAAAATAATGTCATAGTAAAAATGAGATTTTTTTTTTTTAAATAAATCTATTTTTCTGTAGTGCATATAAAATAAAATTTCTGGATTTCGCCGGCACTCATATTACAATTTTAACTGAAGATGTGCAAATATTTGCTTGCAAAATTGTAACTGGAAAACTTGACATTAAGTTTGGAAATATATTTATTACATATTGATTCAATAATGTAATTACTTTTGCTTTTTCTTTTTTTTTAAGCCAAATCGATCGGGTCTTTTAAACATTTCATTCGTCGAATTTCGACGGGATTCCACTCGTTTTATTGTTAAAATTCATTTCCTTTTTCCCAGAGTCTATAAAAAAGCGTTTAAACTAAAGAAAAATCCGTTTTTGATGAATCTAGTCATTGAAGAAGTAGCACGTCAAATTGTATCTCTTTATTATTCCGCAATTCCAAAGTCTCAGAGAGAAATTGCTAATCAACTGGGTATTTGACGCCGTTCTGTTTGCTACTATATTGATAAACACAAGAAAAATGAAGTTAGTTCATTGCATTCTAAACAGGGTCGCCCTTCTAAAAAACCTCTATCGATTTTTATTTTTATTTATTTATTTTTTTTTTAATCGGAGGCGAAACTGAATTCTGCAATGGCAGTATCTACATTCAACTTGAAATATATTCGGCTCGGTTTCTTCTGCAAAAGGAAATGTCATATTTTGTGCTATTATCGTTTATTCTTTTAAAATAATATACTATCACAATATTTATATTAATATTCGTGTACTAGCAAAAAATAGAATGTTTCGAATAAACATAAGAATAGCATCATACAGAAAATGCGATCATTATAAAAGTTTTTAAAAACTATTATTAAGTTGAATTTCCCCATAAAACACTCTATCCTGAATAATTTCAGTAACGATTTACGACTTTCATCATATCTATTGGTACTAACAAAATATATATATATATATTCTTATTTAAAATCTTCCCGAGTCTAATAAAAAAAGTAAGTAAAATTACCTTCCGTTTCATTCTTAAACGTTATGTAATTTAATTTAAGTAAAAGGGATTCTTCCTAAACTATGCATCAAGTACTATCAAGATAATAAAGAATAAAAGTTTCCTCTGGAAAATTGAATTAAGTTTCAGAAATTCAATGCAAAATTTAATGCGAATGACAAAATAGAAATTAAAAGAAAATAAAAAAGAAATTTCTTTTTTAATGAGATTCCAGAACAGAAATTCAATTTTAAATAAAGCAGATAATTCGATTTTAAAGAAAGGATTAAAATAATATAAAACGTTAAAAAATAATTAATTAAATATGCAAAACATGTTCATAAAATTTAAGGTGTATAAACGAATTTTAGAAAATCTCAGAAGCTGAATAATTTAAAATATATTCTTTTGATCTTATGTGGATGAAATTGCAAAAAGTATCATATGTAATAATAGCTTTTAATAAAGCTATTTTTTATAGCAATATACAGGGTGTTTCTAAACTCATGGTACAAACTTTAAGGGGTGATAGTACACATCAAGACAAATAGTATTAAATAGGAAACTAAAGGTCCCAAACGTCTTTCGAAGAAAATAGGCGCCATTAAAGTTTAGGTTCCAAAAAATCAAATGATTATAAAAAAACAGAAAAATTGGTCGATTAGTTTGCGGTTTTCACTAAAACTATTTTTTATGTCAGTATTGTCTTGAAAATAAATTATAAAGATAAATTTCAAAAAATGCAGATGGAGGACGCTTTAAAATTTGGAGTAACGAACAACTCTTTTTTACCGTTATTTTTTGCATCTCATAAAATATTTTTAGAAGCTTGGACATAAACTTAAATTTTTAGCTCAAAATCTAAAGTTTCTGGAGTGGTTAAGTAGCGCAAACTGAACTGTGGGGGAGGATCAAATTTCAAAAGTTTATAAAGAACGGAAAAATTGGCCAATTGATTTGCGATTTTCACTAAATGTATTCTTTACGTCAGTATTATCTTGAAAATAAATTATAAAATTAAAATTCAAAAAATGCCGATAGACGGCGCTTTAGGCTTCGGAGTAACGTACACCTATTCTTTTCCGTTACTTTTTGCATCTCATAAAAAATTTTTAGAAGCGTAGACATAAACTTAAATTTTGAAATGAAAATCTGAATCGTTGGGAGTGGTTAAGTAGCGCAAACTGAACTGTGTTCAACGGGGACGGGAGGTTCAAATTTGAAATGATTGTAATAAACGGAGAAGTTGGTCGGTTTCTGCTAAATCTATTCTTTATGTCAATATTTCCTTGAAAATAAAATTTAAAGATAAATTTCAAAAAATTCAGTTTGAGGGTGCCTTAAACTTTAAAGTAACAAACAACTATTTTTAATCGTTATTTTTTGTATCTAATTAAATGCTTGCAAAAGCTTAGACTTAAATTTTGAGCTCAAATTCTAAATCGATGGGAGGGGTTAAGAAGCGCAAAATGAGCTGTGTTCAGCCGTTGAAATGTTACCCTCCACACCCCTCAAACACAGTTCAATTTTCCGCTACTTAATTACTCACAACGAAGCAGATTTTGAGTTCAAAATTTAAATTTGAACTTTTACAAGCATTTAATTAGATACAAAAAATAACGGTTTAAAATAATTGTTGGTTACTCCAAAATTTAAGGCGCCCTCTAACGGAATTTTTTGAAATTTATCTTTAAAATATATTTTCAAGAAAATATTGACATAAGGAATAGATTTAGCAAAAAACGACCAATTTTCAAATTTTATATTCTAGTTAATAGTATACTACACGATAGTTATTAAGTTTATGTCCAAGCTTCTAAAAAAAATTTATGAAATGCAAAAAATATCGGTAAAAAATAGTTTACGTTACTCCAAAGTCTAAAGCGCCCTCTATCGGCATTTTTGAATTCTATCTTTATAATTTATTTTCAAGAAAATACTGATATAAAGAATAATTTTAGTGAAAATCGCAAATCAATTGACCACTTTTTCCGTTTTTTATAATTCTTTGAAATTTGAACCGTCCCCCACAGTTTAGTGTGCGCTATTTAACCAATCCCAACAATTTAGACTTTGAGCTTGAAATTTAATTTTATGTCTAAGCTAGTAAAAAAATATGAGATGCAAAATATAATGGTAAAAAAGTGTTGTTCGATACTCCAAAGTCTAAAGTGCCCTCTATCGGCATTTTTTGAAATTAATCTTTATAATTTATTTACCAATTTTTCTTTTTTTTATAATCGTTTGAATTTTTGGACCCTAAAATTTAATGGCGCCTATCTCCTTCGGAAGACGTTTGGGACACTTAGTTTCCTATTTAATAATGTTTGTCTTGATGTGTACTATCACCACTTAAAGTTTGTCCCATGAGTTTAGAAACACCCTGTATATATATATATATATATATATATATATATATATATATATATCACTTAATATTATATTTTTTTAATATTATGCAAATTTATGAATTTATTATGCAACTCAGCAAATTTATTATACTATACCCTCCTAAATTTTTGTATTTTTCTAATTTATACTAATATTAATTGTCGTTTGAGTTAAAATTTGCTACGTTCTTTTATTGCCATCATTGTTTACGGAGATCTGTGGAATATTTTGGGTGTATTTTTGACCAGATGTAGTACACTTTATTTTTTTTATAACAACTATTGGTTGATATGATGCGTAAAAGAAACATTTTATTACATATAATTATTTTTTTATCTAAGGAGGAGGAAGAGAGTTTTTTTTAATTGCATATTTTATCTTATTTTTTTTCAATTAAGAAAAAAAAACTATCATCATGTATGTATAGTTATTTCTATGGAAACAAAAAATAGAATGTTTCGAATAAACATAAAATAATATCATCATGCATAATGTGCATTCGCACTAAATGTTTTAAATATTAAGAGTAATCCTCTTCCCTGATTTGCTCGTACACTGTTAAAAATTTCGTGCTACTTTGAACCAAGATTTGGTGCTCGCAGCTATTACCAGCTGCCACCATAGGATGGTTCAATCAAAGCTCCAAATCTTGGAACGAGTTTACACAATACTATTTGAAAAAATGTTACTATGGTTCAACCGAAGTTCTAAATCTTGGAACAAGATTTCATCATCTTATGGTGGCAGCTACTAAGCACCAAATTTCGGTTCTAATTAGCACAAAATTTTTAACAGTGTACGTTATACAGGCTACGTGCTTTTGTCAATTATGATTTGTCCGTTGCATGTACGAACATCCATATCTCAACCATGATTTATCATTCTCACCAGTACATTTTTATTGTAAATTTTGCATTATTTAATTTTGAGTGTTTTTCTGTTTAAATTAGTCAAAAATTTTCGTTTTGAAAAAAGTTGTGATAAAAAATTAAAAAAATCTCTAAATAACATAAACAAATAGGCATTATTTAAAGTTTTTTCTCAAATATAATCATCAGTTAAGCAGGAAAAATACCTTAATAAAAAATTCTCCTTGGACGAATAAAAAGTTTAAGTGAAAGTATCTTCCGTTTTATTCTCTAATATTGTTTAAAATACTTAGATATTGATCATATTAAATACTAAATTATGTATTAAATCTTATATAACATAAAACTTATCTAAAAAATAATTTATTAAATCTTATAAAACATATTAAATATCAAATATTTAAATATTTTATCTTTTTTTATAAATATAGCTAAGCAATGTGGTGAACATTTCACGAATTTTTATGATTCTAGTTCAGTTAACAATTTCAACAATAATTTAAAACATTGATCATATCAATTAATAGTTTAAAAAATATCCCAATAAAAAAATCTTCTCTAGACGAATAAAAAAGTAAGTAAAATTATCTTCTATTTTATTTTCTATCATTGTTTAATTCAATTTAAGAAAAAAGTATTCTGACTAAACTATGCTTCAAGTACTATGAACATAATAAAGAATAAAATTTTCTTCTGGGAAATTGAATTAAGCTTCAGAAATTCAATGTAAAATATAATGAGAATGACAAAATGAAAAGTAAAAGAAAGAAAAATAAATTTCTTATTTAATGAGATTACAAAGGAGTTTTATTTTTTGAAATTTGATTTTAAAGGAAAGAATAAAATAACGCAAAACATTGAAAAATAATTTATTAAATATGTAAAATATATACATAAAAATTTAATTTGCAGTAACGAATTTCAAAAAGTATCAAAAGCTAAAAGATTTAAAGTATATTCTTAGAATTTTATGTGAATGAAATTGTTAAAATTATTGTACGTATTACTAGCTTTTTATAAAATTATTTTTATAGTAATGTACATATAAATTCATTAATATTATGCAATTTTATAATATTGTTATGCAACTAATTTACACTATATAGTCTTCCGATCACAGAACATACTTTGCAAATATTAGATCAGGCGTTGACCCTTACGTGGTACTTCCCCCGAAATTTTCCATGAAATTGTTTCCTCTTTGATGAAAGTAGAAAAGAAAAAAAAATGCCTCGTTCAGACCCTTTTGGATTTCGCTCAAATGACGTGCATTTTGATAGCTTGAACCATTTTCTTGTTAATGCTGGGAAACAATCTAGCTCTAATATATGTCCTAAAATACTGAAGTTTCCTGTAGAAAGTTCAGTGTAATGATGCTGCATCAACATTGTTCTGCAGTCTTTCATGTAAAATAGAGAAAAAGGATAATATAATGATGAAAATTAGAGATATATATTGTGATGTCGAAAGTAATATGTCATCACATATTATTATTAATTCCCTTTTTAAAAAACTAAATTCTCCAGTTTAAAATTCAGTTTATCCTTCACAATTATAAATGCAATCAAAACTCTCTTTCCTTTATAAAAAGTATATATCTCTTCTCTTGTGAGTGTTAAATTCCAGTTGCTTAAGATTTTACATGCTCAGCCGAAGTCGTTAATAAATTAAATCAAAAGCAAATCTTTTCTCATCCTAAAACCATTATCTGTGCGAGCATATTTTCGTTCGGTCAAAGAATATATAAAAAGATATTCGCAAACTATATGCTCTCGTTGCAGCAGTAATTTATACACACATTTATTCTCAGATTATGCCATTACAAGTGACTTTCGGCTACAAATATAATATGTTTATATTAAAATTGGCGTCTGACATCTGTGCTTTTACTTCTAGATATTTCTTTCCTCTTAATCAGTGTTAGCATGCATATATGTACGTTGATGCATTAAAACGCCAAATTAACGGTCCAATTGGCTCGTTTTAAATTTAAACTTTCATTATTTTTATGTTTTTATTTTAAACTTCATTCCTTTTTTTTTTCGCAGATACATACAAGAAGTGCAAGCTCCGAACTGATGTAACGGTCCATGTTGCTTGAAATCTGCGCGGAAAAAGTTTTATCACCGAAATACTTTTATCCACTGAACTCAACAGCGCCATCTAATGTCTCAACGTTATTTTACCTTATCTATATTCAAATACGAAATCTGCTTACTTAAATCTCCTTTTTTTCTTCTATTACATTTTTGAAATATAGCTCTTAACCATCCTGCATATAAACAAAGTCAAGTTTAAATGAAAAAAATAATTCAAGTCCAAACAATGACAGGGATAAACTGATTAATATATTGTATTTATATTTGTAAAATAATTAAATTGTTGGTGCTCTTTGAAAATATATGTGTGCTAAAAATTTTAATTATAGTTAAAACAGTGTTAAACAATTGTTTGATGATAGAACATTTAATTAGTAGATATATTCTATATTAGACATCAGTGCTGCAAATAAAATAATCAGATAATAAACCTGATATAATTTCAAAGGGAAGAGGTTAGCCCTACGTGACAAATAGAGAATACTGAATTAATCTTCTCTTTAAGTGCAGTGTGTGTAACTAATAGTATAATTAATTATGCCTATTTAATTTATCAAAGTTCTGTAACAACTAGCTAATCCAATAATATTAAGTGCCTTTAAAATCCGTTTCACAGCTTACATAATTCAGCATATATACAGTAAATAACTTCAGATGTTTGAGAAATTTGTATAATAATTATAACGAAAGTTAGAAAAATGGCTGAATTATGATCATAGGTTAGAGACACATACTTAAATTAGACTAATGTTCAATTTTTATGTTTTATGGAAATAAATTATTTATTTTTCTTTAGCAGAAATAAAATCAGAAGTAAAAATAGAGCAGAAATTTAATGCTGCAATAATAGTTATGCCGCTATTTTGGAATACACTGTAAAAAATAAAGGTGACAAACCAGTTGCATTTGGTGCCCAGGAGTGAAATTGTGTTATCATATGACACCCGTGGGGTCGTAAATGAGTTTGGGGCGCCGTTTGATCCTTCACTCGGTGATTCATGCTAATTAGTGTGCCGCGCAATACATACCGTTAGAAGATTTTCACTCCATAGTCATTTGCGCATTCTCTGGGACGTGCGTCCTTCCCCTTAAACTAGCCGTCACTAGTGGATTAAAATAGCAATTTCTCCCTACTAAGACTTTCACTGCGCAGCGTTATCCCAATTTCATTTAGAACTTCGAATAACTAATTCATTAATATAATGCAACGCTTTTGGCGAGCTTTTTATATAAAGCAACCTTTGAATTTCAGGACATCTGAACATTTCAGGGAGACTTTGAAGGGGAAATCCATGGCCGAATGATTAGAGCGTTGAGCTTGCAATCAGACGTTGTGGGTTCGAATCCTTCCAGGGCCAAATTTCGGTCTATAATTTCTTTTTATTATTGGGTACTCTGGATTACGGGTGCCATCTTTTCATCCTAATTAAGGGTGCCATTCTGTCTCTTTTAGGGGTGTCACCAGTGAGGCAAGCCTTTCACCCCTAAAAAGTGCATGGGTCACCTGTAGTTTTAACAGTGTACAGAAGAATTTTTTTTGAAGCCTAATTTGTTCTTCATACATCTTATTACCTTGATTCTCTCTTATACCCGAAATGAAAAAAAGACATTGTTATGGCAAAAAAAATTAAATATGTATAAAAACATAATAGTATTTTTAGTTTTTTTTTCATTAACCGCTTCCCTGTTTTGACCGTACGTCGTACGGATAACGTGTTTTGCCAATCATGATTTGTCCGTACCACATACGGCCATCCATAACCTCAATTATTTTTTATTATTCTCACTAGCTAAATTTTATTGTAATTTTTGCATAATTTAATCGGAGCATTTATCTGATTCCATTCGGCAAAAATTTCTGTTTTCAAAGCCGATGATTAAACATTAAAAATTCTGTAAAAGACATGAAAAAATAAACATTATATGAAAAACAAAATTTCAAAAGTATTGATCAGGTAAGTGTTTAAAAAGTGTTTTAGGTACAGATTTTTGGTAATTTAATTTAATTCATTAAAAAACACCAGAAAGCCATAAATCCGGAAACGTGATAAAAAAATGACTGTGTTACCTTTGAAACGCAATGTTTTGAGATGAATTTGCTTGAAATTTCAAGCAATATTATTTACAGTTAAAGATTTGTTATCTTAGGTAAATTTATTATGCCGAGGAGTTTAGAAATTTTCTTATGTGCGAAATGCGTGATATTTTAATGGGTTACAAAAATTGAAAAAAAAAATGAATAAAAATAAAGTCATTTTAATTATTTCTATTTCTCTAATAAGTGTACTTTTAATAAAAAATATTTTAGAATCCCGAATTTATCAGATCTCTCAATTCAAAATGTATGATTTTTATTTACTTTTTTAAAATATTAATATTTCAAAAATAAAATAAAATAATTAAATAAATAAATAACAAATAATACAAAATGTTATTTATTTACCCTTCGAAAATTTAATTTTCTTTTATTCATTTCAATATAGCTTACAAATGTTCTTACACTGTTAAAAATCTTAAGCAAACTTTTCAATCATTCGAAAGTTTTTCTTGAAAAAAAAAATTAAACAACCCTAATTGAGCACATTATGGTTAGATTAGAGTTAATTTCCCTTAACAACCATTTATCCGAGAGTTACTGATGACGGTTTGCTGGGATTTTAACAGTGAAAGGTTAACCTGCTATATCAGTTAATGTTTAGGAAATAATTAAAATAACGCAATACAATTTCTATACAACACAAATTAATTGTAGACACCGTCTTAAAAAGTTTACAAAAATACATCGGCAAAAAAAGTCTTATTTACAATCCTCTTTAAGAAGTAATGAAAAAGAATAGGAATAAAAATTGTGTAAAATTTCTGGCCATAGAGGTGAAGATACAATAATGATTCTGTAAGATTATGCCATACAGATTATTTACCTCCTATGTTTGCAAAGTAACACATGTCTTAATTTAATGGTTTTAGAGGTAGCTAAGTACAGTATGTCACATGTGTCGTAGCAAGGTGAACCTACGCCGGACCTTGTAGTGTCCGGCGTACACAAAATGTCTTTTTTGGATTTGTATCACTTTTCTTGTATGTGTGCAGTATGCTTAAACAGCAAATTCTTTATTTAAGGATTTCTAATGCGTACATCATTCTCAAAGAAAGTCAATATTATAATTGTAGAATGGTAATTTCTTGAAATCATAAGTGAACAGAGACATAAATTACATTCTGAAACTGTTAAAAGTTTAGAACTTATATTAACTATTAAATATTTACAAAAAGATTATTATTTACAGAAATCTATTTACAACGAAATTACAGACATTTCAAATATCGTAATTTAACGTTCAATCATATCGTCATTCCACATCATTCTTTCCAAACGACAACAATCGTTCTACTCCCGCTGTCTTCACTTCACTTTCTAAGTATCAATCCTTATCTATGCCTTTCATCTAGCTGCGTGAGATATATAGCAGCTGCGCACTATATTGGGATATGGGACTTGTACCAGCCGGGCTGTGGGAGTAAGAGTTGCTCCACCATAATCTTTATATTTCAATAATATAATACGTAAATAAAAATGTGTAATAAATATGTAAGCAAAATTTATTATGAATATCTAAATATTTTTATCTTGAATTTTCGTTGAAATTTCTACACACTTTTTTTTATCCCTCTAGTTGCGCTTGTATTGTTCCGTTTGGTTAAAAATTCACTCTTCATCAATTTTGTTTATGTTTTTCGAGCAATAAAAGCATTTTTAAAATGAAAATCCTTCTTTAGAACCTGACGAATCAGTTCCAAGCGATCCTAGATTTCTTATCAGTTTTAGACCATTGACATGAAACTTGTTTAGTGAGCCATTTCCTGAAGTATAAGTGTAGAAGTAATAGTATCTGAGGTATAAATTGTTCCCTTACAACGGAAATTTAGTAAAGGAACTCTAGTTGCTTACAGTGCTGGAGTTGTTGAGAAACATTTCTATGCGTAAGATATTCTTATTTTCATTATGATAAAAGACAATCGTTCTTATTTTAATCTTGTGAGTTTTCAGGCGTTTCGTGTAGTTCCTTATTTGGAAATATGTGAATCGCTGTTAAATGTGATATTTATAATTATCAAATTGCTCTTAAATCACTTGTTATTAAAGAAATTAAAACAGTTTTCTGAATTTTAAATAATACGTAAAAACATAAAACTCACAGAGAGTTTAAATTTTTATCAAAATTTTGCGATGTTTAGCTCAGTGCATATTTTTTAATTTAATTTTGTTTTCTTAAGGTTCCGTACTTTAAAAACTAAAAAACTAAACCGTTACAAAATTGCTTCTGTGTTGTCTGTCCGTCTGTCACTCGTAACCTATTTACCTATCATTACATTTTACTTTTAAACTATGGAACGTGGGAAGTATCTGTTGTGGGAAGTATTAAAGACAAGATTGATGACATAATTGATTCACATATTTACACATTAGTTACGATTCACAAATATATTTAGGTAAAATATTGAGTGCCTAATTATGTTAATTGAAAAAAGAAAAAAAAAAAAAAAACGTATTCTTTGTATGTCATATGGTAAATCTCGAGAAAGCGTTCGTAACATCCAACTAAAGGGCATTTTTCTTTTAAGTATTATATTTTCATGAATATCGTCGAAAATGTCAAGCAAAATTTTGTTTGCTCCTATCTGTTTACTAATCTACTGAATCTAAATTTATGAAAAAAATAGAGATAAGATAATTTAATATAAAGTTTGTAGGAAATTATCAGCGATTATCCTAGGTCACACAGTTTTTGAGAGAAACGCAATTTTTATGCTACACACATGCTTTAATTTGTAAGCGAACGACAAAACATTTGGCGTATTATGGAGTTATCTATTGCTGCAAAATTATAAAACATCTGTTGATAATGATTTTTGAAAAATATTATGTCAAAATATGTTGATATATTAATGTCAAAGATGTAGAATAAACACATGAACGGCATAATCTATGCATCTTTGCCTTAAAAAGCTTAGATAATAACATTTTATGATGCATTTGTACAATACAGTACCCAGTAATATTATAAAAAGCAATAAACGTCAAATTGCTAAAAACAGGCTGATTAATTAGAATAAATTACATAATTACTATGGATTCGCGTCTAGTTTGCAATGAGTGGCTCTCTTAATACGCAACCCGTATTTTTAAATGTCAAATAAAAATCTATTTGAAAAAACACAGTACGAAAAAGGGGGCGTTGAATATTTTCAACATTCTTTCGAAGTGCACTTAGCATAATGTCGAGCTTAAAATTTGAACAAGTATTTTGTCTCACATACAGTGTAAAAAGTAAAGATTTGCACTATGATGAATTTCGGCTTATTTGCCAAATGAAGTTTAATTTTGCAATATTTTTATAGTCAGCTCGGAATTAAGTTCATCATAAAGAGACCAGGATGAAATTAAAAACTATATAGAGGATTGTAATTTTTGTTAATCGACGTCTTAATATCTCTATGAAGTTTCATGGTACATTTGTTTGTATTTTTATACTTTATATAGTATATATACATACAGTATTATATAGTATATATATATTGGGAGATGTCTAACCCTACGTTGTGTAATTAGTTACATGTTCCTTTATCTGACATTTATAATATTTTTTAAATTTAAATTTTATTTTTATTTTAAAAACTTAAGTAATTTTTTAAAGATTCAGCAGTTTAAATTTCGCTTTTTTTTTCGTTTTTAGAAATTTAAAATTTTATTTATAACTGCGCTAGTACTTTTTTTTCATTTTTGATTTTCAAAAATGTGGAATTTTGGATTTTATTTAAATAATTTTATTTGAAACTAGCTGACCCGCCCGGCGTTGCCCGGGTCCGTATTAACAATATTAAACGAACTTGAAATTTGTATGATTTTATCAATAACTGGAAGCATGCAGAAATGCATTGTCTGAAATACGTCGCAGCTGACTTTGTGAAAAATCGGTTTTAAAAACAACAACTAATATTAAGCTCTAGAAATACTTAAAATGAGCAATGAGAAACACGGGAGGGAACATGTATCCAACGATTGCGTTAGTTTCGTGTTAAAGTGTTGATATTTACCCGTAAAAATCACTGTTAAATCACGTAACTAATTATTTTTTTCGCATAGAAATCCCAAGTGAAAAATTTTGAATTTCAAACTAATTATATCATTCTTAAATCCGACTATACCGTGAATGAATCGATACGCGATGATAAAAGATTGGTATATAGTATTATAATTTCAGAGCCATTTAACAAAAGTGTATATTTTTAATCAAAGCATGCGTAATGTTGACTCTGTGGACAAATTCCTAACCGTAAACTTTTGTACCATAACCATAATCTGTCTGTAACCTAACTGCGACTTAACATTACCTTACCGTAACTTAAATATAACATAAATGTAACCTAGCCGTCACTTTGAAATATCAATATAGAAGCATCATTTAAGATTTTGCTTGAAAAGTTAACATTCTTTCGTTAATGTCTTAAAATCGTCGGTACTCTGAAATCTATATTTTAGACTAATATTTGTTATTTAAGTTTTCGCGCATGATTTTAAAAGAATGTTTTCATAAATATATTTTATATATTGACATAGAGTTATTAATATGTTGTTAAATTAAAAACATATTTTCATCTACGTTATAAAGTATTAAAAAGTTCTGAAAAAAAAGAAAGCTTTTAGTAATACAATTTTTAGTTCAAATCAAATGTTTTCAATATTTTATTTAATTTTATTTTGACATTTAAATTATTTCGAATTTATCAATTTCAATTATTTTAAAAGCAAACATTTTTTAAAAATAAATAATATAATAGAAAAAAGACCATTTTAAAAAATTACTATTTCTTCATAAAATACGCTTCAGCTGTTATTCAATTCTTTCAATTCGTCTTATTAATACAAAATCCCTTCCACATGCTTTTGTTTGGGACATTAATATTTGAGCGATAAATGGTTTAATATTGCAACTCTTTTTTCGGTTTACTTCACCACCACCTATCTTTTTCCTCCATGGTTTGCAACCGCTGTGATAAAAAATCATTATTTAAACTGACAGTTTGCCAGTCTATGAATTTTAAAGGTCTGTTCCAGCTTTTTAAATTATTTATGCGAAAATTTTATGCAACCAACCAACCATAACTAAATGAAGAGAAAAAAAAGAAGAAAAAAGGCGATTTTTTATGAGAGTGATCTTTGGAATTTAATTAATTACTCAGTTAATAAATAGAATTTCGAAATTCTGAAGCTCAGGTGCATCAGGAGAGATATTGGGCTACTCTCATAAAAATTTTGAGCTTCGTACGTCCCATAGATTTTGCTAGCCATCGCAGACACACACACACACACACACACACACACACACACACACACACACACGCAGACAGAGCGATTTGTTATTTTATTAGTATAGATTTTTTTAATTTGATTAAAAGAAATAACTTTCTTTTATGATTATTTTAAAATTAAATGTCTTGGTGCTATCATTGAACAATATATTAATTTTTAATTAACAATTTGAATTTATTAATTAAAGTATAGGTCATTTTGGAAGAATCATTAAAGGAAACCCTATGTACGATCTGCGGTTACAGTTACCCACTTATGTAGAGATTTGTTATGCTAGAGATATGTTAGAGATTTGTACTAAGCTTTGGGAATTTGTGTGAATAGCGTCATCTTTTGTGCATTATTTTGTTTTTATTGTCATTTTATTATCGGTGAAAGTGCGACTTGTCGTCTACCTTTGTTTTTATCTGTTATCATTATTTGTTATATCTTTGTTTCTATGTTTTAACTTTACTTTTCATAGCAAACCACAAATGTTCTTTTCTTATTTTGACAATGCACTTTTGGCATTTATAGTTTAGAAATAAATGTTTTCACGTCACATGTTAAATTTCGAATTTAAACATATATTTGCAGTTTAAATCCAAAATTTACTATGCATGAATACTTAGTGTTTTTATATTAAAATTTTACCCAATTTTGTTGTCTTTACATTTAGTAAAGAATAACATAACGTTCATCATATCTCTTGTCACTTTGTTTATTAAAAAATGCAATTAATATTCTTTCACAGAAAAATATCTTTATACTGGCAGTGTTTCTAATAAAAACTTTAATTATAAAAGTAATTTCTTTTTAGATAATAAATATTTATATTTTTAAATTAATATGTTAGCAATTCTTTTTTATGTTTCCGTTTAAAGCTTATGATATTAAGTTTATGGATAAGTTTCTAAAACGCTATTCTTTAATTAATAATTCAGTAACTTTAATTATTTTTCTTTGCTCATTGAGATGCACTTTATTTTTTCAGCATGCATTTCAAAAATGACAAAAACAAAGTTAATGAAAAACATGTTTTTATTTTTTATTTGTTTATTTCGGACATACATTGTAATAATGATTGATTTTTTATGATACCTTAATGTTATATGAATGTGTAGAAAAGTGATGTTATTGATAAATAAAGTTTCACATACTAATGTCGCATTAATAACCTCATATTAATAAAACATATAAAAATATTCTTTGGATACAATTGTATGAAAAAATCACCACACACTATAATAGAAATATTAATAATTCAGTTAGAGGAAAAGCATACTAAACTTAGAAATAACACTTTTAGAATTATCTGACACAAATTGTTTAGCTTTTATGATGCGAACAGCAAAAATAATAAGATAGTAAGCTTTTTTCACACAATACAAAGAGTCATGTTTCGTGTTATGTTAGTCTCTTGCTTTTTATTGTCGTGCTCAACATTTCTCCATATATCATTTTAAGAGCTTGTATTTTTGCAAACACATAATGTTTATTGCAGAAAAATCATCCGATAAGTAAATTGAATATGTTACTTCCTCTCATCAAATAAATAGCTTAAACAGCTTTTTCAACAGACACACAAGACACTTCAATATTCTGTCTAAAAATCTGTAACTATATATGTACAAGTACATAAATACCGGTTATAAAAAGGGGAAAAATTCAAAATGGAAACAGTTTAGTCATTTCGGAGTGAAAAATCTTCCTTCGTAATATTTTATCATTATTTAATGTTGATACATGCAAAACATACATGACACCATACTAAATTCTACAGAAAACTAGTTGGATGTGTCAATCCCGAAACTTTCTTCTATCTCATAAGTACATTTTAATATATATATATATATATATATATATATATATATAAAAAAAAAAAAAAAAAAAAAAAAAAAAAAACGTGGTGACCCCAAAGTTACCCACTATCGAATTTCCTCGAACATTTGACCTAGCCTAATGAGATTCTGGTATCCGAAAAGCCTAAAACGCAAAATTTAATTAATATTCTGAGAAAAGGAGCTTAGTTGTGCCTCATCTTGGGTAATTTGTACTAAAACCTAATAAGCATCTATTGATGTCAAGACCTAACAGAATCTGAAATTTGATGGAATTTCGTCCATTAGTTCTTGAGATATAATTATAAGAAAAAATTTGCAAAACGTAGCACAGCAACACCATATCTTGGGAAATTTATGCCAAAATGTAAAAAAAAAAGTCTAATTATGTTATGATGTAAAAGAATCTGAAGTTTGATGAAATTCTGTGCATTAGTTCTTGAGATATAGCTAGTTTTTTTTTTTTTTAAACGTGTAAATTATAGCACAGCAGCACGATCAGTTGAAGGATTTATAACAAAACATAATCATCGTGTAATTATGTTATACATCATTTTGTAACAAAATCTGAAGTTTTATGAAATTCTGTGCTTTGGTTGTTGAGATTTGGTTGTTGTTTGCTATCGGAAAAATCGTGCAAAATGCAGCATAGCTGCACCACCTGTTGCAAGGTTAATACCAAAATGTAATCAGCGTCTAATTATGTTATATATTCTAGTGTAACAGAATCTAAAATTTGATGAAGTTCTCTGCATTACTTCTTGAGATATAGCAATCGCAAAAATCGTGCAAAATGTAGCATAGCAGCGCCACCTATAGGGCAGTTCACACCAAAACCTTATCAGCGGCTATGTATCTCAAGGTATCGCGGAATCTGAAGTTTGGTGAAATTCTGTGCATTAGTTTTTGAGATATAGCTATCATGAAAAACATGAAAAACGTGGCATAGCAGCGCCACCTGCTGGCCAATTTACACCAAAACTTAATCAGCGTCTATGTACATCAAGGGGTCACAGAATCTGAAGTTTGGTGAAATTCTGTGCATTAGTCCTTGAGATACAGCAATCTTGAAAATCATGAAAAACGTAGTATAGCAGCGCCACCTGCAGGCCAATTTTCACCAAAAACCAATAGGCACTAATTCATATCAAGGTCTAACTGAATATAAAATTTTATTAAATTTCGAGCATTAGTTCTTGAGATAGAGCGCCCACAAATTTTTTGTCACATACAGACAGACAGACTCACAGACAGACACACAGACTCACAGACAGACGGACAGACTCACAGACAGACATTTTCTAAAAATAGTCAAAACGTGTTCAGGACCTTCTAAAACGTATAAATCCGTCGAAAACCGGAAGGCGAAAATTTTCATGAATCCAATACTTTCTTCTTGTAAAGATAGAAGAAAGTAAAAAAAAGTTTAAAAATTCAACGGTAGAATAAATGCACAAGGTGTCCACTCCAGGGTTGGCATGATTTAAATCAACTGATTTAAATCAAGATTTAAATCTAGATTTAAATCAACTGATTTTTTTAAAAAATTCACTTGATTTAAATCAATTTTTTGCAATATCACGTGAATGCACATATCAAAGGAAAATTTTGGGTAAAATTTAGAAAATGTATTAGATAAAGATAGAATTACAAACTTTAAAGCAGCATATGAACAAGCTATTAATGGCTGTCATTCTGCTGGGGTTTTATTAAATCCCTCTATTCTAAATCGAAATGAAATTTTGCTTAATGTAGAAGAAAATAATGAAGGTTTGGCATTCATTAAAGAAAATTGTCCAAATCTTCTCACCACTGTAGAACATTTTCAAGCAAAAAATAGTCTATTCCAAAAATTATACCATTGCTTGAGAAAAAAGTTCCTGATATTATGATTGGTGAAAGTCCTTTTATGTAATGGGAGATAAAGAGAGAACCAGCGATATTGAAATTGAATTTATTTATCAATTAACAACAGCCGTGGCTTCATCTGCTGGAGTAGAAAGACAATTTTCTTCTTTTGGACTAGTTCATTCAAAAACTTCGTAATAAATTAGAAATAGACAACGCTTCTAAATTAGTATTTTTGTTCAAACAATTAAATCCCTGATTTATCCGTATTTACTTAAAAAGTAGTAAGATAATTGTGATTTTTATCCCAAATATCTTGCATTAAATGAATACAGCAGACTCCCTCAAATCCGCACTTCTAAAATCAGCAACTCTCTAAAATCCGCACATAATTTATGGATGTAAACAATGAAAAATTCAGTTCAGATGTAGGTACAAAATTTGACTTTTTTAGCTTCATATCAATTCCATATATTTTTTAATATGTAACTTTTGTTAATGTTATTGATTTCTTGTTTTTTTCATGAAGAAAAAATAATTTATTTCTGAAAAAAATCAAGATATTGCTGATACCATTAGTAATACAATTTTACCAAATATATTTATGTATTTATCAAGCTCTTTTAGTGATTAAGTTTGAATAAACCTGAAATAAAGCTTCATTATTTTATGATCCTGATGTGAATTAGTAATGTACCTTTATGAGGCAAGTTTCATTGAATAATTTAGGAAAAACACATTTAATCTTTATAATGAATACTTAATTGTACATTTTTTATTATTAACTTGATCTTTGCTTTTAGTATTTTAATCATTTTAAAAAATTATTTAAATTTTTATTATTTTAGTTTATTATTTATTTTAATAGTTTAGTATATTGAAAGCATTCATTATACTTTTGATTTCATTATTAATTACATTCAAATTACTTTTAAAAATATATAAACAAAGCAATCACCAGAAATCTGCAAAATTTTAAAATCCGCACAACCTCTGGTCCCAAGCTGTGGGATTTGAGGGAGCCTACTGTATTTATTATTATTTTTTTTTAAATTTTCCCATTTTCTATTCATTTATAACATATTTAAATTTATTTCTTATTTTAGTTTGCACAATTCAAACACACACAATTACAAAATAATAGAACGGCTTTACATTAAAGCCTGGTTGTTTAATTTTTAGTACCAATCAGTAACTAGTATATAAGTATTTTCTTAACTATATAATTATTTCTTATGTTATTTTTATAAATTGTAAATAGTATTTATTCTATTTTAGTTGTTTATTATAAAAAAAATGCTCCATGTATTGTAAAAACATAAAAACACAACAATTAAAAATAGGAATCTAAAAAAATAAAAAAAATCCGATTTAAATGAAAAAAATCTGATTTAAAACAAATAAATCCGATTTTTTTGATTTAAAAAAAAATTATGATTTTTTTTCCAACCCTGGTCCACTCTGAACATTGGTCAATAGCTAATTCTAAAACCGTTAGTCATAGGCATATAGCTCAAAGTTTTTTTTAAAAAAGTTTTAATTAAAGTAAAGAAATATATTAAAAACGATTTAATTCAGTAAAAATATTTTTTTAATTATGAAATTAAAATTTTTTTACGGTCACCGGATCCTAAAAGTTATATTTAGTAAAATTCTTCTATTACACTGACAAATCTGACAAAAAGATCCCGTTACTCTACGATTAAAACTAACTGAGTAATAGTTGTTTAAAATTGGAACATACATTTTGCTGCAAATTCGGAGTCATTCGCAAATTTAGATGAAACATAATTTCTCCAGATAAATTAAAAAAAAAATGATTGATGGAAAATTGAAATTGTAATATAAGTATTTATTCATTCCAAAATATTAATGCAAAATATTCAATTTGTAAAAAAACATATAAGAAAAGAAAAAAAAAATAATAAAATAATTAAAATTAACAGCTTCAATTATTTTCAAAATTATGCATATTTGAGAGAGGTTGTTAGATTACACTAGCCTGCAAAAGATGAATTAGGTCGTGATTTGTCGATATCGATGACTGATTCTTTTGTATTCTGTGCCACAAAATCTAAAAGCAAATTTCTTTTTTTACCGTCACATAAAGAATTTTTGACAATTGTAAATTTTAAAGTAAAAAAAAAAGCGAAAATTTGATGATACGATGGGATTGTTATGTTTTTAAGTTTTAATAATACATTTTTATGTATTTTTTTTTACTTCTGAAACTGAAAATGGCCTTCATTTTTAACCTCCACGTCTAGAATTTTCGCAAATTATAAAGTTGTTCAAAAGTTCAAAATTAAAAATGAACCTTTTCAATCACCTCATAGGACCTTTACGCTATTTATCTGTAGTAATATAAACCAAAAATCAAACAAATTATTGAACTAAAAATTAAATTTAAAACAGTTTTACACCTTTTATAGTATCAGATTTTCGCTACGTTTTAACTTTGACATTCACGATTTGAAAAAAAAAAAATTATCCTGATGGTTAAAAATGAAGGTTAATTTCTGGATTTTTAAACCAAAAATGCTATATTCTATAATGTAAGTAACTGACTTATTTGTGCGAGGCGAGAACCGTTTTGGGGGACAAGTCCGCGGTTCTTGTAGTCGCTGGGGTGACCAGCAGACTGGCGTGAATTGCAGGTCACGGAGTGAGAAATCTGAACGAGACGTGAGGGCACAAGTCGTTGCGAGTGGTCATCTTGAATGCTTGTTTTTGGATTCCGTATATTGATTCTTAAGCATTTATCATTATTTTAAATAATTTTTCATTCAAGCATATTCATTATAGTCATAAATGCTTTGTGAATTGATAGATTTTAAAATCAAACGATATTCTATATAAATAATAATAATAATAAAAATAAAAATCTTGGAAATATTTAATGTTTCGGAACGTTAGTTGAATAACCTTCATTGATCGAAACATAAGATTTTACTATTACAATTAAATACAAAATTTTAGAATAGTGTACATTCTTTTACGATAAATATTAAAGTTGGAATGATTCGTCTTCTCAAAAATTGTCTTTCATTAAAACTTATTACTTAGTTGGATAGTTATATATACTTACATATATATATATATATACAGTGAAACTTCTGTTAAAGGCCGCCCCTATTCAAGGGTCACCTCTATTAAGGGCCAATATTTTAGGAACGAACATTTTTCTCATAGACATAATGTTAAATTTACTCCCATTAGGGGAACATCTACTCCTCATAAAGGCCAGTTTTTTCACATATGCCTTATGTCCTATACAGGTGTACTGAATTCTTGAACCAAAAGATATGAGTTCAGCAAACAATTCCTTTAGGAACAAATAATGCAAAGGGAGATGAGAGGGTTTAGTAACACAATGAAGTGAGATTACCAGGTGTCATCACACTTTGTTTGACCTTACAACCTGTAGGGGTTGGCTTAGTAAAGAAAACTTTTTTGTAAACTCACAAAGGATAACAGGTTATCTAGAAAAACTAATTGCACATTTACTAAACCTGTGAATGTGTGAATGCATGTGGAAGCAAAATTTTAACCTTAGAAATTTTATGCTCGGGCTTATGTAAATTTTGAAATTATGGCACCTAAATCAAGCCAAAGACTGCATTTGGATTTGAATGACAAAATCAAAGTTCTTAATTGTCATGATCAAAGAACATCTGCAAGAAAATTGGATTTACAGTATAATTGCAGCAAGAATCAAATAAACAATATTGTTAAAAACAAAGAGAACTTACTGAAAGAATATGCAGATTTTAAAAATCGCCGTATAAAAAGAAAGAGAAATGAAAAATTTGGTGACATAAATGACGCTGTAATTCAGTGGTTCAGATGTTCTAGGATTAAAAACATCCCATTAAGTGGTACTTTGGTGAAAGAAAAAGGCCATTCATATTGCAGAATCACTTGGCGTAGAAGATTTTTGCGCAAGTAATGGATGGTTGAATAAGTTTTGTAATAGAAACTGTATTTCTTTTAAAGTTTTATGCGGTGAATCAGCTGATGTTGATGAAGAATTGTATGAAGACTGGAAATCACGTCTTCCAATCATTTTGGCAGGCTATGTAAATAGTGATGTATATTACTTAAATGAGACAGGACTTTTTTTGGTGCCTATCTACACTGTTAAAAAATTTCTGAAATTTAGGAAAAAATTTTTTCCTGAATTTCACAGAAAATGACCCTTTTCACAACACAAGGGCATTTTCCGTTACAAATCACAACATTCCACCATATATCCTGAAAATAACGAAACTGATGAAAATAAAAACATAAAAGGAGACACTCAGTTGTGTGGGGGGCTCCATGGCCGAAGGGTCAAGGAACTACACCGCTAATCGCCTGCGAGGGCAGATTGTGGGCTCGAGTCTCAGTGGCGCTATGGAGTACTGAAAACATAAAAAATCCCCTTTGAAATACATTTTTCTCTTTATTTTTCTCTTATTTCTGATTAAAATATCTATTAATTTATTAGCCAAAAAAAAAAAAAAAAAAAATAGTGTATATAACAATTTCAAAAAATTGACTATTTTTTTTTTTTGTAAAAAAATTGTTAATAAAAATTTTCATTCATTCAAAATAATAATAATAATAATAATAATAATAATAATAATAATAATAATAATAATAAATAAAAATAATAATAATAATAATAATAACAGTAATTTTAACCAGTGATTTTTTTTAATTTAAACTATTTTAAAAATTAAAATTGTTTTTAAAAATAATAAGTATTATGCATCAGTCTAAAATAAAATAAAAAAAACCGTTTACAAATATTCTAAGGAATATATTTGAAAGAAAATCTTTAAAAAGCGCAACAGATTTTCCCACTAACTCGTAAAAGACATACTTTGTACGTTCCGGTATCAGCAGCTTTGGCCCATTTCGTAAGGATTTGTTCCGCAATCCAACGGTCCCGCGTTCGATCCTCAGGATGGCATAAACTAAATGATACAAAATAATAATTAAGTCAAATAATAAACATAGCAGCTTAAAATCACTCGGCAATTTTGAATCCTTTGGCAATTAATCGATTCATTAATTAAAAAAATTATATTAAATTATTATTATTAAAAATCAAACTTTGTAACGGAAAGTTACTGATTCTTCAAACGGAGTTGTCCTTTCTTGTATTTCCCACAACTCAAAATCTACTAAAGGAACGATAAAAGTTCGGCTACTTTGCTGCCGGTAGTTTCACCGTGAATTCACATATTTATTTTTAACAGTGTACTAAAAGTTTAGTTGAAAAAGCAGAAGAGGCAAAAGGAGGGAAAAATGTTAACAGAGACTCATTGTGTGTTTTTGTGTAAATGCTGCTGGTCAAAAGGAAAAGCCTATAGTAATTTGGAACTCCAAGAAAGCTCATTGTTTTAAAGGTAAAGATTTATCACAAATGGGGGTAAAATATCATCATAATAAGAAGGCATGGATGACCATTGAAAATTTTAAAGAATGGTTAATTAGCTTTGACAATAAAATTACAAATCAAGGCAGAAAAGTCATTCTTTTTTTGAATAATGCACTCTGACGAAAACTTGAAGAGTGTAAAACTTCAATTCTTGCCTCCAAATACTACGTCGAAAGTGCGACCTCTAGACCAAGGAGTTATTCGCTGTTTTAAATTGGAATATCGACGTTTTATTTTGCAAAGACTCCTTTCTCTTATAGATTCTGATAACAATTCATCTGAAATCATTAAATCTATTACAGTATTAGATTCATTCGATGGATTAGGCTTGCCTGGGAAAATGTGAAAAAACAGAATATTGTGAATTGCTTTAAAAAATGTGAATTAAGCAACACAGCTTTAGAAGCCATTATTGATGCTGCTGATTTAGAAAATGATGTGGTTCAACTTTCGAAAGCTGCTCAGATTAAATATAATCCAGATTCAGATAAATATGGAAATATGATGGAATGATATGATGATTTATCAGAAGATTGTGAGAAAAGAATTATAGACGACATAGATACAGGTAAAACATAAAAAAATATTGTTTAAAATATTGAAAAATGTGTTACTATTTTTTTCAAAATTTTTTTTTAAAATTATATTTTAGGAGTTCAATCTGATTCACATATTGATAATGAGGCTGATGAGTCTTCAGCTCTGAATATATCCTTTCAGGAAACGCTAACAGAAATAAATAAACTAATATATCATTCTAAGACATTAATAAATGATGCAAATTTAAGTAATTTATTCCATAAAGTAAAAGAATCATTAGAAACTAAAATCTTCTGAGGTTTCACTGTATATATATTTAATTTAATGGACAAATTTTCCGCGAAGTTCACCCCATATTTTCTTCATAACACTCTATTTTACTTCTATCATGAAAACAGCTATGAGTGATTCACGGGGGACAGTTCTGAATTGAAAAATTCTATTTCCGTTAAAATGTGTCTTCTTCAAATTTTAATTCTGTAAGACTTCTCGTTATTTTGAATTCACTGTTAATTGGCTTTAATAAATTGTTGTCGATCAAGATACTACACAATTTCAGTCGAATATTTCAAAATGTCGTGTTTTGAATGAAATTAAAAAAAAATTCATAAATAAAAAAATCATTGGTTTAACTTTAATTCAAAATAAGATTTGTTCAATAATAAATTGATAATTTCTCCTGCACTGTTTAGTAATTTCTATTGATAATTGTGAATAGTATTGGTATGTATTGATGACAAGGTAGAAGAAACTTTAAAATTTGCGAATCGTGAATTTTTATTATAATTATGAGATATTATTTTCTTTGTATATTTCAATTTATTTAAAGCACTTAAAAATATCGCGTTCGAAATTTGAATATATATATATATAAATATATATATACAGGGTGACCGAAAAGTCTGGAAACGTTCGAATAACTCGAGAAATACATATGACATTGAAAATCGAAAATATACGCGTTAAATATTTTTAAATAAGGTACTCAGTGATACAAAATTTGACCTTCGCAAACGACCTCCTGGGAGTCAGAGAGGGGTCCATCTTTGAAATCTTAAATTATAACCCCCATTTTTTATTGCAGATTCGGATTCTACGGACAAAAATACGTAACTTTTGTATTTGATGTTTATTTCGAATCCTCTTTTATCACGGTGTAATCGAGCATATTAAATCGATACATATCTCGGTTTTCCCAACCAGGTTTTTCTTGATTGGCCAGAATTTTAGACGTCAAATTCCTCGTCTTTTGCAGGAATAGCGTTTCTTCAAAATCACCCGTGGCGAATATTTCGATAGCACTACACTGCTAAAAATTTGACCCATTTACTGTAGCGTCACTCCACAGCTTTTATAGAATATCTCTTTTATGACCAATGAGAATGCTCCATAACATATTAAAGTAATCGTTTTCTAAAAAAGCTGTGGAGTGACGCTGCAGCAAATGGGTCAAATTTTTAACATTGTAGCATTATCGAAATAATCGCCAAGAGTGATTTTCAAGAAACGCTATTCCTACAAAAGACGAGCAATTTGACCTAAAAAATTCTGGCCAACCAGGCACAACCTGGTTGGGAAAACCGAAATATGTATCGATTTAATATACTCGATTACACCGTGATAAACGAGGATTCGAAATAAACATCAAATACAAAAGTTACGTATTTTTGTCCGTAGAATCCGAATCTGCAATACAAAATGGGGGTTATAATTTAAGATTTCAAGGTTGGACCCTCTCTGAACCCCAAGGGGTCGGTTGCAAAGGTCAAATTTGATATCACTGAGTATGCTTATTTAAAAATATTTAACTCGTATATTTTCGTTTTTCAATCTCATACAGATTTCTCTATTTATTCGAACGTTTCCAGACTTTTCGGACACCCTCTATATAGATACAAATATATATAGGTAAATATATATGTATAGGTATGTATATACACTATATTGCCATTGAATATTGGACACTTGCGATTTTAGACATTTTACTAAATATCTAGAAAAATACAGGAGGAATCATCTCGAAACTCTTAGTGTATAAATATAATTGTATACGCCATACATCGCCGTGAAGATTTTTTACCGAAACTCCATAGGGGACCGTCAACAAATTAAAAAAGAATGAATATCTTTTGAATAACACTGTCAAAACTAATGTAGCAAAAGTGCTCAAACTCTAGATTGAATGCCTTGTTGTAATACACTGTGTTCATTTTTATGCAAATAGCAAGCATACTCGCAGAGTAATTAAGGTTTTTATAAAAATGGTCCCAAATTTTTCCATGTTTTTCCTTATAATTTTCAGAGTTCTTAATATAAAATAATATTTTTTCAGAAAATAGGACAAACAACATTGCAGTCAGTACCCTTTAATCAGAATTAAACAATAATAAAAATTGTATGAAAAATGAGTAGGTTTACTAAATATTTTTTTACTGCGCATGCGTCAAAGATATCAAAATTTCTTTTGCATGGTATGTTAGATAAATGTATGGAGCAACTTTTGTAAAAGTCTCAAAATTATAGCTTGAAAATTCTGAAAGTAATGTCTATAGAAAAAGGACAAAATCCGTTGTTTCCAAAATGAAGCAAAAAAATGAGGGATTTTATCCAAATGTAGTAGTACATCCTGTGATGTAGAATCACATATAGTTTTCTTAAATTTTACATTTTTCTAAATTACAGTTAAAGCTAATCTTTAATTAAATATCTAGTTTATCTTAATGTTTTATTTCGATCCCACAATAACTTTCCGTTCAAAAGAAAAGAAAGAAAAACATCTAGCATCTGCTTTATTACTGATAAACGGCTGTCAGATAAAGAGAATTCATTAAGATGCGTATTTCACCCTTGCTGGAAACAAATAAAAAAAGAACAAAGATATGCTTTGCTTGCGGTCAGTAAAATCGCTTTTCTCTCTGCTTAATTGTGATTCTAACTTATTCGTTAGGTAATAATCTTTCCTTGTGCATGCCACATTATTGTGTCTTTCATAAATTCTCCCAAAACAGAGTCCTAACGTACGAATTGGCGCGATTTCTTTTTGGCGTATTTTTTTTAGGACTGCCCATTTCTGGTTGCCCTGTATTAAATTCAAAATCATCTTAATTGTTTAAAGCGTAACAGAAAATTTCATGGTTATGATATCATTCACTTTTCATATGCTCCTTTTCGCCAATTCTGGATGCCAATGTGTGAATTGTGAATGAGGAATTCAATTGCCTCCCTCTCGCTTCACGAAGCAGTCATGTGAAGACTGTTTTCTTAATAATATGCGTTCAGGCACCATCCCTAACTATTTTCTGTTAGAAATGATTTAATTTTTATAACTCTACTTCAAATAAACAAAGTTATTAAAAAGCATTTATTGTATTATAATAGATCACAGCCTACAACTCTAGCGAATGCATTTGTTTTTAAAAGAACCTGGCCAACAATATACTTTAAAGTACAGATCTCCACTACAGAAACTTGGTGCCTTACACCAGGCATTCGCAACTTTTTTAAACATCGAGGGATGGTGCCTGCTGTTACTTGCCTGCTGTTATTTACCCAGCTTTTTATTTGCCTGCCAGATTTTTCCGGACTATTTATTTTCCTGAATACAATAAATGTGAACTATTAACGTCAGTCTTCAAGTATTTTCGAACGACTATTTCCTCGTCAGATAAGTCCTGCTTATGTTTGTGAATCATTACATAAGTGCTCCCCTTCTTCACAGATTGTTGTGTGAAATATGCATATGCTCCTGGGAATTACTGCTGCCGGATTTTTCTTGATGGACCTCATGGAGTTGGATTATAGTGCCGATTTATCTTTTATTTGAGCGATTGATTCTTCTGATCGGGACCTTTCGAGATGCTCGGTGTTAACGCGGCCGCTCGTTAAATTTTCTCCTGCCGATGTAGGCCTAAGAATCTACGACTGGCGATTTGTGACTCTTATTTCACCTCCGTTAAACGTTTACTGACATAATGTTTTTATTTCATCTTAGCGGTGTACTTCAGTGACGATTCCATATGCTTTCGACTAAAGTGACACAGAATTTCGTGTTTGACGTTTAAATTCTTCGTCATTCGTCGATAATATGATCTTCACATTGGATTTATTCTTTAAATTTTTGGATGCTGACACTGATGTTTTTCACAAAAATAATTACATGCGCTATACTATTAAAAAAAAAAACCCTTAAAACTACAGCATTGATCAATTTTGTGTCTGTAATTTTGTGCGCTATTGAACGTTCATTTTTCACGTTAATACTGTTACAAGTTTATTTATAGTAGTTGAAAGTTTAAAAAAAATGTGTGATGAAGATATATATTGATAAATATGCACAGCTTAAATTGCGAATATTAGAAAGTGTATGCATTTTATATTTAGTAAGTGTTAAATCACAATTTCTTTTATTTACATTGCATTTTCACTTTAAAAAAAAAAAGGTTATGTTGAGTAATTTTTAACAATTTTTAGTTTATTATGTATTATTTTTTTCTGTGCTCTAATTGACTTTCTTTCAATAATAACAGTTATAAATGATTTTAGATTGTCTTGAAACATTCCACAGTTTTACAAGTGCTATTCAAAAACTATGGTACAAACGATAGTATGATAAAATTATATTTTTCAAATATCTAAGTACTTATTGCTGTGCATTTTTTTGCTGAAAGTCGTTTGAGAAATATCAAGACAGTTTATTATTTTTAAAGAAAGTATTTTTATAATTTCCATCATTAATTAATGACTAGATATTTTGTTTATTTTTTAATACAGTTATTTTTGAAGTGTTATAAATTGACGTAGATTCCTTTTTCTTTTTCATAAATTTTATATTATATTTCCATGTCGATGAAAAAGTTCTAGGTAAGTTAATGGTGCATCTCTTTTTCCTATAAAAAATAAGGCATGATGTTGTCGGGTTGCAACTATTATTTTTAATATGAGGTTTATATAAAAGAAACAATACAGAGAAAGATGCATGTGAATACTGGTTATACAATAAGGATGTATGCACCTTCATATATTATTGACAGTGGGCTCATTTTCAGATAAATAAAATTTTATCGTTTGAATCACATGCCATGTGCACATGACATAAATAATAATAATGATGCATGCATAATCGAATTATAAATTCATGTATCAAAAAATATATTATTACAGTTTATCCTACTTTTCTTTCCTGATTTTTTTTCACTTTAAAGGTAAGTTGTGCTTTATATTGTTTGTACAGTAATTTTATTGGGAGATTGTTTTATTTGTGCAAAGACTAGCCATGTTCTTATTTGCATGATTAAACCTATCTAACATCTTAACATTCTTAAAGTGTGTGCATTGTTTATATCTGTTCGAGTAGAATTATTTTTACACTCTAGTCTGCAAAAAAAAAAAAAAAAAAAAAAAAAAAAAAAAATTGATAAATTTCTTAATATTTATTATGATATTTCTTATGCATTTCATGTAGGATATAAACAGTGCATTAAAACAAAATATCGTCTTAACTAAAGTGACTAATTTTCCCCCTTCTAATTTATTTTAAGACTTTTTATACATATATTTCCAGTGTTTGTTTTTCCTATTTGCTCCCACTTGCAAAAATATTTCGTTAGAGAGGGTCCAGTTTTCTAATATTTAAATAAATATTGAGATTTTTTTTCATGCTTTTTCACTTTTATAAATGTAAAACAAGTTTGATTAGTTTATGGATAGACATTTATTTTAAATTTTTAGCATCTATTTAAAAATATTCTCACATATAGCTGCTTTTATTATATTGCATTGTAGATAGGTCCATTTTTTTAATAATCTGATACTGTGCTCGTTTGTTTATTTTCGTATTTTTATAATTTAGGATATAACTTGTTTATAATGACTAAAAGAAAGTCACGTAAATTGACACAAGATCCATCTGTTGTGTTTAATTTTAAGTTTAGACCTGATGCAAAACAGGTAATGTCTTTTAAAACTAATATGGATTCTGAAACAATTGGTTTAGATTCTAATTCTTTTGAGAGTTCATGTTTGAGTAGTTTAAAGGATTCTATTAACAGATATTCTAAATCTGTTGTTTCGGATGTTCAGAAATTAATTGGTCCTATTTTAAATGAGAATAATCCAGAACTCATGGCAAAATTTAATTCCTATCAAAAAGAAATTGAATTAAAGTTTAATATTTTAAGTGATTTGATGAATAGTGTTCATTCTGAGTGGACTGTTTTACAAAAAATAACAACCAGTTACATAGGTTAAATGAGCTGTTGTTCGAAAAAGTAAGAACACTGAACTCGTCCAAACAGTCTAAGCATAATGAGATGGCTATTCAATGCGACATTGATGAATCTAAATTGGATGAACCCCTTAATGTTATTAAAGATAAGGATTGTAATTCTAGTGGGAAAGATTTGGCCAAATTTCTAGATAAAGTTGAATCTGAAACACACATAAATTCTGGTATGAATAACTCTAAATTATCAAAAGACAAAAATACTGATCTTATTTCAATACCGGATTACATCCTAAATTTATGTGAGCACAAAAATCAAGTTAGAGATCTATCTGACTGCACAAAAATAATTCTGTTGGGTCTTGATGACAATATAGGTATACCAGATATTATGATAGCTATAAATGAAAAGATTGGCAGTACCATTCCTTCTATTAACTTTGAAAGAAAGCATAAATTAAGACAGGGATTAAAATATAACTGGACAATTAGTGTTACATCATGGATAGCGGATCTCTTAACTCAACATGGAAAATTAAATATTAATTCTGTTGATTACACTGTCAGGCCATTTATTAACATAAAACGTTGCTTCCGTTGCCAACAAATAGGCCACCTGGCAAAATTTTGTGCATATGATTTGGCATGTGCTAATTGTGGTGGATCACACACTTCAGATAATTGTAAAAATGCTTCAAGTTGCATTAACTGCATCGCACATAACCGTGCTTACAAGAAGTTTTTCGACATAAATCACCCTGCTTTTTCCACTTGCTGTAATACATTTAAATTTTATTTCAAGCAAAAACAAGCTTTCATTCACTCTAAAATATAACGTAAATATTCAACACTTCTTCAGGTATGCTATTTCAAGTATATTTAGTTATTTACATATTTTGTTATTCACCTTCATGTGATACTTGGATTTCTCCGCTCCTTTACACAGTATTTTTTTACATTGTTAACCTTTTTATTCATAACACAAACATAAAGCATTAATAATTTTTTTTTTTCATACACTATTCTTTCGTAGATATATATTTTTCATATGGTGTACACATTTTAATACATTGTTATTTAAAGATTACTGTCAAATCATTTCATGATTTACATTTTTCGGCCATTGTTCATATCTTGGATTCTCTTTCATTCAACTGTTTCGTGAGCTCAGGAATAGATGAATGATTCGAAATTTCACATTTTTGATTTATTGATAGTTTTCTTCTGGTGGTTAAGCCCTAATTATCAGTAAGACTTCTGCGGTGAATCTTAAATGTTTGTTTACACAATTTATTTTTCTTTATTTGTATCTTTCGCGATAGATAAAAAATTGAACATCTATTTTGTCTTAACTCGATGTAGCTACTCTATTTTTTAGTAGGTCTGTTTAATTATCAATTGCACTTTTCTTTACACACATTGTTAGTGCGAATGTTCACTGGTGTATCAATATTACAGTGGTGAAATTTTTACAAAGTTCTTTTTTCTTTTGATATACTTGTGGATATTTGCAACTGACTCACTTTTCATACAAGTTCTCTTTGCATGCAGCAATTACAATGTTTTTATACAAAGATTTTTACAATGGTAGATTACAAAGGTATATATATTTTGCAGCATGCTATGCAGATAAAGTTATTCACATACATGTACATTTACATATGCAATTGTTTAATTATCGGTCCTCTGTGAAGTTTTTTTTATAACATATTGGTTATTATCTTTAATACATAAGTTATTTCTTTACATTTTTTTGTTTTGATTATGGATGATTTAATCCAGTTATTTTTACCTTCCCATTTGCACTATTCCATGTTTTCCCGTTTACACACGTGAATTTCATTACTCTTTAGGCGTAATTTAGATAGATATAGACACTTTTTTTGCATAACATTTGTTCGTAATTAAATATCATTTATATTCGCTTCTCCACATTTCTTTATTTTCATTTGGGTATACATGATATACAGTAGTACTTTACACTATATTTACGACCATTAAAAATTAGTTTTCAGTCAATGAATACTTACACATGTAGCGGAGCTTACTCCTTTTTTATTAAAAATACTAGCAAGATGCAAAATTTTATATATAGACTAAAATTCACACACTTATTCACTTTAAATTCAATACTCATCCTTATATAATTTGTACACAGTACTTCCACATAAAAAAAATACACTTTAGTTATTTTGCAGATAACGATGAGTGGTATACCACAGTCAAGGTGATATTTAAAATTGCATACATGTCAATGTTTTCACACTTCTCATTCAAAGGATATGAAGTGAAGATAAATTGTAATTTTTTATAAGCAATGATGCTGTCATACGTTTGGTTTAGTGGTTAATGCATGTCTTTTATTGGCTTTTATACCAGTTGTATCTTAAATTGAAGTTACTTTATAGGTTTCCATATTACATTTCCACACATCTTTCCCACAGTTCTAAACTTTTTTACACTTTTGCATGAAAGTTCAGTGTCTCCCACTCACCAGTAATTATTTTTGAATAAAAGTATTTTGGGGAAGATACCGAATTCTTTACGAGGATTTCTTTCCTCATGTTACACTAAAATATCGTCTTAGATGCCAATATAATGCAACGTTGATTTTAAATTTCAGATTTAACTTAATAAAAAAATTCATCAGTTTAGGTATTAAAAAAAAAAAAAAAGACAAAAAATTAGAAGATATACATTTAGGAACGTTATTATCACATGGAAGTAAATGGTCAACTACAGTGTTTCAAAATTTTTCCATATGTTGGTTGTCTAGCATTTCTTGAACTCTCATCTAAGATATAAGTTTTTAGTAAAAATTATGTTTTAAACTAAAAAAAAAAATGGTGGAAATTTCAAAATTTCCTATTATTTATTACTATGAACATTTTTAATCCTACTATTTACATTATGTTTTTGTTTATTTGTATATTATGTTGTGTGTTTAATTGCATTATATTACTCCAGTATTTTGCTATTATTATTGTATTGATCAATACGCATATTTAATCTTTTTTATTACAAACATTTTGGAATTTATTGCCAATTGGTAAGTGACCTGTAGACTTATACCTGATATTTTGTTTTATTTGTATGTGCACATTTTTTATACAGGTCCTTGTCTAAATAAGACAAATTGAAAAGTGATCACAAATTTTATTAATGAAGCTGCAGCTGTTTCTAAGTAGAAACAATATATGATGTCATTTGTATGACAAAATTTATGGTACCAATATATTTATATCATGATATATATATACTTTTATTTGGGATGGTTGCCTACTTAGAGAGAAGTTCAATTACTGTTTACTTTATTTAGTAAATGTTTAGTTTGTTTTCATGAACATTTTACACATTGTTACTTGTAAGAGCATATGAAAATTGATTTCTCTTCCTGCATGTACCTTTATAGATTTTTTTTTTTTGCCTGTGAAAGGGGTGATATATGTGATGTAGAATCACATATAGTTTTCTTAAATTTTACATTTTTCTAAATTACAGTTAAAGCTAATCTTTAATTAAATATCTAGTTTATCTTAATGTTTTATTTCGATCCCACAATAACTTTCCGTTCAAAAGAAAAGAAAGAAAAACATCTAGCATCTGCTTTATTACTGATAAACGGCTGTCAGATAAAGAGAATTCATTAAGATGCGTATTTCACCCTTGCTGGAAACAAATAAAAAAAGAACAAAGATATGCTTTGCTTGCGGTCAGTAAAATCGCTTTTCTCTCTGCTTAATTGTGATTCTAACTTATTCGTTAGGTAATAATCTTTCCTTGTGCATGCCACATTATTGTGTCTTTCATAAATTCTCCCAAAACAGAGTCCTAACGTACGAATTGGCGCGAATTCTTTTTGGCGTATTTTTTTTAGGACTGCCCATTTCTGGTTGCCCTGTATTAAATTCAAAATCATCTTAATTGTTTAAAGCGTAACAGAAAATTTCATGGTTATGATATCATTCACTTTTCATATGCTCCTTTTCGCCAATTCTGGATGCCAATGTGTGAATTGTGAATGAGGAATTCAATTGCCTCCCTCTCGCTTCACGAAGCAGTCATGTGAAGACTGTTTTCTTAATAATATGCGTTCAGGCACCATCCCTAACTATTTTCTGTTAGAAATGATTTAATTTTTATAACTCTACTTCAAATAAACAAAGTTATTAAAAAGCATTTATTGTATTATAATAGATCACAGCCTACAACTCTAGCGAATGCATTTGTTTTTAAAAGAACCTGGCCAACAATATACTTTAAAGTACAGATCTCCAGTATACATCCCGTATTGTGTATTCTATATTGACACCAATCAATGAATATATGGATACAACCCCTCTTGTTTTTGCTTCATTTTCAGAATAACGGATTTTCAACTAATTCAATTGACGATTAGTTTCAGAATTTTCAAGTTATGATTTTGTGACTTTCACAAAAGTTGCTCTATACATTTAACTAACATAATATGCAAATGAAATTTTGATATCGTTGATGCATGCGCAGTAAAAAATTGTTTAGTAAACCTACTCATTTTGTACAAAATTTTCATTATTTTTTAATTCTGATTACAAGGTACTGTGTGCAATGTTGTTTGTCATATTTTCTGAAAAAAATATTATTTTATATTAAGAACTCTGAAAATTATAAGGAAAAAACGTTTAAAAATTTGGGACCATTTTTATAAAAACCTTAATTACTCTGCGAGTATGCATGCTATTTGCATAAGAATGAGCAAGGCGTATTACAACAAGGCATTCAATCATAATCTAGAGTTTGAGCGCTTTTGCTACATTAGTTTTGACAGGGTTATTCAAAAGATATTCATTCTTTTTTAATTTGTTGACGGTCCCCTATGTAGTTTCGGTAAAAAATATTCACGGCGATATATGGCGTATACTATTATATTTATACACTAAGAGTTTCGAGATGATTCCTCATGTATTTTTCTAGATATTTAGTAAAATGTCTAAAATCGCAAGTGTCCAATAATCAATGGCAATATAGTGTATATATATGTATAGTATATATATATGTATAGGTATATATATATATATATATATATGTACATATATATGTATATATATATATATATATGTATTAACTGTGAGCAAACTAGCTTCAGTAGCGGTTAACGCCAGTTCCAATACCCTGTGGAAAGCACGCTAAATGATACCGAAATTTCCCTTCCAAAACGAGTAATCGTTTTAAAAATGTTTCTAAACATATATTGGGATAATTATTTTAATAATATTATCTAGATAATTTACCTTAGTTTGAATATTGGGCAGTTTACATTATCTTGTTAACTCTAACATGTTATCAAAAATGTGTCTTTTTTCATTTTGGACCACTCTGTAAATCACTAAGTACAGTTTGGAAATTTAGACATATTAACCAGCTATACAATGAAACTACCTGTACAGTATTACACAATTAAGAGATCATCTCGATAACGTTATCTAGATAATTTTCCTTATTTTGAATACTTGTGCAGTTTAAACTATCTTGTTAACTCCAATATGTTATAAAAAATGTGTGTTTATAAATTTTGATCCTCTCTGTAAATCACTGAAAACAAACCAGTTATACAATAAAGTTACACTGTACAGCATTGTAACAATTAAGACAATATCTCAAACATTTAAATCATGAATTAAAAAAAAAGCACACAACTTTACGAAATAATTTTATGTAGCTTTACATCACATAATGGGAGAAATATATAATTTATGATGGCACACCATTTAAATCTCGTAACCATTCTCATACTGCCGTTACTTTAGCCCTACACTCACTAATAGGGAGAACACACCTCACAAATATATGCCATATGATATTAAATTTTAGAAATAAAACACGGCTGTCAGAACTGCCAATTGTCATTATTGTAATAATTAATTTTAAGTGAGTAATTGATTGTTGAAAATAAACATATCTCTATCAACTGTGTTGAAATTGAAATCCTGTTTTGTGTAATGTATTGTGCATACATTTCAAATTAGATATAACTTAAAATATCTTATGACATAATCTGCAGATTTCTTAACGAGATTTTTACATTTGCAAATGAACATTCTGAAACAGTTATTTCAAATCAAATTGCCTGCTAGCGGGTAAGTCTAATTTTAAAATACAGCAAAACATGTTACTTGTAATGTCAAAATTGTAGAATCAAAATATGTCTTGCGAGTAGAATAATTTAAACTTTAAATTTTACAATATTTTTCTTGTTTTTGTCTTAAAAATGCATCGTGAAAATATACAACAATATTAAAATACATAACAATGTATTTTGCATGTCTTTTACAATTTAGCCAGGAATTATTTTTTATTTTAATTTATTTTAATATTGCCAAGCTTTTTGTACATGGTGAATGAAGCAACTGCAAAAAAATCTGCTAACTTTCGAAGACACATTTTCTTTTTTTCTAGAATATTAATGTTTTCATATTTTTTTTTAAGTTTGTTATTTAATATTACAAATAATATTGTAAAAGAAATTTAAAATACAAGTAGTCCTTAAATTCCAGAAAAAAATTGCAAAACAGTTTAAAACTTACTTCTTACTCAATATAAGTTCATTTAAAACTAATGAATGGTTATCGAACTGTATATGAATATGTTATAAAATAATTCTTCAACATTTGCGAGGGTAATGTTTACAGAAATCTCCAAGAATATCAAAATTGCGGATGTTGAGCCTATCTTCCCATCATAAAAAGGGATTAGTTTTAATGACAATTCAAACGTTAAAAAGCTATTGAAACATAAATATATAGTAGTTGACAGCTGATAGCAGCACTTAAAAAACTTTTATATACTGATATGCAATTATTAGCAAGCACATATGTTTTGTTTATGAATTTATATCAAAGGAAAAGTTGTGGTCTCCATTTACAATTTACTTTTAAGTCTTCTCTTCAGTTAAGTATCATACAGTACGCTACCTTATTAAGTTATTTTTGATGCTTTAAAATTTTCCTCAGAATTTTTACAGAATAATATTTAATTGCAAAATAAATTTTGAATTTTAGAAAATTTTGCATTTTTTAAAAACTTTAAATTATGTTTCCGGTTTGTACAACCTTTTTATCTATATTTTACCTAAATGCTAGGATTAAAATTTTTGAAACTTAATCTAAATCGTACAATATAGTTGTTCAATATCCAAAGGTTTATGGAATTGATGAAAGAATGCGTGCATATTTTCTAAAGAAAAGCATTCTTCAATAATTCGTGAATAACATAGTTATTCGCGAATGTTGAAATTATTTTCACTTTTTATTTCATAAATAATGGAAACTCGCAAATGTCAAATCCGGGAATCTTAAAGACTAACCGTGATTGCAATTTCAATACAAAAATATCCCTGTCGCCTTGGCGTATAGGCGAAAGTAGATTTTAAAAAATGCTAATTTCAAAAAAAAAAAAAAAAAAATCAGAGAAAAATCCAGTTAAACAACTTTATTTGGCTACTTTTGAAAATTTTTAACTTTCATTTTTCTCTAAGAACAGGCTTTATCAAGAATCATCTTGAGCGAAATTCGGCTGAAATGCTTATTTTCACAATATATTTTGAAATATATTCTGACTTTATTAAAAAATCGACCTATACGGAACTTTATATAGTTCCTAAAAAATATCAATTGAATGCGTTTGAGAGCAAAATTGAATTTAAAAATGAGTCATAAGATAACCAATTTGTTATTTGAATACATCCTTAATTCTTTAATCATGATCACTTCGGGAAATTTTGTGCGAAGTGCCTAATTTGACAGCTTTTTTTAAAAAAAGTATTTAGCCTTTATCAAAACACAGACCAATACGACACATTATACAGTTCCTAAATAAGAGAACTTGTCCATTGGATGCGTTTGATCGCAAAAATGGATTTAAAAATGAGTCAGAAAAAAACGCAATTTTTTATTTGAATACTTCTTCAAATTTTTAATCACAATTACTTCGGGAAATTCGGTTCAAAATACACATTTTAGCAGCCAATTTTTAAATATATTCAGCCTTTTAAAAAAACTGGCCAACACGTTACATTACATAACTCCTAAATAAGAGGTTCTGCCATTTGCATGCGTTTAAAATCAAAGTTGAATTTATAAATGAGTCACAATATAAGCAGTTTGGATTTGACGTTTTTTCACCAACTCATATATTTTTAATTTATTTATGCTGCAAGATTTGGTCCTATCAAAAACTTATCTCTGTAAAAATTGCAGATATTATTAAGAAGATGTAAAACAAATTTAATTAGATTTGACAGTTTAATAATTGAAGAAGTTATGGGTTTTTCTCTTTTATCAACCCCCTTTTTGTTTTATTTTTTTTATCGTTAAGAAATCGTCCTATCAAAAACTTGTAAAAACAAAAGTTTTAGTAATTTTGAGAACATTTATAAAAGAAGAAAATATGGATTTGATACCTCGAGAATTGACGAAGATATGATTTTTTTTCTTCCATAAACCCGCTTTTTTTCCACCCCTTGAGCCCATTTTTATTTTTATCAAAAATTTGTCATGCATGAACTTTTGGCACATTTTTTAAAGTAATATAAACTTTAAACTGATTCGATATCTATTATAATTACGAAGTTACGGCATTTTTTCTGTTTTCACAAAAATCTTCCCTATGTCCACCCCTTGGTCAGATTTTGCCCATTAACGATCTCGACCCCTTGTTTCGATTTTTTACCCCTTTATTTTATGTATCCGTTTGGAGGAAATTGGGGTAGAATTATAGAAGTTATCGTGTCCAGAAAAAATGATACATATGTATATATATGTAATAAATATATAGAATTCGACGAAAATAAAACTATGTTGCATAAATTCTAGGAATTCTCAGCAGCACGGGCAGAGTAGTCGCTCCGACAGTTGGCGAGCAGTGGAAGAACTTCATTGGGGTATTTCCTCATTATAAAAACAGACACCATCAGTCTTCAAGTTCTTTATTGATGAACTCATAAAATAGATAAACTCTTCCCCGCAATCACCTTAGCACACATCGACACTACAACTTTCGTTATCTAGTTCATATCATCAGATATTCTAATTCAGCGGAGAAATGAAACGTGCGTCTTCATAGTTTAAAGGGCAATCGCATTCTAACACACCTCAAAAACCAAATAAAAAAAACATTTTCACGACAAAACTAGCTCCCTCCAACTCCGCGTCAATCATTTTAAAAATCCAATTAGGATTAACTCGAGTCTCAACGAAAAAAAAGGATCAGTTCTGATTGGTCTTAGCAGGCGTGTCCTCGGCAGGAACTATATTTTTCCTCGCAAATAACAAGCCCTTTAGCAACGCGTATTAACACCTGTCACGCGATGTTAAATAAAAAATAAAATTAAAATCCCGGTAATATTCCAGAAAGTAAAAAGGCTACGAAATACCTCCCGCTGTTTTGAGAAGCAAGCAATAATTTATTAATAAATAAAATAAGAAAAAAAATTAGCTGTTACAAGTTAATACATTACGAGACTAAGATTGAAGTATGTTCCACAAATTTAGAATTGAAGCTAAGAGAGAACAAAAATGGCGCAAATATATTTTTTTTTATTTTATTGCATATATATATATATATAAACGCTTTTACTGATGGTAGTTTTGGGTTCTAGAGGTCATGATCTGCATAGATATTTTAGAAATTCCTACACAGGAGCGACAGCAGTAAATAATATTTCATACGAAATCTACCTAATAACGTGTTTACTGTGAAGGATAAAAACTTCTTATACACACCATATATATAAAATAATAATAATAATAATTCGCTAGGCATTTCCAATGTACTGCGTTTCGTTCGTGAGGCGCAAAGAAAAAAGTGCATCTACTTTGAAAGCAGCGAACTAACTGAAATGAAAAAGCGGGCTTTTTTTTCTTTTCCTTCTACACTGTGCCCGTTTCGATTATACTCTTCTATAATTGGTTGTTGGCTTCTGCTTTCCTATTGGTCGCTTCTTCATGTTGTCCCCTTTAATGCCTTTTTGTTGCAGTCGTGCTGCTGATTTTATAGTAGACGCACGTCTTCTTTACGCTTGACGAAGAAAGACTCAGTTCTTTCGAAAGACTGAGTGAATTCAAGTATTTTTTGTGGTATGTTTAAGAAGTATCTCTTCATTGTTATTCACACCAGTTTCAACTTATTTTCTTTAACATGTTTAATGCTTAGCAATATTTTCTTTACATTTCATTAATTAGTTTTTTAAACTATCTGTTTTACCTTTTTTCAGTTAAAATTTGAATTAGAAACCAAGTTTTTAATAACACATAATATTCATTGTATTCAAAAAGAAAAACAATTTAGTTTAAAGTACTTTCGAAACTTTTATTATCGTCCTTTCAAGTTTTAATTACAGCGTATAGGAAAATGCGAATAGATTAGAAAATTCCTTTTCGAGCAAAGCAAGTTCTTTTGCTTTCCTAATATCATAACTATCTCGTAAAAGTGAATATTTTACTGGGAATTTAATATTCTGCCAGGAACAAAATTCTATTATCATCAGAATTCCAGTTTTAGAATTTTATAATAAGCGCAAGGTGTAATAATCTTTAAAGAAATACAAAATGCATTATATTTTAACTCAACTATTTTATGTGAATTTTTCAATGCATCAAGACATTTTAGTTTTTTATAAGTTTTCAAAAATAAAGTACATTAAAAAATTACATGAGCTCATTTATCAAGGTTATTCATTGAAACGCATTCCGACTCTACTGGAATATTATTATCGAAATTACCTTCTTTATCCAAAGAAACGAGAAAGTATAAATAAATAAAAAGCATTACATATAAAACTTATAATTTCAGAAGTTGCTATGTGTGTCTAATGTTTGCAAAGCTATTCGTGTAACCTTGCATAATAGCTGTAGATTTTGTATCATCTAATATTCTAAATATAGGTCAAGATAAAATTTCATGTCGCTGATGAAAATGTATCTCCAGCAATTATCAATCTTTGGTAGTTCTACAGCTTGAGTAAGAATTTTAAATTTTGGTTAAACTCTAAATTTCTTTTTCCTTTTTTATAGCGTGGTTTGCGTATCCATCTCCATGTGATCATGCGGTTTTTACCGATTTTCAACCACGTTATTGAGTACAACACTGAATAATTTATTGTGGATGTTTCTTTTTCTTTTATTCATATCAATCTCTCAATAGATGCTTATCTCTCAATAAATGCCAACATTTCACTCTTACGGTGATGATTACCATGTCTTACTGAAGTTACACAGCATTTACTTATAGGTAGATGTACTTTAACAAGCGAGACGACGAGAACTCGGACTAACAAAAGACATATAAGTTGCAGTGAAGTCACTGATATTTTTATTCGAAGAAGTTTTTTCATAAAATCTGCAAATTATTTCATATACATAATTAATAACTAATGCGCAACTTAAGTTCTTTTGGAATTAAGATCGTTAATTCTTTCTAGATGCGCATAGAAATTTTTTTTTCGCATGAAAAATTACATGTTCTACTATGGGCACAAATGAAATATCCGTTTAAAAATAATTTTCAGATAAGCGTTTATTATAATGCACAAGAAAGAAAAATAACTGAAGGAAAATATGATGTAATGAATAATTTTTTAAAAGGAATATACTGGACCACGATTGATTTTATTAGATCTTTTAAACGCATATGTAATTTGAAATTCAGCCTTCTGCCAAAAATAAATCGATGATAGTCCTCCTGAAGACATCATCTACATTCCGGTAAGGAATTGAAAATTAAGGCTTTTGACTACCATGTCATGGTTATTTCTTAATCTGCTGTCAATATATATGTAATAAGTCAACATCTGCTTATTTCTTAAACAATCAATGACATTTAACTGTGCACTTTTGTGATAAAATTTATGTAAACTTATTTGACGTATGTTTCTGCCTGCTAATTGCTGAAGCTGATGCAATTTTTGAATATTGTTTTACAAATGTTGTACTGCCGTTGGAAATAAATCTAACTGCAAAATATTACGTCAGTAACGGCACGAGAAGTGTGTTAAAATTGGAAACGAACTTACAAATAACCCAAGTTAAGTCAAAACTTGTAAATAGTATGGATTATGAAAATTCCACAAATAATAATGAAGAAAAATATTTATTTTAGCGCTTTTGAAATATGTTAGAAAATCTGCATACACAATTCATTTGGATTTAGTCTTACTTCTAAATATCCCAAAACTGGTACATAAGAAATAACTCGAGGTAAATAAATAACATAATTAAATTTTCATATTAAAGTAATACAGAAAATTTTAGGCAGTATTTTCGTCTTCATACTGTAATAAATTATGATGAAATACAGCTAATCGGCGGAAAAAAAAGTAATAAAAAAATTCGACATCTAATCGAAAAATATACCATTAGTTGCTTCGTTTTTCGAATAGCTATTTTTGAATGAAACTTGCAAGATTTATGTGAAAACTGCGTCAGTATTTTTTACTGTACAAAATATTCTAAGGAATGAAATAAATGATCAATAATTCCGTGGAAGTTTAAACAACGGCTATTACTTGGAATATGTTTTGTAAGATAAACTGCAACATTTTTCTAGGAAAATAAATTCCGTTTTTTTTTGTTGTTGTTTTTTTTTTTTTTTTTTTTTGTTCTAAAGTTAATGCAGCACACTGATTGATAAAATTCTCATTAATTTGTTGTATCAAAAAAGGAATGTTTCATTTCCTTAAAAGATACCGTAATTATGTTCATGGTTCCGTAGTCAAATAACATTGGAAATGTTGCTAAAATACCACTAATTAATATTAATTTAATCATTTTAGCTATTAATTCAGGTAATTTTTTGCAATAAAAACATTTAGTTTTAAAAAAACAAACTTTATCATAAAGCTCATTTGTTTAGCCATCTAAAAGTTTTATAACAAAATCTTTTCCTATCCAGAATTTAATGTTATAAATTATATTACAAAAGGCTGAATTAATTCACTATTTTTTTCTGTTGCTTCGAATTCCAAAAATGGTACATCTAGATTTTACAGTAATCTCGAAAATAACACATTACAAGTAATGCAATGTTTTTGAACGACGAGATACATAAAAAATACTATAAAATAGAAGAATTTTTTATGAATTCTTGTTAATAACAATTCTTATTATTACAGGCAGGATTTTATTTAAAGTCTCATCGATTTCATTTGCAATAATCATTTTTTACCAATGGAATTACTACTTGTCACGTAAATGTCTGTTTATCTCTTCCACAGTAACAAATAATATGAAAAACGATAGTGACGCTACGTAGTCAAAGAGACGTGACGCAAAAAGTACAGTTAGGATGATTTTTTTAATCAACTATAAGCTATATTTCTTCTGACAATAGTCAGAGGAAATTGTTAAGTTGTTGTATGGTACATCCGCGGCCAATTCGAAAATTTATTAATTACATATCTTATGTTTTTCGCTGGATTATGTATTCCATTTGTATGTTTGGCTAACTTTTTAATAAATGTGAAATTGTTTTTCTCATATTTTTATATCCAGTTTCTATCTATGTCCAAATCTTCTACTGAAAATCAGCCAACCTGGAAGACCAGGGTGACTCCAGGCTGACCCTTTCAACTCCTCCGCTGAGAATTGTGTAACGGAAAAAAGCGTATTTCAAAAACACTATTTAATCTACGGTATTTACTATAATTTTCTTACAATGCTAAAATAAACTGGTATTACAGTTAAATTATTCATATTTCTTATGTTAGCAGATTCCAAAATGACGAGGGGGGGGGGGGACTTTTCAGTACATTTTAGACGCTAACTCTGAAAACAGTACCGAAAACAAAAAGTATAACTGTACATATATATACTTTTTAATGTTTGGTGTACCGAGATGATTAATAAAACATACCCCCCCCCCTAAAAAAATCAATTATTATTATTTTTTTAAATTTTTCAAGAGAACATTTATGATTGGCTATGAATCTCCAAATAAGTGGGTCAGTAGCCATTATAAATTCTACAAGTTTCAAATTTCCCATAGTTGTAAGCAAAAAAGAACTTCCACAGACAGACTGGCACACGTGGGACCTCATAATGGTTCCTTTATTTATTTATTTATTTTTTATTATTTTTATTTTTTAATGTATAGTACCCTAAAAAGGATGAGCTGAATTACCATTATGACACATAGAACAAAGATGAGCTCTACAATTTTGATAAGGTTTTTCAGTAATACTCAAAAATTGACCTGCATTCAGTAAGTAGTACACTAAGTAGAAAGTACATTTTAAATATTTTCTGATACTCATATACGTCATATTATTGATTTTGTAATACTAAAGAAAATATTATAATTATTTTCAAGAATTATTATGCTTATGGATTTATGTCTATTTAATGCAGTAATTATTTTATATTATTTAAATAACAGCTGCAAATGGTCTGATAAATAAATACGAACATTTATTTAATATATTATTTTTCATTGTTGAATTATTCATTTTTTTAGAAAATTGTACGGAGCACAGAAAGCATTTTTTCCTTCTTCTTGACAGAAATTTATTCCTCAGTACACTGCTCAAAACAATTAAAGGATATTGCAGTTTTAGGTGGATTTTGTATCTGGGAATCTTTTTAGTTGATTGATACATGGTCGACAGACATAGTAGGCTATATGAGAATAAATTATACATGTTTGGCAGAAAAAGATGCATTTTATAGCGCATTTGTGTACAAAAGGAAAAAAACACAATTTGTGCATATGAGAAAAAAAGAATAAGAAAAGGTGTTTTCTTCAAAGAAAATCATTTTCAGTAGAGGTTATGGTTTCCACGGGCGGCCAGCAACGTTGAACACCTTTGAGGCATGGACTCAATGAGGCTATTAATGACGAGTTGAGGTATTCTGCCCGACTCTTCCAGAAGAGCTCTTTCCAGTTCTTGGAGAGTTTGTGGGGGTTGTTGGCGGCCAGAAACTCGTCTTCCTAGAGCGTCCCAAATGTGCTCAATTGGATTCATGTCTGGAGAACACGCTGGCTATTCCATTCGAACGATTCCTTCCTCAAAAGGAAATCCTCCACCAGGTTTGCACGATGTGGCCTGCAGTTATAGTCCATTAAAATGAAGTTATCTCCGATTGCTGCAGCGTAAGGGAATACAATAGGTCTGAAGAACTCATCCCTATATCGGCGACCAGTCGGAGCTCCATCTCGAATGATGTAGAGGTCAGTGCGCCCATTAATGGAGATGCCACCTTACACCAACACTCCTCCACCGCCAAATCTGACACTTTCGTGCACGAACGCAGGATTATTCCTACTGCCACGATCCCTCCAGATGCAAATACGCCTATTATCCGGATGCACAGAAAAACGGGACTCGTCAGAAAACAGAATATTGCTCCATTCATTTCTCCTCCAGTTGTTATGCTCGGTTGCCCACTCCCTGCGGTCGCGACGATGCCTTGATGTTAATCTAACACATACCATCGGTCGGCGAGCATACAAACCTACAGCATGGAGCCGGTTTCGGACAGTCTGAGTTGAAATCGTGGTGCCTGTAGCCGAGCGAAGGTGTTGTTGGAGAAGAGTAGCGTTCATGTTTCGGTGTCTCCGAACTGTTAACGCTAAATACCGATCTTCATTGGGCGTTGTTGCCCGTCTACGATCTTGCCCTGGTCTTCGGTCTGCACATCCACTCCCCAAAAAACGGTTCCAGATCCTGGAAATGACACTTTGTGACACTCCAATGGCTTGCGTTACTTCGGCTTGATTTTGGCCCCCTTCTAACCTACCAACAATTATCCAAGCTTCTGAATCTGTCAAATGACTTCGCTGAGACATCGTACTCATCGAAACAAAGCAATCACTGAATGCCGATCATCCTTGTCTTCATTTTTTTTTTATCCAGTTGAAAGTCAAATTTCATTCCACGCCGCTGAAGCGACGTTTTTGACGTCGAACTCAAAATTTGCATGCTCCACAGTTTGAAAACCAGAAAAATTTGCATTTGTAATTCTCTTCTTCTATTTTCGGCAAAAAAATTTCGTTTATGTCTTTATTTTATATAAAATTTCAAATATCCTTTAAGTGTTTTGAGCAGTGTAGTATATACGCTAATTGGTAAACATATTAATTAGGACAAGTTTATAGAATGATACTAGTAGACTTGACAGACGTTGTCCTGGCACAGACACCAAAAAATCAATTTACATAAATATAATAATACGCATGATAAATACTACGCTCTTAATTTAATTTCTTATTACAATTATGTAAGGAAATTATTTTTCTCTATGCAGTAGTTTTTGAAGTCGGTTCAATTTTTGATAGAAAATTACATTTTTCTCTTCTTAGTAATAAGTTAACGAGTTTCAGAAGTCGGTTAATTAAAATTATAATGCAGGAAAAAAATATTATAAATCATACACGTATGTCAGGAGTGGGGTTCGAACACATGATCTCTTTCTTCGAGAACCTGCGCTTAAACCTGGCGCCTTAAACCGCTTTGCCATTTTGTCCGAACTCTATTCAGTGAACTTAATTAGCGAAAAATCACCAACTTTATTAGTTTTTGCCTAATTACTAAAAAAGTACTGAATCAATTTCGATGAAATGTGAATCTAAACCATTCTAGAATCCACTGGAACACACACACAAAATTTCATTAAAATCAGTCCAGTCGTTTAGGGGGAGTTCACTCACATATACAAGCACAGAAGAATTATATACATAAAGCTTTGCATCAAATATATAATTTTAATTTTGAAATTGGTTTGGTTGGCACCGACTCCAGAAAATCAAATAAATGTACATAAATATAATAATACGAATGATAAATACTACGCTCTTAATTTAATTTCTTATTACAATTATATAAAAAAAAAATATCTTTCTCTTTGCAGTAGTTTTTGAAGTCAGTTCAATTTTTGATAGAAAAGTTTATTTTTCTCTTTTTAGTTAAAAGTTAACGATCTTTCAAAATCCTTTAAATCAATTAATTAAAATTATAATACAGAAAAAAAATATTGTAAATCATACACGTATGTCATAAGTGAGGTTCGAACACACGATCACTTTTTTCGAGAACCAGAGCTTAAATCTGGCGCCTTAAGCCACTCAGCCATTCTGTCCGCACTCTATTATTCAACACTTTTAATTAGCGAAAAATCACTAACTTTATTAGTTTTTGCCTAATTACTAAAAAAGTACTGAATCAATTTCGATGAAATGGGAATTTAAACCATTCTAGAATCCACAGGAACATACACAAAAAATTTCATAAAAATCGGTCCAGTCTTTTAGGAGGAGGTCAGTCACATACTCACGCACAGAAGAATTATATATGTAAAGATTTAAGTTTTAATCATATCTCACACTGGTTCTTTAACAAAATTGTCAGATTTGGATAAACGATTATTTTCTAAAGCTATACTTATGCGATGCTATTCTTTTATTAAATAAGGTTTTTTTGTATACTGTAGGTTTTAAAATAGCATTCCATCCTTATCTGGAGTCTCAATCCGAGTAGCGAGGGACCTAGTTCCGGTTGAAAGAATGTAGCATATAACAAGTGGCCTTTCATCTGTCAATCAAATTTCATAGATAAGACAGGCGAACAGCGCATGAAGAGAAAGCTATGTCTTGAAAAGATGACCTTCCTAGCAGAGGACGGATCTGTGCGGGGACAGGTATGAACCCCTTTACGGATGGCTCGTTGGAGGGTGAGGGCTGAGGGTTGGTCTTGACCCGGCGAGAGAAGCGTGAGGCAGAAAAAAGCTCCGGTCAAAAGGAAAGCGTGAGTTGAGCGAGGCTCTAAGAGGACTGAGCTTGGGTGTGTGGAGAGATCAATAGTGATCGGTGAGTTAATTGTAGTACATAAGAGAGGTATAAGGTAGATTGAAAGTGCACAGAAAACAGTGCAGTGTGTTCTGTGTTTAATTTAATGTTGAACTGGATCACCAATATCCGAGTTTGAGAATGTAATGATTAACTTATTTGTAAATATTATGTAATTAAATTATTCATTTAGTTTAATTGAAAGAGTTAGTCTTCTTCACTATGAGTTCTCATGAGTGTCCGATATCACGTAATTATAGGTGGTGGAAGCATACTAAAGTAAAGGAGTATTTTTCAAAGTTTTGTTAACTTAGAGAGGAATCCGACAAAAATATTATAAAAGGCAGATTTTTTTTAATTTCTTTATGACATTACATAACTTATTTTTGGAAAACTTCAAATTCCATATTTATAACACACTTAATTTTTAAAATATAGTATGGCAAATAGACTTTAACTCAAAGTTTGAATTTTGAAACAAAAGCCATTGAATCTGAAAAGAAAATGTTTTTTTTTTTTTTTTTTTTAATATATATATTTTACTTTCTTTACTGCAGATACTTAAAATATTTTGAAACTCTATATATACAAATAATTAAAGATTTTGATTTCTATATTTTACTTATAATTATTTTCTCTTTAAATAGTTGAATTTTAATAAAATGAAGATTATTTTTCGCACACAGTGATATTTAAATGCATATACATTGTACATTTAAAATTGTAAATAAAAACATATTAACAAGTTTCTTTTATATGAACATTATATTTAGTAAATTAAGATTCATGTCTATACTGTAAAAGAAAAAATCTCTAAAGTTACTAAACTTTTCTTGGAATTTGGGATTCCTAGAACTTTTTATGTAAGGGTAACTTGTGAAAAATCATGCAACAGAATCGCTTACATGATTTTTTTTTTGTTTGTGTGTGTGAAAGTGTGTGTTTATTGTAAGATTTAAATTCTTAAAATAATGATATTATTTACTGAAAATTTCAAAAACGTAAAAACATAAATAAAAGTAGTTTTTGTACTAAATATGTATACGTAAAATACATTATATAAATGCACTAAATCACGTTATGCATCACGATAAGTTGAGTCGCAATGATAATTAATTCAACAGATGCTGAAATAACCATTTGACTTCAAATACAAAGTGCAAATTTAGGAAACATTAATCATTGATTCTGGATAAATGGCATAGGTTGCAATATTAGAATTATATGCTGTGAAGGAAATGATACCGACTATACATTTCACATAATTTCAAAGGGAAGAGGTTAGTCTAAGTGACAAATTTCGGCTACTTCATGAATCTTCTGCTTGATTGCAGCTTGTGTAACTATTCCTGTAATAAATAACGATAGCAATATTTATCAGAGCTTTCTAGCACATAGTTATATAGATACAGTAAATTCGATTCACATAGCTTACATTTTCAAAGCTTGCTCAATAAATTGCTATAGATACTTAAAGGTTGTGTAATACAATCACGATTCGGTACTTTTTGTAGTGTTATGAGCTATGAAAAATCAGTAAAAACTTCAGAAATGTTCTTTAAACTTTATTTATTTATTTATTTATTTTGTCTTTAACTTCGAATTTAACCTGCGTCAGTATCCTTAAAATCCCAGTTTATTTTTCAAAAATATTATACTATATATGGATATTCAAGAAATATTTTCTTTTTATATATATTTTTTTTAATTTATTATCAGTATACAAAAAATTAGAAAAAAAGAACCCTGTAATTTTCATTCAAATTAAGTTTAAATTCTGTATGTGTTTCATAAATTTTAAAATATATATATTACTTTCTTTTGCTGAAGATATTTAAACTATTTTGAAACTGCATAGATACGTATAATTACGGACTTTTATTATCTATGTTTTTTACATAATTATTTTCACATTAAATGGTTGCATAATTCTTCAATTAAATAACATTAGATGTTGTTTCGAGCATATTGATATTTAAATTAATATACCTTTCATCTTTAAAATTATAAATAAAAAATAAAAAAATCCTTAGTAATTACATGAAATTTAGTAAATTACAATGATTCTTGACTATTTTATTTTATCTATTGCAACAATTAAAATCTTATATTAATGATACACACACATATATATATGTATGTGTGTGTGTACATTAATATACAATTTCAAAACGGAAAAAAATCATTTAGAAATTGTTTTTGTACGAACTATATATATATATGAAACAAATTACATGATAGCATTAAATCAGATTATGCATAACGATGATATCAACCACGATGATGATTAATTCAACAGTTGCTGAAATAACCATATGACCTCAAATACAAATTTAAAATTTAGAGAATATTAATCATTGATTTTGGATAAATGACATTGTCTGCAATATTAGAATTATATCCTGTGAAGAGAATAATACCGACAATACATTTCGCATTATTTCAAGGGGAAGAGGTTAGCCTACGTGACAAATTTCTGCTACTTCATGAATTTTCTATTCGATTGCAGCTTATGTACGTATTCCTATAATAAATAACGATAGCGATATTAATCACAGCTTTCTAACAAATAGCTATCTAGATACAGCTAATTCTATTCACATAGCTTATATTTTCAAAGCGTGCTCAATAAAGTGCTATACATACTTAAAGATTGTGTAATATAATCATAATTTTGTACATTTTGTAGTTTTATCAGCTGTGAAAAATCACTAAATACTTCAGAAAGGTTCTTTGAATTTACTTTATTTATTTATTTATTTATTTATTTATTTTATCCTTAAATTTGAATTTAAACTATATTGGTATCATTAAAAGACTATTTTATCTTCTAACTAGCTGACCCGCCCGGCGTTGCCCGGGTCCGTTATAATAATGTTAAACGAACTTGAAATTTTTATGATTTTATCTTTAACTCAAAATATGTGTTAATACACTGTTAAGAATTTGACCCTTTTGCTGCATCGTCACTCCACCGCTTTTATAGAAAATGATTACTTCAGCCTATTTTGGAGCATTGTCATAGGTCAAAATAGATATATTCTATAAAAGCGGGGGAGTGATGATACAGCAAAAGGGTCAAATTTTTTACAGTGTACATTATATTAAATATGTGCCCCCTGACTGTGTCAAAAATTGGTTTTTAAAAAAAACTAATATTTAGCTGCAAAAATACCTAAAATGACTGCAATGGGAAACGCAGGAGGGAATATGTGTCCAACGATTTCGTGTTGATATTTATCCTTAAAATTACTGTTAAGTGACTTAACTAAATACTTTTTTCACATAGATATCCCAAGTGAAATATTTTGAATTTCAAACTAATTATATATCACTCTTAAATCTGACTATACCGTGAATAAAATCGATTCTCTATGATTCGCTAAAAGGTTAGTATATAATATTATAAATTCAGAGCCATTTTACAAAAATAGGTGTATATTTTTTATCAAACATGCGTAATGTTCATTCTATGAACAAAATCCTAACCGTAACCTGATTGTATCGGAATCATAACTTGTCTGTAACTTAGCTGTATCTTAACAGTAACCTAACTGCAAGTTAAATATACCATAAATGTAACTTGGCCGTCACCTAATCATAACCTGCCCATAATCTAACCACAACCTAACCGCAACTTAACCTTAACCTAACTGTAACTTAACCATGACCTAACTGTAACCTAACCGGAAAATAAAATAACAAAAGGGTCACCGGAACGTAATTGCAACCTAACTGTTATCTAACCGTAACCAAGTTCTAATTTAACATTCACTATAAACGAAATATTTTAACCATCTCTCGCTAAGTACTTAGTTTCACTTTCCACCGCTACGGAGCGCATTATGTTTTGTAAAACATCCGAATTTTAGGTTCGGATTGGATTCATGTTCATGGAAATTATTTTGTCTTCTTCGGATACGGTTATGATTGTTTGGAATATTTGTGTTCAGTTTAGATTCGGTTCAATTCAGATTTCGTGGGGTTCAACCCCCCCCCCCCCCTTCAAATGGGAATTTTAAGTTCGGGTCAGGTTGTACTTTCATGAAAATTATTTTACCTAGTTCCAATGAGGTTATGCTTCACTGAAATATTTTTGTTAGGTTCAGATTAAGTTTGGTTCAAATTTCGGGATTTTTTTTTTTTTTCTTACAAATTTTTTGGTTTGGAATAGGGATTATGTCCATGGAAATTATATTGTCTTGTTCGTATCTGTTATAGTTATTTGGACTATTTTCGTCGGATTCAGATTTGGTTCGATTCAGATTTCAGGTATTTTTTTAAATTGATTTTTAAGGTTCTGGTTGGATTCATGTCCAAGGAAATTATTTTGTCTTGCTCGGATCCGGTTTTGGGTCTTTGGAATATTTTTTTCGGGTTCAGATGTCGTTCAATTCAGATTTCGGCTTTTTAATGGAATTTTTAGGTTCAGGTTGGGTTGCGCATCAACGGAAATTATTCTGCATTGTTCGAATAAGGATATGCTTCTCTGGAATATTTTTGTCAGATTCAGATTTAGTTCATTTTTTAGGTTCGGATTGGGCTCATGTTCATTGAAATTTTTTTTGTCTTGTTCAGGTCCGGGTATGGTTCTGTGGAATATTTTTGTCGATTCAAATTTCAGGTATTTTTTTCAAATGGAATTTTAGGTTCCGATCGGTTTCATGTCCACGAAAATTATTTTCTCTTATTCGAATCCGGTTATGGTTCTTTCGAATATTTTGATCGGATTCAGATGTAGTTTGCATAAAACTTCAGGCCTTTTTTTCAAATGGAATTTTTTAGGTTCGAGTCAGCTTTATGTTCATGGAAGTTTTTTGTCTTGCTCTTATCAGGTTATAGTTCTTTGGAATATTTTTATCGATTTCAGGTTTCGTTCTGGTCATTTTTTGGGTTTTTTCAGAGAAAAATTTTAGGTTCGGGTCGGGTTGCATATACACGAACATTATTTTTCTTTGATCGGATTGGGGTATGCTTCATTTGAATATTTTTGTGGGATTCAGATTTGATTCGGGTCAAATATCAAATCCATAGTTTTTTTTTTCAAATGGAATTTTTAGGTTCGGGTCGCGTTTATGCTCATGAAATTTTTGTCTTGCTTGGATCGGAGTATAGTCTGTTTTTTTCTGGTTGGGATCGGGTTATGTGTTAATACGCCTAAACATTATGTTTTGCTACTATTCTTTTAGTGATTATTTTTTATATGTAATTTATTTTGCTATTTGATAATTTATTACTGTGTATGAATCGTCTGCCTATTCGAACAATTGTAAGTGAAAGAGCCATTTAATTTTTGTTTTAAAAACAAATTAAAGTCTTAATAAAATTTTAACTTAAATAAATGCATTCAAATTTAATCAATGATTTAAAAAAACTGCTAAAAAAGCCTCATATATACATATACATATATTAACTGCAACATAGCCAACCACAAATACATTCTAATGTACGAAGTACCAACGATCTGACGTAATAGCTATGTTCAAAAATCCTAAGTTAAACTGACATTTTGCCAGTCTATGAATTTTAAAGGTCTTTGGGGAAAAAAACAGTCACTTTTGAAATGTCAAAATCTCAAATTGGTTTCTTTTATAGAGTAAAAAGAAATTAATAGAGTGGAGGTATTATCTCTGGAGATGATGCTTAAGATGTAACCCTACATTAAGTCCAATTAAGTACCAACAAAAGCACGTGCTTTGACACGCCTATCAATTGGCGAAATTTTAAAATGAAGGGCCAAAATCACAGTCAAGTGAAATCCAGCCACCCCATTGGTCGTGTGGTAAGGGTGAAAATCACGAACTTGTTTCTCCATTTGAAAAAGGTGAGGGGGGAAGTATTTTTTAAACAATTGTTACCGTCTGTTCTTATTTAAGATAAACCATCGAAATTAACTCAATTAAGATATTTTGATGCCATTTTATAAAATGAGAGTGAAAAATTTAGATTATAAATGAAAAGAGATAAGATTTACTTCAAAACTGCCGCTACGATTTTTTCTCGGAAAAAGGAGTATGACAACATTTACCCAACTGCTAAGAGATTGTTCCCTGAAAAGGACGCGGCTCAATGACCAATGAGGTGTTTGGATTTCAGCGGACTGTGATTTTGGCCCTCCATTTTAAAATTTCGCTGTCAATTGAAACAGGTTTAAACCTGTATTTTTTTTCTCTCGTTTTTAAAAAAAGAACTAATTTATCGCTTCACAGGTAAAAATTTATTAATTATTTTATCATATGTGTTTTAAATATCAATATAGAAAATTATTTTAACGTTTTGCTAGAAAATATAACATTATTTTGTTAGTACATTAAAATCGTCTGCAGTCAGAAATTTATATTTTAGATTAATATTTATTACTTAAGTTTTCATACATGATTTTAAAAGAATGTTTTCATCATTATATTTTAAATATTTATTTACATGCAATTATTAAGTCCTAAACATTTTTCATCTACGTTATAAAGTATTGAAAATTACATTAATGAAGGAAACTTTTAGTTATACAATTTTTAATTCGTATCAAATGTTTTCAATATCTTATTTAATTTTAATTTGATATTTAATTATTGCTAATTTTCCAATTTCCTTCATTTTAAAAGCGAATATTTATTCTAATAAATAATAATAGAACGAAGACCATTTTAAAAATTTGCTATTTCCTCTTGAAATATGCTTCAACTGTAATTCATTTCTTTCAATTCGTCTTATAATAGAAAATCTCTTCCACGTCCTTTTGTTTGCCACATTAAATTTGAGCGATAAATGGTTTCATATCGCAAACCTTTTTTGAGTTTACTTCACCTCCACTTATCTTATTCGTCCATGGGTTTCTTTAATTTTGTCTCAGCTTTCTTATTACTTCTGCGAAAATTTTTACACAACCAACCAACCGTAAACAAATGAAAGAGAAAAAAATTGGGAAAAAGATGATTTTTTATGAGAGTGACCTCTTGATTTTAATTAATTACTCAGTTAATAATTGGAATTTTGAAATTCTGAAGCTCAGGTGCATCAGGAGAGATATTGGGCTACTCTCAAAAAAATTTTGAGCTTTGTACGTGCTGTAGATTTTGCTAGCAATCGCAGACACACACACAGACACACACACAGACAGAGCGTTTTGTTCTTTTATTAGTATAGATATTATTATACTGGAAAGGACATTCAAAAAATATTTTCTTTTGTAATTTATTATTTATTAACATTGTCCAAAAAATTAGAAAAAGGGAACTAAAATTTCCATTCAAATTAAGTTTAAATTGTGTAGTTGTTTCATAATTTTTAAAATATATATTTTACTTTCTGTTGTTGAAGATACTTAAACTAGTTTGAAACTATATAGATTTCTTTAATTACGGACTTTTATTATCTCTGATTTCTTTATAATTATTCTTACTTTAAATAGTTGCATATTTTTTAAATTAAACAACGTGAAGATTATTTTAAAATTATTAGTATATTACATTTGACTTAATGCACCTTTCACTGCTAAAATCCTTCTATTGTAAAAAAAAAAAAAAAAAAAAAAAAAAAAAATACTAGCCTTAAACAAATCTCCAAGAATGACTCCTGGAATGATGCTGATATGTAAGGTTTCCGGAAATAACACGTCCGGGTGGCCCAAACCTTCATGAGTTGAATAGGCGAATCAGGAAAGGGCTCCGTCTATGCTTCGACCAATGAGGAGAGGGATGAATTCCAAAATTGAGTGTACACTGTTAAAAATCTGCTGCATTTTGTTGCAAGGCCTTCCATCGCTAATTTATAATATCTCTATTCCAACCAATAAGAAAGCTCCATTTCACGGCCAAGTAACCGTTTTCTCTACACGCACGGGAGTCCGCTGCAAAAAAATGCAGCAGATTTTTAACAGTGGATAGAAAATAAGGCATCGCGAAGCGATTCCATGGGGTATTGGCGAGCGCAGCAAACAAAGGTAGCCTAGAACTTGGAATCGCGAGGTGATTAAGCGGAGGGCTGGCGAGCGTAGCGAGCAGGGGGGCGGAGCCCTCCTTGTTACATATAAAAAAATAATAATTACTTCGTAACAACATTAAATTAAGTAAATTACAATGATTCATATCTATTTTATTTTCTCTATTGTAGCATTTAATATTTTATAATAATGATGTGTGTATATATATACATATATATACAGAGTGTCCGAAAAATCTGGAAACGGTCGAATAACTCGAGAAATACATATGAGATTGAAAAACGTAAATATACGTGTTAAATATTTTTAAATAAGCTACTCAGTGATATCAAATTTGACCTTCGTAACCGAATCCCTGAGGGTCAGAGGGGGTCCAACTTTGAAATCTTAAATTATAACCCCCATTTTTTATTGCAGATTCGGTTTCTACTTACAAAAATAGGCAACTTTTGTATTTGATGTTTATTTCGAATCCTGGTTTATCACTGTGTAATCGAGCATAGTAAATCGATACATTTTATGCTTTTCCAACGGGATTTTCCCTAATCGAAACTAATTGGGGAAAATTTATGACATCAAATTCTTCGTCTTTTGCAGGAATAGCGTTTCCTGAAAATCACCCGTGCCGATTATTTCGATGGTGCTACACAGTTAAAAATTTGACCCATTTGCTGTAGCGTCACTCCACAGCTTTTATAGAATATCTCTTTCATGACCAATGAGAATGTTTCATAACTCAGTAAAGTACACTGTAAAAAAAAATTTACCCTTTTGCTGCATCGTCACTCCACTGCTTTTATAGAAAATGATTGCTTTACTGTGTTATGGAGCATTCTCATTGGTCACATAAGAGATATTCTATAATAGCTGTGGAGTGACGCTGCAGCAAATGAGTCAAATTTTTAACAGTGTAGCACTATTGAAATAATCGCCACGGGTGATTATCAGGAAATGCTATTCCTACAAAACACGAGGAATTTGACGTCAAAAATTCTGCCCAATCAGTTTCGATTAGGGAAAATCCCGTTGGAAAAGCCGAAATATGTATCGATTTAATATGCTCAATTACACCGTGATAAACGAGGATTTGAAATAAACATCAAATACAAAAGTTACGTATTTTTCTCCGTAGAATCCGAATCTGCAATACAAAATGGGGGTTATAATTTAAGATTTCAAAGTTGGACCCCCTCTGACCCCCAGGGGGTCGGTTTCGAAGGTCAAATTTGGTATCACTGAGTAGCTTATTTAAAAATATTTAACACGCATATTTACATTTTTCAATCTCATATGTATTTCTCGAGTTATTCGGCCGTTTCCAGACTTTTCGGACACCCTGTATATGCATTAATTTACAATTTCAAAAAATGTAAAAAAAATAATTTAAAAATAACTTTTGTGCGAAATATATATTATAAAACGCGTAATATAGATGCATTAAATCAGATTATGCATCATGATGAGAAGAGTCAGAATGATAATTAATTCAACAGTTGCTGAAATAACCATGTAAATTCAAATACAATGTCAAATTTAGAGAACATTAATCAATGATTCTGGATAAATGACATAGTCTGCAATATTAGAATTATACGCTGTGAAGGGAATAATGCCGACAAAACATTTCACATAGTTCCAAAGGGAAAATGTTAGCCTACGTGACAAATTTCGGTTACATGAATTTTGCACTCGATTTCAGCTTATGTAACTATTCCTATAATAAATAATGATAGCGATATTTATCACAGCTTTCTAACAAATAGTTATTGAGATACTGTAAATTCAATTCACATAGCTTACATTTTCAAAGCGTGCTCAATAAATTGATGTAAATACTTAGATGTTGTGTAATATAATCATGATTATATATTTTTATAGTGTAGGAGCTCTGAAAAATCATTAGCTGCTTCAAAAACGTTCTTTGATCTTATTTATTTGCCTTTAAAGGCGAATTTATTCACTGTCGCTATAATTAAATGCACAAAGTATTTTTCAATAAGGTGGTATACTAGAAAGGGCATTTAAAATATATATTCTTTGGGTAAAAAGCTATTAAATTTATTATCAATGTCTAAAAAATAGAAAAAATAAATAAAAGATTCATTCAAATTAAGTTTAAATTATGTATGTGTTTCATTCAAATATTTAATTATTGCGAAAAGTTAGACAACAATTAATATTAACAGATTTTATTAGTACTTTCCATGGAAGTCCTAAAAAAGTGACTATCCATTGAAAAAATGAAACCAACGAAGATAAAAATATTTTGAAGAAAATTATCACACTCTGTCTCTCTTGCTATAAAAATTCAGCAGGAATTTTTTTAATATATCGCCATAACATGTTATACAAAAATGTCAAATTACCCTAATAAATAGAGCAAACCTAATTATTCTTTATTCTATTAATTATCACAGATTTTTAATACACACATATATAAGTATTTATAAATTTATTATGGTATTGTTTTGAATTGTTTTTTGATGGCTGATTATATGTATGAGTAATATAGGACTGTGGGTGTTGCTCTCGTAGTCAATCTTTCAAAGGGAACTTAACCAGTATTTACACAAGGATAACCAAGGTGTGAAGAAAAATACGAAAAAACTCCAAACGATTATGTATAATAGGGTTTAAACCCATCGCCTCTCGTTTACCATCTTCAAGTTCTGATCCTCTCTACCACTGGTGGGACTATCTATTTATGTAATAAATATTTAGGAATTAATTATTTTGAAATGATGCTGTTTTCTAAAGATTATTTAAGCTTTATTTAAAAATTTTTATATAATTCCTACATTCAAAATGACATGATATGCGTCAGGCATTAGACGAAACTACAATTTAACCTTCCTAAGGTATAACAATGTAGCATACACCTAAATTGTTCTAATCTAAGAAGACAAACTGTGTAACATTATATTCCATAGATTTTTTTTCGCATTTTATCTAATATTAGTAAGTAATTTACTGATTAAGTTATCGAATTGTTCTTTTTATTGCATTTTTTTAACCATTTAATATTGTCTTGTAGCAGCATTTTCATATTTGAAACGGCCCAAAAAGAGCTGAACACCCTGGGACGGTTAAGTAAAGTATTTAATAAAATATATATTATAAATGTATTTCAACTGACGAATCTTACAAACAAAATTTACATTTAATTACTCATTTTTTAAACAGTTATCGATTTAGGAACAAAATATGTTTTTAAAATTTTAATTATTTTTAATTATTTGTGATCAAGAAAATTTATTGATTTGTGAACATTTATATTAACAGCTTTTCAGTTTATGCTGTCGAAACACTCACACACACACGGACGATTCCCAAAATGCCAATTTTCAAGGGATTTTCAAGTGATAATTTTCATGCGAATATCCAAAAGGAAGTAATATAACTCGAATAATTACTATCCCTGCATAACAGCTAGTCCATATAACAACTCATTCAGGTCACACATGGTTACAAGAGTCACAGTCACTACGGTGAAACAAAATAATAGGAAATTTCATACGTCTCCTTTATGAGTCTCAAATGATTGCTTTATGTGACTCCACTGTTAGATCACTGCGACTGCTGCTTTGTGACGAGTCACTAGGTGACTTTAAAGTGTCGTTTTATTGAGACTCTCATGTGACTGTCATTTGGAGGCTCAATTTCAAAGTCATTGTGATTGTTGCATTATGATAAATCACCAAAAAAATGTCCCATTAAAGTCACATGGTGAGTTTTTATAGTGGTTACTTCACAGTAGGGTCTCTGTTACCATTTGACAAAGTCTTGTGACAGAGAGTCGCCATGTGACTTTAATGTGTCATTATTTGGCTATTTATAATAGTACAACATTCACAATGACTTTGAAATTGAGCCTCCAAATGACAGTCACATGAGATTCTCAATAAGACGACACTGTACAGTCGCCTGGTGACTCGTCAAAAAGCAGCAATCGCAGTGACCTGACAGTGGAGTCACATATAGTAGTCATTTGAGACATAAAACAGACTCATGAATTTCCTATTTTTTGTTTCGCCGTAGTGACTGTGACCCTTGTGACCACGTGCGACCTGAATGAGATGTTATATGGACTAGCTGTTATGCAGGGATAGTAATTATTCAAATTACCGTATTTACTCGTGTATAAGGCGCACCCCTACATTACAAGTAAAAATGGCAATTTCTTAAAATCTCGTATATAAGGCGCACCATAAATTTGATACGCTAATGAAGAACGACCAAATGAATTTCAGTTAAAAAAAAAAAAAAAAAAAAAAAAAAAAAGGTTGAAACAAACATTACACCAGACCAGAAAACAGAACGAAAATGTATTTTTAGACTTCGGATTGTAAGAGAATGACGGGAAGTAGGAATGAGTGACGGTATAGAGAATTGCTAATTAGCGTTTAGATAATGTCATTAGCTCTGTTGTATAAAAAACTGCAAGGAAAGAAAAAATGTGCAGTAATACTTCAATTAAGTAACATTTTCTTAGTTTTAATATCTTCTTTGAATAATTTCTTGCTTCATATGTATATTGTTCGACTGCATCCAAAAGTAAAAAAATATTCCATGTATAAGGCGCACCTAGGAGTTTTACTCTAATTTTTTGGAAAAAAGTGCGCCTTATACACGAGTAAATACGGTATATTACTTCCTGTTGAATGTTAGCGTGAAAATCATCGCTTGAAAATCCCTTAGTCCTTAAATTTTTTACACCAGTGTATATGTCTATATACACCCATTTTTTATTGCAGATTCGGATTCTACGGACAAAAATACGTAACTTTTGTATTTGATGTTTATTTCGAATCCTCGTTTATCACGGTGTAATTGAGCATATTAAATCGATACATATTTCAGTTTTTCCAACCAGATTTTGCCTAACTGGCCAGAATTTTGACGTCAAATTCCTCGTCTTTTGCAGGAATAGTGGATTCTTGAAAATCACCCGTGACGATTATTTCGATAATGCTACATTGTTAACAATAGACCCATTTGCTGTAGCGTCACTCCACAGCTTTTATAGAATATATCTTTTATGACAAATGAGAATGCTCCATAACACAGTAAAGTAACCGTTTTTAAAAAAAGCGGTTAAAATATTTAACACGTATATTTTCGTTTTTCAATCTCATATGAATTTCTCGAGTTATTCGACCGTTTCCAGATTTTTCGGACACCCTGTATATATGTGTAATATTTCCCTTTTTATAATTGATCCTTCTTGTTCTAATACATTCTTTGTGCATCTTTTTTGTGTGCTAAAATTTCTGTATTAAATATACTTTATACTATCTAAAGTATCTGGCGTTGCCCAGAATAATAAAAAAAAAGAGATTTGTTTTGAAAAGTCATTTTTAACCTCTTCAGACCTGACACACTTTAAGCCACCATAAAAATTATTTCGCAGTTTGGTCCATCTATTTTTACGTATAGAAACATAATTTTGTAATAAAAATAAAATAATTATTATTAGTTTCAATTTACTAGCAGGTACACATATGTGCACTTCAGGTCCATACTGCAAAAAAACATTCCATTAAAAAAACTAGTTGGATGTGTCAATCCCAAAACTTTCTTCTATCTCATAAGTACATTTTAATAATAATAAAAAAAAAAAAAAAAAAAAAAAAAAAACGTGGTGACCCCAAAGTTATCCACTATCGAATTTCCTCGAACATTTGACCTAGTCTAATGAGATTCTGGTATCCGAAAAGCCTAAAACGCAAAATTTAATTAATATTCTGAGAAAATGAGCTTAGTAGTGCCTCATGTTGGGTAATTTATACTAAAACCTGATAAGCATCTATTTATGTCAAAACCTAACAGAATCTGAAACTTGATGGAATTTCGTCCATTAGTTCTTGAGATATAGTTATGACAGAAAAATTGCAAAACGTAGCACAGCAACACCATATCTTGGACAATTTATGCCAAAACGTAAAAAAGCGTCTAATTATGTTATGGTGTAAAATAATCTGAAGTTTGATGAAATTCTGTGCATTAGTTCTTGAGATATAGCTAGTTTAAAAAAAACCGTGTAAAATATAGCACAGCAGCACCATCAGTTGAAGTTTTTATAACAAAACGTAATCATCGTGTAATTATGTTATATGTCATTTTGTAACAAAATCTGAAGTTTGATGAAATACTGTGGGTTGGTTGTTGAGATATAGCTATCGGAAAAATCGTGCAAAATGCAGCATAGCTGCACCACCTGTTGCAAGGTTAATACCAAAATGCAACCAGCGTCTAATTATGTTATATATTCTAGTGTGACAGAATCTAAAATTTGATGAAGTTTTCTGGATTAGTTCTTGAGATATAGCCATCGCAAAAATCGTGCAAAATGTAGCATAGCAGCGCCACCTATAGGGCAGTTCACACCAAAACCTTATCAGCGGCTATGTATCTCAAGGTATCGCGGATTCTAAAGTTTGGCGAAATTCTGTGCATTAGTTCTTGAGATATAGCTATCATGAAAATCATGAAAAACGTGGCATAGCAGCGCCACCTGCTGGCCAATTTACACCAAAACGTAATCAGCGTCTATGTATATCAAGGGGTCACAGAATCTGAAGTTTGGTGAAATTCTGTGCATTAGTTCTTGAGATATAGCAATCTTGAAAATCATGAAAAACGTAGTATAGCAGCGCCACCTGCTGGCCAATTTTCACCAAAAACCAATAGGCACTAATTCATATCAAGGTCTAACTGAATATAAAATTTTATTAAATTTCGAGCATTAGTTTTTGAGATAGAGAGCCCACAAATATTTTGTCACATACAGACAGACACACAGACAGACAGACAGACGGACAGACAGACAGACAGACAGACAGACGGACAGACTCACAGACAGACATTTTCTAAAAATAGTCAAAACGTGTTCAGGACCTTCTAAAACGTACAAATCCGTCGAAAACCGGAAGTCGAAAATTTTCATGAATCCAATACTTTCTTCTTGTAAAGATAGAAGAAAGTAAAAATATTTAAAGAAGGAATTGGTGGACAATTGATGCATACAAGCTTATTTTACATGCTATTTTCGGAAGAATTTCGGCTGTTTTGCTTGATACAGAAATATATATTGCATTTTCTACAAATAACTCTTGTTCTTGATTTGCAGCTTTCATACTTACATTTTGAAGAAAAGTTATCATTTGTTGAGTGAGGAAAATGCAAATCTTGTCATATCTAATATATTAAATAGGCTGCTGAATCCCTTACGTTGTGTTCGCTGTGGTTTATTTTGCGAATCGTCTTCAGAATCATTTTTAGATGAATAAATTTTGCGTGGTCACCCTGGTCATCATTCTTTACTTACTTTGCCCTCATATTTCATCAGTACTTTTGCAATCTCTAAAAACACCCTAAGAGAGACAATTTGATTTTTCGATGAGCTTCAACTGTTTTGCAATTTCTGAAATACATTATCTAACATATGAAAATAACCAAATGTATAAAATGTAGAAAAACTCTTGTTGACTACTTTTTTATGCGAATGGCACAACGGTAGAAAGCTAAACACTTATCGTTTAAATCTGTACCACCCATACACGTATTGTATGTATTCACAATTTCAGGTTGTATTACATTATTTTTACAGTTTTGATAACCCCTAACATAACTGCTCTCGGGATCTCTATCTATGCATGTCGAAAGCAAAATTACACAACGTTACAGTTGTTATCTTTCCATTTTAATATGCACATATGCTTCCCTTCACTTAGTCTCTCATACCAATCTCCGCGTTATAAATCTTGATCATTCTTGACTTTTTTATCTGCTCTTTCAAGTTTTTTGTTCATAATCATTTTCACTCCAGTTTGGTAGATATTGTTAACACTAGAACGCCCGGAAATTCTACTCAAGTTTGAAAATAATATTTCTCACCAGAATTTTTATTCAAAATTATTTAATTGATTTATTTAACGTAAATTTGCGTGGATTACATTTAAATTATTTCAAGAAAATTTTTCTGGTTCGAATTGAAATTTAGTTACATGATTGGAGTCGAATCGACTCCATCCGGGCGTTCTAGTGTTAATCAATAAAAAGTCGGCACATTTTACACTAGTAAAAAAACTGTACGTGAAAATCACCCGTGTGTTTTCTTTTGGTATAAATTTAACAACGATTTGAAAATGCCTGTACGTAGACCTAACCATAATTATTTTGAATAATCAGCTGGTACAATTCATTTGCTATGAGACATTTGACCGTCAGGGGTAAGGCCATCCCTGTCGAATAAAATATTTTTTTTTAATCCAAACGAATTAGATTTTAACGGCACATACTGTCTAAATCCACAACTTCAAGCAAATGAGATCTAGTGATCTCTGTTCATCTAGAGATAAATGTTTTGGCCGGGGCAGGGACTAACATTTAATTCTTACTGCATACAAGATAAGATTTACTTTCCATAATTTGTCTTCTGCATAATGATAAATTTATTTATCTGCAAAATTAAGAAATTTTATAATTTCAAAAAATCGGTCACTTTACACAATAGCTGCAATTCTAAGCACTGACAACTCTTTTTGCTTGTAGAACCTTGCCTGGAGATATTTTAAAGTACCCATGAGTATGTGTACGCATGCGACTTTTATAATTTCATATTTAGATGCATTTATTGAGCGATGGCTGCGTGTTTGACCGGAATATAAATTGGTTTCATATGAAACATTTCCCCAAAAATCTTCATTTAACTAATCTAGAAATGATTCAAAAGGATTTACAATGATTGAATCCGCTTTTAGATAATCCTCATCAATCAATGGTCCGCGGTATAACATTATAAGAAAAAAGTTTAAATAAATATTTGGGAAAGATAAGGTTTTATTCTCAGTATTAGTATACTAGTTTGCTGTAACATAAGTTTTAAAAATGTACTTATTTTCAGCTTTCCATAACAAAGGACTTTTAGGTTAAACTTTATTGCTACATCGATTCGGGATAGGAACTGGAGCAATATTCTCATTGGTTATACCTGTGTCATTTAAATTTTCATTGTCAGAAGACTCACCATCACCTATGGCCTCATCAGTTTATTTATTCTTACAAAGATATAATAATTATGATTTTTAAAAATTAATGTTTGGTTTCAAACATCAACCAAATGAATTCTTATTTATAATTAAGTATATTTTTTGAATCATTCAATAACTTTAGCACAGCACCAATTAGATATCATACAGTACAAATTTTTTAGTGAGATGACTTCCTTCCAAAAACACAGAATTGAAGACGGAGGTGCACACATTTGCACCTTACAAATTACATCTAATTTAAATTGATATCATGATCTAGCTAAAAAAATAAATGATTTATGTAAAAATAAAGAGTTTATAAGCATTCTTAAAAATTATTGTGAATAAATATTAATTTTATAATAGTAGAAATGTACTTACGTTTTCGAAGTCTTATATTTTTCGCCATTGCTCGTTTATTTCATCCAAAATCATATGAATTAAGACTGCTAGCGCTATTTCTTATTGAAACTAGAAAAGGCTAACATACACAAATACCATACTCTCGTCAAAAAAAATAATTTTAAATATTAAGTGAGATACGCAGTTGAAACCAAAGGTACACAAATGTGCACCTTGGGTCTGAAGAGGTTAAAAGGGGAAAGGTTTTTTTCATCATTTTTCCCCTCTTTCAAAAATGAAACAGTTACTGTGTGACGGCCCCGGCTAGACCAGCACGTGCAAATGAAGACATACTCGTAAATTTAGCACTAAAACACTTTTATTTTAGCTTTAATTGTACTGTGGAAGTGGAGCTAGATTCGAAAACTTAGAAGTGACTTCCCTAACTACTATAAAGAAGGACGATTTTTTGCTCATTGATTTCCTTCAAATACTTCTACGGTACTTTCCTTCGCCTGCTGCAAAACGTGATTGACTCTTCAAGCTATCTTTAGAATGACAGTCTGTGGCTGTTATTGATCTCTTTACATACAAATATAAATAAAATTTAAATTTACTTCTAAAATATCTTATCACGGTTCTAATTACTCTTTACTTTTTCTCTGAACTCCACGTTCACTACTACCAAAGTGGTTCAAAACGCCTGTGTTAAGGACACCCAAGGGCGAGAACGACCACAATCTCTGCCTTGCACACGCACTCACAGCTTTTACACTTTACAGACTGAAGAGACTGGGGTAGAAATTTGCATAAATGTTGCAAAACACAGCTAACTGTAGGCCCGGAGTGCCACACATGCTTCGGAAAGTTAAAGTTGCATAAAGTACAGATGCGCCACAAATGTTAGATCAATAACATCACGAACTGACTCAAAATACAAGACTGCTTTTCTTAAAAAGTGGTACGCCCTTTTAAATGTACAGGAAATATTTACATTAGACTACCAGAAAAAAATCATTCGAAAATTAATGGCCTTGAAAGTAGTTAAATTGTAACATGGATATAAGAAAATCTTTGACTTTGGAGAAAATAAAATAAAATAAAAGTATTTAAATTAAAAAAAACTGTAACAATAAAAAATATATTACGGTCAAACCTCGTTAACATGAACACGCTTTACGCGAATTACTTTTACCATGAATTGTTTTCACAGTCCCCTATAAAAATGAATACAAAGTATTGATACTGATAACATGAATTACTGTTAAAATGAACACCATTTGATTCCCCATGAGGTTCATGTTAACGAGGTTCAGCTGTATTTAGTTATAAATGTTGCATTTTAGTGAAAATTTAATTAGTTATAAATATTCATCACTTAGATAATAAAAGGCGAAATTTCTTGCTCGTTTATCGAATAAAAATTTATTCGAGATATATAACTACTGCATTAACTTACAAATTCAAACTACATTGGAAACACACACACACTGAAAGAGAAACTAAATAAATAAATAAATATTTTCCTTTAGATAACTATTTTTATATTGCCTTAAACCGCTATAAAAATAGTATTTTTTTGTTCTTTAATAATATCTAAGATCTTTGTAGCATAACAATATTTCACTCTCTTCATGTCTCACTCATTTTATAGTGTCGTAAAAGCTATATTACCTTCACGCTTACAAAACCATAAGCATGTTAATGGAAAGATATTTTTGTCATTAACTTTAAACGCATTCGATATCGTTAAGAATTGTGTGCCTAATGTAAGAAAATGTTCCATCTAACAATAAATCCTTGCAAAGCATATCTGAATGGTAAATCTATTTTAAATGTGGTGCTTAAGTATGTTTAATAGAAATACATAGATTTATATTCCTGCATTAAATAAAACTGAAAAATCGTATGAAAATTTTGAAATAAAGTTCTACACTGGAACGTTACGGAAATGTTCAAACTAGTAATTTAATAAGACGCACTTACGAAAGTCCTTAAGGTCAATAAAGTCAGTAATCGCTGTACATACTTCAGATGATATTAGACAATTTTTACATTATATAATTCTAGTTTTAGATGTGTTTCCAGAAATGGAAGCCAAGAAGAATTTAATGTAAAGTATTTGAAAGAATATTCACAAGAAACTATTGGATGTGATTCCTTTATTGATGTATTAATATTTACGAAGAATTCTTTTTTCTTTTGAAAATTAATGACCCTTCTATCGTTGTGTTGCATATCTACAACCAAAAGCCAATTCTACTTATAAACTTAGCTGAATTATATAGTTTTATTTATTGCTGTTATCAGGACTCATCAGTTATTATACTTTTTTTTTCATAGAAATTAATCATACGGCGATACTCTGTTAATTTTCTATGCTTAAGTTTTATTTATCATTTTTGCACTTTCTTATAGATAACACTATAATATAATAGTATATAAGAAAAAAAATTGAATACTAAAAACATTAGAGAAGTCAAAATTAAATATTTGCAAATGTAAATTCGTATGCTTTGCAATTATCAAGTCGAAAATTTAAAATATTTATAAATTACTCCTTTTAATTTCAATTTAAATACCATTTTGTAAATATATTTTTTTATGTTCTATTTTTTATTTACATGTCTAAAATAATGTATTTTAAAATCTAGAAAATCTTTCATAAATCAGAGTAGTGGAAGCAAAAGTTAGTTTACAGTTAAAGAGTCAGCTGATTCACCGATGTATGGAAAATTATTTTGCATTCATGAGACGCTTGACTCTTATATATATGGTTATTTTTAGGTAGATTTCGTATGAAATACTACCTATTGCGGTCGCACCAATGTTGGAATTTCTGAAAAAAATTGGCAGATCTACGCCGATCATGATCTCCAGACCCCAAAACTACCATCAGTAAAAAAAGTTTATCTATCCATCTATCTATCTATCTATCTATCTATTAATCCATATATATATCGCTTTCTTATGGATACGATAACTTCTATAGTTCTGCTCCAATCCTTTCCAAACTGATACATAAAATCAAGGGTTATAAAATCTGGGCTAAGTTCGCAATTGGGCAAAATCGGTCCAAGGGGATGGAAATAGGGAGGGTTTTTGTGAAAACCGAAAAAACGCCAAAACTTCTTGATTAAAATAGTTATCGAAACGGTTTAAAGTTTATATTACTTCTTAAAAATGAGCCAAAAGTTTATGAATGACAGATTTTTTATAAATTTAGAAATGGGTTCAAGGGGGGAAAACAGGTTTTTTTGGGAGAAACAAAATCATAACTTCGTCAATTTTCAAGATAGCAAATCCAAATAAATTTTGTATAAATGATCTTAACATTATCATAAACTTCTGTATTTAAAAGTTTTTGATAGAACTGTTTCTTACCTTAAAAAAAAAATCTGAAATCAATTTGTGAAAGCTGCATAACTGTAATAGCGGACAATAACCATTATTAACATTTTTTTTCGTTCAAAATCGCAAGCTCTATTTTATACCTTCTGGGGCTAATGAGTCTTACACACGATTATATTTATGCAACTACTAAATTAATATTTTATTTGCATTACATAAATTATATTCATGAAGTATTTACTTACAATCTGTTCAGTATTTCTGATAGTTGTGGACCGAATCTCGAAATTTTCTTAACGTTGCACAGCAGTGTATATATTTATATGTATAACATGCTTGTTAAACATTAAAAAAAAGTCGAAACAGTGAATTTGGAATTTCTGGAACTGCAATATTAAACTGAATATTAAACTGAATATTAAGCTGCAATCATTCAAAAATTAAACAATATTGTTAACACCATTTTGTGATTATTGCATCATTTGAATGATGCCAGTTGAATAAAAAAAGTAAAGTCAAATGTGGAAGTTATACTCTATATGGCCAATGATGACTGGCCATTTGCGATTTTAGACATTTTGTAAAAAAAATATCTGGAAAAATACATGAGAAATTATCATGTAAGTACAATTGTAAAAGTCATAAATTTCTGTCAAGATTTTTTTCCAGAAACTACATAGGGGAACGTCAAAAAATTAAAAAATAATGAATATATTTTGGATAACCCGGTCAAAAATATCTAAATCGCTCAAACTGTAGATTATGATTAAGTCGCTTATTGTAATAAACTGTGTTCATTATTATGTCAAAAGCATGTATACTCGTAGAGAAATTAAGGTTTTTATAAAAACAGTCCCAAATTTTTCCAAGCTTTTTGCTTATAATTTGTTGAGTTCTTAATATAAAATAATATTCTTTTCTCAAAGTATGACAAACAGCATTACACACAATACCCTGTAATCAGAATTAAAAAAGAATGAAAATTGTATGAAAAATGAGTAGGTTTACTAAATAATTTTTTTACTGCGCATGCGTCAACGATATCAAAATTTAACTTGCACATTGTGTTATCTAAGTGTATAGGGTAACTTCTGTGAATGTCTCAAAGACATAGTTTGAAAATTCTGAAAATATTCGTTAATAGATTAAGTGAAATTCCGTTATTCCCAAAATAAAGCAAAAAGATGAGGGGTTGCATCCATATATCCATTGATTAGTGGCAATATAGAATACACAATATCGAATGTATTACAAAATTTTAGACACTCCCTTTTTTGAGGGGGGGGGGACAGCCGATTTCGAATTTATTCTGTAGACGGCCACTTTCAGAATTTTCCAGCTATGTTTTTGAGATGTTTACAAAAGTTGCTCTATACATTTAGCTAATACTATATGCAAATTAAATTTTGGTATCATTGACGCATGCGCAGTGAAAATTTATTTAGTAAACCTGCTCATTTTTCTTAAAATTTGTATTTTTTTTTTTAAATTTTGATTATATTTATATTATATGTACTCCTCTTATAAGCTAGTGCTGTGCATCTTTAAAATTTTTTATCAATGTGCTTTTTTTTAACTTATATATTTTTTAATATATTTCTTCCATTTTTCCCTTCCTAATTTTCTGGAATGTGGAACCTTCTGCATTTTAGTGTGTTGTGTAATATTGTTTTTAGAATAACCAATATACTATATCTATTTAAATTATTTTGTATTACTAATTCACTTTTTAAAACGACACAAAAAAATTTCACCAAATCAATGCAACTATGAAACACAACGAAAAACTATTTTTTCTCTTTACTTTTAACACATCATATCAAGTAAGATACCAATTTGGTATATTACCTAAATTCACACTTCTTCGCTTCCATCATATATATATATATATATATATATATATATACCGGGTGTCGAAAAAATGACTGATGGACTTTAAAATTCAATAACTTGCAAATGGTGACAGCTATTTAAATTTTTTTGCAGGAGGGTTATATATCATGTCAGGAGTTTTTTTTACCGTATATTTTTATTTTAGTTCGCATCTCAAAAAATAGGTGGCGCTGACGGCGATTGAAGGCCAGATGATCAGTGCTGAGTGAAGCGTCGACCTGGCCTTCAATCGCCATCAGCGCCACCTATTGTTTGAGATGCGAACTAAAATAAAAAATTACTGTAAAAAAACTTCGAGCATTATACATAACCCTCCTGCAAAAATTTTTTAAATAGCTGTCACCGTTTGCAAGTTATTGCATTTTAAAATCCATCAGTCATTTTTGGGACAACCAGTAAATATATATATATATATATATATATATATATACACTATATTGCCATTGATTATGGGACACTTGCGATTTTAGACATTTTACTAAATATCTAGAAAAATACATGAGGAATCATCTCGAAACTCTTAGTGTATAAATATAATAGTATAAGTCATACACCTCCGTGAAGATTTTTTCCCGAAACTCCAAAGGGAACCGTCAACAAATTAAAAAAGAATGAATATCTTTTGAATAACCCTGTCAAAACTAATGTAGCAAAAGCGCTCAAACTCTAGATTATGATTGAATGCCTTGTTGTAATACGCCTTGCTCATTCTTATGCAAATAGCATGCATACTCGCAGAGTAATTAAGGTTTTTATAAAAATGGTCCCAAATTTTTAAACGTTTTTTCCTTATAATTTTCAGAGTTCTTAATATAAAATAATATTTTTTTCAGAAAATATGACAAACAACATTGCACACAGTACCTTGTAATCAGAATTAAAAAATAATGAAAATTGTATAAAAAATGAGTTGGTTTTCTAAATAATTTTTTACTGCGCATGCGTCAACGATATCAAAATTTCATTTGCATATTATGTTAGCTAAATGTATAGAGCAACTTTTGTGAAATTCACAAAATCATAACTTGAAAATTCTGACAATAATCGTCAATTGAATAAGTCGAAAATCCGTTATTCTCAAAATGAAGCAAAAACAAGAGGGGTTGTATCCATATATTCAATGATTAGTGTCAATATAGAATACACAATATGGGATGTACTACTGCATTTGGATAAAATCCCTCATTTTTTTTGCTTCATTTTGGAAACAACGGATTTTTCCCTTTTTCTATAGACGATTACTTTCAGAATTTTCAAGCTATGATTTTGAGACTTTTACAAAAGTTGCTCTATACATTTAGCTAACATAATATGCAAATGAAAATTTGATATCTTTGACGCATGCGCAGTAAAAAATTATATAGTAAACCTACTGATTGTTCATACAATTTTTATTATTTTTTAATTCTGATTACAGGGTACTGTATGCAATGTTGTTTGACATATTTTCTGAAAAAAATATTATTTTATATTAAGAACTCTGAAAATTATAATGGAAAAACTTGGAAAAATTTGGGACCATTTTTATAAAAACCTTAATTACTCTGCGAGTGTGCATGCTATTTGCATAAAAATGAACACAGTGTATTACAATAAGGCATTCAATCATAATCTAGAGTTTGAGCCCTTTTGCTACATTAGTTTTGATAAGGTTATTCAAAAGATATTCATTCTTTTTTAATTTGTTGACGGTCCCCTATGGCGTTTCGGTAAAAAATCTTCACGGAGATGTATGACGTATACTATTATATTTATACACTAAGAGTTTCGAGATGATTCCTCATGTATTTTTCTAGATATTTAGTAAAATGTCTAAAATCGCAAGTGTCCCATAATCAATGGCAATATAGGGTATATATATATATATATATATATGTAAATATATATACATATATATATATTTCTAACTCACCAATATCATTATGTTGACGGTTTTTATAAATAAAAATATGCTTAAATACTTCATAATTTATAAACTAATCCTGAGTTCAATACTTTCAAGAAATGTAAACGCTTTCAAACACAAAAGTAAATTCTGAAAAAAACCCCACATTTTAACTGAAAACTACAATGCAACTTCCAAAGAGCATGTATCAAAAAGATCAAATTATTATTTTGCATTTTAAGTAGCATTGTATATAAGAACTTTTTGAAGTCCAACGAATTGTTGAAATCTATATTTTGTTTTTAAATAAAATATTTCATTGAAGTTAATGATACATTATTATTGTTTAGTGCATATTTTTTTTCTAAAATGTATGTAAAATGTAAGTTGAAATTCTGAAATCGAACGCACATTTAATATAAATTGTGTTGTTAAATATCGAAATTCATAAATTTAAGTTTAAAAGCAACATTAATCTAAACATAAATATGAGAATTTAAATTTTAATAAAACGGCATACAAATATTTTATTTTTGGTTCAGTATTAAATTAAATTAATAAATGAATTGTTCGCATAAAAGCATGCGCATATGATTCATTGCATAAAAATCTTTTGAATATATATGAATGTGATATTCATATAACAACAATGTTAATAATTCATGTAATAATAAATGTTAAAACCTTTTATTTTAAACCTTTTCATGCTACATTCAATTTCTTTCAATAAATGGGAATGAATATTTCGACAGTAATACCGTTAAAACTTTAATATATTAACGTTCAACATTCTTTGAAATTTCTGTAAATCTAGTGTTTGAGCCTATTTATATATATTGAATATATATGTCATATTGAAAATATGACGGGTAATTTTAGAGAATGTGAAAACGCTTTTAGTTTTTTAAGTTTTTCTATATTAAAACTTTGTATTAATTTTATTTTATCATTGAATCATTAGAAATATCTTTTACAGAAATTTGCATTTTATAAATGATATAAAGAGAGTATAATCATGATGGTAGATGTTTACTTTTAATACTTCATCTAGTTGAAAGGGTCTGTAAAATGTTTAGCGATTAATTTTAAGATTTTTTAATCTAATTAAATGAAAATTATTTACATTTATATATCTTACATTTGCTAGTACTTATTTCTCTAAGTCTATTATATAACTTTTACTAAATACTGGGGGGAAGGTATGAGTATACCTTCGCCCCACTTTTTTTTTGTTGGAAAATATAATTTTTTATGAAACACATATGTTGTAAATTAAAACCGAGAATATAACTATAGATTTTAATAATTTTTAATGGACTTTTAATTAGCTTTTCAGATTTAGGCAACATTTAGTCAAATTTTTGAAAAGAATTGGGTTTATACCAAACCTTTTGTAAAACAATATATTCAACATATTTTACTTTTTTTTCTTAACAATATATTAGCAATGCACTTACCTGTGTTATGGAGGAAATCATTTGCAACATCTCTTACATTTACTAAAATGTACCAAATTTTCTATACAAATAATATTTTTTTGAATAACAAATTTTAAAATATATTTGTTAAATTAATATTAGATAAGCTGGGGTGGTCTTGAAAGTGGGCCATAGGCCCTTTTATTAAAAAAAAGCAGCGTCAATATAGTTCAACATATTAGGCTTTAATTTAAAATACGATAAGTACTTTTATTAAACAATCATTTTTTTAAAGACTAGTCATAAACATACATTCTTATTCTTAAGTATCGATACATATTTACTATGGGTGAGGTGTAACTGGACCATGTAGGATATAATTAACCAATAAATTATAAATAAATTTTAAGAGTTTCTCTTACTACAGGAAATTAACTTATCTACTATTTCTTGCTTCCAATAAAGGAAATTATACATATGATATAATATTAGTATCACATTATAAAATTTGAAAAAATCATGTCAGCGGATATTAAACAAAATTACATCTTGTTAGCAAAATTTTCCTTTACACCGTACATTAATTGATATATAATTTGCAGAATCTACTTGACTTGTTTCTTAAAAAACAGTTCTTTACACGTATCTAAACAGGACCTAATGCCCCATATTGAAAGAAAAATGCGGGAAAAAAATAGCCAAGATGTGCTTAATGCATGGTCCAGTTGCCTCTTCTTTATGTTGCAACTAGATCCACGAAAACAGAGATATGAAATATATTTTTATTCTTAAACATTAAATTGTAATTTTGAAAATATTTGTCTACAGAAATGTGAACCTATCTTAACGCATTCACAAAGGTTCGGACATTGATTAAATTGAACATTAACTATTGGAAACTAAATTGACAGAATATCCAGATTGACACTGAAAAATCATGGCCTAGTTACTTCATGTAACTTTATACAAACTTTCAAGAAATATTTTGCTTCAGTACATACCAATAGATGAGTAGTTATTTTAATATCTTATAATTTTTAGTTTAATATCTTAAAAAAATTAAGAAATTATTTTTCTTATAACTGTACATAATAAAAAACGCAATTCAAATTTTGACATAGTAAAAAAAAAAAAAAAAAAAAAAAAAAAAAAAAAAAAAAAAAAAAAATGTTAAAAAAAAGTGTACAAAGATAACAACTTTAACATCGATCATATTCGCAACTGTTTATGTATTTGTCTACATATTATATATCTGTGAATTAAAATGAACAGTTTTTCTTTCTGAGATGCTTTAAGGAGTATTTTCCGATTTCAAAAAGTTAATTTCCGGTTTATATTTTGGTTTATAGATAACAACTTTAACATCGATTATATTCGCAACTGTTTATGTATTTGTCTACATATTATATATCTGTGAATTAAAATGAACAGTTTTTCTTTCTGAGATGCTTTAAGGAGTATTTTCCGATTTCAAAAAGTTAATTTCCGGTTTATATTTTGGTTTATAACTTTGTTTGTCCAGGGGGGGGGGGGTACTCCATGCCAGTTATTATTCTGTACTTATTTATTTAATACAAAAAAAAAAAAAGGGTGATCCACCATAAACAGAAAAAAAAAATCTTTTTTATATAGTATTGCATTGTCAGACGAAAAATAAATCTAATGCAACAAGGTTTTTTTTTTTTTTTACACATTTTTAAAATACACCATATCGAGAAAACAGACAAACTGTGTATATACAAATTTATGCATCCATAAAAAGATAAATAATTTCTGAAAAATTTTAATATTCAATTTTTTTTAGAAATAAATTTATTATAATGTATAATATAATATTATAATATGTTATAAGTGTAAGATTTATTTTACATTAAAAAATGCTTTTTTAATATCCAGAGAATTTGTATAAGTAATATTTATTTTAAAAATATTTATAAATGTTCATTTTATATAATCAAATAGATTAATATTCATAGTTTTTTTTTCTTTTTGAAGTGAAAGAATCATCTAGGTAGAAAAAGATATAAATAACTGTACAGATTTTCTAGTTTTATGTTCCATTCAAGACTTCTTTCCTTAATTATTCCAATAAAGTATTGCAAAATTCGTATTTATTGGCATTTACTATACATCAACTTTTGTAAAAATATTAGTATTGACTGTAATTAAAAAACGTTACTTTAACACTTTTTTAGCCAAATGTTTTAATTGGTGATTAACGTTTAGTCTATATAATTTATTCACAAAAGTTCACTGTGAATTCTTGATGAATCACAGAAAGTTTTGAGCACTTATAAGAAAAATGTTGTTTATGTACAGCTAACTTGTAGTTCTAAAGTATTTATTTTAAAATATCAATTTAAATATATATATATATTTAAATACAGCATAGAAATTTTTGGATAAAAAAATCTTTAAACTTTTAGGAAAATATTTTTTTTAAAACCTTTAGAATATTTTACAATTTTATGTGTGAAATATACTTGTAGAACAGAATGATCATCTTTCTAGCATTTCTGGTTTCAATTAAAGAAATTGTGAAACTTGTTTCAGATTTAAAATTTCATAATATACTACGGATTATTCAAATTAAAGATCTTTAACCAATAAATTAAAAATTTATCTCAATTTACGAAATTTAATTTCGAATTCTTCCTTATCAACAAATAATTAAATTTTATAATAAGACTTCTGCGTTGTCTTAATACCTTAGTCTTCCATAGTTCTTAAAATAACCGTATACATAACTCTCAATTGAGCCAATTCATATAAACATGAACGCATTGAAGGGATTAAAAAAGGTTCTTTTTATAAAACTTAGAATAATTCAGAAAGGAAAAAATCATCTCCTGGGAGATAGCGGGGGATTTTATCGACATTCATATAATTATGTTAAATTAGATACTTTATTCACAATAGCTCGTTTTCTGCAGTTCGGTCAGTAAGTCCCAGGTAACACATGACGTTGGAAATAAGTCAGGACTGATGAAAATTGGTTACGTTGTTCTATGTCCGTTGAAAAAAGAATTTTTTATTTCGCAATATTTCAAACTAAAAAATTTGGAAATTAAATCCGCCATAAAATGACTTTTAAAAAACGGTGTATTATGCTTACCATATTTTCGTTATTTTTGCCATCGTTTTAAAAAGGTTTCTTAATCGTTGTCTGTTTTCGCTTGCTCCAGCGCGAAAATATTATTTTTAAAAAATTTAATAGAGAATTTTCCGAGCTGAAAAATTCATTGAAACAACGTTGGATTATCTCTGCTCATTTTGGAATATGCCGCATGCTCGCAATAATGTGAAGTTACATTTCGACTTGTATTCCTGGCACGAAATTAAAATTAAGTACAATATTGCAACACTGAATGATGTTATTGAGGCAATTATTATTGCGTTGAAAATGCAGCTAAATTTACCGTTGGAAACTAATCAAATCTACGAGATATATTTTCGAATGTATAACATGAATGGATAACGTTTATTCAACAACATGCATTGTTGTCTTTTCAAAGATTAAAAAACAAAACTGTGCTTATTGGGATGTCCTCCTGCTGTCAAGAGCTCTCGGGTTCAAACCCAAGAACGGCTAGTTAAAAATTGTATAAAAATTAAATGATAGGCCGATTCAATTTCACTAGAAACGTTATAATTCTTTAGGGTCAGTAAATCATGAGTGAGATATTAATTTTTAAATCTAAATTGAATAATTATGATTAAGAATAAATTTACAGAGTCTTCAAAATTTTTAAAGATGATAATTTACAAAATCTGTTCTAAATTTGCAGAATAACTTTTCTGTTATTAAACAGAATCTCGTTTTTTGTAATCTTTGTTACTTTTCATAACACTTAACATCAGGAAATATCCTTAGATTTTCTGTAATTCCACAGAAAATTATTTATCAGAGAATATTCATATATTGTATCATTTTCTCTAAGCAAAGCAAAATCACATGCAATACTACAATATGGATAGGAGAAATATGCCACAAAATTTATTTTTTAAATCTTGTGATTTCATTAAAATATAAAAATTGGCGCATGTAGAATCTCCGAGGATGTAAAATTTAGTTTGTGAGATACATGAGTGCTTTGTGAGATTTCAAAAGTCGTGGTGCAGATGTTTTAAGAAGAAATACTGCCTAAAACCGAATATTTACATATTGAACGTGCGTGAATAATATGAATAGTTTTTTTAAAAAAAGAAAAACCATGAAATAAGTTAACAGTAACAAAGACAAAATTTAAAATTTCTGTATAAATTATGTAAATATCAGTTATAATATACCGAGCAGAAACACAAAACTCATATTTATATTCTACGAGAATCCGTTTTTATAACACAGCTCTGAAAGATGCATTTTAATAAAGTTACTGACTGTCACGTAACTAAACTTCTTGCAAACACAACATTTTTCATATAACATGTTTTTAACTAGACAAGCTAACGTAAGATTTCTTTTCCTTAGAAAAAAATAATACTCGACTTTTTTTTTTTTTTTTTTTTTTTTTTTTAACACTGTAAAATACTTAGATGTAAAACGTAAATAAAAAAGAGTTTAGAATTATGAAATATTTAAGATTTTATGTTATTGAAATTTTAGACTTTCTCATATAATAGATATTCTTTAATTAATATATTTAATGAGTATACAGATTGATTTTTTTTTTTTTAATTTTGCGATTTAAACAAATACCGTGCATGAAAAATAAAGGGAATTTCTATAGGATATGAGACTTCAATAATTCTAATCTGTATTTATTCTAATCTGTATTATATTTTGTGTTTATTTTCTTATTTAGTGGTATAAAAAAATAGAAAATATTGGAGCATTTGGCGGCCATGAGAATGTAAAATTTAGTTTGTAAGGCAATTGAGTAATTTGTGAGATTTCAAATGCCTAAATGTGAAAGTCTAAGTACTTAAAGTATGTATAAGCTAGATTTAAATTTTGCATTTCCGGCAATTTGAGATTGTTCATGTTCGTTGTCACAGCTTATTTTACAAAGTATATTTAATGCTGTTTTTAAATTATAATTTATCTGAATTTTAAATTGCATTCTTGGGGGGTGTTAATAATTAATGGTTTTCTAGCGTTATAAGTTGATAAACTTTAGAAGCAAAATTTACTAACAATGTTGTATTATACATGTTATTTTATTTTCATATAAACTTAGGATGACAATGGACAAAATAAATTTCTGTACTTAAATGTGTACTTAAAAATATATCATTAATTCAAATGTACGTATATTTCATTTAAAAAATAATTACCGACATAATTTAAATAGATTAAACAAAAGTAATTTTAATAATAACAAACATGGAACATTAAAAAAAATATTTAAAAGTCAGGAAGATTTAGATTAGAAATACATAATCACTATATTTAAACTGGATATAGAATCTGTCCTAGTTCTATTCCACTGGATAATATATTTCTATAAATTTAGTGCGTATGAAGTATCTAAGGCTCTAGCACTCGAGTCTCTTTTACATGGCTCTTTTACATTATGCAAAAAAATAGAATATCTCAAATTATATAAGGGGTTGGGTAAAAAAAAAAAAAAAAAAAAAAAAAAAAAAAAAAAAAAATCTAAATTTGTTTTAATGCTTCTTTTATATACCATTAATGATGTAAAATATAATATAAAATATATGCAATATGTAGCAATTATTGTTTGATAGATTTTGAGATGAAAAAAATCAACTACGATACTTATATACGCTTAAGAATATCGTGAAAAGCAAATTAGTGATATATTTATTTAAAAAGTACCTAAATCTAGAAATGTCTAAAAAAGTTGTTAAAAGTTGATGTTACCAACAAGATTTTTCTTAATATTTTCGACTTTTGCCTTTATTATCTTGCTTCTGTGAACAAAACTACGGGAACTTTAAAATTTAGGAAATATGGATAAACAACTATAGGTCATAGCTATATGTCATAAAAGCAATTTTAAAACTATGTGCATGTAAAGGAAAATAGAAGTGACCTAAAGACGCAGATTTTGTAGGAATGTAGGTGTGAAAATGCAGTGATGGGAAAGCCGGTCGCTGTTGAGTTTGATGTATAAAAGAATTTCCCAGAATTGAATTGTCATTACCTGCACGCATTTTCGGATACAAGCATCGTTACATCAATCAGGAGTTTGCCTAAATTCAGAGCCCGATTAAGATTTTAGGGGGCCCTAGGCCACATTTTTTCGGAGCTCCTTCACACCAAATAGCAGTTAGACCACCCCCCCCCCTCTTGGGAGTATTCGAAGGATTATCATTAGATTCTAATATATTTACCAAGTTAACCCAAAAAAAATTTGTTTTTTGAGAAAATAACAGCCATTTTAAGATTTTTTTTTCGAACTCATTTTATTAAGTGTGTGCCCCTTTTGCAGCGGGCTCAAAGCCACGGCCTAATAGTCCTGTGCGGTTATCAGGTTCTTCTGACATACATTTATTACATATGGATGCGCTAAAAATGGCTCAATAATAATAAAAAATAACACTTTTTTAACAGTTCACGAGCTTTTCAAAACATTATATTCTACTGAGCATAATACTGTTTCTTTCACTGCAGGATTTCTGCAATTTTTTCCATTGTATGTCGAATCATACAATATTCGCTTACGCACAATTGTTGATGATGAAATTCAAATGCTCGGTGATCCGGCAGATTGGTAGCCAGGGATTTTTCACGTATATCATTTTAGCAGCCACTTTTTTTTTTTTTTTTTTTTTTTTTTTTTTTTTTGCGCAGGTATTTTCATTAAAGACCAGTCAATAGAGACCGTACAGGAGATCTGCCTAGCAATATTCATAGTTGTTCCTTAAAATGGTATAACTTATTTTTTTAAAGTCACTGAACCCCAATTTTCAACTTCCAACCAAAATTTTCCCGGACAATCCCTCAAATTTTGGTAAAATGCCCTCCAAAATAAGTTAAATCAATTTTCGTATTGTTTTAGTGAAAAAATAATCTAGAAATTTAGAAATTGGACGAAATTTGCAACAATTAATGTAAAAAAATTATGACATAGGATGAACGAAGAAGGGGCAACATGACTCTCAACAGGTGCCACGGCGCTGCGTGCATTAAGTTATGAAATTCTGATTAACTACTAGCATTGACTGCAGTCGCTGACCCATATCACCTCCGAACTTTCCAGGCCCGGCCCATAGGAAAGTTATTTCGGCCCGTCCCGGTTATATATTTTTATCTCTAGGCCTGGCCCAGCCCGTACAGAAATTAGGGAAAACAGGCCCGGCCCGTTATGGCCCGCTACAATTTTTACTATTTCTAAAAAAATCAGATTTTTATTTTATAATTAAGATTCTTTTAAAGAATACTGCATACACTACATGGCCAAAGATGACCATCCACTTGCGATTTTAGACATTTTGTTAAATATCTAGAAAAATGCATGAGGAATTAACCTGAAACTCTAAGTGTATAAATATAATCGTACAAGTCATACATTTCCATGAAGATTTTTTCCCGAAACTTTATAGGCGACCGTCAACAAATTAAAAAAGAATGAATATCTTTTGGATAACCCTGTCAGAACTTATGTAGCAAAAGCGCTCAAAACAAGAGGAGTTGTATCCATATATTCATTGATTAGTGTCAATAAAGAATACACTATACGGGACGTGCTACAACATTTTGATAAAATCCCTCATTTTTTTGTTTCATTTTGGGAACAACGGATTTTGAACTTATTCTATTGACGATAATTTTCAGAAATTTCAAGCTATGATTTTGAGACTTTCACAAAAGTTGCTCCATACATTTAGCTGACAAGATATGCAAATGAAGTTGTGATATCGCTGGCGCATGCGCAGTGAAAAATTATTTGGTAAACCTACTCACTTTCCGTACAATTTTTATTATTTTTCACTTCTGATTACAGGATATTTTGTGCAATGTCGTTTGTCATGTTTTCAAAAAGAATATTATTTTATATTAAGAACTCTGCAAATTATAAGCAAAAATCTTCGAAAAATTTGGGACTGTTTTTATAAAAAATGTTAATTTTTCTACGAGTATATATGCTATCGACATAAAAAAGAACAATTTTTTTTACAATAAGCCACTTAATCATAATATACAGTTTGAGCGCTTTTGCTACATTAGTTTTGACAGGGTTATTCAAAAGATATTCAATTATTTTAATTTCTTGGCGGTCCCCTATGGAGTTTCGAAAAAAAAAACCTTCACGGAAATATATGATCTGTACTAATATATTTATACACTTAGAGTTTCAGGATAATTCCTCATGTATTTTTCTAGATATTTAACAAAATGTCTAAAATAGCAAGTGGACGATCATCTTTGGCCATGTAGTGTACATATCTATGGAATGATTTTACATTACATTTTACAGGAAATACACATTAGCAACATTAATGATTACTTAGACTTTTAGACTTTCAACATTCAAATAAAGATTTATTAAAAAATTAATATGATTTAAAATAAAAGAAAAAAAAGAAAGTTAAAATACAAAAAGTTTTGATGCAAGCAATTTTATAAAATGCTGTCAAAGTTAGAGTTTTGAATAGAATTTCCGGAAGCGACAGCATGGAAAAGGAGAAAAATCTGCAACCATTTGACAAGAATTTCTTAATCTCAACAAGATTATGCAATAGGGTGGGCCGAAAAAAACTTTTTTTCGATTTTTGATTATGGCGGGTGCGGAAAAGTGGCCACTGGTGGCACTCAGTTCATACAAAAAATTTGAGATTTTTTGGACATTTCTTTACCCTGCCGCAAACGGCTTGAAGTTTTGCAAAAATGTTCATTTTTGAACTTTTTTCAAAAAAAATTAAAAAATGTTAAATTAAATTTATTTTGGTTGTATTTACTTGAAAAGGCATATTTAATGTACCAAATGTTTAAATAAGATCTGATCATGCATTATTTAATATCTATGTGTATTATAACTTAGGCTATTTTTATAGCTTTTTCGCGTATAATAGGCAAAAGTTGTGTTTGTTTGAATCGATCGTTAGTTTCTGTGTTATTTATGTCCCTTAGTCTTCTTTATATATTATCTATGTGTCAAACGTCATATATTTGAGGAAAAGACAGCAGTATACTTCAAAAACAAATCTGGAAGGTGAGAAAGTGGTGTAGCAGGACTCTAAGCGCTTGCAATGATTCGTCGTAATACTCAGGGAGTGAAGGAAAAATAGTTGAAAGCCAAAATGCGATAAGGGATTCTTATTATTTATCCTTGCTAAATTACCTGCGACATTTGTTCAGTGTTTACGTGAAACCATTTTGTGGTGATATACAGTGCTTTTTGGGTCGTTTAATGTGCCATTATAGTGTTTTATGCGTTTTATTACAACGCGCTTAGAAATGGCTAGTATAAAGGGCCATGACAATGCAAAGACACGCGATAGCGTGAAAAGTAACTCTTTGGGGTCATCATGCATATTGAAAGAATTGCAATTGCCAATTTATGCTGATAATCATGCGCCACTAATACTGGTTGCTTCACCAAGTAAAAGTTGTGACAGCAGAGGATACAAATCTGGTCATCGATAAAAACAAAGTAAGAAGAGAGAAATAGAAACTTGAAAAGAAGATACAGGCAGAAGAAGTTATTGAAAGAAGAAAAATTAAAAGCATATTTTTTGATGGTAGAACGGATAAAAGTATATTCAAAGGAAAAAAAGAACAAGCGGCACTGTCAAAGGAAAGGCGAGGAACACATCACCGTGTTGTTTGAACCTTGTTAGGAATACTCGGATCGCTTGATATCTTGTTCCGGTCACGGAAAAGAAATAGCAAAATCATTATACAATCTTCCAAGTCACCACAAGTTAGACTTTTCTGAACTGACGAGGTATCAAGGTAACGGAACGAGGTATCAAGTGACACAAGTATTCCTAACCAGGTTCAAACAACACGGTGATGTGTTCCACGCCTTTCTCTCGACGGTGCTGCTTGTTATTTTTCTTCCTCTGAATATACTTTTATCCTTTCTACCATCAAAAAATATTCTTTTAATTTTCCTTCTTTCAATAACTTCTTCTGCCTGTATCTTCTTTCCAAGTTTCTATTTATCTCTTCTGACTTTGTTTTTATCGATGACGAGATTCGTATCCTCTGCTGTCACAACTTCTACATGGTGAAGCAACCAGTAGTAGTGGCGCATGATTATCAGCATAGGTTGGTAATTGCAATCCTTTCAATATGCATGATGCCCCTAAAGAGTTACTTTTCACGCTACCGCGTGTCTTTGCATTGTCATGGCCCTTTATACTAGCCATTTCTAAGCTCGTTGTAATAAAACGCACAAAACACTATAATGGAACATTAAACGACCCGAAAAGCACTGTATATCACCACAAAAGGGTTTCACGTAAACACTGAACAAATGTCGCAGGTAATTTAGCAAGGATAAATAATAAGAATCCTTTATCGCATTTTGGCTCTCAACTATTTCGTCCTTCACTCCCTGAGTATTACGACGAATGATTGCGCGCGCTTAGAGTCCTGCTACACCACTTTCTCACCTTCCAGATTTGTTTTTGAAGTATACTGCTGTCTTTTCCTCAAATATATGACGTTTGACACATAGAAAATATATAAAGAAGACCAAGGGACATAAATAATACAGAAACTAACGATCGATTCAAACAAATACAACTTTTGCCTATTATACGCGAAAAAGCTATGAAAATAGCCTAAGTTATAATACACATAGATATTAAATAATGCATGATCAGATCTTATTTAAACATTTGGTACATTAAATATGCCTTTTCAAGTAAATACAACCAAAATAAATTTAATTTAACATTTTTTAATTTTTTTTGAAAAAAGTTCAAAAATGAACATTTTTGCAAAACTTCAAGCCGTTTGCGGCAGGGTAAGGAAATGTCCAAAAAATCTCAAATTTTTTGTATGAACTGAGTGCTACCAGTGGCCACTTTTTCGCACCCGCCATAATCGAAAATCGAAAAAAAGTTTTTTTCGGCCCACCCTATTATGCAAGTATCTTATTTACCAAAAATGAAAGCCTCTATTCGATTCCAAATCCCTTTAATTGTTAGGCTTGTCAATTTTATACTTTTACAGTTAAAGCTTAGTTAGAAGATGTGTTAAACTTTCGCGTTGTTGAGAAGTGAATTTAAGAAACACGGAGGAGTATATATCCAAAGATTACGGTAACATAACTTCTTTAGCGCTATTAATAAGATTACAAATCATTTTAGCCCTACACATCATGAGAGCAATTAAGTCTAGTTCAGACTCAGCTCCTCTATATGTAGAAAAACAATGCAAGCCTGATCTCGCCACAGCACGAGTCTGCTAAAAAAATATTAAGCCGAAGTTGTACACAATGTAACTGTCCGATTCCGATCTCTACACTATAGAAGTTGCACTTCTTTATTGATATTGTAAACAGTGGCATCAACTAGTTGTCAAATCAGCACATTTATACTTATTCGCGTTAAAGACATATTCATTGAAAATAACTTATATTTTATCGTCTCTGCTGAATTATTTATAACGAACCGCAGACCCGCAAATTTTTTTTATCAGCCGTGCTAGGCCCGTTCAATTATTTTGCCAGGCCGACCCGGAACGTTAGAAAATTTGGAAGCATTCTGCAGGGCCATGTGCAGGCCACGGGCCCATGCAGACCTCTAATATAAGGTTTACTTTGTGTTTTTTTGGCTGCTGAATCCGAACTTTAAGTCTCCTTTAATGTCCATTAAATTTCTGAGATATATTTTTGAAACACTCTGTATATAAAAATAATATTAAAACTTAAAATACAAATTAAAATTTCTTTCCGTAGTCTCTACGAACTTTCCATGTAAGCTTTACTTTTTTTTTTTTTTTTTTTTTTTTTTTTTTTTTTAATTGCTGATTCAGAATTTTAGGTCTCCTGTGACTACCTTTAAGTGTCTGAGAGATATTTTTGGAACACTTTGTATATAAAAACAATATTAAAGCTTAAAACACACATTAAAAGTACACTTAAATGTGCATCCAATGCTTTAAACTCTGGGTTTTTAATGAAATTCTCATGTTTGACCATTATTAGGAGCTAACTATGGGCAAATCTACATGTCGGTAACTTGAATAAAAAAGATTTCTACAAAAACGCAGAACCTTCAAAATGTTATTTCTCTGAGAGTATAGTGCAATCTCCTGTCAGATCAAATCACATTTTTTTAAGTTAAAAAAAGAAAACCTTAACGAACTACAAACGAATGAAAGCGTTTTATAAATAGATGTTTTATGTTTTAATATAGTTTATATAAAATGGTTTGTAAAATTTAAGGACAAAAATTTTTTTAATGCGTTGTTTAGCAGAAACTTTCCACACACACCGTGATTATTCACTTACTATAAGATCTTCAAGATGGGGAAAAAATGGTACAAGTGTTGAAAACTAATTAATCAATCCGTTCTCATAGCTTGTTCGTCTTGATTTTAATTTACCAGCTTCATTCTTAGTATTTGCACGTTTGTGCGCATGTAAACTGACTACTATCTAGTAAATATTTAATATTTATTTTTCACATCATTATTTTAAAGTCATGAATATTATACCAAACCGATAAAAATATGTAGATTTATATTCTGCTTACAAAAACTGATTTCAAAAAATACCTGTGTCTATGATTTTGTATATATTCAATGAATGTCCGGTACAAATACACGTCTTTATTTGTTCTTCTAAAAAAATGGTTAATACACTATATTGCGATTGATTATTGGACACTTGCGATTTTAGACATTTTACTAAATATCTAGAAAAATACAGGAGGAATCATCTCGAAACTCTTAGTGTATAAATATAATAGTATACGTCATACATCTCTGTGAAGGTTTTTTACCGAAACTCCATAGAGGACCGTTAACAATTTAAACAATAATGAATATCTTTTGAATAACCCTGTCAAAACAAATGTAGCAAAAGCGCTCGAACTCTAGGTTATGATTGAATGCCTTATTGTAATACACTGTGTTCATTTTTATGCAAATAGCATGCACACTCGCAGAGTAATTAAGGTTTTTATAAAAATGGTCCCAAATTTTTCCAAGTTTTTCCATTATAATTTTCAGAGTTCTTAATATAAAATAATATTTTTTTCAGAAAATATGTCAAACAACATTGCATACAGTACCCTGTAATCAGAATTAAAAAATAATAAAAATTGTATGAACAATCAGTAGGTTTACTATATAATTTTTTACTGCGTATGCGTCAAAGATATCAAATTTTCATTTGCATATTATGTTAGCTAAATGTATAGATCAACTCTTGTAAAAGTCTCAAAATCATAGCGTGAAAATTCTGAAAGTAATCGTCTATAGAAAAAGGACAAAATCCGTTGTTTCCAAAATGAAGCAAAAAAATGAAGGATTTTATCCAAATGTAGTAGTACATCCCGTATTGTGTATTCTATACTGACACTAATCAATGAATATATGGATACAACCCCTCTTGTGTTTGCTTCATTTTGAGAATAACGGATTTTCAACTTATTCAATTAACGATTATTTTCAGAATTTTCAAGTTATGATTTTGTGACCTATAGTGCCTATGTGTGACCTATGTGCATATAGCCTATGCGTTGCAGTGTAAGTTGTACTAAGCATAATTCCTTGGTCTTTTCAAGAAAGAGAAACTTGAGTACATTTACGTTTATATAAGAAGTTTATCTCAAACTATTCATAAACATAGATTTATACATGAGTCAGGGTTGGGTGGTCATAAATTTAACAGTAACACAAATAATGTATTTCATTTTTTTTTTGTTTATTTTATGCAATTGTCAGTTAAAATAAACCAGATATAAGCACAAGCATCACATTTAAATTCTGTTTGCAGAAGGATGTTCTTGTAAAATACCAGTGCGAGATGCATTTAAATGAAGTTAGTGCCTGTCACGTAGCTGGATTTTTAGCATCCATTTTTCGTAAAACATTTACAAGTGTTGGAAGAGCAGAATTGTTTTGTTTGTTTTTTACTCTGGAGAAAATAAATTCTTGTAACTCTGTTGTAGAGTAATGTCATAACTTGTAAATGTGAATTTTTTTTATACATAAAATATGGCTTTAATTTGCATATTGCCAAAATTATTATGTAATTTAAATGATTGAATGATTATTTTGATCCCGTCTTCATTTAACGAGAATATTAATGCTTTTATATGCTTTAACAAAATTATCATTTACAAGTTACGTATATTACAGTACATATACGTATATTACGTATATTACAGTTATACACACACACACACACACACACACACACATATATATATATATATATATATATATATATATATATATATAATATATATATATATGTGTATAATATATATTATGTATATTATATATATATATATATATATATATACCGGGTGAACCAGGAGTTTCGGGTATTTTGAAAGGTTAATAATCAGAAAACTATATATATATATACAATAGGAAGATGCGGTTTTCTGATATATGCTCAGTAAAGCGTGGGATTTTCGTTTATAATGATTTGTTTTAATAAATAGTTAACATTTTTAGCAACAAGTGGCACTTGTATACAACATCGAAATTTTCATTACGATGCATTATATAAGCAGATGAATTCATCTATCCTGAGATAATTCATCAGATTTCTCTTTAAGGGTCCTATTCAAACTATTTTTCGAAGGTTAAGGAAATTGCATTAAAAGAAATTTCGATACAAATTTTGATGTGTAAGTGCTAAATTAAAAAAATGCTTTTTTGCAAGACAAAGCTTTGTTAGTTATACAGTTTTACAAAAAAGTATGCATCAGCAAGCTTAGCATTGCGTTCTTATCGTACAATATTAGGATCAAAACCGGAAAAGAACCGATGGCATTACAAACCTGAAGACTATGATAAAAAGGTTTCAGGAAACAAGGCTATTGGAAGATCCTTTCCACAACGCTTCTCCTGTCATGACTATCCTGAGTACTAAGTTTGAATATATCCGTGTCTCCAGTAGCAATTTTTAGCACGAATGGCATCCACGATCCCCAGACCTTACCCCTTGTGACTGTTGGTTGTGGGACAACTTGAAGTCTCATGTGTCAGAGTTTGGAATATGTTGTAAAATTATGCACACACTACACAAATTATTCCATAGGCCTGATTATATTAAAAAACACTTTATTAAAAGATTAACACTCACTCGCAGCTCACTGCTGCATTATCGTCTGCACATTTCTCAAACACAACTTTGGAATAGTAATATAAAAAGCACTTCACTTCTTTTCACTTTCTGGATACAGAGATTTTAATTATAGGTAGCACGGTATCGTCTGCCTACATGGAACATACCGGCCCCCATTGACATGTTTCACATTCAATAATAACTCTTTTTTTACCAAGTACATTTATTACACAAATAAATACAAAAGGTCACTATATATGTTTACTCAAACATAAAAATTGAAAGAAAAAACAATATAACACTTACACATATATATATATATTTATCTTTTATTTATTTATTTTTAAGTACTATGGTTTTCAGGCATAGGAAAATACATAATTTACTAATCGATCTTTTAAAAATTCCATTCTGAGTTTTTACCTGAACTACGCGAAATTTCTCATCATTACCGTAATATATTTCAATAATTCTGTCTAATGGTCACTTATTGTTTGGTGTATTTTCCTCTACTAACAACACTAGATTTCCTATTTTTATATTATCCCTTTCGATTCTCCACTTACCAAATCTTGCAATTAATTTCAATTACTGATTAAATTAAATAGAACTTTAACTTTAAATCTAATTTTTTAACAATTGATAAATAAACTTTTTAGCCTTTACTTTAAATATCATTTAAACTTTATCATCACTTTTTTTTTAGTTTAGTGCTAAACAGAAATATTAGAGAGGAGATAAAAGTGATAAGAACTGCTAGTATCCTACTGATATTAAATCCTATCAAAACCCCCCTCTTAACACTTTTATCTAAAAAGGAGAGGCAACTACAAGAATATTAAAATACTAATCCTCTTAAGGATAGCCTAACACGCTAGTGCATCCTGACGATGACCATATTTAGAACAAATAAGGATAACATCTTAAAAAGGACCATTATCTCAACAGCACTTAATCACCTGTACACTAACCCCAAATATATTAATAAATCTTTAAGAAGACACAATAACCGGGAATAAACAATAAAAATTAGCCAAAGTTCCAGCTCAGCCCAACACACAAAATATTCGAACATATTTATACACAAAATAAAAACGTTTATATAATATTTACACACATCAAAAAACAACTTTTACCAGGTAGGTAGTCACTTAAAATTACTCTCATACCAACAATATCCACTCGATCTGGCTCCTAGGTTTTAAGACACATTCAAAAATATTGATATATACTGCTTTTATATACCTTATAAACACTTGAAAAAACCATACATATATTTCAACAAGAACACAGCATGTCAATATCTTACACTTATTAAACTTTTTCAATATTGTAATATTCATTAAACAATCTTCAAAGTCCATAATAGGAAGAAATTTCAATTACCATATGCATTAATAATATATTTTACACAATTAACTGTTTTAATTAATATAAAAATATTATTTTTACATATTAAATAAAAAGATCAAAAATCTTTAATATTAAATTATAAAATTTAAGAATAGGGGAACCCCATGATTAAATTCAAAGGTAACCAACTCTCATTTTTACAACTTACAAACTTCCCGGTCGGGCATCAACACATGACTCCATTCTCAAAAATAATCCTATCCTTCACAGTAGCCAATTTCCAATAAAAACAACGTTTCATCTACAACATCTCCTAAGAATCCGGTGGACACATATAATTAAATTGGTACATAACATTCGTACAACTTTCAGCGCCGTGTACACCCGGCTACCATTTCACTCTCTCCAAATTTTCCTGGGGCCCTAGGTCTTCATACCTCATTCTCTCGAAAAACACAAAATCACACAGGCAAGCGTTGTAGCACGGATACAGATTACTTGAATTCAGACAATCACAAATAAACCTCAAATAATAAACTAGTTTTTCCATACTTAACATATTAGGACAGATCAACCAATGTTGACAGCGAGACCATAGAAACTCCTTATTGCCGAGAAATAGTCCACCAGTACAAAAACACTTTCACAAAAATTAGACTCTCCTCACAAGCCCTAAAACTTACACAGCTGACTGAATATACTATCACATGATAGTTTCTGTCACTCAGCGAGGAGCAAAGTTAACATCAGAAAATCAATCCCCCTCCACTAAACACAGAAACATTTAGCAAATTTAACATCAGTTTTCAAAACAAACATTTTCATTCCGAAAAATCTCCATTAAATATCCAAAAATTCAGCCCAAAAATTGAAAACAAGCAATTCCATGAGAATCCATCACATACTAAACACCTCCAACTAAACCAAGCTTAGCCCATAGGGTTCATTCGCTCTTACACTACAACATGGATCCCCCAAACTATTGCTCTTATATTCACTGGAGATTGAATTTTATCTGACCAAGTCTAACACATTTAGAAAACTTGACAAACAGCTGAAAGATGTTCCTTATACATTCAGGAGACAATTCTAACAACTTAAAAAAAAATGCAATCCTACAGTTGAATCTAACACAAAATATCTAAATCTGTTCTATTACATTAATATAAGAAAAACTTTATTAATTTATTTCCACATCTATTTCAACATTTCACAATTGCTTAAACTCAATACTAAAAAAAAAAAAAAAAAGATCCGCAAAAAGATCCATCAACTCAATCAAAAAATGGATCAGATCTTCAAAGACTCCTTCATCAAAAGAGTTGAATTTTTAGCCTTACACATGATCAACTTTCAACTTCCAATTAACAAAAGTCAACTTTAAAAATTATTTCTCAAATTAGCATTGAGCAAGCATGGTACTAAACAACTGCAAAAAATCCTTTAACCAAAACTCCATAGCAAAAGTTTCCAAATTCTGATTACACCAAACTTGCTTAAACCATACTCCACTATGGCAACTATCTCTCAACCAACAGAAAAACTTCAGCGGATCTTCAAGCTTTCGTGGGGTGATCTACATTATTCACTTAAGATATCCAACGCAGAAGATTCTACATTTCTGTTCACCAGAGAGGGTAAGTAAACAATTTAATTCTTTAAATATACTGATCCCTAGAATATGCTATTCTCAAAAGACATGACAATTGAACTGCCCACAACGGAAAACCTATAACAACAACAGCAAGCTATCCACAGAGAACTTAATGTATATATTCAATATTTATTCTAATTTAATCTTTCCAATTTGGGTATCTGTATAGCACCAAGTTTCGAGATCATGCCTTTCACATTTCCCAAAATGGAAAGTATCTATTGCTATTTTTGTAACTTATATTAAAAAAATATTGCACAATTACAAAAAAACTACATACTAAATCACCTATACATAAAACAGTTATAAACAAACATTAATTATTCATTTTATCTGTAAAAAAATCATATTTAATACATATTTCATTGAACATTTGCATACACATTGAACAGGACAAAAATAAATGCACCATACCAAACTCGAAAATCCTAACACTTAAAATGGTGGATCTCTTCCTCGGCTCTAAAACTCTAAATCAACTCTAAACCTCTAAATCATCTCTTAAACTCTAAATCAACTCTTAAACTCTAAATCAACTCTAAAACTCTAAATCAAGTCTAAAACTCTAAATTAACTCTAAAACTCTAAATCAACTCTAAAACTCTAAATTAACTCTTAAACTCTAAATCAACTCTAAAACTCTAAATCAGCTCTTAAACTCTAAATCAACTCTAAAACTCTAAATCAACTCTTAAACTCTAAATGAACTCTAAAACTCTAAATGAACTCTAAAAATCTAAATGAACTCTAAAACTCTCAATCAACTCTGAAACTCTAAATCAACTCTAAAACTCTAAATCAACTCTCAAACTCTAAATCAACTCTAAAACTCTCAATCAACTCTGAAACTCTAAATCAACTTTAAAACTCTAAATCAACTTTAAAACTCTAAATCAATGACTGGTGTAAAGTAAATAATAAAATTCATCCAGTAAATAAAAATTCAAATTTATTTAGAATATTCTGTACTTAATATGCCAAAATTTTCATGAGATCAAGTTTCCCTAAATCTAACACTAATAATCCAGAAAACCTCCCACACTGAAAAAAATATACTTGATTTTTTAAAACATAATAAGCTAAACTTTAAGATTATATATAAAAAAAATACCAAACTTTTAAACTAAAAAGAATAGGACATAAACTCCAGGAAATCAGCAAGATCAAGTAAACCTCTGGAGCCATGTCACAAAACAAAATTTAAAATATTAAATTACTCAAAAATATCTATAAACTTTCATTAATAATTCATAAATCTCCGCCCGTAGACAGCACCAAAAACTGATTTCCTACCATTTAAGCACCTTATAAGTTTTTTAAAAGCTTTAAATTTATTAAAAATTTTAAATATATAAAAGAGTCTATTAAAACATTACACACTTTATTCAAAGTTCAAATATACTCTCAAATCTTATATTTTTCAAAAATCCTCAAATGCAGGCCTGTTAATTAAAAATATATATATATAGATTGATGAAACAATTTTTAACTTCATTATACTTAAACTTCAAAATTAAATTTAACGGTTTAAATTTAAAAATATAGCAAAACTATTAAGGTTTTAACGCTTCATTTTTAATAAATATCTCTATGTAATATTTTTCACATAAACTACTTAAAAATTTATCCATTTAATTATTTTCTATTAAACTAAAGAAAATCATTTCCTTTTCAATAAAAATAATTTTAAAAATTTCACTTTTACTGCAGAAGTCCTCCATCACACAAAGTACCATAACCGGTAGTTCTGTCGATAAAATATGCAAAAACGTCATGGCCAAGTAGATTCCCAGTTTATCAGAGCTCTTGAAGGTATGCAGGATACAGTCTGTCACAACTAAGTCCATGATTCCTTGGAACAAAAGCTCATTCATAAACTCATTTCAAGCACTGTAGATCACAGTTCATGATCGAAACAAAAACTCATCCAGATGAAGTCCTGTCAGGCACCATAATGCATCACAGCAAAAAGTCCAATTGGGCAAAGTCGTCATAGGCTATGTAGAGCACAGTTCAAGAAAAACAAAGCTGAAAGGTTCTTGTGAGCATTCAGGGCAATCAAACTTTCATACTGCCCGCACACTTCACTTGCTGCACCACGACATTCACGACAAAAATGCATGAACTCCAATGTTTGGGATGGCAGACCCTACTCAGGTCTTATCGTCGTTCTTCGCACTAATAAAATAAAACCAGCACTGTCTCTCTGGAGGCGATAAACTTTTAAAAAAATCAGCACAGTTCCTCTTATCATATCCCACGAAACAGACTGAAAACTTTATTCTCTCAATATGCAAAAAGTCCACTGAATGTACAAAAAGCCAACTTATTTGTCCCTATGTTAATCACACAATAATTTAAACAGTTCATCTTCAGATTTAAGCAACATATGACTTCTTTATTTTTAATTGGCAAAGTCATTTCAAAGAAAATTTTCATGAAATATGAAGAGCAGCATCTAAACTTTTGACTGCTTCCAAAAACATAGTTCCAAAATAATTTCGAGCGATCGGTATCAAAACAAAATTTGTTAAAATATTCATTAACTCTTAAAACAATATCTTCTTAGACACACTTCATGTATTTGAGCACAACACTTCACTAATTTAAGCAGAATATTATTCGAAGACTCTCATGTTGAACGTTGGACAGATCTTTAATAGAACTCTTAACATAACATCAGCACATATTTCAAATTCGATGATTATTCAATCACATAAATAATGTCGATTATTATTCACTCACATAAATAATTATTTTCACCTCACGGAACGTCGGACCATGTAAAATTATGCACACACTACACAAATTATTCCATAGGCACTGATTATATTAAAAAACACTTTATTAAAAGATTAACACTCACTCGCAGCTCACTGCTGCATTATCGTCTGCACATTTCTCAAACACAACTTTGGAATAATAATATAAAAAGCACTTCACTTCTTTTCACTTTCTGGATACAGAGATTTTAATTATAGGTAGCACGGTATCGTCTGCCTACATGGAACATATGTCATTGACATGTCTGAAAGATGCTACACAAAAGCGTTTCAAAGATATCCTCTGAACTGCTTTTGAATGCTATGCAGACTGTTTTACATCGTCTCATGGCGGTACTTATGAGTTAAGGGCGTCATACAGAAAAGTTGTAACCCTTCGACACTTATTCTTTATTTTTAATGAGCTGTATGATATCGTAGCAAAATTATACTATCCAGATCAGCGCCACCTGTTGGCAAAAGGTGTAACTAATATTAAAAAATATTAAAAAAATGAAATCTCACTAGATTCTAAGAATTTCTGTGAAAACCACATCTTTCTATTCTCCATACTTTACTAATTATTAGCATTCTAAAGCTCCCGGAACTTCTGGTTCATCCTGTATATATCTATTATGTAAATAGATGCACAGTGGTTCGAAATAAATGTTTACATATTTAAAGTATAATTAAAAATAAATAAACAATGATATGCGCATACATTTTTTTATGTTCCATAAAAATATGAATATATTTTAAAGAAATGCAAACTAGATTTTCTAAGTCAACCATGTACCGTGGTGATCTGGATCGCCAGACATAATGACAATTGACTTTTTTTATGGGGACACTTAAAAAGCATTGTTTAAAGATCTCCAGACCTCCAATTCGTGATACTGATGAATTGAAAAGTCGAAATACAGAGTCCATCTAGATTCTAGAATTTGTATTGCTTCATAGAACGTCCAAGCAATAATAGATCCATAGTAGACATTACCGTTCAATAAATGGTAAATGATTTCATTTTATAGTTATGAGAATGAGAAAATTCCGTTAGAAAAACGGGCTTTTGATTAAATACATCTCATATTGGATTATCAAAATTACTTCAAACTATATATGTAGTTTTAAAGAAATCGAAAATTATCTTTCGTACAAATAATTAGCAGAAAGCTTACATAAATTAATAAATTGACATAATTGCTAAGATATATATATATATATATATACTTGAAATGATGCACTTTATATACAGGATGGTTATAATGCTAATATTATTCCAAACCGATAAACAAGATATATATTTACATCCTGCTTGCAAATACTGATTTGAAAAAATACCAGTGTATGACGTTTTTGAATATATTCAATGCATGTCCAGTACAAATACACTTGTTTATTCGTTCTTCTAATACGAATAGTTAATATTTACATGTTTTTAAAATTATTAGTTAACCGCCTTCGATAGAAATTAAAAATTCTGGTTTATTCCATGTTTTAAATGCATATGAAAGATTTCTTAACACTTCAAAAATATACATTTATTTTTTACTTAACACCTATTAACAATTTAAATATTTATTTTATTACTACATTTATTATGTATTACAGATAGCCGTTGTGGTGCAGTGTAAATTGTACTAATCAAAATTCCTTGATCTTTAAAGAAGAAAATCTTGAGTACATTTACATTTATTTAAGAAGGTTATCTCAAACTATACATAAACATACATTTATACATAAGTCGGGGTGGGCTTGTCATAAATTTAACATTAACACAAATGATATATTTCATTTTTTTGTTTATTTTATACAATTGTCAGTTACAATAAACCAAATATAAGCACAAACATCACATTTATATTCTGTTTGCGGAAATATGTTCTTGTAAAATACCAGTGCGAGATACATTTAAATAAAGTTAGTGCCTGTCAGTGGCTGGATTTTTAGCATCCATACCATTTTTCATAAAATATTTACATGTGTTGCAAGAGCAGAATTGTTTTGTTTGTTTGTTTTTACTGTGGAGAAAATAAATTCTCGGAACTCTGTAGTAAAGTAATGAGGTAACTTGTGAACGTGCATTCTTTTTTTTTTACTTATACAGCTTTAGTTTGCATTTTTCTAAAATTATTATCTAACTTATATGTTTGATCTCATCTTCATTTGACGAACATATTCATGCTTTTATGCGCTTTAAGTATCCTAACATTTAAAAGTTACGTACACACACACACACGCACACACACAAGCACACACACACACACATATATATGTATATATATATATATATCGACGTAAATAAATGCATACAGGTTCGAAATGCATGCTTACTTATTTAAAATAAAATTAAAAATAAACAAACAATGATATGTGCATACAATTTTTTATGTTCCAAATAAAAAATATCAATATATTTAAAGAAATGCAAACAAGATCGTGTAAGTCATCCATGTACTGTGGCGATCTGGGTTTCCAGACATAGTGACAATTGGCCTTTTTTATAGGCCTATCTCCGGATTTCCGATTCGTGACACTGATGAATTCAAAAATCGAAATACAGAGTCCATCCAGATTCTAGAATTTATACTGCTTCACAGAACGTCCAAGAATCAATAGATCCATAGTACACATTACCTTTCAATAAATTGTAAATATTTTTATTTTATAGTTATAACAATAAGCAAATATCGCTATATGTATATATATATATATATATATATATATATATATATATATATATATATATATATATATATATATATATATATATATATATATATATATATATATATATATATATATATATATATATATATATATATATATGTATGTATATATACATATAAAACAGGCTTTTGATTAATTATATCGTATATTTGATTATCAAGATTACTTTAAACTCAACTTATATATGAGGTTTTTAATAAATCGAAAATTATTTTTCGTACAATTAAGTACTAGAAAGCTAATATAAATGAATAAATTGAAATAATTGCTAATAAATATACATACAGGGTGTTTCGCTACCAGACCGACAAACTTTGAGGAGTGATAGTAGACATGAAGACAAACATTATTAAATAGGAAATCATGGGGCTCAAACGTCTTCTGTAGGAGCTAGGGGCCATTAAATTTTAAGGTCCAAAATTTCAAACGCTGATAAAAAACGAAAAAAAAAGGGTCATTCGTTTGTGGTTTTCGCTAAAATCATTCTTTATATTACGATTTTTAATTTTTTTTAATTTTAAAGGTTACGTTCAAAAATTGTCGATAGAGGGCGCTTTAGACTTTAGAGTAACGAACAAATGCCTTTTATATTTCTTTTATCCATGTGGTTGAAATTATTCTACAGTTTAGATGTTAACTTAAATTTTCAACCCAAAATCGGAAACACGGGGATCGGGTAACTAGCGAAAATTAAAGTGAACCGAGGGGGAGATATTAAACGCTCATAAACATTGGACAAACTAATCGATTTTTTTGCGATTTTCATTTAGGTCATCCCCTTTGTAATTATTTTATTCAAAATGACGTACAGCTGTGGTGTCCTCATTTTTTGATAGAGGGAGCTCCTGACACATCTCCGATATTCCAATGGCATTACTGGTTTTACTACCAGACTACCATACTTCCAGGAAGTGTTAGGGATGCAAAAGTGACTCGGAATCACAAACAAATGTAACGTTAAAAAGGGTTTTTTTTGCGAGTTATGGTTAAAAGAAGCAGAGAAAAAAGCAACAGAAACAAGCAGAAAAAATAGCAACACGTTAATGTGACAGAATATAGTTTATTTAAATGTTTTACAACAAAAGGTGTTCGAAATTACGACCAGAAGTAGTACGGAATGCTTGACAGAGGCGTCGCATGGAATTCTTCACACTTTGAAAGATTTCTGGCATCTCCGATAGCTGTCTGGCAGCTACAGAAATACCAGCTGCGAGGTCTTCAACTGATGGTACGGGAGTCTCATACATCCAACTTTTCATTTGACCCCAGCAGATGAAGCTTATACTTGATAGATCCGGTGATCAGGCAGGCCAATAAACCGGGCTACCTCGACCTACCCATTGCAGTCCATATGTTACGTTAAGGTATAGGTGAACACCATTGGTAAAATGTTGAAGAGCCCGATCGTGCTGGAACTACATAGAACTGCGCAACGAGAGAGAAACTTTCACGCGCATTACCGTTTATCGCCATCTACCGCAAGGAAATCGAAGCGCCATCTACTGTCGCTGCCAAGCTTTCCGGATTTTTCTGGTCATAATTTCGAACACCTTTTGCAGTAAAACCTTTAAATAAACATTTTTCTGTCACTTTAATATCTTGCTGTTTCCCTGCTTGTTTCTACTGCTTTTTTCTCTGCTGTTTTTTAACCGTAACTCGCAAAAAAAGTCATTTTCAACGTTACATTTCTGTGTGATTCCGAGTAGTCTTTGCATCCCTAACACTTCCTGGAAGTATGGTGGTCTGGTAGTAAAACACCCAGGAGTATTGCCATTAATAGGTCGGGCATGTGTCGGAAGCGCCCTCTATCAAATAATGAGGACACCAAAGCTGTACATGATTTTGAATAAAATAATTACCAAGGGAATGACCTACACACAAACCGCATCAAAGTCGATTAGTTTGTCCAATATTTATGAGCGTTAAAAATCTCCTTCTCGGTTCACGGTTCAATTTTCGCTAGTTAACCGATCCCCATGTTTCCGATTTTCGGTTGAAAATTTAAGTTAAAATCTAAACTTTAAAATAATTTCAACCTCATGCTCAAAAGAACGGCAAAAAGTATTTGTTCGTTACTCTAAAGCCTAAAGCGCCCTCTATAGACAATTTTTGAGCTTAACATTTAAAATTTTAAAAAAATCGTGATATAAAGAATGATTTTAGCGAAAACTGAAAACGAATCGACCCTTTTTTTCATATTTTATTACCGTTTGAAGTTTTGAACCTTAAAATTTAATGACCCCTTGCTCCTACAGAAGACCTTTGCGCCCCATGGTTTCCTATTTAATAATTTTTGTCTTCATGTCTACTATCACCCCTCAAAGTTTGTCGGTCTGGTAGTGAAACATCCTGTATACTTGTAACGATGCACTTTATAATACAGAATAGTTATTACTAAAGATACCATGTTTAGACTTACATAAAATCCTTTCTGTTAAACAGATACAAAGAATCTTGAGAAAAGCGTTATATGTACCATGGGGAAAAGAAATCTAAAAAAAATGTATTTCAAATTTCCCCCACTAGATGGAGGTTTTCATATAAAAAATGACCTTATGCTTATCTGGAACAGCGATTGCCATTTTAAAAAATCAGTAATCGTTACTGTAAAGTCATTCTGCACCATGCCGTTACAGAAAGAAAGAACGGCAGTTACTGCTGATTTTTTTAAATCAGAAAGGCAATAATTTGTCATGCAAGATGGTGCACCACCTCATATGTTTCAAACATTTACGGCACTGCTTCATGACCAGTTTGGATATGATCAGGTAACTTTGGGAATTTTTTTGACACCCTCCCTCATTTGTTCTTCTTACTTGAATACATGAGATCTCTGGTTGTGAGGATTTTTTAAATTTTATGTCAATGGAGGAAGCATATTGACTCTGCCTGATATGAAAGCAAGTAAAACTGGTCATTTTTGTGCAATTGTTCGAGAACATCCTTCACACTACTTACTATTGAACATGCTATAAGACGCTTTGAATATGTGATTGACACAAATAGAATGCGCGTTGAAAATATTCTGAGAATAAATAAAAAATGCTGTTTCCTGTTGGAATTTTTTAGCTTTCATAGTCCCCCTTTTCACCTGGTGATTGAAAGTTGAATTACTATATTTTATTGAAGATTCCTTTTCCTCATGGTTCATGCTACATTTTATTCTTCCAAATTTGACAGACATCTATCCAACAAAACAGACTTTACGGAAGAAGAAATCAGGTAACTTTAAATACAAACACCCTGTATTTCAAAAGCATAAAATCATAAATATTTTAACCAACAACACAAATGTAACACTGTAATTTATTTCATAAATTGTTTAAATGTCAGAGATAAAATATGGAACGAAATGTAAAACACAGATTTAAATTATGTATACATCTTCTGTGCTTAAGAATAACCACTGTCATTCTATTTGAATAATGACATGTATGACATATAACTAAACTTAATAAACTTATAACTCAGAATCAGAAAAATAACCCTAAGAAAAGAAAAACACTTGGATAATTAAATATATTAAATTAAATTCTTACAAACAGAGAAAAATAATCAGAAATATATTTTTTTCAAAATATTACAAATAATCTTTTTTTTCTGCACTTTATTACACAGCAGTAATTATCCTTATTTGCATTTCAAAAAATTATTGGAATGAAAACGGGGTGTATCTTACATTTTAAGCAACCAATAATGCATTTGCAATACATAAAAATCAAAATATTTTAAAAATACAGGTGCTTATTTATCTATAACATGCATTAATTTTCTATATTTGGTGAGAAATCATTTACCTATTTGATGTAATATTATGAATAAAATCAATAGCTGCAAATTTTTAATCTTATATAGAAACCTTTCTAGTAAATTACTACACGATAATAACGTTCTATCAAGCTACACCTATTGTAACCACGCCATAATTTTTTTTTTTTTTTTTTTTTTTTTTTTTTTTTTTTATAAAATATACAAGAAACGTTTTACTAAATTACTACATGATAATGACCTTTAATAGAACTAAACCTGTTGTATCCACGCTACAACTCTTCTATTAGAATGTGTCATTCTGTTAAGTTTAATAACATTATACAAAGAAACAAAAATTATAGATTTTGTTTCACGTTAAAAGAAATAATTGTAAACATACATAAAAAATCTAATTCATTTTTTTTTTTTTTTTTGTTTAAGTACAATTTTAAGACACATACGATGAAAGTGATAACTGATACAATCAAACAATTTTTTAAATGAGTTGTAAAGATGCAAATGATCTGTTTGCGTTTATTTTCAATTGTCTTCCTTATCATTTAAAAAATATATGAATATTTTTTAATTGTAATTGACAGAGGGCCATTGATTATCTACAATCATATTAATAACTATAGATTTTTAAACTTAAAAATTTATTACCCGAGATCAAAAGGTAGCACTTATTTTTTATAAGATTTTCACATGACAAAAGCGAATTTTTTTTTATATATAATTTCAACCTTTATATGTATTTCAAAAACTAATCAGTAACAAAATACGTATATATTAATAGTATATTAAGCAGTCAAAACTAGCGATGAGTAAATAACTTTAAAAACTCTGTAGATATCATCTTTCAAAGTAATATGATTATTTTATCCCATATTCTTTCTATCACCTTTATATTGACTAAATTAAACTCTTTGCAACGGGACCCTTTTACGGAATTTTTTGAATTTTGCCATCGGTTTTCAAAATAAGGAAATTGTGCCTTATTATATCGAGAAAATGTTCCAATTAAACAAGACAAATTCTTCAGTAAAATTTTACTGGTAGAGATAAACAAGTTTTCTTAAGACTTTTTTCGGCACGTATACGTTTCTCTCGTTCCCAAATGGTTCACAGCGATAAATTTAGAGTTCTGATCAATTTATTATGATAACAGGGAAATTTCCAATTAAATCAGCCTAGAAATTATTTTATCTATACATATAATAAAACAGTAGGACCCGGTGTGTCTGTACATTGAAGATAATTGACAAAAATGGAGTCAGGGCGATAAAAGAAAACCAATGAAACACAAAAAAAATTTTTTTGAATTTTTTGTCTGTCTGTCTGTCTGTCTGTTTGTTCGAGGTTATCTTCGTAACTACTGAATGGATTTTTATGCGGTTTTCACTAATGAAGAATGCACACTCCCGGGCAGTGTATAGGCTTTGTTTCATCAAAATCGGACAACAGACAAAAAAGTAACAAAAAGAAACAAAAGAAACTATTAGGTGCGCTGCTCACGTTTTTTAGTACATAACGTTTTTTAGTACTTATAAAATCCAATAGATGTCACTGTGCGATTTTAAAACGCGCTATCGTTATGTTTTCGCCAGTCTACTTAAGTATGAGAAAGTTTCAAGCTGGCTGTCGTTCCATGTGGTTTAGTCGGTAGAACGTCAGTGCGCCATACTGATGGCCCGGGTTCGATTCCCAGCATGGAATTTTTTTTCACTATGTTGGCATTAACGCCTATAAGCAATTAAAAGAATTTGAAATATTGTATTCAAGGCGAATTTTCTCTCTGGGAAAATTTCCTTGCATTAATATGTCAGTGTAATTTTTTTTTCGAAACTTTGTTTTTCTTAAAAAATTACAGTAAATATTTGATATTTCCCAACGTTTTTTGAATGATCGACTTGCTTTTTTTTTTTTTTAATGTATGTCTGAACCTTATCTAACTACTTCTTCAAGATTTCTTTAGATAAACCGACCAGCGTAGCGGGCGAAGGCCGCTAGTTGTATTATATTTTATAATGGTTGAATATATACGAGTACGTGAGATTTAAAACTCGCCTTATCCCCCCCCCCAAAAAAAAAAAAAAAGTTTTGGGATATTTCCGAAAACTTTTAACTGTGACCTCGTGTTTCGAATACATCTAATGATTTTTATAGTTATAACTAGTTGCTCTATGCTACCATTGTGTTTACCCTTCTCGGTATCATGTGCCGCATCTTACACATACATAAAAACACTATAATTTCCATTACGCGTCATGAATAATGTTTAATGTCTACGCCTGATCAAGAAGAGTACAAAGAATGGAAGAACAATTATTTTGTCTATGTCAGATGGTCACACTAGACAAAAATTAGAATTTGTTCTACGCAAAAGAAAAAAATGGATCAAGCTGCTGAGCAAAATTTACTCTTATTATTTTCACTGGATAATTAAAAATAATAATATAAAAGAAAGGTGCAGAGTGTTAAGTAGATAAAATTATTTACTTAAATCTCATTTAGTTGCAAAAGAGAGCAATACACAATTTTAAAACCCTAATTGTATACATAGAATGCTCGCATCAAATTCTAGTAGAAATTCATTTAATTTTTCTTACTATTTTTCTCATTATTAGACCAATATATATATTTCAAGTATTTTTTTTTCCAAAAAAATAGAAAAAAGAGAATGTTTAAAGTGAAAAATCTACTTTAATAAATTAAATAACTAGAAAAAGTTTTTGATACGAAGAGTTTTTTTGCTAAACTGTGGATACGAAAAGTTTTGTTGACAAGCTATCTATAAGAAAATTGTATATCAATTTATTTGAGAAATACATAATTCATTGTACTTGCAAAAAGAAATTAACTGTATCAAATTCTAGGAGAAACTTTGAAATTCAATTTTTCTTAGTATATTTTCCCATTATTATATCATTATATAGATTTCAAGAATTACTTTCCATAAAAATATAAAAAAATGTATAGTGAATGCTTAAAGTGAAAAATATACTATAATAAATTAAATAACTAGAAAAAGTTTTCGATACGAAGAGTTTTGTTGCCAAACTGTGGATACGAAAAGTTTTGTTTACAAGCTGTCTATAAGAAAATTTGACATCAATTTATTTGAGAAATACATAATTCATTGTACTTGCTAAAAGAAATTAACTGTATCAAATTCTAGGAGAAACTTTGAAATTCAATTTTTCTTAGTATATTTTCCCATTATTATATCAATATATAGATTTCAAGAATTATTTTCCATAAAAATAGAAAAAATTGTGTAGTGAACGCTTAAAGTGAAAAATATACTATGATAAATTAAATAACTGGAAAAAGTTTTGGATAAGAAGAGATTTGTTGCAAAAGCATGGTTACGAAAAGTTTTGTTGCCAAGATATTGAAAAAAAATGATATTAATTTATTTGAGAAATACATAATTCATTGTACTTGTTAAAATAAATTAACCGTTTCTATTTTCTGTTATCTGCTGATAATAATTTGAATAAAGGATAATGCTTATTACAGCAATAAGTAAGATTAACATTTAGTATTACGTTTTCATCTGGAAAAACAAATTTATCAACATCCAAAAAAAAAATATATATCATAAATAATATATAATAAACTTCTTATTTTATTTTATTTTATTTTTATATATTTATTTATTTATTTTTTAGTGACCGGTCACTTGCGATTTTAGACGTTTTGTTAAATATTTAAAATAACACATGAGGGATTATCCTGAAACTCCAGGGTGCAAACAAACTAATACAGATCACATATTTTCGAAAAAATATTTTTTCCCAAAAGCCCATAGCGTCACGCCCACAAATTGAAAACCAACGAATATCTTTTGGATATTCTGTCAAAACTAATATAACAAAAGCGTTGAAACTGAGACGTTTTATATAAAAAAAGTGTGTTCATTTTTTATGGGGATAAGAATACTGGTACATAAATTGGGGTTTTTATAGAAACAGTTCCACATTTTGCCAAGTTTTTTGCTTGTAATTTCCAGCGTTCTTAATGTAAAAAAAATATTTTCAGGAAAATATAAACTTCTGAGAAACAACATTACACACTACATTTTGTAACCAGAAGTAATATACAGTAAAACCTCCAAATAACGGACACCTTGGGAACGCGGAAACTGTCCGCTATTCGGAGGTGTCCGCTATTGGGAAACCCTCGGAGATTCTAAAATTGCTAAAAAATGCTTAAAGTTTCATTAATTGATTTTTATATGTCCTAAAATTCTAATATATGATTAATCAGAAATTAAAAAATATTTTTAAGCAATAAAATTGAAATAAAACCTTTGTACACTGTACCACTGTACATACCTTTGTACACTGTTTATTACATTCTTACGAAAAAAATGTATTTAAAAAGTTTCCTTTTGCGTTTAATGATTACATGTACTTTTTTTTCAATGTGAAATTTTAACCCTGTCGATAGTTTTGAATTTTCTGAATCATCTTAAAGAAAAAAAAAAAGAAGTATAACTGCTCACTGTATTTTGCCATTTCTTAAAAGCATAAAATCTCAAATTTTACGGAAGGGAGTGGGGGGGTGGGAGCATTGTGATGTTCCGGGAGGTAATGTCCCTCCAGACCATCCCCTGAATTTAATACTGGAAGTGGGAGGGAAGATTTTCCCTGGCCCACTCTCTACATTCGTATGTGATCCCAAAATTTTGACACATTGCTCTGACAAATTTAGAGACTTTTTACTTTTTTTTTCTTCGTTAAAAACAATTTTTCATACTTTATCGCCAAAATTACTGTCCGCTATTCGGAATGTCCGTTATTCAGAGGTTAAACATACAAAAGTTTAGATTTTGGGAGTGGGGATCGTTAAACTGTCCGTTAAATAGAGGTGTCCGCTATTCGGGAGTGTCCGTTATGGAGGTTTTACTGTATAATAAAAAATATGAAAAATGATCATGTTTACTAAATAATACTTCACTGCAGATGCATGAATGCAATCAAAATACAATTTGCACACTGTGTGAGCTAAACGTACAAAAAAACTTTTGCAGAAGTCTTAAAAACATAGCTTTAAAATGTTTAATATTATCGTCGATAGAATAACCTCAAAATCCGTTGTTCCAGGAGGAAACAAAAAGATGGGACACTGTATCCCAATATAATATACGTGCAGTATTTTGTATGCTATATTGACACGAAACAATCGATATATAGCTATATTTTATTATAAATAATTTATTTGTACTTTTGTTCCAAACTGGGAAAATAATAATATACTCAGATAAATAAAATTGCCTTTTTTTCAGTTTTCTGAGAAGAGTTAGGTTAATGTGAAATAAAGTCACGCAAATATTATTTAAAGTAAATTTTTGTAACGAGAAAGTGTTGGAAAGTTTGGAAGGTAAGTTTGAAATAAGCTAAAATGCGTTTAATTGATGAGTAAAATTAAACTAAAGTGACGATGACAGACGATACACTTGAAAAAGCACAGATATTTATTTTTCTATTAGAAAATATTAACAAAAAATACATTTTTTTTTAAGAATTGGAGTACTTTAGTTGGCACAATTATATAATTAATACTGAAAACTACAGAAAAATTAATACATAAAATATAAATTGAGATACAGCTTTCAAACAAATTTCATTTACAAATACATTTTTTTTCTTGTAAAAATAGAAAATGTGCTATGATTAGAAGTTTTAAAAAATGCAACAGTAAAATTTAAAGTAACAAAATTTTATTTCAAACTTCAAAATGTTGCCATTCGCAGAAAAACGTATGCATTAAGCACAGATATATTATTCTTTATAATATAGATCGATAAGTTCATGTTGACAGTTTTCTTGTTCTGTATTTTTTTCCTGAGGCAGGCCTTTTATGTGAATTATATTGATTATTATTGTAATATAAAGAACAATTTAAATTTTTAACAATGCACATATTACGAAAATTATATTAAAATAGAATGAAATTAATTATTAAAAATTTTTTTAAAAATGCACATAAATCACTGAAACATTTTCGAAAAAATAAAACTCATGTTGCACTAAACTTTTGAGGTGTAAATTGTAACATTTTTAATTTTTGTATAAATTATGAAAATGTAAAGAAGAATATACAAAGAAGCATAGTAAGATGCATGTTTCTATTATGCATGCGAAAGCCTTTCATGTAAAGTACCTGCGGATGATTTATTTAAATAAATTTGGTGTCTCGGTCTTAACGGAACTTTTAGCATTCACACTATTTTTCACAGGAGTTTTCTTCTCTATATGAAAAATAATCCTGAATTCTTTAGTACTTTAAACTATTTATACGCTATTAATAAATATAAAACGTATATAGAAGAAAATGTATTTTTAGCATTAGACATAAAAACTATATCAAAACAGCAGATAGGGATTTTTATAATTCTTGTCTTTACTAAATTTTATGGTTTATAAATGATATATTTTATGGAAATTTTAAAAATTATACATAAATTTCCATTATATTTTAGATTGACTATTCTATAAATAATTCTGATTTATTATACACTAGCTGTTACCCGTGACGTCGTTCACGTAGCATTAAAAAAAAAGATAAACGCTTTAGTTAAACAAAACGTTTCATTAATAATAATTTAAAATATATATAACACATATCTTATAGGAGGCTATGCAGTAGTTTTTTTATGGGGGACTTAAAGAACTCGGTCAAATAAAATGGAAATGTGTTAGATAATATGAGCAATCGCGAAAATGAAATTGCAACCACTTATACTGTAGAACAACTGTAACGCACCCCAATTGTACACAAATCATGTTGTAGTGTATTTCAGAATTCCATATCAAAGAAACAAAAATCATATGTTAAACCTAGATAATGAAAAAAATCCAACATTTCCATAATACATAACTTCGCCGGCCCATTCTTTTCTTCAGCTGTGTATATGATCTATGTGTTTGTAAATATTCTAAATACAATGTTAAAATTTTGCTTAGTTAGAAAAAGTGTAATGAAGATTAAAATTCACCTTTAGCAATTTCTAATAATAGACAGAAACTTACTTGGATTCTTTTTTACAGTCCTGTATACTACGTGCAAATATTTATACGACCGCATATTTAGCTTAAATTATTCAAGCAAAAAACCCGATTAAAATTATTGAATTCATATTTCCGGGAATCGCTATTGCACAGGTGACCATATATCCAGTTTATTGTGTAGTCCGATACATGATTTATTCAAATTCTACAAACATCTCTTATTATACTAAATGTAGCTGAACTTCAGGATGCATTAGTTTTCCTTAAAATACATCGATAATTGTAAAAGCTCTTCAGCATTCTTTTCCAATAGACCATACTTTGGATACAATATCTGAGATCTGGACACAGGTCCAAAATCTTTTATGCGTCTGTGTAAATGAACAAAAAATGTGATGCAAATCATACTTAACTGCAAGCATATTGTAGTAAATTTCAGTATTTATCATTGTATTGATTAATCTCAGTATATTAATTTCATCATGTTTGAAATAGTGCAACGCAATTAAAATACGCTGAGAATATTTTTCCCCGTGGATTATTATATTACCGAACATTTTTCTGTGATCTTGTAAATGAATGTTAAATCTTTTCAGCCCATTTTCTATAGAAATCCTGTTTTAGTGCATTTCAGAAACTGATATCAATTTCAATATTATTAAAATAACCTTAATAAAATAACATTATTAAAATGCGCTGCAAATGGTTCTTCTTCACAGACCATTATATATTGAAATACTTTTGAGCTCCCTGTACGCACACTATAAGTACTACACTTAACATATTCAATGGTAACCATGTTCTTGTGAACCTTAAAAATGCATGTAAATTTCATTACATTTAAAATTATGTAACATTATCAAAATACACCAGAAATGATTTTTCCTCCTTAAACCATAACGTAAAGTCTCCTTATGAGTGCTCCTGTGATTCAGCTATAATTGCTACCTGGCGCATTTTCAATGCCGCACATGCTATGGCAAAATTCAATAACGTAAGTTATTTTCGTATGAATCCTACTATATTTACTCAAGTTGAAACACGGACAAACAGACGGCAGACCCCAGGCACTCGGCATCCGGTATACAGACAGGCTGAAGTCGTAAACACTTTTAGACCATGTTAGAAAGTGTCAAAATGGAGGTAGTTTCCGTAAAACGAAAAAAAAAACAGTGTTAGGAAAAATCTATTTCAAAACTGTTTTAGGTGGCATTTTTGTATAATTTGTACATATATGTTTTGCATACCATAAAAATTTATAGAAATTTATTGTAAAAAAATATTCTTAAAAGTGACAACATATTTTTACTTTTTAAGAGCTAAAAAAAAGTGGAATTAATATCCATTTACAAACCTGTTTCCAGCACACTTCGAGCGCATTATGCGAAATTGAGATATTGACTGAGGGAATGTATTTTCTCACAATTACATTAAATATTTAGATTTTAAGCCCGATAGTACATTTTTAAAGTGATTTTTATTTATATTTGAAGAATTGAACAATTTTAAGAATTAACACACACAAAAATATTTTTTTAGTTATTAGTTGAGTTTTTCTTACTTTCTAAGAATGGTAAAAAGTATTTTTCATTGATCATTACGTTATTTACGATATGTATAAATTATTAACATTTTCTAATCATTTAATACTTAATCTTTAAAAAACTTATTTCATTTTAAAATTAAATATTTATACTAACCACGCTCAGACGATAAACTTAATTTTCTTTAAATAATAACTTTTGATATCATAATTCAATCTCATTTCATTACAACATCAGAGTATATTTATTTTATTTTTAATATGTGACGTCACAGTCGTCTCTTTTTAGCATTTATTCTAAATTACATTGTGTTATTAAAATGAAAACTTGAAAACTTATACTTTGTTTCAGATATGACGTTATTCGCGTTTGAAATGAAATAGACGCCCTCTCGCGGACAATGTCTGAAACGAAATAGAACTGATACCGTGAGCATCTTCCGCTGAAATCTGTGTTTAAAAGGCCGATAAATAAATAAACAGTTCTATAATAAATAAACAAATAAACAGTTCTATAACGCATGCAACGTTGGGTTCTTTGTATTAAAATTATCTAAAATCAAAATTTTATACACAAAGTTTAGATCTATAATATGAAAAAGTACATTTGACTTACTAATGGCAAAATAACATGACAGCAACACAATGCTTGCATGACTCGCTTGCTCCAGCTGCATGGAACAAACAGCATTACGTAAACAAACGATTATCAGGTCTATACAACGCCACCTTTCGGTCATTACAAACGCGAATATTGATAAGTTTAAAATTCGTAATGGAAAGTAGTCCTGTGACGTCACAATTGGTAAAAAATTAAATTGTATAGCTTCGAACCGAAAGAAAAAAAAAAGGTTCATTTTGATTACGGATTAATATCTGGAAAAACTACTAAAATATTTATCTTCTTGTAAAGTGTGAAGTTATATTCTTGTGAAGTCTTCTAAGTGTAAAAGAAATTTTACATAATCGTCTGCCTGATATAAGAAGAAAAACAGTATTCCTCTGACGTCACAGTTGGTAAAATTGCTGTTTTTAACCTCGAACCGAAAAACAGAATAGGGTCCATTTATTTAATTCATTTTGTTTTATCACGTGAAAATCTTCCAGTTGAAAATTAATTACAGAAGATAAATAATTATTCCGGTTTTTATTATTTTTTGGCAACGAAAAAAGAAAGATGATTAAATATTATGGAAAATTTTTCAATTTATTCTGTATGAAAAATAGTGAAATTTTGAATTATTAAGAAAAATATTTGAATAAAATAAATAAAAATTAGCCTATGTTCATTTCAAGCCAATAATCTATCTATATACAAAAATTCAAAGACATTAAACCATCCGTTTTGAGGCCAAGTTCATTCCAATTTTCGGACACACTTTCACATTTATAATATATATAAGGATTGAAAAAGATTTATTTATTTTTAGGACATATGTTTTAAGTCTGTGATTTAAACCTCGTGATATATTAGATTATTGAAAATACCATTATATGTTATATTTGAATATGTTAATATTATCCAAAAAAGTCATGTATAACATAGTTAATAGAAACACAATCCGAACGTTTACATTATATATATACAGAAATTGTCTATTCAAAAAACCACGACATGAAGCTTCCGAATAAGTATTCAGTTTATCAGGTAGCAAAACATCGAGTAAAACACAATTTTTCAAGATATATTTTTATATTCTAGGCAGAAAAATCTTCTTTTTTTCTTAAAAAAATAAATAAATAAATAAATAAATAAATAAAATAAAGAGACAGCAGAGAAAATATAAAATTCCAGAGTTTGGCTAAAAAGGTATTTTAGATTCATCATTCTATAAATAATTCTGATATAGTAATACATTGAAAATGATTTATTTATTTTTTAGAACATACGTTTTAAAGCAGCGAATCAAGCCTCGAGACATGTTAGATTATTATTAAAAGTTATATGATGAAGACTGTAAGATAAAATGTTTTTTTGTAGAATAAATTAAACATTTCTTAATACTGTAAACAAAATTATGTATCCATATTTACTTTTGATTTATTAATTTATCTCCTAGATATATGCGTGATTTCTGCAATATATGTTATACATCAATTTTGTATATGCAATGGCCAATGATGTATGGCAATACATTTATTCTATGTAAGATTTTTTAATTTTTGAAAATCTTCTCAATTTTTACGTAATATTTTTCAATTTTTCCATTGATTTATTTGAACTTTATGTAATATTACAAAAAAAGTAAAACAATAAAAACATCATATGTCCATGTGTTTAAAAAAAGAATCAATGTCAGCTGAACATAAAACGTCATAAGAAATAAAGAAAAACATATTATACTTTGAAAATACTAAAAGAGAAATATTTTAAACAAAAATGTAGTATTTCACAATTTTGTATAAAGTAAGTCATTGTAATAGCCTACAAGATTTTAAACATTTTCATTTATAGTATATAGGGTAGATGTGCCAGTAATGGGCCACCTTAAGGAATTTCTCTAAAAAATAATTTTTTATTAATAGTTATAATTATTGTATTCCAATTTTTTTCATATTAGATTAATCTTTCAACAATATTTAACTAATCCCACAGTTACATTTCCCAATAGAAATAAAAATTTCATTTTAATTAATAGAAATATGTCTAAACACCCAAATGCCCAGTAATGGGCCACCTATGTTCCAGTAATGGGCCACCCTACAAAAAATAACAGATAATTATTTTTAGGTGCGTTCGTAATTATGTAAATAGGTAGCGCCTATAATTGTCGTTCAGTCCGTCTGTCTGTCCATCTATCTGTCCGTTTGTCTGACAGTCTGTCTATCTGTCCGTTTGTCTGTCCGTCTGTCTGTCCGCATATTACAACGGAAAACTATCCAACCGAATCGTTTGAAATTTAAAATACATAATTATTACATAATTTTGTCGAGTCATTTCAAATTTTATGAAAATCGGATGGATAGATCAATTACAGGGACATTCAAAAGGATTCCGTTACATTACGGCCAATAGGGAAAAAAGTTTTAAATGCATTTTAATCGTTTGAAATTTAAAACATATAATTATTGCGTAATTTTGTCGAGTCATTTCAAATGTTATGAAAATCGGATGCATAGATCAATTACAGGGACAATCAAAATGATTCCGTTACATTACGGTCAATGGGGAAGAAGTTTCAAATGCATTTTAATGATGTTACACTCATTCGAACATAATAGAATTGGCATGAATCTATGAAATATATACTAAAATATGCATTCTGTACAATCTGTGACGCAAAGAATTTTTATTATTAAATTACAGGGCTACACAAAAGTATTCCACTATATAATGCTATACGAGGAAACATGGTTTGGTACGTGTTTTAATTATATTCAACTATTTCACATTTTATGAATAAGATATACGTTGCTGAGGTGTAATAAGAATTACTATTCCTGTATATTTACAGAATTTCAACCAATATACTGTATCCGAAGTACTATTTACTATAAAAGCAAGATCTGAATATTTTTAAAACTTCGTTATCGTACGAACGCACCTCATTTGCTACGTTCACGTGCAATTTCCAACTTGTTCTTTTTATGTCTGCGTAAGTCGCATCTTCTTCTTCCTCAGAATCCACATTATCCTCTTGTATACAAAATTCGGCCTTTTTGAAGCAATTGTAAATTGTTTTTTCTTCAATTACCCCCATTGATCCTGTTCTTATATGTAACACTGTTTTGAGAAAAATGTTGAAAGGTGTGTGAAAGGAGGGGATTGATGAATTTGTTGGACTTAAGGAACAAGAAAATTCAAGCAGAGGAGTAATATAAAAAAAAAACTCAGCACTGAACGATAAATTAGGAATAAGAGATGGAAATTTGATTTCATGTGATTTCGAAGTATTTTTTTACAACTGAATAAAGAACATTTTATGAAAATATTCGTTATATGGAGATAGATATTTCGCTATATAGAGACTGTTTTTAATGTAATCATGGGAAAAGGGGAACATTCCTACTAAAAATTCGTTATATAGAGAAATTCGATGTATGGAGTTTCATTATAGAGAGACTTGACTGTATTTATAAAGAAATTGTCTTTATTAAATTCTAGTAAGTAAAATTTAAGTATTAAATTTGTTTATTTAGTTTTCAGTTAAATCAAAATATTTTATCACTACTGAAATTACACTTTTAGTATTGGTCACTTGGGTGGCCCATTACTGGCAAATCACGAAATAAGCAATCCAGTAATGGACCACCCCTCCTAAAATCTTAAAAATAAATAAAATTTTGCAAATGGCCATTGGTATATTAAATTCAATGTTTTATATTGCTAACCAAACAAAAAAATTCAATTTTTACGGAAAAATAAAAAAGATATAAAACTAAGTAAGTAAAGTCTGCTCTTAGCATGTTCATTAAGATTTTCAGTGAAAAACAGAAAAACTGTGAAACTTTATTTTCTGCTTCCTAATTGTTTTGACGAAAAGTGTAAAAAATTAATCCAGCTTATAAAGCATGCAAGGTAGAGTTCAGAAAAAAATAATAAAAGCTTAACTATTATTTATTATTTTTTTATAAACCAAAAAGTGCGAGATGGCCCATTACTGGAAGGTGGCCCATTACTGGCACATCTACCCTATACTTTCTATGTCCTCTGAAAAAGCAATTGTATATGTTATTTAAATAGAAATTAATAGAATAACAAATTAAATAACGTAATTATAGAAAATTTAAAATTAATAACTTTAATATTTTCAATAAATTTGGATATCTTTAATACATTATTCGTATCTAAACTGCCTCCACTTGCACCTTTTTTCATATATATTTAATTTTCCATAATAATAATAATAATAATAATATGAATTGATGTATAACAATAAGTTATCGGTTATTTCTCATAATTGTTATATTAAAAAAATAATAATGAATATGTTTATCTGAATGATGTGTGTGAAAAAATGTCAATATATATACGCGTTTAACATAAATGTAATATGCATGTATTTCGCTTTTTAAAAAACTTTCATACTTGAAATGCGTATACATTAAAATATTTCGAAAGATATTAGAAGTGTACCATTACTAATGTTCATATAAGTTTTAGGAATGACAGTGATAATATACTAAACAGAAGCGCATTATGCACATTTATATTCTGTATACATAATCCGTTATTTGAAAACTATGTATGCATACTGGATGATGTATTTGAATACAGTTTGAGACTGACACGTATAGCTGAATGTCTAGTACCATAGATCTTCTCAAAGAGCATCGTTACGTGACACAAATTTAAATGTTGAAATTTTCAGAGAATCATATTTATTTGGGTACATTGAATCTTTTAAGTAACATAGTCTGAAGCAGTTACAATTTTCGTACGAAATGCGCATTTGTGAAAATTAGTAAATAATCATAATACGAAAGTGTTATATACATAAAACAAAATCTTATTTTTATGTGTTAGACAAAAATGTTTATTAATAAATGTATTATTAAAAAAAAAAAAAAAAAAAAAAAATCAAAAATTACACGGTTGATGGTATTGATTAAATCAATGTGTTTTCTTAAATAGTTTATATTAGTCTGGAACGACTATATTTAATCGTTTAATAGAACATAATGATTCAAAAACTAGTTAGATGTGCCAATCCCAAAACTTTCTTCTATCTCATACGACATTTTAATGTTTCAAAAATTAGCTATTCATGTGAATGATTTAATAATATTAATTAAATACTGTATAAAATTTTATTTTCATACTAAATGTTTTCTTTAAACAATTAATCTGAGTAAAAACGAGTTTTCATCTCTGCACGAGCCGCTGAACAGTAGAACGATAGGCAATGTTTTTCCGAATTCATGAAGGACCTACTTTCCATAACCAAAACTAAATGTACACAAAAAATAGTTCATTCCTATGCATAACTTCATGCACTTTTTGGTGGTAAAATAATGTAAATGGCACAGACATCGTGATTGTAGCATCCGCTACACTCCGATGTTTTTCAAATTCAAAGAGGGTCTACTGACTGTAGCCAAACACGTAGGGGACCTGGGGTACATCGATACTTGGGGCACATTGATACACCCTCTGTACAGCACACAAGGTCATTACAGGGAGTTGCACAACAGCTTCAAAGGGTGATCCTAGTGAAATTAACAATATACAGAAAGTTTTGGAATGATTCAATAGTTTGGTGAAATGGGATGGGCGATTAAATGTTTTTGTAGGTCAAAAGTAAATTTGAGTTGTACAATTGAAATGGTATTATACAACTGTTAAAGTATTTTCAACCGAAAAGAATACCCTCCCTGGCAAGTAACGCTAATCTTTATCAGTTCCTCATTCTTTATTGTTAGATAAATTATAATGTGTTGGATTTGCGACTCATTTTATTTAAAATGGCTGCATGGGGCACAATGATACAGTCTTTGTCGGGGCACATTGATACAACCTAAATCCTTTTCAAGTTCATTTTTCATTACCTTTTATTTTTATTTTTACCATACACTCCTTAATTCAACCATTTTTCGTCAAAAATTTCTACTATTAGTTTTTATTGAAGTGAAATAGTTCTAATTTCTTTATATTAGAACATTTTATAGTATTTTTGCAAACCAGAAGACGTATAAACTTACACAATATCTAGTGCTAGTAGAATTAACAAAAGAAATGGACGGCAGCCTGGCAAATCTCAAATTTATATCTATCCTCCAGAGAAAAAAGTATTATCGACATGAGAAATGTTAAGTAAGGAAAACAAGCTGCAGAACAGTACATGATAATTATACTATAAACATAATTTTTAATATAATTATCCTTTATTTTCTGTTTGTAAACCGATTTATAAACAGAAAACCTGGTAATTATTTCACCTTTCCAAAGAAAGAAGAGAATTCTCGAGTTAAAGTGCCTGATATGACAAAGTTACCACAGCAAACAAACAGACAAGGAACAGCCAGAACATCCGGTCATTATACATTTCATTTTGATTACTATAATATCGCTTACAAATAAATTGTGTGCGATTTTAATGTATATAAATATATATAAATGATTTGCTAACTATTTTTCTGTGAAAAATATGCATTGGTGTTATTTTGTCTCCATTTTTCCCAGACGTTTCAAAGTGTATTAGTCTTCCCCAGGGATGGGGCACTTTGATACAAATTACTTTTTTTTGATTTTTTTAAAATTACATGCAAAAATATTATATAAAACAACGATTGCACATTTTTGTAACACATTACACAGGTTTTGCGGACATCAAATAGAAAAATAACTTGAAATTTCTGCTTTCTAGACACCGAAATTTTTTTTTGAAAAAAGCTGTATCAATGTCCCCCAGTTCCCCCTACACAAAAAATTCGATTAATTCTATTCATACACTTTTCGGTTTTACAATATTGAAAATGGCACAAAAATCGCTATTGTAATGTGCCCTTAAGACGGTTATTTTTCAAATTCAGGGGGGACCAATTAGCCATAGCCAAATACTTACACAAAAAATTGATTTAATTCTATGCAAAACTTCAGACAGTTTTAAGCAGCACGATATTGAAAATAGCACAAAAACTGCTACTTCCGAGCCCCCTTCCGGCGGAATATTTAAGAATTGAAGGAGGACCTACTTGCCACAGCCAAAATCATTCACAAGAAATTTCGTTCAATTCTATGTATAGATTTATACATTTGTTAATTGTAGAATGGTGACGTACGGACACGCAGACACACAGACAGGCATTTTGAAAAAAAAATGTTTTTGTAGGTTCTTTGCTCAGTTTTGCTACTTTTAGCTCGCTGAGTTTTGCACTGATGAAGAATCTCGTTAGTAGATTCGAAATAGCTATTTGCTACCTTCTCATACTTTATTTGTGCATTTATATTCGTTGGTTTTCTATCTTTAGGAACTAATGGCCTAGTGTCTATACACTTTTATACTTAATTTATAAGATTTTTTAAAAAATAGATAGCTTTAAAATTAAAATTTAATTAAAAATTAGGAAATATTGAAATAAAACCAAATTCCAGCTTGGGACTTCTACAATAATCTTAGTTTTTAAATATATATATATTTTTTCAAATTTGATTTTTGTCATATATTAAATATTTAAAGAGATTTATATACATTTTATTTGCTTTTAATTAAACCTTTAGAAAAAAATTAAAAACGTAAAAAAAAATATTCTTAAGAATAGAAAAGTTAGAAGCGATCTAAGATCTCCTGAAAATATTTTTAGTGCTTTTAACGAAAGAATCATTATAATGGTTTATTCTAATTATTTTTTTTACATTATATCAAAATCAGAACTAATAAAATAAATGGAAACACAGGAAATGTGTTTCGAAAAAAAAAAAAAAAAAAACACCGTGTAATAAATGTTAACGAAGTTAGTAATTGTTGCTGATCATAGCATTTTTCTTACTACTTTTCCAAGAAAAACTAAACCAGAGTTTTATTAAAAAAAGCTACTCGGAGCATTTATTTCATTGTGATTAATATAAAGTAAGTATCAGTAAAAAATGTGATTTTGGAGTTGTACTGCAAATAGTAATGCAGATATTTATTATTTTTCATCAAGTGATTATATTTAACCCTCTAAGTGTTTGGCACATACTTTTCGGTCCACTAAGTCCCAGGTTACACTGCAATATATACAATATTCAATGTAATAATATTCTATAGATGTAAAGGTTTTCTAATACACTGAACAATGGTTAATACTTTCAAGGATTACATTAATATTTGTAATTATCTCTTATAAATATATAATGTTGAAAGAATCATATTTTCTAAGATTTAAACTAAAACACAGAGAATACAACGTTACAATTTGCAAAACCATCACAGAGCTTAAATGGCATAAAATTTATTTAAATTAAATGCACATTTACATTTTTTAGTGGATCTTAAAAATCAAAAAATAAAATAAAATTACAAAAATATTGCTTTAAATGTTAGTTAAAATACATACAGTAGAGTATCGATTATCAGGATCAGTTGGGACGGAGACCCATACGGTTAATGAAAATCCGGATGATTTAAAAGCTTTAAAAAACGACTAGTATTGAAGCTCTATGTCGAAACATAAATCACAAAAATTAATTTTCGTTGAAGACGCATTGATTTGTAAGCTACTTTTAAATATTACGTTTATTAAAAACGGATCTAAAACTGAGCATTTTTAAAAAATCAGTTAAATACATAGAAAATAAGAAATAATTGTTACAAAATGTTTAAATTAATAAAATTTGTAATACAATCGTTGATGTAAATATTACCAAACATTTTGCATTTCAATAAATTTGTGGAAAGATGACCACAATTTGAGTTTCAATTATTTAATTGTTAAAGAATATGTAAAATTAAATCAGTTTGGGTACTATGATTCATAAGAATTACTATTGTCCATAATTCCTTGAAAAATGTTTTGTATATATCATCTAACAGTTTTTATATTTACATCGAATTCAAAGTGTAGAAAAAAAATGCATGTTGAATTCTTAAAATGCTGAAAAATCACGTGCTGATCCAATCATCACGCCTCGAATTTGCATTGTTGGTGTTGTAGAATGTTAATAAAATTAATAAAAATTTTAATTAATTATCTCAAATAAAGAAAACTAAAATAATGATATGGATATAAATAATTCCATGTAAATATAAGATATTTTTTGCTTCCGAATATATATTTTTTTTATGTGTTTGTAAGTTTTTTTAATGTTTGCAAAAATCTGACAGTCCTGAACAAATGTTTTAAGACAAGAACGAAAATTCATTAAAAATTGAACTAACATTAGATCAGTTTCAGCAGATACGGCAACTCCGTATCAAACTTGAACTTAAAAGGTAATTATTAAATAAATGTTGATATATGCTAAAAATACAATATTAAAGCATTTCATTGGATAAAATGAACATAATTTGAGTTTTATGTGGCAAGATTCATCTGACATGAGTAAAGAGTTAGTCAGCAAATGTTTCTCCCACTTTATTTACTTTAAAAAGTCGATTGTCTTCAATTCAAATGTATCGTCTTCAGTTACCATCGTCCTTGGACAATAAAGATGCAATCTTTTTTGTGATAATATAGATATAATTTCAACAAGAGTTGGTTTATTCAATTTAGGTTATATAAAGTTATCGCAATTTCTGACTGTTTATACCTTAATCATTACCGGTGTTCAATGGCCCAATTAAAATCTGAATTAATTCATACAACTTATCATCCAACTTATCAACCAATCATACAACTCATACTCTTACATATTTTAGATCCATCGTCTATAGCCACTTGGTAAGTTATTATCTTAGTTTCTATTTACTAGTTTTCAATTGGGTTTGATTCATTCAACATTTACTTGAATAGTCTATCATGTTTGAATTCCACCTATCTTTGCCAAAGATTGACACAATTACAGTGGTGTTCAAAAGTTTCCGGCTAGTTAGTTAGTTTTGATTTATTTACCAGAAGGTTTCAGCAAAGAAGAAGCACAAATGCTTCAAAAGTTAGGTATATGTAAATGACCTCTAGTCACATGATTTTTTTTATTGCATACTGAAGACGCTTCAATCAAAGGGGCAGAATCTGAAGTTTGCGTGTGCAAAAGTTTCCGGCCACTCATCATTCCTTATTTTCTTTCTACGGTAAAGTGGTTTTTGGTCGTGTTTGTGAACAAATCAAAGTGAATAGCATAGTTTAAATTCAAAATTGAAAAGTGCAACAATTATTGTTCATAAATGAATGATTAGTTTGTCACTAAAGGCCAATCTCCTCGAGGTATTGAGGTAAAGATATCGATCGGTAAAATCGACTGCAAACGATATTTAAAAATTATAGAAAGATGACTATGGCCTTCATGGCTTTGTGAGGTCCGGGAGACTTTAAAAAATTACTATTTTCAAGGACAGAATTATCAGGAGAAAAACAATTGATGGCCCACATAAAAATTCCTTTGCAATATACAGCTATTTACTAAAATTAATGAAAATATTGCTGAAATAAGTCGCTCTACCATGACTAGATGCTGACGTGAACACAACTTTATACAAAAATCGGCGTTCAAAGAACTTCATAGGTAAAAAAATATATATATAGGCGTACTCGACTGGCTTTTTCCTAAAAACGCAAAGTCCTGTCAAGTGAAAACTGGATAAATGAACTATTTTTTCATCAGTCGAATTTGAAACTGGGGCAGACACTACATAAGATGACCTAACATCAAACTATATGATTAGATCTGTATTATTCCTATAATGAAGCAAGGCGGATGATCCTTATGCCGTGGACAGTATTTTCTTCAAAAGTGACGGTCAGTTATTTGAAATCCACAGCAAAATCAATGATGCAATGTACAAAGATATCTTGCAATAACATTTGCTGTCTTATTAGAGGTAGATTTTTGTGGCAACTATTAGTTTTAACGTGATAACGACATAATAAATGTATGCAAGTTTTGACAAACAATGGTTTTCGCACAAAAAAAAAAAAAAAAAAAAAAAAAAAAAAAAAATTCGTTTTTGAAATGGCCAGCCCAAACGCTCAATATGAATCCAATGGAAAAGCTTTGGAAAGAAGTTAGCAAACGTCGGCCGAACTCTAAATATTCCAAGTCAGCCAAAATTTCCAAAATATTGCTAGAAATATGTAAAAAACGTACCATAGACGATCTTTAACAATTGACTGTATGAATGTTACGTTGCTGCGCCGTAGAACGTATTACTAAAGGTAATAAAATACTAATACGTTAAAATACTAATTGTAAATTTTGTTGATCACTGTATTTTTATATTACATTTTTTTTAACTTGCAAAGATGGCCAAAAACTTTTAAGAACACGCGTTTTTTTTTTTTTTTTTTTTTTTTTTTTTTTTTTTTTTGTCAATTAAATTTATTGATGTTTGCATATTATTCCATAAGTAAGTTCCTAACTATTATGCCAATAAAATGAATAAGTATCACTTTGAAATTCCTCTTCATATCGATATAGTTACAAGTTAACTGAAAAAGTTATGCTGGTCGGAAACTTTTGACCGCCACTGTATATCGGATTTATAATTCATATTCCAACAGATTACTCGTTATTTCAACTGAGCTTATAATTCTTCCAAGATTCTGTGGCATATAAGTGGCACTTTTGCAATATTTTGGGTGTAAGCAGTTCTGACTTATTCTGGAGTTCCGTTTAGTAAGAGGTTTGTAAAGATCATACTGCATAGAACCAGTCAATGGCATCTATATCAACGTCTTTCTAAATCAGATGATTAATTTGGAATGTAATACGTTTGAATCGAGGTTTCATTTATTTAAATATGCATGTGTACAACTCCTAGTCAACGCTTCCGAAGGCACCAAGGACCCATCCCAAAGTTCCTTTTATACATATTTGTTTATCATTATTATCATCAAAATCATCAGCATTATTATTATTATTATTATTAACATTCTGATAATATGAATCCAGGTTTCAATAATTTTCTTTTCGTGGGGAAAAAAAATAATGGACCGGGTAATGCTGGGTGTGTCAACAATTTTTTTAAATATTCTGAATATTCCAGAACTTTAATTTTTAATTTTCTTAAAAATAGAAAAAATAATTACCTTTAAAAAAATTAATGTTATTTTAACGATTCCATCGATTAATCATATTCTAATTCATTGGCCTTTGTCAATAATGAGTTTTTTTAATTTGTTAACTATAAAGATTTTGAAAGAAACTGAAAAAATACATAAATTAAAATCAAGTTACTAGGAAGTGTTTAGTGACTGATTGATAAATATTTTTTAGCTTTGAGTTCAAAATTAACGTTAATAAACAATTCATAAAGCTGAAAGATTTTTTTTCGTATTTTTTATTAAGGTCACATACATCAATACATAAATATACATATATATACATTTTCGTTACTTTTAAATCATATTTTTTCTTATTTTAAAAGGATATTAGTATTATTAAAAAGGAAAATATAATTTTTCATTTTTACTTTGTAGTGAAGTACACATAAAGTCTCAGAAGCAACGAACGCTAGATATGTTAGCAAACTTTTAGATACATTATAATGCCTATTAAAATTAGATCCTTTGTTTTAAAATAAAGTTAATAATCTAAAATATTCCACTACTTTTTTTTCTTCACAAAGAGAAAAAAATAAAAATATTATTGTTCTTTTAAAGATTTCTTCGATTCGAATTTGTCAGCCTTTGTCAATGATGAATTATTTAATTTGTTAATTATAAAAACTTTGAAAGAAGCTAAAACTATATGTAAATTAAAATCAAGTTACTCGGAAATGAGTAATGATTGGTCAATAAATCATTTTTAGCTTTGAGTTCAAAATGAACATTAATAAACAATCCATCAAGTTGAAAGATTTTTTTTCCGTATGTTTTTATTCATACATACATACATCAGACATGCATAATAATTTATATGCTTTTATTTTCTTTACTTTTAAAACACATTTCCACATATTATAAAGCTGTAATATTACTATTCAAAACTAAAATATATAACCTTTCAAGTTACTTTCTAAAGAAATAGATATAAAGTTTCAGAAGCATTGCTAGGTGTATCAACAAATTTTTAGATAAATTTTAATACCTGTTAATGTACGCTTCTTTGTTATATAAAAAAAGAAGTTAATAATCTAACAAATTCCAACTCCTTTTTCTTTCATTTTCTTATCGAATTGACGAAAAAAATATTAATATTTTTTTAAAGATTTCTGCGATTAATCATATTCTAATTTCGCAGCCTTTGTCAATAATGAATTTTTTAATTTGTTAATTATAAAGATTTCGAAAGAAGTTAAAGGTATATATAAATTAAAATCAAGTTACTAGGAAGTGGGTTCTGATTGATCGAATATTCAATTTTTTGCATTGAGTTCAAAATTAACGTTAATAATTAATCCATCAAGTTGAAAGATTTTTTTTCCGCATTTTGTTATGCATGCATTTATACATATTTAATTATACATATATGTATATTTTCGTTACTTTCAAAACATGTTTCTGCTTATTTTAAAAAATATATTAGCACCCAGCAAAGAAAGAAACAGTGGGTCATTAGCTGGAAAATAGATTGCAGCCAGTTGTGCCATCAGCGGTAAAGTGCAATGGTATCATTACTTAAACCTGCACAAATGTGCCCGTGCGAAATGCAGTTGGCCATTCAGTGATGGCCAACAGTAAGCCAGCATTGGTATGCCATCACGTTACTTCAATTCACCAGTTTTCTAGCAGTTCTAGGACCTATCCTACAGCAATATCTTTGCTGGGCCAGAACTTTTAATCCAGCACCATCAATTATCCTACAGAGTTTAGACAGTGTCAAACCATCCGCCAGCTTTTTTTACTATGAGCTGACACCCACACAGCACCTTACAAAAATTTCTTATAAAAATATTATACAATTCTAGATCGTTTTTCTATAAGCTAGTTTAACCGAAAGCAGCATATAGAAATATGTAAATAAAAACAATATAATATATAGAAATATTCGATTATATTCAGATTTCTTTCACATGCTGTCGGCCCTTCCAAGTACTAACAACGTTCGATGCTGTTTGGATATTGTGATCGAATGAGCATTAACGCCTTCAGCGTATGCTATGACTTTTCACTCCTCACCATCCTATTCTTTAAAGCCATATACCGGCTATCCCAAAAATGACTGACGGATTTAAAAATTCAATAACATGCAAACGGTGACAGATAGTTAAAAAAAACTTTTGCAGGAGGGTTATGTATAATGTCAGAAGTTTTTGTACTGTAATTTTTTATTTTAGTTCGAATTTCAAACAATAGGTGGCGCTGACGGCGATTGAAGGCCAGGTGATCAGTTCTGGGTGAAGCATCGGCCTGGACTTCAATCCTCGTCAACGCCACCTATTGTTTAAAATTCAAACTAAAATAAAAAATTACAATAAAAAATCTCCTGACATTATACATAACCCTCCTACAAAAAAGTTTTAAATAGCTGCCACCGTTTGCAAGTTATTGAATTTTAAAATCCATCAGTCATTTTTGGGACACCCGGTAAAAATAATATACATTTCATACACTGACTGTAAAATGTGCGAATTATGAAATTATTGCAATTTGCCTTCCTAATCTTTAAAGCCATATAGAAGTCATATGCATTTTATAACGCTGATTCTCAAATGTGAGAATTTTGAAAACCGAAGTTATTTGTAACTTAGAAAATCAGATCTAAGAATTTAAAAGAAATCCGTAAAAATAAAGAATATAATTATTGTTTTACTGATTTGTTTTATCATTAATGGTTGTTATTGGTCTTGATCACAATCACAACGTACATATTGGTCGCTAATAAAATATTAAAAATTCCAGAATGAAGTTACAAATATCCAGAATGATAAAATCCGAAATATTCAATGTCTTCTATATTCACAACGCCACCTAGTGAAAGGTTCCCATCAATAATACTGCAAAAGTTCGGGCTCTTCCATCGTGTAGTGGGCCAGTGCATGAAATAAAACAGAGGCCGATAAGAATTTTATCTAATGATTTCCAACAGCAAAGTTGACTGAAGCTGTCCAGCAGTGGTCGTTTTAACCCAAAAGTTTATAAGCAATCCATCAAGTTGAAAAAAAAATCTTTCGAATTCTTTTTATGCTTGCATAAATACACACATAAATATACATAAGTATACTTTTTTCATTAATTTTAAACATATTTCTATTTATTATAAAAATATATTAGTATTATTAAAAAGTAAAATATAACCTTTCAAGTTTACTCTGTAAAGAAATAGATACTGCATTTAATACCTCTTAATATATATTTCTTTGTTTTAAAATAAAGTTTATAATCTAAAATATTCCAGTACTTGGTTTTTTAATTTTTTTAACAAAGAGAAAAAATAAAAATATTAATGTTCTTTTAAATATTTCTGCAATTAATCAAATTCTAATTAGTCAGCCGTTGTCAGTAAAATTTTTCTAATTCGTTAATTATAAAGACTTTGAAAGAAGCTAGAAGTATATTTAAATTAAAACCAAGTTATTAAGAAGTGGATTGTGATTGATCGATAAATCAATTTTAGTTCAAAATGAACGTTAATAAACAATTCATCAAATTGAAAAAAAAAAATCCGTATTTTTTTTAATGCAAGCGAACATACATACATTTATATACATTCGAAACTTTTAAAACATATATCAACTTATTATAAAAATATATTAGTATTATTAAAAAATAGCATATAACGTTTCAAGTTTATTCTGTGAAAAAATCAATATAAAGTTACAGAAGCAACCCTAGGTGTGTCGGCAATTTTTTAGATAAACTTTAATACCTGTTTATATGCTTCTTTGTTTTAAAATAAACTTAATTATCAAAAATAACCCAGTATTTTTTTTTCATTTTCTTAACAAAGAGAAAAAATGAAAATATTAATGTTCTATCAAAGATTTCTGCGATTAATCAAATTTTAATTAGACAGTCTTTGTTAATAATGAGTTTTTTAATTTGTTAATTATAAAGATTTTGAAAGAAGCTAAAAGTATACATAGATTAAAATCAAGTTATTAGGAAGTGGGTAGTAATTGATCGATAAATCTTTTTTAACTTTGAGTTCAAAATTATCGTTAATAAACAATCCGTCAAGTTGAAAGATTTTTTTTTCCGTTTTTCTTATGCTTGAGTACATACATAAATATACATATATATGTATACATTTTCGTTACTTTTCAAACATATTTATATTTATTATAATAAAAAGTAGTATTATTAAAAAGTAGAATATAACATTTTAAGTTTACTCTGTAAAGAAATGGGTATAAAATTTCAGAAGCAACGCTAGGTGTGTCAGCAAATATTTAGATAATTAATATTTAATTTGTTAATTATAAAGGTTTTAATGAAGCTAAAAGTATATTTAAACATACACCAAATTACTAGGAAGTGGGTTGTGATTGATCGATAAATCAATTTTAGCTTTGAATTCAAATTGAACGTTAATAAACATTTTATCAAGTTGGAAAAAGTAAAATCTCTTTTTTATATGCATGTGTACACACCTATATATATGTATATATATATATATATATATATATATATATATATATATATATATATATATATATATATATATATACATATATATATATTTGACCCACCCTATTGCTATATATATATATGTGTGTGTGTGTGTGTTACTTTTAAAATATGTCTCTACTTATTATCAATATACATCAGTATTATTGAAAAATAAAAGATAACTTTCCAAATTTACTGTGTAATTAAATAGTTACAAAGTTTTAGAATTATACATGATTTGTTTAATAAGTTATACCAAAAAATGCAAAAATTGAATTCCTGAAACAAAAAATTGGTTAAAAAATGAAGTAAAACTAGTTTCTAACTTCCGGCCGCACATGGGCTTGTAAAGGTTTTCGAAATGTTGAAAAATTCACATTATTACAAAAATAATTAATTAGTTTATAATATCTGTGTATTATAATAAAAAACACAGTTCTGAAATATTGTTTAAATCGATCAACATCTTCCGGTCGCACATTTGCTCTAAATGTTGGCAAGAAGGACATTTTTACCATAATCCTTCCTTTTACTTAGCTTGTAAATATCTAAGTTCTCCTTACAACTATAGAACACACGCGCGACCAGAAGATGTTGATGGATTTAATTAATATTTTTTCAGCATTATGTTTTGTTATTATAATACCAAAGAATTTCTACTACTAATTCGTGAAAAGGTTTTTTTTTTTTTTTTTTTTTTTTTTTTTTTTTTTTTTTTTTTACCCGATATTTGTATCTCAAGTTCACAACTCGTCTGTGGTATTTAAAATTGAAAATTTATTTTTGCATTTTTTGGCCCACCCTATTGTTTAACTGAAATAGAACAGACGCGTATTTTAAAATCCAACATGTTTGTATACATATTTATAAACATCATTGTGTAAAAAAATATTAAAGAAATCCTAATAACAAATATAAACCAGCGATATATCTTTCGCGTAAAATCCTACCTACAATCAATTAATTAAACAAAATACAATAGTACATTGTATTTACTCTATTCCATAAGAATGGGTTATTTTAATATTTTTAACCACATTTTTTGTATTTATTTTCATAGTATTTGTGAAAACATTTTGAGATAAATATGGTAAATTTAAAATCAAGCTTTTAGAATGCAATGGTATTCGATTTCACGAAAAGTTGAGGCTAGAAGTACTTGTAAAAGCATATTATTTTTAAAGGTCTTTTTCAACCAATTGAGAACTTATTTTTATGTGATGTACTGACCCAGTCTTCCTATTTAAGGATTGTTTTTTTAATGCCACTCACTGAAAATGTAACTTTTTTCTGTTGCTTTCGTATTAAAAAATCGTGTAAAATAAAAGTATTTAGGCAATAATTTCGTCTAGTCTAGACCCATTTACAATTTGGTGTTTTTATCTTTCACATTATTGTTCCTTGTAGTTCATAAGACAAACCAATAAACTACCCATAAACAAATTCATAAGGCACGCTATCTGGTTGGAAAACCTGTACCTAGTAGGCTTTCACACCTGGGGAGAAGGTTACTCCAACGAAAGTAACCTAAAGGTTTTAAGTAAACGAAACGTAATCAATGTAAAATTATATCATCTTTCTGTTGTTAAAACACATACGTGTTTTTTAATACAAAATTGATAATATGTGCTATAAATATTAAAAAAAGAATAAAATAACGATAAGATTAAAAGAAATTAACCATCCTTTTAAAATGTTAATTATTTTATTTTTCAAATAAATGAGCTGAGAAGAGCAAAAAACTCCAAAAATGTATTAATGCATTCATAAGTATTTTTTTTTTCTTTCCAAAACTAAATTTAAAGATCTGTGAATTTCCAAACATAAAAGTGATATTCACATTTTTGTTTTTGTAATATTTATATAAAATATTCCTCAAAAAGTTTAGACGCGTAGAAGATTACTTCAAATATAACAAGTATAAACAATGTTAAGTGTAATTCTTTTTTTTAAAGCAATTTTGGTTTTATTTTTCTTTTCTATAATCTAAAATTAAATTTCGTTTACTACAGTCATTTGACGAAATTACTTAATTCAAATAAAAACTTTAATGTTTAACACAGTTTTAAAAAGAATTATTTAATTAATTATAAAACTTGATGCATTCGATAAAGTTATATGAACAACCATTTTCATGAAAAGTTCAATATTTTTCGAGTATTTAAAGCCAAACGTTTATAGATTTCAAAATATTTTATTTTTAACTCTTTAGATGTGTCAGCAAAAGTTCTTTAAATAAGTAACCCTTTTAATATAATGAACTCTTTCAGTTTATTTCCAGATTAAATTAAGTGAGATAGCCTTAGGAACATTCAATTAACGAAACGAAGAAATACATGATGTTAATTCAGTTTGAAGTAGTAGATATTTAAATGCTTCGTTAGAGGTTTTTAATAATTTGTGCTAATACATTAATTCTGGAATATTAATTATTTTCAAAAATCATTTGAACGATTGTGCAGGAAAATTTGATTTTGTGTACATTTACACAAACTGAGCATCTACATTGTATGTATGAATTGCTTTCAGTAGAATATATCTTATTTCATCCCAAAATGAATAATTCATGTTTTGTTTTTTCAAAAAGTAAAATGATACTTTTAATGTCAGAGAGCAAAGATATTTATATACATTGCTAAGCAAAATTATGCTGAAACTGGACTTCTATGTCGTATTGATTATTAGATAAAATGATATTATATTAAAATAATATAATAATGACTATAAATTTTATAAACCTTCAAGACATATGATGTAAGCTAATATAAATTTATTTGTTGAAATTTAAACAAAATGATACTATTTGTTATACGGAATACATTTATAGAAACGCTAGGTTAGATATCATACAGTGGAACCTCGATTATCCAGAGCTAAATGCAAGGCGGCTCAGCCCCCCTAAAATATTTTAACCCCCCCCCCCCGGAAAATATTCCAAGGTCACTAAATGAATTTCTGATTCGAAAATTCAAATGAAATTTTGTTCAAAAATCTAATTTAGTATTGAGACCATTTCACAGTTTTGCAGAATTACTACATTGTATCTAAAATAAGGGTTTTAACACTCCGTCATCCTATTCGCACATATAAAGCTGTCATGATGTTTAATTTTGTACCAGTTATACACACGAATTTTTCATCATCCATTCTTTCCTTAGCATAAAATGAAGTTATTACAACAGTTTAATAAGAAACATGGGACCTATAATGTGAATGTGCACTAATTTATCTTTCTGTGCGTCACAGAGAGAAAGATACACAAATTATGCGTCACCGCCCTATTGTTCACTTCTAGCTACGACCCTGGCTATATAGTACAACTAATATCCCGGATATTGGAAATATTTTAATAGAAATTGCGTATAAAAACTCGCCATGCTCACCAATTTAACATCTTTTAGAGTAACAAATAAAAGAATATATTTTTAAATGATAAAAATAAGCATATATAAAATTATGTTTCGCATATCAATAAAATTAAAAGGGAAATCAAGTACTTGTAATACATTTTAAAAAGTGAATGCAATTTTTTAAAACTATACTGTGTTTAACGTTGAAAGGTATTTTTTCAAAAAATAAAAGAAGTTAAATATATATCTATATTAATATCTATATCTATACAGTAAACCTCTGAATAGCGGCCGTTACTGGGATCCCCATAAAGTGGCCAGACTTCAGAGGTTACTGTTATTCAGAGGCACCACATTTTAAAAGTAATCAATTATTTACTTTAAAATGATAATAAACGACCAAAATTGTTTTATTTTTACAGTTAAAAAATACATACTATTATAAAACACTAAAAAATCACTTATTTGCTGTTTTATTTATTTTTTTAAGGATTTGTTTTCTCTAAGTGCATAATCATTTCCACAGATTTGATGTATAAGTTCCTTATCATTTTGAGTGAATGCAGAATTTTTAATTTTTGAGTTTGCAATTTTTGAGACACCTTCCTACAACATTTTCCCTGAAATCGCGAGATTTTTTCTTTCTTCAGTTCGAAAGTCATTCCAAAAGTAACTTATTAGTTCGCCAATTATTTTATCGACGCTTAGCTTACTCTCTTAAAACGAAAAAGCTGAAATAACTCAAGTTGAGCTGAAATCCACTCTTTTCCCATGTTGAAAGGAACCTTCTCAAGAAGAGCTGAAACAACTCAAGTGAATGAGTTGTTTTTAATCAACTCATGATTGAGAGATCTCCATTTTACTCATACTTGAGTGAAATGAAATCAATAAAGGTTAAATCCAGTAGTACTTGAGTGATTTGTAATCAAGTCATACTTGAGGGAAATGAAGTCATTTAAGACTGAATCTCGTAGCACTTGAGCGATTTGTAACCAAATCATATTTGAGTGAAATGAAGTCTTTAGGATTAAATCGAGTAGCACTTGAGTTAGCTGCAGCCAACTCGTATTTGAGTGAAGTGAACTAATTTAAGGCAAATCCAGTAGCACTTGAGAGATTTGTTATCACTTCAAGTTGGAGTGAAATGTTGTCATTTTTGATTTAATCCAGTAGCACTTAGGCGATTTGTAACCAATTCATACATGAATGAAATCAACTCATTTAAGAGTTAATCCAAAACTCCTTGAATTTGTAGAATTGAATAAAGTCACTCTTAAGAAAAGCAAAATTGCTTAAAATTACAAAAATCTTCAAGTGATTTCTAAATCGTTTAAATAAAATCACATCATTTAAAACTAAATTCAGTATAATCCTCGATTAATTTTTATCAATGAAATTCAATATAACATGGAATTATAGCCATATTTTCAAGTGTTGCAATTAAATTCTCCTTTCGGATTTAAATTTCTGTTTATTGACATTACAAGGGTATATATATAGAGAGAGAGAGAGCGATATTGTAAAACTAACATGGATTCTCCAATATTTCTTCCAAGTCTTTAATTAACAAGACTTAAAACATTCTAATTTACATGACTGAAAGTTCTCTAATGAATCATAAAAACATTTTTTTTCTTTTTAATTCAATGAAACTGTTTCCTATGTTAATTTAGGGGAAAAGGCAATTGAATCGTTATACAAAATTAAATAGGGCTTACATGAATTTGTTATTATTCTGTCAAATCAGAAATTTTTAACATCAGTATTTTCTTTTGTTAAATTTAAAAGTACATATATTAAATTAAATTAAAAATACTGGTGATCTCAAAATTGTAAATTTGAAAACACTTATTCATGCAAACTGCCTAAATTTGCATAACTGTACAACAGCACCCGAACAACATTAAACAGAATATCAGCTTCTGATGCTGTGGTGCTAATGGGATTTTCCCTTTCCTTTCTTGGGCAATTTCAAGTTTACATATTTTCCAATGATACTTATAGCTTCAGATATGCTTATATACAATTTTAATTTTTTCATTAGCTTCTGATTTAATTGTAAATAACTATTTTTTTATTAAAAATTTATGATTTCAATCAAATAAACCAATCTTAGGCATCTTACTAAAAAAATATTGAAAAAATAAACTTGATATCAGCCCAACGACTCAACTTCAGCACCACAATGTCAGAAGCTGATTGTTCCCCTTAAGAGTTTAGATAATCCTATGCAGAAGTTATTTTCAAATATCTTGCTTGGATTTTAAAATGTTTACTTTTTTTTGGGGGGGGGGCATAGAATATTTGAGGATGATCTGTAAGTGGGTTAGTTTTTATTTTTGCAATTTTGGTTAGTTTTTTTTTTTTTAATTAATATGAGTTTCAGAACCAGTTTTGAAAAAGAAAGTATTAAAAAACATAAAACCTAAATTTAAAAAAGTATCCCCTCCCCCCCCACACACACATGGCCAGCGCAGGGTTTAAATAAAGGAAATTGAAAATATTTTAAATGGATAAACATCAACCCATGATACCTTGTAATTATTCCTAGATTTAAATCTCAATCAAAATTTTATATTTCTTAAACTGACTAAATTTTAAAAAAATATTTTAATTGTTTAGTTTGAAATCTGAAATGGCTTTGAAATCTTAGATAAAATAATTGTTACCCATAGCATTTATATAAGCACATTGCAATTGGGAAATGTGGAGGAATGCCATTAAAAAACTTGTATAGCTAAAATTTTGATTATGGACAATTATTTATTGTATGAAAAACCTTCCACTAAATATTGTAGTACAAAAGTTAAATGCAGAAATAACTGAGAAATGGATTTATTGACCATGTGCAATTATTCTTTATATCATTTAAAACATTTGTTAAAACTTGAATTTATATTCAAGAATAACTTATTTCTTCTTAATTAATCTTTTAATTTTTGATTTTATTCAATGTTTCTTAAATCAACTAACTTTTAAATAAATATAAAAGCATAAGACTGCAGCATTTTGTGTCAAAAGTTAGAGCCAAATGTGCAATTTAGAATGTTGCAAGAAAGAAAAAAAACTAATTTTATTTAACAACAAAAACATTTTATTTAGCAAGAACAAAATAAACCTAACATTAATTGATAACAATTCTTTCCAACATCAGATAAACAAGTTTCAATAACATCTTTAACATGACCTTTATAAATATAACAGTCCATTTGCATTAAACATTAAATACATAAAGAGCATATTGTAATCTGTCCACTGGTTTGTCCAACTTTTAAAATCTTAGGCAAAATAGACACTTTGTTGAGGATCCTTGAGATTAAATAAGATTGTTGAATTTGACTCCTCACAATAGAATTTTACTCCTCCATGAAATCACCATCTTCCTGTGTTAAAAGAAAATATTGAAATTAAGTTAAATAGCAATAAATATAATGTTAAGGAATGATTATGAACATATTAAAATATTTTGCAGCTTTCAGATTAAATGTTTTATAAAATTTCCCATCCATAGTCTAAACAAAAAATGAACCATACACTAAAAATTTTAGCTTCATAAATATTACACTACTGAAAATTCAGCCAATCATGAATAAAATGGAAGTAGAATAAATAAATCCTGTGCGATTACACTTATCCGCTTGTTTAAATCATGGTGTTACTTCTGATACAATCTTAAATAAATCACCATTTTAAAAACAAATTTAAAATGAAAGTTCTTTAAGCAACATTATAAAATATTGTTGAAAATTTACCTTTGTTGCTACTTTCAAAATGTATCAGCGCTGGCAAATACCCAACCAATACAGGTTTTTGTGGATTTTAGTTGTTTTTCTATATATTTGCATATTTATATAACACAAGATAAAAACCTACAACAATTAGACCAGGGTTGACACGGTTTAAACCAATTGGTTTTAACTATGGTTTAAACAACTGTTTACTCCTTTTGGTTTAAACAACGGTTTAGTTTAAACCAACTGGTTTTTTTTCTATAAAAAAGAAAAAAAAAACAATTGGTTTTTTTTTTTTTTTTTTTTTTTTTTTTTTTTTTTTTTTCAGAAGAAATCTAATGACATTTTCTCTTTTTCTTAATAATTTATGTATGTCAGATTATTGAATATAAATAACTTCTATTTTTAACACTTTATATCAGCAATAAGCATTGGATGTAGCAGGTTCAGATCATTTTTTGGGTATAGGATTAAAATCAGTCTGCAATGGCGAATATATTTATTTCTCTTTAGAAAAAGCTTCGAACATGTGAATTGATCTAATATAAAATAGATTAAAAATATTCAATATTTAATAGAAAATATCTTAATTTTTTGAATTAATTTGTAAAAGAAAAAAAATCAAAATTGTCTGCAAACTTTGAAAATTTTCTGTGAACAGCATTCTAATGTTCTTCTATATCATCTGACAATGGAGGAGAGGCAATTGCGCGGAATACTCAAGATTTTACTCAATCAATGTTTGACAAAGCTAATTACATAGTTTATGTTACGTATTTAAAAATCACAAAATGCCCCCCTTTTTTTGTAAATTTACTTTTAAGTGTGAGGGGGTGGGAGGTGTCAAAATCCATGTTTGTCCCAGGCACAAAAGAGGCTAGTTTCAGTACTAACTATGCGGATATGAAGTTTCCACACCTCATCAGGAAAACGAAACAGTCCGTTAAGGCCCCTGGTCCTCGCTCGAGGAAACGCTCGCGAGCTAATGCTATTCCTATGGCTATTCCAGTTTCAAAACCGGTTTTGAGAGGGAAACTAACTTTGTAAAAAATATCTGCAACCAAAATCGAAAAAGTAAAAAAGGCATGCACCTCAGCTATTTTATGCAAAAAAAAAAAAAAAAAAAAAAAAAAAAAAAAAAAATCAAAAATGTCAAAATTCGAAAGAGTTATTAGAAAAATACTTCCCCATAGGAATAGCATTAGCTCGCGAGCGTTTCCTCGAGCGAGGACAGTGGCCTTAAGATGTCCAATCAGAAATTAGAATTATAATAAAGAACCCTGATTTCTTTAAAGGGGGTGGATTATGAACGTTTGTCGATTTATATTTTATGGATTTGCAGTAAATATTTAGCTCGCATAAAAAGAGGGGGAGGACTTTCAATTAAAAAAAAAATAATAATAAAGACTGTTGAAATGTAAGGAATTTTTAAATACTTTTAAGGTCTGTATGAACCCTGGTAAACTTTACATGTATTTAAATTATAATTAAATATAAATAAAGCTTATTTCTTTTTATGCACTTATTGACAGATGTGAAAATTTCGATACAAAGTTAAATATATGACAAAAAATCTATTTCAGCAAAACAGTAGATATTGGAGATTAAGTTATTTTTCGTGAAGTTAACTGAAAGAAACAGAATCGCAGAATGATTTTTGAGACCCACTCTTATGAACTGTTTATATGTGCCCAACTAGACTATTCACAAGCACCTTACATTCCCACTAGAGTTAAATTGACAAATTATTAACATTTCTCAATTTTAGAAGAATTTATTTATCAAAATTACTCATTCATAATATATGCTAGAACATTAAAATTTAAATAAATGAAGAAAAGTTATTTGCCTAGAAAGTTGGAACTGGAACTTTACTTTTAAAATCTATAAACAGTGGTTTCGGCTGCAGAGGACAAACAAAATGTCAAGAACTTATTTGTTTTTTTTTTTCAAAATAATAATAAAATACAACTAGTGAAAAGTTGTGACGTTTATATCTGCCCCAGTTCCAAGTTTTAAATATACGTGAACAGGAAGTGAATGAAAAAAATAAGATGACTGTCACATACAAACATAATTATTAATTAAATAAATAAAAGTAAAACCACTTACATTTCTTAGGTTTTCACAAGAACCGACCTTGTTGATGGTAATGTATCACTTATAGGAGCACCTCAGTCAGATTCTGGAACACTTTTTATTCAAATCTACACAATAAGTAATTAGTAGAACTTGTTATCAGCCAGGCTTACTTGATTATTCTGTAAAAAATGCAGTATTATACATACAGCGTGTTTCAAAAAATATATATACTATTTATTAATAATTGGTATATACTTTTCCTTTCCTTTTTTATACATATTTTTTCAAATAATTCTTTTTTTTCAGAAACGGGAAAATTTACATAACAGACAGAGGAAAAAAAGTTACCAGTCTTGCAAAACAACAATGTTGGTGGTTCGATTGAGTTTTTGGTGGTCTTATACCAGCAGTCCACTAAGAATTTCGAACGCTGTATACAGTCGCAGGGGAAAAAAGTAAACACTCCTAACTCTACAGTAAGAATCGTAAAAGAAAGTTACTAGTACCAAACAATAGGAAATTAACTATTTTTAAATAATGTACATAATTTTTTTAAAAGGCCAACCTGCAAATCGAAACCAGTCCAAAATTTGTCTTTTAATGGCTACACCCAATTTTCACAAGATATAATCTTGGTTCAAACTATGCCTAAAAAGGAAATGTCATTTGGATAATAAGTTTTTCAATCAAACACTTAAAACTTTGAGCTTCTGATGTTAATTTATATTTTCATATTGCTATAATTATCTCCTGAAATTATAATTGTGAATATTTTTTGTGTGGTTATAGTACTAATACTAATATCAAAACATAAATGTATTATTGAAAAAAATTATGATATGAATTGCACAACCTACAATTTTATTGATTAATTTATATTTATTATGTCCTGCCTTATGTAAATTCAAAACTTCAATTTTTTCTTTCAAATAGTTTTTAAAGTTACTCTTAAAAAGTACAAAATGCTGGTTTAAAGGGCCACCTATGATAAGCTAAAAAGCACAATTTGATTTTTTTTTTTTTTTTTTTTTTTTTTTACTCATGTTATTAAAGCATTTGGGCTGGGATTACAGTGCCTCACTTAAGATAAATTTAGAATGTAAAGAAAGCTTAAAACTAAATTCAGTGCCTCGTGATCACACATCAACTTAAATACTTCCTACATTTATTTGCTGTGCAAATTATCAAAAGAGATCATGATATTGCTAAGGGGCGGTGATTTTAACATTACCAATTTAGGGGAAGGCAATGATATCACAAAACATTTCTGAAAGGAAAGGGATTTGCTTCAATAGTTATTTTAGATTTACCAATTCAGTAACATTTTATAACATCTAAATAGTCTTACATTTATTACGATTATATTTTTTGTGAAAATACTATTATTGAAGTTATTAAAAGTTTATAAAATCATTTCATTCCAAAATTTGAAATTCTCCCACCGTTTCACATTCACCTGCCATATAATTCATTGTTAAAGAAATCAGGAACATAATATTTGGGAAATGATACTTGTATTTACCAGTACAGAAAGAAAAAAAAATATATTTGTCTACGTTTTGTTGTTAAATCCTCATTTAAACCTACCTGAAAGCAAGTGCAAGAAAACAATATTACTTTTAAAGCAATTTTTATGTAACAATGTAGCTAAATACTTTTAAATATTAAACAAACTATAATAATACAGACCATGCATGCAATAATTTTGCTCAATAGCAATGTAAAGCATTGCCAAACAAAACAGTAACAAAGTACACACATGTTCAAAAATTAAGAATGCAAGAGTCTTAGAAATGTGTTTATATACACACTATTTTCTTTCCTTATATGCAGCAACATGTAGATGAAAATACAAGAGTACTTTGTTTTTCGTGTTTATATAGGGTTTTCCATCCCTTAACAATATTAGCAAAATTGAGAAATAGGAGTACACTAAAAAATAAGCACTTGTAACCAGCCTGAACATCTATAAATAAATTTCTATAAATACAGATGTAATAATTGCATAACTTAATTCTTCAAAACTTTTATACTACAAGACTGTTAAATGAACTAAGTATTTACATTATAAGGCAATTTTTACTTAGCTTGATACACCATTTTATTTCAAGGTTGTTATGTACGGTACGTATGAGTATTAACATTAATTGTTTATTAAAAAAAAGAGAAGAGAAATCTATTAAAAGGATAGTATAATGTAAATAAAATACTTTCATAGTACTTACTTCGTAAAATATCGGCTTCTTTAGCAAATAATCTTGAGGAAACCACGAACTTTTAAGATGAATCGAAAATCAGCGTGCAGTGCATTCGGATCGGAAATCCTCCATCTTGTATTTTGCAAGGTCAGGTCGACAGCAGCGCCAGCGGTGGATGAAAATAACGCGGGAATGATCTGTTTTCTTCTCGAGTTCACTTGCTTAGTTTCCGATCTCAATGAGTGCATAAGAAGAAAGCAAGTCAAGAAGAGTGGACCACTTAAAAATCAGCTCATTCACGATCCAGTAAATTAGAACTCTTTCTTGAGCAGCCAAATCCACTCTTTCGTTTTAAGAGAGTAAGATTCCAAATTTAGACCTTGAAATTCTTTTCTAAATAAAAATACATTTTTCACTTAATGCCTTTTTTTTTTGGGTGAGGGGGATCCATCCGCAATTGCACATTTCAACTAATTTTTTTTGTACTCAAACATTTTACGTTATCTCGGATAACTTTAAACTTATCACTTAAAGTTAAAAAATTTCCCTTTCAACTCATTCCTTTTGCCTTACCATTTTACGAATGTGATTTTGAGAAGCATCTGCTAGACATTAGTAGAGAATTAAAAAAAAAAAAAAAATCAAATAAGAAACTCCACCTCTAAATTTTTTTCAATCTCAATTGTAGATAAAAAATATAACGTTGAAATGAATAAAAATATATAAAAATAATGCCGTGGGGTGACCGTTGTTCAGAAGTTTAGTGTAATGCTTATTCTAAGGAAGAGATTCGCTAACACTTAAACATGATCGGTATTCGGAGGTTACCGTTGTTCGGAGTGACCATTGTAGGAGATTTCACTGTATATATATATTAAAAATCATTTACAATAATTTGTTAAATTTACATTATTTTTTTTATTTAATCTGACACTTTTCATTGAAAGAGTTTCAGATTTTTTATCGGTGGCTGCCCGATTACCCCAGTTTTTGGAGCAATAGAATAATCTAGTGTCATAACATATCTTCTTTGCTCCAAATATTTTAGGGCATTTCTTAATGCTTTAACAATTTTCAACATGACTTATGGTTCTTGAATAGTTCGCCAGGCAAATGAGACGGATATAATCGTCTAATAATACAATACACTTGGTCTTCAATAAGACCACACCGCTACTGGAAACAAAATTTTATTTACTGTTGACTTCTCAGGGGCGCAATTTTTCTTAGAAATTGAGTAATTTTCGCGGCAAAAAGGCCTGTATCTGGACAATGAACTAAAAACTGTGATTTTTTACAGGGCTCATTTAAAAATAAATAAATAAATCGCACTTCGTTATCGCATCTGTTAACTGAAACCTCGATTAATCAAATCTCGGTTAATTCCACTTTATAAAAGAAAATGTGAATTAAACTGCTAATAACGCAAATGAAAACATATATAATACTAAGAAAACGGCATATTGACAAGTAAAATGCGTCATGTATTAATGAAAATGCATTTCTTAAAGCGCTTCACAAAAGTATAGGTCCACTACATATCTTTCATATTACTTAAGCTGCAATCCTCAAATACAAGCTTATATTTGCATATGTGATATACTGCTTAAGAAAATCTTTCTTTAAGAGAGTCTTTTGACGAAATGCTTTATGTAAAATCGTGACTAACCAAGCCAATCATTGCTACGTAACTATAGTTCTAGCTAGGATTTCATTCATAAAACCGCACTTAGTGAACCCTAAATTATCGTCACTGTAACATGAATTATGCCTCAATGCTTGAAGTTGACGGAACGCAAATAAGGTATGATAGAGTTTTTTTTATCGCTCTGAAATAAAGGTAAGAAAAATTGCACGTGAAATTCCTATATTTTGTTTGCAATGCTTTTCCTAGAAAACCTGAGTATGTTTAAAATTTAACGTTCTGAATGCCTTTTATTACTATCTCTGAAAGAAAAGCGAGCAATTAATAAAAAAGATCAAATTTAATGATCTGTGCAAATAAAATGCTAAATTATTGCAGTCTTAAAAACCTCTTCGGGCCAATTAGGTGTGTTATAATGCCTTCGTCTCACACAGTTTTTGTCCATAAAGAGCAAGTCGCGTCTGACCATTCATCACTATAAGCAAAAGAACGATTTTACAAAAATACTAATGATAATCTAGACACCCGTAAAATTTACTGTTTTTTAACTGAAAAATTCCTATAAATTCTAGTAAAATACGAAAAATGTTCCATTAAAATACAGTAAATTTTACTGACGTTTAGATTACCAGCTTTTTCTTTTCAGTGATTTTAAGGTTTACAGATTATTTCATAAGTATATGTATTAAAAGATTTTATGAAATTGTCGAAAGTGTGAGTGATTTATATGTATATTATATTTTATTAGGCAATTATCTTTGTTTCGCCTATCTGAGATTAATAGTTATCAATACATTAATCGATAACCATGTCCGTTAGGTGTTTCATTAAGAGAAAAATGAATTATCTGTGCATTCACGTCAACAGTAAAACCAAGCAGAAAAATTAATGCAATTTGAAGTCTCATAAAACACTTACGTCCCGGAATGTAAAAAAATAAATATGATTTAGTAAATTACGACGACTATTTCGAAAATTAAGTTTATAAAAACTAAAATTTATTCTTATGAATAAATTATGTGTTGATAATATTAATAATAATAATAATTTTTATGATTATGAAAATGTAGTTTACGTAATAACAGACTGACATTACGTATGCCATGGCATAAACACTAATATTTCTTGCCCAATCCCAGAAAAAATTTAAATAAAATTTCAGTTTTACAATTTTCGGTACTATAAGTTTTTAATTTTCTAAACATTGCACATTTACATTTTTTACACCGTCGTATATAGAGAAAAATGTACTTTAAAGTGCAAATTGTTTAAAAGCTGTATCTCTATTTGCTTTTGACTTATTATTATTTATTATTTATTTTTTGTAATTTTTAATATTTGTTTGTCATTGTGGCAATATAATTATTTCATTTCTGGACATTAAACATGAATCAGCCAAAAAATGAGCAAAAACCACACATGTCAGGGATTCAGATATGGTTCAAGTATCTCTACACTGAAAGAAAATAACCATTTTTCAAATAGTAAAAAAAAAAAAAAAAAAAAAAAAAAAAAAAAACACCACTTGCGTTTTTTTTAATTTACAATCCATGTGATAATTAAATAGAAAAATGAATATTATTTTTTTTTTTCAGGCAGCAGAATTAATGCGTTTAATTAATATGATGACTAATATTTAAAAACTAAAAAAAAATTGAATTCAAAATTAGAATGAAGAAGCTGGAAGTAACGGAACACTTTTAAAATTTCATTGAATTATAATATACCAATATTTAGTTAGCCCGATATTAATTAAATCCTGATTATGTTAGCAAATTTTACCGAGAAATTATTAAAGTAATAATGTACCGTGGCGTAATAATTAAAAGGTTCTATAATATCTGGAACATTTTTTTTTGAATATCAGTGCTTCAATAAAAAAAGTAAAAAAGAACAACGTTATTTAATAATTTAGAAAACCATATGATAGTTAATTTAAATTGAGTAGAAATAAAATCATTAATAAGTTTGGAATAGGATAAAATCATATAACTTTACTTTTTCTTTACATTCATTAGATTTTTCTATTCTAAAAGAGTCATTAAGAGACACTTAAGTTTTCAAATTATAATAATGTAGCTTTCGATTCCTAACTTAAAAAAAATCCCAACACTAAAATTGTCAAACATTTGAAATGTAGATGATTTGCATCCTTTATTTTTCTTTTTAAATATAAATAAATAGATATTGTTAAATTCTTATAATATGTACTTATTTATGCCATCTAAGTACTTTTCCATAAATTATTTAATGACTTTTTCTATAATATGAAATATTTTTGATTAATAGCTTAGTGGGAAGACTGAATATACACTGGTGTCCAAAATTTAAGCATAATTGGTAATTAAGTAATTATTTTTAAGTAATGAAAGAAATATGAATCGGAATGTGCTGAAACTCCAGGTGTGTAAACAAAATAGTACGCGTCACATATTTTTGCGAAGAGTTTTCCCCGAAATCGAACAGGGGACCGTCAACAAATTGAAAAAGAACGAAGATCTTTTGGATAACCCTGTCAAAACTAATGTAGCAAAAGCGTTCAAACTGCACATTATGATTAATTGGCTTATTGTAATGTACTGTGTTAATTTTTACAAGGATAGCATGTATACTCGTAGAGAAATTAAGGTTTTTATAAAAACAGTCCTAAGTTTTTTGCTTATAATTTGCAGAGTTCTTAATATAAAATAGTGTTCTTTTTTGAAAAAATGAGAAACATCATAGTACACAATACCCTGTCCTCAGAATTAAAAAATAATAAAAATTGTATGACAAATGAGCAGGTTTACTAAATAATTTTGTACTGCGCATGCGTGAACACTATTAAAGTTTCATTTCATATTATGTTAGTTAAATGTATAGAGATACTTTTGTGAAAGTCTCAAAAACATAGCTTAAAAATTCTGAAAATTATCGTTGATAGAATGAGATCAAAATCCTTTATTCCCTAAATAAAGCAAAAAGATGAGGGGCTGTATCCATATTCCATTGTTTAGTGCCTACACAATATTGTACGTACAACTATATTTAGGTAAAACCCCTGATTTTTTTGCTTCCTTTAGGAATAACGGATTTTGAGTTGATTCTATAGGCTCCCATTTTCAGAATTTTCAAGCTATGTTTTTGACACTTTTATAGAAGTTGCTCTATACATTTAGCTAACACAGTATGCAAATAATATTTTGATATCGTTGACGCATGCGCAATGAAAAATTATTTACTAAACATACTCATTTTTCTTACAATTTTTATTATTTTTAAATTCTGATGACAGGGTATTGTGTACAATGATGTTTGTCATATTTTCAGAAAATAACATTATTTTATAATAAGAACTCTGCAAATTATAAGCAAAAAACCTGGAAAAATTTAGGACTGTTTTTATAAAAACCTTAATTTCTCTACGAGTATACATGCTATCCTTGTAAAAATTAACACAGTACATTACAGTAAGCCAATTAATCATAATGTACAGTTTGAACGCTTTTGCTACATTAGTTTTGACAGGGTTATCCAAAAGATTTTCGTTCTTTTTCAATTTGTTGACGGTCCCCTGTTCGATTTCGGGGAAAACTCTTCGCGAAAATATGTGACGCGTACTATTTTGTTTACACACCTGGAGTTTCAGCACATTCCGAATCACATTTCTTTCATTACTTAAAAATAATTACTTAATTACCAATTATGCTTATATTTTGGACACCAGTGTATATATAGAACTAAAATTGTTAAGTAAACATGGTACCTTGAAAAAAACTTATCAAAATATTGATTTTCTTTATTAAATAACTGAAAGCTTTTTGAATTTTGAATATTTGCACATCTCAATTTTACGTATAAGACTATTGTATAGCGAGATATTGTAAATGTTATTAATATATCTACCGCAGTTACCCATACAAATGAACACTTTAAACTTTTTCTTCCTGTTCATATTTTTATAGCTTGCTTGTTTAAAAAATACCAATACTTTTTTTAATAATTTAGATAGAAGCTTTTTTTTTTTTTTACTTGTTCACTATTTAATGTGTATTTAATAATTTTTTACTTGTTCAATTTAATGTTTAATTTTGTTTAATTATTTAGTTGCTTGTTTATTTTTTTTTTTCAATTTAATAATTTTTTACTTGTTCACTATTTAATGTGTATTTAATATTTTTGTTTAGGAATTTAACATTCAAGTTTACGGATAAATATTTTTAAATATTTAAATTGAGAGATTGTTGAATTTTTTTTATTTTCTTACTATACACGAAAGAGAAGGAAATCATATTAAATGTAAAATCCCATACATCTAAAAATCCATGCAGAGTTGCATGTAGTATAATCTAATGAATGTAAAAAAAAATCGAAGCAAAACTATTTATATAAAAAACAGTGGAAAATTTTAAAAGTTAGACAAAAAATAAATAAATAAATAAATAAATAAAAATAAATAAATAAATAAATAAAAATAAAAAATAAAAATAAAAAAAATAAAAATCAGTAAAGTAGTCTATTCAACAATTTTTTTATATTTTTTAAATATTTTAATATTACTACCAACTACCACATATAGTCAAAAATTATAGTCAGAAATATTATTCAAAATTGAAGAAATTGTTTCAAATGTATTTTGTTCCCTTTATAACCAAAATAGTATAAAATTATAGTATGTTTACTTATTCTTTAAAAGAAAATATTGTAAATAAGTCTTATATAATGCACCCGAGCAATTAAGAGATATTAATGTCCTCAAACTACTTTACCCTACTACCTCAAAAATCTTTCAAAAAATTTGAAACACTAAAATCGAAAAATATTTGACTTATACATGATTAAGTAAACATCCATTATCATTCACAGTTTGATTATAAAAATAAACATATTGTTAAATTCTTATAATATGTACATATTTATGTTACCCAAGTTCTTCTGAATAAATTATTTAATGGCTTTTCCTGTAATATGAAATATACTTTGCAAAATAGCTTAATGGGAATGCTGAATTTTAGTATTAATTCCTTTCTATTAAATTTTAGTTAACGTACATATATTATAATTGATCTTTGTAAGGTATATTATGCGGCTAAGGAAAAGTTATTTTATGTTCCATTAGCAAATATTGCAATAAATCATTTCAATCTCATCCTCTCTTAGCTTTGAAAGAGCTTATTAAAGAGGATATTGAAAATAAAATACATAAATTATCGTTGGTAACATAGTGACAACTATAATAAGTTTACCAAAAACAGTTTCAAGAAATGGAATTTATCACAATGCATGGAAAAATATAAATGCAGTATTAAAAAAAATATATCATTTTTGGTGTTGTCTTTTAGGTGCTTTCGTTATTATGTAAATAGATAGCATCTATAGTCATCGTTTAGTCTACACATCTAGCCGCGTGTGTGTGTGTATTTTGTCGGCCGATTATCTACGCTATGGGATATAGGCCCTATGGGGTGGGTTGCCCTCCGTGGGGGTCTTTCTAAGGGAACCTAACCCGTATTTACGCAAGGTTCGAAGAAAACCACGGAAAACTTCGAACGGTTAGGCCGACGGTCGCGATTGGGTTCGAACCCAGCACCTACCGTCTACCAGTTTGGAGGTCAGAACCTCGCGGCCACTGGTGGGGCACACATCTAGCCGCATATAACAAATGAAAAACTACTCTACTGATTCGTTTGAAATTTAAAATACATATCGTATTTACTCGTGTATAGGGCGAATGCGTGTATAAGTCGCACCCTTACTTTACAAGTAAAAATGGTGATTTCTTAAAATCTCGTATATAAGGTGCACCATAAATTTCATACGCCAATGAAGAATGACCAAAAGAATTTCAGTAAAAAAAAAAAAAAAAAAAAAAAAAAAAAAAAAAATCGAAACAAACATTACATCAGACCAGAAAACAAGACGAAAATGCATTTTTAGACTTCGGGTTGTACATTGTAAAAAAAAAAATTCAAGAGGTTACTAAAAATTTTTTAGTAAATTTGTATTCCACAGAATTTTTTAGTAACCATTACAAACTTTCTTTTTGCAAGTGAAACAAGCATTTCTTTTGTAAACTGAACAAAAGAATTTTTTGTACAACTAACTTAAAAATTTTTAGTATGAGCCACCAAGCAAATTTTAGTAATAGCTCCAAAATTATTTTTACCAACCATTACGTGCGCCCGAAGGGCAGGAGGTTCCTTCGAGCTGCATCCAGACTTCTGAAGCGGAAAATTTTCGGCAAAACTGCAATTGATGGCAGCACTAAACATTTCTAACTGCTCCGAAAGGATTTTCATAATCCCTTTACTAACGAGTACTTACACTACATACATTCGGGGTGTATTTGGCGGTGGCCAGTTTCGAACCCGGAACCTTTTAGTCTGGAGTCCATTACTATAACCACTATGCTATCAAGGCCATACCAAGTGAGTTTTAGTAATAGTTATTAAAAATAAAAAACTATTAATTCTCTTCGTTGCTAACTTTTTTCTAGCAATTCTTACAGATTTTCTTGTAACCGACTAAGATTATTAAAAATTCTTTAGTAATTACAAGGATCACTAAAGTTTTTTTAGTAGATCGACCCTTTTTTTTACAGTGTAAGAGAATGACGGGAAATAGGAATGAGTGATGGTAAAGAGAATTGCTAATTAGCGTTTAGATAATGTCATTAGCTCTGTTGTGTAAAAAACTGCAAGGAATGAAATAAATATGCAGTAATACTTCAATTAAGTAACAGTTTCCGAATTTTAATATCTTCTTTGAATAATTTCTTGTTTCATATGTATATCGTTCGACTGCATCCAACAGTAAAACATTATTCCGTGTATAAGGCGCACCTAGGAGTATTGCCCTAATTTTTTGGAAAAAAAACTGCGCCTTATACACGAGTAAATACGGTACACTGTTAAAAATAAATCTGTGAATTCCAGGTGAAACTACCGGCAGCAAAGTAGCCAAACTGTTACCGTTCCGTAAGTATATTTTCCGTTGTGGGACATACAAGAAAGAAAACTCCGTTTGAAGAAGCGGTAACTTTCTGTTACGAAGTCTGAATTTTAATGATAATAATTTAATATAATTTTTAAAATTAACAAATCGATTAATCGTCAAAGAATTCGAAATTACCGAGTGATTTTGTGCTGCTATGTTATTTTACGCATTATTATTATTGCACTATTTAGTTCCCGCCACCCTCAGGATCGAACTCGGGATCTTTTGATAGCGGAAAAAATCCTTACTAACCGAGCCAAAGCTGCTGATGCCTGGTTGTACAGAATATGTCTTTTATGAGATAGTGGGAAAATCTGTTGTGCTTTTTAAAGATTTCCTTTCAAATACATTCTTTATAATATTTGTAAACAGTTTATTTTATTTTATTTTAGAATGATGCATAATGCTTATTATTTTTTAAATCAATTTTTATTTTTTAAATAGTTTAAATTAAAAAAAAATCACTGTTTAAAACCACTGTTTTTTTATTATTTTTTTATTTTTTTTATTTTTTATTTATTTATTTATTTATTTATTTTTTTTGAATGAATGAATGAATGAATGAATGAAAACTTTTTATTAACAACTTTTTTTTTTTAGAAAATTAATGTTATAGACAATTTTTTGAAATTGTCGTACACTATTTATTTTTTTTTTTTTTTTTGGCTATTTAATTAATAGATTTTTTAATAAGAAATAAGAGAAAAAAAAAACAGAAAAAAGTAATTTAAAAGGGATTTTTTATGTTTTCATTAATTCTTGCCGCCAGTGGGATACGTACCCACAATCTGCGCTTGCAGGAAATTAGCGGTATGGTGCCTTGACCACTTGACCACGGAGCCCCTTACACAAACCGAATGTCTCCGTTTTTTTTTCCACCCATTTCGTTATTTTCAGGAAATATGGTGGGATTTGCTGATTTGCAACGGGCAATGCCTTTTTGTTGAGAAAAGGGACTTTTTCTGTGAAATTCAGGAAAAAAAAATATCCGTGAATTTCAGAATTTTTTTAACAGTGTAATTGTTGCATGATTTTGTAGTGTCATTTTTAATTTTATGAAAATTGGATGCGTAATTTAATTACAGGGTTAATCGAAAGTATTTGTATCCATTGCGCGCAATCGGAAGAAAAATACTTTCAAGTGCATTCAATCATATTAGACTCTTTCGAACAAAATGCAATTGATATACATCTATAAGGATATACTAAAATATACTTTCTGTGCAATATGTGTTGCAAATAATATATATGTATATTTTAATTTACATGACCACGCAAAAGTGTTTCATTACATAATGGTATAGTGGGAAACATTGTTTGTGTTTCATTTTAATCATATTAAACTATTTCACATTCTATGAAATTGATATTCTTTGTTGAGATTTAATACAAGCCACTTCCTGTATAATAGAAAGCAGATAGCATATATAGTATTGTTACGAATTTTGTAAATAGTTAGTGTTTGTACTGTAAAATAATGTAAATAATCTTATTAAGCTCCATTCCTTTACTAATATTAGTTTTTGTTACATTGTCTCTGTTATCAAGCAAACTTGTCCATTATTTTCAGTGTATGTTTACGGCAGATTGGCGAAATAATAAAGATATCGCCAAATTGGCGTCACTTTTGGCGACTAATTTTGGTCGCCAAATTTGGCGACAAACTTGGCGAATGTTGGCGATGGTAACCCTTTCCTCTCTATGGTAACCCCCCTTAGATATACTGATACATTGTTTGTTGTTCCGTGGATTTTTCGAGATGGTTCTAGAAATTTCCCGCACATGCTGCGAGCCTATATAAGAAGAGAAGCGATTCGAGCTATTATTATTATTTACCAGTCAGTCATTGAGTGAACAAGGCATTTGTTAAGCAAGTTTGCTTGAGCTTTATTTACATTGTTTTGAATGTTATTAAGTGTTGAGACGTTGTATAAAGAGTCTCTGGGATCTAAAGCTGTACTTGTACAATAGATTTGAACAGTTATTTTTGAATATTTAGTAATATTTGTGAGTTTTGAAGACTCTGTTGTTCTGAAGATCTGTAAATAAATTTTTTCTACTTTTCTAACAAGCAAGAGTTTGAAGTTGTCTAACCATAAGATCAAAAGAACCCCATATACGCTGCAATATTTGGTGTCAGAATTTGGGATCTTATGGCGAAAACGAGAGCAACGGAAGAGCAACTGAATGAGTTGTTAAAAGCTAATAATGGATTATCAAATAAAATGGATAAAGGCCAAGAGGAGTTGGCGGAAAAGATGAATAAAGGCCAAGAAGAGTTGGCGTAAAAAATGAATAAAAACGAAGAAAGAATGGAACAGTTGACAAATAAAATTGACAAATGCCAAGAAGATGTGACTGAAAAGATTAATAAAGGCCAAGAAGAGTTTGCGGAAAAAATGAATAAAAACGAAGAAAGAATGAAAGAGTTGACTGAAGAATTGAAGAAAGAAGTTAATAAATGTCAAGAAGAAATGAAGAAAACTTTAGAAGAAAAGTTCTCGTCGGTAGATAGAAGAAAAGATTCGGTAGAAGAGAAAATAGAGAATGAAATTAGTAAAGTAGAAGAGAAAATTCAGAATGAAGTTAGTAATATTGAAGAGAAAATAGTTGAAGTAGATGAAAAGCTAAATAAAAAAGTACAAGATCTTGAGAAGAAGCTTTCAGCGTCCTGTGGTAATTATGAAGAATTTAGGAATCTGTCTGCTTCTCCCGTGCACATCAAGCTGTCGACAAACGACGGAAAGAGTTTCCTGCAAGTCTACAAGACCCAATTCACCATTGTAGCCGAAGCGAACAAATGGAGTGACGAGGTGAAAGCTTGTCAACTGGCAGCATTTTTAAGAGGAGAAGCCGCCGACGTGCTGCAAACATTGCCCGATATGACGCAACTCAATTTTGACACTCTAAGTTGTGCACTTGAAATGAGATTCGGCGAAAAATTCTTCAAGGATTATACGAGAATACAAATGAAGAGCCGCCATCAAAAATCGAGCGAAACCCTTCAAGAGTTTGCCTCGGAAATTGAACGGCTTGCAAATTTAGCATTCATTGACTGTCCAACAAATGTACGGGAAATGTTCTCACTGCAATATTTTGTAGACGGAATAAAAGATCCAGAAGTACAGAGAGCTGTACGAATGGCAGATGTACAGGATTTAAAGGCTGCACTACTATATGCCTTAAAGTTGGAAGCAGCTACACAAGCCAGCCGAAGAGATCGTCATTCAGTCCGAGGGGCAACGGTGAACAAAAGCTCAGACACTGAGAACGACGTCTTGAAAGAAATTAGGAAAATAAATCAAGAACTTGAAGCCTTAAAATACGGAAGAACAAGTTCAAGAAGACAGAATCTCACGTGCTGGGGATGCGGTGATACAGGACATCTCCGAAGAAATTGCCCCAAAATCCACGAACGTGAGATAAATTCGAACAGTCAGCAGGGAAATTAAATTTTGGCCATCTCGCGGGGCGGAGGTTGCCAGAGAATGACAAGTCCCACATGAAGTTCCTCCAGATATCAAAAATGAGTGGCGGTGATAATGAATTATATGTGATAGGCTTTATTAACGGAATTCAGTGCCGTCTGATTGTCGATACAGGAGCCAATGTGACAATAATAAGAGAAGATTTGGCTCGAAAATTGAAATGTAAACTCATCTGGACTCCACCATGCGTTAACCTGCAAACTGTGACGGGCGACAAGATTGGCATATATGGAAAGGCCAATTTAACCATACACTTTGGAGGAACGAAATATTACCATACGGCATATGTGGCTGACATAACAGATCCTTGCTTAATCGGGCTAGATTTTCTGAAGAAGTTTGGCTTCAAGCTTGATTTAAAAAATAACAAAATGCTCTCAAAATTTGAAGAAATAAGTCTTTTTGGATTAAATAATGAAATTGAATGTAAACAAACAGTAATAGCCAAAGAAGACATCAATCTAGATCCAAGAACAGAATTTTTAGTTCCAGCTGTAATTAAAAATGAAACTAATTATCGATTTGGCCATATAGATTATCCCGAAGACAATAGTAAACAAGCAGGAGTATTGGTGGCTTCATATGTGGTGGACCTCTCGAAGAAGACCATTCCAGTCAGAATTGCTGACATCAGTGATAAGACGAGGACTATCAAGAAGGGAGAGGTGATAGCGTCATGTGCTCCTGTGACGTGCATAAGTCAAAATTCCAGTCACTCTGAGAAATCTTCAGATAATTTAGTCAAGGATTTGTTACAAAATACGGACTTAGATCCAAACCAGAGAGATGCTACTGAAAGTTTAATTAGAGAATTCCAAAGTTTATTTTCCCAAACATCTGAAGACTTTGGACGAACTAAAATGGCACAACACCGAATTGACACGGGAGATCACTCTCCTATTAAACAGCACCCTAGACGATTACCTTTTGCCAAGCAAGAAGAGGTGCAGAATTTAATTAAAGATATGGAAGAAAATGACGTCATCGAACCATCGACAAGTCCATGGGCGTCTCCCATTGTATTAGTAAGAAAGAAGGATGGTTCAACAAGATTTTGTGTAGACTACCGCCGACTGAATGACGTCACTAAAAAGGATAGTTACCCTCTACCAAGGATCGACGACACTCTCGACACAGTTGCGGGCAACACTTGGTTCTCGACTCTGGATCTGAAGAGTGGTTACTGGCAGGTAGAGATCCATCCCGACGACCGCGAGAAGACTGCCTTCACAACGGGACAAGGATTATGGCAATTCAAGGTAATGCCTTTTGGTCTATGTAACGCACCTGCAACTTTCGAACGGCTTATGGAAACGGTTCTCCGGGGGTGTCATATGAAGCATGTCTTGTTTATTTAGATGATATCATAATCATAGGAAAATCTTTTGATGAACATCTGAACAACTTCAGGCGGGTGCTACAAAAATTAAAGGAAGCTAATTTGAAGTTAAGCCCTTCGAAGTGCAGTTTGTTTCGAAATGAAGTCGCCTACCTTGGACACATCATTTCAGCGGAAGGAGTTAGGACTGATCCGGAGAAGATATCGGCCGTGAAAAATTGGAATCGTCCAGCAGATGTTCACCAGCTTCGAAGTTTTGTAGGATTATGCACCTATTACAGTAAATTCGTCAAAAGCTTCTCGATGATTGCAAGACCATTTCATAAATTAACAGAAGCCAATCAAAAATTTATGTGGACACAAGAATGTGACGCTGCTTTCGAAAAGCTTAAAGAGGCCTTAACATCCACTCCAATTCTGTCATATCCTCAAATCGATTAACAGTTTATACTTGATACGGATGCAAGTAACGAAAGCATTGGCGCTGTACTGTCCCAGGAAATCGACGGCCAGGAGCGTGTTATCGCCTATTTCAGCAAGTGCTTATCAAAGTCAGAGCGAAACTACTGCGTAACGAGAAAAGAGCTTCTTGCTGTAGTGAAAGCCATAGACCATTTTCATCTTTACGGTCGAAAATTACTGATCCGAACTTATCATGCTTCTCTAACTTGGCTATTGAATTTTAAGAACCCAGAAGGCCAGATAGCCAGGTGGATACAAAAGCTTCAAGAGTACGATATGGAGATACGCCATCGAAAATGCTCATCACATGGAAATGCAGATGCTCTCTCAAGAAGACCCTGCTCAGATAATTGTAGATACTGCGACCGGGTTGAGAAGAAATTTAATGTCAAAGGTCCTACAGTAAGACAAGTTACAACTGGGTCTACCTCATCGCAAGATCCGTGGAGTGGCGAGAGCCTGCGTAAAGGTCAACTTGCTGATCCTGAAATTAAGCCAATTCTAGAGCTGAAAGAGGAGTCCAACAGGAAGCCCAGCTGGCAAGACATGGCCCATTACCATCCTACGACTAAACGTTATTGGGCTCTCTGGGATTCCTTACATTTGAAGAACGGCATCTTGTACCGAAAATGGGAGTCTGACGATGGAAAGACATGTAGATGGCAACTACTACTTCCTAAGTCGAGAATTTCTATGGTCCTTCAAGAACTGCATGGTAGTCCCACAGGAGGTCATTTTTGTGTCATGAAGACCCTGCAAAAGGTTCGAGAGCATTTCTACTGGAATAATGTTCGCAGTGACTTGGAGAAATGGTGTCGAACTTATGACACCTGTGTAGCACGTAAAGGTCCAAAGAGGCGCACCCGTGGACGATTGCAACGTTATAATGTAGGAGCTCCTTTCGAACGAATTGCTCTAGACATCCTGGGTCCACTTCCTAGAACATCTGATGGCAATAAGTACATCCTCGTTGTCATGGACTACTTCACTAAGTGGCCTGAAGCCTATGCCATTCCTAATCAAGAGGCGGTAACCGTAGCAGACATACTAGTTCAACACTGGGTTTCCAGATACGGAGTTCCTCTTCAAATCCATTCCGATCAAGGAAAAAACTTTGATTCGGCTGTGTTTAAGGAAATGTGCGGACTACTCGGCATGGACAAAACTCGAACTACACCTCTACATCCTCAATCGGACGGCATGGTGGAGCGGTAAAATCGTACCATCCTAAATAGCCTCTCTCTCCTGGTGTCTAGAGACCAACAGGACTGGGACAAGAAATTGCCTCTTTTCCTGCTTGCCAACAGGAGTGCCACTCATGAGGCCACTGGTTACTCCCCTTCTCAAATGCTCTTTGGTCGTGATCTTCGTCTGCCTGCTGATCTTTTGTTTGGCCGTCCTCCTGATGCTCCTTCATCGCCTGAGGAATATGTCGGTGAACTCCAGGCACGGATTGAGGAGGTTCATTGTCTAGCGAGGAACCAAATTGGACTGGCATCAGAAAAGATGAAGACACGGTACGACACAAAGGCAACTGGACATGAGTTCAACGAAGGTGACAAAGTTTGGTTCTGGAATCCGATACGTCGTAAGGGACTGTCGCCAAAACTACAAAGAAACTGGGACGGTCCTTACACAGTCGTCAACAGGCTGAATGACGTCGTCGTACGCATACGAAAATCGCCACACACCAAACCCAAGGTCGTACATTATAACCGGCTAGCCCCTTATTTTGGCCAATGTGATTAAAAATTCAAAACTGGAATTTCAGACCATGGTCATGAAAGTCACTTTTTGTAAATATGTAAATAGTAATTAGTTCTTATTTATGTAAATTTTATTATTATTGTTATTATTTATTTATTTATTTGTTTATTTATTTTAAGTGTTTTCCTCTAACTCAAGGATTGCACTGCCCGGGACGTGCAGTCTTTGAGGAGGGGGTAGTGTTACGAATTTTGTAAATAGTAGTGTTTGTACTGTAAAATAATGTAAATAATCTTATTAAGCTCCATTCCTTAACTAATATTAGTTTTTGTTACATTGTCTCTGTTATCAAGCAAACTTGTCCATTATTTTCAGTGTATGTTTACGGCAGATTGGCGAAATAATAAAGATATCGCCAAATTGGCGTCACTTTTGGCGACTAATTTTGGTCGCCAAATTTGGCGATATATCCCCAAGTTGGCGACAAACTTGGCGAATGTTGGCGATGGTAACCCTTTCCTCTCTATGGTAACCCCCCTTAGATATACTGATACATTGTTTGTTGTTCCGTGGATTTTTCGAGATGGTTCTAGAAATTTCCCGCACATGCTGCGAGCTTATATAACAAGAGATGCGATGCGAGCTATTTTTATTATTTACCAGTCAGTCATTGAGTGAACAAGGCATTTGTTAAGCAAGTTTGCTTGAGCTTTATTTACATTGTTTTGAATGTTATTAAGTGTTGAGACGTTGTATAAAGAGTCTCTGGGATCTAAAGCTGTACTTGTACAATAGATTTGAACAGTTATTTTTGAATATTTAGTAATATTTGTGAGTTTTGAAGACTCTGTTGTTCTGAAGATCTGTAAATAAATTTTTTCTACTTTTCTAACAAGCAAGAGTTTGAAGTTGTCTAACCATAAGATCAAAAGAACCCCATATACGCTGCAAGAGTATATATCTAATGTATCCGAAGAACGGTATACCATAACAGAAAGATTTGAATATTTTTAAAACTTCGTTATTGTACAAGTGCACTCTATTTGCTACGCTTCACGTGCGATTTCCATTTTGTTTATTTGTGCAATTGGTGTATTTGGTATAAACTGTATGTCACTTAAAAAATAATAATGAGACTTAACTGAAGTCTTTTTAACCGATAAGATTTAATGTAAATTACGTTCTGTACGATAGGAAGCATAAAGTGTTTACGGGGAAATACAAAAGATTTCGGCCACTATGCTGCATCTGAAGTACTGTATACTATTGCACAAAGATCTGATTTTTTTTTACATCGATAAAGTACGAACGTACCTGATTTGTTACACATGACGTGCAATTTCATATTATTTCTTTTAAATGTTATATGTATTTATATTATTGAAGCCCTCCTTACGATATGTTGTTCTTTTTTTTTCTTTCTTTTTAAACACCGTGCACGATTAAAAGAATTTATTTATTCCTTTATAGTATTAGCAAAATGAAATATTTACTTAGTATGAAGCATTTAAGTTTAAATAAAATAATAAAAGTCATTTAATAAAATAATCAAAATTAAATTTTACAAAATAATTATTTAATCGATTCCTTTTAATGAGCATTTATTTATTTATTTATTTTTAATTATTAAATATATTTCATTAATTTTTAATCGCAAAATGTTTGGTAACATATAAAAAGTGATGCGCAACTTTGGAGATACGTTTGAACTTCAGTAAAAAATTAATGTATATACGCATTTTCGTATTTAACATTTATCATAGGAAATATGCTAAAATTGATATTAACATTTATTGAAAACTAGCGGCCTTCGCCCGCTACGCTGGTCGGTTTATCTAAAGAAATCTTGAAGAAGTAGTTAGATAAGGTTCAGACATACATTAAAAAAAAAAAAAAAGCAAGTCGATCATTCAAAAAACGTTGGGAAATATCAAATATTTACTGTAATTTTTTAAGAAAAACAAAGTTTCGAAAAAAAAAATTAAATCGAAAAAAAAATTACACTGACATATTAATGCAAGGAAATTTTCCCAGAGAGAAAATTCGCCTTGAATACAATATTTCAAATTCTTTTAATTGCTTATAGGCGTTAATGCCAACATAGTGAAAAAAATTCCATGCTGGGAATCGAACCCGGGCCATCAGTATGGCGCATTGACGTTCTACCGACTAAACCACATGGAACGACAGCCAGCTTGAAACTTTCTCATACTTAAGTAGACTGGCGAAAACATAACGATAGCGCGTTTTAAAATCGCACAGTGACATCTATTGGATTTTATATGTACTAAAAAACGTTATGTACTAAAAAACGTGAGCAGCGCACCTAATAGTTTCTTTTGTTTCTTTTTGTTACTTTTTTGTCTGTTGTCCGATTTTGATGAAACAAAGCCTATACACTGCCCGGGAGTGTGCATTCTTCATTAGTGAAAACCGCATAAAAATCCATTCAGTAGTTACGAAGATAACCTCGAACAAACAGACAGACAGACAGACAGACAGACAGACAGACAAAAAATTCAAAAATTTTTTTTTTGTTTTTCATTGGTTTTCTTTTATCGCCCTGACTCCATTTTTGTCAATTATCTTCAATGTACAGACACACCGGGTCCTACTGTTTTATTATATGTATAGATAATAAAATCCATATGATAAATTATTTATATGCGTTTTTAAAAGTAGATGACAATTCATAAACTACATTATTTAAGGCATTCCAGCGCCAATCTCCAATGTTATTCTAACACATCATCTACATTTATAGAGAATGTACAGGGTGGCCATAAAAAATTTTTGCCTATATATAGAACTTTAGCTGCCGGCCCATTTAACCGATCGAGATGAGATTTTAGATATAGTTATTCACAGCTCGATATTCATGAGCTCTATATTCTGCCAACGATAACAAATTGGCGCTCGCGGTTACGGTTATAGCGATAGAAACGCGAAATTTTCAAACGATCTGTGGCAGCGCCCATTTTTCTCCCTCGCAAAATGCTCAGCGCATGCTAAAAACATAAAAGTCAGTTGAAACAGTGCGCGTATCGCGATAAACAGACGCGTTATGCTCGCTGAAAAAACAGCTCTGCAAACGACACCCCCCCTCAAAAAAAAAAAAAAAAAAAAAAAAAAAAAAAAAAAAAAAAAAAAACACGATTACGGCGCACGAAGAAAATTTGCATATGACAGAGGCAAAACACCAATTACGGAACACCGTCTGTCAGATTGTCAGCGCAGAAAACGGATAAAAAATGGGATTTAGTGGGAGTTAGTTCTCCAGTCGGGATCTTGCACATGTGGACGAAATGACTCTTCCAGTGAAAGTTCATGGTGAATTGGTAAAACTCTATTATCAAAATGGGATGAATTATGCGAAAACCTTGCGTGTTTACCGTCTCAACCATTGCCAAATTCTTTGCATACGTAGCCAGGAAGCTCTTTTTGATTTCGTAAATAATTTTGAAGAAATTGGCTGCACCTGTGTTAGACCGAGATCCTGACATCCAACTCTTCTTGAGGATATTGTTTTGGAAGTGCATCACATAGTACTGCAGGATACACACAAAACTGTAAGAAGCACATCTCTAAATAATTTTTAATTTACTTTTCAATGCTTCATTAAAAAATATCAACGTTATTTTTTTAATTTTTAAACACATACGACAGTAATGCTGATTATGATCGAACTAAAATTGTTATCAAGCTTAAAATAATAAACTTAACATGAAAGAAAATTACATGTTCTTCCACATAAACTAAAAAGGTTGCATACAATACTTAAAAGCTATTAGGAAAAGCTATTCTCAAACTATAAATATATACCTTTAAAAAAAATTTTAATATTAAAATCACCAAACATTTGAATTATACATGATTGTATTAACATTCTTTAACATTCTTTTTTTAATATAAAAATGTGCATATTGTTAAATTTCTCTAATATTAAGATATTTGTGTCACTTAAGTACTTTTAAATAAATTATTTAATGGCTTTTCCTGTAGTATGAAACATGTTTTGCATAATAGTTTAATGGGAATACTGAATTATAATATAATTTTACTTTTACCAAAAATTTAGTCAACGTATAAAGAATATAATAGACCTTTGTAAAGTATACTACGTGGCTCAGGAAAAGTTATTTTATCTTCCATTAGCAAATTTTGCAATAAATCATTTCAAACTCTTCCTTTCTAAGCTTTAAAAGAGCTTATTCAAGAGGATATTGAAAGTAAAATACATTAATTATCCTTGGTAAAATCGAAACAACTATAATAATTTTACTAAGAGAAGTTTCAGGAAACGAAATTTATCACAAAGCATGAAAAAATGCAAATGAAGTATTAAAAAAAAATATTATTTTTGGTGTTTGCTTTTTATTTTTTTTTCAAATACAATATGTATTTATACACCGCTCAGCAAAAGTTTAGACAATGATCGATTATGTTCCTATTTTCTGAAATACGTACCGAATGTTTGTAATTCCTCTGTCAAATATTAGTTGTGACTTATACTTTATTCACACACAATAAATTTTGAATTTTGCTTTTACATAAAATATAATGACAAAAAAAAAATATATTGTGGCAAAAGTATAGACAATTTGTGTATTTACAGAAAAAATAACTACAAACTAAAATCGAGTTGCACCCGCATTGTTTGCAGTTAGTGCAAGAATGTGACTTTTCATCGAAAAAACTAAATGCTGCGTCACTTAGGGGTCTATTTCATACCAGACATGTTCAACAGCAGCTCGAAACTCATTAAAAGAAAACTATAACAAAAATTTGCATAAACATTACGACATATGATGTTACAAAAGTTTTCGATTGGGTCCGGATCAGAACTATACACCGGCCAGTTGAGATCAATAGTATTTTCAGAGTTAGGCGAAGTTGTGCCTGTGATGGCACCCATGTGGAGAATGTTTAATCAAATAAAAGTTTTAGTTTCTCCGATCTATATTGTAATCTGAGATTTGTGTTCTGACTCTTCGTCATATACAAATTTCCTCCTTGACCCCAATCGAGTTTTTTCTATGGGGGGGGGGGGGATTCCCAGAACGGTTTTTTGTGCGTGCATAACATGTCCGTTTCTTGCGATACACGTACGGTTCCAACGCTCTTTAGGGTTTTCGCATGTGCTGAGCATTTTGCGATGAAAAAAAAATGGGTGTTGCCGTTGGAAATTTTCGAGTTTCTGTAACTATAACCGTAACCGTGAGCACCATTTTGTTGCCGTTCGCAGAATCTCGAGCTCATACCTCTGAATAACTATATCTGAAATTTCACCTCGATCGGTTGGCCGCTAGAGCTCCATATATCGGCAAAGTTTTTTTTATGACCACCTTGTATTAATATAATCGATTTCATTTAATAGACATTTATTTTTTTTAAATAATTATTAAATATTGTTTTTAATTATTGCTAAATATATGGAGAAATATAAACGGTGACGCGCAATGTTCCAGATACTTTTGGCACCACTGTAACAGGATTAATATATTTACTCATTTTGGTAGTAAATTTTTTTCAGGGGAAAAAAAATACTAAATTTGTTATGAACAATAATTGAAAATAATAAAATTTCTATATATTTTCTGTATCCGTTTTTGACAGTCAATGACAATTTATATATATATATATATATATATATATAATTTACATTATTTAAAGCATTTCTGCGCGACACCCTATAGTTATTCTAACACAACTTCTATATTTATAGAATGAATACATGTGACTTGTGAAATTATATCAGTAGTCTGCTTATAACCTTTTCGTGTCTGATTTTTTTTTTCAATATTTAGAGAAAATACTTTTACGTTAAAAATATTAACACTAGCTATCCAAATAGATTAATAAGTGTTTAATGAATATTTCATTGTCTAAAAAATAAAGTATGTTGTTATTTTGCATACTATTCAATTAATATTCATATGAAATAGGATGAGGAAGAATTTTTGAAGATGTTTAGAAAATATTGTAGTACAAAAACATTTAATTTATAGCACAAGTTTCTGATAGATTTTACCGTAAAATGGGTGAATCGGAATACTTTTCAACTTTAACGTTTAAAAAGGCAACAACTGATTTTTTAATTATTTTATTATTTTACTAGAAACTTCGGTCTTATTTTATTCTTTACTTTTCAAGCAAAAACGTATCATTTGTTACTATTTTTATATATAATTTTTATTTTTTTAATGGTGTTCCGATTATCCCCGCAGATAGGGGTGAATGGGAACACACGTTATAATCTTTACTTATTTTGATTAAAACTTTAATAGGGTTAATAAAAATAGGGGATAATAATAAGAGAGGAAAAGTAACACGTAGTTACTATCACACTAAACCTTATTTTATATGCAAGTGAAAATATGCCTTTTTAAAAATTAGAAAACAACTTTGAACTCAGGAAAAATTAAAACGTATTCTAAGAAATTGTATTTGAATTGCAGAAGTTGGAATTTACTAAAAATTCAGCCCTGTTCTGTGTTATCCTTTTCTAGTAGTCATTGGGTAAGTGAATCTATTGAGTAACCCAATCGCGGCATGCATTAATGCGATCTACTAGTACGCCCTCATCCCCAGCCCTTAGTACTACTTGCATCCCTCTCCTTTTTAATTGGATTTCCATTTTGTGAGGTTTGTGTAATGTTGTGGATGTCAGAGAATAATTCTGTGCAAATTTTCTTAGTAATTTGCCATTTTTAAATTCTTTTATTGTGTTTTCCATGTCTGCTGGAATTCGGCGTTCACTTTTTTGTTTAACTAAGTAATTTCCTGGCACATTTAAACCCTTCAAGTATTTAGAACAAACAAAATTTTGTTACAATGTATATTCATACAAATATTTTCAGATGTTACATGAAACTACTTCTGTATAGAAAAATAAACCATGAGAGAAAACGTGTTTCGATTCACACCGTAAATCTTAAAGCTCTGATGTTACAAGCCATTTTCACTTCTTCATTCTGTAGTTTAGAAATAAGAAAAAATTAATTCAGCATATCATTCACAGGTCTATAATTAATTAAAAATCTCTATTTTAGGTTTAGAATACGAAAAATGCTGCAGTTACACACAAAGTTTTGAAGATGTTGAAAAAATAAGGTTTTTGAGGATCCACTTGCAGTTTTTTATATTCCCCAGTAATGGTGCCAACATGGCAAAACTGAATTTCCCAACTCTTAATGTTATTACCATCTTATTCAAAAATTAACAACTAATAATATCATCACATATATTTATAATGATTTTATTTGTATGACTGGGAAGTTTCGTTCCTGTTCAACCAGCTGTTCCTATTCACCCCATATTTTACGGTACGCTTATTACACATGATACCTTAAGGAAAGTAACTTTAATTTTAAATTTAAATAGAAAAATGTATGCTTATAATAAAACAATCGCAAAATTGCGCAAAGAGAATTAAGTAAATAATAATAACTATTACTAATTGCCTAAACATAAATAAAACCACATAGTAAATGCATAGACATATACTAACATTGCTACATATAAATAGTAGCAAAAGTATTTCTTAAAACAAAATAATACTCTATTAAAAGACATATACCATTAATAGTACATCAGATTCGAAAGGGTTACGTCATCGTCAATACGCAAAGATAAGATAGCACACTGGAATTCACAATACCACAGAATTACAACTGAGAGCTACTCAAAAAATGAGCAGCGGAATTCTCAGTAATTAAATCTGCAGCCCACTTACGTTCTCATGCGAATACAGGTCTGGTGACTTAAACACTCATCCATGTCCGATCAAAAAATAAACTTTTGTTGAACGAGTTGATTACTAAACCTTTAAACCAGTTTTGGCACGTTTCCACAATTATTTTTCAAAATACCTAGTTGTGTAAAAAGATTGATATGTAATGAAAATACTCTAAATTCCTGTGCAGCGATTCTAAGTGAAATGACCGATCTAACTGGTGCTTGCAGCTGGATTCTGCAAAGATACGAAATAAAAAACCAACAAATTGTGACGAGGTAGTTTAGATTCAAATCAACTTCATATATATGACAAAATAAAGATGCGAGAGCAAATTTTGTGTTATTCAAGTTTTAATTATATGGTTAATTTTCCAAATCAAAATGCATCATATATTGCCTAGTTGCTATACATGTCGGTGTTCTTTTTACTACTATATTAGTACTTTCTACGCATCTTTTTACATCATATTTATTTAAATGCATAAAATTAAAATATCCGTAAAATGTTTCAATTGTTCACTATGTAGCTCTTACTGTAGAATAAAACAGAAAAATAAATAATCAATATAGACCAATAGAATATAATATAGATGTATAATACATAAAATATATTAATATAGTCAAAAAGTGTTCGAAAAATTTTGAACTTTTATTTTTTTTAATGTTTTTCCTATAGCATTTATAAGGTTGCTTAGAAGATATTATAATTTTTTCTCTTTTTAAAACGTTATTCATACAAAGAAAAATATAATGTTACAGTTTTTTTTACCTATCTATTCTTGCAGCATGATAAGAAAAAAATATACTTCGTCTTATTATAAATTTCCTTGTCGATTTTAATGTAGAGTATTTATATTTATTTAGAAAGTGTTGTGTCAAATCATCTTCTTTACATCCTCCAAGTTGAAAAAAAAAAAATAGTATTGTTTTTAGATATAATTGAATGGAAGTTCAAATTTTAAATGTGTATGTTAGAATAAAAAAAGAAAAAAAAGAAAAAAATGGCTATACAGTGCTTTAAACTTTTTTTTTTTACTTGATGGAATATATTATATATACATTTATATATATATATATATATATATATATATATATATATATATATATATATATAAGGTATAAATACCCAAAATATCAGTAATCATTAAATGCTGGTTCGATTTTTCAAGTTTAAACTGTAAAAAATAGATCGATTTTTTAACCCGAAAGTAGTCACAACTTTTTTCACAACGTCACTAGTCGTGATCAGTCTGTTCACTGCTAGCCCCCCTTCCCCCCACGTACGGAAAATGTAAAATAAGAAATATTTTTCACTTAATATGCGAATAGAATATTTCAATGAAGACATAAATTTAAAGTTTTTTTTTAATTATGCATTTTATACATTAGATTTAGAGTTATGGGAAAAAGTAAACTGAACTGACATAGTAACGTAATTGTTATTTAGGCTTTTTCGCCAATTTCAATTTTGTTTCTAAAAATATACCTGAAGGAAAAACAGAGATGCCCTGTTACTTCACTAATGTGGTCGCGAAACATTTAAATTCAGCTAGATCTCCATTGCATTTGTCGTGAGATATCAGTTAGGAGAAGATACGTTATGCGGACGGCAAAAAGACCGACACGCAAGTACTGATGAGTTAATCTGCAAAAATGCACTGTAATCACACAAAAATATATAGAAACTTTTCCGACTCACACACGGTGTTCTCACCGGCTTTTAATCATCTTTAGCGATTTGAAGAATAAGAAATAAAAAAGTCGCCAAATAAAAAAAAATGCCAGCCAAATAGATTCGGCGTAAAACACTGAAAACAATTAAAACCCCTTATTTTATCTCTTTGTTAATGTGTGCTAAAATAATTAAACGTTTTGTGACTACTTATAAAATAGAAATTTGACAATACGCTACAGAAGCTATTAAAATTAAGTGCGTTGTAAATATATCCAAAATGTGTAATTGTTTCAGACATTCTCTTTCCAGCCTAATAAACAAAAATTCAAAACAGCTATCTTTGATATATGATTGTGAAAATATATATTACATATTGCTATAAGATTTCGGCTCTAAACAATAAAAATACTGACCGATAAATAATATTTTTTATGTAATTAATAAATAGTATGGCAAATGACTAATTTCAACACATCATACAAGCAAGGGTTTTCTCTAACTGGCGCTTGACGCGAATAATTTTGTTTTATGTTTTTGCTGGCGCCTAGATTGTGATAAACTGGCCACAGGAAAATTCCAATTGCATTATTTTTTCTGTGTCTTTAGTTGTTGCAGAACTAAATTGATACTGTTCAATATCAATATAAATAGAGCAATGTAAATGACGCGATGATTTTGAACATGTAGAACGACATCAATCGTTATCGTTTAGCAATGCCATTAAGAACTCGACTGTATTGGCACAAACGCAGACACATATTAGCAGAAATTGAGCATTCGCAATTAGGCAATCCTTTACTCTGCATTTTGCAGCAAATTTAGATCAATGGTTGGGTAAATTTGCAAAACACATTATATCAGCGTCAAAAGTTCAGCTAAATACTAAAAACCCAAACCAAGTTACTAATTATAAAGATCTAATTAAATAGAAAGTTTGGTGAAATATCATCCAAAAGATACAGATGTGTGACACTATCAGTAAATTCCTTTAAAAAACAGATTCGCAGTATCGCCAGTAAGGTGACTCTATTCATGAGAAGCTATACGTTTGTTCGCAGTTTTGTGAAGTTATGTGCATTATTTTTTAGGTACAGCTTTGGAGAAAATGTTGAGCGATGCAGCATTATAGCACGACTTAACAGGCAACATTCACCGATATGTGATGAGCACCGACGTATGACAAGGTCTACCACAATAAAAAAAAATTATGAAATACGTGTATTACATCTTGCGATAACGCACCGATAAAAATCATGATCACTTAAATGCACACAATTTAAAAGGCTAGAGAAAATTCACAGTAACCAATTTGTGTTCAGAATATTTCAAAACGTACAAATATGTAAAAAAGCTGAATTTTAAAATTTTACTTATATGAATATTTTATGCAGAGAGAATAAAGTAAAAATATGCATATTCATTTTTTAGCAACTACTATTAAACTTTAAGTCATACAATCCGAACGTCTTTGAACAAATATGGAATATTTTACATAAATATGTAAATTTCATTAATAATATACTTAGCTGAAACGCAAACCATATACAGATTTCATCCTAAGAAAATACGACTGGATTTTAAATTTGAACAAAATTGGTACTTGTTACGTAGTTGGATGTCTGGATCTTGTACTATTTTTCTTGTCTTTTTTACACGGAAGAAGAAAGTAATCAAATTATGAAAATTTTAGGTATAAATTTTATTATGTTTTTCCTTTTTGATGAATGACATAAACATGATGTTATTTTTTTTTAAATATTTCTCTATGTGTGACATTAATCTTGTGTTTTCTACGGTTTCTTGTGTTTTACTGAATGTAATAGAACTTCTTTACAGAGAAGAAGAAAGTGTTTAAATTATGAAAATATTTGGTATCAATTTTATTATGTTTTTATTTTTTGATGAATGACATAAACATGATGTGACTTTTTTCAAAAACATTACCTGTATTTTCGTGTGTGTGTGTGAAATTAATCTTGTGTTTTCTACGGTTTCTTTTGTTTGCTACGGAATGTAATAAAACTTCCATTCATGAAAAAAAAACTGATATGAACTGGTAGTGATTATATTTCAGCGTACGTCACCAAATAAATGCCACCGTTATGCTGAATATCTCCCGATTTGCATAATACCTAACTTAAAAAAAAAAAAAAAAAAAAAAAAAAAAAAAAAAAAAATGCTATTTTAATTTAGAAAAAAAATAGTTCGATGTTACACTTATAAATTCCAGTTGTCACTAAGAATGCTTATTGCTAGGGGGAACTGGGGCATATTGATACCGTTTTTTCTTAGAATTTTTTCGGTGTCCAGAAAATAGAAATTTCAATTTATTTTTCCATATGCTGTCAGCAAAAGTTGTGTAGTGTGTTATTAATATGTACAATCGTTGTTTTATATAGTACTTTTTCATGTAATAAAAAAAAACTAAAACAGTCATTTGTATCAATGTGCCCCATCCCCAGGGCAGATAGATACACCTCATGGGGCACTTTGATAGGTTTAGGGGAAATGGAAACAAAATAGCACCGAAACATATTTTTCATAAAAAATGAGTTAGCAAATCATTTTATATTTATTTATAGAAATTCAAATTGCACACAATTTATTTGTAAGCAATTTTAATGCAATAAAAATTTTAAATGTATAATGACCTGATGTTCTGGCTGTTTCTTTTCTCATTGTTAACAGTGGTAACTTTGTTATATCTGGTATTTCAACCCCTGTGGTACTTTTTGTCTTAGGAAAGCTGAAAATTTACCAGGTTTTCTATTTATAAACAGAAAATAAAGAATAATTATATTAAAATTTATGTTTATAATATAGTTATCCTTTGCTGTGCTGCAGTTTGTTTCTCTTATTTAACATTTCTCATGTCGAAAATGCTTTTTTCTCTGCAGAATCGATATAAATTCGAGATTTGCTAGGCTGTCGTCCTTTTCTTTTGTTAGTTCTACTACCACTAGCTGTTCAGGACGATCGAACGTCTTTTGCTTGCAAAAATACTATAAAATTTTCTAATATAAAAATTTGGAGCTATTTCACTTGAATAAAAACTAATATTAGAAATTTTTGGCGGAAAATGGTTGGATTAAGGTGCGTATTGTTAAAAATTAAATAAATATATAAAAGGTAATAAAAAATAAGCTAGAAAAAGGATTTGGGGTATTTGTAGCTGTCATGGGTCACATTGATACAGATCAGTGCTCCCCGACATAGATTGTAGCAATGTGCCCCATGCAGGCATTTTGAATAACATGAGTCCCAAATCCACAACTTTTTAATTTATCTAACAATATAGAATGAGGAACTGATAAACTGTTGCTTTACTTACCAGGGAGAACATTCTTTTGTGTTAAAAATACTAGAACAGTTGTATAATACCATTGCAATTGTATAACTCAAATTTACTTTTGACTTATAAATCACCCGTTCAATTTTATCAAACAACTGAATCACGCCAAGACTTTCTATAGGCAGTTGTGCACAATAGCATCATCTTTTGGAGCTGTTGTGAAACCTACTATAATGAGCTTATGAGCAATAGAGGGGTTGTATCAATGTGCCCCATGTATCAATGTGTCCCAATTCCCCCTATATAGTTTTAAAATAGGCATTGATTTTCGGTTTTCTTTTAGTTATTTTTTTCTTCGTATCCACAGAGTCGATTACATCTTTTTACCTTTTTATTTCTGGCAAATATTGATGTGGATAATTTTTAGATTTAGGCTTTTTTTTGCGTCCATTTTCGGTGACAACTTTAGTTCCAGATTATTTTAGCGACTAAGTCTGAGTATTTACTGCTTTTGTTGAACTTTTTACGCTTTCTGTTTTTTATCTGTAAGTCTTTGTAAGTCTCTGTAATTTATTTTTATTAAGCATAATGTATTGTAATTGACGTTGTTTCATTTCCTGTTTTCTGCAGATTTGCACGTTATCAAAGTGATATATGCTGAAAATCATCTAACCCTTATAATACATTCTTCAGTTTGCTAAAGAGGTTTAGTTAACCCTTTTAACCCTTTCAAAGGCGAGTTCATCTATTATCGCCATCAAATTCATTAAAAAATATCTACAAGTAACTGCGAACACGATATGTGAGGTTTAGTAACTCTAATTTTAGATTTTTAATTAATTCCAGGATTCTCGCAATTCTACGATTTATTATATAATGTATACACCATATGGAAAATTTATTATTTATATAATATAATTTATTTATTATATAATGTTACATCATATGGGAAATTAGAGGCTAGAAATTCTATTTCATTTCGTGTATGCAGTTTATTTGTTTACCTTGATAAAATTTCTGTAAAATGTATATTTCTAGTTTACGGATTTGGAAAATAAATGCCTATTCATTTTAAATGAAGTTGGTATACTTTTCCTTTCAGTGTATAACACGGATGTACTCCTAACTTCATATTCTTTTAGATATTAACATGCATACATTTTTTTAGATTTTGGTGCTGTTAGGTACTGACATAAATTGAATCAGAATAAGTTTGGGTTTATTTTGTTCAAGTGCTTGTGTTGATATGCTGTGTTTTTCAAGTTTTAGCCATAACTATTTTTCAAGAACTGATGAAATATATATATATCTTCAAGCTGTATATTCTGTTATATCTCCATATAAGTTTTATGGTCATTTAATATTGACTTTAACTCTTTATCTACTGACAGTATTTATATGTAAGACCCACTTTAAGAGTTCTCATTCCATGGTGAATGTAAGTACTATAATAAAGGAACTTTGAAAAAACACTTTTTTGACACTACTTTTCCAAAACACATGGCAGCAATATGTTCTGTAATTTCTGTTATTTTAGCAATAAAGGGGACTACTTTTGAAACTGTCGATGTCTTTTATGCCAGATTGAGAAGATTGTCACTATTGTCTTTTTTATTGCCATGTACATAATAAATATTAAAAAATTAGTGTCGTATTTTATGAGCTCATTATAATCTAAGAATATGATTTGAGTACCCATTTTAAGTGAACGCTTAAGTTTTACACATAACAGTTGATATATCTGGAAGTACTTTTATAGACAGCCAGTACACAAAGTGGTGGAGAAAAACATTTCATCAGCATAGTTACAAACCATTTTTATCTGCTTCATAATGTAATTATTAAATGAAATGTAATGACATTACTATTACTGTTTTTCCTAGTATTTCTTTTTTGTTTCCATGTTACTTTAAAAAAAACGAATGGCAACAGTTTTTTTTTACTATGGTAGAAGTTACAAATGTAAATTCATGTATTGTTTATGTGGAGATGTGATTAATTTTTTTCCTGAAATATAAAATTCTCATAAATAAATAACAGCTAACAAGATCAAAAATTAAAAAAAAAGTTTTTTTTAATTTAATTTAAAGTTTTTTTAAATTCAAATTTAAATGTAATTTTAAAAGTTTTTAATTTTCATTTGGACTCATTTTTCAAGTACATAATAAAACTATTCCAATTTAACACTTTTTTATCATTAACTTGTTAATTTCCTCTAATGAAAAAAATTCTTACAGATAAGAATGCAGTAACTAAAAAAAAAGTTTAGTAGACAAAGCGATAATATCTATAATATATACGCCATTAGAATGATTTTTTTTATCTTCAATAAATTTGATATAGAAAGCGAGGTTCGCAGTATCAGTAGCATCATTCTGACTAGGAAGGTCTCTTTACTGGCATACTCAGCATATATTGAAAAAAAAATAGTAATTAAACTACTGATGTACTCATAAAAAGACCAGGCAAAATTAGGGGAGGAATTACAGTAGAAAACCTGTAAAAAAAATACTTTCGAATATTTGGTGCAAAAAGGCGAAAACGTCACAAGATAAGATTTGGCAAGTAGCAATTTTTCTTCGCCAAAAGCAAACGATTTTAATGCAACGGAAATTTTTTTCTTGATAGATTTTTAGAATGCGTGTAAATTATATCAATGTATTTAAAATTAAGCAATGAGAGAGTTTAATACATATATGCATATATATATATATAGATATGTATTTGTATTAAATACTGATGTTGCTTGTTGCTGCAGTTAGTGTTTAATTTTATCACTTTAAAAAGGATTTCATGTATAAAAAATATTCACATTGGAAAATATTTTTTCAGATGTTTAAGCGTATTCCAAAATAAAAGCCAGATGTAGGATGCTGCAGTAAATAATTTCAACATCGGAAAAATTTTGTTTCCATAGTAAAAAAATTGAATTGGCAGTGTTTAATTGGACTTAATTTTAATAAATTTGTAATGATTTTAAGAAAATTAGATTCTGTTTTACTTCATACAATTTCATAATCTAGTTTAATTATAAATATATATATGCAAAATTTTTGTTAAAAAAATTAAAATTGACAAAACAAAAATTATTTAAATAAAAACTTTTAAACAAGTTTAACCTGAGATAGTTTTGCCGTAAAAATATTTGACATAAAAAAGCTTTTTTGAAATTTTATTTCGTCACCAACCGGGATAAATCGCAAAATAAATGTAATGTTCAATATTTTTTACTGGCGTTCTATCGGGTAGTGCCAAAAACATTTTTTATAAACATATCTATATACATGTGAAGAACATTCTGTATTTTTTTCAGAATTTTTTGAGTATACCGATAAGGAGATCTTTCTTGTGAATGGTCTCATACACATTTATCAACTTTTTTGCCGCAATCGCCTATTTTTTTTAACAACAGTTATTGGCTAGGTATCCGATTACAGAATATTTGCCATAATGTTTCAGATGAAATTTTTCAGTTGATGTTATTAATGTGAACTACATTTAATATTTGAGCTTAAAACTAAAAAAAAAGTGTGTGTAAAAATAGCCTTACTTTTTTTATTCCCAATATCGTGCAGTTTTAATATTTTTCTTTCTATTCTCTGAAGACTGTAACTTTATGTTAATTTGTAAAAATGCTGATTTTGTATATTAATACATTAGACTGTCTAGAAAGATATGTTTTATGGTGGCAACAAATTAACCACTTAAACATAATTTTATGTTTAATACATTTAGTTATCAAAAAACGTAATTAATACACAATAAACAAAAATGCAGCTATATAAATGAACTTATTCCAATAATATTTCTTATTTTAGAAAACAAATGTTATCGTATAAAAGGCTATCATGCTGTTATCATGCTGTCATTGCAAGATTTGAAAAGTAAAATAATAAATTAAAATCTCCATGGTGATAAAATCTATAAAAGTTACGTGTGCTATGCCGAATACTATTTGTTGGCTATTTTATTGACTTATATATTGCGTGGTATACAGCATATGAGCCATGTAATGTGTATATATAATCCAGAAGAAAGTAATATAATGTAATAACTCATCTATTCTTTTTGTGTTATACTTTGAAACAGCTTTAATACATATTTAATTGAAAGTATAAGAGTAGAAGTGTGATATACTGTTTTACAAATCCAGATACAATGTGCTGAAGTTTACTACAGTAGTGGGGAACACGTAACACACAGTTACCTAGTGTCAGTTTTAGAATATTCTGAAAACATTAGTTTCTCATTTAAAATAAAGTGTAGCTGGTCTTTTAGCATGAAATTGTGCTAAAATATGGATTATAATATTTTAGAAATAGGATTTGGTACCAAAAAAATTTCCGCACTTTTTAAAATTATATCGAGGATTTACTATGCGAGTAATATTTAAGCTATATATCATCATTATCAATACACATTATGTTATTCCATTTTTATTTTTTAAAACAATTTAAGTAATTATAAAAGAAAAGAAAACTAAATGAGTAAATTCAATTTAAAATCATAGCAAATAAATTTTACTGCCAAAAATTATTATGTATATATTTTTCTATATGAAATTCGAAATAACGTGCATCATTCTTAATTATAATAAAAAATGCCGTTTAACTAATTACTTGTACAAAATATTTATTGAATTTTCTTGAAAAAAAATTAATCAAATTTGATTTTAATTGAAAAATAAAATAAACATTTCATTTCAAATTGTGTTAGAATATAACTTTTAATTATTACATATGTTTCATAATTTATGCTGAAAATCTTGAAAACTAGATATTATTTTTTAAACTTACATTTAATTTCAAGCTTTATGAATTTCTGTTAACTTTTAAAAGATTTATTTTTATTCTAATGCTTTTATGAAATTAAATTCAGATGTATCTAGGTGCATGAATTTGTCTTTATTTATATTGCTATAAAATTCGCATTTCTTTGTACCCATGTGTTTTATTTACAACTTTTAATTACAAATTTCCTACTTGACAATTCATAAAACAATTTGACATTTAAAATTAATTTTGCAAATTACAGTATCTTAACATTTTTTGCCCAATTAAAAACAAAAAAAAGTAAAAGAAAAAAAACTACAATTAAGGAAACACAAATATCTTTTAATGAATTAATATAAAAAAAAATTCAGTATTATATAAGTATATGTGAATCATTTTTCACCATATAAGCTTAAGCTCTTACTAATGTGTCGTCTCGTACATCATATCCAGATATCTGAAAACAGCAGATATGTATTTTAGATATATTTTATGAATGACTATAATTATGTAATATAATTAAGGTCATCAATTCGCCAGAGAAAATGATGCAGAAATGCAATGTTTTTTAAAATTTGTTTCACTTTAACAACAACAAACAAACCCATTAAAAATAATGTTGTTCAGTGATGAATTAAAAGAAAAAAGCAGTTTTTATACAGCACAATTTATTATTATACAATATTAACATGCTATAATGTTTTTCTTCATAAATAAACATAACTTTAAATACAAAATCATATAAATAATTACAAAGTCATTGAAAAAAGGTAAAGAAATTTTTTACTAATAATTTAATAATAATTTCATATTAGATAGTTAAAAATTAAACTCTGAAAGAGTTACAAATCATGAAAATTACTTCTTTTAAAAACGAAAAAAATATTCGATATTTTTGCACATAAATAACAAATAAATTAGTTAATAAATAATTACAACACATGTTTTTGTAAACTAGAAAACAACTTCAGAATACTCTCAACAATTTCACTGAATATGATGGAATTGTTACTCCAGGAATTTCGGACTCCGTCATATTACTCGTATTATTAGGCTTCGGCATAGACGGAAAGTCAGGTTGACCGGGCATTCCAGGAATACCAGGAACAGTAGGATTTAATCTCATATCCGGAAAGTGTGAACGGGGGTAAATAAGGCGCTTTCTTGCTAATTTATTTTGCAATTTAGCACCATTAAAATAAGGTTTCAGTTCTCTTTTAAAACGTTCCCCGTACTGATTTCTTCTGGAATTACCCGGAGGAGAAGGCACACCGCCCATATCTGGCTGAGACATATTAGGCATTCCTCCACCCATTCCTCCCATGTCAGGCTGGGACATATTCGGCATTCCTCCACCCATTCCTCCCATATCAGGCTGAGACATGTTCGGCATTCCACCACCCATACCTCCAGTGTCAGGCTGAGACATATTCGGCATTCCTCCACCCATTCCACCTGAGTCAGGCTGAGACATGTTCGGCATTCCCGGAAACATTTGTCTTTCATATTTATTCATTCTGGAATTACCGGGCGGTGCGGGTACCCCTCCCATATCTGGCTGAGACATATTCGGCATTCCACCACCCATTCCTCCTGTGTCAGGCTGCGACATATTCGGCATTCCTCCCCCCATACCGCCCATATCAGGCTGAGACATGTTCGGCATACCTCCACCCATTCCACCCATATCAGGCTGAGACATGTTCGGCATTCCACCACCCATTCCTCCTGTGTCAGGCTGCGACATATTCGGCATTCCACCACCCATTCCTCCAGTGTCAGGCTGCGACATATTCGGCATTCCACCACCCATTCCTCCTGTGTCAGGCTGCGACATATTCGGCATTCCTCCCCCCATACCGCCCATATCAGGCTGAGACATGTTCGGCATACCTCCTCCCATTCCTCCTGTGTCAGGCTGTGACATATTTGGCATTCCCGGAAACATTTGCCTTTCATATTTATTCATTCTTGAATTACCGGGCGGTGAGGGTACGCCTCCCATATCTGGCTGAGACATATTAGGCATTCCTCCTCCCATTCCGCCCATGTCAGGCTGGGACATATTCGGCATTCCTCCTCCCATTCCACCCATATCAGGCTGAGACATGTTCGGCATTCCACCACCCATTCCTCCTGTGTCAGGCTGCGACATATTCGGCATTCCACCACCCATTCCTCCTGTGTCAGGCTGTGACATATTCGGCATTCCTCCACCCATTCCACCTGCATCAGGCTGCGACATATTTGGCATTCCCGGAAACATTTGTCTATCATATGCATTCATTCTTGAATTACCGGGTGGAGAAGGTACACCTCCCATATCTGGCTGCGACATATTCGGCATTCCTCCACCCATACCGCCCGTATCAGGCTGCGACATATTTGGCATTCCTCCTCCTCCCATTCCTCCCATATCAGGCTGTGACATATTCGGCATTCCTCCACCCATGCCTCCCGTGTCAGGTTGAGACATATTCGGCATTCCTCCGCCCATACCACCCATATCAGGCTGTGACATATTCGGCATTCCTCCACCCATTCCTCCTGCCTCAGGCTGAGACATATTAGGCATTCCACCCATGTCTGGCTGTGACATATTTGGCATTCCCGGAAACATTTGCCTTTCATATTTATTCATTCTTGAATTACCGGGTGGTGATGGCACACCTCCCATATCTGGCTGAGACATATTCGGCATTCCTCCACCCATGCCTCCCGTGTCAGGTTGAGACATATTCGGCATTCCTCCGCCCATACCACCCATATCAGGCTGTGACATATTCGGCATTCCTCCTCCTCCCATTCCTCCCATATCAGGCTGAGACATGTTCGGCATTCCTCCACCCATTCCTCCTGTGTCAGGCTGCGACATATTCGGCATTCCTCCACCCATACCGCCCATATCAGGCTGTGACATATTCGGCATTCCTCCTCCTCCCATTCCTCCTGTGTCAGGCTGAGACATGTTCGGCATTCCTCCACCCATTCCTCCTGCGTCAGGCTGAGACATATTAGGCATACCCGGAAACATCTGCCTGTCATATTTATTCATTCTGGAATTACCGGGTGGTGAAGGCACACCTCCCATATCTGGCTGAGACATATTCGGCATTCCTCCACCCATACCGCCCATATCAGGCTGTGACATATTCGGCATTCCTCCTCCTCCCATTCCTCCCATATCAGGCTGAGACATGTTCGGCATTCCTCCTCCCATTCCTCCTGTATCAGGCTGGGACATATTCGGCATTCCTCCTCCCATTCCTCCTGTGTCAGGCTGCGACATATTTGGCATTCCCGGAAACATTTGTCTTTCATGTATATTCATTCTCGAATTACCGGGTGGTGAAGGCACACCTCCCATATCTGGCTGAGACATATTCGGCATTTCTCCCATATCTGGCTGAGACATATTTGGCATTCCTCCCATGTCGGGTTGTGGCATGCCTGGCATACCTGGAGGCATTTGTCTTCCATTTTCATGTAATCCAGAATTTTGGTGTTCTCTTAAGTGGTCTGATTCAAGGTATACAACATCATCTGAAAAGAAAGAAAATATTTATAATCAGAAATACTTTTACCTCAAACATTCAATAATTTTTTAGTTTTTTTAAATCTTTTTTTTAAAACATGTTTTATTTTATCTTTCACCAAAATGTTTAGTTCTCACATACCTTGTCAAAATATTCAACCACAAAATAGTTTAAGAATTTCTTGATATAATTCAATAAATCATTTTTGTAGTATTATACAGAAATTCACAAACTATTTTTCTGTAATAAATTCCTTATTATAGCTTTCTAGCTATCATGCTGGAACGTTTATGTGCTAAAATGATATTTTATTGCTTTAATGTGAAAAATGCATTTAATAAAATGTTCTTTTTTTAAAGAATACGTATTTTATTTTCTTTATACAAACAAATCTTTTCAAAATAAGGTTATTCAAATTAAAAAATAAAAATAAAAGTAACTTTCCATATTTCTTTCCAACTGCAATTGTTTCTTGAAATTCGACGAAAAGATTCCTTTCCTTTTTTATGTAAAATGCTTTATGTTTTATTTATTTATTAATTTACTTTATATTTTTTCACAAAAGTAAATACTGTAAGCATACCCTAAATAGAAAACAAATTTCTCACTGCACAAGACCTTCCTTTAATAATACTTGCTGGGATCGTATTATTGTATTCTTTTTCATTTCTTTCTATTTATTACGACGGCGTTTGATGTTTGTACACGAGATTATCACAACGTCATTTTTTACACATTAAATTCGCATGCATATCTGCCAAATGTTTTTTTTTTTATTATTAATCTGTTGACACTACTATTTTTAAAAGATCTATTTTGCGGTATATTTTCCTTACAAATGTTGTCATATACCAGGAAAATGTTTTTGTTTTAAAATAATGACGCAGGATATAATAAAAGCAATAATCGTCTGTGGCAGCACTGCATATTTTCCACACAATCAATGGAAGAACCTCATTATTTAAAGGGCAAATTTATCAGTATCTATCACCTTTCTAATTATATCGCATAATGTGTTAAATTTTGTAAATCATCAATTCTTAAGTGTTCAGTTTTTTTAAGTATTTTTCTTCATGATACAAGGTGTTATAAAAAAAAGCTTTCCCGATGCATGCCCTAACTACTAATTAGATCAAAAGGAAATTTCAGATTTAGTTGTCCTTTAAAGAATGCGCTCGAGATCGTGATGATTTAGAATAACTGAGCTGTCACCTGGTCGAAGAATTCCAAAGTTATGAAAACATATTACATGACAAGTGCTTGGTATGCAATAAAGCTGCATAATCACGTAATTACAGAATTGGATCAGCGCAATGTCGATAATGATATTGTATAATTTCAAGATGTTGCTTCAATACACGTCGCAATACGTTCGAGAAGGGATGGAACACCATGATCTCTTGATCTGATTTTCATTGATTTCTGATTTTTAGTCTATCTAAGATCAAAGTTACATACATCAAATCCAAGAAATTTGTCAGAACTAAAAGACTCCTTAAAACGTGAAGTTGTAAAGATTTCGTCTGCGATGTTACGTTTGGCATTATTTTCCACATTCTCAAGCATACAATGCAGTATTGTCTGTGATGATAGAGAAATTGGAAACTGCAAGTTCAATTAAATCTTTTTTTCTCTGTTCCCTTATCTTGCCAATAGTCCTTTATAATGGTATTTTTTGCAACGACTTTATCCCGGCAATTTTCATCGCACATGTATCATACCAACACCCTTTATTTAATGTGCATTTGAATTTACACATAAAATAAAGTGGGAATTGCCATTCAAAAATTTCGACTTTTTTTTTTCAATTTAACCGAATTACAGGAGCTCTATAGATTTAAACCATTACAATATCAAGCACAGACCTTCACATAAGTATATTATTTAAAATTTCCAGTTGGTTGAGATGTTAGGCCGCTAGGAGTACACATATCAAAAAGTTTTTTTTTTTTTTTTTTTTTTTTTTTTTTTTTGTGACAACTTTGTATTTTTAGAAACTTGAAAAAAGAATAACTAGTACGAAATTTTATGAAATATATTGTATCATTTGAGGGATTTCGGGTAATGCAAGATTAAATATTTTAAAAATTAAAAAACGTACCGGTAGATACGTTTAGAGTTACTTTTGCACCATTCAAGGCAAAAAAAAAAATATACGTGATATTATCGTAGTGTTTTTCATGTAATCTATTATTTTTATTTAAAATGTTAATTTATTAATTAAAATATTGTTAGTGATTACAATACTGAAAATTAAACAAGCTTTGATATTTATGATTAAAAGCATTTTTTTTTTTTTACATTGAACATGTAGTTAGTAATTTAACATTCAATTTACTCCCACTTTAAAATTAATTGCTTAATTTTCAGCGGAAAGCAATTTGTCGTGTCACTTTTACAAAGCATTGTTAATTAGAGTTAAAAAATATTTTCAAATATATATGCAAGTAGGGTAAATACAAAAAAATTATATTTGTTAGAAATTTCTCCATACATTTAATATATATATATATACAGTGAAATTTAAATTTAATCATGAAATCTTAGCACTTCATTATGAAGAAAATTCGTAAAAGAGAAATCAACTTAAAATCATAAAATTTGTTTAATAAAATGTACAAAAATGGAAATATTAGAAAAATGTATTTTGCACAATAATTACTGCACGTCATAAGAGAACTAATCGTATGAGGTAATCCCAATATTTTCTCATCCATATTAACCCATTTATAGCCGCGCAATGGTCCTTTCGCCGCGGAAATTGGTTATCTCCCTCTAACACATTTCCAAATAATGTTACAATAACGAAATTCCGCGTAGCTGTCTTTGATTGTCCGCATCTTTGTACAATATTACTGCAAGTCATTATCTGAATTTTCTCAGCGATTTAAAGTATTCTAAATCTTAAAGCGATCTAAAGCACCGTGGTGCAAGCACTTGCGTTAGCTGATTTTCTTCCTCTCCTGGATCTTGTAATTCCATATCCTCGAATTCTGTGTGTGTGGGGGAGTGGGGGGCTAAGTTTCCGAGAAGTGCCGATTTGCCTCTTTATTTTCATCATTATTTCTTTCTTTCTGCTATTTAGTTCTATCAAGTTTTTTACTAATTTATTTATTTTTTTCATGATACCTTGTAATTTTTTTAACTGATTAGGAAGTTTTATTTTATTTTATTTTTTTAATTTAAAAAAGAGTTGCATTAGTAATGCACGTTCATCACTTTAAAGAGGAACATTCCCTTACACTACTAAATTTACCTCACATTAGTGAGGAGTACATTAGTGAAGCCAGTGCGCACGAAAAGCTTACAGATGATCACTTACGTTTTGTTTTTATTTTTAATTGATAGATATTACAGGAATAAATTATCAAATTATTTTTTAAAAATACTGAAAAAGAGAATCGTTGTTTTTTGAAAGAACTAGCTTTCGATTTATAAACAAAACATAAACATATGTATGTATACATGTGTGTCTGCCAATATACATAGATACATTTAACAGGCAAGAACATTGTCAAACTTGAAATAAAGGAAAATGATAGAAATTGTGGGGAACTAGAATTTAATGTTGTATGATTTCTAAATGTAAAAGATATCGTTCTGTAAAAGAATGCAAAAACGAAAAGCAAAACGAAATATTCAAGAATATAGTTTGTAAATCTGCAAAGAACGTGCGCAAATACTTTTTACATAAACAAAAAAAAATGAAAGAAATTGTCAATTTCCTAAATGAGTTGGAAGTTATGAAAATAAAAATCTTTTTGTATAATTGAGCTAATGTTCATATAACTTAAAAAAAGCTTTTGTAAGCTATTTTTTTATATTTATTTATTTTTAAAATTTCTGAATATAAATGAAAAGAAAATACTGCTTTTAAAAATGCCACAACCAGTCTATCTTATTATTATTATTGAAAATCAATTGTGCCTGGATCTAATAAAGCAAAAATCATCTGTGTGTTAGTCAAAGAGTAAAAATTTTAATGTTTTTTCCCCATTTTCTTGAAATACTCAGGAAATATGCTTATTTTAACTATATTTATATGCAATGGTTAATTAATATTATATATATATGAAATCAGAGTGCGAAATGCATTTGTTAAATTGAAAAACATATTATAATAGATGTTTAATTGACACTAATGAATGGATAATTGTATAGTTACATCAGTTAATTCGATTGTAAATTAATTAATTTACATGATTCAAATTTACCAAACTTTTAATAAATTGGAGACATATCATACAATTTCTAAGTTTACAGGATAAATATATTAATTATCTCTTTTTAAACCTTAAAATATATTACATTAAGATATTAAGTTTAACTTAGCATAGTCAAATTAACAGATTTTGTTTTAAATATTAATAGGGTAAACTATGGTCTATGGTTTTATTTCTTCTGTTATCACATTACTTCGTTTTTAATTAATTAATTTATTTAATATTAACATATTGATGATATTTATTTTTATTTTTCCCTTTTCATTTTGATATCCAAATGTGGTAGTTTTGATGCGCCATTTTTTTTTTTTTTCATTTGGTTTTGTTTTGGCGTGTGCTTGTACTCCCAAATTCATACTGTTTTGCTTTTTCATGGCAAATACGAAAATGAAACCACACAATTCATTTGTAGTTCCAAAAAATTTTGGACCTGAAGATTTTTCTTTGGTTCTATGAATTCCATTTGTTTTCATTTGAATCATTTATTTTTCCTACATGTTCAAGGTGCTATAAGCTATTAAATTCAATGGTTCATGTATTGTAATACGATTAATGGTTATATATATATATATATATATATGTGGTTATTGCTATCTAATAATTTTTACGAGTTTTGTTCCCGGAACTAATTTTTGTGAAACAAAATTTAAAATCTGTCTGCAAGTATTATTTTCGTTAAGCGATTATAGCATGTTTATAATTTTATTGTTTAGCTATATTCGCATTTTTATGATTTTAATATGATCGCTAAGAAAAAAGTCTTAAATGGACATTTGAAAACTAAATAATAGAAAACTGCATAGACTGAAATGTATACATGAATATTTATTTTACTTAATTACGGAGTTCCACGAAAATAAAACTTCCAGTGGATCTATTAATTAATTTAATTCAATCATTTTAGGATTAAAAATCTGCTTAAATATTTAATTTATATAAAGGATTTATTATTTACTTTATTTGTAGGAAGTTTGTTTTTAGAATGCCAATCAAAAAATACAACTTTCCACCTGAAAAAAAAAAAAAAAGTTTTTATATGCTGAAAAGAATTTAATAACAATAGATCTGGCTCCACCATACCCGCTATACACAGAGACACACTACCATAAAGAAAAAAAGATAGGTACCACGTAAAATTTATAATTTTACAGTAAATATCTTTTAAATGTTTTTACTAATTATATATATATAAATATCGTAAAGAAAAATATTTGAATAGAATATTGATAAGAGTTATTAACAACATGTGTGGAAATATACTACGATTTTATAATTTATTTAAATTGATAATGGAATAATTTCAATTTGAATTAGCTCCTTGTGCCGGTGCACTATTAAAATGAACTTTACTGCGATTCTATTCTTGAAAACATTATCTACGTCAATCATGAATACAAATTTACAATTGTAAATTTATTTTAGTTAATAGTTCATGTAACATCAGAAATTGAATAAAGTGTTTATTAATAATTTTAATATACTTCGCGAATTGAAAAAAAAATAAATATTTAAAAACATTAATTTAGATGTGAACTGAATATAGAATTAAATTAAATAAAAAAATGCGACAAAATATATCTTTTAATGTTCGAAAATTATTTGCTCCTTAAGATCTCTGTTTTCGCTAATGTAACAACGTCGGTCAATTTCCTCTGTGTTTTTGACAAACCGAACAATTATCCAAAATGGACGGAAAATTATATTTTATAGACAGAAAAAATCTCGTTCTAAATTGCTATTTGATATAGAAGAAAATCAATCCAATTATCTTAGACAATTCAAAACTTGAAATCTAGATTATCAAAAGTAAATCTCAAAAACGTTTTTAAGAACTTGAAAATGTAACACAGTACGGATACAACAAACATCAGGAGAATTCAGGATTGTTAATAAGGAATATGTCCTTTTTTGATAGTACTTGTAACTAGCAGTAATTATTGTAATATTCCTAAAATATTATATAATTTTACAACAGTATTATTTAGATTATAGGAATATATCTAGGAAATACTGTAATTTAGTTTAAATTGTTTTACATATAAGTAGCACTTATCAGTTGTCCCAAAAATGACTGATGGATTTTAAAATTCAATAACTTGCAAACGGTGACAGCTATTTAAAAAAATTTTGTAGGAGGGCTATGTACATTGTCAGGAGTTTTTTTTTTTTTTTTACCATAATTTTTTATTTTAGTTCGCATATCAAACAATAGGTGGCGCTGACGGCGATTGAAGGCCAGGTCGACGCTTCACTCAGCACTGATCGCCTGGCCTTCAATCGCCGTCAGTGCCACCTATTGTTTGAGATGCGAACTAAAATAAAAAAATACGGTAAAAAAAACTCCTGACATTGTACATAGCCCTCTTACAAAAAAATTTTAAATAGCTGTCACCGTTTGCAAGTTATTGAATTTTAAAATCCATCAGTCATTTTTGGGACACCCGGTATGTACCTATGTATTGTATATATTTACCTATGAATCTTAAGTGTATAAGATAAGAAAAAATACTTACAGTCTTCGGTTCCAATTATGCATCCAACTAAAGATATCCCCAGGACAAAAACAGCTGAAATATCTCTAAAAGTCATTTGCACCTGAAGCACAACAAAATTGGAAATTTAGACACCAAAAATTTAAAAGAAAGCACAAATATATAAGTAAAGTGTGAGATAAAATTACATATATGTATCCTTAGTTAAACTTTAAATAGTCGATCCTTATAGTATTTAGTTACCGCAAAAATATTCTAATTAAAAATCACAGAAAATGAAAGTTATAGTCATCTAATTATTAATAACTTTTCCCTATATTTATACCCTTTTGAAGTTTTTTTAATATTAAAATAATAATAGAATAATAATTGCAAGACATCGATTGCTAGGATTGCTACTTCCGGTCTTAATGAAATATAGGTAACTAAATTACATAAATTATTTTATTTACACAGATGAAATCATTATAAATGTAGAATAGTCGAATGCGCCAATCACAAAACATTCTTCTCTGATATATTTTAATATTGAAAATGTTTTACATGTATATATTGCATTTTTAAAGGTGGTTTTCTAATATTATCTGAGTTACAAGGCAGAAATCAAGATCCTTGTTGTTGTTTTTTTTAAACTAAATAAGTAGTATTTATTTCAGTAAAATATAAATATTTTTGTTTTTAAATTATCTAATAAATTTAACAATATGTTATGAGCATATGTCTAAATTTTAGCCTGGAACAAACATCACTATTACAATACAGGTTAAATATTTCTAATTTCTCTAAATGTTTCAAATTATGCAATTATTTTATCACTTAAAGAAAATGGAATAATTCAGTACATAATTTCTCTAGCTTATGACGAATTTATAAAAAGTAATCTTTTATTACGCATTTCTTAAATTGCAATATGAGTTTTATTCACATTATTCAGAAAAAAAATGATACCTTTATATTTTGAGTACTCCAAAAAAGTATATTTTTTATATGTTGAGTCAAACTTCGATATTAAACATTCTATTATTAAGGCAGTGATATAGATAATAAATCGTTGCAGATAAGATTTGTTTGAAGGGATAAATTGTATGACATAGAATGAATGCTCCATAAAATGCGATCGTCATAAAATATTCAAAATTGAAAAAAAAAACTGTGCATTTCATTTGGGAGAAATTTATTTTTTAAAAATATGGTTTTTTTTTTTTATTATTCTTGCTTGATATTGTTAGCATGCGTTTTAATTAGTTATATGAAGTTTAGTCAAATACGCTGATGGTTGGTTTTTTGTATGTTATATAAAAAGCTATCAGAATTTGATTTTTTTATTTATTTATATTGTTTTATTTTTTCTTTCGCTGTACTTATTTCGTATCATGCTTCTTAGAAAACATAAATAAAAAAGGCCATAAAAAACAGATATTTAAATTCGGTTTTGCTCTCAAACGCATCCGATTCGCCAATTCGCTTATTTAGGAACTGTATAATGCGTCGTATTGGTCAATTTTTTGATAAAGACTGAATAAATTTCAAACAAAGCTGGCAAAGTGGGCACTTCACACAAAATTTCCCGAAGCGATCATGATTAAAGAATTAAGGATGTATTCAAATTACAAATTGGTTATTTTATGACTCATTTTTAAATTCAAGTTTGCTCTTAAACGCATTCAGTTGACAGTTTGTTGTTATTTAGGAACAATATAATGTGCCATATTGGTCTATTTTTTAATAAAGTCAAAATATATTTCAAAATATGTAGTCAAAATTGGCATTTAAGTCGAATTTAGATTGAGATGATTCTGATAAAACCAGTTCTGACAGAAAAATGAATTTTTTTTTTTTTTTCAAAAGCGGCCAAATAAAGTTTTTAAACTGGGTTTATCTCTAATCATATATGTTTTTTATTAAAATGAGCACTTTTCGGAGTCTACCTCCGCCTATAGGCCAAGCTGACAAGGATTTTATGTATTTAAGCATTGATTGTTAAGTTTTAGTCTTGTAAGAAAGCTATTATACCTACATAAAATTTGTTAAACATTTTAATTCACTGATTGATATGTTATTCATATTACTTTTCATTTTACTACCAAAATCACCTTTTAAATATTTTGTAAATTTCATACGGCTTGTGACTAGAAAATGGATAAATACTTTGTAATGCGTAATACCATTTTTCATTTTTCAAAAAGTTGTTAAGTGTTTTAAAATTCAATTAATTATAAAGATTGGAGAAAAAATTCATTCAAGTAGTGTCGATGAAAACTTGAAGAAGTTGACAATGAACTATCTATCTATCTATCTATCTATCTATCTATCTATCTATATATATATATATATATATATATATGACGACCTCAGAAGCCAAGGGGTACAAGTGACAAAATGTCGATTTGGAGTAAATTGAGTTTAAAGATAATTGATGTTAAATTGGAGCATCAATAACAATTGACTAAATTGAAATAGGAAACATCTGCTTATTGCATTCTAATCTTTGAACTCTCATTTCAATAACTGTTAAAAAAATAGAGTACAATTTTCTTTAAATGTATAATTAATCAATATTGTTTGTTTTTCGAAAAAATTAGTTTTTCTCTATAACTCCCCAAATAATAAGAAAATGACCTATATTTCTATACCTGAAATGAAAAAAGCATATTTCCACATACCCTGTGCACTTAACTCAATTTTTTTAATTTTGTCACTTATACCCCTTGGCTTCTGGGGTCCTCATATATAAACATGTTCGTCATGAACGATAATGTTACATTTATACAGTTTCGACCTGGTCAATAAATGTCGCTTTTACTGAAATTTTGCTTAAATCGCGCAATTTAAATTTTTATTTGATCGTGTCGTTTATGCGGGAAAAAAATTAGAAAATAGCCTCCCTTAGATCTGTATGTTGATTTACTGATTTTTTAAATGTTTTTTAATTACTTTTTCAAGCATTTAATTAAATGAATTTTTATGACCGGCAGAGTGATTACGAAAGTATAATGCGATTGAACTTAAAACAGCATAAATAATTCAAGATTAGTTTAAAGCTTATTGTGTAGAACAGAAATAAAACTCCATCTATAAATGTATAAAAATGCAAAATATATTTTTTTAAATCTCAAATTCAACAGCCAGATACTAAAACTATGCGCTTAAATCACTTAAATTACATGAAACAAAATGGCTGCTATGAGTAATAAACCACTGTCTACTTCTCAAGTTATTAACTTCTGAAATACTGTTAAAACGAAAAAAATCGCTTAAAATTATTATTCGAATAACATTATTGCTATTTTTCATATACAAATGCTTTTTTAAATGTTTAATTTTCAACCGAAAAATTCATGCTTAATTTTAAAATTATATCAAAGTTTTTAATTAAAAATGGTTTTAACTAAAATACTATAACTCAGACAATGGGTTTCCTTTCAGATGCAATTTTATAAATTTCCATTATCATCTCCAATAGGGTTTTTTTTAACTTAATTAAATTGCATTATTACCTCTATATAAAATATTTTCTACTGTGATAATCTGATAAACACATTATTATAGCTTAATAATTTAAAATTATCATTTTCTAGCAAACCTAATATATATTTATATTTAATCATATTCTTTACTTTATAATGCTATGTCATATAATATAGATATAACAATAAAACGGAAAATAATGTAGAGAAGCATACATAAAAATATTTTTAAAACTTACATTGAAGAATCAAGATATTTCCAAGACTTTTAGGGCTTCCTATGAGCGTCCTTGTACGAAAAAGAAATATTTATACCTTAAAAAAGTGGGCCACTGGTAAATACTTTCAAATAATTTCTTATTTACAGGTAACTTCCGTACATTTTTTTTTATTGTTGGGAAAACCTAAATATGTTATCAGAGTTTAAAAAAATAATGCGTTAAATACATCAGTTTTTCAATTAAATCACGTATGTCACTTAAATGTTTATTCTTATTGTCTTAGTTTGAAAGATGACACAAAACTGGGACACTTTCGTAAGTCATTGCCATATAGTGCAACAAACTGATAAAACTTAACTGTACCTCATAACATTTCCGTGTGTTTTGTTTCTAAAATTGTGTGAAAATACTAGAAATTTGATTCATTCGATACAATATTTGTTTTCAGAATGTCTCATTCTAAAGTTCATATATGCCATAACTACGCAATTGTGTGAGAACTTGATGAATGATATGCATAAAAATATAGATAAGTAAACAGATATAAAGATACTTATATTGATAGATACAGAAAATGTGAAAGAAATGCTAGAAATATGTAGAATTTGATTTACGACACATTTAAGATATTGATTTGCGTATTATGCATAAGTAATTTTAAATATAACTTTCGAATCTTAAATAATAAAACACAGCTTTTTTAAATTCATTTGTTTAATTCAATAGTTTTATTATTATTATTATTATTATTATTATTATTGTTATTATTATTATATCAGAAATACTATTTATTTATTACTTCAAGTTAAATTTTTAGAAGTTTATAGCTTTTTATTATAAAATGAAGTAAGTTTACATCATATGGTCTGTCTCATCTGGCTCAGTCCGACATCTATTTTTTTCCTTAATTCTGCTTCATTCATCAGATTCTATTTCATTATTATTATTGTACAAATTTCGCATCATATAGTCATATGAATGCAAATATGCATATTTTTTAAGACTGTTCCCCGGGATTTACAAATGTAACGTTTTTGCAAATACAAAAAAAAAAAAAAAAAAAAAAAAAAAATGCGAATTAAAAAAATAAATATTATACTTTAATTTTTTTTTTATTTTAGGGATTATACAATAGATAAGATGACATTTTCATTCACTTTACTTTGATTATTTCTAATTGATGGATTTGTTTGTACAAATGATGTCATTTCTGAAAATTATGTTCTGGAACCATCACATTTAAAATGCAGTAATTTAACATTCGCAAACTTTTTTTATAAGAGACGGTTTAATCCGACTGACGACATGCTCAGATTGAAATTTTATATGGCAAACCTATTAACAGACGTTAGACGTAAATTATCAATGATATATATATATATAGGGTGAGTCATAAATATCGAAACAATAGGCTATCTTCTTAAATATTACTCCTAGACCCATACTTCCAAATGCAAAGTTTCATCAAAAAAGGTAAATTTTTTGATAAGATAAGTTGCAACTCCATGGGGGGGGGGGGGCTATTTAAAAAAATACGAAAATTAAACTTTTATACGGCAACCAGAGGATAAAACTTCCAATTAGAAAAGTTTTCCTTATCCATTCCTGAATCGAACGAAAAAAATTCATCTCGATATCTACAAATCCCTGAAATACATTAAAATCCAAAATTTTCTAAAATTCGTGACTTACACTACTTAAGCATACCTCTGAGCGCAACGATATCAGTTTATTTGAAATACAATTCAGGGATCGACTATTAATTTACGCATTAAAAAATGTCGATCCAAGACAATACTTTAACTTTTAGATATAAAATAAAAGCGTATAGGTTTTTGCTTTAAACTTCCTTGAAATATGCTAGATGTCTGAATTCACTCGAGCTTAGCGCCAGACTCGTAATTGACACGATCCATTGGCCGGACCGTCTTATTAAACATTTATTAAAAGCATTATTAAATTAAGAAATATTATTTAAACACTCATCAAACGTGTCTTTAAAACATATTACCGCAGGAAATAAGTTTAGTAAAAATAGTAATAGTGATAATGACACTTCTATTAACTGAATCATATGGAATATATTTTAATGTTAATAGAAATATATTTTAATAAATTACACAGAAATAATTTCAAAAATCTAGTTTTTACTATTCAGCTTCAAGATTTATGTGGTTTTAAACCTTTTTTTACTTTTTTTCTATCTTTACGAGAGAAAAGTATTGGATTCATGAAAATTTTGAATTCCGGTTTTCGACGGATTCACACGTTTTATGGCTCAGAGATACCGAAAAACATGATTTTACAAAATATCTGTCTGTGAGTCACTGGTCCTGTGCCTGTGTATATGACATAAATTTTGTGAGCGCGCTGTCTCAAAAACTAATCCACGGGAATTTAATAAAAAAAATTATATTTGCTTAGTCCTTGATATAACTTGGTGCTGATTAGTTTTTGGTGTGAATCGCTTAACAGGTAACCCTACTGCACAGGCTTTTGTGCGATTTCCGCGATAGTTGTATCGCCAGAATTAATGCAAGGAATATCATCAATCTTCAGATTCAGTTAGTCCTTGAAATGAATTGATGTTGTTTATATTTTGTTGTATATAGCTCCACGTGTGGCGCTGCAACACTAAATTTGTAATGATTTCTGCAATAGCTCTACCTTAAGAACTAATGCAGGAATTTTCATAAAAAGTCAGATTCTGTTACTTCTTGACATGAATTGGTTTTGTTTACATTTTTGTATCAATCATCTTTCGGGTGGCACTTTTATAATGAATTTTGTTTAACTTACACGATTTCAGTGACATCAAGTACTAATGCACGGAAAACCTCTAGAGTCCTCCGATTGCTACATCCGAGTAGCTTATTTATTCCAAACGGCATTTAAAAAAACAAAAATATTTATTTGAATGTTAAAGTTTAAGAGTATAACGTTTCTGTTGCGTATTTTTTTATGCTAAGCTCCCACAAATATTTCGTTATAAGTGTATTTAATTGATCAAGGTTTAATGCGTTCGAAGCAAACATTTTTTAAGAAATTCAATTGAATAATTTCAACTTAGAACGTTTAAATTAAATGTGCCAATAATTCATTAAACACCTGTTCTTGTTTTAAAGTGAATAATTGATTTGCAAGTTAAACAAAATTTAGAATGTATTTGTAGTTGAACTGAAAACTGTATGTTAAACTCTAAAAAATTAAAAAAAGAAAAGAGGCCTTTGAGAGCGGTTAACACTTTGGGATTTTTTTTTTATGCCGGCCATTTATCTACAATAGGGATATAGCCCATAAGGGGAAGGGTACCTTCTGTGAGGGTCTTTTTAAGGGAACCTAACCCGTATTTATGCAAAGAAATCCAGGGTTCGAAGAAAATCAAGGAAAACTTCGAACGGATAGGCCGACGGTCGCGATTGGGTTCGAACCCAGCACCCACCGTCTACCAGTTTGGAGGCCCATAATTAAAGTCACCTTTTACGCATCGTGTAATAGCAATTTTAACAAGAAAAATGTGAAGTTGTCAGGGATAAAACAATGAAAAATTTGAAATCGGCGTAATAAAATAATGAGGTTTAAATCAACTGACGCATTTAAATCGTAATTAAAGAAGGCGAGAATGGCAAAACTTAAACAAAATCTGAAATCGAAACTATGCAAGACGAATCACCTAGAAACTTTTAAAAAACATTTAAACGTCAGGAGCCCATCTTTGTTTAAAACTAAGTGCACTTTTCTGCATCAGATGTTTTTATTTCAGTATTTCTCATTTTTAAACCGTTGGTTCTATAACCGTCGATTACGGTAACAGTCCCGCGATTTCAATAGTTTTTTAACACCTAAAAAAATGCCGAACGCGTCGAAAGAAGTTTTCACCTCAGAAAATTTACTTTTAAAATATGATTTGTTTACAAAAAATTGTTACTTTAAATACTTTTATTTTAAAAAAGATATTATTTAAAATGCTGAATCAAAATTGAAAATCAGACATTTTTATTTAATCGAAAGAAAAAAAATCAACGCGACAAATAATAGTTTGAGTTACGACAATTATAATTTACTCTAAGTTTTTTGAGAAAAAAATATTTTATTAAGAAAGCTTATGATGCGATAATGTTACAAATTATATGGTTAACTATCACAAAACATTCCAAATTCTAACTCTATACATAAATAAATAAAATAAATGTTTCCTGGACAACTTACAGCAACATTGTTTCTTCAATTACACGCATTTCAATTTGTGTCTGATCCCTTGAAACCTTACGATTTATTAAAATTGTCATAACTCTCTGAGATTTGAAGATATCTAGATGATTTTTTTTTGTTGTTGTTCAATTCAGGAATGGATAAGGAAAAACTTTCTAATCGGGAGTTTTATTTTCTGGGGGCCGTATAAAAATTTAATTTTCTTATTTTTTAAAAGAGGCCCCCCATGGAGTGTCAACTTATCTTATCAAAAAATTTACCTTTTTTGATGAAATTTTGCAATTGGAAGTACGGGTCTAGGGGAAATATTTAAGGAGATAGCCTATTGTTTCGATATTTATGACTCACCCTGTATATACATATATGCTCTATTTTTAAAAAATCGATATTGATTAACAAAATCACCTTTTACTGCCCATACGTATTTGAAAACTTATACATGAAATATGTTATAATTTCATAGAAAAATGTAATTACCATTACATTGAAAATATAATTCTCTTTTAATATGCCTTTTAAATACAATAAAAAATAAATTTCTTTTAAATAAACACATTTATATACTCGTATAATGGTTCAACATTGAACGAAAATTCTTGCGAGTGTATTCTTGTAACATTTAAAAAGATGAATTACAAAAACAATATTTACTTTCAGAATATTCAACATTTTTATACGAAAAAAATCAGTATGAAATAAATATTAAAAAATCAGATTTAGAATCTTTACACAATATTATATAAATATGCTGTTAAAATAAATGAAATTTCTACATTTATTGTTCTTTTTTACTGATATTAAAAATATACTTAATTTTTCCCTTTACATATTTTTAAACATTAAACCTTCTGTGCATTTATTTTATGCTATCAAAAAAAAGAAAAAAAAATCTTCGTACAAATAGCAGAACATTAGGTCAGCATATTTTATCAAAAATGCGTTTTTTTTCCTTATATTTAGAATTTTCTGGCTTGCAAATTGACATTCATAATCACTACTAACTTTTTATTAATTCAATATTTTTAAAGCATTATCATACGTTAAATTCTCAGAACTCTCAAATTTAATAAAAAGAAAAGCCAATAATCTAATTCGAAATTTAGCTCTTAATAACTATTTTCATGTCTCCTTTTACCAATTTGTAATTACAATTATTAGAGATTTGACTTTCTGCTTATATTAATAAAGAATGTATTTATTTATATTTAATAAATAATTACTTTGTAATTTTGTTTCAATACATTATTTTGTATATAAGCTAAGCATAATGTATTATTTCTCTTTCTCCTATAAATTTATTTTATTAAATGCTTTGCAATAAATTACTCCAAAGAAAATTGTTTTATATCATTTTTTGAATAATGGCTTGTAATTGTATTTGCGAAATTTTATATTTTGCCTTCAGAATTGTTTTGCAATTTTATAATACCAATGCCATGTACAGTAGGATGTTTAAACTATAATTCTATTAGAATGTACTCTATACATACCAAATTATTTTTTTAGAAAAGTACCTAAATTGGCTGTTTTGAAATCTAGAGTAAAGGAAAACATATCTCTGTATCAGTGTGTATGTGTACGTCTATTCGTTATGGTATGGAAATCTATGGCATGTACGGGATGATGAAGATTTGTTTTGGGTTATTCTAGAGTATCTTTTTATACACGAATACACATAATTATAATTTTCTAATAATTAGTTAAGTTATTAATTAAAAATTGCAACTCACTCTACTTAAAAAATTGCCGATTACACGCTCAGTGATGGAAACCCCTTGCAGACGCTCGCATAAATTCGCAAATTCACAGCGAAAATTAGCAAAAACCCATTTTTTGACTTTATTTCTGAATTTAACAGCTCTGTTTTTATGAGTAAAAAAGGCAAAATAGTTCTGTTCACATATTCCGGAAGTTCGTAGTCTTACGTCTCAAATGCCGCAATTAATTCGATAAAAATCTTCGCAATAAACTGGTTGCAATTTCTTTTTTTCAAAAAGTTCGTTTTTCGATGATGTTTTCCTCCTTATGACAGCGTTACTACAGTACGTAACTTTACAGGTACCGACAAACATAATACATGCTGAAATAGAAACCTTCTTCTAATCTGAGGTATACGTAAAAACGAAATTTTAATCATTTCAAATACACCGCCGAAAGCAGGCCACTTTGCGTCTCATGGGGACGATATTTTGTAAAGCTAACTAAGTATCTGAAACATCTCATTAGACTTAATTTATATCACCTACAAAAATTTCGCTTCGTTTGGAAATAAAACAATTGTTTACAAAGCAACATTTTGTGAAATTTTTATACCTCATCAAAATTTAATAAAACCTGTGTATTTCATCACAATAAATAAAGAAAAAAGTTTTTTAACAGCCTTTTTTAGATAAATATTAATATTTTTTCACTCAGGCTACGATAATATTGTGATTTTAATTCCTAAAAATTGCAAAGAACTTTGAAGATAACGATTTTTTTTAAAGAATTAAAAATACCGAAAGAACTTTGCCCTCTCTCTCACATTCCGTGATATTTCAAAACTATGCATCTACTCCAAAAAGCAAATTGTGCATAAAAGACAAGACCAAATAGCGATACTTCCAATTCTCTTTGAGTCATTGAAAGATATTTTTTAAAAAAATAGAAAAATTAACTTTTTGAAAACGTTTTCAAGCTCTGTACACGGGAAATGTTGCAAGATAGGGAGAAGGGGATTTCGATTAGATATTAGTGGAAATGAATGTGAAATATTATCATCTTTCATGTTTATATTTACCTATTTTATTTTATTTTATTCATTTTTTCCCGACGACAATAATCAGTTTGCAAATCAACAAAATTCACTTAAATTTATATAAATTTATATAATAAATTAAAATAAAAATGGGTACTCGTAAATTAGATATTTGTACAGTTAAAAAAATGTAAATTTTACAGTCGTCGGAAATGTACCCCGTCTCTCTCCTCTCTCCCATCGTTCTACTTGACAGTTATCTTAAACATTTTCACTGCTAAATATCAGTTTTTTTTAAAACTAATATTTCACACAGTTAGTGGGCAATTATTTTAGGCAAAACCGAGTTAAATATACAAAATCGTACATATATAAGGTTCATTTAAGACTAGTATTATGGGCAGAGGGAACAACGGGCGGGTCATCTAGAAGTTGATGATACGAAAAATAATCGTACAACAACAATAGATATTTGTAATAAAAATGCGAAATAAGTGTGGATTGTTTATCTGGTCAAGTTGTGATAGATTGCATAAAAAATTATATTTTGTGCATATTTCAATATTCTACTGAAATATTACACTGAAATTTTATAATTTAATTAATACACTTTATTTATTTATATGTAGCTCATTAATATTTCTCTTCGATTGATTACTTATTTCTCTTTCTTCCATAATAAAGTATGTTCCAATACCATAGTGTAATGAGCTCTTCTTTCATAAGTAATAAAAGAGCTACATTTAAAGATCACACGACTGTATAAATTATGTATAACAAATTTATTTTAAAAATTTAAAGAATTAAAACATAAAATAAATAATTAATTTAAAACACTTTTCCAATTATATTGATTTTTATTTTAAAGAATTAATAAATTCTCAAGTCTTCTTATCTCATAAGTAATTTTATTGAAAAAATGCAGTCCTTTTACGCAGATATTGCGCTTTTAGACATAAGCGGTTTACTCTAAAAGGAAGACAATTTTCTTGTTATCTTTTTTTTTCTTTTTGCGATATAAAATAAGACATAAAGTGATGTTTGAACTTTATCTTTTACTCGACTGAAAAGCATACTTTAAGAATTATTTTGTGTACTGTTGTCATTAGCAAACAAACAATATATCTTTGCACCTAATAAACACACTTCCGCATTGAAAAAAAATGCAAGGAATTGAAATGATATCTGCGCAATAATAAAAAAAAGATCAATTTATCATAATAAACGTATCCTCTCAGCGTATTAACTTATTTTCATAAATATATAAATTTTAATTTCATGTAAAAATATTACACAAGATTTATATCTATATATTTTTTTCTGTAAAGAAAATTTTAGAACTTTTTTATGCAATATATAGATTTCGCTGAGAGAGAGAGAGTAGATCTTATTGAATAAAAATTTGGAAAAAAATCAATAAGTTTCAATTTCAGTTATAAAGTAATAATTCAATAATTGAATAAATATTTAAATAGAAATATATATATATTAGTCATTTTCATAAATGATGCTAAGTATCAAATATTTAAAGATAATTTCGCGTAAAAACTATCTCGTATTGACTTGATATACCAATGTTTAAATTGTTGAAAATAATTAATTTATTGATATATATCTTTTTACTTTATATATTGTTTTCCACTTATTAGTATCGCTGCATTATCATTGTTTATTGATACTATTTTTTATAAGTTTAGTACGAATATAAATCACTTGTCATTCAATCTTTTTTATTTTATTTCCAGAAAACTTTTTATTTTCCTTCTTAAATCTTTTTATATCACTTTATGACCTTCTACCTAGAACTATTGAGAATAATTTAATTCGAATGTATTTGACATCAGAGAAAATCTTTAATGACTCCATTTCACATTATTTACGCGCGACTATTGGCAGAGAGATTCTGCTTTTAAAGATAGTAGACATGTGATAATCTTGTTTCAACTCATATCTGGCTCGTTGATCTTTTCGATCCCAGTTTGGTAGTTTTTATAAACATTGCATAAATACGCTTTAGGAAGCCAGAGAAGGACCGCACTAAGATGACACTATCCGCTGCGTGAAAATCACCCGGTTTACATTAATATAACTCTTGTAATGCTGAAAATTTGAATTTCAAATGGTAGTAAATCGTAAAAAAAGTGTTAAATAAAAGATAAATGCATGAATGTTGTCTCCACATCGAGAATTTCTTATGCATAAATTTGTACAAAAATTATGACATTTCTATGTATAGTTTTTGTTCTTATAAACCTTGTTTAATAGATTGATTTTGACCAATTTTAATATTGAATATACAGTGGTGGTCAAAATTATTAGAAGAAGGAAAAAAATCCCTGTTGGCTTGGCCTATAGGCGGAGATAGATTTCGAAGAGTTTTCATTTGAACAACAAAAAATAAAATATTATTAGTAATAAATCCAGTTTTATTTGACCGCTTAAAAAAAAAAAAAAAAAAAAAAATCATTTTTTTTTAAGAACCGATTTTATCAAAATCATTTTAAACGAAATTCGGTTCAAATGCCCATTTTGAAAACATATTTTGAAATATATGTTTGACTTCATTAAAAAATAGATCAATACGCACGTTACATAATACCTAAATAACAAAAATAAAAGGTCAATTAAATGCGTTTGAGAGCAAAATTGAGTTTAAAAATGAGTCATAAAATAACCAATTTGTAATTTGAATGCGTCCACCATTCTTTAAGATCGCTTTTGGAAATTTTCTGCGAAGTGCCCACTTTGTTAGCATTTTTAAATATATATTTAGCCTTTATCAAAAAACTGACAAATAGGGCTCATTACACAGTTCCTGAATAACAAATAACTGTCAATTGAATGCGTTTGAGAGTAAAATTGAATTTAAAAAGAGTCATAAAATAACTAATTTGTTATTTGAATACATCCTCAATTCTTTTATCATAATCACTTTGGAATATTTTTTTTTTTTTTTTTTTTTTTTTTTTTTTTTTTTTTTTTTTGCGAAGTACCCATTTTGCCAGCTTTAAAAAAATATATATTTAGCCTTTATCAAATAATTGATGAATACGCACATTATATAGTTTATAAATAACAAAAAACTTTCAATTAAATGCGTTTGAAAGAAAAAAATGGATTTTAAAAAGAGTCATAAAATAACCAATTTGTTATTTGAATACATCCTCAATTCTTAATCATGATAGCTTTGAGAAATTTTGTGCGAAGTGCCCATTTTCGTAGCCTTTTTTGAAATATATTCTGCCTTTATCAAAAAACTGGCCAATCCGTCGCACTATATAGTTCCTAAATAAGAGAACCTGTAAATTGGATCAGTACAAAAAACCCTGAACGGGTTAAAAGCTTGTGACGCAGCACTTTATCTTATATCTCTAAGAATTTTAAATTTGGGACTTAAAATTAATGATATCAAAATTTATGTGACGCTATGCTATTAATTAATATACATATATTAAAATTTATTCATTAAGGTTTTATCAATTACATCTTTCATATTTTGAATTTATGAAACATGTAATTGATAAAACCTTAATGAATAAATTTTAATATATGTATATTAATTAATAGCATAGCGTCACATAAATTTTGATATCATTAATTTTAAGTCCCAAATTTAAAATTCTTAGAGATATAAGATAAAGTGCTGCGTCACAAGCTTTTAACCCGTTAAGGGTTTTTTGTACTGATATCAGTGCTTTTTTTAGATTAATAATAAAAAGATAAAAACAAAAAATTAAAGACTAATACAAAGAATTCATATTCATTATTTCTGATCACCTTTAATTACCCCTCCCCCACCCACCTAAAAAAAGATATTTCATATTTTATTATTAATATATGCTGTGCTACTTGATTTCGTTAAAAACAACTCTGTAGTAAAGTACGTTAGTATAAGATAAGAAAGTAATGTACATTCAGCACCGTATTTCTAAGAAAGGATTTCATAACCTATGCTGTATGTATCATTTCTCATTCTAGTTAACTATGTTTATTCTTTACACATGATGATACATATATTGCAGGTGGATTAAAATGATCAGGAATACAATATTCAGAATGTGCTGGAAAGTATTTCATAATCTATGCTGCGTGCATGATTCTTGTTAATTGTTTCAACCTTTGTATAGGTTGGTAATATTGCAGATTGATTAACACTATATCCGTTACAATATTCAGAATAAGCTGGAAAATGTTTCATAATCTATGTTGCACACAGGTTTTTCTTTCTTGTTAATTATGATTTGTTCTTTATATAGAGTGGTAAAATTACTGCAAATGGATTAAAATAATAGGCTTACAATAATGAAAATGTGTTGGAAAGTTTTTCATAATCTATATTGTATGTGTAACTTTTCATTCTTGTTAGTTTATTTATGTTTTGCTGTTTGCACAAAACATATATAAACTAACAAGGGGGGGGGGATTTGGACCGGAAGATTACTGTACAAAGATGAAACTGATAGGTTTAAAGTATTCAGAATAAAATGGAAAGTATATAAACATGTTTAATGGAAAAATTTTTACTCTCGTTAATTATGCTTTGTTTTTTGCACAGAATGGTAAAATTATTGTACACGAATGACAATAAGTTTACAATATTCAGAATGAGTCAGAAAATGCATCATAATCGATGCAGTATGCATGACTCTTTGTTCTTGTTAGTTATGTTTTGTTCTTTGCACAAGGTGGGAAAATTACTGCATATGGATGAAAATAGTAGGTTAACAGTATTCAGAATATGTTGAAAGTTGCATCATAATCTATGCTGCACGCATGACTTTTCGTTCTTGTTAGTTTTTTCCCCCTACACAAAGATAAAATTATTGCAGATGAATGAAGGTATTAACATATTCAAAAATGTGTTGTAAAGTATTTCATAATTTATGATGTGCGCATGATTTTTCATTCTTGAGGGGTTTGGTAAAAATGCCCTTAAGGAGGCACATTAAGCAGATGAGAAAGGCCAGTGCATTATATGAAAGAGTGAAGAAATCGCTGTCTAATGATATAGTGCTTTAAAATGTTATAAAAAGCTCTACCGAGAAATTTGGATGTAATTTCAAAATCAATAAAAACAGTAAATTAAGTATGCTTATTTCTTCTTAATAACATCTATAAGCATATAATTAAATCAGGTTTAGATTAAAATTGATGATATATATACTAAATAGATCAATGTACTTATCATTTGTACAAAGAATGTCCTGATTGGTAATTGCCTTGGGGTGATCAATAATTACAATGTTCCCAGGGTAGTTTCCGATCATCGAAATTTTTTTATTAAACAAACGTTAAATAATATTTTATTCAAAGTCTATATTTTATTGAATAGACTCATAGCAAATCGCTAACTATGCTAAATTTGGTCACATCAATTGTAAACATTAAAAAGATATTTAGATGTTAGTGTTTTTTTTATCAGGAATTATCCCGGTCCACAGTATAAGTTTCATATTTCAATTAGGAAAATGTTTTACCGACAAAGAAAAGAAAATAAGGACTCTTTTATTTATTATATATTTTCATTTCATATGAAACTTTCCATTCTTGGGCGACTTAACTTTCAAAATAAAAATAATATACTTTTATCGAACATTTCAGTCACTAAGCGTAAAACGTGCAAAGTATGGAAATTTACACATTTAACATTGTACGAAATATTTTGAAATTGAAGACTTGAAAATTTTTAATTTTTTTCTCATAAATCATGTAAAATAATATTAATCCATTAAGAACCAACTTTGATTTACTAAACAGCTATAAATAAAATAAACAACTCAGAAAGCATCGCAAGAATTTATGAAAAGAATTTGTGTGTACAGTGTACATATTTAAGCATTATTCAGATTTAGTTCTAAAACCAAATTAACAAATCTAGTAATAATTTTAATTGTTAACACTATAGATCACTAAAAAGCATCATAAAAAAATATTATTTATCTATGTGAAAAATTTTTATACAACATTTCAGTTGCTAAGCATAAAACAAGCATCATTTGGAAATTTTAGCGTTGCTAAAATATGTATAGCTTGAGATGAAGAATTTTGCAAATAGAATGCTGCAGAGTTCTGTTCTGGATATTGTTTACATTTTAAAAGCAGTAATTTGAATGTAATAATGGGCTAGAAATCATAATGAATGCTTACAATAATGTATAATACAGTCAACACTGTGAAATACACAAAATGTATTATATGCAATGCATGTTAGAATGTAAACATTGAAAAGCATCTCAATATAAGCTCATGGATGAAGTTAAGTGATACTTTTTTTCATGGAATAATTTTTTTTTTAATGAAATAAACTAGGATGCAAGAAAATTCAAGTATTTTTTATTCAGCATTTAAGAATAATAATTTGAGCGAGGAAGTGATGTATGCTCGATTGTTTATGCTTAATGCAAACCTATTAATGCAAACTTAATGCAAACAGTGATAAAACTTTAACAATATGTGATTTTATCCACAAAGTTTTTTATTGGTTCAAGGAGTAATTTGTGTTCATAAACTAGATGAAAAAATTACTGACAATAAACCAAAATAAAATACAGAACAGAGCTTTTACCCGGCAATCTCACAAAATTTGGAATATACTCCCTCCCTCTCCTTCTCTAATCCATAAGTTTTCAAAAACACAAACATAGCAAAATTTTAACAACGATATGTAGAGTATTAACAAATTCATCTTTTTGCTATTATTTAAACAAAAATTCCTGCATTATTCAATGGTAGTAATCAAAAGATAAAAATATATAATTGTACATAAGTAGTATTGTTTTATCCTTTCTACACAAGTTTTGATTGTTATAGTTAGAAAAACCTGAAATTTTAGGAATTATGAAATTAATTAGTGTGACATTATTCAAATTTACTTTCCAAATTTGTGCTTTTTACTAAACAAATCAACAAAATTAGCAATTCTTAGATGCTGATAGCGAAAGTTTGCAATTTTTCTGCACATGATAGATGAAATTCTCTATTTTTTCCTGCACCAGATCAAAGAAAATTTTTAATTTTCGGTGCCTAATCGATGATATTTTTGATTTTTTGGCGCCTGATCGACGAAATTTTGTGATATTTCTGAACGTGAACAACCAAATTTCTATTTTTACGAAGTTGATCAAGGAAAGTCGCGACTTTTATGAACCGGGTCGATGAAATTTGCGATTTTTTCGAAGCCGATCAATGCATTTCGCGATGTTTACGAAGCCAATCCATGAAATTTGCGATTTTTCTTTGTATGATTGACAAAATTTGCGATTTTCCTCCACATTATCGGCGAAACACATGATTTTTCACCACAGGATTGACGAAATTCTGAATTTTTCCGTGCCTGATCGACGAATTTTGCGATTTTTTCGCACTTGATCCACGGAATTCACGATTTTCATGAAGCCGATTGACCAAATTCTCGAATTTTACAAACCCGCTCGACGAAATTTGTGATTTTTAAAAAGCTAATCGACAAAATTCACTATTTATCTTCGCATGATCAACAAATTTTGTGATTTTTTTTTATCCCAATCGACGAAATTCGCTATTTAATGAGAGTCTGATCGCCGTAATTAGCGATTTTTCCGCGTGTGATCGCGAAAATTCACAATATTTCGGTCTCAGATCAATAAAATTGCCATTTTTCGGAATCCGATGAACTCGCAACTGTTTTGTGTCCAATCGACGAAATGTGTGCTTTTTCGATTCTTAATTGATGAAATACGCATTTTCCGCTCCCGACCAACGAAATTCGCAATGTTTTTATCAACGCTGATGAAATCTGATTTTTTTACACGGCAAGATGAAACTAGTGATTTCTTTCTCTTTATAAACTGACGAAATGCACGATTGTTTTGCAGCCGAACAACGAAATTTTTAATTTTCCGCGTGTCATCTCTAAATTCGCTATTTTTCTGTGCCTTATCAACGAAATTTGCAATTTTTTTTTTCTTTCCTGATCGACGCTTTTTTCTCTTTAAATCAACGAAATCTGTGATTTTTTGCACCCGAACGACATAATTCGTGATTTTTCCATGCCTGATCGACAAAACACTTTCGTGCCTAATCGAGGAAATTTGCTATTTTTTTCCGAGACTCATGTGCAAAATTCGTGATTTTTCCATATCTGATGAGCGAAACTTGCGACTTTTCCGGTCCACATCGACAAAATTCGCTTTTTTTCCACACTTCATCAATGGAATTGGCGATTTTTCCCGTAACGATCAACGAAATTTGCGATTCTTAAGTGATGAAATTTTATATTTTCTCGCAGTAAATTGACGATTTTTCCTGCGACATATGCACAAAAATTGCAATTTTTTCCAGTTGTAAATTGAAGAAACTGGCGGGCCACAGGTTGTGCATCCCTATTTTAGAGGTTTTTTAAATTTTCAAATTTGAGAGTTTTTTAATGTTTTTTTATATGATAGTTATATTCTTAATTCATTCAATAGATAATGATGTTATATGCATGCAAAAAAAATAAGCTATTCCATCAAATAGTTTTTTTTTTTAAATCTTGGTGTTAGTCGTCAAAAATAAAGTTTTGAGAAAACGCAAATTAAAGTTGAAATTCTATGGGTGCGACTATGAATGTGTTCATACATAAAAGCTTATAACTCTGTTAAAAATGCAAATAATTTTATGCGGTTTTTTGCATTGAGTTAAGAATTAATTGAATAATCAAACTAGATCATAAAAAATCGATTTTTTTTAAAAGTTTTCAACCCCTGATCCTCCTTAAACTCAAAGAGCATCGGTTTGACAAGAAATTATCATTTTTTTAAGCATAATGCGTCTCAGAAAAGTGATTTATTTCAAATAGCGAATTTTTACTTAACTAATCCATGTAATATGCATTTTCACAATTTTAAGTAGAATTTTCGCCAGTTAATTGAATTACTTTATTAAATGAAATCTGATTAAAAAAAGCGGCGGATTCCAAAATGTGCCAAAACATTTAAATATTAAATTTGGTTTTGATTCATATAAGTGACAATTATAGTGATCTTTCTTAGCTCTGGGAGGGGTTTTAACCCCAAAACCACAACCTTGGCAGCACCACTGACAACAAAATTTTATGTTGGTGCAAGGAGTAATTTTATAAATTATAGTAACATTGTATGATATATCTTGAAATTGACGATATAAAAAATTCTTTTTTTTTTTTTTTTTTTTTTTTTTTTTTTTTTTTTGACATAAATCATGTAAAATAATATTCATCAATCAAGATCCACCTCTGACTTATTAATCACTTATAAATAAAATAAACAACTCAAAAAGCGTCACAAAAATTTATAAAATTAAGTAGTGTGACATTATTCAAATTCACTAAATTAAGAGGAATCAAGTTAACGAAATGTTGTATAAATATTAATTGAAAACTCTATAGATTACTAGGTACTATTAGATTATTCCGTCGATCAAAAAATTATCGCCTAACAATAAGATTAAATGCTAATTATGGATGATCGTGAGTGTCACATTCAATGACATTAAATACGATTTGTGTATTTAAAATGGCATTAAGCGATTTTTATTTCGACTTTTTATTAATATTTCACTAATTATTTGTTTTTTCCTTATTTAAAAAAAAAAAAAAAAAAAAAAAAATATGTCATTATGTATAATTTGGCTATTAGTTTGGTGATTTGTACAATTTGGCGAAATTAAACGACAGGATAACAGAGTAGTACCGATTACTAAAATATTTCATAACAGAAATAATTTATGTAACCGAAAATATTTTATCCAACATTTCACTTAAGTTTAAAACAAGCAATAAAAAATTGTAAAGTCCCTCAAGTATGTGTAACGTGGGACCAGACATTGTGCAAATATAATGTGCTCATCTTTTGTTTACATGTTTAAAAAGAGTAATTTGAATGTAAAAATGGACTAGAAATCGTAATGAACGCTTATAATAGAGTATAATACAGTTAACTCTGTGAAATCCACAAAATGCATTACCTGCAAAATATGCTAAAATGTAAACATTGAAAAGTGTTTTAACATTTAAAGTCAAAGATAAAGATATGCAATACTTTTTATTTTCATGAAATGACAAATTTTTTAATGAAATAAACTGGGGATTTAAGAAAATTCATGTATTTTGCACCCTGTATTTTTTAATAACATTACTTTAAGCAAGTCAGTATGTTTCAGTTGATTGGGTATGATTAATGCACACCTATTCTTTGCTCAAGCAGCAAAAAAATTTAAAAATAAATAATTTTATCTCAATTTTTTTTTAATCAAACAAAACTGATACATATTTCCTTCAGTAAATATTCTTGAACAAGACAATTTTATGTTGGTGCAAGGAGTAATTTATTCATAGACATGAGAAAAAATGTTATTGAAAACAAACCAAAAAAAAAGTACAGTGCAGGATTTTTACCTGGCATTCTCGTACAATTTTGAATGTACCCTGCCTCCCCTCTCTAATCCATAAGTTTTCATGCATTCTATATTAACAAGGCGCCACTTGTCTAGTTTTGTTTTCAATCAGAACGCGGCAAGTTATGGAAATTGGTGTTAGCATTTTTCATACAGGTAGAATTTATTTATATAGAATAGAATTGATAAAGAAAATGCAAAAAGTGAGAAACATTGAACAGACATGATAGAATCAATAAGTAATTTTCATGGTTTTAATAATCCACATGGCCGTTTCTTGTTATGCGAATTCAATCTTTCAATGTCTTAATATACAATGAATAAAGTCTGCAATAAGGTTAACTGGAGAATCTTGCAATGAATTTTTGCCGCCACTTATTCATATTTACTTAATTAAGAGGGATCGAGTTAATGAAATTTTGTATGCATAAATTTTACTTGTTAACTCTATAGATTACTAGGTACTACTAGTTTATCCCATCGACCAAAAAATTATCGCCAAACTATAAGATTAAATGCCTATAATAGGTGATCGTGAATGTCACATTCAATGACATTAAATACGATTTGTGTGTTTAAAATGTCATTAAGTGATTTTTATTTCGACTTTTTATCAATATTTTACTAATTATTTGTTTTTTCGTTATTTAAAATAAAAAATATGACATGCATAATTTGGCTATTAGTTTGGTGATTGTATAATTTGGCGAAATTGGTCGACAGGATAACAGAGTAGTACCGATTACTAAAATATTTCATAATAGAAATAATTTATGTAACTGAAAATATTTTATCCAACATTTCACTTAAGTTTAAAACAAGCAATATATAGAAATTGTAAAGTCCCTCAAGTGTGTGTAACTTGGGACCAGACATTGTGCAAAAATAATGTGCTCATCTTTTGTTTATATTTTTAAAAAGAGTAATTTGAATGTAATAATGGAGAAGAAATCATAATGAATGCTTATAATTGAGTATAATAGAGTCAACTCTGTGAAATGCACAAAATGCATTATCTGCAAAACATGCTAAAATATAAACATTGAAAAGTGTTTTAACATTTAAACTCAAAGATAAAGATATGCAATACCTTTTATTTTCATGAAATGACAAATTTTTTAATGAAATAAACTGGGATTTAAAAAAAATCATCTATTTTGCACCCTGTATTTAAAAACAATACTTTAAGCAAATCAGTAAGTTTCAGTTGATTGCAAACCTATTCTTTGCTCAAACAGCAAAAAAATTTTAAAAATAAATAATCTCTAAATATTTTTTTGCAGGATTTTTACCTGGCATTCTCGTAAAATTTTAAATATACCCTGCCTCCTCAGTCTAATCCATAAGTTTTAATACATTCTATATTAAAAATCCATTACAAGATTCTCGGGTTAACTTTATTCATTGTATATTAAGACATTGCAAGATTGAATTAGCATAACAAGAAACAGCCGTGTGGATTATTAAAACCATGAAAATTACTTAATGATTCTATCATGTCTGTTCGATGTTTTTCAATTTGTGCATTTTCTTTATCAAATTCTATTCTACATAAATAAATCCTACCTGAATGAAAAATGCTAACACCAGTATCCATAACTTGCCGCGTTCGGATTCAAAACAAAACTAGACAAGTGGCGCCACTACGCGTATGAATACATGACTATCCAACAACAAATAATTTAAAATAATTTTTGTTTGAAAACTTAAAAAAAATCATAAGTCGAAAGATATTGAATATGTATAATTAAAAAATATTTTCCTACTTTAAAAAAGGATTCAAAATATTTTTTTCCACAAAATGCAAAAATATCCAATGTAAGAAACGTAATATTTTCTTCTTTACGAAAAATAAAGGCAATATAAATAGAAATTTGATTTAGTATATATTTATTGAATGTTTTAAAGCACATGATAAGATGTTTTTGTAGTTTAAAAAGCATTTATTGCTTCGATTCGGGTGTTTTAACTGTGACCTTAACTACATAAGCCTTGTCGCATCGGCCTTTTCTGCTAACACATAGAATAACATGTAATCCGCGAGCTAATATAGTCCAATTTTCTAAGACCAATATATAACAAACAAGAGTTTTCCTAGAAACTAGGCAAGTGTTATTCACTCTATCTTAAAGAGATTCATATTATATATAAGTTTTAATAAAATCTCCCAGGCGGTTTTCTAGATTTCATTATCATGAACAAACACCATCGATTTCGGTTTAAAACTGGGTATCGAGATCTAAAAATATACGGCACGTAGAAAAGTAAAAATTATAGGATAGGATTAGACTGGGAATATAAGACTATATTAAAAAAAATTGGACCATTCTGACCAATATTTGCTGAGTTATTAGATGGCGGCTTTTCAGATTTTCTTTGATGTTGAGTTAGCTGTATATATGAAGTTCCGCATCTACCTTACGTGGATACCTTACGACGATGGTAGGCTTAAAGCTGTGTCACTTGAAGGCTGCCGTCTTCTATGATGTGTTGTTGTGAACAAAAATGGATTAAAAAATGACTCAGAAAAAACGCAGTTTGTTATACTTCCTCAAAATTTCAATCACTATTACTTCGGGAAATTCTGTTCAAAATACTCTTTTTGGCAGCTTTTTCGAAATACATTCTGCCTTTATCAAAACACTGACTTATACTTCACATTATATAGTTCCTAAATAAGAGGATCTGCTATTTAGATGCGTTTAAAATCAAAAATGAATTTAAAAATGACTCAGAATATAAGCAGTTTGGATTTGAGGTTTTTTCTCCAACTCCTATTTTTGTTTAATTTATTTTTGCTAGAAGAATTGGTCCTACGAAAAACTTGTTAATATAAATGTTGTAGATATTATTGAGAAGATGTAAAATAAATTTATATATATATTTAATTGCTTAAAATTAAAAAAAATTATGGATTTTTTCTTTTCCTCCCCCCTTTTTCTTTTCGTTTTTAATTTTTTTCATCGTTAAAAATTGGTCCTATCAACCTTGTAAGTACAAATGTTTTAGATAATGTTAAGTATATTTATAAAAAATTTAGTTGGATTTGATATCTTGATAATTGACGAAGCTATGATTTTTTTTCTCCCCAAAACCCTGTTTTTTTCGCCCCTTGAGCCCATTTTTAACTTCACCAAATCTCTGTCATGCATAAACTTTTAGCCCATTTTTGGGAAGTAGTATAAACTTTAAACTGATTCGATATCTATTTTATTTAAGAAGTTATCGCGTTTTTTCGGTTTTCACAAAAACCCTTCTAATTTCCAACCCCTTGGTCCGATTTTGCCCATTAACGGACTCAACCGAGATTTTATGCTCTTTGATTTTATGCAAAAGTTTGAAAAAGATCTGAGCATAATTATAGAAGTTATAGTGCCCAGAAGAAAGTTATATACACCGATAGATAGATAGATAGATAAATAGATACATAGATAGATAAATAGATAGATATAAACTTTTTTACTGATGGTAGTTTTAGGGTCTTGGAGTCATGATCGGTGTAGATCTGCAAAAAATTTTCAGAAATTTCAACATGGGAGAGAATGCAATAGGCAGTATTTCATACGAAATCTACCTAAAAATCGCCAAATCTTGTCTACATTTGGCTGGAATGTGAAAAATTCATATTTATAAAATATATTATGAATTTATACAGCTTCTGATATGGACAAAAATATAAGAGCAACTATATTTATGTGTTCTAAAAAGTAAAATTTGCATATTTTTTGCTCCGCACACAGAACTTTAAGACGATTTGAATGCGTAGTATGCGATCGTTTGGGATCGTGATATTCTGTTTTTCAGTCATGCCGTTGGGTACGAAGCTTTCGAAGTTTGAAAAAGGGAAAGTGGATGCATTTAAAAGTTCAGGTTTTTCTGTACGTCAAATTGCGACAAAGCTTAATAGATCAAGAACGGTTATTTACAATTATTTTATAAAATCCCGGTAAATATGGAAGGCAAAGACATACAGGTAGGCCATCTTCTGTTTCTAGAAAACGGGGAAAGACTGGAGAAAAGGATGATAATAAAGCAAGCTTACTCCAAAAAACAAACGTCAACAGAAATTGAACACGAATTGAACTTAGAATACAGTTCTCGAAATGTTCGACGTGTTTAACAAAAAGAAAAAAGTTCTGTATGGTAAACATGTGTCACGACCATCTCTTACAAAAGTTCATAAGAGACTGAGGATGGAGTTTGGCAAAAAAATGCATTACTATGGGGAAAAAGTGGAATAATGTTGTCTTTTCTGATGAGAAAAAGTTTAATTTGGATGAACCAGATGGTTTTCGCTACTTCTGGTATGATCTCCGTAGAGAAAAAGAAAATTTCTCAAAGCCTGCTTGTGGGGGTGGCTCAGTAATGGTCTGGGGAGCTTTCGCAGCTGGTGGAACTACGCCAATAGTTTTTGTGCAGGGTAAAATGAAATATGAGAGTTATATTGATGCATTGATTGATAATCTTTTACCGGAAGCACCTTTTATAACGACATATGACACAGATTCAGTACACTAATCTCTGATTATAATACAGATCGGAGATACTAAAACTTTTATTTTGATTACGCATTTTCCACATGGGTGCCATCACCATTAATTGCCTGTGATGACACCCATGTGCAAAATGTGTAATAAAAATAAAAGTTTTAGTTTCTCCGATCTGTATTGTAATTAGAGTTTAGTGTACTGACTCTGTGTCATATGAAAATTTCCTCCTTGCACCCCAATCAATTTTTTTATGGGGGGGGGGGGGGAGGATTCGCAGAACGGTATTTTGTGCGTGCATAACATGTCCGTTTCTTGCGATACACGTACGGTTCCAACGCTCTTTATGGCTTTCGCGTGCGCTGAGCATTTTGCGATGAAAAAAAAATGGGTGTTGCTATTGGAAATTTCCGAGTTTCTGTAACTATAACCGTAACCGTGAGCGCCATTTTGTTGTCATTCATAGAATCTCGAGCTCATACCTAATATCTATATCTGAAATTTCATTTCGATCGGTTGAGCGGACTGGCCGCTAGAGCTCCGTATATCGGCAAAGTTTTTTTATGACCACCGTGTATTTCGATATATATAAATTGTTCATAAAAGGAATGAAAAATTAATTCATATTTATTTTAAATAAGGTAAACTAACAAAAAATACAAAAACATACTGTCAATTGTTATAAAAGTTTAATCCTTTGAGAAATTTTTAAAGTTAAATAAATATTTCATTATTAATTTCGCGCATTATTCTCTTCGTTCCCTGGGACCACATATGTTGACTCCATTTACTCGCTTTTTATAAATAATACTGAAACGTAATTGCAAGTTCGATCTTAGAATGTTATGCTTTGATATTTATAATTTGAAATAATTCAAATTGACTAAAACTCTTGTTCTTGAGTCATAGTGGAGAAGAAAAAACAGTAATAATCAATAATGCTGATATAATATTCAGAAAAGAAGAGATTACAAAAGCTACAAAACTAATTATTTGAAAGAAACAAACAACAAAAACTAGTCTTTAGGATCCACCGTAATACTTACCCATCATGGATATGCATACCAGAAAATATACTAAAAAAAGGCGCGCGTAAACAATTTTTAAAATGTATTGCAATTCCAAAATAAAATGTAAAATGATATTTAGATATTTTTCACACATAACAATACTCTATTACGGAATTGCGAAACTTTACGTGATACCAATTAAATATCATTTTGACCCATTTCGTCAAATTATATAAATCACCAAACTATTCTTAAATTATTCAAATTGAAGCAATTTTTATTTTAAATAATGAAAAACAAATAAATTATTAAAAGATTAATAAAAATACAAATAAATCGTCAAATTGAAAATCAGTTATGATACACAAATAATGTAAAGTATTTAATATGACGTGCTTGTGACATTTAAGATATTGGCATTTAATCTTATTGTTTCGCGACTTTTTTTTCTATCTCACATATTAATCAAGTAGTAATAGAAAGATTCTTATAACTTCATAAACGATAAATTTTCTAAATAATAATTTAGTGGCTAATAAGGTGCCTCATTTACAGTAAAAATATAAATTTTAATTGAATTTTGAATGAAATACAGGATCATCAATGTCGAAGAGTGTGGAAAATAAAATTATAAATATCTCGACAACTAATTATCCGATGAGTTTCATACTTTATGCAAGTTTTATATATTTTTATCGTCTTTTAAAGCCACTAATCATTATGAAAAAAAATCGAAAATTGTATGTATATTTCATCAGAAAGAATAATTCTAGATTCCAAAAAGAAAAGAAAATTCCTCATAATCAATGTTACTGATATTCAATAGGCTTCTTTGCATTGCTACATACTAACTACACACTAAATTTTAAGTTTCTATCTCAATTTGTTTGGGGGATAGAGTGTTTACAGGTAAACAGACGGACAGACAGTCAGGCACACAGACAGCTGGACAGCAATTTTTTTAAATGTATATTTTTGGAATTTCCAGTGTCTAAAAAGTGTAAATTAGATTTTTTTTATAATTTAACGATTGGAAGACTTACCCAATACAACCTATTACTCTATACTTAATCTATATGATGGGTAAATAATACACTATATTGCGTATGACGAGTAAGGAATAATCAGAGCTTATGTTTGATAATTCCGTCGTATTTCGATTTAGACAAATGTTCAGTAATTTTTTTTGTAGTGTTTTCTTTAATAGACAAATTTCTTAAACACATTGACTGGCAAAGTTATTTTCAAATATTATTTTTTTCGTATACATGCTTACATATCTGTATATGCATCCGTGTGAACAAAATAATTAATTTAATTTAATCAGCTTTTCCTGCCTCATTCAAAATCATAACGCAAGTGAAACACTGAAATGAAGAGAACTTTGATGAAGTATTAACTGTAATGAAAAGGTCAATCAATTAACTTCTAAAACAATTTCATGAACTTCTAGCCCATGTTACAGCTGCTCATAACACATTTCTATGTTTAATTGTATTGCGGAAGACGTAGGTCGATAGCAAGAAATTAGGTCGATTACTATGCGGGTGTCATTAACGCAAGATAATGCTAAACTCACTTTGACGCAAAACGAAATGAAGCGAAAAAATTGATGCAGATCGAAATTAATTCTAAATTAATAAATAAAACACAGTGATAATAGCTCGGTATTTCTTAAAGCACGATATTTTTTCCAAAACTAAAATATCTTTATTGAATTCTAAAATCAATAGTTAGTTTTTTAAATATCATTAAAACTTTAAGATTTAGGATTAACTTTAAGATTTATCATTAAGATTTAGGCAAAGTTGATAACTTTTCCTTACTTTTAAATTAGCTGTTTAAAGAAAATTCAAAATTGTTTACAGTCGATTACCATATAATTTCTGTTATACATAAAACATATCCTACGCTTTTGAATTTCTTAACTAAACAAATATACGTATTGTGTAGTACAATATGTATGTATATATATGTAATTACCTTATTAAATGGATTAAAAAAGGTACTTTAGTATAACAAGAACTCATTTTCAAATAGAAAGATATGAATTTAATAATAAAATTAAATAACATACACGCATTATTTAAACATATTTTTAAAAGATCAGCATAACAACGGGATTTTGCGTGTTCAAATAATAAGCATACTTGTATTGCTTCCTACGAATTTTTAAAGATATCGAAAATACAACCAAACATTTTGGCTAAAATATGTAAAACTCATCATTTGTACCTCGTGCACTTTCTTTAAGCGAACAGTAGATTCATGATCATGCTTGCATGCAATACGTGAGTGCCATATATATATATATAATATTTGTAAAAATATTGGACATTTTAAAAAATAGTTATTCTTTGTATAAAGTAAATGGAAAATTGTTTTGAATATTTTACATAAGATTAAAAAATAATAATTTTTATTCACTTTTTATGGGTCTTTTTTCAGTCATTTTAACGAAATATCTTTTAAAATAAGTAGACTTAAAAAAAATCCTTTTTTTTTGTGAGAGCATAGTAGAAGGGGTGCAGAATTCAATGTACTAGGAAATGGTATAAATATTGAAAATCAGATTATAAACTAACATGGATATTTTATCTGTTATAGCAGAATAATTTATTAAATTTTGGGGAGAAACGCGTCATGGGATAACTACTGTTATATTTTTTCATCCGTTTTTACAGAGCATCTACGGATAATCCATTCTCTTAATAATTCATTGTTTGAGATTTTGTATGATAACAGATACGTTATTTGGAAAATTAACTATAGACTCAGTATATTAATATCGTTAAAAATATATAAGGATAAATTTATTTTTAATTTACTTTTCAATATTAGTGAATCATTCAAACTTTGGCGAGATTGAAAGAATATCGATTTTCCCAGAAAATTTGAGCAGCTGTATAATTTAATTTTCGTATATGATGTTTTTTATCCATCTTGGAACTGGAACCCGAGACCTCGAATACTAGAAAAACATCTTACCGACTGATATATGGGAGCTGTTGATGTTGAGTAAAAAGTGCGTCTTTTAGAATTCAGTGGGGGAAAATCTATTGTGTCTTTCATAGATTTCGCTTCAAATATATTTTTTTAGAAAATTCGTAAACAGTTTATTTTAATTCATTTCATAGCGATACATAATACTTCTTATTAATTTTAAGTCAATTTTAATTTTTTAAGCCATTTAAGCAATAAATTTTTAATGAAAAAAAAATCAGTCCATTCTTTCTTTTATCAAAATTGTTAAAGAAATGTATTTTTTGTTTTAATTTTTTTATATATAATTATTTAAATCTGTCGCACACGATTTATTTTTTTAGGTGATAATATTTTTTATTTATTTATTTATTTTTTTGTTTGTAAGAAACAGGAGAAAAATAATCAGATGAAACGTAATTTATTATTTAAAAGTTATTTTTTTTACGTTTTCATTTTGTGTAATATGTTTTTAGAAGAGTAATTAATATACGTAATACGATTAAAAAAGCTGAGAATGGGAACACTTTTGCCAATGAGAGCAACTGCCTAAAGTGTAAAACCATTTGAAATGTATTCTCCCAACCCTTCCCTACTTACATATGTTGGTTTAGCGCATGTCATGTGATCGAACTGTATGCTCAGTTGATATCTTCAAAAGTTTGTTACATTTGCCCTGCGATGTAAGAAATATGCTTTTCACGAGCATTGTTGTAGCATTAAAATCTTTCAATGTTTAAGTAAAACACCAATGAAGCTTTTGAAAATGCTAAGATGAATGTACGTTGAATCTGCCATCGTAAAACTCAAGGTTTATAAATAATGGTATTGACGTTTTAAAAATGGCCGAGAATCCATCAAAGACGTTAAATGTGTTGGACGTTCTTTGTTGAGGCTACACACTGGTATCTTCTGCTTTACAACGGACTATTACATCGATACCTACTGGCAAAACAATTCCTCGTGAAAACTCGCACTAAAGTGCTTTCACATCCCACCCCCCTATCAACTGAAAATAACCCCGTGTGACTTTACCCTATTCCCATCGATGAAAAACATTTAAATGGATGCCGTTTTTGATCATCAGATGAGGTAAAAACATCATCACAGGAGGCTTTATGGGAGGACTTACAGCGGGGCTTCCAGAAGTTATAGGAACTGTTGAAGTAGTACAGTCGCTCAAGATCACTGCTTTAAAGGTGCATACACTTCGATACTGTGAACTATTCAGAGTAATGTTTTTTTTTTACATTTTTTAACCTACTTTTGAATCGTTATACGTATGTATATTGTTTTTATGACGCATTTGCCAATTAAATTATAATTATATAAAAAGCATTACAATAACAATATCAGATTAGAAATTGCGCAATTTACTTTTAGTGTTATCAAACTTCTGTCATCTAAAGAAAACAAATGAAAAGTGGTTGTCGATAAAAATCCCTTCTAAGTCCGAAGAGAATATATTCATTTCAAAATTATTCTATATATATATATATATATATATATATATATATATATATATATATATATATATGTTAACATTTTTAATAAAATTGCAAAAGAATTTTGAACTTGTTCACTGTGAAATGTCCGCAAGTTTTAAGAAATAAAAAAAATAATGTTATATAATGGTAGGCAATTCCCTACAGTGAATTATGTACACAAGGGAAATGTCTGTATATTGATGTCTGAGAAACTCAATAGAATGCATTTAAACAAGAGCTAGCGTAGATTTACAGTGAGTATCGCTTTTTTCCTGTCCGTAGTCATAAATTATTAATACTGTAGCTATTCATTGTTACTTCGCTTACACATACCAATCACTTCCATCATCATACTCATCATACCCAACCTCGTCTGTTTTTTCCTGCAAAGGACATTTACCATATTTTTTTTTATTTGCTTACATATTCTGCAACGGTTTTCTAATAAACATAATAATTTATTATTTTTTCATGCTCATAAATCTTAATTAGAATGCAAATGAATGTGAAAAATTATAAGCAGATAAAAAATAAATAATTCGAGAGAATTTCCATCCGAATGCGTTCACCACATTATTAGATAATCATATATAGACCTTGTCGAACGTTCGCCAAGTTAAAAAAATATATTTATATGTATATATATAAAATTTGATCATCAATGATTTTGAAACAATTTTATGAAACGATTGATTAAAAAACTCATTTAGTCTCATGGCTATTCCTCCTAAAATATTGAAAGTTTGGAGGTGAAATTAATTTCATTTATCCATATTTATCCGAGGATTTCAAAAATGATGGTAGAAATGGTGTTTTAAATTTCTCCTTAATTTTCGAGATATTAATTATTTTTTAAAAGAATTTTAATGATTTTCTCTAATTATGACGACAAAATAACTTAACTTTTGTAGAATCAAAATGAGAAAGAGGAAAACTTATAGAGGCTACATAATTTCTTTCCTGCCATTTTTAAATTGAAATCAAATAAATCTTCTACATCAAACAATATTGAAGATAATACTGTGGTTATAATAAAATTTTCAGAAATATCTGGTTAAATAAAATAATATTTTCACAGATTCGATCTTCAAGAATAATTTTATTATAGAGAACGAAAAATCGTTTGCCATTTTATTCATTAACATAGACATTTTATTTTATTCCAACGACTTAAAAATAATAATTCAACCTTTTTTTTTTTCTCTCGCCGAAGAATACAGATTTTTTAAGGCATATTTTAAACCTTGTGATATCTGCATCTTATATTTTTTTTCTGACTGGTTCAGGAATTTTAATAATCAATCCATAGTGCACGTGTTATATGACTATGTCATTGTATCAACCACGTTCTACTTTTCATTAACTTGATGGGAAACATTCAAACATTTTGCTTTGGTCTATAAATGACCGCATTTTATTTATTTTATATTAATTTATATTTGTAGTTTTGCTTTCTAGACTGAGTGTAACTGATTAATTAAAAACATTTTATTTACTGAAAGACGAGTTACATGTATAGATGTCTGGATGGGCCCGGGTCATGTCCGCGGGCAGTGCCGGCTAAATCGGAACATTTTTTTCAATGGTCCAGGCCAGCAAAGAAATTTAACGGACATATAGGCCGGCCGGACCGATAAACAATATTAGCTAGACCCCAAACGTTATAAAGATTTAAGCGAAAACGATAAAATAAGAGCTATTTGCAATGAGAGTAGTTTTAACAAGAGTAAGTATAAATGCGCGTCCCGACCCGATTCTAGTTTGACAACATAAATACAGAAATATAACTTGTACGTAGAGATCGACATCGGAAAGTTACTTTGTATATGACCCGGGCTTAATATTTGTTTAAAAAACTCGTGCCTATCCGAGATGAGACTTGTATTGTTTTTCTACATAGAATCGACCCGTGCCGGAAGTAGACTTAATTGTTCTCAAGATACGTAGGACAGACAACAAAATTTGTAAAAATATTAATAGCGATAGAGAACTTATGTTAACGTAATATTTGAAAACATACTTCTTGGTGTTTCTTAAATTCACTTCTCATCCACGCGAAAGTTTGAAACAGTTTCTGCCAACTGTAGAGTTATAAAACTGACAATTCTGATTACTGAAATTGATTTGGAATCAAATAGCGTTTTTCATTTCAGGTAAATAAGATACTTGTTGAGATATAAGATTTTCTTCTCATGTAGTTGCTGATTATTCTCCCTTCACAAGCTGTCGCTTTCTGAAATTCGATTCAAAACACTACCTTTAACAGTATTTTCTTAAATTACTTGGATCAAAAAATGGATTACGCCATCCGATTATATACATTATAATATAAACACTTGCTAATCTTATGCGTTTATAAAAGGAAATGAATTCAGAAATATTTAAGAAAGTAGCTCCTTCGGATATGAAGAAATCTCTAATAAAATGATATTGAAATATTTTGATAAATCTACTTTTTACTCTACAGCTTTAAAAATTCTTATGATTTAAACTTTTTTTCATTTATTCTAAACCATATTATAATTATTATTTTAATAAATCATTATTTAAATATTGAAGGTCTAACAAACTAAGTAAACATCAATGTTCCTATTGTGTGTTTTCAGTAAAATATATTGTAAAATCATCCCATAAATTTGTATGTAGTATTTTTTGAAGAAATCATAATTACGTGACAAAAATCTGATTTTTATCGAAATTGTAGAAATTGTGTCGCACCAGATCTCGTTAGGCCTGTTTTCATTGATTTCTATTCGTGCCCGGATGGGTCTAGAAAATTAAAAATATAAACAGGACGGGATGGCTCGGACCAAACTTTTGAGTTTAAAATTTGAGTCCAAAATAATTTTCATTTGGGCCGGACCAGTCCCGGACATGGCAATTGCGGCATGTGTAGACCTCTTTAACATGTTATAATAAAATTGGTTTCCTTTTGTATATAATAAATACTACACTGTTAAAAATATCACGAAAAACTATTTCTGATTTTAAATTCTATCAATTTTCTGACAAATGCGAACATCACATAAGCACATATGGCGCATTTTGATTGGTCAGAAAATGTATAGTTTATAAAAACAGAGGTAATTTTTCACGGTTTATATATATATATATATTTCTCAGCTATATAGATTCTTTTCATAGACAAAAATTTAAGTTTCAGCTTTTATTTAATAGTACGATTATTTAAAAAGAATCATTTTCGAAATAGTCGTTGTGATATGTTAAATTACATGTTTCATATTTTTAGTTCAAAAATGCGCATAAAGCCGAAATAGATTAGAGAAAAAATACAATTTTGTTTTTTCTTTTACTGTAAATATTTTGAATAAATTCTTACAAATGACGCCATTTATGTAAGTACTAAGAAGAAGGGGAAAAAAAATAACAGGGATTATTACTTATTCGTATCATTTTGTCAATATATATTTTTTTTTATCATTACAAAACGAATTTATAAACTGACTAATTTGGATATGTGAAACAACTATATAACATAATGATTGTTCAATTGATTGCAAAGTGGATAAATATTCTTCCTTGGTCTTTTTTTTTTTTCAATTTTAAAGAGAATATGACATCAGTAACACAAAGATGACACAAACCGGGAACCAGATACATTTTTCTCTATTAATTAGGCGAGATTGACCAAATAGATACTAGCATTTCCGCAATTTTTTAAGTAAGCAACAAAAAACCCGCAAGATGAATTGCTTATGATAAGTCAATCTCAATTCGTCAAAAGCGAAAATTATGTCTGGATATTAGCGAAAAAAACATGTTTTCTTTCATAAAATGATTAACATTTAAAATAAATAGTTTATTAATATTTATTTTTAATATTTTGCATTTAATAAATTCCTTTGGAACTTTTCAGGTATTTGTAACGAATGTGTTAAATAATAATCAACCAACTGAAAGCAAATAAGCTATCGCCCCTTAGATTTCTGATTAATTTCAATGAGAAAATACATTCAATTATGTGAAAATGACATCATTTGCTTCTTTTACTTCTTGTACTTGTTGCAAGATAAAAATTTGTCGATGTGAGAGAAATGCTATTACAATCCAAAGCAAATTAATATTTGAATAACATTATTGAATTATATATTTACACACAAATCTCGAAGATAAAAAATACTTTGAAATAATTAAATTATTACATAAAAAAACTGAGCAGAAAATTACGTTATATATTGAAACTATGCACTTAAAACGGTTTACTTACGAGCAATATTCTTCGACATCACACAATGTCGCATAGTGCAAAAGTAGTACAGCTAAAAATATTGTTTCAGTAGTTCATCAGTTGATGCAGCATAAATGTAGGTTGCCTGCAAAAAATATTTTCTATTTATTCCTTATAAGTTACTATTCCATAAATACTTAATTGAAAATTCATCCAAGCCTTTTTTCGCAATCTGTTGGTTCTACATTTAACAATTAATGTGATAAACACTTATTAAAGAATTCAATAATTTCAAGCGTATTTTTACTGCTGATAATTAATTAAAAAATTATTAATAATAATTAAATATGTAATCACCGATGCTGTATTTATCTGTGTGTCTCATATTATGACACAGGTTTGTGTGATCATGTTAGACGAATCCATCTTGTGCTGCAGTTGTAGTCTTGCCAACAAATAAATGAGAATGCCAAGCTGGGGATACTCCTTATATCTTAAATGGTAAAGCACTTTGAGCGCTATCCCAACGGCTCCAGGTTCAATTCCCAGCTTGGACATTTTTCACTTTTCTAGTTCTACCAATGCGATTATCACTTATTAAAATATTAATAATTTCAAGCTTTTTTTCACTACTGAAATTTAATTCAAAACTTAATTAATAATAATTAAATATATATTCGTCGATGCTGGGTCTATTTGTATGTCTCATGTTACGGCACAAGTTTGTATGTTCATGTTACACGTTTCCATCTTGTGCTGCAGTTGCAGCCTTATCAGAAAATCAGTGAGGAATTTAAAGCTAAGCATCGTCCATGTAACCGAAATGGCAGAGCATTTGAAGCCAACTACAAGGGTCCCGGGTTGATCCCCGACATAAACATTTTTAACTCTTTTTATTCTACGCTAACTAGCAATGTGATAATCGCTTATTAAAATTTTCAATAATTAACATATTTTCACTGCTGATAATTAATTGAAAAATTAGTTAATTATTATTGAATATGTATTTTCAGATGCTGTATCTATTTGTGTGTCTCATGTTTGCCACAGGTTTGTGTGCTCATATGTAGACGTTTCCATCTTGTGCTGCAGTTGCAACCTTAACAAAAAATGAGCGATAATGCCAAGCTAGACATCGTCTTCGTAGCTTAAATGTTAGAGGAAGCGCTATTCTCAAGGTTCCGGGTTCAATCCCCTGCTTGGTCATTTTTCCACTCTTTTACTTCTACGCTAAATTAATAAAGTGATAATCCCTTATTAGAATATTTAATAATTTCAGGCGAATTTATTAATTAAAATAATTAATTATAATTAATTACCTAAACAGATATTACAAAAAGATTTCTTCATTATATTAAATCCTGTCACACGTATTTAATTCAATGATATACCATGATATGTAATGGTTCTAGCTTGCCATGTAGATTACCTCATATATAAGGGGGACTTATACTATTCTCCTATTACTGCATGTAATGTTACACATTCGTAATAGATTTTGCCCTTATTGTTTGTTCATAAAACTGGAAGGGCTATTGCAACGAGATAATAAATTTTTAGAAAACTAGTTATAGCATGAAAACGCCTTATTTGAAACGTTAGACGTACAATTTACGACTTCTTGTGATTAAATCAGATAAAGAAAAATAGAGATTATAGTAAAAAATAGAGAAATAGAGACTTTTCTACTAATGCTGGATATTTTATAGATCAAGGATGCCATTAAAAATTTATGTTTAGTTTCAAAAACCGATGATGCATGGAGTACACAGCCCGTTTCAAGATGTTATTTACAAACTACCTGCGTCTTTAAACGTTAAAAAATAGTTCAAACATTCACAAAAGTATAAATATGTAATTTTACATATATTTTCTCAAAGAAATTTTATTTTTTATTTCACAAAAACAGAAATTTAAAAATGATTCATATTTATTTATTGAATTGTTATTTTTTTTTTCATGAATGTTAGTATTTAATTTTTTAATCCTAAATTGTACTACATAAATGTAACTTTTTTAAAATTTTAATACAAATTTTGCAATTTAACATTGTAGTTCATTGAAATAATAGTAATAAAAAAATATATATTCCTTAAATATATATAAATATTCCTTATATATAATTCCTATTCCGTCTTTTATTTCCATTCATTATAATTCCATCAATTGAAAGCTTTTTAATTGTGTTTTAAAGCTATTTTAATTTTTATTTCAGAATGAAGTTTTTAGATTAAAATTACAATCAAAATTTAAATTTTGATTAATTAATTTTTAAAACTCTTAAATATGTGATACCGTTAATTTTAGTAAATGATTATTAAATTTATGTTTTAGAGGAGTTTGTAGTATTAGATCATTATTTTTAACCTAAATAACTAGGTGTTTAAAATATTTCATTTCAGAAAATATATTTCTTCAATTACGATGTCATTTTGTTTTGAAAAAACCCATGACTTGTACTACTGTATTTGTACTATTATTTCGGCTTCGGAACTCAAAAGGTTAAAGAATCTTCTAATTATTTTGAAAAAAAATAATAATATCATATTAAGGTACGCGAACAGTTTTAAAAAGTAATTTTAAACGAAAATATTTATTTTTCAATTTTACAATGGTATTATAATTGACACTTTTATCTGTCGAATTCTGCTTAAATTATGTCTGTATCTTAATTATACCTAAAGTTAAAACCATTTAAATCTATAGATTTTGAATTGTGTTTAAAAGTTATCTTTAGTTTTTCTCAAAATAAGTTTCGATTTTTTACTATACATAAAAAATCTTACACCAAAATATAAATGAAATGCCACGAAATTTTATATACTTATTTTACATAACTTTTCAGGAAATAGACTTCAGTCATATTATAATACTAAATAGTTTTATATTTACACTCGTTTAAATGTAAAAAATGGTTAATTTGATATTACATTGGTATTTTAGATGCCATTTCATTTAAGATAGAGATGCTATTATAATGTGTGTAGCCTAAATCCCAGACAAAATTATTCTGTTTATTATGAAATTTACAAAATATCAATATATTATTTTATTTTTGGGTTATTATTATTTTTTGATTTTCAGGAAATACCAACTTTTGACATAATTTTGACTATTTTTTTCTTAAAAAAACATTTCTGATTAATTGATAAAATTTGTATCTATTTTTTTTTTAAGTTTTGAAGTAAATGCCATTATAAAAATGGCTAACAATAGAAAATTTTCAAAATTTCAAAAAATAAGTTCCGAAATTGCGCAGATAACTTAATGGGTACAGATTAACGAAAAAATGCTGAAAAAAATTTCACTGTCATGTTTTTCAGTACTTTGGATTTTTCCAAATAGTTGCTAAGTTAAATCACAGTGCGTAAATTGTTTGCATACGATATTTGTTGCAAAATATCTTGCTGAAAATATTTAAAATTACTTTTATAAGCATAATTTTTTAAGAAAGATTTTTGAAATGTTTTTTTAAGAAATGTATTTATAACTAGGAAAATGAAAGACTTCAAAAGTTTCCTTTTTATTTGTAACTGACAAACAAATATTATCACCTGTTGAATTTTAAGGAACTAAACCTAAATATATATTCAAAATGAATGCGTAATGTATAAAATTATCAAGAAGCAACGGGGAACAAACGACAATATTTGTCGCCAATTGGCTACTGTATGTACTAAAGAGTTAAATTTTTATCAATTTTTTTCCCCTAACAGTATTTTTATTAAAGTGTTTTAATTGAAATTTATAAATTAGTTGAAAATCTAAGTGTAAGAGTACTCTACGGTTTACGAAACCGAATGTTCACTGCAAATTAAAATCCACTTCAATTATTTAATGGAACTTTCTTTTTATATTTCAAAAACCAAAGAAAATAATCTTTTCATCGTCGCTTTTAGGTAAATCCTTATTAGAAATGAGATTATTTTAAATTACTATTAGAAACACATTTTTTCACTTAAAATTGAAAAAAAAAATTTTCAATGGAATTTAAAGTATTTGGTGTTTCAAAAGTAAGAAAACTTTTTGCAATTTAGTTAACTGTACGTTGAATGCCGACTAAAACATCAAATCCTTATTTTGATATAAGTATTACATTTTTCGTAGCTTTTAGATAAATCATTATGAAGCTTCCAATTATTTTAAATTAGAATTAAACCTTTCACATGTCTTACTTTAAAATATAAACAAAAATGCGTTTGAATGGATTTTAAAATATTTGAAGTTTTAAGTTTGAATGACCTCCCTACATTTTATGTGATGCAATACGATCTATAACATAAAATCTATTCCAAATAGCACAGGAAAAATCACATTTTTCGTTGCTTTTTGGTAAATAATTATTAGATACCACGTTATTTTAATTAATATCATGACAAATATTTGTTTCACTTTTAAAAAATATTAATGCATTTGAATGAAAATTTAAAAGTTCGACATTTAAACTGTACGAATTTTTATATTTTAGGTAACCAAACGTTCAATATAACATAAAATCGTCATTTCGGTAAACGAGAAAAGTGTTACATTTTTCGTCGCTTTTAGGTAAATCATCATTAATAATACATCTGTTCCCTTTGACGTCTGCTAATTAAAGGTCAATAATTGCTCAAGATACATCGTAATTTCATCTGGTCCGCAGGGTTTCCTCATTTTGATATGGATGCCGGTAGCCCCCATGATATTTTTATCCACGCTCCGCCCATCTATAGTAGCTATAAAGGATGTTAATTGAAAAGATTTTTAGTATAAATAGCAGAGACGTTCTGAAGGAAATCATCATCCTGAACCATTCTTTTGGATAAACTTTCAGAATCCGAAAGGTAATTATCAATACTATTAGTATTTTATAAATATCCTCTTTTTCTAATATGATACATTCATACATATGTATCTTAGTACAAACAGCTTACTAAATATAAATGCATATCGTTAAACCTTTAATATTTGTACAGCTTCCATACTTTTTTTAAAGTAAAAAAAAAAAAAAATCCGTTATAATAATATATTGTATTTTTATATTTTATTAATCTAGAAGAATTTAAATTTTAACACAGTACGTAAAATTACATTTACTGTTTTTCAAACAGTATTTTGAATAAATTTTCAACTCATTCTTTAGGTTTCGTTCATCTGGTGATACCCAATTCGTCTAATTTCTCTGTCTGTCAGTTTGGTACAGAGTCTGTAAACAAGAACTGTATAAGTCAGACTTCAAATTTGTTGTGCTTACAGCTAAATATCTCCCGTCACAGGATATATCCTAAAATTATAATAAAAGTCTATTTTTTTTTATTAAATCATATTTATCAATATTATTACATTTTATTGATATTCTCTTTTTTAAAAATGAGATGTTTATACATATTTTTTCTTAGGACCAAACAGCTTACTAAAAATAAAAAAGTACAATTAATCGATGAATATTCGGGAAGCATTCATACTTAAAAAAATAATAATAAAATTCTCCTCTATAATAAAATATTTTGAGTTTATTATATTTTACCAATCTCGAAGAGTTTAAATTTTACCGCATTAAGTAAAATTAAAGTTCCTATTATTTCAAACAATGTTTTAAATAAATTCTAAAGTCCTTTTTAATTTTCTGATTCAAATATTTTTCTCATTGCTCCGTATTGCGGAATAAATTAAAAAGAGAAACTTTGGATTTTTGTGAATTTTTGTTAATAACTTATAAGGACAGTATTTTTCTCATCTTTGAGTAATGTTCATTATTTTTTACATTGTTTATATTTAATAATATTTATTTTCAATTTCTTGAACTTTTTCCATAAAAATATGTACATTCCTTAGATTACTATAAAGCATATTTGTTTTATTTTTATAATTGTGAAATTATCTTCCAGGCGACAACTTTGAGAAAGTAATTTAGATATTATTATCCAATTCATTAAGAATCTCATTTCATTTTTGTGGTCTAAAATGACTCCCTTTGATTTCATTAAATATTTCTGACATTTTATTTCATTTAATAAAAAAATATATTTGACATTAAACAATTTGGACTAGGTAGTATGAATTAAATAAGCCTCTATTATTATATCATAAAAGAGGGATATTTTTTAAATTTCATGCAATCCGTCTTCTTTAAAAAATATGACAAAACATTTAGTGCTTTAGTAAATGGGGTTTTCTGGAAATTACTACTATAATGAGGATAAAGATGTTTGATTAAGTAATAGCACATCATTTAGGCGTAGGTTTAGGTGCGTTCATAATTATGTAAATACGGAAAATCTATAGACGTCGTTCAGACCGTCCGCATATAACAGCAAAAAGACCCAACCGAATAATTTGACATTTTAAAAATATGATTATTGCATAATTTTGTTGCGTCAAATCAAATTTAATGAAAATCGGATGTATTTTTTAATTATAAGTACGTATAACAGCGGCCGCATATAACAAATCAAAAACTACCCAACCGAGTCGTTTAAAATTTAAAATACGTAAGTATTCACTAATTTTGTCAAGTCATTCTAAATTTTATATAAATCGGATGTATAGTTTAATTACAGGGATAATAAAAAAATTCCGTTACATCACATCTAATCGGGAATATAGTTTCAGATACAATTTAATGACGTTACACACATTCTGACATAATAAAATTGATACGCATCTATGCAGTATGTACTAAAATATATATTTTGTACAATCTCTAGTGCAAAGAACATTTTTTATTAATTTACAGGGTTACACAAAAGAATTCCATTATTTTCCGATACTATGCTGTATCCGATATATATATATATATATATATATATATTACAAAAATTGTTATTGTACGAACGCACACCCTTTGCTACGCTGGACATGAAATATCCGACTTGTTTAATTATGACATCCTATTACGAAAAACAACATGGAAATAGGTTAATTTTTATTGTCTAAATTATTAACGCTTTGTTCACTCTGTTATTGCAACTGTCCGATAGTTTTCGGTTTATAGAATAAATCATTCCATTGTCTTACATAATTTGGTTGTCTTATAAATGATGTTGAAATCCAAAATTGATATGCAAATTGATAAACAAATACACAGTATTTTAGGAATTAGCAGCAATGACTTATATTCATGAAAAACTAACTTTTCTCTCTACTTTTTAGATTGAATCACAAAGATGAATAGAATTATATGGTTTGTTGCTATCGGAATAGCTGTCACCATGGGGGCAGTTCCAAAGAAAAGTAAGTAGTAATTAATATACTTGCTTTATTATAATTAATTTTAGTAATTAATGTATTGTTACTTTTGTTAAAAAAAAGTTTCTTTTCTATATCGCTCAAATGTTGGCGCTGCTATGGTGCATTATTCACAATATCTGACTAGGTTAAACTACTAATAAGAACCCAGTGGCAAATTATTATATTTTTTCTTATAATCTCAGTAAAATAAATAAAATACTTATTTTTTTTTACTCTTTTTTATTGGAAATAAAATACAACCTGAAAGAAGATATAAAAAAAAGGTCAAACCTTATTGTATATTTAAAATTAGACAACGAAATATACTTTTTTACGATAATGAATTTAATATACATGGTTACTTTGTAAGAGATACGATTTTAATATTATTGAATTGTTTTATAATTAAGTATCATGTACAATTATTTTAATCAGTTATTTTTTTATATATTTTTACAGACGTACTTTTCTTTAGTTGAAATTTTTAAAAGTTACTTATTATATACTATTTTCAAAAAATAAATAAGGAATAAGCAAAAATAAGAAAAAAAAATCAAACACAAAACGAAAATCGAGTTTGTGAATCGATTTATCTCTGAAATGTTTTTATAGAATATTTTCATCACTAAAGTATACATATTTTTATTTTTATCAACTTATTACTAATATCGGAGGACTTATTTGACATGTATTTTTGATTTTTTTTTCTGTCCCGTCTTAAATTACTTGATTTTCTTTTAAAACAAAACAAATGTAATAAGAATTTATTTAGCAAATAAAGAACAAAATGAAGTAATATTGAATAATCACTGATATGCAACAAAATTTATTGCTATCGTTTCTTTTTAATCCTTTGAATGCCAGTATTTTATTACAGAAAGAATAAATCTGTTGTTTAAAAAAAAAAAAAAAAGTAAAAATTTTTCGAAATATGAGGATCGTATGCTGAAAGTAATATATTAATAATCATCCGGTCATGACGAAATTATGGGATAATGATTTAATAAGGAATTATATTTTAATTGTTCGAAACATGCTGTTATATAAGCATGACCTCAAAGGTTTTTTTTTTTTTTTTTTTTTTTTTTTTTTTTTTTTTATCGACAATATTATACAATTTATGGTACTCAACATTAAATATTCAGATACAAGGTGCAAACATTTTCTTAATATTAGACATTAATAGTCACTTTGTAACATAATTATTTTTTTAATACATAAATAACAATTAAGGGATATAAGAATTTATTAATAGATTTACTCTTTCGAGTTTTTGTTTACAATTTAATATAGTACACATTGTATTAAATATAAATAATGTTTATTTTTTTCTTCTTTACGTCAAAGGAGATAAATTTTCATCTAAACAAATCCCATATTTTTTTAACTTGTTTTGTAATTTTAAATTTTTAAAAACAATTTTAAAAAATGGAAAGCAATAACGCTTATCTTCTTCTATGACATTTGATAATTTTTAATACGTAATAGCAAACGGTGCATAATGTTTTATTCACCCGTCACCATTTCTATATTATTTTATATTAAAGCGATTATATATACACATATTCGATGTTCTGTAATTATCATATGGATAATTGAATTAGAATCTTAATAATTTTTATTCTAAAAGGTAACTTCCCTTTTTCTATTTAAAATGAAGTGTCTACATATTGAGACAAAATTAAGTTGGCATAGGACCTTTAAAATACCCAAAATCATTTTTTGGTTTTTGTTTTATTTAGACTGTTTTAACGCTTCACAGCATGATTTTTTTCTACTCATTTGTTTAAATTATTTAAACCTATATATAGGTTTAATAATGAGAAAAATGGCACAAAATAATAATAATAAGTTTAAAATTTACAGCTAAATTTGACATTTTATTCCGTGTACCCTATATACACACTCAGCGTTTTTAAATTGCGTATTGTTATGTTTTGCAATTAAATGGAAATAAATATATTTTTTTTCTGCTTAAGACTTTGTAACTTTCTTTATATCAATATTTTTAAGTATTTATTTAAAATAATAAAAGTAAAATTTCCCTTACTTTTACTATTAAAATTCTTTCTTAGTTCTAAATACTTTTATTTTATTATTAAATTTATTTCTAATAAATTTAAGTATTTATTAAAAGAAATAAAAGTAAAATTTCCCTTACTTTTCTGGCAAGGTGTGTCAGAAAAACTTGTGTAGTGTGTTAAACAATTGTACAATCGTTGTTTTATATAGTATTTTTGCATGCAACTAAACAAAAATAATAAATAAAGTCATTTGTAATAATGTACGCTATACTCGGGACAGATTGCTACAACTCATGGGACACTTTGATACGGTTGGAAAAAACGGAGACAAAATAACGCCAATGCATATTTTTTATAATAAATGAGTTAGCAAACCATTTTATATCTATTTATAGAAATTCAAATCACCCATATTTTATTTGTAAGCAAAATTAAAGCAATCAAAATGAACTGTATAATGACCTGATGTTCTGGTTGTTCTTTGTCTGATTGTTGGCTGTGGTAACTTTGTGGTATGTGGAACTTCAACCCCAACATTATCTTCTTTCTTAGGAAAGATGAAAAAATACCAGGTTTTCTGTTTATAAATCGGTTTATAAACAAAACATAAAGGACAATTGTATTAAAAATTCTGTTTATACAATAATTATCCTTTGCAGTTCTACAGCTGGATTCTCTTACTTAACATTTCTCATGTCAAAAATACTTTTTTATCTGGAGTTAACATTTCTCATGTCAAAAATACTTTTTTTATCTGAATCCATATTAATTCAAGATTTGCCAGGACGTCCTTTTCTTTTGTTATTTTTACCAACACTAGCTGTTGGGTAAGTTCGTACGTCTTATGTTCAAAAATACTATAAAATGGTCTAATATAAAATATAGAGCTATTTCACTTCAACAAAAACTAATAATATAATTTTTTGGTAGGAAATGGTTGAATTAAGGAGTGTATGGTAAAAAAATAATAATAAAAGATACTAAAAAAAATAACTGGAAAAGCATTCAGGTTCTCTGTAGATATGGCCAGGTTATGGTACATATTTATACGTATCAATGTGCTCCGAAAGTACTGTATCAATGTGCCCCATACAGCCAATTTTGAATATAAGGAATCTCAGTTAAAACACTTCATAATTTGCCTAACAAAAGAAAAATGAAGAACTGATAAAGAGTAGCTATAGTTGCCAAGGAGAGTATTCTTTTTGGTTGAAAATACTGGAACAGCCGTATAATACCATTGCAATTGTACGACTCAAATTAACTTTTGACCTACTAAAACAATAAATCACCCGCCCCATATCATCAATTATTAAATCATAGCAAGACGTTCTGTTGTGTACATTAGCGTCACCTTAAGGAGCTGTTGTGAAACTTCCTGGAATGACCCTGTGAGAAGTAGAGGTGATGTATAAATGTGCCCCATGTATCAATATGTCCCAGTTCCCCCTGAGCTACATCTTAAAGAAAATTAACTAAATATGCCTTTCAGTATAGTCTATGAGCTAAAAACAAAATAATTCTCATATCTTAGTTATTTAAATTTTTGTATTTAAAAAACTTTATTTTATTTTATTTTATTTTATTTTATTTCATTTTCATTTTTTTTCCCATTTTTTATATATTTGTGCTAAAATTGCATTTTAAGCAAAATTTCTTATGTATATTTTAATTTCAAGTTAGAAGTGCATATGTTATGATTCTAAATTTACACATAAATTGTTTTCTATATGTATAATTTAGATTTTTATCATGAGCATTTAATTATGCGTTAGTCAGATATATTTTTTTAATTTAGAATCTAAATAACAATTATGAACAAAAAACATATATGTATATATTTTGTATAATGCAATTAAAAATATCTGCTTGAGGTAGAAAGATAAAAGCAATATTTTTAATTCTTCAGACAAACTTAAAAATCTTTACTCCCTGAATTTCACTTCATAAAACTTACTTAGAAAAAAAAAAAAAACATGTGGCTAAGTGTGATCACAGATAACGCTGAGGATTTCGTTTACTATTCCTTTCAAAATACTTTATCTTTTAGTTATTAAATCCATATTGTTAATTTATAACTATTAAATCTTTACATCGGTCGGGATAACATAGAAGTGTGAGGATAGAGGTACAGAGATTGTGAAGAATATCACTATTGAATGGCACATTTTCTTTCATTTAGCATATTGCAGGACATAGATCGATCCAATTTTTTCAATAGCACTCCTTGGCGAAGGAAAGACTAAATTGGGTGAAAGGATGCTAATGCTTGAGATTTGTTATGCAATGTTTTCAATTTTTTTTTAGGAAATTTATGGAGTAGTAATAAACAAAATAAAATCTTAAAACATTCCTAGTGCTGATGTGAGTTAAAAGAGCAGGGCGTGGGTGCTTAGTAATGTATAGTTCAAGAGCTTTAAGAAAATGTGTGTCTTAAGAAAATCAATTTCATTTTCAACCTTTTTACGTGGAAATGGCCTTTAATGTATGGAGTGAAAGAAACCCTAGCAATGGCCAAGTCTTTAAAAGAAGTCGAATCTCACAGTAATTCAAATACGGTAAATGTACTGAATTAGAAGAATTGCTTAAAATACACAAATTAATTCCCGGAAAAAATCAAATCCTTCCTGTCCACACACAAACACTTCTTAAAAAAACTAGTATAGGTAAAGTTATAAAATTGCTGAAATAGTAAAATCGATGACTTGATTGCAATACTCAATTACCGTATTTACTCGTGTATAGCGCGCACTTTTTTTTCGAAAAAAATAAGGCAAAAGTCGTAGGTGCGCGTTATACACGGAATAATTTTTTACTACTTAAAAATATAAGACGATATAGATATGAATTTTAAAATGTATTCAAAGAAGACATTAAAAATAGAAAAAAAATTACTTAATTGAAGTATTACTGCATCTTTATTCCACTCCTTGCACTTTTTTATAGAAAAACGCTAGTAACGTTATTTCAACACTAAATTAGCAATTCTCACTGCCGTCATGCACACATAACCGCCATCATTTACTCCCTACCCGAAATCTAAAAATGTAATTACGTATTGTTTTCCGGTCTAACGCAATGTTTGTTTCAACGTTCTTTACTTAAATTCCTTTGGCCATTCATTTATTTACACGTCAAATTTATGGTGCGCGTTATATACGAGATTTTAAAAAATCGTCATTTTTCCTTCTAAAGTAAGGGGTGCTCGGTATACACGAGTAAATGCTGTATATATACACTATATTGCCATTGATTATGGGACACTTGCGATTTTAGACATTTTACTAAATATCTAGAAAAATACATGAGGAATCATCTCGAAACTCTTAGTGTATAAATATAATAGTATACGTCATATATCTCCGAGAAGATTTTTTACCGAAACGTCATAGGGGACCGTCAACAAATTAAAAAAGAATGAATATCTTTTGAATAACCCTGTCAAAACTAATGTAGCAAAAGCGCTCAAACTCTAGATTATGATTGAATGCCTTATTGTAATACACTGTGTTCATTTTTATGCAAATAGCATGCACACTCGGAGAGTAATTAAGGTTTTTATAAAAATGGTCCCAAATTTGTCCAGGTTTTTCCATTATAATTTTCAGAGTTCTTAATATAAAATAATATTTTTTTCAGAAAATATGACAAACAACATTGCACATAGTACACTGCAATCAGAATTAAAAAATAATAAAAATTGTATGAAAAATGAGTAGGTTTACTATATAATTTTTTACTGCGCATGCGTCAAAGATATCATAATTTCATTTGCATATTATGTTAGCTAAATGTATAGAGCAACTTTTGTAAAAGTCTCAAAATCATAGCTTGAAAATTCTGAAAGTAATCGTCTATAGAAAAAGGACAAAATCCGTTGTTTCCAAAATGAAGCAAAAAAATGAGGGATTTTATCCAAATGCAGTAGTACATCCCATATTGTGTATTCTATATTGACACTAATCAATGAATATATGGATACAACCCCTCTTGTTTTTGCTTCATTTTGATAATTACGGATTTTCGACTTATTCAATTGACGATTATTGTCAGAATTTTCAAGTTATGATTTTGTGACTTTCACAAAAGTTGCTCTATACATTTAGCTAACATAATATGCAAATGAAATCATGATATCGTTGACGCATGCGCAGTAAAAATTTATTTAGTAAACCAACTCATTTTTTACACAATTTTCATAATTTTTTAATTCTGATTACAGGGTACTGTGTGCAATGTTGTTTGTCATATTTTCTGAAAAAAATAATATTTTATATTAAGAACTCTGAAAATTATAAGGAAAAAACTTGGAAAAATTTGGGATCATTTTTATAAAAACCTTAATTATTCTGCGAGTATGCATGCTATTTGCATAAAAATGAACAAGGCTTATTACAATAAGGCATTCAATCACAATCTAGAATTTGAGCGCTTTTGCTACATTAGTTTTGACAGGGTTATTCAAAAGATATTCATTCTTTTTTAATTTGTTGACAGCCCCCTTTGGAGTTTCGGGAAAAAATCTTCACGGAGATGTATGACTTATACTATTATATTTATACACTAAGAGTTTCGAGATGATTCCTCATGTATTTTTCTAGATATTTAGTAAAATGTCTAAAATCGCAAATGTCCCATAATCAATGGCAATATAGTGTATATATATATATATATATATATATATATACTCCTGACATTAATATTCGGAAATTGTAGTGACTGCAACCACTGATAAAAAATGGGGTATTAATGCTGATTTTATAAAGCTTATAATGAAATACCGTCTGTAAAATAATGATAATTAGTGAAGAAATGCTTTTATAAAAACTAAATTTTCGGAATCAGCGTCGAAAAATAGTCACAAGTTTAAAATCTATAAATGCAATTTTCATTTCTCAAAAAACAAACTGAAGCAAAAAGGTATCTGTAGTCTTACTAGATGTCTCGCCTTTATATTTTTCGTAGATATAAAATGAAATTAGAACTGAATTCTTTCAATAAACGAGATTTTTAATTTATAAATGGAATTCTGCTGTAAACATTTTAACGAAATTTATAAATTTGAAATACGCGTCTAAAGTGTCAAACAAACTCGTCAAACAAACTCTTTAAAATTAAATATATAAGTAGAATGTTTGGAAAAAAAAAGCTATTAGACAGCGCAAGTAACTCTCGTATGTTTTAAGGTACGAGTATGTTTGTGAACATGAAGTGCATTCATCATTCTAAAAATTGGTCGAAATTTTGGTAATCGCCCACATATTTTTCGAAAATCGTGGTAATTTGAGTTTAGTTAAATTATGTTAAGTTAGTTAAATTATGAAATATAAATTTATGTTCATTTAATTCGTATGTTTAATTATTAAGGTGCGTTAAATAAGACATTTTCCAAGATTTAAAGATTTTTGCAAGATTATTGGATGTTTAATTCAGTGTAAAAAAAAAGTAAAATAAAATAAAATAAATTTTAAACTTAAATAATTTCAGGGTGTGAATCCGTGACAACCGGACAGGAAAATTACAGAGAATAAGACTTCTTGTGAGATAAATAACTCCTTAAAATAGCAAATAAAGCCTTTGTGCAAAAATGTTTAAAGATAGAAAACCAACGTTTATAAATGCACAAACAAAGTAAGAAAAGAGGGGGCAAACAGCTGTTTCGAATCTACTAACGATATTTTTCTTCAGTGCAAAATCTCAGCGAGCTAGACAAAGCAAAACTGAGCTAACTAAAAAACTGCTCAGTTTTGCTTTGTCTAGCTCGCTGGGTTTTTGCACTGAAGAAGAATCTCGTTAGTAAATTCGAAACAGCTGTTTGCTCCCCTTTTCTTACTTTATTTGTGCATTTATAAAAGTTGGTTTTCTATCTTTAAAAATAATCCCTTCTCTCAAATATGTAAAAACAAAATAATTAAATTAAAAAATTTTTATAGTAAAATAACTCACGAATGATTTTCAAAGAAAACATAATCCACGGTTCAATGTCAAGAAATTCGGACAATACAATAATCGCCCATACATTTGAAGTAAAGTCATTTTTTACTTGAGCAACATATTCGAAAAAAACATTTTTTTTTTTTTGACTAAGACATTTACGTGCAAACTCCAGACCATATCTAAATTTTTAAAAATGTTTGTAGTTTGTTTATGAAAAATTATTCACAATTTTCTTAAAATTTTTATTTTCTCTATTTTTAAGCCTATTACCTATATGTCTTAACAAATTTCTTTAAGTTAGCCCATTTTACAAATCTTATGTGTCATGATCGAGTCCTTATTGTAGTTGCCAGTACTTATAGTTATTTTATCTAGTAATTACATAAAAAACATTAAAAAACATAAGTAGTTCTGCTGGAATTTCAGAAAGTTTAATGTAGAATAAACCTAGACGAAAAAAGTTTGCAAAACCTTTGCGTTATCAGAAAAAAATTAAAAGCAAACAAAAGTAAAAGAATTTCCTTTTTGAATTTACTTTTATTTTTGCAAGATTTTACAGTACATTTTGAATTGATTATTCTTCATTCTGATTTAGATAAAAGACAAGCAATCCCTGGTGTTCCAGGAATGCCCGAAATCCCTGGAATGCCCGGAATGCCCGAAATCCCTGGAATGCCAGAAATCCCAGGAATGCCAGAAATCCCAGGAATGCCAGAAATACCAGGAATGCCCGGAATGCCAGAAATACCAGGAATGCCAGGAATGCCAGAAATTCCTGGAATGCCACAGATCCCGGGAATGCCTGAAATACCAGGATTTCCCGGTTCACCTTCCTCTAACAAGAAACTTAGACAGAAAAGACAATCAATTCCTGGAATTCCAGGAATGCCAGAAATCCCAGGGATGCCTGAAATCCCAGGAATGCCTGAAATCCCGGGAATGCCGGAAATCCCAGGAATGCCTGAAATCCCAGGAATGCCCGGTATGCCAGAAATACCTGGAATGCCCGGAATGCCCGAAATCCCCGGAATGCCACAGATCCCTGGTATGCCAGAGATTCCAGGATTCCCAGGATCACCTTCCTCAAGCAAAAAACTTAGGCAGAAAAGACAATCAATTCCCGGTATTCCCGGAATGCCAGAGATCCCAGGAATGCCTGAAATCCCAGGAATGCCAGAAATTCCAGGAATGCCCGAAATCCCTGGAATGCCGGAAATCCCTGGAATGCCCGGAATGCCAGAAATCCCTGGAATGCCTGGAATGCCAGAAATCCCTGGAATGCCTGGAATGCCAGAAATCCCTGGAATGCCCGGAATGCCAGAAATTCCCGGAATGCCCCAGATCCCAGGTATGCCCGAAATACCAGGATTCCCAACTAACCCAAGAAAACAGAAGTCTTAAAAGTACGTTAAAATGAACCTAATTTTCAAGACCGTGAGAAAAAAGGAAACTCTAATTTGCCGAAACATTCAAGGAAAATTCAAGATCTAATGTACAATCAAAAACTTACTTAAAATAAAAATAAAAATTTTTTAAATATTTAGACAATTCTTTATTTTGCATAACAATAACAACTATGAATGTTAATCCCATGACATTTAATAAATGTTATTCCTGAAGATGATCTTTAAAATATTTGTCTGCTTATTTGTATAAAGAATATAAGCCAGAACGTGAAAAATGAAATAAAAAAATATAAATATGTATGCTTATACTCGTATATAATCCATATTAAATGTTTAGAGCTATTAGTAAATTAGTTCTTTGAATTATAATATGGTTTTGCTTTTCATAATATAATGCTTCAATTAAATGGCATTTTCTTTATATATTTATACATGTATATACATAAAAACCAAATTAATAATACTACATGAATATCTCTTCGTAAATAACACAATCCAGACACAAATTTATAAAAGAAAAGTTTCTATATTAAATTTTGCATAGCTTCGAGCAGTGCTGAAGGACTGAAGGGAAATACGGAAACAAGCAGAAAAATTGTAAGAAAAAGAAAGGCTTGTACATGCTTTTAATGTATATATTTTACAGATTTAAATCTCTTACAAGTAAAGTTTCATAGAATGTTGACAATGAATGCGTTCTTTTAGCATTTTTTTTTCACACTGTTATCCAAACACTGTAATTTCTCAACACTAAATAAAATAAATATAATAATATATTATCGCAATTTAAATTTATTTAAAAACTCTAATTTTATTTAAAGCAATTTATTGATTTTTATAACTACTTCTTTGTTTTTTAATAACATAATAGTTTGGAATTTTTGATTAATTTTTCGGTTTTTTTTTTCTATGTTTAAAATTAAGTATTTTTAGTGTTAGAATATATAAGGAAATGATTCAATCTAATATTACTCTCTCTCCATATATATATCGATATTTGTCCATAAGACGAAATATTTAGAGAAACTAAACTTCAACACCTTGGAAGAATATGATAATAAAAACATAATCAAGAAATGGATGCACATGCAAGGAAAAGAAAAATGCCGCAATTGTTGAAAAAGAGCTATCTTCAAAAATACTAAATACGAGTTTTATTTATAAATATAAATAATTTTTTCTACCATGGGTATAAATGACATCATACTCAATGGCTTCATATCCCATATGTTTTGAGTCCTCTGATAATATAAGTATATAATAATAAAATGCATTAATTCTACAAAAAGGATATGAATAATATCGTAATCGTAATGTAAAATATGCAGGATATTTTTTTTTATTTATAAATGAAGTAGTAGTATTAATCTTTGCACTTCTTGCATTCTAAACAAAAAATAACGCAGCTTGTTTCAATTTCAAGTCTTTACTAACAATGTTACTATAATACTTTTTATATGTAGATCAAAGTATTTGAGGTTACAGCTAAACTATATCTTTAAATAATCTATATAGTAATAAAATTAATTGATTAAGACTTATTTAGTTAAAATTGTATTGAATATTCACTAATATGAAACTTCACTGTGCGCTTAGTTACACTTTTATTTATTCATAATTAAAAAATAAGATGAATTAATGAAGATATTTTCTTTCTGTCTATTTCAATCTACAGTCATATATTCTGGAAATAACATAAAATTTTCAATCTCATTTACAAATTACTAATAGTTTATAATACCATTTGATAAAGTATTTTAATGAAAATAGCCTCAAATCTCCCAAATTCTCTTTTAAAAATTCGAAAATTTATAATGTTTGTTATCGTGCTTTTTGTTTAATAAAAATAAAAGTTTTACAATAAGATTAAAAAAAATTCTATTATAATCAACTGAAGAGGGGATGTATTCCGGACTTATCAAAACATTTGAACAAGTAATATCCTTTATTTAGATTATTTTCGAGTGTAATATTTTAAACGGTAATTTACCACTATTTAGAATGAAAAAAATTTCTGAAGAATAATTTGTTTAAATCATATCCCAATCGAGAAAATTTTCAAATGTTGTGTAATTTCAAATGTTGTCTAAAATTGTATATAATTTTTTACATATATTAATAATATGCTTATATGAGTATAAAGAAAATATCCTTATACCTAGTTACGTATAATTCTACATAGTATGGAAATAATAATTATGAAAAATACATGAATTGATTTAAATAACGATTAGAGAAAATTAATGCCAATGAATCTAAAATGTACATGTTTCTTTTAAAATTATTATCCAAGATATTAATTACAAGAACACACCAAACTTTAATGATTTGAATTGATAATATTTCTTATAATCGAAAAATTAATGATATTTACAATATAGAATAATCAACAAAAAATATGAGTAAAATGAAAGTTTATATTCTAAGATATTACTAATTCGTAATATTTTTAATCTTACTTAAATATATACACATGCAAAATCAAAAACACCACTGATGTGAGAGTATAAAAATGATAATTATAAGTGGTAAATCAGTTCAAATCTGCTAAAAATTTAAAATACCAAAAAAGTTTTTTTTCTTTTTTTTTAAACCTATGCTTTGTTTAATGGTAGTTAAAAAAGGAAGGTATAATAAACAAAATATAAATAAGTACAATATAAGTACAGATAAGATGAAAAAAAAGATACTGTATGTGTCTTAATATACGATAATTAGCGAAGGACAAAAAAAAAAATCTCTTAAATAAAAATGAAGTTTGGATTTTTTAGAAAATTAAATGCGCAAGCAATAAAAATAAAAATACATACATCAATCAAAGTAAACCTATAATACTTTCCGGAGACGACAATGGAAAAGCTTTTGTTAACATTGCAGTCAAGCTGAAAAGATAAAAATGTTTTCTTATAAATTGTAAAAATCCTGTTAAAAAAGCATTCAAATCGAAAACAACTGTATTTTATCGAATTCACGGATGAAAAAATCCGCTTTTCTGAAACTAGATTGTGAATTTATTTTCCTTCGAAGAAATTTTTCTTTACACTAATAACAATCTTTGTTATATCTAAAATAAATCTACGGCAAAATAGAAATATTATATATATTAGTTTAGTTTATTCATTTAAAAGTAAGATATCACACAACTAATGAATTCTTTATCCATTAATAAAAAATGCGAAATTAGAGGTATACTTATGCTACTAGAAGTATAACTCTGTATACTTTTGCACACTGTTAAATAAATACCATATGTATTTTTTATTTATATTTATTTTTATATAATTTTAACCTGAATGATTGAACCTAATTACGCATGCGTCTATTTAGTACTGTAATAGTAACTAAGACACGTATATGTATTGATTTAAATAACGATTGATGAAAATTAATGCCAATGCATCTAAAAGACACTATTTCCTTTTTTAATTATTATAAAAAATGCTAATTATGAGAAAACGTCAAACGCTAATGAACAATTCGAATTGTTAATATTTGTTATAAACGATTCGACACGTGTGGACACAAAATTTTGTACTTGTAAACAAATACGAAAACATTTTTTTTATTATTTTTTCATACGTAAAAGAATGAGAGACAAAAAATATGCCGATAAAATGTCTTATTGATCGACTTAAAAATAATGAATATTTACAATAAACAATAGCCAATATAAATTATGAATATCATGAATCGCAATATTAAGTATGAATATTTGCATTTAAAAATATTATTAATTCGTTAAATCTTAATTTTACTAGAATATATACAAAATGAAAATCAGAAGAACTCTAGCCAGAGAATATAAGAATGCCGATTCTAAGTGAAAAATTATTTCAAATCTTCAACAGATTTATAATATCAAACGAAATATTTTAGAATACATTAAAAAAAATATGCATACATAAATTAATTAAAAGAAATAATTTTATGTATTCCTATATACGATAAATAGCAAAGGACAAAAAATCACCTAAATAAAAATGAATAGTCGATTTCTTAGAAAATCATATGCACAAGTTATAAAAATATAAATGCATAAATCAATCAAAATAAATCTGAGACGACAATCGAAAAGCTTTTGTTAACATTGCAGTTAAACTAAAAAGATAAAAATGTTTCCTTATTACTATTAAAAATCCTGTTACAAGCATTCAAATCGAAGAAAAGTGTATTTTATGAAATTTACGAATGGAAAAATCGTCTTTTCTCAAAATATATTTTTAATTTATTTTCCTTTGTAGAATTTTTCCTTCGGACTAATAACAATTTTTATAATTTCTAAAATAAATCTACGGCAAAACAGAATTATTATTAAAATCAGTTTATTTTTTTTCAATAATAGTAAGATGTTACATGACTTAAAATTATTTTTCCTTTTATAAAAAATGTGAAATTAAAGTTCATGGGTTCGTCTCTGTATACTTTTGCACACCATAAAAAAATATACTTTGTATCTTTTTAACCTGATTGATTGAATAAGAGAAAATAAAAAATGTAATTAAATATATTCCTCTTCAATTAATACTCTATTTCTTCAAGCGCGGGCACTGATTTTTTACATTCACAAGTTTTACTTTTCTATATACCGACAACTAGAATAGCTTTTTATAAACCTTTACAAAAAAAAAAATCATTCACAAGGACCTACTCAAGAAAAAATCTAGATGATTGTATGACAATCTGGAAAGAGGACGGGACAGTGAGGTGGGGGCATAAAAGTGTTTGATTCTATTGAAGCTTTTATTTTCACCTCAAGTATTCTTTCTTTACTTCCATCTTTTTTCTGGTGAAATGTTTAATGATGCATATATAATTTTTCAAAGTTTCTTCCGTTCCAATTGGTTGCATTCTTCAACTTCCAACAAGTTATGTAGAAAAAAAAAATTGTGAAATATTTCGATATTTGTCTCACGGAAGATTAAGCATTTTTATATTTGAGGACAATTTAACTTATTATTACTTTTGCATTTTTAGGGGAAAAACAATGTATAATTTTTATTTATTTTTTTAAGTATTTTTCCTATTTTAACTGCCTAAGATTAAGAAAAGAAACAACATTTTATAAAAATATAAGGTTGCTTAAAGTTAGGTAAATATTACGAAAAAATATTTAATATGAATACCTTTGAGATATTCTACTGAATATATGCAAAACGTTTGAATTTTTTTAACGTATTGAAATGTTTATGGATATGAATATATAATATTAGTTTGCATATTTCGATACTAATTGGCAGTGTATTTTGTTAGGTAGCTTTCATTACAAAAAGTAAAAAGCTACCTATTGCAGCCGTCCGGAGGAAAGCACTTCCGGAAAGTTTTGGTATATTTTCACCGATCATGACCCCCAGACCCCAAAACCACCCTCCGTTCAAATGTTGACATATATATATATATATAACTAACTAACGTAGCGATAACTAACGTATTTATGAACCGATTTGAATGAAATTTGGTATGTACATAGTACATACAAATGTCTCGACCGATGTCGTTGGCCAGCATCATCCGCCATTTTGTTTCAAAATGGCGGCCATTTTAATTTTTTTTAAAAATTTAAAATTCGAAATTCAATGCGAAAAAATTAAAAGTTGAAAAATATTTTTCTTTTACATGTTAGAACATAAAACAACGATTTCAGAACACTTTTTATTTTGTCTATATCTTAAAAATGATTCAGTTATAGCACTTTGAATTTCTCTTATGTCTGACATTTTGAAACGATCTGATTTTTGTCACGTGATAACCCGCGTATTTATGAACGGACTTGAATGAAACTTGGTATGTACATTGTACATACAAATGTCTCGACCGAGTTCGTTGGCCAGCATCATCCGCCATTTTGTTTCAAAATGGCGGCTATTTTAATTTTTTTTTTAAAATTTAAAATTCAAAATTCAATGCAAAAAAAAATAAAAGTTGAAAAATATTTTTCTTTTACGTGTTAGAAAAAAAAACAACGATTCCAGAACACTTTTTATTTTGTCTATATCTTAAAAAATGATTGAGGTATAGCACTTTTAATTTCTCTTATGTCTGACATTTTGAAACGATCTGATTTTTGTCACGTGATAACACGCGTGTTTTTGAACGGACTTGAATGAAACTTGGTATGTACATTGTACATACAAATGTCTCAACCGAGTTAGTATGCCAGCATCATCCGCCATTTTGTTTCAAAATGGCGGCCATTTAATTTTTTTTTTTAAATTTAAAATTTAAAATTCAATGCGAAAAATTAAAAGTTGAAAAATATTTTTCTTTTACGTGTTAGAACTTAAAACACGATTCGAGAACACTTTTTATTTTGCCTATATCTTAAAAAATGTTTGAGTTATAGCACTTTGAATTTTTCTTATGAAGAATGATATCTTATGAATAATTTTCTCCTGAATTAAGATTTCGACCAAGCTCATAATCAGATTCTACTAATTTTGAGCTTAGTATTTTTGAATAATATAATTTAATTTAAAATAAATAAATAAATATATAAGTATATGAAAGCTACCTCTTCCTCCCGGCACTGGCGGAAGGACTATTTTCATTGTAACCCTTACGGTAAATGAAAATATACAAACAATAAAATATATACTTAAGACTATAATTATTGTCACACATTACATTGCTTTTTTGTGTCGAAGTTATGGTTCTCATAATTTCAGAAAATTATAAATGAGTGTTAATAAATTATGTATATATATATGTATGTACCCTTTTTAATTTGCTATTCTCTTATTAATTTATAAATATGCACTCTAAACACATCATTACCAAAGCTTCTCTTGTTTTCACGAAAAATAAAAATTCACAGTAATTTTAAATGCGCTTAAAACTTTTTTTTTTGAAAATATCGGTTGATTTACAACTCCTTTTTTAATTATTTCCGATTATGATACACAATATTTGTAAAACACAAATGTAATAATATTTATGAAGTTCTGTAATAATATTTATGAAGCTCAAATAGTCTCTGAATATATTTTAAAATAAATATATATTACTTTGTCATTCATAAATAATATCTGCCATTTTAATTATACAGTCAATTTTATTGTAATTCCATGCTCTCTCAAGGTGTATTCCATTATAGATATTTGAACAGAAAAAAATGTTTGCTTGCATCAAACTGAAAATATTCTTTTGTAATTATGACAGATTTTTTTCTTAATAATAAATAATTAATTTCTTATTCATTATTATATATATTCAATACGCTATGAATAATTATTGAATGTGCAAGAAATAGGAAAGGTATAAGACAAAGCGAGGATAAATTAATGATTTATTTTATTTATTATTTATTATTTATTATTTTTTGTTTGTAGTTTTTCAGTATATATATAAGTGAGTTAAATGGCATTTCTCCCTGCTCTCATGTATTTATATATTATTTTTCAGTCCTAATATATTAATGAATTTTTCAGCATATCTTTACACATTTTGAATTATAAATTAATTATTTTAATTATTATTTTGTAATTTCCTAGTTTAATTTACTAGGAAGGAACTAGATATTTCCTTATCAGGAAATGCAATTATTTTGCTTACTTTTAAAGTTTACTCTCAGCAGATGGTTGCGTGTTATATAAATTTAAACTTTCGGAAAGATAAACGGATTAGGTGATAATAATATAATAAACTGTTATCTACAGCACTTAGCACTTACGCTGTATACACAGAGATTACAACTTCCCCAGCATGAACTACTTTCTACCCTCCCAAGCAGTTTTCTCTTACCTGGTATTTCGGAGTAGGAAATTCAATTGCAGGTGGGCTTTGCGATAAGAGCCTCGAGGTAACAAATTGAGATCGTAATTATCTTTATTTTTTCAATTATGATAGATGTTTTGATCCAACATGTGAATGTTTTTCGCAGTTTCAAGCAATTCTTAACATTATTTATAATTAGATTATATTGTTTCTGTACATATCTAAAAACTAGTCACACAGAAAAGTGTTTTATTTTTAGTATAGAATATTTAGTATAGATTTGTATCTGAAAACCATTTGACGATATGTTTAGGGGCTGTGCATCTATAACGTTATCATTTTAGGGTGGAGAAAGGGGTGGGCTGGCACTTCATATCATATCTCTGGGGTGTGGGGATTTGTCTTTTGATATCGATATAATTTTTTATCCAAACAAAATTTTCTTTTTTTTATTTGTATCATATGCTCAAAATTTGTGTCATATGCTCAAAATCATTCAAAACACTATGTTATCTTTTTTATGAGAATTCAAAATTATTATTATAATTGCTAAATTCTTATAAAATTATTTAATTCCAAAATATAGAATACCCCAATGTTTGGCCTTTCTGATTCTTTTTCATATGTATATGCATATATATAATAACGGTGCGAGAAATTATATGTGAAGCATATATGAAATGAAGTTTGTGTTTGCTAACAAATGAAAGAAAAAGAATATTATGCATTTGTTTTCTTGATATGACATTTTGTCAGCCCCAGAGTTCTTCCTTCATTCGGAGCAAGCATAACAAGACTTTTTTCTGGTTATTTACAGTATTATTAAAAAAAAAAAAAAAAAAAAAAAAAAAAACTATTTTAAAATACTTTTAATTAATAAATATATATTTTTTTAAGTGTTGTTTGATTTAAAGGGCTATTTTATTGACTTCTCTTATTTAAATCAATAAAAGGAAATTTACTAAAAATAAATGTAACAAGTCTTTCTTATGACTCCAAACAAAAGGATTGAATTCTAAAATGAAAAATTTTACACTTTGATAACGATATCTTTACCGGGGGTGTGAGAGGAGGGTGATGGATGATGACAAATGATATCGGAAAGGGGAAGGTTTAAAATTTCCAAGAAGTTGATTGCGTTATCTTTGCTCAGTCCTTTATATAAAATAAATATTGATTATACGTCACTTAAAGAAAATAGTAAATGATATGAAATTAAAAAATAGAAATGGTAGAAAAATGAAATATATAGCTTATATTTGCTTTAAATAATTTATTTACACTTAACATATAATGTATATGTATATTTTTTTTTAGTTCAAAAACTTTAACCACTTAACCGTCTGCCCCGAGTTAACTCGGGGTTAAAAGCACTGTTTCCCCATACCCATCGCCGGTGAAGTGGTTAAGATTTTTCTTATTATACGTGGGTGGTTCAACATTTATTGTCACTAATGTATGTAAAATATTTATTCTGCGATGGTTGGTGTAAAATATCGAAACTTCCTTTCCTGACGCATACTATACTCAAATTTAGAACTGTAGCTGCTATATTGACATGCTTTTGGAGGGTAGAGTGAAGTTTTAAAGACCTATTTTTGATCGGGAGGAGGGTGAAGATGAAAGCTCTTTGAAGCTTATAGGGATAGATATGCGGCAGCGGATGTGATGTAACTCCACCACTAAGACCTGCGTACAAACGTCAGTTGTCAAGTCTCCCCTGATGCGATAAATTTAGCTCTATAAGCTTTAAACTGGCTTTTTACCCCCTTCCCATCTCTTTCACTACTCCCTCGAAAATACATGTAAATATAACGACCACAGTTTTAAAATCGAGAATATAAGCATCTAAGACACTAGGCTTCGATATTCCACACCTACCATCGCAATCAAATATTTTATATACACTAGGGACAATATTTGTTGAACCATCCACGTACATTATAATTTTCTATGAGGGATTATTTGTTTTCTAAATTATCTACTTTGTTGATGCATAGAAAGAGATCAAGCATGTTCAATTGTCTTTGCTAAAAACAATCAAAAATTTAAATTATATTCTGGTATAAAAAGATATATATTTTGAAAGATGGTAATTCAAGTTGAAATATTTTGTGTGATATTTGCAATCAAATCAAATATTTAAATATTTTTGTTCATAATTTGATTCGTAAAACATTAGCTTGAATGTCATGGCTTCAAATTTAGTGTTTTCTGATACTAAATTTTAGTTTGCTATTTTTAGTCCACTCTGTAATATATATATATATATATATATATATATATATATATATATATAACATAAATAACAAATAACTATCCCGTGATACACAGATTCTGAAAAAAAGTTCTTTATCTTTACAAACCCGATAAACTGATATATTTTATAAATTTTTTCGTGTATTTTTACGGTGTATTAATAAATTTTACTCAAGTTCAAATAATGATTTTTGGATACTGTCAGATGTAAAATAAGTATTTTTATGGCTGTACTAATGGTTTACAGAAAAAATACGAAATGTGAACAGAATAAACATTAAGAATTTTTATTTTATTTTTATGAATGGAATCAGCTACGCAGCTAAAAATTGGCATCTAAGCTCTTCAGATTTAGTAAATATTAAAAAAATAATCTTATTTTATCCATCTGCGTTTTTTAAATGAAAATCTGTATTTAAATAAAATAAATAAACAACCTAAAATAAAAATAACTGAATAAACTTCATTCTTCTACAATTTTACTTCTATATATATATATATATATACATACATACATATATATATATATATATATATATATATAACTACATCGATGTTGAACTAAGATGCATAAAAGTTTTAATGTAATCTGAATGCTACTTTGATTATTAGTGTGGCCCAAATAGCTTGAATGCAAAAGCTTTTAATTTACTGATAAACATTCCATAGATATCCGGAAATTATTCATTGATCTTTAAAATTTTCATTTTATGTAAGCATTATAATTATTATAAAATGAAAATATTTTTAAGAATATGTCAAAAACCGCAAGAAATTGACTAAATCTAACACCAAGTTTTACATTATTTGTAATTTTCAAACTGTTGGGAAATATTGTTAAATTTTGGTACACATAATTTTCTTTACTATTTGTTAAAATATTGGGATTTATCTTATCTAATTAATACAGAATTTATCGAGAAACATCATATGTTAGGTAAAATTTTCACTCTTATTAATAAAAGCATAGCTGCTTAGTTCCTTATAACTTTGCAGAAATTTGATGCATTCATTATAGGATATATTCCGTGTAGGAATATTATGGAGTTAGTAAAAAATTTAAATAGCATTGAGGAGAGGATATTCCAGATGTTATTTGGGTTTTCGCCCGAATTTGTAAAATTATATTTAATAAGTGTATTTCTAGGAAGAGCTTTGTAGATACTTTGTTAGTAGCTGATTTGGGACATAGAAAGAAGTAGAATTAAGTGAAAATTATTATAGAAATTACTAAATTATATACAGTAAATCAGGATAAAAATGGTAAGCTGGCAATTATTTTTTAAAAAATATTTTAGTAAAAATATATTAATCGCAATATATACTTATATTGGGTTGGGGAAAAAGTAAATTCGTTTTTTCCCAACAGATAGCTTTAAAGTCGCATATCTCGAGTAATACTTACTCAATTAAGTCATACTATACAGCGTTTGAAATATAACAGTCTCTAAATAATTCTAGATATAAAGGTAGCGTCATCTGTTTAACCAGTCAAAAGTTATTGCGTTTTAAAAATAGAGATTTCAGAAGATCATTTTCGTCACATTTTAGTTTTTTACTTCCAAAAAGGGAAAAATTGGCGCAGGCTCATCGAAACTTGTGTGGCATTTATGGTGATTAGTGCTTAAGTAAACGCCAAAGTCAGAATCGGTTTGCTCGTTTTCCTTCCGAAATTTTCGATGTTAAAGATGAACCTTTCACTGGCCGGCCAATCCTTGAAAAATTCGATGAAATTTTAAAAACAATCCAGGTAGATTGACATATTTCTTCCCACGAGATTGCTACGGAACTAAACATCAACCATAAACCACTTTTGAACCATTTACATAAAATTAGATACCAAAAGAAACTCGATACTTGGGTTCCCCATAAACTTACAGTGAAAAATTTAATGGACAGAGTTTCCATTTGTGAATTTCTACTGAAACGGTATGAAATCGAGCCATTTTTGAAACAAATCATTACGGATGATGAAAAGGGAATCACGTATATCAACAATGTGCTAAAAAGATCGTGATCGTAGCTTCACAAACGGTGGCAAAGCCCGGATTGATGCCTACGAAAGTGATTCTGAGTGTTTGGTGGGATTAGAAAGGAATTTTCTATCATGAGCTGCTCAAACCTGGCCAAACTATCAATTCAACTATCTTCTGTAAACAACTAATTCGATTGAAGCAGGCAATTAAAAAACCCAGTCAAAATTGATCGAAAGGAAAGGCGCTGTCTTATATCACGACAACGCTAAACCACACGCACCTTTAGTCACTCGGCAAAAACTGAAAGAGCTTTGTTGGGAAGTTTTGATGAACGCACCGTATAGTCCGGACCTGGATCCGGCGGATTACCATTTGTTCCGCCCTATGCGGTACTCTCTTGAAGGTGTTAAGCTGGCTTCAAAAAAGGCTTGTGAAAATCACCTTGTTCAGTTTTTTGCCCAGAACTCTCAGAAATTCTACAGTGACGGAATTATCGTTTTACCAGAAAAATGGCAAAAGGTGATCGATCAAAATAGCACATAAATTTTCATTAGTTTTTTTGATTTATATAAATAAATTCACTTTGAAAAACACGAAAAAAAGCGAACTTACTTTTTCCCCAACCCAATATAAAAGTTTTCATTTTTCACTAAGTACAAAATTTATTTTTAAGTATTACTATTTAAAATGATTTAAATTGTTTTAAATCATAATACCATGTATATCACGGGCATTTGTAATTATGTTTAGGAGTTCCGTGAAAGTTAAGGAACTATCGCATTGGAGATGTTATTTGTATGAAGTTATATTTTTAAATGTTTGCTATCAATATGTATTTATATATATTCATTAGATTTAATTTGTGCAAGTTTAAAATCTCAAGATTTATGATTTACAAAAAAAATAAAAAAAAATAAAAAAGAGTAAAAATGTAGTAGTTAAAAAAAATCGTATGTAATTTTAAATTTAACACTAAGTTTTACATTAATTAATATTTTCAAACTTTTCTGGAATAAGGTTAAAATTTAGAACAGATAATTCTCTTTACGATTTCTTAAATTTTTGAGCTTTGCCTATTTTAGTTAGCTAATAAGTTCAGAATTTACGAAAAACATCATATTTCATGTAAAACTTTCACCCTTATTCTTAAAAGCGTAGCTTCTAAGTTCATTATAGCTTTGCAGAAATTCAATGCATTCATTATAGGAAATATTCAGTGCAGGAAAGTCTTGGGGTTAGTGTAAGATTTAAATAACATTGACGGGATAATATTCTAGATGTTATTTGAGTTTTCACCCGAACTTGTAAAATTATATTTAATCAGTGCATCTCTAGGAAGAGTTTTGTAAAAAGAAATTTTGGCGCTGTTGTATGATTTTAATAAAATGGTAGTAAATTATGTTGTATTGCATGTATAAAAGAATGTTTCTGTTTTTATTGATACTTAATTTATATAAAATTTTAGTAATGGATTTTGTTAAATGTGATAGCACAAATATATTATATTTTTTAAGAAATCACACAATCAATATGAAACTTAGTTTGAAATCTCTGATGTGCGTATTAACATGCATTTTACCTCAGATGAAATATTTTGTTTTTACACCAAAGGTGTTATGAAATGGAATTTTAATATATTTATATCATTATTCTTTTTCTTTGTTCGTAGCAGATTTAAACTATAAAGCAGGGAAAATTGGCAAGTTGGCAATTATTTTAATAAAATTTTTTAATCGCAATATTATACTTATAAAAAAAAAATCATCTTTCACTAAGTACAAAATGTAATTTTAAACATTACTTTTTAAAATGTTTAAATTTTTTTCAGTCATCACACCATGTATAGCACGTGCATTAGTGTAATTATGATTAGGAATTCCGTAAAAGTTAGGAATTTTGGCATTGCAGATTTTATTTGTATGAAATTATATTTTTTTGAAGTTTGCTATTAAAATATATATTTATATATATTCACTAGATTTAATTTTTTAAGTTTAAAATCTCAATACTTATGAATAAAAAAATTTTTTACAATAATAAAGAGTAGAAATATAGTAGTTTAAAAAAATCGAAAGAAATTTTAAATTTAACACTAAGTTCTACATTAATTAATATTTTCAAACTTTTCTGGAATAATCTTAAAATTTAGTGCATATATTTTTCTTTACGATTTGTTAAATATTGATATTTACACGTTTTAGGTAACTAAGTTCAGAATTTATCGAAAAACTTCGTATGTAAGATAAAACTTTCCCTCCTATTCATAAAAGCATAGCTGATTAGTTCCTTATAGCTTTGCTGAAATTTGACGCTTTCATTATGGGAAATATTCAGTGTAGGAAAGTCTTGGTGTTAGTCTAAGATTTAAATAACATTGAGGAGAGGATATTCTAGACGTTATTTGGGCTTTCACCCGAACTTGTAAAAATGCATTTAATAGGAAGAATTTTGTGGAAGAAATTTTAGTATAACTGCACGAACTTAGTATTAAATTATACTAATTCTCATATATAAGTGATTTTTTGTTGTTGTTGTTGTTTTTATTGACATTTAGTTTGTATAAAATTATAATGATGAATTTTTCATACTGTAATAGTACAAATATTTATTATTTTTTTAAGAAATAGGACAATTACGGTGACATTTATTTTTAAATTTCTTATGTGCATAGTAACATGTATTCTAATTAAAATTAAATATTTTGCTTGAATAGCAAAAGTGTTATGAAACGTAATTTTAATACTTTTATATAACTACTTTGTAATTTTAATATTTTTATATGATTATTATAATTGTTATCATGATTATTTTACTTATATTAGTAGAGGAGTTGGGGTATAGAAAGAAGTGCAATGAAATAAAACTATTTTAGAGTTTACACAAACAGAAACAATGAAGCAGGTTTTAAGTTTTAAGTTAGCAGTTATTTTTATAAAAAATATTTTAATACAATTTTAATTTCAGTGCATACTTACAAAAAGTTTTGATTTTTTCCTAAGTACAAAATGTATTGTTTTTTTATATTACCATTTAAAATGATTAAATTTATTTAAAAAAATAACCCCACGTCTATCACGGGTATTAGCGTAACTAGATTTAAGAGTGATGTGAAAGTTAAGGTACTATTCCATTGTCAATTTTATTTATATGGACCTATATTTTTAAAGGTTTGCTATCAATATATATTTATATACATTCCCAGGACCTTTTAAACTTTTTTAAGTTTAAAATCCTAATATTTATGAATAATGAAAAAACTTAAGAAAGCGTGTAGAAATATAATAGTAAAAAAAATAAAAGGAAAATAAATAAAGTTGCATAAGAAATTTGATATGAAAAAAAAAGTATATCCTTAATTATATCATATAAATAAATTAAAATTATTTTTTTACTATTCAAATTAGTGAAGGTATCTCAAATATCCTCGTGGTATGTAAAAATGTATTTAATGCAGAAAATAAAATACCTGCGTTTGATTAATAAAGAGTTACGAACACATATCACTCACCCGTAAGACAATAAAAAAAATTTTTCTTCCACAGACAGTAATGTCATTGAATTAGCAATTCAAGCTATTTCAAAATTATTGTTACACGGAAAATCGCTTTATTACACTCTATGTCCATGTGTGACAACAGAAAGGAGATGCATTGCGTAGGGAGGTAAAATTATTTAATACTCCAAACCACACAATATTTCTTCTTTCTGGAGGATTTTACATCTTTAAGTACATTTTTAAAATTTTAGTCTTTGAGAATATCATTTTCAAACAGTCGTTATAATTAGTTAAATTACATTTTTTATGAATATTAATAATTCACGAGACATTTTAATTTATTATTTTTCGAATAGAAAATATTTATTGTTTAGCTATATTTTAAATTTATTATATCAGTAATAAATTAAGTAGTTACCTGATGTTATGGAATCTGCAATAAAATTATTTTGTGATTTCAGCAATGGTTCTATCGCTGAAAGAAACGCACGGATTTTCATCAAGCTTCAGATTCAGTTAAAGTTAACATAAATTGTGTCTGATGAGATCTTGGTGTAAATCAATGAAACGGTGGCACTGCTACACTTCATCTTTTAAGAAGCATTAACATATATAACTTACACTAACGTTTTGGGATTACCACATCTGAGTAGTTTATTCTTGGATTAAGAATCATTTGTTATTTTATAGTGAGAATCATACGTGAAGAAATGTTTTAAAGTTAGAATTTCCAATAGTGATTACAAATGCCAAATTCAAAAATTAACTTTCATTTAGAAATTTTCCAAAAACATTATTTATATCATCAATAGAAACTTTTATTTAAAAACTGTTAAGCTACCTTATTTTTTATTTTGTTTAAAATATTTATATTTTGTTAATTTTCTCTTATGTAGTATGTAGGGTAAAATGAATGGTATGAAGTGCATTCTATTAACGCGTATACTGCAAACTTCTATCACTTTTGTTTAGTGTTATCACTTTTGTTTAGTGTTATCACTTGTAAAAGAAACAAAGAGAAAATCAATTTAATGATTTATTATAATATATTTCAGTTTGCTGAAAGTTATGACCGTCAACCCAGATTGTGTTAAAATAAATAACACTGTATTTGTAACTCCATAAGTGCTTTGCGACCCTAAGTTCCTATGTGATATATATATCCTTACTGTATGACTGATTTGTCATTTTTTTTAAACATTTCTCTAAATCATCTTGTAGAACACAAGTTCTGATATTAATATCACGAGAGATTTAATTTGTATTTTATGGCAAATAAAACACAAACATCTTACATCATATGAATTCCATACTTTTTAATGGGGCTATTTTTATTTCTAAAGAAAATATTTCTATATTATCAAAAATTAAATTTATCTCTTATGCCAGTACTTCGGAAAAAACGGTATTATACCATTTTTAAGATGAAAAAAGATTAGTCTCGAACTTAACGTTTTTGAATCTTGGAAAAGTAGTATTTATCTAATTTCTAAGTTAATAACATGTATTAAACAATTTCTTAACTTTTTTTAAAGACATTATATAAACGTGAATAAATTTTATGAAATAAAAAAGTGTTCATTTAAGAGTCTTCAAATATATTATATATGAGTAAATAGTAGTCCTTTGTTATATTTTTCAGGTGAAAAGCGCAAAAAATCATCCTTAAAGAATTTCATACATAAAATGGAGCTATTTATAAATCAATCCGACAAAACAATGTGTATAATTAAAGAATATAAATTTCAAACTTTTTAGCTTTTCGAAAATAATAGGAGAAGATAGAGGAAATAATAATAATAATAATAAAACCTTTTAAAACACTGAGAATGAATTTCATTAAACTTTGAATGGAAAGTAATCTAACATTCCTTTTTAAGATTTTTGCGCTTTCTTTTGTTCTTTCATTTCAAAATATGGAATTTATATGTTTTTCTTTGAAGACTGACATTTAATAGCTTTTTTCTAAGAGAAGCTTTAAGATGTAAAAATCGTTAATGGAGCGCAAGACAGCTTTTCTCGGAGTATTAAATATAACACAGAATCATAAATTTTGTTCATTATCAATAGTATTATTTCAGTTAATGCATTAAATGAAAATGCATTTTTTACTTTTATCTTTTTTCAGCAAGATATGTTTGTTATTATAGTTAGCAAAGTATTGTATATTTTGGATTTATGATGATGAAAAATATAGTACAATATGAAATATCAAAACTTTGTTAAATGCATGCAAACAACAACAAAAAAAACAGTGCTCAGCAAAAGACAATGATCGATTACGCTTCACACTGAAAAATAATCTGCCTCTGGCATGTAGTAAATAAATTGTGGCTCTATAAAAAATAGTTTCATGCCATCCTTATAAATTCTAATTCCCTTTACTAGCGTGTTCTTGTTAATATTCTGATTCAGTAGACCAGAATTTTCTTGTTCCCAGAACTAGAATAAAACGGGCTTCGAGCTAGATTTTCAAAATGGCTAGATTTCATAACAATAACTTCTGTTTCCATAAATCAGAATTTCTAGTACCCTGACTTTCTAAGATAAGTGTTAGAACAACTAGAATTTAAGGACACATTAACTACAAAACATAATATCCTGAAGCAGAAAGCATGGTCATAATTGGAAATGTTAAAAATTAAAACTGTTAAAAATTCGATTTGACACAATTTTTTGAAAATTATCTCTTTGTCACTTATTGCCTTTAAAAATCGCATATTTTACAAATTATTGTTACTAAAGAAACATTTCTGTTTAATTCTTGAAGCATTATCGAAATAAATTTAAATTAAAATAATATCCTGTTCGATACAATATTTTTTTGTATTCTTTAAACTATAGAGAGAGACTGAATGAAATTAATTTATCTCCTTTAATATACGTATTACGAGTTCTATGTCACTGGTGATTCTTTCAGCTACACAACAATTAGAAAAAGAGCGATAGATAAATAGAGAATTCGAAATTATTATAGTATATACATAACTATATTTTATATGTTTTAATAGCACGATAAAGTTTACTATATATACATATATAAAAATTTCTTTGTAATACAATAGACGCCGTTAATTCAGAGAAATTGGGCAATATGGTAATTTTTTGTTATAACAGTCTCTATAAATTTAATTAGGACAAAATTAAAGTTATGATCTCGCTAAGATCATCCCGAAATTTGTATGTATATATATGTATATATATGATATGAATACACTCCAAACACTGTTATGTGCCACGTCATTATACATGTATCATTTACTTGTTTTGTGCCACATATGTTACATACAAGTACATTCATATATGTCCTATATATACATGTATACACACACACACATGAAGTGTCCAGAAGTCAATCCGATTAACTCCATCAACTAAAAACGCTTATATTAAACATTTATACTTATTTATCTATTAAAAAGCTACTATTTTTTTTTCACCACATTTTGATTATACCTTGATGAATTGTCTTATAATCAAGGGTAATTTATAAGCACATTATAGATACATAGAAAAGTTTAAACATGTCTTTAAATGAATTTCTATGAAAAAATGGAGTTAGTCGGATTCACTTCTCAACACCTCATTTATATATACCCGTATACTTCTTAACACCTCATTTATATATACCCGTATACTATACATAAGTACATGTTCTATACATATCATATTTATATACGTCTTGTATGATTACAACTGGACCATATATCTCACGAAAAATTATTTGCATCGAATATTATTATATAGTGATACATATTTTATAATTTGACAATTCACCCTCGAACTGTGCTATAACACAAAACTACCTAAAAAAAGGTTAAAATATTTCGATTCTAAAATATACACTTATTTGCCATCTATTGCTCTATTCTAAAAATAAAGTAAAAAAACACTGCTGCTCCTATAATTGAATTTATTGTAAATTTTCGATTTTCACTGCCTATATTTGGAAAACTACCTCATATAAATATATGAAAACGTTTTATAGTAAAATATATGATAAACATAGTAGAAGAAACAGTGTTTAAATCGAATAATTATTTAAAATGCTATATGACGTTGAAAATGCAAACATTTACTCGAATGTTAGAATAAATAATTCTAAACATGTAAAAAATGATTTCAAACATAAAACTAACAAATGATTTTTTTTCAAAATTGCACTAAGTAGAAAATTACATATTTCACATGAATATTGTCAATATTTAAATATTAAATAATCACGTTAATATATTTTTTATGTAAATAAAGTATAAAAATTCAGATCATAAACACAAAATAGAAACACACACTGGTATATTATTATTATTATATTTACAGGATTAGACGATAATTATAAATACCAAGCCTCATTATAACCCTAGGCCTACCAGATGGGTCGGAGAGTTGAATTAGAATCCAGAATAATAATAAAAAAATTAATAAACTAGCATCATTCAGTCATTCATTCATTTTAGTTTCATTCTTTTAAATATATACATTATTTTTTTTAATTAAAATCTTCCAGTAAAGTAAAATTTTAATTATTACTGGTTGCATAACTTCTGTATTTTTCTTTTTTAACGATTTCAGACTGAAAGATTACTTTGAAAACTTCCCTTTGTAAATATAAAATTTAAAAATTAAATTTTCAAACAGATTAATAGAAGTTATATTCTATAAGTAATTTAAATACCTTTTAGTAAATACCTTAAATACCTTTTAGTAATTTAAATACCTTTAAATATTTGCTAATAATGTTAAACTTTGACTATTAAATTTTTCCGCATCATTTTAAAATTTGAGAAAACATGAGATTTTAACGAATGGTATTTTACAAGTAAACAAATGTTATCAAAATGTAATTTATATAACTGCTTTCTATCGTTGGATTGCAGTTATTGAGAGACAGTTTATTATTTGAATAAAATTATAAAATTAAAAAAAAAAGCAAGAGAAAAAATTACACTTTTTCATACATTTTTTATGTAATCGACATTCACAAAGAACAAATGAAGAACAAATTTATACTTTCCGATAATAACTAAAATAGCAATGACATGAATACTTTTTAACACGCCACAGTTCTTTTAGTTTTCTCAGACGCATATTTCATCTAAAAAATACTTTTAAGGACTCTTGAGAAATTTTTTAGTTAAATTTTTAAATCAACACTGACGATACGGCTCCTGAGACGGCCATTCTATTCCATTCGATAAAATTTCGGCTTATTCGAATGTCATTTTTTGAAATCGTCTGCGATTTCCGGGACAGGTGATTTTTTTCACCTCATCTGTTCTTATTTGTTCGTATGCTGTAATATTTTTACAAGAGTTTTCTAATTAAAATATCCGATTTTTTTGTTTCAAAATAGTTCAAGTTTTATAAAAAGCTCCGGGGACTTTTTTGTCAAATATAACAATAATTACACTAATATAGATGATAAACAATTTAAGAAAGGTTTAAATTTTTTTAAAACGCCATTTTAAAACAGAAAGCAACCCAACAGCTTTAAAATTCTCGCATATACTCGCTGATTTACTTATACGTATTATTGAGCATTTACCTATATTGTTGCTGTCAAAATTATATAAAAATCTCTGCAAATAAATGCGAACACAAGAAAAATGTTACAAAAGCTAGAATTCCAGTTAATGGATCGATTCCAGAAATCAAAACGATAATTTCTCGCAGTTCAAACGATTCGTAGTAGTTAAAATTTGTAAAATTTAATTTCGTCATCTACAATACAACAGATTAGAAATTCTTGATCATTTCATCGATACGGTTTATTTATTAGACTTATTTGCAAAACTTTGACATCTATATTTCTAGATTAGGGATTTAAAAAAGGACTACTTATTCTTTCTAGATGAAGGCGGTACATTTTTTCAGAGTATATTCAGAAGTATTTACCGAATGTTTGTAATTCATCTGTCATATATTACTTGTGACTTATCCTTTATTCACAAACAATAAATTTTGAATTTTACCTTTTACACAAAATATAATGAAAAAAATGAAATTGACATTGTGGCAAAAATATAGACAATTTGTATATTTACAGAAAAATAACTACAAATTAAAACCGAGTTGCAACTACATTGTGTACAGTTAGTGCAATAATGTGACTTTTCATTGAATAAACTAAATGCTGCGTCACTTGGTGGTCTATTTTGTACTAAACATGTTCAACAGCAGCTCGTTCAAAGAAAAGTATAGTAAAAATGTGCATAAACATTACGACATATGATGTTACAAAGGTTTTCCATTGGGTCCGGATCAGACTACACGCCGGCCAGTTGGGATCAATAGTATTTTCAGAGTAAAACCAAGTTCTTCTCTTGTACGCAACATAAATAGCCGCATCATCTTGCTAAAATCCATACTTTAGATAAGCTAAAAGTTCCCCAAATAAATAAAAATTAATCTGCAACGTATGTACGTAGTTTTGTGTTGCTTGGCAACCAGTGAATAACTCCACATATACTCGAGCATTAAAGCAAAGTGAGGACCAAATCATTAAAAAGTCACCTTCTTATTGTCGACTTAAGGAAGTCCCAGGGTCTTTACGCAAGTCGTGCCAATAGTATGCCCACCCATTTGGACCATTCAAATTTCACTTTTTTTTTTCGTTACTGAATATCATAGCGTACCATTTGGGTCCATATGACGTATGTTTGCTAGTTCATTGCATTCTCGCCAATTTGTAGCCAGATTTTAAAGCTGATTGTTTTATTATTTGCATTTAAATTGATTTACCTGTTTCTTTAATTCATCTACGAATCGTGTTCGTCGACACAAAAAGTCCTGGCTTACTTTTAATGTGATTAGCAATCATTATTTGTGTAAATGTCAGCTTCTGGACCCTTTTGTCATCTCATTTTCTCGTACCACAAGATCTTCAAGATTATGTTTTGTTTTGAATGAGTCATCCTTAAACTATACTTCATAGACAGGTCACTTTGGATGATTCAATGCTGCTGAAATTTCTGCAACAGTCTTCACTTTCCGTTTCAGTTTTCCTACTTCTAGTACCTCATCTAACTGAATATTTTTAGCTAGTGGCATCTTCACTAACTGATGCTATATCAAGGTATAATCAAATACATCAGACATGTCACATCATAACTTGGAAATTTGCATTTTTAAATGAAAAGTAAACTAAAATTCAAAAAAGTGTCCAAACTTTTGTTATATGCAAATTTTACTTTTTTCAGTTAAATTAAATATTATCTCATATTATAACCATAATTTTCATTCTATATTGTTTAAAATGTATTTCAAAATAAGTATAGCCATTTGTAAAACTCACGTGTTGTTTTTTTTATTTAAAGATTAAAAAACACCAGTGTCTAAACTTTTTCTGAGCACTGTATTTATCAACCTTTGTACATAAAACGTTATTGGTAATTATTTGAATAAAATATAATCTCCTGTGATGACTTGACAATCAATAAGCGGTCAGACATAATCTTTGTGTTGGCCGTTGAGATACAGCTAGAAATACACTTGTCTGAACAGGAAAGGAAAATAGATAGTAGAAGAAAATCAGTTTTAAATTTAATATTCGACACGAACGTTAAAATTATTTGCTCACTGTGAATATAAAATATTTGCGTAAGAATTACATGTATTTACCAAAATGTCGGAAATTTTATGTAGTTATACCATTTGATAAGTCTAGCTGAGTATGTACAGTACACTGTAAAACATTTGTGTAACGTTACTCCATAAAACTGGTGGCAGCCTTGCTGCCTCCATTTTGGTGGAGTACTTTAACCGATATAATCGGTGTAACATTGCAATGTTACACCAGTAATGCATGTTTTTATTGCACCATCATGTAAGTGAAAAATTACTCAATGAAGTGTAAATCGTAGCTGCCACTAATTTTATGGAGTAACGTCACCACAAATGTTTTACAGTGTACAGAAGAAGCGGGAAAAGTGTATTTGTAATTATAAATTAAATAATTTGTAGTTATGTATATATATATATATATATATATATATATATATATATATATATATATATATATATATATATGTGTGTGTGTGTGTGTGTGTGTGTGTGTGTGTGTGTGTGTGTGTGTGTAAAATGTAAAATACAAGTTTTGAGAGTAATGGTACGATATGATTTTATTTTATGGCAAATGAAATATAAATATCTTACATTACATGAATTGTTGCATTTTTAATTGTGTTATTTTTGTAGCTAATTAAAACATTTTTATAAACATAAAAAAATATAATTTACAAAATGCCATCACATCGAAAATAGAGTTATTATATCACTTTTAAGATTAAAAAATGGTTAGTCCCCAATTTAATGTTTTTGAAACTTGCAAAGTGTTATTTATCTAATTTCCAAGTTAATGACATGTATTAAACACTTTCTAAACTTTCTTTAAAGACATTATATAAACGTGAATAAATTTTGTGAATTTGAAAATACGTGTTCATTTAAGAGACTTGGAGTATATTATGTATTAATTAATGATAGACCTTTGTTATATTTTTTCAGATGAAAAACACAAGAAATCATCTCTGAAGATTTTAAAATTTAAAATGGAATTATATATAAATGAACCCGAGAAAACAACATATATAATTGAAGAATGTAATTTTAAAACTTTTTACCCTTGTGAAATGGATAGGAGGAAATAGAGAGAATAATAATAAAGAAAACCTCTCCTAAAACACTGGGAATGAAGTTCATTAAACTTTGAATGGAAAGTAATTTAATCTTTCTTTTGAAGTTTTTTTTTAATTTCTTTTATTGTGCCATTCAAAAATATGGAATTTTGTGTCTTTCTTTGAAGACTGGCATTTAATAGCTTGCTTCTAAATGAAACACTAGGAGATTCAAAGTGATTAATCGTAAAAATAGCTAATGGAACGCAAGATAGCTTTTCTCGAAGTATTAAATATAACTCAGAATCATAAATTGTGTCCATTATCAGTAGTATTCTTTCAGTTAATGCAATAAATGGAAATGTATATATATATTTATTTATATATTTCTATTATCTTTTTCAGCAAGACATGTTTATTACTATATTTAGTAATGTATTGTAAAGTTTTATAATGGATAGAAATTATTGCATAATATGAAATTTCAAAACCTTGTTAAAATAATATGCAAATAACAACAAACAAAAGACTATTTATGAAACTTTATGGATAAAATGTTATTGATAATCATTGTGAATAAAATATAATCGCCTGATGAATTGACAGTGAATAAGCGGACAGATGAAACCTGGGTGTTGGCCGTTGAGATACAGGTAAAAATACTTTAGTATGAACAATAAAGCGAAATAGATAATAGAAGAAACTCTGTTTTAATCTTAATGTTGGACATGAATGTTCAAATTATTTGCTCGCTGTGTGTATAAAATGTTTGCGTAAGAAGTGCATGTGTGTAACAAAATATCAATAAACCTATGTGTTTATATCATTTGATAAAACTTAGTTGAGTGTGGTACAGCACAAAAGAGTTGGTAGAGTGTATTTAATTTATATATATATATATATATATATATATATATAATCTAAAATGCGATTTTTATTAGTAATGCCATGATATGATTTGATTTCATGGCAAGTAAATTATAAACTTCTTACATTATATGAATTGTATCATTTTTAATGGTGCTATTTTTATAGGTAATAAATATATTTCTATATTACAAAAAATTCAAAATTTCTAAAATGACATTACATCAAAAATAAGGGAATTATATCTTTTTATGATAAAATGGTTTTTCTCCCATTTAATGTTTTCGATTCTTGCAAAGTATTATTTATCTAATTTCCAAATTAATGGCATATATTAAACACTTTCTAAACTTTATTTAAATACATTATGTATACGTGAATAAATTTTATTAACTTAAAAAAAGTGTTCATTTAAAAGTATATTATGTACAAATTAATGATAGACTTTTGCTATAAGTTTCAGATAAAAAATGGAAGAAATCATCTCTGAAGCTATGCAAATTTCCAATGGAGCAATCTATAAATCTACAAAACATTATGTATAATTGAAGAATGCAATTTTAAATTTTTTTAACCTTGTGAAATGAATAAGAGGAAATAGAGAAAATAACAATAAAAGAAACCTTTCATAAAACACTGGGAATGAGTTTCATTAAACTTAGAATGGAAAGTAATTTAATCTTTAAGTTTTTTGTTCTTTCTTTTATACTTTCATGCCAAAATATGAAATTTATGTGTTTTTCTTTGAAGACTTTCATTTAATAGCTTGTTTCTAAATGAAACTCTGGGACATTCAAAAATGATTAATCATAAAAATCATTAATGGGGCGCAAGATAGATTTTCTCGGAGTGTTATATATAACTCAGAAACATAAATTGTGTTCATTATCAGTAGTATTCTTTCAGTTAATGCACTAAAAGAAAATGTACATATATGTTTTACTTTTATCTTTTTCAGCAAGATATGTTTGTTATTATAGTTAGTAAAATGTTGTATTTTGTAAATTTATGATGTTTGAAAATTATAGTACAATATGAGAGTTCAAAACTTTCGTTAAATGTCTGCAAACAACAAACACCAAAAATCTTTTTATTAACCTTTGTGCATAAAACGTTATCGATAATCATTGTGAATTAAATATAATCTCCTGTGATGACTTGACAGTCAATAAGCGAACAGATAAAACCTTTATGTTGGGCGTTGAAATACAGCTAAAAATATAGTCGTTTGAACAGGAAAAGAAAAGAGATAGTAGAAGTAAATCAGTTTTAAGTTTAATGTTGAACATGTATGTTGAAATTATGTGTTCCCTATGCGTATAAAATGTTTGCGTAAGAAGTGCATGTATGTACCAAAATGCCGGAAAAACTATGTGGTTATAGAGTTTGATAAGTCTAGCTAAGTATAGTACAGTACAGAAAAGGCGGAAAAAGTGTATTTATAGTTATGTGTTATATAATTTGTAGTTATGTATATGTATATATATATATTTAATGAAGAAAATAAGTTTTGTTAATAATGTCATAGTAAGATTTTATTTTATGGCAAGTAAAATATAAATATCTTATATTATATGAATTGTATCATTTATAATGGTGCTATTTTTATAGCTAATGGAAAGATCTTTACATTACAAAAAATTCAAAATTTCTAAAATGACATTACACCGAAAGTAGGGGTATTATATATTTTTAAGATAAAATGGTTAGTCTCCAATTTTATATTTTTGAATCTTGCAAAGTACTATTATGTATCTTATTAAATGTTTTCTTAACTTTCTTTGAAGATATTATATGAACTTTAAAAAACGTGATCATTTAATTGACTTAGAGTATATTGTGAATGAATTAATTATAGACTTTTGTTATACTTTTCAGAAGAGAAAAACAAGAAATCATCTCTGAAGAATTTAGAATTTCAAATGGAGTTATCTATAAATCAATCCGAAAAACAAAATATAGAATTGAAGAATGTAATTTTCAAACTTTTTACACTTGTGAAATGAAAATGGGGAAACAGAGAAAATATTAGTAAAGAAAACGTCTCTTAAAACACGGGAAATGAATTTCATCGAACTTTGTATGGGAAGTAATTTAATTTTTTTTTTGAAGTTTTCTGTTTTTTCTTTTATTCTTCCACTTAAAAATGTGGAATTTGTATGTTTTTCTTTAAAGACTGTCTTTTAATAGCTTGCTACTAAATGAAACTCTAAGATATTCAAAATGATTAATCGTAAAAATTGTTATGGAGCACAAGATCTTTTCTCGGAGTATTAAATATAAATCAGAATCATAAATTGTGTCCATTATCTATAGTCTTCTTTAAGTTAATGCATTAAAAGGAAAAACATACATTTTTTTACTATTTTCTTTTTCAGCAAGACATGTTTATTTTTATAGTTAGTATAGTATTGAATTATAAACTTGTTTTGTATTGCAAAAGTGTATTGTAAAGTTTTAGAATGGTTAACAATTATTGTATAATATGATATTTCTTTGTTGAATGTATGCAAACAATAACAACCAAAAACACTTATCAACCTTTGTGCATAAGGCGTTATTGGTAATCTTTATGAGTGAAATATAATCTCCTGTGATGACTTGGCAGTCAATAAGTGGACAGATGAAACCTGTGAGTTAGCCGTTTCCATACAGCTAAAATTACTGTAGTCTGAATACACTTCTGTGCAAAATTTAAGGACGAGTCCCAAAATGCCAGTTTTCAAGGGATTTTCAAGCGATAATTTTTACGTGAATATAAAAAAAAAGTAATATAATTCAAATAATCACTATCCTTGCATAACAGCTAGTCTGTATAGCAACTCATTTAGATCACACATGGTCACAAGAGTCACAGTCACTACGGCGAAACAAAAAATAGGAAAATTCCACACGTCTAGTTTATGTTTCAAATGACTGCAAGATAGGACTCCATTGACAGATCACTGTGACTGCTGCTTTGTAGTGAGTTAACAATAACTTTACAATGTCGTTTCATTGAGACTCTCATGTGACTGTCATCTGGAGACTTAATTTCAAAGTCATTGTAAACGTTGCATTATGATAAATTACCAAACAATGTCCCATTAAAGTCACATAGTGACTTTCTGTCACAAGATTTTGTCAAATGATGCTCTCTGTGAAGCAACCACTGCGAAAAGTGGTGAAAAGTGACCATGTGACTATAATAGGATATTATTTGGTAATTTATCATAATGCAACGTTTCCAATGACTTTGAAATTGAATCTCCTGATGAGAGGTCACACGAGAGTCTCAATGAAACGACATTGTAAAGTCACCGGGTGACTCGCCACAAAGCAGCAGTCACAATGACCTGTCAGTGGAGTCACATATAGTAGTCATTTGACTCATAAAAGAGATGTGTGGAATTTCCTATTTTTTGTTTTACCGTAGTGACTGTGACTCTTGTGACCATGAGGGATCTCAATGAGATTTCATATGGACTAGCTGTACTGAAGGGTTAGTAATTATTTGAATTATATTACTTCCTTCTGAAAATTCGCGTGAAAATTATCGCTTGAAAATCCCTGAAAATTGGCATTTTGAGGCTCGTTCTTAAATTTTGCACACCCGTGTATGAAAAGGAAAGAGATAGTAAAAGAAAATCAGTTTTAAATTTAATGTTGGAATGTACGTTGAAATGATTTGCATGCTGTGCGTATAAAATGTTTGAGTAAAAAGTGCATGTATGTACCAAAATGTCGGGAATCCTATGTAGTTATATCATTTGATAAGCCTAACTGAGTATAGTACAGCACAGAAGAGGCGGAAAAGTGTATTATTAGTTATATATTATATAATTTGTTGTTATGTATATGTATATATATATACAATTTAGAATACAAGTTTTGTTAGTAATTTTATTTTATGGTAAATAGAATATAAACATCATGCATTATATCAATTGTGTCATTTTTATGGTGCAATTTTTATAGCTAATACAAATATCTTTATATTACAAAAAAATTAAAATGTCTAAAATACCATTTTATCGAAAATAGGGCTATTGTATCTTGATAAAATGTTTAGTCTCCAAATTAATGTTTTTGATTCTTCTAATGTATCATTTATCTCATTTCCACGTTAGTGACATGTATTAAACACTTACTAAACTTTCTTTAAAGACATTATGTACGCGTAAATAATTTTTATTAACTTATTAAAAAAAGTGTTTATTTAAAAGACTTGGAGTATATTATGTATGAATTCATGATAGCCCTTTGTTACATTTTTCAGATGAAAAGCGCAAGAAATAATCACTGAAGAATTTAAAATTTCAAATGGAGTTATCTATAAATCAATCCGATAAAACAATATGTATAATTGAATAGTGTATTTTTCAAATCTTTGAATAATAAAAAAAAACTTATATATATAAAAAAAAAAACGTTTATCTCTTTTAAGATTAAAAAAAAGGTTAGTCTCGAATTTAATATTTTTGATTCTTGCAATGTAATATTTATTTAATTTCCAAGTTAATGACATGTGTTAGAATCTATCTAAACTTTCTTTAAAGACATTATATAAACTTGGGTAAATTTGATTAACTTAAAAAAAATTGGCCATTTAAGAAACTTGAAGTACATTATGCATAATTAATGATAGAGCTTTGTTATATTTTCAGAGGAAAAACGCAAGAAATCATCACTGAAGAATGGAATTTTAAAATGGAGTTATCTATAAATCAATGCGACAAAACACTATGCTTAAATGAAAAATATAATTTTCAAACTTTTTAACATTGTAAAATGAATAGTAGGAAATAGAGAAAATAACAGTAAAGAAAACTTAAACACTTTCCGAACTTTCTTTAAAGACATTATATATAATCGCAAATAAATTTTATGAAATTTAAAAAACGTGTTCATTTAAGAGACTTGAAGTAAATTATGTATGAATTAATGATAGACCATTGTTATATTTTTCATATGAAAAACGCAGGAATTTATCTTTGAAGAATGTCAAATTTAAAATAAATTATCTATAAATAAATTCGACAAAATAATATGCTTAAATGAAGAGTGTAATTTTCAAACTTTTTACTCTTTTCAAATAATTAGGAGGAAATAGAGAAAATAATAATAAAGAAAACCTCTCTTAAAACACTGGGAATGCATTTAATTAAACATTGAATGGAAAGTAATTTAATCTTTCTTTTTAAGTATTTTGTTCTTTCTTTGATACTTTCATGCCAAAATATAGAATTTATATGTTTTTCTTTGAAGACTGTCATTTAATAGATTATGTTTCGAAATTAAACTCTAAGCTATTCAAAATGATTAATCGTAAAATTCCCTAATGGAGCACAAGCTATCTTTTCTTGGTGTATTAAATACAACCCTGAATCATAAATTGTGTCCATTATCTATAGTATTCTTTTAGTTAAGGCATTAAAAGGAAATATATATATATGCATACATATTTCTTATTATCTTTTTCATCAAGATATGTATGTTATTATAGTTAGTAAATTATTGTATTTTAAAATTTTATTGTAAAGTTTTATAATGGTTAAAAATTATTAATTATTATGAAAAATTTAAAACTTCGTTAAATATATGCAGTCAGCAACAACAAAAAACTATTTATAGATATTTGTGTATAAAACTATTTATAATCATTGTAAATAATATATGAGGACCCAAGTGTTACAACTGACAAAATTTCGATTTGGTGAAAATTGAGTTCAAAAGCAATTGATGTTAAAGTTGAACATCATTAATAATTAATTAGATTGAAATAGTAAACTGCGTTTGTCTCATTGTGGTTTTTAAACTCTTATTTCAATAACTATGAAAAACTAGTCAAACTTTCCAGTTTTCTTTAAATTTTTAATTAATCAATATTGAGACTTTTTCGGCAAAAGTGGTTTGATCTCTGTACTGCAGTACATTATAAAAATTTATTTATGCTCCATTACCTGTGAAGAATAGTGCCTATTCCACCTAATACTATAATGCCTACCACACCAAAGAATGGCTAAAGAGAACTATAGCAGTAGAAAAGTCATGTAATGTCATCCTCTGGTTAACAAAATTTTAAACGGTGTGGATAATAATAAAAAGAAAGAAAGTGTAAGGATAAAGAATTAGAATTTTTCGGCAATTAGCAGAAGTATGATCAATGTACCAATCTGGCACCAATCTGGACAGAAACAATAAATAAACGGGTGGTAAATGATGTGTTTTTTTAATTGAAATTACTACGTTATTGAGATCGTTTCTATAATTTTCCCAATATTAGAAGACCTACTGATGTAATGCGATAACGATGCCCTCGGGAGAAGCAAAGTGTGGGGGGGGGGGGGGCATGGGAATCACATAATATTAATAACTGGTCATAGAGTTTTCCGACGATATATTATTTGAGGGATTCCGTTAAATTTATAAAACTTCTCCGCACGGGGACAAAATGAGGGGAAGATCGCTGGAAGTGTATAATATGAAACAATTGTTGATGAGCTATTCAATGATGTATCATATGAGAGGTGCAGGCCAAATTTAGCAAATTGCCATGATAGTTCCAATTATCATGCCCTACCCCGGAATAGATCCTTCCCCCTTTTTTGAAAACTATATATATTATAAGTATTATTTGTTGGAGGACCTGGTAAAATAAATACCTATCAAAATTTATAAAGCTCTGCAAGCTCAAAAATTCAGAAAATGCCCCCCCCTCTCCTCATTGGATCAAGTTGGGAGGCGGGAATTAATGTTCATAATAAAAAAAATGATTTGAAGAGCTTTCCGATGATATGTCATATGGCGGGTCCAAAAAAGTTTTTTGAATTTTCCTGCCCCCCCTTTAGAACCATCGAAGGTGAAAGTTTTAAAATCGTTGAAACACGTGTTTAATTACTTTTAAGATATACTTTTTTTAGCCGTTTCATGCTCCAAATAATTAAAACGATTGCTTCGATGTGGCAAATGTTCTAAACATTTAGAACCACTTTTAATCCGCTTAGGGGGAGAATTCCTAAAATCGCTCAGATACGTATTTAATTATTTTTTATTAGACTATTTTTTCTGGAATTTCACATTCCTACCTTAAACGGTTGCTGAGATATAGCAAGATGTTCCAGAAGTTTCGATCCCCAGTTTGACCAAATTAGGTGTGAAAATTTTTAAAAATCACATCTTAGTGTGCGCTTACGTCGCGTCGTAAGTATTATCCCCCCCCCCCCAATTTCCATGCACTGGTTATCAATCAGTCAGGACAAACTCTTTTATATATGTATAGATATCATGTACACAGATATATTTTTAATTTTTTATTTGCTAGTGCTATTTTTGTAAGGTCACTAAGAAATAAAAAATTTTTGATAAATTCTAGCTTTTCTACCGATTTTTTTAAGGTTAAAAACTGCTATTATTTACATAATTCGTAAAAAAGTATAAATTAAAAATTTATTTATAAAATGCTAGTTAGTATTTCATTTTATATTAGAACAAAACTTAAAACCAAGGTCTTTATAGAAATCACATACTAAGTAAATATATTCAGTATATTATAAAATAATCGTCAATGATTGCATAAAATTTAAATTTCTGTAAATAATTATTTATATTCTGTATCTTTATACACAGTTTCATGCATTTTGTTAATTTACAGCGCTGTAAATCAAAACATTTATGAGTGCTTCATAAATAAACTATGCAAAGGATTTTTCTAATTAAGCATTCCTATGAGAATAGACAGTTGTTGCTGTTCTCCTTAAAGTTACGTACTTTCTTGTCAGAGAAATTATTTAACTCGCTGTAAAGTTTAAGTTCAAATCTATTTTAAGCAGCAAAAAACTTTTACTTTTGTTCCGCAAGCTGTCAGCGTGACATCTGAGAGGCCCCATTAAATGTTCTTTTGTAATATTGCACAGATATGTAAAAATGTGTAATTTTCTTTAACATTATAAACATTCTAATAAAACACGAACTTATCATTGGGAAGTATATTCTGATTTTAGTATTCTAAACTAGGCTAATAAAAATAACTCTTTGTTTTTATAATGTGTCATGAAATTTAGATTTAATAAATCTTTTAACCAGTTACGGAACAAAAATTGCTCGTAAAATGAGGCATTATCAACTGATACCATAATTCACAAGCGGTTAAAAAAAAAATAAGGGCTTTTTAATGTAAGCTTTCCTTTTAAAAGCCAAATTTTGAAAGTAACGATAAATAAAAATTTCATTTTGCAATACAAAATTCTATTTCTTCTATTGATTAATTAAGTAAAATAAAATTTTTTTTGTAAATAAATAAATATTTAAATAAATAAATATTTAAATAAATAAAAATACAAATAAAATATTTTTATTAAATGTTAGTACTTCAACTTTAATTTAAAACAACACTTACAACCAAAGTCTTAGTAGAAATATTTTCAAAATCTTATAAAGGAAACATCAGTGGCTGCAACAAATTTAATTTTGTGTTTTGTATGTTTATACACAGTATCATGCATTTTGTTAATTTACAGCGTTGTAAATCAAAATAAATTTGAGTGCTTCATAAATAAACTAAGCAAAGGCTTTCTTTAATTAAGCATTCCTGTGAGAAAAATACAATTATTGTTGTTCCCATTTAAGTTATATACATTCTTGTTAGAGAAGTTATTTAACTCGCAAAAAAGTTTAAGTTCAAGTCTATTTTAAGCGACAAAGAACCATAACTTTCGTTCTGTAAGCTGTCAGCAGGCACATTAGAAGCCTCATAAAATATTCTTTTGTAATATTGTACAGATATTAAAAAGATACAATTTTCTTTAACATTAAAAATATTCTAATAAAACAAGATTTCAATTTTCTGAACTATGTAAAGAAAAAAATAATTTTTTTCTTAAAAAATTTCATGAAATTTAGATTTAATAAACCTATTAACCCTTCAGGCACAGTAAAATACTCATAAAATGAGGCATTACTGACTGATAACAGATATTAGAAGCGACGTTTTAAAAAATTTACGACACCCTAATTTAAGCTTTCCTTTAGGCCTCCTCCTTTAAGCTATATATATATATATATATATATATATATATACATATATTTATTTATTTATATATATAATTGTTTAATAAATGGGTAATCATTTGAGTTTCCCTCTTGCTGGCAGTTTTTTAATACATTTTTTAGAATATTTAACATGTGACTATCACGTTGCTTACAAGTCGTAGAACCAACATAGTGAAAAAATGCCAAGCCGGAGATCGATCCCGAAACCCTTTAAATAGCGCTCAAAGCCTTCTACAATTTAAGCTACAAGGATGATGCCCAGCTTGACATTCCTCACATTTTGTTGATAAGGCTGCAAATGCAGCACATTGTATCATCTACATGAGCACAAAAACTCAAAAATTTGGCGTAACATAAGACACAAATAACCCAGCATTGGTGAATATAAGTTTTAATTATAATTAATTTTTCTATTAATCGGTGAATATATCATTTAATTGTAATTATTTTTTCAATTAATCGGTGAATATATCATTTAATTACAATTAATTTTTCAATTAATTATAATTAAATAATAGATTCACCCATGCTGGGTTATTTGTGTCTCATGATATGCCACAGGTTTGTCTGCTCATATAGACGATAACATCTTGTGCTGTAGTTGCAGCCTCACCAACAAAATGTAGGTGAGAAATGGAACGCTGGTATCGTCCTCGTAGCTTAAATGGTAAAGCACTTAGAGCGCTTTTCCAATGGTTCCGGGTTCGATCCCCGGCTTGGACATTTTTCACTATGTTGGTTCTACGCCTTGTAAGCAATGTGATAGTCACATATTAAATATTCAGTAACTTCGAGCGTAATTTCACTGCTAAAAATTAATTATAAATAAATGATACATTTTTCAGTTTTAACACTGATGAAGTGAGACACTGTACTTGCGAAACATATACGTAATGTTCAGAATTTTTAATTACTGTGTAATTATTGAGTTTTCCCGCACGAGGGGGAAAACTATTTTTTATTAATTAAATGTTAGTACTTTAATTTTTCATTAAAACAATACTTGCAACCAATGTCTTTATACAGTTTCATATCTTAAGCAAGTATTTTCAAAATCTTTAAAAGATACATCAATGACTGCAACAAATTTAATTTTCATTAACTAAAATTTTGTGTTTTGTACGTTTATACACAGTGTCATGCATTTTGTTAATTTGCAGCGTAGTAAATCAAAACATTTTTGAGTGCTTCATAAATAAATTACCAAAAGCTTTCTCTAATTAAGTATTTAAGGGAGAACATATAGTTTGTGTTGTTTTCATTAAAGTTATATACTTTCTTGTCAGAGAAATGATTTAACTCGCAATAAAGTTTTAAGTACAAGTCTAATTTAAGCGGAAAACAACCATAACTTTCGTTCCGTAAGCTGTCAGCATGACATATTAAAAGCCTCATAAAATATTCTTTTGTAATATTGCACAGATATATATAAGTGTGTAATTTTGTTCAACATTATAAAGTTTATAATAAAACAGGAACTTAAATTTGGGAAATATTAATTTATTTATTTTTTATTATGAACTATTAAAGAAAAAATAATTTGTTATCACAATATTTCCGGAAATTTATATTTACTAAAACATTTAAGTATGATATATATTAAACATTTCTTTCAAAATATATAATAATTCATATTCTGATTTAATGTTCACACAAGCAGTACAAACACAATATTTGAGCTTTCATATTTATTGACTCCATGATTACTTGACATAATTATTTGCTAACAATTTTACACAGAATCCAATATAATGAGAAGCTTATAAAAATTTCTGAATCATTTATTATTTCTTTTTGATCCATGGTCTTAAAATAAAAGCTCAACACAATACAAAATGCATTACATATTATTTTGTATTTTTTATTTGTTAACTACTTTACACAGAATGTGATGCACAGAGATATTTTCTAACATTTTCATTTTACTAATGCAACTTTCAAAAGTAAACTAAGAAATAAAAATTTTATTCCGTAGTCTATTTCTACTATGGATTTATTAAATTAAAAAAATCATATATATATATATATATATATATATATATATATATTAAAAATTGTAATAAATATATATATATGCTAGTTATTACTTTTATTTTATATTAAAACAATACTTAAAACCAAAATCTTTATAGAATTTTACATATTAAGATAATATATACAATATGTGATAAAAAAAAGGTCAATGATTCCTAAAAACTTAATTTTCTGTAATAAAAATTTTGTGTATTGTATATACTAAAGCTAAAGTAAGCTAAAAAACTAAAAAACTAAAGCTAAAATCAATAAAGTAAGCTGTCAGCGTGACATCTTAGAAGCTTCATAAATTATTCCTTTGCAATATTGTACATACATATAAAAGTGTGTAATTTTCTTCAACAATACAAACATTCTAGTAAAACAAGAACTTAAGTTTGGGAAAAATAATCTTATTTCAATCTTCTGAACTACGTAAAGTAAAAAGTGAATTTTTCATGAAGTTTAGATTTATTAAAAGAATGAATAATTAAATATAATATATTTTAATTTCAAAATGCATAATAATTTATATTTTTATTTAATGCTACACAAACAGTACAAACACGATGTTTGAATTTCATATTTATTGACTTCATGATTACTTGACATATTTAGATGTTACAAATTTTACAGAAAATGTGATGCACACATATATTTTTAAACTGTTTCCTTTTACTAGTGCAGCTTTCAAAAGGTAACAAATAAAGACGATTTTATTTTTGTAATTTTTTTTTCTTCCACAGATTTACTGAGTTTAAAAGATCTTATTACTTAAAAAAAATGTAAAAGAATATAAATAGAAATTTATTTATTAAATGTTATTAGTGCTTTCATTTGATATTAAAATAATCCTCAAAACCAAAGTGTATACACAATTTTACACAATGTGTAAGTATATTTAATATCTTATAAAAGAAACGTCAAAGTATTGCTACAAATTTAATTTATATATTTGAAATTTTGTATTTTGTATCTTATGCACAGTGTCTTGAATTTCGTTAAATCGCAGCGTTGTAAATCAAAACATTTTTGAGTGTTTCATAAATAAACTAAGCAACTAACTAGGCTTTCTCTAATTAACCATTCCAGTGAGAAAATACAGGTGATGTTGTTCCCATTAAAGTTACATACTTTCTTATCAGAGAAATAATTTAAATCACAATAAAGTTTTAGTACAAGTCTATTTTAAGTGACAAAGAACCATAGCTTTCATTCCGTAAGCTGTCAGCGTGACATTTGAGAAACGCATAAAATATTCTTTTGTAATATTGTACAGATATATAAAAGTGTGTATCTTTGCTTAACAATATAACATTTCAATAAAGAGCTAACTTAAATTTGGGAAATATAATATGATTTCAATATTTCGAACTGTGTAAAGAAAAAATAACTTTTTTATGAGGATATTTGATGAAAATTTGATTTACTAAAACAATTAAGGATGAAGTATATTATACATTTATTTCAAAATATATAATTTTTTTTTTAATTTAATGTTTGAACGTAAGCCTTATAAATTACACAAAATTTGACCCTTTCATATTTTTCTTTATATGTTTATAAACCATATCCGCATTATTCATTTAACTCAATTTGATAACTGTTTCACAATCGGAATAAGAATATAATGTTATGATACCAGTATATATTGATTATATTCCTTACATTAGCTGATTTTTGCGTATTTCTAAGTAATTAGTTAACTTATGATGATTTAAATAAACCAATTATCTTATACTATAATGCGAGCAAAAATTGTGTGTGTGTGGGGGGGGGGTAAATTTTATCTCAAAAACGGCTCTAACGATTTTCGCAAAAATTTGGATTTTACCATTTTCGGGCACGAGAAGACCATTGGGCTAGGTCACATGTTCGAGAAAATTCGATTATTGGGTCATTTTGGGTCATAATGGGTCAGGATCAAGCTATTTATATCTAGAGAACGGCTGGATCGATTTTAATGAAATTTTGTATCCAATCGTTTTTTGGCGCGAGAAAACAATTGAGCTGGGTCACATGTTCGAAAAATTTTGATTAGTGGATCATTTTTGGATCATTGTGGGTCAAGCCATTTTTATTTAAAAAACGGCTCTAACGATTTCGACCAAATTTTATATTTTATCGTTTTGGATTACAAGACCATTGGATTAGGTAACATGTTCGAGAAAATTCGGTTAGTGGGTCATTTTTGGGGTCATTGTGGGTCATGCTATTTTTATCTAGAGATTTTCTCACGCAATTTTGACTAAAAAATTCATTCTATGGTTTTCGGGCACGAGAAAAACATTGGGCTAGGTTACATGTTCGAAAAAAAAATTTAATGGGTCATATTGGGTCATTAAGTGTCTGGGTCAAGCTATTTATATTTAAAGAACCGCAGAATCAATTTAATCGAAATTTTGCCTGTAATAGTTTTTGACACGAGAAAGCTAATGGGATAAGTTACACGATCGAGAGATTCCGATTATAAGAGTCATTTGTGGGTCATGATGGGTCATAATGGGTCATGGTCAAGCTATAGCTAAAGAACAGGTGGATCAATTTTAACGAAATTTTGTATACAACATTTCTTTGGCACGAGAAAACTATTGGGTTCTCAGTTCGAGAAATCTCGATTACTGGGTCATTTTGGGTCATAAAAGGTCTGGGTCAAGCTATTTATATATAAAGTACGACAGTATCAAATTTAATGAAATTTTGTATGTAAATTTTTTGACACGAGAAAATTAATGGACTATCTCACATGTTTGAGAGATTTCGATTATAAGAGTCATTTATGGGTCATGATGGGTCATAACGGGTCATGTCAAGCTATATCTAAAGAACATGTGGATCAATTTTAACGAAATTTTGTATACAACATTTTTTGGCACGAGAAAATCATTGGGCTAGGTGACATGATCGAGAAATTTCTTTAATGGGTCATTTTGGGTCATAAAGTGTCTGGGTCAAGTTATTTATATTTAAAAAACGGCAGGATCGAGTTTAACGAAATTTCGAGTGTAACAATATTTGTACACGAGAAAAATAATGGGCTAAGTCACATGTTCGAGAGATTTCGATTATAAGGGTCATTTGTGGGTCATGATGGGTCATGGTCAAGCTATATCTAAAGAACGGGTGAATCAATTTTAACGAAATTTTGTGTAAAGCATGTTTTTGGCACGAGAAAATCATTGGGCTATGTGACATGTTCGAGAAATTTCGATCAGTGGGTCACTTTTGGGTTATTCTAATTTTATCTAGACAATGTCTCGCGCAAATTTGACTAAATTTTATATTCTATCGTTTTCGAACACAAGAAAATCATTGAGTTAGGTCAGATGTTTGAGAAAACTCGATTAATGAGTCATTTTGGGTCATAATGGGTCAAGGTCAAACTATTTATACCTAAAAATTGGCTCAATCGATTTTATCTAAATTTTGTATTTAACATTTTTCGGCACTCAAAAATTAATGAACTAAGTCACATTTTCGAGAGACTTCGATCTAAAGGTCATTTGGGGGTCATGCTAATTTTATCTAGAAAATTTTGAGTATACTTTCTCTTATATCGTTTTTGGGCAAGAGAATACCGTTGAGCTAGGACACATTCTCTTAACAATTCAATTAGTGGGTCGTTTTAGGTCTTAATGGGTTCGGGTCATTCTAATTATATATAACAACGACTCAATCAATTTTACCTAAATTTTGCAACGAAACGTCTTTTGTCACGAGAAAACTATTGGGCTGAGTTGCATACTAAACAAAATTATATTAGTGTGTCATATCGCTTCAGTGCTGAATGCTGTCAAGCTAATTTTATTTAAGAAATGGCTTAAACGATTTTGATTTATTTTAGACGCTACTATTTTTGATTACCTGAAGACCATTGAGCTAAGTCACATGTTTAATCACATTTGATTAGTGGATCATTTGGGTAATAAGGATTAGGATCACGAGAATATGTCAAAGTTCAATAATTTGGCGATATTTGACAAAATACTGGCGAAATTTATCCAAAAAATCGACTATTAAGATTACGAAACCAGAAAACTTATTTGGCACCAAATAAAAGAATGTGTCCAAATTTGGCTATATCTGGCAAAAAATATTGTCTTTCAGAATGTGAAGAAATTACTTATACATTCTTAATAGTAATCGAGATGCATAGTTAAACTAATCACTGTCGAGCTAAAAAAAAGTGATTTGGTTTGATGTCCTTTCGTTGTAAGTTTTAAAATAAAGTAAAATTTATGAACATGTGCACACAAACATAGTTTTCTTATTGATTGTTTTTATAAATAATACTATTATTAATAACATGTTTTACAGTAATAATACAGAGTGAATGATACAGGGAAAATACTATATCGAGTTGAACACAAAGTTAATTTTGACCGAGCTCAGCTCGGTCACCCCTGCTAGTTCTATATTAAATGGACTTGTCAGAAAATGATATCATTGTATACACTCACTGCCAAACATCATGTATAAATAAAAAAAATATCAATCTAAGGAAGCCAAAATGAATAGGATATGCTGCAATTCTCTGCGAAGTCAATTGTAATCTTGCAAATATGTTATGTAAACAATCAATTACTTTTTTTTCTTTTGGAGAAGAGGGAAATATGCAAAAATGGCAGTCTTATTCATTAAATGCTAGTTAGTACTTTCATTTTATACTAAAACAATTTTACAACCAAACTCTTTATGGAATTTCACATATTAAGAAAGTATATCTTAAATATTAAAAAAGAAACTTCAATGATTGCTACAATTTTGATTATCTTTAAAAAAAATTGTATTTTGTATGATTATACACAGGGTATGCATTTTGTTAAGTTTCAGTGTTGTAAATAAAATAATTTTTGCGTGCTTCAAAATAACTAAGCAAAGCTTTCTCTAATTAGGCATTCATGCGTGAAGAGATAGTTGTTCTTGTTCTCATTAACTTGTCAGACAAATTACTTAAATCGCAATAAAGTTTTAGTACAAGTCTATTTTCAGCGCCAAATAATCCTAACTTTCGTTCCGTAAGCTGTCATTGCGAAATCTTAGAAGCCTCATAAAATAGTCCTTTGTAATGTTGTACTGATATATAAAAGTGTCTAATTTACTGTAGCATTATGAACAGTCTAACGAAACACGAACTTAAGTTTGGGAAGTATATTCTCATTTCAATATTCTGAACTACATAAAGAAAAAAAAATGTTACAATATTTCATGAAATTTAGATTTTTTAAAAAACAATTAAGAATAAAATATATCATACATTAAAAAAATTATATTTTAACTACAGGTTTATTAAGCTCAAAATCTTGTTATCATTTCAAAAAAATTGCAAAAAAATATGAAATAAAACGTCATTGATCAATCGAACCGTCATGCTATTTAGTACTTTAATTTAATATTAACCTCTTCAGACCTGAGCATAAAATAACTCTATAAATATGTATTTATTTCTTTTGCATAATCAAAATGACACCACATGTGACAGAAAAAGTCATTTTTATGAAATCAGTACTTTAAGGGACTGGTAATTCAAATTTACAAATATGGATATAAAAGCACTAATCCCCTTAAAACATCAGTTTAACTATCAGTAATATAAATTTACGCAATAACAAAATTAAGTTCTTTAAACAAGTAAATGATAATCAAATCCTCAAAAATTTTTATTGTAAAGCATTTAATTTAAATAATCATAAATATTTCTTACTTTCTTGGCCACAATGCCTTGAAGGTATTTTCGAAACTCAGATGAAAGTAATAATTATTTTATGAGGTAATATTTCTCAGTGCTGACATTTATCTGTTTTGTTTTAAAGTAAAAATCATTCAGCTGTGTTGAAGTTAAGTAAAAATGCAAACAATTCGAACAGTTTAGTTTTTATGAGGAAAAGAATGGAGGTACAGATTTGTGTACCGCAGGATTGAAGAGGTTATAACAACACTTACTAAATTTTGTTAATATTTCACAGATTAAGTAAGTATATTTAAAATATTATAAAAGAAACGTGAATAATTGCAACAGCTTTGATTATCTCTAATTACAATTATGTATCTTGTAAGTTTATCCACAGAGTCGTGCATTTTGTTAATTTACAGCGTTGTAAATAAAATCATTTTTGAGTGCTTCATAAATAAACTAAGCAAAGGCTTTCTCTAATTAAGCATTCCTGTGAAAAGAGAGAGTTCTTGCTGTTTTCATTAAAATTACACACTTTCTTGTCGGAGAAATTATTTAACTAGCAATAAAGTTTTAGTACAAGTATACTTTATGCGGCAAAGAATCATAACTTTCATTACCTTAGCTGTCAGTGCGAAATCTTAGAAGCCTCATAAAGTATTACTTTGTAATATTGTATAGTTATATCAAAGTGTGTAAATGTCTGTAGCATTGTGAACATTCTAATAAAACACGAACTTAAGTTTGGGAAATGTAATCTGATTTCTATATTCTGAACTAATACGTAAAGAAAAAAAAAACTTTTTTTCTTATAACAGTTCATGGAATTTAAATTTAATTACACAATTAACCATTTCAAGTACAGAAAATTTAGCTCGTAAAACGAGGAATTATTGTTTGATACAAGATTTTTTTTAGAAATTTAGGATTAATAAATTTCCTTTCTAAAGCCACAATATATTAAAATATTTTTGGCGCTGTTTGCAAGTTTGAAATTAAAATAAGGTGTGTACGAAGAGGGCACACTATGCCGGAAATGGCTAAGAATGATATGTATTATAGATTTCTTTTAAAATATAAAATAATTTATATTTTGATTTAATGTTTGAGCGCGTACCGTACAAATTGCACTAATTTTGAGCTTTTCATATTTTTGATTATTTGTTAATGTACCGTATTCATGTTATTTATTTTACTCAAATTAGTACGTGTTTCACATTCTAAATTTGATTATAAAGGTATGACACCTGTATATTTTAACTGTTTTGATTTACATTAGTTGATTTTTGAACATTTTAAGGTTATTTGTTAGATTTGTTTTTCATTAATAAACTGATTATTCTGTATTAAAAGGATTTGACAGAAAATAATATCATTATATACACTTACGGTCAAAAAGTACGCATTAGGATATGTCAATAAATGGAAAACAATATCAATGGGATATGTTTCAATTAACTTCGAAGTTAATTGAAAGCTTGGAAATATGTAATTTAATAGCAAATCACGCTTTTTTAAAAGGGGGCAGGGAGAGATATGCAGAAAAGACAGTCGTGTAAAAAGTTTATAGCGATTGCATATAAGGGTTGATATAAAGTGTTTATATATCTTGTACGTTTTGTTTTTAAGACAAGTTTCCTGTTTTTCCGAATACTTTTAAACGATTAATTAGTGTTATTTTGCATTTAGCATATTGAATCTGGACAAACAATCGCAGTTTGTCTTTCTTTGGATTTAATCATTCCGTAATTTGAAGATTATTGAAATAATTTCAAACCAACCAAACAGCAGTGCTTGGTCGATCATTCGATGGTTTCAATCATGCGGATTATCGATACATTACTGTAGTAGCTAAACGTAATCGAATAGTTATCTTCGTACGTGTGACAATGATGGTTGCAACGCACATTGGTAAAATTAAACCTACCAATACTGTATACATAATGAATTATATGCCCAGATACCCGAATCTTATGTTGCTTTATGACGTTTAATTGTGACTGACGCGATTAATATGGTTTTGGCAATATATTATTTGGACTTTGCCTGATCGAACAACGTTATAGGTTTAAGTGTGCGTGAAATTTTGCACTGCATCCCGATTACAAGTATGTAAGGTTTTAGAAATGATTAATCACACGCAATGCGCAACAGAACATCAATGAACATGTCGCATTCCGATGTGGAAATATCATAATGTAGCCAAGGATTTTCTATATCCCAAGGATATGGAACCGATATGCACATTTTTAGATATTGATCTAAGATGCTGTCAAATATCGGATTAGGTACTGAGCCATTATGCAAGATACTAAGCCATTATTCGCTGTAACAGTTGCGCAGTGATCCGCGTTATCGTTCAACTTTAAACCAAATGAAAATCTCTGGGATGACCTTACCTCGGTGAGTGTACATGATTCTTACATCCAGATACTCTCACTGTTACAAACTGTTATAATAAAGGGTTGACGATCATTTGAATAAATGTTTGTTGAATACCTTATAGTAAACCTGGTTACAGACTAAATTTTGCATAAAGGTGAGGGGTGATCACATAATAATTAATGTTGCTCTTGTTTGTTGTTTTGTTTTAAAATATGTTTAAAAACATGTTTTATTTTTGTTAATGTCTCCAATATTTCTTAATCACATAGCCTATAAAAACTTTTACATCTTTTTCGTAATCTCTTGTAAATCTGTAGCGTTTCATACACAAATATATTTCGTACACAGTTAAAAAGAATAATGCAAAATTGCGGGAAGAGGCCGGCAGCGAAAACTCCAGTCATATCTTTAATATATATATATATATATATATATATATATATATATATATATATATATACCGGGTGTCTATATTAAAATTTATGCAGGGGGGTTATGTATAATGTCAGGAATTTTTTTACCGTAATTTTTTTTGTTCGAATTTGAACAATAGGTGACGCTGACGGCGATTGAAGGCCAAGTCGACGATTTACTCAGCGCTGATCACCTGGCCTTCAATAACCATCAGCGCCAACTATTGTTTGAAATTCGAACTAAAATAAAAAATTACGGTAGAAAAACTCCTGACATTATACATAACTCTCCTGCAAAATTTTTTAAATAGCTGTCACCGTTTGCAAGTTATTGAATTTTAAAATCCATCAGTCATTTTTGGGACACCCGGTATATATATATATATATATATATCTATATATGTGTGTGTGTGTGTGTGTGCGCGCGCGCGTGCCAAAACGTAATATAATGCACTTTGAAACACAATAACAAATTAATTACTGTTCTATAGCATGTAACCCATTAGATAATCATCGCAAAATCATTTTCTTGTCGGTTAAAGAATATGTTATAGTTAAGTAAGATTATTTTTGAAACACGAGTAAAATGAAAGGTTACACCATAGAGGAGAAAAATGCATGGGGTCATGCATTGATTTTGCTAACAAATGGTTCAGAAATATAAGAATGTATGAATAGCACTTAATTTTGTGGATAAGATCTCTTATTTCGTGAATCAGACCGTTATTCATTAAATAAGACTGTTTCTCACGAAAATTGAAGAGAATAATCACAAATTACAGTTTTCTGAAGTTTAAATATTTGTAAATATTTACTTCTTTTTTCCGGGTGTGTACTTTCTTGCCGCATCGGTATAAGCAATATATATCGATTTTGCAACATTTTACCCCAGTGTTTCCATTTTTAGCACTGTGTGTACTATTAAAGAACAGTATTAATAGTACACATTAACATAAATTTTATATGAGTTTTCATATTTTCAAACAGATTTAGCATATCCATAGCATCCAAAACTATCATGTAATAATAAGTGAATTCTTGAAACATAAAAGTTAATTATACTGACGATAACTTAGAACCATATTTTAAAATCTAAAGCGTTAACAAACATTAATAATTGATTAATTCTGTCTAAAAAATTTGAAATTCTTAACCAGCTGGGGATGAGCGATACGAATCCTTGTTTTTTAATAAAATTTAAATTACCACCTAAAATTTTACCGGTGGGGATACCACCGGTAACATTTTACTGTATAATTTGGCATATTTAATCTGAACATTTTCTCGATTTAAAAAGGCACAAATTTCTGTTTTTAAAATCCGGCTACAAAACATTAAAAATTTTGTAAAAATTTCCCGTCGCAAAGGGGTTAAAGAAATAATTTACGTAATCTCTAATACAAAGATTTTTAAGTAATGAAATGTACCTTACTACTAAATTTCAAGAATAATGCGTCTCCTTCTACTACACTTTTACAAATTAAGCATTGTAAAAAATACAATAATAAAAACTTCAAATGTATTTTGAAATCATAAAAAAAAATTCATAATAATAATAATAAATGAAATAAAAAAAATTCCTTTTACTTATCCTTATGTTATAAATTAAATCATTAAAACGTCATTTTTATGAATAACTTTCTACTGTGCCCAGTTTTACTAATTGCATTTTGCTCGCATGCTATTCACAACAATTGATAGTGCTCTAAGAGTGCTCTTATAGTCTGTTATACCAATTTTTAAGCAAATCGGAAATCAAAATAAAACCATTTATCTGAATTAAATAGATGTAACCGCAGTACCCCTTTATAATAAACCAATGGACCTCCAAATCTGGTCAAGGAAGTGCCTTAACAGAATAAACCGGCATATCAAATTGAAGTGAATTGAATAATTCTGCATGAAAAAATTCTTTCATCTAAATTAAATTGAGATTAGCCTACCGTTCTCATTTTTATATTTAACCAATGTATCATCGAAACTAAAGAGATAAGTGTCTTCTCAGAATGTACCTAGAATTTGTTTTAAGCATTCTGGATATTTCTATCAAGAGTTATCACGTAACATACATACATACAGATACTGCGGGAACGTTAGCTTTTCGGCTTTTATAGCTTGTAACTAAAAATCTCCATAACGAAATTAGCAATAAATGCTTGAACTATGGGTAAATAATGGTACTGATAAAATATCAACTTATTTCCCACTCCCTGCTTTATTTTATCTTTTATCACTTTGTTTATTATTAAAGAATGTTTTTTAACGAATTCATGTAACTAATTGCAAATTTTATATAAAATAATTTCACAAAGATAACGAAACTATAAATTTTTAATTTCAACTAAAAATATACATATTTTCAAATCAAATGCAACAGTAACTTAAAAAGTAAAACTTTTTATTACAACTACCTTTTTTTCTAACAACAAAGTTTATGTTCAAAGGTCGGCAGTATTTTTATATAATTGTTGTTTAGTAGAAGAGAAAATGAAAAGTCTTGTTACGTTTTTTATGAGTATTTAGAAATTTCGATTTACAGATCTTCATTTTAAATAATTTCTAATGTTGAGAAATACCTACAAATTACTCTATGTAGTGCCTTCGTACTTAAGTTGTTTTAGTTGTTAAACTAAACAAAAACGTCAAATACTTTTATTAGCTTATTTTCTAACTTTTTAAAGCTAAAGATTTTACAAAATAACGTTTCCCAGCCAGTTGCATATATATATTAAAACTATTTTAAAAATCTGTAGAAATATAATATAATCAAGAAATTAATATAAAATATATACACATATTGAAAAATATACCGAAATTAAAAAATCCAAAATAGGTGCCTTTGACGAATAGTTCGGTTCCCCATAAAATATATAAAAACACTATACCATGTTAATTTAATTCATAATTTGATTTATTTATTGAAATCTTGCCAAATATTGAATATTTTTATTGATAAGTGAAGTTATTTTTATGTTACAGAGTAACAAATGACAAATCTCTAAAAACCGTTTCCTTCGCATTATTTTATTTTATAAATTTCTATTAAAATATAATATTACCATTCAATTTAATTAAAATATATAACTTTAAATCTCAAGCATTTAAAATTTACGGCTTGCTTATATACATTATAAACCATATTATTTAACTTCAAAACCAAAAATCGATTTTTTAAAAAATAGCTTATAATTAAATGTGATTTTTTAGAAACATTTAAAAACAAACCGCATTAAAAAATTCGCATTAAAAAAAAAGTTATGTCTAAAACACTTTGAGCTTTTCCTATACGACCAATGGTAAATTTAAACTTTGACGTCAATTTTCTCAAAACAGCGATTTTGATCATTGCGCGCACGATTTCTGAAAAACGGTTGCATAGAATTTAACAAAATTTTCACTGAATATATTAAACATACACAGACACAAAATGACCTACTATTATGTTCCTCAAATTAGAAGTTTAGAATTCACGACTACTTTTTTGTAAAGAAAATCTCAAAAATTTCGAATTTCTTTAAAAAATATTTTTTTTTCTCGGGATCTATAAGTTTTATTTTTTTTATCGTAGGTCATTTTGAAAACACATTATATCTGTACTCAGAAAAAAAATCTTGGCTTGTTTTAGCTATTCAAATTTGAAAAATCGTGCGCGCAAGGCATGCAAGATTTATTCTTCCGTAAAAATTGTATTATTTTTAAAAATAATTTAAAAAACATTGCATGCGTGTATACTTTTTTTAACAACTTTAAATAATAAAATAAATCCTCCTTAATATGTGTTTTCAATTTTATAGTCAAAAGTCAATTAGATATAGAGTGACTGCAGTTCTTACAGAGGTCACATTTTCACGTTTTTGTTAGTTCGAAAAGTACCTGACCCCTTAACCTTGCGAAAGTAAACAAAATACTCACTTGCGATATTTTTAATGAAGCTTAGATGATCTATGAATATACTTGCATTTACTAATTTAAATATATAAACTGACATTAATAACATTATTTTCACTATTTGCTTTTGCAGATCAAATTGAAAATGAGGAGCTGAAATATTCTTATATAAAATGAACCTTGATAGCTTATACCAAACTTTTTATTCTTCTTTATATTTCAAAAAATTGATTTCTAGAAAAATTTTTTTTGCATTTAATGATTATAAACTAGTTTTACATAGAGATTTATAGTAAGCAAATGTATATTTTTGTAATAGAGTTAATATTATTTATTCATAATATTTTAGAACGCATAAATATAAATATATTCAATAAAACATGACTTGTTGCTTGTGCGAAGGGAAATTTCCAAACTTTCCTAGAATTTCATTAAAATTTGCTAAACTATATTCCTTTTAAAGATGTTCTGAATTGAGAATTTCTATGTTTCAGAGTTTTGCTATGCTTAAACTCCTCGAAAATTCTCGTTATGTATAAGATGAGACTGTATTCTTTCTTCGGATTTAATAGTATGAAGTTCCTTTATAACTTTTAGAAAGTTAATAATTTCGTTGTGTGTGGCTATCCGTTATAGCAAAGTTTTAATATTTGGTTCAGAGTTTAATAAGGAAGTAAATAAGATGTTAGAGATGTTCATTGATTCAATGACATACATTACATTCTAATTATTTATTAGGTATAATCACATAAATGTCAGTTCATGAAAAACTACTATATTTAAACTAAACTTTTCTGTATAATGTAAAACATTTATTTATCATGTAAATCGATTTTTGGAGCTAGGAAATTGAAATTTGGTCAACAATGTTTTTAGTCACTTTAAGTATGAAAACTGACACGTAATTTTTTTCAGTATGTCTTTCACTATAAATAATGTAGTGAAAAAACACTGTAAACACTCGCGATGATTAATAAATAAAGTATTACATTTTGTAAAATCACCATAAAATGAAAAATAAAGTAGGACGCGTTTCGAGCTACAATAATAACCGCTCGTCATCAACTAAACCAACACGTGTCCGTAAGTGCACAAATTCAGAGAATCATCATCAGAGATCAACTCTGACTCTGCGTGCTTACGGGCACGTGTTGGTTTAGCTGATGACGAGCTGTTATTGTTGTAGCTCGAAAAGCGTCCTAATTTATTTTTCATTTTATCTACTTTATTTTTGATAATGATTTTACAAAGTGTATTAATTTAAATATGAATAATGTAACCTGAAATCAGCATTTGCAAATTATGCAAAACATTACGATCAGTTTATTGCGGGGGCCGTTCCGTAAAAGCACAAACTCTCATAAACATGCAAACTAATAACCAATGGCATTGATCTCATATTATTGTGTCTTTTTTGCGACGATGAGGGAGCCCACTGGCCTGCGCCGAAAACACCCAGACACTAGAGTTTTGGAAATAAATATTCGCATGCGGGTCTTAAAATGAGCCCGAATTGCTTGAAAATGAAGTCGAAAATTGCTTTTCATTTGAAATAGCCACAGCGATTATATGGCCGAGATATTTTTAAACACTATAAGATCTGCGCTATTTTAACCGCATATCTCCTTCTTCAGTTTTTTTTTGTTTGTTTTTTTTTTTACTTTTTTTTTATTGATATGTACATTAATATATACATTTTTTATTATAAATTTCAAAGTTTGTATTCATATTCGGTGAGCCACTTAACCGTGCTGAAAATTAATATTTAATAAATAATTATTGAAAAAGGCATGTTTTACATTTAAAAAAGTTCCGCATAAGAAAACAACATTTTTGAAAAAATAACTTATTTATACTGCAGTGAAAATTTACTCAAATATTATACCAAGTATTTATGACTTTTTGAAAAAGGAAATTTCCACACTTTCTTAGAATTTTACTAAAATCAGATAAAATATATTCTTTGTTCAGAATGGGGAAACTCCATGTTTAAGAATTTTGCGATGTTTAAAATCCTCGAAAATCATCGTTATACAGTTGACACTCTCTATCTCAACACTTTCTAATGTGAACACCTCGATATTATGAACCCGTTCTGATAGTCCCGTCGAAACTCCATATACTTAATATAGGAGGATCTCTCTGTGTTCTAAAAATCCTCTAATCTGAACATTCTACTATTATGAACGCTACTTTAGATCCCCATTTCTATTCCACCTCTCCATAAATTGAACTCGTTTTTGCAATCGGAATTTGGAGAATTTCCCCACTATGTAAATTCAGAAAAACTGTTGCAGAATAACAAGGTTCAACGAACTTGATTTAAAAATAAACAGGCAAAATCACTGATAGATTTTTAAGCATCTATCCGATGTTAGAATTTATCTGAATACTTTAGATGAAATCTTCAATTAACGAATAAACGAAACATTTATTATAAATAAAACCCAAAAAACTATTTTTCCGATAAGTATGTCGTTACCCTATGTGTTGTACATCTTATCTAACTAGAACAGTTTTATTATTTTAAATCACAGTACAAAAAGAAAAATTCTAGCTCTTTCTTGAGTGATTTTTAATAAACAAAGCCCAGATATAAAACTGTTGCCATTTTCTAAATATTAAATCATTATAAGAAAATAAATGATATTAACAAGACAACTAATTTTTCTGCAAATAGATACAAGAAAATATATTTTAAAAACCATGTACCACCTCTCCAAGCTTACATAAAAATGGAAAGTTCATGTAACAGAAATTCGTCTACCCCAATAACAGATAATAAACAACAGGAGTTACAGGGAGTGATCAAAAAAGGATTATGATTTCTAAAACACATGATATGGTACAGTTCAAAAGTAACTAATTTTAGTTTGAACAGGCTAAAAATTCAATAATGTTTGTAAATTTAATACATAATACTAATAGCAGTATATTTTTCAATCTCTCTCTATAAGAACACCACGAGAGTCTGAACGCTTTTAGTCGGTCTCATGAGTGTTCAGAATAGAGAGCGTTCACTGTATATTAGATAAGACAGTAATCTTTCTTCGGAACTAAAAGTATGAAGATCCTTTAAAACTTTCAGAAAGTTAAAGCTTTCTTTGTACGTGGCTACCCGTCATATCAAAGTCTTAATATTTGGTTCAGATTTTAATAAGGTAGTAAATAATATGTTGGAGGTGTTAATTGATTTCAATGACGTACATTATATTCTAATTAATTATTAATTATAATCACTCTATAGATTATATTATGCAAATGTTTATATATGTAAAGAATATATATTATTTATAGTAAATATTTTACGATGCATAAAAATAAATTTAAGATTTGTTCCCTATACAAAATGATATTTCCAACCTTTTCCTAAAATTTTATTAAAATCTGCTAAAATATATTCCATTTATGGATGTTCAAAAATGAGAATGCCCATATTTTAAAGTTTTACGGTGTATAAAGTTCTTGAAATCTCTCGTTATACATTAGATAAGATTGTATTCTTTCTTCGGAACTAAAAGTATGAAGTTCCTTTAAAACATCCAGAAAACTAAAGCTTTCGTTGTGTGTGACTATCCGTCATAGCAAAGTTTTAATATTAGGATCAGAGTTTAATGAAGAAGTAAATAAGATGTTGGAGATGTTCATTGATTTCAATGACGGGCATTACATTCTAATTATTTATTATGTATAACCCATTATAGTTAGATTATGCAAATGTATATATATATAAATGATTTAGATTACTAAAGAAAATGCTTTACGATGCATAAAAATTAAATATATTATATTATTTATGATTTGATGCTTATACCAATGGAAATTTCCAAACTTTCCTAGAATTTTCTTAATATCTGCTAAAATATAGTCATATTAATCATGTTCAAGATTGAAAATTCCCGTGTTTTAGTGTTTTGCGATGTTTAAACTCCTTGAAAATTATCTTTATGTAATAGATAAGACTGTAATCTTTCTTCGGAACTAAAAGTATGCTTTTCTTTTTAAACTTTCAGAACGGTAATGCTTTCGATGTGTGTGGCTACTCGATAAAGTAAAGTCTTAATATTCATTTCAGAGTTTAATAACTAAGTAAATAAGATGTTGCAGATGCACATTGATTTCAAAGACACACATTGCATTGTAATTATTTATTAAGCATAATCACATTAATTTCAGTTAATGAAATATTGTTATAATCTGCTCGGAGCTATCGTTATATAGGAGGCTCAAAAATAAGTACATGTTGCTCATTTTTTAAGGTCCAGTTTTAATAGTGTATATAGATAAAAAAAAATTACTTAAAAATAGGAACTTAAAAACACAATTTCTATAGAAATGAGTACATGATATTTTCAAATATGAGTGATAATCCGGACTAAAAAGTATGGTTTTCTTTAACTTAATTTCTTGTTACTCTATTCGCATATTAAAGATTTCCATAGAAATTATATAGTGAAGGTATAAGCTGTAATGATCATGAAAACGCGATATATATTTACATTGCGCAATTTAAATTTACAAACTACACCTTAAAAAAAGTCTGATACAGTTTAGAAGAATATATTAGAAAAAAAAGACAACATGTGTTTTTCGAATTTAAGGGTTATGTACTTGGAGATAGCATAAAATTTGCAAGTACTCAAGATTCAGTATATCTTGCCTATTTTTACATATCTAGTTTTAACAGTGTGCTATATGTTTTAATAGCACAAAACATTTTTAAAAATATAAATATTATTTTTTATCAAAAGCAAGCTTCGATACTCAGCAGAGTACAATGTAGATAAAAGCAATATTAATCACACATAAAACATAATTACACCGAACGTTACGAACTCATTCTAACGAGTCATCTTCAGAGGATTTACGCAAACTTAATTGGGAAAAACGCACTTACAGCATTGTCATACTAATAAAACTGATGAAACTGACAGACAGGAGTTTAATGTGTGTGACTGCATTGTAGGTACGTTTTTCTTTGTTAAAGCCATGTAAATCCTCTGGAGATGATGCTTTAGAATGAGTTCGAAACGTTGTTCGGTCGAATCAATGTTTTTGTGTGATTAATATTGCTTTTCTCTACATCGTACGCTGATGAGTATCGAAATGAATTTAATCAAAAACTAACTAACTAAATAAATAAATAAAAATGTAGTATAAGTCCAAGACATTCTTTGAAATGTAAATGATTTCAGTTTTTATGAATATTTTTTGATTCCACAAATCGTATCATCTTGTAGAATAGTATCCAAGCAACTAATTAAGTAATTCAGTGGATTTTAATATACATATATATATATATATAAGAAGAAAGCAAAATATTTAATTTTTAGTATACAAATTTCCTAGAAAAAAAGACAAAATTCAGGATTTAATCAAATTTACAGAGTAGGTTTTATTTATTTACTTGTGTATCCCAGTTTACAAGCTTCCCTTTTAAGAATATAATTCGTGTTTCTTTAAAAATACAACGCAGAAGTATTGGAAATGATTGATTAAGAGATTTGCTAATAGAACGTAAAATAGCTTTTGGGGAGCTATAAAATGTTCAAGAATTAGGTATTATGCGGAACTTCCGTTAACTGCACTCTTGTGTGTAAAAGAATTCGGAATAAAATGAGATACTTGTTTAAGCATTTGTTCGTCCGTTTGGTAAATATACCCATTCAATAAATTTAAATGACAATAATAATAATTCTTCACGTTTTATTAATTCTTCAAAAAGAATGAAAATATAATAGTTTTTTGGTAATATTTAGAGTTGATTACTTTATCAGTATAGATCCAAGATTAAAAATATTTGCATTCTGTCGTGCTTTTTGACTGTCATTGTGCTTATAATAACAATAAATTAATCGCATATGGCAATCCTAAGCCTTTCTACTATCTCTTACTTTTCAATACTACAAAGTTCGTTATCAAAGTGCGAAAATTAAATTCCCATTTATGCCCATGAGGGTTCTAAAAATATGAAATTCTGTGCATTAGCTCTTCAGATAGAGAGCCTCTAATGTCATGTATATCATGCAAAATGCAGCGTAATAGCTCCGCCTATTGGGCGATTAACATCAAAATCAAACCAGCAAATTTTTGTCTTAGGGTCTCATTGAATACTAAATTAGATGAAATCTCATGCATTGTTTCTTGAGATAGAAGTATTGTTCAAATCTTGAATAAAATCATTATTCATATATGTAGCACTACGTAGTGGGAGATTTATGCTACAATATAATCAGCACTAATATTAATCATGGTATAACTGAATTGCGATGTTCAATCAGAATTCATGCATTAGTTATTGAGATGACTATTGCAAAAATCATCAAAAAACAACAACATAGCAACGCGACCTGAAAAGCTGTTTATACAAAAATGTGAACAGCAGCAGACATGTCAAGGCCTAATTGAATATGAAGTTTTATAAATATCCGTCCGGTAATTTTTGAGCAAGAATTACAACGGAAATCGCGAAAACGCGGCATAGTAGAGTCACTTCAGCCACTGCAGAGATTTACACAAAAACGTGAAAATTGGTAATTCATGTAAAGCACTAACATAACATGAAAGTTGGTGAAACTCCGTGCAGTAGTTCTGGAGATGGAGCTATTTCGGAAATCGCTAGAAATACTGCACAGCAGCGCAACATCTTGAAAGATTTACTTCAAAAACGAATCAGCGTCAATAGATATAAGATACTAACAAAATATAACTTTTTATTAAATAGTTAGCACCACTTCAGATAGAGTGCCTATAAAATTTTTGCCATATTCGGACAGAAAATATCATAGACAATTTATAAAAACATGTTTTTTGTTATCTCTGGCCCTTGAAACATGTAAATCCATCGAAAAGCGGTATGGAAAATTTTTATGAATCCAATACTTCCTTCTTGTAAAGATGGATAAAAATCAAAATTCACTATTTTCAGAGTAATACTTTTTTTAATAACTATCCACCCACTAATCATTATAGAACTATACACACTGAGTGTTCTTTTAACGTTACTCACTATTCAATAGTTGCATTTTCATTAAATATATAGTAGCATGCAATAAATATATTGCAAAAGGTATCCCTCCTTATAGCTGTCCAAAATCTAATTACTGGCACCATCAGCTTTGGAAAGAAATTTAAAATAAAAAAAAACTTGGATGTGGCAATATTAAAACTTTTTTTTATCTCATGCACGTTAACACTACAAAAGTTCTGCACAGGGAAAAAATTAAATGAAAATCTATGTTCATCATAAGGATTTCGCAGCCATGAAAATCCCTGCATTAGTTATAAAAATCGGATTGTTGCGGATGTCGGGAAAAATGCAACATGAAAGTGCCACTTCCCAGGTGATTTATACCAAAACATAGACAGCAATGCATTATATATCAAGCTATACTAGAATCTGAAGTTTGATGAAATAATTCATGCATTACTTCTTGAGGTAGTGCTATTGCAAGAATCGGGGAAATTCAGCATAGCACCTGTAGTCACCTGTAGCACGCCAAGAAATAAACAGAACTAGTTCATATCATGTAGTTATTGGATCCGAAGTTTGATGAAAATCCGTTCAATAATTCTGCAGATAGTGCTGTTGCAGAAATCGGGAAATATGTAGCATAGCAGCGTCAACTTCTGAGCGATTTACACCGAAATGTAAATAACACCAGTTCATGTCACAGACTAATGAAATCTTAAGTTTGATAGAAATCCGTGCGACAGATATTCATATAAAGCTGTTGCCTAAATCGTTAAAATGTAGCATAGAAGCGCCCTCTTTTGAGCGATTTACGGCAAAAACTGACCATCATCAATCTATATAAGAAAATACTTGAATTTATGGATTTCTTTTAATTAAATTCCGTGCATAAATTCTTGAGGTAGAGCAATTGCAAAAATTGTGAAAGAAACAGCATAGAAGCACCATCTGTTGAGCAATTTACATGAAAATGTAAACAGCATGAATTAATGCCAAGAAATAACTGAATCTGAAGTTTTATGGAAATCCTTTCAATATTATTGATGTATAACTATTGTGTAAATCGTAAAATAATGCAGCATAGCACCGCCACCTATCGATCGATTGTCACCAAAAACTAATCAGCATCTATTTTAATTAGAGACTACCTGAAAATAAATTTTTATTAAATTAAGTGGATTAGTTTTTGAGATAGAGTGCCCACCATATTTATGTCACATACAGGCAGACGGACAGACTCACAAACAGACATTTGGTAAAAACATGTTTTTTAGATTCTCTGACCTCTAAAATATATGAATACGCCTAAACCGGAATTCGAAGATATTCACGAATTCAATACTTTCTTCTTGTAAAGATAGAGAAAAGTAAAAAAATAAAATAAAACAAAAATGTTCTTTTTTAGCCTTCTTTTTCTTTTTTAGTTTCTTGCATCTTTACAACAAGAAAGCTTTGGATTTGTGAAAATTTTCGAATACCGGTTTTGGACGGGTTTACACGTTTTAGGGGTCAGATATTCCAAAAAACCCTGTTTTTAAGTATGCGAGTTTGTGAGTCTGTTTGTGTTACATAATGTTTAAGCGCGCTCTGTCTTAAGAACACATTCACGCAATTTAATAAAGAATTATATGTTGTTAGTCCTTGTTATAAATTGGTGCTGATAAGTTTTTAGTATAATTTGTTCAACAGGTGGATCTACTTTCCTGCCTTCTGTGCGATTTCCTTATTATTTCTATCTCAGGAATTAGTGTACGGATTTTTATAAAACTTCAGATTCAGTAAATTATTACAAAAAATGCTCGATTTTTACTTTCAGGGATTCAGAGAAAACAATGAAGAACAAGAGAAAAAACTTCATTTACTTTCAACATAATAGCAAATTTTTTATCCTAATTTTCATACTCTCCCTTTTTTCTTCCCTCTAACCGCCCAATTCAAATAGCACACTTAAAAGGGAAAGGTTTCGGCTTTATGTTTAACATAATTAGAAATTTAAAATAGTTTGCGTTTAATTAAATAATATATATAAGTTATATAAATTCATCATTTTAAAAAAATGTTATATATTAGTATCAATAATTGATAGCAGCAATTTCCTTTTATTTAAATAAATTATAGTTAGTAATAAATCTTTTACTGTCCACTGAGGTTTATTCGAATTAATCAAAAAATTGCCATGTCATCTATGTTTAAAATTAATGTGATCCAAAAGGAATCATTACATTTTAAAATACAAGTTTTCCAGTGAAATGCATTTGAAAAAATATGCATATTTTAAAATGATTTTACAGAAAAATGTGTAAAGCTTTGAACTCATGAACAAAAGTTAATTTTTATATAAGCTATTGTTAAGTTTTAAAATAAGCTATTGAAATTCAACATTAAAACTTACTCCGGAAAGTTGCTATTTAATTAAGCTTAAAAATCTATTAACCATATAATATGGTTCAATCATTTTTTTTTTCAATGAAAAAAAAAAATCCACGAAAATATTATTTACGACCATTGATTTTGGAGGTTTGCTGTCTATACCTACGTACGAATTAATACTTTTTTTTACAAACTTTAATAGCTGCACGTAAAGACCATGATGGTTTTCAAAGAGAGTTTTCATCAGATAGAACCAATTTATTTTCAGGTTACGATATGTCTAATCTCATGAAAGATTCTTAAACGTTGCTGACGTATACCAATTACTTGTGACTACAGTTTCCACAGCTTTTTTACCGTTCTCTTCGCCTGTCTGATCTCAGCCACCACAAAAATGTACCGAACTGATCTTATATTGCATTAAGTTGACACATTTGAAAGATAATTAAGATTCGAAATAGTATTTCACAAATTGTTTTAAGTGTAAATATACATTTCCCTTCTTTGAAATATTGAAAAAAAGATACTCTGAAACGTCAAAAATTACGTAACAGAAATAAGTGTATGTAAAGTTGTATGTAGTTAATGGTAATAAAAAAAATAGATATAATGAGTAAACAACGATCTGTACGACAAACAGAAAAGTCAAAAGCTTCATATTAGAGACTGTTTTAAAAGATACCACATGATGAGGACTTAAAAATAATGTTTAAAAACAAAATTTAAATGTATTATTTGACTAATTGTATCTTAAATTTTAAATAATATTAATTTTATATTTACTTCATAATTTTGCAAATGTAATATTTTTGTTCAATGAAAATTAATTCCGATTGCCATGTCATCTATGTTTAAAATTAGTGTGATCCAAAAGGAATCATTACATTTTAAAATACAAGTTTTCAAGAGAAATGCATTTGAAAAAATATGCATATTTTAAAATGATTTTACAGAAAAATGTGTAAAGCTTTGAACTCAAGAACAAAAGTTAATTTTTAAATAAGCTATTGTTGAGTTTTAAAATAAGCTATTGAAATTCAACATTAAAACTTACTCCGGAAAGTTGCTATTTAGTTAAGCTTAAAAATTTATTCTTTTAGCAATGTCTTTTGTAATATAATAGCAGTAATTTTTAAAGAGGATTATAGAATGGCTGTAATCTAAAAATTTGCTTCAGTCCTGTGACACATTCATGTTTGTATAACTATTTCACAGTATTTATAAAATGTCATTTTAAACATAAGTTTAAAATTAAACGCTGGATTATAATTTTACATGAAAATATACAATATAATATTATTTAAAATATTTTGATAATATAGTATCAAGGATTAAAATTAATCAAATCTGTTCAATTGCCGTAAATGAAAAATTCGATATTTTATCAAACATCCTATTACTTCTGCATATAATCTATTATGTCTAAATCTAAATAATTAGATTATTACTTTGATAACCAGTTTCATTTAAATAACTAAGCCAATTGTTTCAAAAAGGCTCATCTTTGATTTTATAAGCATCTATAATAGTTAAATTATGATCAGAAGTTTAAAGTACTATTTTTTTGTTCTCGGGACAGGATCAACCTAATATATACTAAAGGCCTTATATTTTTTCACCAAATAACTTCCTATACTGTTAAAAAAAGTTAAATATTTTCCATATATTTCCTTACGTATAAGAACACGGAAATACATAATCAGATAAATATATTTCTTCTTCTTAAGGTAATTCTACTTTAAATGATCTAAATATTAAATATAATTAGTTCGAGTACAAAAAAAATGATAAATATAAATACGTTATTTATTTGTGAAATTCGTATATGAAATTCGGGAGACTAATAATCAGTGTTCCATAGATATTTTTTGTTATAAATTCGGTTTGTCCGAAACATCCCTTTCTTTAATGAGTCACTCTTTTTAAAGGGTAGAAAAAAAAATCTATGTTAATTTCTTATAATCGTGCAGATTCTTTAAAGTTAGATAACTTGTAGGAAAATTACATATGATGTTTCCATATTGAGGCTAATAATCACTACATTTCCTAATTACTCTCATTAATGTTAATATATGCTAGTGTATCTATGAATTTGAATGTATCGTAGAATTTGAATTCGTAGAATTTGTATGTGCATATTTCAAATATCTTCTTTGACAAGGAATAGTTTTCTCTAATTGTTGCTTTGTATTTCTTTTCTTCGTTTGCAATACACTTTAAAAATATGGGCTTCATTTAATATTTTACGTTTTAATAACTGATGAATTGTGATTAAAAGATTACCACTTCACATATGATTAAGTATATATTTTACCAATATTTTGACAACTAAAAAAAAAAGATATGTCCTCTAATACAGGAAGAAATTAATTATTCTCTTAGGAGATATTTTAAAAATACGCTTTCATCATGGCCATAGATTTAGCTTTAGTAAAAGAAATCTGGAAAATGACTGATTAACAGACTTATGTTATTATTTGTTGTTTACAGACTTATGTAACTGTTATCATCAACAGAAACAACAAAGAAATTAGCATAAATGGATGAATCAAACATGCCCCATAGTTTAACTACCAGCTGTTCCGCTATGTATATCCTTGATGATGTATATTTTTCATCCATAAAAATCAAAATTTTTATATCCCTTGAGCCATAAAGTAGAAAGTTTTCGGTAAAATCATCCAATAGACTTAAAATATTTCAAGTTTTTTAATTTTTTTTTCGTTTCCTTTGTTTGTAAATGTAATAAAATATTGAAAGCAATGATAAAAATGTAATTTTAATATTTAATCTTATAGGAATATTTGAAAATAAAATTACTTGAAAGAAATCAAATATAATAATGATTTACAACTTTTTCTTACTTTCAACTTTCTTTTTATTACATATTTTAAGCCATAAAATATGCATGAATCATTTGAAAAATAAAATTTATTCAAAATATTAAAAACAGAAGAGTAAAAATATATTTTCCATATATTAAATTGAATATATTCCCGAATAATATATTTCGTATTAAATAAATATAAGTAATATGAAAATCAAAGTTGGTTATGATCTTTCACATCCATATATATATATATATATATATATATATATATATATATATATATATATATATGTGTGTGTGTGTATAATTCCAGTCCCTTCTCTTAGTTTTCTCCATGTTTCCATCCCTTGTAATATACAATTTATAATAAAGTGGAAAATCTTGTTAGAAATATTTTCATAAATGGAGTAGATATGTTACATTTCATTTCATGTTTTAAACTTTTTAAAACTTAATAAACAAATGTGCAATATATTCTGTCATATTATTTTTTACATGAAATATTTATTGTATATTTTTCAATATACTTATTGTTTATATTCCATTATTAAAGAAACATAACGTATGAAACTTTTATTAAACACTAGCTAACCCGCCCGGCGTTGCCCGGGTCCGTAATAATAATGTCAAACGAACTTCAAATTTTTATGATTTTATCTTTAACTCGAAATATGTGTAAATACACTGTTAAAAATTTGACCCTTTTGCTGCATCGTCACTCCACCGCTTTTATAGAAAATGATTACTTCAGCCTATTACGGAGCATTCTCATAGGTCAAAAGAGAGATATTCTATAAAAGCGGGGTAGTGATGATGCAGCAAAAGGGTCAACTTTTTTTACAGTGTACATAATATTAAATACGTGCCCCCTGACTGTGTCAAAAATCGGTTAAAAAAAACAAATATTTAGCTGCAAAAATACCCAAAATAACTGCAATGGGAAACGCAGGAGGGAATATGTGTCCAACGATTGCGTGATTTTCGTGTTAAAGTGTTGATATTTATCCTTAAAATTACTGTTAAGTGACTTAACTAAATACTTTTTTCACATACATATCCCAAGTGAAATATTTTGAATTTCAAACTAATTATATCACTCTTAAATCCGACTATACCGTGAATGAAATCGATTCTCGGTGATTAGCTAAAAGGTTAGTATATAGTATCATATTTCCTAACCGTAACCAAGTTCTAATTTAACACTAACTATAAACGAAATATCTTAACCATCTCGCCCTAAGTACTTAGTTTCACTTTCCACCGCTACGGAGCGCATTATGTTTTGTAGAACATCCTAATTTTAGGTTCGGATAGGATTCATTTCCATGGAAATTTTGTCTTCTTCGAATAAGATTATGGTTGTTTGGAATACTTTTGTTCAGTTTAGATTCGGTTCAATTCAGATTCCATGTTTTTTTTTCTCCTTCAAATGAGATTTTTAGGTTCGGGTCGGGTTGTACTTTTATGGAAATTACCTCCTAGTACCTAGTTCTAATGAGGTTATACTTCACTGAAATATTTTTGTTAGGTTTAGATTAAATTTAGTTCAAATTTCGGGTTTTTTTTTTTTTTTTTAAATTTTTTGATTAGGATTGGGTTATGTCCATGGAAATTATATTGTCTTGTTCGTATCTGGTTATTTGGAATATTTTCGTCGGATTCAGATTTGGTTCGATTCAGATTTCAGGTATTTTTTAAAATTAATTTTTAAGGTTCTGGTCGGATTCATGTCCAGGAAAATTATTGTCTCTTGCTCGGATCCGGTTTTGGGTCTTTGGAATATTTTTTTCAGGTTCAGATGTCGTTCAATTCAGATTTTGGTTTTTTAATGGAATTTTTAGGTTCAGGTTGGGTTGCGCATCAACGGAAATTATTCTGCATTGTTCGAATAAGGATATGCTTCTCTGGAATATTTTTGTCAGATTCAGATTTAGTTCAGTTTTTTTAGGTTCGGATCGGGTTCATGTTCATGGAAATTTTTTGTCTTGTTCAGATCCGGGTATGGTTCTGTGGAATATTTTTGTCAGGTTCATATTTGGTTCGATTCAAATTTCAGGTATTTTTTTCAAATGGAATTTTAAGTTCGGATTGGGTTCATGTCCACGGAAATTATTTTGTCTTATTCGAATCTGGTTATGGTTCTTTCGAATATTTTGATCGGATTCAGATGTAATTTGCATACAATTTCAATTTTTTTTTTTTCAAATGGAATTTTTTAGGTTCGAGTCAGGTTTATGTTCACGGAAATTATTTTGTCTTGCTCTTATCGGGTTTTTTGTTGTCGTAGATTGCCTACAGAGAAATAATTTTTCAGCTTACAGTGTAATATTTTAAAGATTTTTCGAAGTAAATTTTTAGAATTTCGAAATTTCAAAAAATTAATTTAAAAAAAACTATGAAATGTGGCACTTTAAGCCGAAAAACACATTCTCTGGTAGCAATCTAAAGCAAGAAAAATGTCAAATCGAAGCATTCTTTGCAATCATTCTTTTCAAAATATTTACCGTTCAAAACTTTTGTATAAAATTTTTACAGCTTACCTGATAAACAAACCGTTTACTGCATAATTCTATTGATCTTTGTTTTTGATTAATTTAATTTTGAAATCAGGGTGTTATTTGCTGGACACCCTGTACATTCTAATGTATGAAGTACGAACGATCCGACGTAACAGCTGTGTTCAAAAATCTTAAGTTAAACTGAAAAAAACAGTCACTTTTGAAATGTCAAAATCTCAAATTGGTTTTTTTCATAGAGTAAAAAGAAATTAATAGAGTGGAAGTATTATCTCTGGAGGTGATGCTGAAAATTTAACCCTACATTAAGTCCAATTAAGTACCGACAAAAGCACGTGCTTTGACACGCCTATCAATTGAAACAATTTTAAACCCGTATTTTTTTGCTCTTGTTTCTTAAAAAGAACTAACCTATCGCTTCACCGGTAAAAATTTATTAATTATTTTATCATATGTGTTTTAAATATCAATATAGAAAATTATTTTACCGTTTTGCTTGAAAATATAACATTCTTTCGTTAAAACATTAAAATCGTCTGCAGTCAGAAATCTATATTTTAGATTAATATTTATTACTTGAATTTTCATACATGATTTTAAAAGAACGTTTTCATCATTATATTTTAAATATTTATTTACATGCAATTATTAAATCATAAACATTTTTCATCTACGTTATAAAGTATTTAAAATTACATTAAATTAGGAAACTTTTAGTAATACAATTTTTAGTTTGCATCAAATGTTTTCAATATCTTATTTAATTTCAATTTGACATTTAATTATTGCTAATTTTCCAGTTTCTTTTATTTTAAAAGCGAACATTTGTTTTAATAAATAATAATAGAACAAAGACCATTTTAAAAATTTGCTATTTCTTCTTAAAATATGCTTCAGTTGTAACTCATTTCTTTCAATTAGTATTATAATACAAAATCCCTTCCACGTCCTTTTGTTCGGAACATTAAAATTTGAGCTATAAATGGATTCATATTGCAAACCTTTTTTGAGGCTTACTTCACCTCCACTTATCTCATTTCTCCATGAGTTTCTTTAATTCTGTCTCAGCTTTCTTATTACTTCTGCGAAAATTTTTACACAACCAACCAACCGTAAAAAAAATGAAAAAGAAAAAAAATGGGAAAAGATGATTTTTTATGAGAGTGACCTCTAGATTTTAATTAATTACTCAGTTAATAATTGGAATTTCGAAATTCTGAGCGTCAGGTGCAACAGGAGAGATATTGGGCTACTCTCATAAAAATTTTCAGCTTTGTACGTACCGTAGTTTTCGCTAACTATCGCAGACACACACACACACACACACACACACACACAGAGCGATTTGTTATTTTATTAATATAGATTTATTTTAACATTTATTTAGACTCAACTATAACTAATAAATTTGATCGAAAACAAATGTTAAAAACAGAGAGGAGTTTTCAGTTTAAAAATCTGAAAAAAAAATCATTCAGCTATGCTGTTAAAGGAATTTTACTATTGAATACATTTAATATTTCAATAAAATATATTTATGTATTGTCTTAAGGTAAAATGATAAAATATTGACTAATATGTTTTGCAATTTCAATATACACCGAATATCCATTACATTGTGATCTCCCACAATCTATAAGAATAAGCTCTCAAATAATCAAGATCAAGGCGCCTGTACGGTCGATATTGGAGTATATAAAGAGCCTATGCATTATATTTGAAAATGTAGATTGATTAGCAGCATAGTGGGAAAAACAGAAGATTTATCAGAGTTTTGTTTAATAAAGTTCAAATCGTTATGACTAGGCGGTTGGAAACGGCAAATTTGGTGAATTGTTCGCGAGCAGTCATTTATATTGAAAGTGATGTATGGAGGGCGAAACGACACGTTTTCAGCTAGCGACGTGTCTCTCGCCGCGAATTGACTCAATGGAGAGCGAAAAGTGTTCCGAAATATTCGTCGTTACTGAAAAGCAGTAATCAACAACCGTAATCATCAACAACTACAACAGTAACGACAAAGACAGTGTTTCTCAAGACACATTATCGCGTGCATTGCTGCGTAAGGGCCTACGCAGCCAGCGACCTAAATATTTTCCAGCGCTGACAATACGTCATCGACAGCAGCACCTGTAACGGACACACGAACATCAAAATTAGATTATAGAAGAATGAAAGAAAGTTGCATGCTTCAAAAAATTATGTTTTCAAGCCGTAATACGGATGGAAGTGGGTCAATATGCCGATTTCCAATGAAACATTTTACTGCAGGATGCACAATTGGTCGCAGATAAACCTTTGGTCGTAACATCAATATTTGGATGAAGATTTTATGGAGCATATTAACCCCCATAATCCCAATAGAATAATTCGTAATATCTATGTGCTACCTGAACATCCTTGGAGATAAGATGAATCCATCCATGGCAATAATGTTGTTTTACTTGTAGTTTTTTCATTTATAAGATAACCCACCTATACGGGTAAAATCGTCAAGAAGTCGTTGAGGATTTTGTAATGAATTTAAATAGCAGCCAAGCCTTCAAATGCAGCTGACATGAATCCAATGGTAAGGTGTTCTGGTTTAATTACGCCAGCTATGTAATAACGCTAAGTGCTAATATTATGTATAATTATGAAAGAATTTAGTAAATGGCACGTATGAGCTCTGTGCAGAAGGACTCTCAGTTATATAAAACACAAACAATAGCTTAAAGTTAATTTGTTCGATTTGTAGGCCTTATCGCTTTTAAAAGTAACTAATATTAACGCTTGATCTAAAATTTTCCAGGTGAATTCTATAATGTGAAGACTATATATTTATCTTAAAATACTTTGTTTATTATATATATTTGTAGTGCATTTTATGCACTTTCAAAATGTCTTAGAGGATTTGAATGTCTTCAAGAGATAGTTCGTAGTTAAAAATGTACTGCGCAATAATTATACCGGGCAAATAATGACAATCCCTTAATAACAATTACATGATATTTTTTGAACATTTTTGCTCATTTACTCTATTTGGGATAATGATCATCATTACTTTTAGATCAATATTTTTTAATTTGTTTAGCAATTTCCGACATTGCATTGAAATCGAAATTTAGAACGGTTTTTAGAACGGTTTTTCGCGCTTCCCAACCTTCCTTTTCAACTTAGATTTTTTTTAAATGCTCTTTCCGATCATTTATATCGTAAAATTAATTACCATTCCAAATTTAATATTTTTAGGACCGTCAGTAACAAAGAAAAAAAAATAGAAAGGTTTTGGCTTTTGCAAACCTAGGTAGCAGTGACACTAACATAAAATCAAGTCAGTGTTAAAGCCAGGATTATCACATTTAATTCATAATCATTATTTTTTAAATCGATTTGATATTTACTAAAGGTGTGTAGAAATCGCTATTTAGAAAGTTTTTTAGAAAACCTTTCGCACATTATCACCCTTTTTAAATGTCTAATATTTTGAGAACTCTTCTTACGGATCATTTGTATCTAATAAGTAAGTGCCATGTAAATTTTGATATTTCACAGGCTTTCAATAACACAAAAATCGCCTTTTTCGAACGTTTTTTGTTTCTGCACCTGCTTTTGAATAGTAGGAACCGACATTTAGAGCAAAGGCTCTCACCACTAGTTTCACACCTCTATTTTTAAAATATGTTCGGTACGTTCTGATATTGCGTAGAAATCACAATTTAGAATGTTTTTAGAATGCTTTTTAGCATTCCCCCTTTGTTATTTTCATTTTTTAGAAAATGTAATGATTTACATCTTATAATCAACAACCATATAAATTTAATGCTTCTGGACCATTCCTTAAAATAAATAAATAAAATAAAATAAAATAAAATAAAATAAAATAAAAAATTAGAACGTTTTAGGAATGTTTCCATTTATTAGTATAAATTGCTAAATGAGAAATATCAACCTGTTATGTGTTTATCGCTAAACTAAATTTTCCCATTATAATCAAATACAGGACAGTTCAAAGTATTGGAATACACATTTAGCTATAGAGAGTGGCTTCGTTCTTTCCGTATATTAGGAGATTGTTTAAAGATTTAAAAAAGAGTTGAAAAGTGCTTCATAATCTATGCCTAATGAATATTTTTTCTTGCTTTTTTAAAAAATAACTCATTATTTTACTTTTAACTTTAAAGCATCTACATTGAAAATTTTGATACTTATCCATTTATAGCTAAATGTAAAGTTATATTCATATGTATCCTTTACTTAATTTAATTTTACTTTCCCTTATTCCCATCTAAACATATCTATATTAATACTATAAAGAAGTAAATTTTGAGTGTTTCTGTTTAATTTCTAGAAGTAATCTAAAGAACAGCAGAAATGATTTTTTAACTACTTGTATCAAAATGATTGTGTTAGGCCCTGTCATAAAATCGGCTATACATTATGTCTATGCAACAAACACAAATGTGGTACAAGAGCTACAGAAGAAAGAAAGAAAAAAACTGAAAGTACGATTTTTGTGATACTGAAGATGATTAGATACACAACATTTGGCTTATTAGTGGCTCATAAGATATAAATTCTTTAAAAAATCCTTAAAATAATTATTTTTTTTAAATGTAAAAAAGCAAAAAGCCTTATAAAACGTTTTAAATTTGGATTTCTACGCAAAATCAAAATGTACCGAAATGTTTTTAAATAAAAACGTCGAAATGATCAAGACAATCTTGCTTAAACAGACACTGTTAAAAAATTAAAACTATTGCTACATCGTCACTTCCTCGCTTTTATAAAAAATTATTATCTCAATGTATTATGGAGCCGTCTTTTTGGTCAAAATAGGAATATTATACTGTCTATTTGATCAAATTAGGAATATTCTATTGTATATTTGGTCAAAATAGGAATATTATAATAGAAAAATGGTGGGGTGACGATGAAGCAATTGATCCAAATTGTTAGCAGTTCATAGTAAGTCTTACGTTGGTGCAACTATTATCTAGAAGCTCGAGGAACAAAAGACATTTTAAATTGTGATTTTTATATTACTTATGACCCTAGAAACTGGAAGCTTGGAATAGTAGTTACATATAAGATATAAATGATCCCTAACAGCATGTCTTTAAAAAATATATAAAAAAATGAAAGCGTTCTGAAAACTTTTAAAATAGAGATTTCTAAGCAATCTCAGAAAATATTGGGTCGATTATAAAAGTAATAATTGCGTATCAAAAATTATTAATTTGAATCAATCTGTGATCCTACATAGTCTATAATTTACGACGGTGCCACTACCATCAAAGATTGTAAGTACAACAAATGTTCCGAGAACACCTTTAAACACTTTTAAATTATGTTTTCCAAGAAATATTAGGAAATACCTAGCTTATTTCAAAATTAACGTAGGCAAATTAATGGGGACATAGTTTGTTTCAACATAGTTATTTTTTATTGTTGCCTTTTACTACCAGAGATATTGCAGATTGTTAGATATGAAGTAAAGAGTTTGGCATGATGGTTGATTTTAAGATGTGCATACGTACTAAGAACGGTTTCTAGAAAATAAAAAATTTCTAATAAATACTGAAATGGCCCACAAAATTTCAAAATAATTTTCAAATTAATATTTACTTAGAATTAGTTTAGATCTTATTATGAATTTATGTCTAATTTCTGCCTTATGCAGTATAATAATTATTTTAAGTTGAAATATGAATTAAGTAGTATATTTTGGATTATTTCTAAAAGTATAATTTCTTTCAGTAAGTAATAGACATGCAAATATAACTTGGCATGTTTCAAATATTACATGAGTAAAACCTCGGCTTTAGCTGATATTCATATATATTTATTTAACCATTTGATAAGTGCATGCATGTTATAACTATTATTTACACATGCAAAAGTAAAACATAATATTCATGTTAATGTCAAAAGTTAGTACCCGTGTAATTATTAACGTGCAAAATTTATCAAAGAAACGTATTGCATGGATACTATACCCATCCATTAATGCCATATATTTCGTTATAACAGTATTATTAGAGAAACGAATTATCTTGTTAATCTCGCAAAATTAAATTAGATTTTTGGTAATTGAATTTCTCAAGTAAAAATTTGAAAGATAATTATTTGTATGTCTTTACAAAAACTTGAGTAAACTCCTAACATTTCTTGGAGCTTTACGAAAAATTACAAATTTGCTTTAGTTTTTGGTGTTGAGTGATTCAACAGAAAAAAATAAAATTTATTTTACCTTTTCAAAATTTAATAACTAAAATTACAAATAGTATATTGATGCATTTGCATGTAAATCTTAATAAAGTAATTTAAGTGTATACAAATTTTAAAGTAATAAATCTTACGTAAAACTCGTTACATTCCTTCAATCTATTTCTAAAATTACCAGTGAAGAAATTTTCATTAAGAGAAAAATATATTTTTTTTTTTTACCTATTACACTACACTTCATACATTATAGAATTTGAAAGCTTTTGCCGCATATTATTATAACGAGAAATATCTATATTTATTTTTGTGTGCTACATAAATTTTGAGAATTATCTTATTTCGGTCAGGTAATATGATAACGAGCATAAATTTAACGAGAAAGAAACTTCGTGCAAACTTTTATCCTTCTACGGAAGTCATAGTATGTAGTTTCTAAAAGCTTTACAGAAATTTGATGCATGGATTATATGAACTATTGCATACAATGTTATTTGGGAGTTATTATGAGACATAAATAATGAAAGTGTAAGATATTACAGATGGTCTTTGTGTGCTCAGCTGATTTAGAAAATGATTCAAATTTAATAATTTCAATTCATAAATTTTAAAATATATGTATATTTCTCAAATTATATGCATACATAAGATATATATATATATATATATATATATATATATATATATATATATACAGGGTTGTTATAATTAAAGTTCGCCTATTTAGAAGGCTCTGGAGTCGGTTCTATTGCTCCAAACGAAACAAAATTCCGCTAGTACATAGTTAAAGAGATGCGCTCTGCGAAAATCGAAAAAAAAAGTAAAATTTTTTATCACTAGGTGGCGCTGCGCCAATATTTAAGGTGATGTTTGCAGATTCATTATATCAATATCAGTCAATCCAGACGAAACACACAAATTTAAAAGTTTCAACAAACTTCAACGAGCTGCGAATTGTTATAATTAAGTTCACCTAATCAGACAGCTCTAAAGCCTGACCTATGACTCCAAACAATACAGAAAAATGAATGTCATTTCATGTGATGTAATCTGCATCAACAATAATAAAACATGTCGCTCGAAAGTAAGGAAATAACGAAGAATAACATGATGCATGCTCAATGAATCCTCCGCCATTTTTAATAATGCATTCCATTCTCAGAATTGTGCTTTCTACAGCATTGCGTAAACTGTCCTGTAAGATTGAGCGAATGTGAAGTCTAATGCTGTGTTTCATATCAGAGATTGTCTGACATGTGTTTTTAAATACAGAATCTTTCAAAAATCCCTAAAAAATAAAGGAATCTGAAAATATTGGCTTAAATATTGGCGCAGCGCCACCTACTGGCAAAAATTGTAACTAATTTTTTTTTTCGATTTTCGCAGAGCGCATGTCTTCAACTACGTACTAGTGAAATTCTGATTCGTTTGGAGCCATAGAACCGGCTCTAGAGCCTTCTGAAAAGGCGAACTTTAATTATAACAACCCTGTATATAGGGTGGGTGATTCATAAATACCGAAACACTTGGCTAATTATTTAAATTTTGCCTCTAGACCCATACTTCCAATTGCGAAGTTTCATTTAAAATAAGGTGCAAAATATGATACACGAGTTGCATCTCCAGGGGAGGGGGGGGGGAATACTTAAAAAAAGGGGGTAAAATATAATTTTATACGACCCTCGGATGATTATAATTCGCATTAAGAAAACTTTGCATCTCCAATCATGAACTAAACACAAAAAAAAGCATTGGCATATCTGCGACAGTCTCAGAGATATAGCCGTTTAAATAATTCATCAAATTTTAAGAAAGTAGACACAATTTGAAACGCGCGCAACACAAAAGACATAATTAATTTAAGGGATCTCAGAAGTTCATCTTTTACATCGTTGTGCATCTTAGCAGTGTATCACATTTCATTTTTTTTTCACAATCCCTATAAAACATAACTGCATATAAATTTTAATATCATTTATACTAATCATCACTAATTACATTTTCCATTTATTTCTTTAACCTTGAGATTTTTTCAATGTCTAATTTTGATTAAAAATTTTTTTTGGACATGCATCCATTTCGCGTAAGACTGTAGCAAAACTATTTATTGAAGAACCGCAATAAATATTTATAATGATTTAAACTTATTTATCTTCATCTAACACTTCATTTGAAATCAACTTATTTATTTATTTATTTCAAATTTAAATTTAAATTATGAAATTATGAAAAACAAAATCATTTTTTATTGCAAAATTACGAATTTTAAATAATTAATGCAATTATAATTTTAAATTTGAAATATAAGTTATTCTTTAACTTAAAAGCAAAATATTTACCAAGATTCATGCCAATTGCTTTATTAGATTTTGTGAAATATTGCGCGCAATGGATGCATGCGAAAGAAATTTTTCAATTTTTTTTTTTCATAAAAAATTAAATATAGTACCTATATTCTATATGGAAAACTTAAGGAAAATGTATTTTTTTTCACCCCCATGTACAAGTCAGAGGACTCCAAAAATGTGTGTCCCCTATCCTTGGACTATTGACTATCATTATTAAAATTAGCGACCTTGTAATTATTCTGGCTTAATTTATATGATAAAAACAAAAAATGTTTACAAGTGTCCCTATTATGGACAGGTGTTTCCTTATTGACTTTCTGCACAGTGTGTATGGAAGAGCCACTTTTACAAGGGATTTTAGAGGAGAGGGAATAAAAAAAATGTATCTTAAAGTATTCGGAAGAGGAGGGGGGACAGTAAATATCTTTAGAACATGCATTTTCGAAAGGGAAGGATCATTTTTGGCTTTTACCCTTTGAAGACCCATGCAAAGCCCCTTAGTTACTAATATAAAGAAATAATATTGTTGGTTTTACTTAGCTTTATAGCATCTGTCTGCGAATTTACATCTGTTATTACCCAGTCCTCAAAGCATGGACAAATAGAAACTTTTCACCATGGGCAGTAAGTTCCATTTAATCCTCATGAATATATCTGGCACATGTGATGCATGGCCACATGTTTGAAAAAGCATCAATACTGCAAAAGAAGCAGTACCAGCTCTCTTTTGTTGAGGAAGTCATACCATTGGTGTCTATGATTTCGCCAACAGATATCCTACTGGCAGGGGGGGGGCTTCTTTTTATTTTTCTGGAAGGGTTTTTTGATGGAAGGTTTTGGGGGGATTGTTCAAATGGCATCTTGTTGAACAAAGATTTTACCCCTTTGATGGCTTTTAAATTTATTGCTTGGCAACGTTGAATTTTCTTCTTTCTTACAGATGTAGTCGATTGGGACATAAGCTGTCCACATTGGGAACCGGGCGTAGTTTTACTAAATCTAGTAACAAATGAATAAGGAAGATATTTTTAAGCAAAATATGCAATAGCAATCAAAAATATGTTTTATTAGCTTTCTAAAAAACTATACTTTTCAACATTTAATGTAATTTTACCATATCTAATAAGAATTTAAGCTTACAAGTAATTAAGGTCAGCACATCTCGAAACAACAGGTTTCCTCGTAGGTAGCGAATAGCGCGCTTTTTTTACACTTTCCAGCCTTAATTATCTTTTCAACTGCTTTTCTTCGCGAAAATGTTGAGCCATCTCTCGATTAAAATTATTACCTTTAAAAATATTAGGGCTGTCCATATTGAGAGCCCTGTCCATATAGGGTACAAATACCTTATAAAAAACTAAATTAAAATTTCAATACAGAGTATTAAAAATATTTTAATTGGAAGAGATATTAAGTTGTCTGTAGTAAAAATTTTATGGATTTCTGTTTCATAAGAACAGAGAAAAAAGAAAGAAAAATTAGATGTGACATGTTGCTAATTTTCAAACAAAATCATCTGAAAATTTCTCATAAAGTTTATAAAAATTTAAAACGATTAGTATTATTTTAAGTGGGATAATTTATAATCGTTATAATACGAGAAATTCTTCAGGGGATTTATTTTTTTTTCTTAATTAAAATGCAAAAAACCATTTTAGTTTTATTTCAGGCTTTATTTTTTGAAAATTAATTTTACAAACATTCATTTGAAAAAAGACGTAACATATTTTCAAGTGTTATTTTTTTTTTTCAAAATTGGTGAAATAAAACTTATGTAAAATAACAAAAAAAGACATGTTTCATGTTCAAGACATGTTTCACTTTTTCCTTTAACGATTCATTACTTTTAATAATATAAAGATGGGAAATTGTTTGAAAAAAAACGGTCATGCAGGAAAACGTATTGAAAGTTTTAAACATAGTTGCTCGCAGTGTAACGTTTAATTGATTTAAAAAAAATTCCAAATGAAAAGTAACTTTTTTCTGACGCGACGAAATTTTAAGTCCCAGTCTCAACACAACTCGCCATGAATTCATGTCTGAAGAAATGAACGAAGAATCATGAACGAAGAAGTGCATAATGTAAGTAATACTTGGTTCGATCGAAAAATTTTTACAAAAAATGCATATATTTTAAAATTGCTTTCATTTTAGTAAAATACTTTGATTTATTTTGAATTATAGATTTAAATGAAAAAATAAAATGAAATAAAACTAGTGAAAATGCTGTTTATGACGGAATAATGTCTTAAACGGAAAGTGTTCAGATCTATGCAAAATGAATGGAGCAGTACTCATGAAAACATTTTACTACATTAAAAATTCCTAACAATGGAAGTTGTCTGTTACCTATTTTTTCCCTTTCCTATGTGATATCGTCTTAAAAGTTTTTACTTTATAGCACTTTTCAAAGTTTCCAAGCCATCGAAAATGGATTAACGATATTAAAGAACAAGTGAACCATTTGCCTACAAATGTTGATTCATTGATAAAATAAATATATCACTGTGTTTGGCGGTTTTTTAATAGAAAATATGATAAACGGTAAGATATAATATGTATTTTTAGTTCAAAATCCTCCATATGAAAAATTTTTTTAACCTTATCGAAGGAAAAATATTACATAGAAATTCAACACCAAGTCGGGTTATGATTTAAACTTTTTTCAAAACTGGACTGGACTATGATTTTAACTTTTTTTCTATGGTCAGTTCGGGGCTGGACCTAGATAGTTTGACACGTGCAGATTTCTAATGGAGACCACCAGTGTACTTTGAAAGTAGGTTTAAAGTATAATCTACACGCTGTTTTTTATGTCTAAAGGAGAGGAACTATCTTAAAAAGATTTTTATTAATGTACAATTTCTGAATAATCCTTATTTTGCATTGGAATTCTGTCAAGAAATCGCCGTTCAGATGCAGATTTAAGTGGTGTACCTCACGAATTTTGGAGAATTTTAGATTTTAATATGTCTGTGAAATTTGCAGATACGATGTTAAAAAATGGATAAGAAAATAATTTCTAATTGACATTTTTTTTTTCCTACGGGAGCTGTATAAATTTTTTCTCAAACAGTCTCTCACACACTCATACATGTAGTCGCAAATTACCTCATACAAATTTGCACCGTTTTTATGAACATGAAAGTTTTTGACATGAAAGTTTGTTCCTAGGGACAGTATTTCTGGAGATAGCCTATTGTTTCAATATTTATGAATCACCTTGTATATCCTCTGCCCTTTGTCGCGTGTTTTGGAGACCTCAGCTTCGGCTGAAATTTGAATTTTTTAAAAAACCCAATAAAGTTTATAAGGAGGAACATTATTACTCTCCAAACACAATTTCTATACTCAACAGTCTCTCTTGAGTTATATTTGATTCTAGAACACGCCAAAGCTCATAAGTTTTATCTATTTTGGATAATCAAGGGTGTTTATCGAATTTAGAACGTTGCTGAACAGTTTAAATGTTGCTAGTTGATGGTAGCGATAGGTAGTGATTAAATGGTATGTAAGACAGGTCTGTCTTCACTAATGTTCTTAGAGGTGGAACCAAATTGATTCTTAACTTCTATGCATCTCTCTTTATCTCGATATATTTAAAAAAGTAAAATAACTATTTCCTTTCACTTATACAAGCTGACAATCATAATTTTTGAGTCTTAGACAAAATATAATAAGCATTGTTAAACTTGACATAATTACAAGATATAAATTGAAGATGTAAAGTAATCTAGTATATCATCGAATCTACTAATTTATGTAGTTCTTTATATCAATAGGACAATCATTACTAGCAGATACATTAATTATCAATTGTACAATTTTATTTAGAGTTGTGAATCTTTTTTTAGAAGATCGTATAGCTCCTTTTGTATCATTAAATTAACAAGTAATATAACTAAACTTTAAAATTATTCCACAGCAAGGAATTTGGAATACATGAAATGCAACGAAGACTATAGTTGTATCATTAAAACTTATTATGTATTTTGACAAATAACATTATATTTATTTCTTTATTTAATTATTTGACTAAAATGATATTTGTTTCTTAAACTTAAGCGAAAAATTTATGAATTATATGAAAATAACAATATTATATTAATGAAATTGCAATCGATTTCAAAAAAGCAATTTAATCTGTGTGTAAAATGTAGCAAAATACACTGGTGTCCAAAACTCAAGCATAATTGATAATTAAGTAAAAAATGAAAGAAATGTAAATTGTAATGTGGTGAAACGTGATATGCGAGTGCAAAACTGTTATGAAGTAAGGAAACAATTCAAAAGAACGATAATATTTACTTTTATAATCTAAAGTAACAGTTTGAAAGAAAACTGAGCATAGTAAGGGTTGACACTTAAAAAAAAAATAAAAGAAAACATTAAATAAAATATTGATGATGCAGTTTAATAAGGCGTGTGGTCATCTCTCATAGCCAGGTACGCTGCACAGTGATTTCCCATACCTGCTATGAGATTGAGTTGGGTTCCAACAGTTCCAAGCTTCTTTGAGAGCTCTTTTTTAGTTCTGGAACGAAGCGTGATGGGTGTGAAAGGGCTGCAAGTTGTCTTTCGAGCGTATAGGATAATAATAGGATTTAAATCCTATATAATATCCTATATATTAACCAATAGGATTTAAATCCGGTCAATTTTCAGGACACGACAAGCGCTGGAGTTTCCTGTTTCAAGGAAGTCGTCAATCAGTAACGCGCGGTGACAAGGCGCATTATCATCCATGAATATGGAATCAGGACCGACATCACCTCGAAAAAAGCAAGCATAAGGCTCAAAAACATCGTTTTTGTATGTTTTACCAATCACAGACCCCGTGTCAAAGGTATGGTGGTCTGTGCGGCCGTCCAATGCAATGCCTACCCATACCATTACTCCCCCTGATGGAAAAAGGATGTCTTTCCATTATACTTCTTGGTTCAAACATGTTCCACGTTCTCTCTATGTCGTTACCCAACGAGAATCACTACTCGGGCTAAATCGGGACTCGTTACCGAACATCACATTGGCCCACTCTCATTCACTCCAATGTTGATGTTTCAAACTCCAATTTAAACGAGCGCCTTTATGCGCAGACGTGAGGGGAATAGAAACTACTGGTCTTCTGGCATACAGACCAGCATGATTGAGTCTCCTGTAAACAGTTTTTCGAAAAGTTCGTGTTTCTGTGGCGACTGTGAGCGCCGAAACCAGTTCGCTGGCAGTACTGCCCCTCTGAAGTTACGCACGTATTTCCAAATATCGGTTTTTGCTGAAGGGTTGTAACTCTTAGTCGACCTGGTACTGGTCGTCGGGTAACATCTCCCGTACTTTGAAACCTTTGCCACAGTCTTGAGATCACAAACTGGTCCACGTTAAGAATTCGAGACACTTTGGTTTCTGATTGTCTGCCCAGCTAAAAATAAATCTGTGAATTCACAGAGAAACTACTGGCAGCAAAGTAGCCGACCTTTTACCGTTCCGTTTATAGATTTTCCGTTGTGGAAAATATAAGAAAGGAAAACTCCGTTTGAAGAAGCAGTAGCATTCCGTTACAAAGTTTGATTCTTAATGATAATAATTTAATATAATTTTTAAAATCAATGAATCAATTAATCGTCAAAGAATTCGAAATTTCCGAGTGATTTTCAGCTGCTATATTATTTTACTTAATTGATATTATTCTTATTTTGTATAATTTAGATTATGCCGTCGTGATGATCGAACTTGGGACCTTTTCACAGCGGAACAAATTCTTACTAACAGAGCCAAAGCTGCCGATGCCGGATTATACAAAGTATGTCTTTTATGAATTAATGGGATAATCTGTTGTGGTTTTTAAAGATTTTCTTTCAAATATCTATACTATTAACCGCAGTAAACGTCTGTCTGTCTGTCTGTCTGTACCGCTAAAAACTTTTCTCAACGGCCGAGTGGAGTGGCGCTCTGGGTGTCTATCGTCTCGGGACGATTCGGCCTTTTGTGATAATGAATTTCGAGAAAATCGCCCGGTAATTACCCGAGATATTAATTAAAAACTACCCGGGAAACGTGACAAAAAATCCAAGTTCCGAGACGGTTCTCTGACGGAGTTTTCCTGTCGAAACTAGCTTTCCGCGGATGAAGAACCACGAAGATGTCGAAAATACGAAAATTAAGGAGTTTTATATAACGTCGCATCCGCGCTGCAGATTCATGGATTTTAAAACAAATTACATATTCTTGAAGGAAATTTAAAGACCTTTCTGACGGTTTATTCGGTTTTAAGAAATACGAACATTAACCTTTTGAAAAAAACGTTTTTCCGAAAGTTTTCATTTTCCATTTTTCTCCGCAGAATTTTCGACCGAAAACTATCGAATTTTAAAACGATTCCATCCTTTTTAATTTTGGAGGCACGACAAAGAAAAAAAATACCCCCTCAAAGACGCTTCTGTCTAATTTCCAACGGTGTGTTTATTTTTGAAATATTCTAATATTAACCCTTTGAAAAAAAAATCGAGAAAAAGAGTCTCCTATCGTACAATTTTGTTTGCTTTTTCGACACTTTTTCCGCTCATATTTATATGAATAAAATCCCTAATTTTCAATATTTCTTTTCCATCTTTATACACCTCTTAGTAAATACATCGTTTTGAGATGTGTCAAAATTTCAAAAAGATACAACGGTTAGAAGTATTTTTAAATCTGTAAAAACCGCGAAATTACGGCGTAAAACGGGCGATTTTTTTTTCTGCCATATTTTTAGGTAAAAGTAGCCCTTAAATCCTGTATTCTTCAATGATCTTTATATGTGTGTTTGGGGTACTGGTTTTACACCTTGCATAAAAATTTTGAAAAAATCGGGAGGCCGTAACTGTATTTTAAATAATATAATAGGCGAATTTTTTAATTTAAATTATTAAATGTGAAAAAGGAAAAAACTAAAAATTAAAATTTTTGTACAAAATATGCATATTTTTACACGAAAATTATACTCGAGGTTTTTTCAAAGTGTGTAATAGTAATACATTGCGACCTCACTAATCCGACACTCGGTAATCCGTATGTTTTTAAAATATCGTTAGAGAACATTATTGCAAATAAATACATTTTAAAATTTGACATTTCTTTAAAATCTTTATAAAAGCAGTTAGAGAATACCGTGGTACAAGTTGCATCACTGTTTTGAAACGATACAACAGTTAGAAGTATTTTTAAATAAATAAAAACCGCGAAATTACGGGGAAAGAACGAACTTCTTTTTTTTTTCGTTTCATATTTTTAGGAACAACTTTTACTTAATTTCAATATTTCCTTAAAATCGGCTAATACATTCTTGGTAATCCACTTTTAATCAGGTATGAAATTTTTGGAAAAATATGGCTATCAGAACTATCTTTTAAATAAAATAATAGGTGTAACCATTTGCAGAACAACAAACATATTTTTATAAATATTAAATCTTCATCTTTTTTATAAACAGAAACAATGTTTTTCGCATTGCCCAAGCGTGCACTTAGCCAAGCTACGCCGATATGAAAAAATCAATGGGTTTTTTTATATCCACATAAAAGAACAATTTTAAGTAATGAAAAAACAATTATGAAAATTAATAAGAAAGTATTTTTCTTAATGCACTTTGACGTACGGGAGGAATATTTACGAGTCTATACTAATAAAATCCGTGCGCCTCTGTCTGTCTGCTTGAAGCCGATTACAGTTCGCAACGCGGGCGAGTTGGAAGTCGCGAGAGGTGTCATTCGATTCGAAAAATTCCGGGAAAGTCATTTCGGGCATTTTCGAGACCGTGGGACCAAAATTAAAAAAATTATGAATTAAAAACCGGTCGGGAATCGGAACGGAAAACGTCTAATTTCCCAAACGGAGCTCAAACGGAGCTCTCAGGCAGAACACTGCGCCATCTTGCGGGATCGACTAGAACTTTTCCCCTTTGGCTAAAAGAAGAAGCACCCGAAAACCGCTTTTTATCCCGTCATTTTGTCAAAGAATGTATAAGAGAAAAAGAACTAATTGGTAAAAAATGTTAAACACGGTTTAATTAACGCGTTTTTTCTTAAACCATCATGCAGACAGTTTTTAAAGCAGGAAAAAAAACTGATTACATATTCAGAATCTGCGTAAAAGTCTGCTTCTGATGAACCAAAATATACGAGAAAATGTCTTATGGGCGCGCAGCGCCAACCGTGCAAAACAAAATATTTTTAACGGGACGATGGCGACCAAGGCGCGTAGCGCCCACTGTGCGAAATCACATATTTTTAAGGGGATAATGGGCGCATAACAACCATAGCTCTTTAATTTACTTTTTTTTGTGCTTGAGGATTCGAACACCAAGTCTTGCTTATTAAATGAATTTTTTTGCTTATTATATACTGCTTAAAGCCCCTGTCCTCGCTTGAGGAAACGCTCGCGAGCTAATGCTATTCCTATGGGGAAGCATTTTTCTAATAACTCTTTTGCATTTTGACCTTTTTAATTTTTTTTTTTTTTTTTTTTTTTTTTTTTTTTTTTGCATTGGGTAGCTGAGGTGCATGCCGACAGCGCACCTTTTTTACTTTTCTGATATTTGTTGCAGATATTTTTTACAAAGTTTGTTTCACTTTCAAAACTGGTTTCGAAACTGAAAGTGCTTTTTAAAAAATATATCTGCGACCAAAATCGAAAAAGTAAAAAAAAGTGCGCTATCGGCATGCACCTCAGCTATCCAATGCAAAAAAAAATTATTCCAAAATGTTAAAATGCGAAAGAGTTATTAGAAAAATGCTTCCCCATAGGAATAGCATTAGCTCGCGAGCGTTTCCTTAAGCGAGGACAGGGGCCTTAATATCGAGGTTCGTTTGGAAAAAGTGGCCAAGCTAGCGGGCGTAGCTCGCTAGTATTCCTTATAATATTTGTAAACGGTTTATTTTATTATTTTAATTTAGACTGATGCATAACACTTATTATTTTTTTTAATTAATTTTAATTTTTTAGATATTTTAAATAGAAAAAATAATCACTGTTTAAAACCACTGTTTTAATTATTATTATTATTATTTTTTAATGAATAATTAAAAAAAAAATTTATTAACATTTTTTTTTTCAAAAAATATGTATAGACATTTTTTTTAATATTGTCGTACACTATTTATTTATTTTTTGACTAATTAATTAAAAGATTTTTTAGTAAGAAATGAGAGGAAAATAAACAGAAAAATGTAATTTTAAAGGGATTTTTTATATTTTCATTATTCCATGGCGCCAGTGGGATCCGAACCCACAATCTACGTTTTCAGGCAATTAGCTGTGTGGCGCCGAATCTCTCGGCCATGGAGACCCCACACAATGGAGCGTCTCCGTTTTTTGTTTCTATTTCCATCCGTTTCGATATTTTCAGGAAATATGGTAGAATTTGGAGATTTGTAACGGAAAATGCGCTTTTATTGTGAAAGGGGAAATTTTCTGTGAAATTAAGGAAAAAAAATATTGGTGAATTTCAGAATTTTTTAAAAGCGTGGATTTTAGAATTTCAACGATTCTTCCATTCGCAAACATGTCCAGTAAGCGTCTTTTTGCATCATTAATCCTGTTTGATCGTAAAAGTATTTCTTGGCACATCAGTTGTACGAAATTCGTCTGAATTGCCAATACCGCATTAAGCGGTTTATAAGTGTTCCGACATGCGCACGTATTTCGCGCATGACATAGTCGACAGAAAAGTTTTACATAAATCCAATGGTTCTTTTTCAACCAATTAACCCCTGCAAGTAATTTTGAATAATTTTACGGATATTTTTACTGCACACTTTTAGCATTTTACAAATTATGCTTAACTTTTGGACACCAGTGTAATTATTTATGTAAATTGTTTGCATAAGTCGTATATAATAATAATAATAATAATAATAATAATAATAATAATATTAATAATAATAATAATAATAATAATAATAATTAATTTATTCATTTTACTTTTTATCTATGCAAAATGCCAATTAAAGCTTATATAAATAATAATTTATGCATAATAGAATATATAAATCATAAATTATGAGTCTTATCCAAAAGTATAATAAGCTTTATTAAACCTGACATAATTACACATGACATAAATTAATGATGTAAAGTAACCTAGTATGTCATCGAAACTATTATTTTATGTATTGCTTAATATCTGTAGCACAAAATGTAGTACTGATACATTTATCGATCAGTTGTATATTTTTATTTAGTTTATCATATCGGAGAGAATTAATGTAAAAGGTAGCATAATACCTTTATTGTATTTAGTCTAAGAACTTGGTTAACTAATTAAGCTTTAAAATTAGTTAGCAACAAAAAATGTGGAATATCACATTTAACAAAGATTGCAATTTTATTACTAAAACTTATGTATTTCGAAAAAAAAAAATCGATTAAAACAATCTATTTGTTTTTTGTTTTTTACTCCATCGATTATGTTTTTTATACTAATGCGAAAAATTCATGAATTATATGAAATTAACAATATTATATTAGACAAATTACGATAGATTTGCATATTTAAAAAATGCGATTTATGTTTGTATGTATGGTAGGGCAAAATAAGTATATCTCTAAACTGTTCCACAAACCGTAAATTATAAAATGCAAAAAAAAAAAGCAATAGTAAAAAAGTCCCTGTCGTCTTTGCCTATAAGCGGAGGTAGATTTTAAAGAGTGCTCATTTCAATAACAATATATAAATTTTGATTAGAGATAAGTCCAGTTTAACAACTTTATTTGGCTTCTTTTGAAAAACTGTTAATTTCCTTTTTCTGTAAGAACTGGTTTTATCAGAATTATCAAAAGCGAAATTCGGCTCAAATGCCCATTTTAACATCATATCTATAAATATATTCTGACTTTGTTAAAAAATCGACCAATACGACACATTATATAGTACCTAAATAAGAAAAAAAACAAATGAATGCGTTTGAGAGCAATATTGAATTTAAAAATCAGTCTTAAAATAACCAATTTATACATCCTCAATTCTTTAATCATGATCGTTTTGGAAATTTTTGTGTGAGATGCCCAATTTGACAGATTTTTAAAAAATATATATTCAGCCTTTAACAAAAAATGACCAATACAGCATATTATACAGCGTATTATAAGAGAATCTTCAAACTGGATGCGTTTGAGAGCAAAAATGATTTAAAAATGAGTCAGAAAAAAAAAAACGCAATTTGTTATTTGAAAACTGCCTCAATTTTTCACTCACGATCGCTTCAGAAAATTTTGCTCAAAATGACTTTTTTCAAACCATTTTTTTAATATATTCTATTTTCATCAAAAAACTGGCTATTACGTCACATATACAGTTCGTAAATAAGGGAACCTGCCAATTGTATGCGTTTGAGGACAAAAATGGATTTAAAAATGAGTTAGAAAATAAGCAGTTTGTTGTTTAAATACTTTCTTCAATTTTTTAATCGCAATCGCTTCAGAAAATTCTGCTCAAAAACTCTATTTTCAGAGTGTTTTTGAAATATATTCTATTTTTATCTAAAAGCTGGCTAATGCGTCAAATTAAATAGTTTCCACATAAGAGAACTTGTCACTTGGATGCGTTAAAAATCATAAATGAATTAAAAAATGAGTCATTATATAAGCAATTTTGATTTGAGATTTTTTCTTGAACTCCTATATATATACAGTGAAACCTCTCTGTAAGGGCCACCTGCCGTTCCATTGAAAATTGGCCCTTATGAGGTGTGGCCTTTGAATAAGGGTGACAAAAAAAAAAACAACTAAAATAAGGAAATAAAAACCTATATAGGTGAAAAAACTGTTTATTAACATTTTCAAACTCTATTCATGATTGAAGAAATTTTCTATTGAATTTTGTTTACTTTTCATAATTTTTTCGGTGACATTTGGTTTCTAATGATTCTTTTACTTAATGGAATAAATTACTTAAGTTTGCATCATTAGATGCCTTAGAATGAGATATTAGTTTATTTATTTTTGTTAGCGCTTCCTGACAGTATATATTCACAGCTGCAGACTCATCAGCCTCATTATCATTATCTGAATCAGATTAAACTCCTGAAATATAATTTAAAACAAATTTTGAAAAAAAAAACAGTAACACATTTTTTTTTTTAATTTAAAACAATAAATTTTTATGTTTTACCTGTATCTATGTCATCTATAATTCTTTTTTCCCAATCTTCTGATAAATCAACATAGCATTCCACCATATTTTCATATTTATCTGAATCTGGATCATATTCAATATCAGCAACTTTCGAAAGTTGAACCACATCATTTTCTAAATCAGCAGCATCAATAATGGCTTCTAAAGCTGTGTTGCTTAATTCACATTTTTTAAAGCAATTTAGAATAGTCTGTCTTTTCACATTTTCCCAGGCAAGTCTAATCCAACGAATGGCATCTAATACTGTAATAGATTTATTGATTTCAGATGAATTTTTATCAGAATCTATAAGAGAAAGGAGTCTTCGCAAAATAAAATGTCGATATTTCCAATTTAAAACAGCGAATAACTCCTTGGTCTAGAGATTTCATTTTCGACGTAGTATTTGGAGGCAAGAATTGAAGTTTTACACTCTTCAAGTTTTCGTCAGAGTGACATGGGGCATTATCCAAAAAAAGAATGACTTTTCTGCCTTGATTTGTAATTTTATTGTCAAAGTTAATTAACCATTCTTTAAAAATTTCCATGGTCACCCATGCTTTCTTATTATAATAATACTTTACCCCCATTTGTGATAAATCTTTACCTTTAAAACAATGAAGTTTCTTGGAGTTCCAAATGACTATAGGATTTTCCTTTTCACCAGCAGCATTTACACAAAAAACACACAGTGAGTCTCTGTTTAGCTTGTTTCCCTCTTTTTGTCTCTTCTGCTTTCTCAACTAAACTTTTAGCAGGGAAGGCACGGAAAAAAAGTCCTGTCTCATCTAAGTTATATACATCACGATCCTCATAGCCTGCCAAAATGATTGGAAGACATGATTTCCAGTCTTCACATAATTCTTCATCAACATCAGCTGACTCACCGAACAAAGTTTTAAAAGAAATACAGTTTCTGTTACAAAATTTATTCAACCATCCGTTGCATGCACAAAAATCTTCTACGCCAAGTGATTCTGCAATCTGAATGACTTTTTCTTTCACCAAAGTACCACTTAATGGGATGTTTTTAATCCTAGCACATATGAACCACTGAATTACAGCGTTATTTATGTCACCAATTTTTTCATTTCTCTTTCTTTTTATACCGCGATTTTTAAAATCTGCATATTCTTTCAGTAAGTTCCCTTTGTTTTTAACAATATTGTTTGTTTGAGTCTTGCTGCAATTAAACTGTAAAGCTAATTTTCTTGCAGATGTTTCTTGATCACGACAATTAAGAACTTTGATTTTGTCATTCAAATCCAAATGTATTCTTTGGCTTGATTTAGGTGCCATAGTTTCAAATTTTACATAATCCTGAGCATAAAATTTGTATGGTAAAATTTTTGCTTCCATATGCATTCACACATTCACAGGTTTAGTAAATGTGCAATCAGTTTTTCTAGATAACCTGTTATCCTTTGTGAGTCCACAACAAAGGGTCAGGTTTCCCTACTAAGCCTTACAGGTTGACCCTTACAGGTTGAAAGATCAAACAAAGTGTGGGGACACCTTTTAATCTCACTTCATTGTGTTATTAAACCCTCCCATCTCCCTTTGCATTCTTTGTTCCAAAATCAATTGTTTGCTGAACTCTTATCTTTTGGTTCAAGAATTCAATACACCTGTTTAGGATATAAGGCACATGGGAAAAATGGCCTTTATGAGGGGTAGATGTGGCCCCTAATGGGAGTAAATTTAACATTATGTCTATGGAAATATTTTTTTTTCCTAAAAATATTTTCCCTTAAATAGGGGTTGCCTTTAACAGAAGTTTCACTGTATATATACAGAGTGTTTTAGAAAAGACTCCCCAACTTTAAAATGACATAATTTCGAAACAGTGAGAGAGAATGTGAAACAAGTTGAATGTTAGACATATAGCTCTGAAATTTTTTATACATCAATTAAAAAAGTAATTCCAATATTGGACACGAGAGCGTGCTGCAATCACAAAGCTGTGTCTTTCAATTAGTTCCTGAAAGTGAGCTGTTTGAACTGAGATAAAAATCACATTACAATGGTTTCGATATGGTTACCTTTTTCAGCAACAACATGACGCAACCTAGAGGTAAATTTCAAAATCGCATGTTGCAATACTTCTACTGAAATGGATGCACATGCCTCACAGATGAATTGTTCAAGATGTTCCAACATTCGGGGATTCTTAGAATAAACAGCGTCCTTCAAGTAGCCCTCCAAAAAGACTTTTTACAAGTGTCAGCAATAAAACAGACTCACGAATGAAACTTTTGTACTTGGAATACCATTTAAAGCTTCATGTACTTGTGCTGCCACCCATTATCCAATATTAAAACTATTTTTTCAAATTCCAGAAATTAAAAAAAAAAAATCCATACCTATCTGTCTAACATTCAACTTGTTTCACACTTCTGTCTCTCACTGTTTCGAAGTTATGCCATTTTAAAGTTGAGGATTACTTTCTTGAACACCCTGTAGGTAGATAGATATAAACTTTTTTACTGGTCACAGTTTTGGGATCTAGGGGTCATGATCGAAGTAGATCTGCAATTTTTTTCAGAAATTCCAATATAAGTGCAAACGCAATAGGTAGTATTTCATACGAAATCTACCTTAAAGTAACATATTCAATTTACCCTAAAAGAAAAACAAAATGGCAATTAAAGCTCTATTTTTCTTTTACAGTTACATCGAGCGTGTTGAATTTCCCGGTTCAATTTTTGTTCTTGTTATTCGTTGTAAAACACAGATTTTTATATTTATGTTTTTAATTGAAATATTTAATATAGCAAGTTCGAATTTATAATGTATAATAAATAGGAGCTCGTTAATAAAATTTTAAAATAAAAATGCAACATACTTTATTTTTTATTTTTTTAATAGATCATATTAAATTCAACGTTTGTTCTTAAATTAGTAGTTTTGTTTCTACTTAAATTTCATGATTTTAATTTCCATAAATTTGAAAAATATACAGGGTGAGTCATAAATATTGAAACAATAGGCTATCTCCTTAAATATTGCCTCTAGACCCATACTTCCAATTGCAAAAAACTCATAAAAAAGGTGAAATTTCTGATAATATAAGTTGCAACTTCATGAGGGGGGGGGGGTCTATTTTAAAAAATACGAAAATTAAATTTTTATATGGTCCCCTTAGAGCAAAATTCCCAGTTAGGAAGTTATTCCTTATCCATTCCTAAATTGAACAAAAAAAATTTCATCTCCGTATCTGAAAATCTGATAGAGATATTAAAATCCAAAATTCTCAAATATTCGTGACTTACACCACTTTACCATGCTTGTAAACGAAGCGTTTTTCATCCATTTTTAAAGCAAAAAAGGGATCGTCCACAAATTGTTCGTTATTATATATCGATTTAAGACCGTGCCTCTTATTTGGACATAATAAAGCAGCGTATTGATTTAAATCGAAGCTTGTTTTCAAAACATGTTGATCATTAGCACTGGAGGTCTGAAAAGGAGGTCTGAGATATGTAGGTCCGGTCTTAAACCGACCCATAGGGAAAAACGTTCAGCCCGGCATGAAATAATGTTAAAATCAGAATCCGGACCAGCCTGCAAAAGAGCTTAATCATAGCCGATCCAGCCGTGAATTTCTACATAGTCATTCACTTCAGTGTATTTAAAAATTGTTTCGCATGGAGGAGTTCTGACCAAAAATACTTAATATAGAATTTCGTTTTTTATATTTATACTTTTTATTATTAAAGAGGCGTCAAACGCTGTGATAGATTTATTTTATCAATGAATCTCTGTTTATATGTAAATGTTTCACTTATATTTTATTATCGCTAATCCATATCTCGTGCGTTGGAGACTTTGAAAAATGTTATACAGTAAAACTTTTTAAGACGGAATCACATAGGAAAGAAAAAATACGTAATAGACAAATGAACTTCCTAGGAGGGTTAAATGGAGTTTGTTTTTTTCTCAGGTATTATTGTATTTATTTTGCATGGATCAACACATTTTCTTTTTAAGACAGAATTCCTTCGGACAGATTTTTTTTCTCTGGTTTTATTTTGTTTATTTTTTTAGCACTTAAATATACTATTCTTAAAAATAAATAAATAAAGTTTTTTTTTTTTTTTTTTTTTTTTTTTTGTTAAATAAAATCGATTTTAAAAGTTATGTGGTTTTTGTAAAAATATTGATTAAACCAAATTTTACTTATTTTATGCACGTATTAAGTCTATTCTTTTAATACGAATTGTTCGATACTGGGAATGAAAATTTCGTCCAGTGCAGGCCTGGGAAAAAGAAGCAGTTCTCTCCGGTATAAAAAATACATTTGACCCGGATAGGCGAGTCTTCAATAAAAAGTAACGTCTCGGTCCTGATCTGACCTGAGCCCAGAATACAGATTTTTTAACAGCCAGGACGATAAAAAGCTTGAAGTTGTGAGAGCTAAATTTCTAAAAAGGACTTAATCTGCATCATATAAAAGCATACTTTTAAATAACTGATGGGCAGTAAAACAGTACATTTCGTTTTTCTGTATAATGACTTTTTTTCCCGGCTACTTCTTGTCTTTAAATTATTAAAAGAGAAGAATTGTTTAAGAAAAAAAGTACGAAATTGAAGCATGTCATTTTTAATTATTTTACATTAGTTTTGTTTAAAAAAAATGAAAAATTATATAATTTTGAAAATATATTTTTCTAAAAGTTATTATTTTTAAATAAATACTTTTAATAGTTCTAAAATAAATAGTGAAAAAAAAACGAAACAAAACTAAAATCAGATTTTCATCTTTAATTAAATAACAAGAAATTGAAATCCGATAAACAATGTTTGGAATCATAACGATTTTTAATAATCCAATTTAAACCAGTAGTAACCATATGAATTTTTTATAAATTTTATGATAAATTTTAAGATGTGATTTTCTTAGCAAATTATACAGCTAACCATCACAAAAAAAGAAAAAAAAATCAAAATTCTAACTCAAAAGAATGATTATTTACGCGTTTCCTAAAACTGTTAAAGTAACATTGTCTTTTGAATTGAGCGCATTTTGATTTGTGTCTAATCCCTAAAAACCTGATGAATTATTCAAACGGTTATAACTCCGCAAATTTTGAAGATATGAAGATGCAACTTTTTGTGTATTATTCAAGACTGGATAAGGAAAGTTTTCCTAATTGGAATTTTTATCCTACGAGGGCCGTATAAAAATTAATTTTCGTATTTTTTTAAATAGAGCCCCCCATGGAGTTTCAACTTATCTTATCAAAAATTTCCCCTTTTTTATGAATTTTTGCAATTGGAAGTATGGGTCTAGGGACAATATTTAAGGAGATAGCCTATTGTTTCGATATTTAGGACTCACCCTGTATAAAAAAATCAGCTTTTAAACATCACAAATAATATACATTAAAAAAATATTTTAGCAGATTTTTACACCGCCAAACTTTGCATTATGCTTACATAATTTGTATTTAAAACATCATCTAACATTTTTGCACAAAACATGTTTTCTTTCACACATTTACGTAGAAAAATTAGCACTGTTTATAGCTCTCATAAGCTTAAAAGAAATTTGAACATTGCTTATATTTCTTAAACTTATCTCCATTAAAATGTTTTTATGCTCATAATACTTAATGACCCGTCTACGCAGTTTTTAAAAAGCATTTAAAAATCGATTAATGAGCAATTCCATCTCAGCTCAGGCAGGGCATGTCAATTCACCGTCACAGATTTTTTTCAAAAAAATTCAGTAGTTAGAACTAAGTGATTTATAAAATTTCCTAAAAGGATTTTTCCCTAAAAAATTTATTTCTCTGATTACAGCACTTTAAAATTCATGATAAAATTGGCAGTTTTCAGAAAAACTGAAAAATGGTTCATTTTGAAATGAACACAATACCAAACATATTCAACATATTAAGTCAATTTATTTTTTATAAACAGTTATTAAACAGAAGTTTACTTTGGCATAGTTTTAAAAAATATAGTGACATTTTTACTTAATTAAAAAAATTAGATTTTAAGTACAAAAACTATAGTTATTAGTGAATTTAAGATTTTTTTTTCAGTATGAAAAAAATATTTTAAAGCTAAACATTGATGGCAATCCAAAGACCTTTAATGGGAGTTTTACAGTAAATTTTATTTTAACTCTAAGGTGCTTACAACTTTTGTAATTCAATTTTAAATTATGCAAAATTTTGTAAAATCACTACTTTTGACATGCAATTTCTCAAAAACACCATTTTTTAAAATTCTGATAATATGCTCAATTCATACCTTATTAGTCTCTAATAAATACCTTACAAGCAAATCGTGTGTTTTTGCTTAGAAAATTTTATATGATTTTTTGAAAATAACATGTTGTGTGTATTTTTCAACAGACCACAAAGTCAAGCTCTTTCTTATTTAACCGAACTTGTAATGTAATTAATATTTCAAACTAAAAAATACATCACTAGTACATAATTATTACTATTAAATTATAGCTAATCATTTGCTTAAGTTTAAAATTGCGTAAAATACAGTCAATAATAAAATTAGTATTGATCATATGTCATTTCATTCCATACTCATAAATGTGTTAAATTCCTCTACAGTGTGTTAAATATTTTGTTATGTAGTATGGATATAATATATTAATATGCAAATACATACATTACAGCTGAATTATATTTTTTTTCAAGTTTAAGTTTCTTCCAATCAGTTTTTTTTTTTTCTCAAAAAACCAGAAGATCAAGCTTTTTCTTATTTCTCTGAATTTATAATATTATTTTTTAATGAAAAAATAATAATATGCACATTATTATGGCAGATAAATATAAGCTAATCTTCAAAAATTCCTTTTCATAAAATTAAATAAGCCAAGCCCCTTTAAAAAAAATCTGTGCTTGTGATGCATTTTGACTTTGCTGAAAATTACTCACTAATATTGCCAAATGAAGTACAAAGCTACCATTGGCAGAATACTCAGATATCATTATTTACCTGCCCAGCATATTTTAGAGAAGAAATAAAGAGTTTTATCATAGTTCCTGATGATTAACTCATGATACAGCTCATGCTGTTTGTGACATAGAAAAAGTAAAAAAAGAATTATTTAAGTTGTACCAATTACAAACGCTGGAATCACCTGTGTATATATCAGATGGAGCTGGAGCACATTTTTAAAACAAGTAGCAGTTTTATGAATTGCACAAAAATAAAATTGTAATGAAGTAGTGGATATTTTCCGGTACTGTCCACGTTAAAAGTGCATGTGATGCTATATTGGGGAGTGAGACAAGCACTATGCAACAAAATTTAATCTCCAAAAAGAGCCAATAAAAGCTATCCAAGATTCTGTCTCATTTGTTGCTGAACTATCTTCTTTGCTAAAAAATAATATTCTAGTCCGCGTTATTCTGTAAAACCCGTACCGAACATGGTCCATAGCTAAAGCATTCCAGTGGCCAAAAGAATCTGGAAAGAAAAAATATGAATGTGCATTACCATTGGAAAATGTGCTTCTAGAAACAGAAAAACCAGTTACAATAGGACAATCTGAGCGACTTCATACCTTCAACGATAAGGAGTTGAAGTTAATTTAAGAAACCTTCACTACCTAATTCTTCTGTTATGTATCTATTTGCATATTAATATATTATATCCATACTATATAACAAAATATTTTACACACTGTAGATGAATTTAACACATTTATGAGTATGGAATGAAATGACATATGATCAATACTAATTTTATTATTGGCTGTATTTTACGCAATTTTAAACTTAAGCAAATGATTAGCTATAATTTAACAGTAATAATTATGTACTAGTGATGTATTTTTTAGTTTGAAATATTAATTACATTACAAGTTCGGTTAAATAAGAAAGAGCTTGACTTTGTGGTCTGTTGAAAAATACACACAACATGTTATTTTCAAAAAATCATATAAGATTTTCTAAGCAAAAACACACGATTTGCTTGTAAGGTATTTATTAGAGACTAATAAGGTATGAATTGAGCATATTATCAGAATTTTAAAAAATGGTGTTTCTGAGAAATTGCATGTCAAAAGTAGTGATTTTACAAAATTTTGCATAATTTTAAAATTGAATTACAAAAGTTGTAAGCACCTTAGAGTTAAAATAAAATTTGCTGTAAAACTCCCATTAAAGGTCTTTGGATTGCCATCAATGTTTAGCTTTAAAGTATTTTTTACATTCTGAAAAAAATCTTAATTTCACTAATAATTATATTTTTTGTACTTAAAAACTAATTTTTTTAATTAAGTAAAAATGTCACTATATTTCTTAAAACTATACTAAAATAAAATTCAGTTTAATAACTGTTTATAAAAAATAAATTGACTATATATGTTGAATATGTTAGGTATTGTGTTCATCTCAAAATGAAGCGTTTTTCAGTTTTTCTGAAAACTGTCAATTTTATCATGAATTTTAAAGTGCTGTAATCAGAGAAATAAATTTTTTAGGGAAAAATCCTTTTAGGAAATTTTATATATCATTTAGTTCTAACTACTGAATTTTTTTGAAAAAAATCTGTGATGGTGACTTGACGCATATCAGTACTGTCTGCCTGAATTGAGATGGAATAGCTCTAATGCAAATGAGAGTTTAAAAAAAATAATATGCTATATTTTCTTTTTTTTTTTTTCTTTTTCTTTTTTTTTTCTTTTTTTTTTTTTTTTTCAAATATATTTTTAATGTGTTTTGCATGAGATATCCATTATTTATTCTAGTTTTGTATTAAAATTTAATTATTTAATGCAAAGTATTATTTAATATAATTTAATATTATTATATTTAACATATTTAATATTAATGTGAGTTAATTTTTATGACGCTAAATGAAAGAAATAGATCACAGAACAATTATCGGGACACTTATGAACTTTTCACACATGTTTCAACTAATCTATTCACAAGTGCGACAGATGACCACTAAGAATTAATATCATTATTATATTCCTTAAATTTAAATGTTTTTTTTAATCAAAAATATTTATTATTATTAATATCATATGTTAAAAGATTAAAATGTGAAAATAAATATAAATATTTGCATAGTACTTATACTTTATTTGGTACTTATACTTTACTTTTGAGATCTATAAACAGTCTTTTCAATTTTAAAGACGAACAAAGTGTCAAAGAATTTTTTGTTTTACCATATGACTACAGGTTTTGTCATCATTGATGATTTTATTTTCAAATAAAAAAGAAAGAAGAAATAATTACTAAAGAAAACGTGCGATGTTCACATGTGTTACAGTCTATACAATATATTGTGATGTTTTTATTTCAACATAAGACTGTTTATTTGTTATGTTCTTTAGAATAATAAACTTCTAATTAGAAACAATTAAATATAACGCCAGAATAATATGTACATACAAGGTGTCCAGCAAATAACACCCTGATTTTAAAATTAAATTTCTCAAAAACAAAGATCAATAGAATTATGCAGTAAACGGTTTGTTTATCAGGTAAGCTGTAAAAATCTTATACAAAAGTTTCGAACGGTAAATATTTTGAAAAGATTGTGTTCTGATTGCAAAGAATGCTTTGATTTGACATTTTTCTTGATTTAGATTGCTGTCAGAGAATGTGGTTTTCGACTTAAAGTGACATATTTCATAGTTTTTTTATATTAAATTTTTGAAATTTCAAAATTCTAAAATTTTACTTCAAAAATTTTTTAAAATATTACACTGTAAGCCGAAGAATTATTTCTCTGCAGACAATCTAAAACAAGAAAAATGTCAAATCAAAGCATTGTATGCAATCAGAACGCAATTTTTTTCAAAATATTCACTGTTTAAAATTTCTGTATAACATTTTTGCAACTTATTTAATGAAAAAAACCGTTTACCGCATATTACTATCGATCTTTGTTTTTGAGAAATTTAATTTTGAAATCAGGGTGTTATTTGATGGACACCCTGTATATACATACACTATGAGGACAAAGGTGACCAGCCACTTGGGATTTTGGGAATTTTGTTAAATATCTGGAAAAATATTTGAGGAATTATCCTGAAACGGTAATTGTGTAAACATGTACAGGCCATATATTTCCGCAAATATTTTTTTCCCCAAGAGCCCACAAGGATCCGTCAACAAATAAAAAAAAAAATAATAAAAAAAATAACAAATATCTTTTGGATAAACCTATCAAAACACATGTAGTACAAGCGTTAAAACTGTAAATATGATTATGTGAATTATTGTAATATAACGTACTAATTTTCAGGTGGATAGCATGTATAACCATAGAGAAGTTAAGGTATTTATAAAAACAGTCTCAATTTTTTCCACGTTTTTTTCTTAGAATTTGCAAAGTTCTTAATGTAAAAAAAAAAAAAAAAAAAAAAAAAAAAAAAAAAAAAAAAAAAAAAATTAGAAAATATGACAAACAACATTCTACAGAATATCTTTTAATAAAAATTATAAAGTAATAAAATTTATATGAAAAAATGTGTAGGTTTTCTAAATAATGTTTCACTGAGCATGCGTCAATGCATGAAATATAATTTGTATAATGTGTTTGATAAATGATATAGAGCAACTTTTGTGAAAGTCTCAAAAACATATATTATACTCGATAAATATATATAAACTTATACATCTTCGATAGAATAAGCTCAAAATCCAATGTTTCCAAACATAAGCAAAAAGATGTGGGGATTTTCCATATAGTCATTGATTAGTGTCAATATAGAATAAAAATAATGCACGTACTACTGTATTTGGATACATACCCTTATTTATTACAGTGTAACTTTTTATTTTGACAGGAAGTGTTTTAATTAAACTTACATGAAAGCTAATTTTTAGGACTACTATGTACAAGGCATAGTTTGGTTCGAAATAGCCTGAAATTCTTGGAAATGCCATGCTTAATATATATATATATATATATATATATATATATATATATATATATATATATGAACGGATAACGTCGTTATATATATATATAGCCTGTCTCAAAAGTTTAAGCACTCTTCAAATCTGCTTTAAAATAATTGAAGAGGATATAATTTTATACTAATTTACTATTAATAGTCGACATTTAATCAAAATAAAATAAATTAAACTTTTTTGGGTGGATAAAATAAAAATCTATATTTATTTTTATGTAATTTTTCTTTTTTCAAGATGAAACGCTGTCTCAAAAGTTTAAGCACTTATGCATTTTTTTTTTTTTTTTTTTTTTTTTTTTTAATTTTTATTTTTTTTTTTTTTTTAGAAATGCGGGATTGGCCGTGTGTAAAGCTGTTGTATGGCAAAATATTGTGCTTTTATAAAAGTATAAAGGGTAGAAAAAATATTTCCTCTCGTTTTAAAAAGTCCGAAGGGTAAATAATTCATGAAACGTGAGATATTGAAAGTTTTTAAATTGAAATCGCAAAATAAAACTGTTTCTGAAATTGCAAAAGTTTTAAATCAATCAAAGCGAGGTATATATCAAGTACTTACTAGAAATGGTAATTCTAAGCAGAAATCAATATGTGGACGACCAGGCATGACGACTGTTCAGACTGATAGGAGAATACGGAGATTGGTATTTAAACAAAGTATGCAAATTTCATATAATTTCAGTGCACAGGTGTTCAAAGACATTATACATAGACGTATTAAAGAGTGTGAAAAGGGTGTGATTACATCATACTAAAGAAAATGGAACGCAAACCGTCTCTCAATTACATCAGAAACAGGCAAGAATAAACTGGGCTAAAAAACACACGTCCTAAAGGGACAAATGGCTTACTGTTTTATTGAGAGATGAGAAAAAGTGGAACTTAGATGGCCCTGATTGTTGGAATGCGTATTGGCATTATTTACAAAAGGAACCAAGGGCATTTTTCAGGAGACAGTAACGCGGTAAATCTGTCATGGATTGGGGGGCATTTGGATTCAGTGGTCAGACCTGTCTGGCTTTTCTAAAAGGAAGATAAGAATAAAAAAAGTATCAAGAGATGCTAAACCAACATTTGCTTTCATTTGGTGACATTTTGGGGGTCCTGAATGGACTTTTCAACAAAACAATGCCTCAATCCATGTCTTATTTTCTACAAAATTTTCGTTTTCTCAAAAAAATTTTAAAGTTCTTGCCTGACCAGCTTTAAGTCCAGACTTAAAACCGATTGAGAATATATGTGTTTTTTAACCCGCCAAGTTTACGGCAATGGAAAGCAATATGATTCTATTGAATAATTCCAAGAGGCCATTGAGAAAGCATGATATTTTTTGCCACCAGAAACCCTACAAAAACTTATAATTTCGATGGGCACACGTTTATTTTAATTAATCTGAAATCACGAAAAAATAATTTGTAAGTAAAAATTTTGTAAAAATTATAAATCTGGTTGTTTATTACATTGTGCATAAATTTTTCAGACAGTTTTTTAAACATTTTTTAAATTATATTTTTTATAATTATGTAATTTATTTTTTCCTATTTTTGATACTATTTATTTAAATAATGTTGCGAAATCCGCAAATAAAAAAAAAACTTATTCATTCTAACACTTTATCATTCTTTGAAAATCGATATTTTATGGTTGTGCTTAAACTTTTGAGACAGACCTTATATATGTGATCATAGGGTCTCCCGTATGAATTCATTAGCTCATCCTTACAAGAGATTTTAATAATGGAACATATGAAATGTATACAATTTCTGTGAAGCTTACTGAGTGAAACAAAGTAGCCCCGAGCAGGGGCTACTTTGTTTGAAAAAATAGACATTATTAAAAAAAAAAAATTAAAAATTGCCACATTAAACCCATACAGATTGCTTTATCGTTTCGTGATAATTGTTTACGACGTAAATATGAAATTAAAATTAATATATAACATTTTTAACTTTCTTCTGTCTTTACAAGATAACAGTATTGGATTCCTAAAAATTTTCGAAATGCAGTTTGCAATGGATTTTCTCGATTTAGGGGTCAAAGAACCCGAAAAACATGATTTTGCCAAATGTCTCTTAGTCTTTGAGTCTGTCAGTCTGCGATCACATGTGACAAAAAAAATTAGACGCTCAGTCTCAAGAAATAATGCACGGAATTTCATAACAATTTACATTCTGTTAGATCTTGATATAAAGTAAATCTGACTTGATTTTGGTGTATGAAGTTCAATAGATGTCCTTGCTACGCTGCATTATTTACAATTTCTCCAACAGTCGTATTTTAAACAATTGAGTATGGATTTTCATAAAACTTCAGATTGAGTTAGAATTTGTTATAACATTTTTCTTATTACGTTTTGGTGCAAATCGCTCAACATGTGGCTCTTCCATAGGGTATTAATTAATTAGAACTAATAATTAGATAATTACATAATAATTATGTCATATAATTTCATAATCAAATTAATGAACGAAAGTTTCTAAAACTTCATATTCAGTTTACCCCTGACATAGATTAGTGTTGTTTAGTTATTGGTGCAAATCTTCTATAGATGGCGCTTCTATTCTGTTTTTTTTTTACTATTTTGCAATAAGCGTACCTCAAGAACTCATGCATGAACCGAATTTCAAATTCAGTTAGTACATGATAAAAAATTGACCCTGATTATTTTTTGGTGTACATGATCCAACATGTGTCTCTGTTATGCAGTTTTTTAAAAGATTTCGCAATAGCTCAATCTAAAAACGTAATGCCCTGATATTCATCAAACTTCAGATTTATTTATAACATAACATAAGGCGTTGCTGACTAGATTTTGGTTTAAACCTCCTAACATGTGGCTCTGCTATGCTGCCATTTTCAAGAAGTATTAACATGTATAAGATGGAAGAAAATTTTAGGATTGCACATCTGACTATTACAATAATGGAAATGAAAGTGGAACCATGCCAAAGTGGCCAAATCATCCTGTTTGACTTATTTAATGATACACTACATGCAAACTAGACACGAATCACACATTATTTATGTGATTAATTCTCCGTAAATTTTATTTAATAATTTCACGTTTTTCGCTTTTATAAAGCTACTGGGCAATGCATTACAGAAATAGTTCGTTAAGAATTTTTATTTAGGTTTTAAAAGCCTATGGTACATTCAGTACGCAACTCTTATCACTTTGCATGTCTAAATCGTTCGTGTTTTGACGGGTTAATATCTCGGCAAATTACCAACTAATTTTTCGAAAATTATTATCAACAAGGGTTTTTTACTTCTGCTACTATAGATTCTTCCAGTCCTCCTGAATACTTCTGCTCAATGCAATGAAAAACGAAACATTTGTGTAACGAAAAGCTGCACTTTTGATCAAAAAAATATGTGCCGTAAGGTAATCTGTAGAGTTTTTCTGTAACATTTAAATTAATTTCAACACCTATAATTATCTTACTTCGTTTAACCTCCCTGACCGTCGAGCGAAAGAGGAAAATTGTAATGTTGTTTTCTCCTTAATTTATTTTAAATGTTAATAAAACACAGATTTTTTAACATGGTATTATTTTTTTGTAACGTACATGCTTATAAGCCTTGAAAGAATCAATCATAACTTAATTTCTTAAAACTGAATTATGTTTGTAGAGTTACATTACTTTAAATAAAGCTTCAATTGCAGTGAAACCTGCAGCCTAGCGAACGGATATATCAGGTGGCGGCAGTGGGAAGGTTGATTATGTATTATTTTACTTTCAGTAGATTCGAAAATAGATAGGAAGTAACATATTTTTGCTCTACATTTTAAACAATATCTCTGAAAATATAATACATAAAATTAAAAGGAATTTATTTTTGTCTTCAGTGTTACGAAAGTTTTCATACGTTACCATAAACGATATACAAAGAAAATATTTTTTCACTTAATCTAATTTGTCCCTCTACTTTTTTTGCTAATTGTAATAATGAAATTTAAATAATGCGTAAAAATCTGAGTCAATATAGTCTTTATTACTTCGCCCATATTTAACTTTCCAAGTTCCATAGTTTACAAATAAAATGGCTATTACAGACACAGAAATGCAGGAATGATCTTATAATTGTTCCATTTTTACTTTAAAAAATGACAGTAACGCAAAAAGTAAAAACAATGGAACATATGTTTTGAATACGATGAGTATTTTTTTTTCTAAGCAACGTTGTTTTTACGTAGCTTAATTTACCCCTCTCTTTTTTCCTAATTGCGTTAATTAACATTTAATAATATGTAAATATTTGCGTCAATATTATTTTTTACTTTGCCCAATTTTAACTTACCATGTTCCATAGTTTAGGAGCAAAATAGCTGTGAAAGACATACGGACACAGGAATGATCCTATAATTGTTCCGTTTTTACTTAAAAGAAAAAAAAAAGACTATAAAGTAAAATGGAAAAACAGTGGACCAAATGTTTTAAATACGATACAGATTTTTTCCTAAGTAGCGTCGTGTTTTACATTACACATATTTTTTTAGAATTCAATCTCTTCTTCTTAATATTATTATTTACATATTTATTTATTCTGCTGCACTTTTTAATTTAATCTATTCAACAGATAATCTGAATTAGTTGCCACATTTTACTGGTCATTTCACCGACCAGTGAACATATAATATTTGTGTGAAGGTGCTTAAAATTTTCAGATAGATGATTTTGGCAGTTTATTATTTTAATGTCACTGGGCAAATATATAAAAATAAATATATTATATAAACTATAAATGTTTTATATTACTAAATTTTTAGCAAATACATGTGTAATGTTGCATTTTGATACATTTAAAAAAACGATACTTCTTGTAAATTTTACTTTCAATCCAGTAATCTTTGTAAAATGAGAAGTATTTATGAAAAAGAACATTTTCCAATGTGAATTAATGATGCAAAATTCTGTTTACATAAAATATTTTCATATTGAATGAGAAGTTTTGACCTATTATATCCAATTATTATCAGTTTCCAAAAGAGCATTTTTAAGCTATATTCTACCAGTACTGTACATTTAAAAAAATATCTGACTCTAATTAGAAATTATGTGAAACTTTTACACATTCATTTATTTGAAATACTATATTATTTTAGCTTTTGTGACATTTATGCTGTGACAAACACGAACTTTATGTTTTGTCAAATAAAATTTACAAAAATATCCTTACAGCTGATAATAACTAATTAATGGATTAATCGAAAATTAAAAATAGTAACCAATAATTTTATGTACTGAGTTATTTATTGGCTATTATTTTAATAAGGTATTTGGAGTCATAACGCCACGTTAAGATTATACCAATTATCACGGCATTTTTTTCAGATTTTTTGTACAAGTAAAAATATATATATGTATACATCGAAAGGACTTCATACAGCAACATATTGACTGTAAATAAAAATTTTATATTTTAGCAGGTATGTATTCATAAAACATAATGGCGTGATTTCTTAACTAATGCTTATTAGTATTACCCACCTGTGTGAGCAATAACTCCATGCAAACAAAACTATAAAAAAAGAATAGTGACAAGTAAATTGTGCAGTTAAAAAGATACAAACTCTACAACCATAGAAATTGACCAATTTCTCTTACATACCATTAATTGCAATATCTGGATACAGCAACAATCATTAGATATTTTGTTTTTCTGACGTGAAAAAAATAAAAATTAGAGAACTTAGGACGCATAGATTTCTCTTTATCATTTTTGGTTTTCAAAAATGAGAATAAATTGTCTCTCGTGCGAAAAATGAAACATAAAACCCATTTTTGAATGTAGCTTCATCATTGAAACGTATCAATCAGAATGATAACGCCAGTGGATGTCACTATAAAGGTATACTAATTGACGGTATATATTTATATATTTATGGAGAAGTTTATTTTAAACTACCTCGTGAACGCATCCAAAACCTTGCACAAAATTTTGAAAGTACATGAAATACACTACAAATAACAACACTACTACACAACACTACTATACTATTAAACACTAATAAAAAACATATTATGTGGAAACTACATAATAAACATACAGTTCCCATATCACTGAATTTACTTAAAAAATTTTGATCGAGCGTTGACTTTCTTTTTTTTTCAGTGATAAGGTTTACAAGTAGAATAATTTAACTTTTAGTGATTATTTATCATTAAAACGACTTACAAATTTTCATCGCTGAACATGAAAGTATCTTGTACTGTATTTTTTCATAATTACACATAATAATAGTACTTTACATTACTACCCATCCTGGCGGTATTACTCCGAGACACCCTTTTTTTTTAAATTTAATAACTAGTCTTACAAATCTAAAGTTTAACAATATTTCATGTTAAACCAAAATATATATTTGCTAATTAAAGACAGAATTTGGCGATTATTTTCATATTAGAAACAACCAAAATCATCACTAACATATTAGGTGTTTGAAATTGAGTCACATGTGAAAGAATTCCCTAAACAATATCGATTAGAAATTGAGCACTTTTAAAAATATTTCTTTTTCTAATGAAATAAATCACAGGAAATGGGAATAAATACGACGAAAGAAAGTATCTTCCAAAGTCTTGAAAAAGTACTTTAAGAAAATTTGAATGTAAAGTAATTTAATCCTTCTTTTGAAGTAGCTTAAATTTGTTTTTTTTTCCTTCATCCTTTCTATCTTAAATATAGAATTTATGTGTTTTCTTTTCGAGCTCGTCATATAATAGCCTCTTTCAAAATTAAACACTAAAAGATTCAAAATGATTGATCGTGGAAATCACTAATGGAGCATAAGATAGCTTTTCTTGAACCATTAAATATACCTCAAATTCATATTTTATGTGCAATGTACATTAACTCTAGCACATTTTATTCAAGATAATGCACTTTAAAGAAACTAATTTTTTTACTATTATATATATGTGTAGGTGATATATCTTTTTGTGTGGCAATAAAGCCATAAAATATACAAGAATTCTAAAGTTTTACACAAGATTTTTTTTTCTTTGAGATTTTGACGTTGTTTTAAATATTTGCAAAATAAAAATAATTTTATGTATGTTTGTGAGTTACATAGCCTGAAATGCTTTTACAGTTGTAAATAAAAAAAATTTTTTTGACTGATTTTCTTTCTGAGAGTACGTCTTTAATGCAAATTTTCAGATAAAGATACATGTATCTATGTAGTATGTCCACTAAAGTCCTTTTACCATATGCATGTATAGTAGAGTGGAGTGAAAATGACAAAAAAAAAAGAAAATTCGGATTTTTTTTTTCTTTTTCCGATAGGTCTAAAAAGTTGCCATTTGGCACACTGAATATGAGGTTAAAATTTCATTTCGTTTGGAATTTATCTTTAGTTCCGTGCCAGCTCTTAAAGATTATGCTCTTTATATGTGAAAACCAACATTATACTATGTAGTGTAAATGACAAAAAAAAAAAAAAAAAAATCTTAATTTTTTTTGATAAATCTAAAAATTTGCTTTTTGTCACACTGAATGTAAGGTTAAATTTTCAATTTTATTTGGAATTCATGTTTCGTTCCTTACCAACTCTTAAAGATTTTGCCCTTCACATGTGAAAACCAAGATTTCGCTATTCCGTGTAAATTATTTAATTCTTTCTTTTTTTCTTTTTCCCCCCACAAAAAATGTTTCCTTAAAGTATTACTTATGAATGATCTAAGTATCTTTGTGTTTTATCTCTGTAAATCGCGAACATAACACTAAAATTTGGATCGAAAATCACAGAAAAGATAAAGAACAATAATTAGACATGCAGTTCACTTTTATTTTTCGAATGTACATGAAAGGCAGTTCTCTAAATATAAATGAAATGCAGTTTTCTGATTATATAGTAATGTAACGAAAAGAATATATACGATGCATTGTAAAACGATCTTTCATTTCACTCTAATTTATATTGGCCTTTGTTATCAAAATTACGATTGGATTTTTGGTCACATTTATCAGTTCCTTGCTTCAACTACTACAGTTGCTAATGGCACTTCAGTAACTAACATTACTCATCTTTCGAATGCTTGACTGTAACAGGGAAATTTTTCAATATAAAAGATGGAATTTCTGATCCTTTTCTGTGAATTTCCAGCTTCTCTCTTGGTACTTTATAAAGAATATGTGATGATATTACATTCTTGCCAGTAAGTAATACTTATCTAGTTTGTAACACTGAATTTCAATATTGGAATATGAAACTATCTTATTGTAGAACAAACAATATCCTTTACCTTCTTCGGAATACAAATTTTAAATAATGATTTAATACTCTTCGGAAAACAACTACTCAATCATGATTTTTTTTATCAGTTATCGTTCCTATAAATTTTTATCTAAGTGACAGAAGAAAACGTTTTGGTGAATTACGGGATCGATAATTTTCTTTAAATATTCACTCAAATAATGAAACAACTTAATGTTTAGAAAAAAACATTTTGAGCTCCATTTTTGAAAGAAGAAGCTCTCTTGAAGTGAAACAACATGGACGAATGTACTTTCATTAAAAAGTCAGCTATAATCTTCAGATTCGGGGATGAATTCTAACTTCCAATCTGGAAACCAAGTAGTCAATTGTCATTAACCAGGTGCAGATTGAGCATTAAACAAGAACAAATGTTTGACACGTCATAAAAATAATTTTGGTTCTGCACTTAACTCTCCAGAGTTCATTTCTCGGTGATAGGAGCAGGTACTTTTTTAATTTCCATAACTGATTATTGTTCACATTGATCCAACAACTTTCCAATTGGAACAGAAAAAGTTCGTGATCCTTTATTTTGATGTATGTTATTCATACAATGAAGCATAGCTCAAGACACGTTACGCTGTGGGGAGTATTTTCTTAAAAAATGTCGGCCCGTTATTTGAAATCCAGGGAAAGATGAATAATGCAATGTATAAAAATAACTTCGAAGATTATTTGTTTCCTTATTAGAGGAAAAATTGTTGTCAAAACTATTTGTTTTAACATGATAACCACTTAATGAATTTATGCAAGCCTGGGAAAGCAATTGCTTTCGCACAAAAGAAATCATTTTTGAAATGCCCAGTCAAAACATTCGACATGAATCCAATAGAAAATCTTTGAAAAGAAGTTGACAAAAGTCTACGGAACTATAAATATTCCAACTCAGCCGAAATTTCGTCAAAATTGCAAGAAATGTGAAAAACATACCATAGACGATCTTTAACCGTTGATTGTATGAATGTCACGTTGCTGTGCTGCAGTACTTATTACTAAAGGTATGGTGATAAAATACTAAGTGTTATTGATCATTGCAATTTTCTACTACAATACCATTTTTTCCAAACTTGCGAAGGTGTCTGGAAACTTCTGAAAACATGCGTTTTCCTTTGTACTTAATTTTGTCAGTTAAATTTATTGATATTTATATGTCATTCCATAAATAAGTTCCTTAATATTATGCGAATAAAATGCATGGGTACCACTTTGAGATTCCTCTTCATATGAGTATACTTAAAAATTAACTAAAAAATTTTTGTTGGCCGGAAATATTTGACCGCCATTGTATACATACAGTACGCCTTATAGAGTCACTATATAGAAGAGTACAGTACAAGCAAAAAGAAAAAAAAAGATTTAAAAAATAAACATGTACATTCGTATACTTTTGATCATATTAAGATAATTTCAGTAATCCTTATAGATAAAATTTGCAGCTATTCACTGATTTTAAAGAGTTTCCTTATAATTGGTCACTGTATCCTTAATGGGTATAATTGGTCACTGTATCACTTGCATTGTTGATTTTAAATAAACAAAAAGAGAAAATAATAAATTTATGAAATAATTCTTATCTGTTAAATGAGATTTTGCAATTTGTTCAAAATTATTCTTTCTTTGGGAGACGAGCAACCGGTATACGTACCGCATAAGGTGCTCAGAATCCTAGATTACTCTCACCAATAATATTTTATTATAAATATTGCCTTATTTAATCCGCACATTTCTCGAATCAATTAGGCAAGAATTTCTGTTTTTAAAACCATGATTAAACGGCAATGATTCCGTAAAGACGCTCGCCTCGAAGTGGTTAATGTGCACATTTTATAAAAAGAGAAAAATAAAAATACTTGTTACATAGATTTATTAAATATAACTTATGAAATTAGTCTCATGTCTTATTTCCAAAATTTTCTTCTTTTTTATACACAATTCAAAATTCGTTATAACAGTGTAAAATTAAATGACAATCTATGTAAAACATGATGATTATAAAGATAAGCAGCTTGGTACAAATGCATGCTTTTAAAAAGGAGATTTGGATATCGCATTTTATCTAAGAAACATTGAATTTAGGAAATCACATTCTTAGATATTCACAAACTAAAATCCCGACACAAAGAGGAGATAATCAACACCTGCTGTTCAAAGTACATCCAAATTCTTTTAAGGATACAATAACATGAGACTTTAACACAGTCTTAAGTTTGGTTAAATTGCATGCATTAGTTTTTAAAATACAGTTATTGCAAAAATCTAGAAGCATTGAAAATTGTAGTGCCTCCTGTTGTACGATCTACACTATAAGTTAATTCGTAGCAGATTGCTACATCGTCTAATTGAATCTGACTTTTAACGAAAATCCGTAAATTAGTGAGTGAGAAAGGGCTATTTCGAAAATCGTACAAAATGCTGCGCAGCAGCATGTTGTGTGATATACACGAAAGTAAGCTCCAGTCATGAACAGATTTTACCAAGGCATAACTAAAGTTTTATTAAATTTCGTATATATTGGTGAAATCTTGAAAAAATGCAGTTTTTCAGCACTACATCATAGGCAATATACACCAAAATCTAATGATTAATAACAGGAAAATTGATTTGTAATTAAATCTAAAGTTTGATGAAATGCAGTTCATTTGTTCATTTGTTTATAGGATAAAACTATGCCAAAAATCGAGTGAAATGCTCCATAGCAACGCCATCTAGTGAGTGATATACATAAAAATCTATGAAGCACTAGTCCAAATATTGATTTTTCTAAAACTAAAGTTTTGTGAAATTCCATGCATTAGTTCTTGATATAGAATGTCTACAATTTATTTCACTCATGTAAATATACAGACTCGCAAGCGGAAAACATGAATTGAGATGAGGATGAATGATGATGATTTGGATGAATTTCACAAAAATTCATCAAAAAACAGAAGACGAAAACATTCACGAATTCATCACCTTGTTCTTGTGAGGATAGAAGATTGTGAAAATATAAATATAGTCATTTTTTATTCCGGACCACATCGTATTATTTGATACCAAATATTTTTTTATGTTTATATTTACATTAAAATGACAAAAAGTAAATAGAATTTATGTATAATTTTCTGACTGTAATATTCGTAAATGACATTTAATTGTGTAAAACATGATAGTTTATATAAAGAGAAATTTCCAAATTTTCTGTAATTATCATTAAAATGAGTTAAACATTTTCATTTTAATCATCTACGGTAGTTTAAAAATATTCATATTTCGACGACATTTACTATAAAATGTTCTAGAAACTATATTTGTGTATAAAATGAGTCTTTAATATTCTGCTGGAAATCAAAGTATTTATTCCTATAAAACTTTTAGAAAGTTATTGCGGTTAATTACCTGTGGTTGGTAAATGCACGAAAATCTTGGAGTTTAGTTTAGATATAAATAATAGATTTAAGAAAGATGTTCAATATGTTCTTTGATTTTAAAGATAAATATTTAAGAACTGTATTTTGGAACATATTTTTGGGTAAAGGCAACATTCATTGACAGTTATTTAGTATAATTCAATTGTATGTTATTTTTTATTGATTCTGTATGTTTATATTTTCCTTATTTCCTTTTAATCATCTCCAAAGAAGTTGCGTCTTAAAAAATAGTAAAAATTCAAAGGAAATTACACCTGTTTAAACAAAAAGTATAAAAAGTTTTATATTACTAAATCAACGATAAAGATATCTCTAAGAGATCGAAATACAGTCGTCCCCACTTAGTCGGGTAACGGGTAATCAAATACATTGCTTATACGAATAAAATTATCTAGAACCAAAATTAGTTCTATAGAAATACTGTTTCTGCTTTATCGAACATTTTTTTACTTGCCGTCCCTGGTTATTCGAATAAAGTGCAAACATTCTTTCTTACTGAAAATGCGTTCTTAACATAAAACTTTTTATTCCTTTATGCTGGATTTCATTTCGAAAAATTTAATTATAGTTTTCTTACAAAAATACGCGTTCACTTGCCTCTCTTCTAAGCATACTTTGGACAAACGCATGGTAGTCTCCTTTTCTTTCCTGGAACTGGAAATCGTCATTTCCCCTCTGGAACTAAGGTGTTGCTATTGATTTCTGAGTACTGATTAAAAAAGAGGAGGCTTATCCGAACAGGTTTAATTCGAATTTCATGTTTGTGAAAAGTTCTGTGGACATATGCTCACATTTTGGGAAAAAATTATTACTTTAATAGTTAACTAGGAAGTAGGATGAATACAAAACGAAATTATGTGAGTTTATGTGATAAAATAAAAAATGTTCGATTCTCTAAAAAAGAAAATAAAAAATGAAATTGCAGAAGAATTGCAAATTTTTCAAATGTAAGTTTCTAATATTAAATAAATATTGAAAAGATTGAAGAATAATGGAAGAGAAATGGAAATTGAGACAGAAAGAGAAAACCTAAATGAAATTTTGACTCTGTTGGTGAGACTGCACTGGAGTGGTTTTACAAAAAAGAGCAAAATGTACAATTATCAATGCGCCTATTATTGTGAAGAAAGATAAACATATAGCGAGGACTGTAGAAAACGGAAAGTTTCTGTGGATCCAAAAAATAACTTTATAAGCGGGAAAAAAGGAGTAATTTAACTTTAAAACTGGACATAATGAAGCAGGACCAAATGACACTTCATGCATTGGCACCTGGCATAAAGAAACTCTGCAACCTATCCTTGAAAAATACAGTCCAGATGACATTTTTAATTGCGATGATTTTAATTGCACTCTTTTATCGAGATTTACCGACTGGCACTTTAGCTGAGAAAAAAGAAAAGTTTGCTGTATTAAAAAAGAGCAAATATAGGGTCCCTTTATTCTTGTGCGTAAATAAAAACAGAGCAGAAAAACATCAGTGTCTAATGTTAGGGAAAAGTAAAGTTCCAAGGTATTAAAAAATCCCTGTCGGCTGGGCCTATAGGCGGAGGTAGATTTCGAAGAGTGCTCATTTCAACAAAAAATATATATACGTATATGTGATTAGCGATAAACCCAGTTTAATAACTTCATTTGACCGTTAATGAAAAATTTTTAATTTAATTTTTCTGCAAAAACTGGTTTTATCAGAATCATCTTAAGAAAAATTCAGCTCAAATGCCCATTTTGACAACATATTTAGAAATAGATTCTGTATTTATTAAAAAATCGACCAAAACAGTACATTATACAGTTCATAAATAACAAAAAACTGTCAGTTGAATGCATTTGAGAAAAAATTGAATTTAAAAATGAGTCATAAAATAACCGGTTTGTTGTTTGAATACATCCTTAATTCTTTAAAACCTTGTAAATACAAAAGTTTTAGATAATTTTAAGAACATTTACAAAAAATTTAGATGGACTTGATATCTTGAAAATTGACGAAGTTATGAATTTTTTTCTCTCAAAATACCTGTTTTTTTCTCCCCTTGAGCCCACTTCTAAATTTATCAGAAATCTGTCATGCATACACTTTTGGCCCATTTTTAAGAAGTAATATAAACTCAAAACCGATTCGATATCTACTTTAATTAAGAAGTTATGGCGTTTTTTCGGTTTTCACAAAAACTCCCTCTATTCCGACCCCCTTGGTCCGATTTTGCCCATTAACGAACTCAGCCAAGATTTTATCCCCTTTGATTTTATGTACCAGTTTTGTGGAGATTGGTGAAGAATTATAGAAGTTATCGTGTCCATAAAAAAGTGAGATATATATCTATATATAAAAAAGAAATTAGTCTGTATTTCGTATTAATCACAGCACAAAAAAAAATCTGCCGAACCTATAATCTTCAAAATTGGGGTAAAAATACTTCTGATAACATCGAGTGCCGCTAAGAAGGGATTTTCGAAAATTCCACCCCTAAGGGGGTTAAAAAAAGGAACGAACCTTTAAAAAATTCCTTAAAAATCGGCCTTTGTAGTTATTTTTCAACTGATAACATATTTTAGTGTATTTTTTCATGCTGAATCGAATGGTACCAAGCAAATTCTTTAAATTTCAGTAGTTCGCGAGATACTTCACATTTTACTGATTTGGCGATGTCTTCGGCGCAAAAACCTAAAATTTTCAATCCTTATCTAGATATATAAAAGAAAGTCTCGATTTCGTATTAATCACAGCACAAAAAAATCTGCCGAACCTAAAATCTTGAAAATTGGGTTAAAAATACTTCTGATAACATCGAGTGCAGCTAAAAAGGGATTTTGGAAAATTCCACCCCTAAAAGGGTTAAAAAAAGGAACGAACTTTGAAAAATTCCTTAAAAATCGGCTTTTGTAGTTATTTTTCAACTGATAACATATTTTAGTGTATTTTTTCATGCTGAATCGAATGGTATCAAGCAAATTCTTTTAAGTCCAGTAGTTCGCGAAATACTTCAAATTTTCCTGATTTGGCGATGTCTTCGGCGCAAAAACCTAAAATTTTCAATCCTTATCTATATATATAAAAGAAAGTCTGGATTTCGTATTAATCACAACACAAAAAAATCTGCCGAACCTAAAATCTTGAAAATTGGGGTAAAAATACTTCTGATAACATCGAGTGCCGCTAAGAAGGGATTTTCGAAAATTCCACCCCTAAAAGGGTTATAAAAAAAGCACGAACGTTTAAAAAAATCCTTCAAAATCGGCTTTTGTAGTTATTTTTCAACTGATAACATATTTTAGTGTATTTTTTCATGCTGAATCGAATGGTACCAAGCAAATTCTTTTAAGTTCAGTAGTTCGCGAAATACTTCATATATTCCTGATTTGGCGGTGTCTTCGGCGCAAAAACCTAAAATTTTCAATCTTTATCTATATATATATAAGAAAGTCTAGATTTCGTATTAATCACAGCACAGAAAAATCTGCCGAACCTATTATCTTGAAAATTGGGGTAAAAATACTTCTGATAACATCGAGTGCCGCTAAGAAGGGATTTTCGAAAATTCCACCTCTAAGGGGGTTAAAAAAAAGAACGAACTTTTAAAAAATTCCTTAAAAATCGGCCTTTGTAGTTATTTTTCAACTGATAACATATTTTAGTGTATTTTTTCATGCTGAATCGAATGGTACCAAGCAAATTTTTTTTTAAGTTCAGTAGCTCGCGAGTTACTTTACATTTTCCTGATTTGGCGGTGTCTTCGGCGCAAAAACCTGAAATTTTCAATCCTTATCTATATATATATAAGAAAGTCTGGATTTCGTATTAATCACAGCACAAAAAATATGCCGAACCTAAAATCTTGAAAATTGGGGTAAAAATACTTCTGATAACATCGAGTGCCTCTAAGAAGGGATTTAGAAAATTCCACCCCTAAAAGGTTTAAAAAAAGGAACGAACTTTAAAAAAATTCCTCAAAAATCGGCTTTTGTAGTTATTTTTCAACTGATAACATATTTTAGTGTATTTTTTCATGCTGAATAGAATGGTACCAAGCAAATTCTTTTAAGTTTAGTAGCTGGCGAGTTACTTTACATTTTCCTGATTCGGCGGTGTCTTCGGCGCAAAAACCTGAAATTTTCAATCCTTATCTATAAATATAAAAGAAAGTCTGGATTTCGTATTAATCACAGCACAAAAAAAATCTGCCGAGCCTAAAATCTTGAAAATTGGGGTAAAAATACTTCTGATAACATCGAGTGCCGCTAAGAAGGGATTTTGGAAAATTCCACCCCTGAGGGGGTTAAAAAAATTAAAGAATTTTTAAAAAATTCCTTAAAAATCGGCTTTTGTAGTTATTTTTCAACTGATAACATATTTTAGTGTATTTGTTCATGCTGAATCGAATGGTACGAAGCAAATTTTTTTACGTTCAGTAGTTCGCGAGTTACTTCTCATTTTCCGGTTTTGGCGGTGTCTTCGGCGCAAAAACCTAAAATTTTCAATCCTTATCTATATATATAAAAGAAAGTCTGGATTTCGTATTAATCACAGCACAAAAAAAATCTGCCGAGCCTAAAATCTTGAAAATTGGGGTAAAAATACTTCTGATAACATCGAGTGCCGCTAAGAAGGGATTTTGGAAAATTCCACCCCTGAGGGGGTTAAAAAAATTAAAGAATTTTTAAAAAATTCCTTAAAAATCGGCTTTTGTAGTTATTTTTCAACTGATAACATATTTTAGTGTATTTTTTCATGCTGAATCGAATGGTATCAAGCAAATTCTTTTAAGTCCAGTAGTTCGCGAAATACTTCAAATTTTCCTGATTTGGCGATGTCTTCGGCGCAAAAACCTAAAATTTTCAATCCTTATCTATATATATAAAAGAAAGTCTGGATTTCGTATTAATCACAGCACAAAAAAAATCTGCCGAACCTATAATCTTCAAAATTGGGGTAAAAATACTTCTGATAACATCGAGTGCCGCTAAGAAGGGATTTTCGAAAATTCCACCCCTAAGGGGGTTAAAAAAAGGAACGAACCTTTAAAAAATTCCTTAAAAATCGGCCTTTGTAGTTATTTTTCAACTGATAACATATTTTAGTGTATTTTTTCATGCTGAATCGAATGGTACCAAGCAAATTTTTTTTTAAGTTCAGTAGCTCGCGAGTTACTTTACATTTTCCTGATTTGGCGGTGTCTTCGGCGCAAAAACCTGAAATTTTCAATCCTTATCTATATATATAAAAGAAAGTCTGGATTTCGTATTAATCACAGCACAAAAAATCTGCCGAACCTAAAATCTTGAAAATTGGGGTAAAAATACTTCTGATAACATCGAGTGCCTCTAAGAAGGGATTTAGAAAATTCCACCCCTAAAAGGTTTAAAAAAAGGAACGAACTTTAAAAAAATTCCTTAAAAATCGGCTTTTGTAGTTATTTTTCAACTGATAACATATTTTAGTGTATTTTTTCATGCTGAATAGAATGGTACCAAGCAAATTCTTTTAAGTTCAGTAGCTGGCGAGTTACTTTACATTTTCCTGATTCGGCGGTGTCTTCGGCGCAAAAACCTGAAATTTTCAATCCTTATCTATAAATATAAAAGAAAGTCTGGATTTCGTATTAATCACAGCACAAAAAAAATCTGCCGAGCCTAAAATCTTGAAAATTGGGGTAAAAATACTTCTGATAACATCGAGTGCCGCTAAGAAGGGATTTTGGAAAATTCCACCCCTGAGGAGGTTAAAAAAATTAAAGAATTTTTAAAAAATTCCTTAAAAATCGGCTTTTGTAGTTATTTTTCAACTGATAACATATTTTAGTGTATTTGTTCATGCTGAATCGAATGGTACGAAGCAAATTTTTTTACGTTCAGTAGTTCGCGAGTTACTTCTCATTTTCCGGATTTGGCGGTGTCTTCGGCGCACAAACCTGAAATTTTCAATCCTTATCTATATATATAAAAGAAAGTCTGGATTTTGTATTAATCACAGCACAAAAAAATCTATTGAACTTATAATTTTGAAAGAGAGTTCTATAATCAGGTTAACATGATTATGTAAGCTATATTTAATTATCTCAATATATATAAAACGCAAAGTGAAATTTAATTGCGGCCGCTTATAACTTATGTTCTACAAGATAGATTTTAATGGATTTTACATTGTTAGTTGGATATTTTTTTCAGAAATTTTTTAACAAATTAAATATAGCATTATACGTTAGTTAATTGAATACTTAGGAAATGTTTTTTATCAGATGAACCCAATTACAAAAGTTTGGCCTTATTTTAAAAGTTCCGCTGAATGAATTTTTATATATTAAATTTGTTAACATGTTGAGCGCTATGTCATTCATTGGTGACTAATATTGAATTTTCCGTTTAGATGACTGATTTTTCACCGATGACAGACAGTCTAAAGTACGATATAAAACTAAAAATTACTATGATATAAAATTTTCGTTTGATTAAAAAAAAACTGACCAGCGTAGCAGGCGAAAGCTTCTAGTATATGTATATATATAGATAACTGGTGCGATTGCAATATGTAGTATTTCTAACGAAATCTACCTAAAAACGTCAAAAATTATCTGTGAACTATAACCATTCTCGAAACGCATGGATGCCAGGACTAATTTTTAAAACCTTGCTGATAAAGCTAGATATAGATTTCAAAAAACGGAACAGAAAAATTGTGATAACGTAAAATGTCATAAAATCGAATGGAAGTTTTGTACACCTCACAAACTACAGTTTCTGCCTTCCAATACGAAATGGAAAATTTATCCGTTAGATCAAGGAATAGTTAAATCATTCAAAGTCCTTTACCGATGACAAATAATCAAAGATATTTTGTATCATTTCGATGATATCAAATATTTTGCAGGCATTCATAAGAAAATGAAACATTTAACAGCCAAATGGTTTCGTAAAAAAATCATGGGACAGTGTTCCTGTAAAAGTGATTGAAAATCGCTTCAGAAAAGAGAAATTTGTGGAATTTTAAAATCTCGAAAGTGAAATACAGGATGATGGAACTGCAATTTATCTAAGGTTTAATAAAAATACATATTAAAAGAAATATAAAGGAAACTACTTTTTAGTGTTACAGAGAAAAACACAGAAATATACATTGTATTCCTTCCACAATACATTCTTGTTTCGATTTATATATATATTTTTTTCATTAAGAGAACACGTAAAGTAAAGAAATTTAAACACTTTATTTACTTTTTTACTATAATGCTCAAGATATAATAAATATATAATTTAATTTAATTGTGTGTAATACAAAACTTCATATAAACACAATTTTCCAAATTTCCAGTAAATTACTTTGAAATGAGATACAATACTTTCTTTTAATCATCTACATATTTTAGAATTACATATTCCAACATAATATAATATTAAATCTTTTAGAAACTCATTTCATATATAGAATAAGTCTCTAATCTTCCGTCGGAAATCAAAGTATGTAGTTCTTTTAAAACTTTATGAAAGTTAACACTGTTCGTAAAGTGTAATTACCAAATTTAGGGAAATCTTGGAGTTTGGTTTAGATCTAAACAAACGTAAGATATATATTCATGATGTTCTTTAAGTTTTTTAAAGATTGAAAACATTAAGATAATTTTCACGACATTCATTAAATTATAATTACTAACTGTATTTGGGATAATATTTTTTTTAGATAAATACAGTAACTCGTGCTTAATTCTAGTATACATCAAATAGCTATTTTGTATTTATTATATATATTTATTCAGGCATTCTCTTAACATCAGTATAGTGGTTTTTAAACTACTGAATAAATAACATTTAATTTCTTATTTTACAAGCACAAAATCACTTAAATTTCGATTAACACAAAACTTATAACTTTTTTTGTAGTAAACACACCTTTGTAAAATATGGCTTGATTTAAAATGTTAAATGCATATTATTTTTTATTGCACTAATAAAATAAAATCATAATTACTCTTCTATTAATATAATCCCTTTTAAAACGATGGGGTTGTATTAAAATCCTGTGAGTTATAAGAAAAGTATTGTAATACTTAATCAGTGTTAGCATATTAATGTTTAATTATTAAATCAAGCGTTTCAAGGTATTCAATTTATCAAAAAATTATTTACATGAAAAATGACAGAAATATCACAGTTACACACATTGACAGCAATATACACTCCTTTAATATAAATATGACGACATGATGAAATGATGATGAAAATACAAAAAAAAGTATTTGTTAAAATAAACATAGATAAAAAAATTAAATTAAAAATAACTACATATAAGATTTACAAATAATAGAAAACATATTGAATTTATTGATTTATTTTCAATCTAAAAAATTTCAGAAATTTTATATTATTGTCAAATGTTTTCTAATAAAACTGAAAAGTTTCTCAAGTGTGAAATACATTACAGTATCACATTTTACCTATCATATCATTTTGGTTACAGAATTAAATAAGTTTTAAGCGAAATCATAAAAGGATATTTTAAAGAACATTATTATATGAACCTTATCATTATCACTGACAACTTTTATACCAATAAAGTTTTGTAATCTAATATTTACATATTTCTTTCAGTTATTTCATTTAATATAATGCTATGACAAATATTGTATTATTCAAAATATTCATCAGGGAAGTAATTTTATGGGAAAAAAAGCAATGGTATCGTAGATATGTTTCTTTTAAAACATGGTACCTCGGAAACTGAACGATGAAATTTGATGAAATTTGAAATTTACATTCAATTATGCTATATGTATTCAATTATGCAATTTGAATTATGCTTAAGATTTATAGCAGACATAATATTTTTCATTAAAAAAACTTGTTATTTAAAAGTAGTGGTAATTTTTCGGAAACTTCTGTTTTTCTAGAATTCATTATTTATATTTTAACTCTTTGCCCTGTTTAGTCTTATATTTATATTCTATCAAAAAAAGTAAATAACTAAATGAATAAATAAGAAATTCGCTTTAGTGTTTTAGGTTCTAATTGGGTTTTTATATGAAAAATATAATTTTTGGAGAGTTAAAAAACTTACACAAACCTAACTTGTGTAAATTTCTTGTACACTTTTATTGAATACATGAATTAAAACATTTATAAACAATTAGATAAAACTGCGCTACTTATTATAAATGCGCATAAAATGTTTGGGTAAAATTAAAGTGAGTGGCCTTGGTGGCCCTAGCAAAATGTTCGTCGCAAAACGTTCTTTAGTCTAAACATTTTAAACTATTTGAAGATTTTTTTTCTAGTTTAGAAGCTTCTTTTCCTAATTTACCTCATTATAAAATCATTATACATTGTATTTCAATCCCAATGAACATAATTTATGTTTCACGTTTTGAAAAACAAGTAGGTTTTGGAAACAAATTGAAAACATTATAAGGAAAGACATTTTTGACTATTTATTATAATCCTATAATATTTTAAAATTATTTGATGCATACACAATTTAACACATTCGCTGCCACTAAAAATCATATTTCCGTCCTCAGAAACCAGATTAAAAAACAGTGTTCGACAGATTACAACACAGACGTTCGACGCCCTAGAGCGTCGCCGGCATACAAAGGTTTGCCAGTCGGACGCTTTAGCGGTGGCAGCGAACGTGTTAATAGACTTATTAGCATAATACGCTGCATGTAAGAAACACAAAAATAATTTTTTTATTGAGTATCATACGTAAACATTCATGAACACATTGAATAAGACTTTACTTTAAAGACAATAGCTTGAACAACAGACGAATGATTTCATGTTGCTTTCCATTTTTAAGTTCACTACATTTTAATTATTATATATATTGCAAAATTTAAATTTTTTTGCCAAGATTAATCGTATACTATATTAATTTCCTTTTCATAATATCCCATGCTTATTCCAGCTTATTAAATTAAAATCCTGTTTCTAAAACTGATACACTAATGTTTATATGAACGATATATATATTCGTAATCCACCTTAAAAAAACATTTATTCCAATGTGCTTAAATCTAAAAAAATGTCTCTAACTAGATATATATACAAAAAACATTATTATTTAAATCCCTAGTAAAATTCACAAAAAACTTTTTTTTTTAAATCCCTAGTACAATTCACTATATTATTCCTGTGTTTATCGAACCCTTTTAAGGATTTTTTTTTATTTCTCTCAATTGACAGACATCTCTAGTATTCAACAGTGGTCGTGAAAACTCTGAAAACCACCAAGAGACTTTTGCCAATCATTTTCTTCCTGTTGCCGAGATTTTGAGGGGGGGGGGGAAGGATTATTTCAAATGATAATGCTTCGATCCATAGCTCAAGCTCAACTTCATTCTGGCTTAAGTCGAAAAAGATGTCTGTTTTGAAATGGCCGGCAATTAGTTCTGATTTAAACCCTATAGAAAATATGTGGGGTAATCTCACTTATGCAGCTTATCCAAATGGAAAGCAATATTCTTCAGTTAACGATTTGAAAGATGCCATTGAGAACGCTCGGTTTAAAATGGAACCAGAAACAATACAGGACCTCATTTTATCGATGGAGAACCGTATATTTAGAGTAATTCAGTAGAAAGGAGCAATAATCGAGTGTTAATTTTTTTATTTTTGTTCTGCTAAAGACTAAAAAACTATTGTGCTTAAACTTTGACACACTCATTCTTGTTGTTTTGATAAATTTTATTATTTAAGATAAATTTTATAGCATTAATCTGTTAACTATCTTTTTAAAACTGCAATTTGTAGGTTATGTGAAAGGGAATGTAACTTTCCCTCATTAATAAAATTTTATTTTGAAATTATCTGTTGTGCTTAAACTTTTGACACGCACTGTATTCAATAGGCTTCTTTGCCAAATTACGTACACTGAAGATTTCAAGTATCTATCTCAATTTTGTCTAGGGATAGAGCGTTTAAAGATTCACAGGCAGATAGACAGAAGATGTTTTCTTCTAAAAATATCTTTTTGGGAATATAAAGTGTCTTAAGCTTGTAAATACGCCAAAAAATTCTTTCCGATTTTTAAAAATTTTATAAGACTTACCCAATATTGCGTATGATAGGTAAAACATAAACAGCATGAATTTTCGGGAAAAACGCGTTTACCAAACATTACCTGAACATAAAAGTGAAATAAAGTTTTACAAATCTCCTAGTAAAATCAGAAAAAAAGGAAATAATAAAAAGATTTTAAGCTATAATTGTGGTCTTCATCAGATTAAATTATTTTAGATCATTTAGAAAGCATGGGCAAGACTGGAATAGTTTTACTATTTTGTGCCGAATGAAGAAGGATAATTTGTTTTTGAATGGCTTTGAGCTTTTTTCATTTTATATTCTTATTAGAATGTTTCTTGAATTTATTTGTCATAAAAACTGTTTGTTCGAATTTTTTGAAACATAATATTTTTTTATAATAGAGATTTTGCTCACAAAAAATAAAACAAAATAGTTAAGTTAATAGTTAACTCGTTAAATATAAGAACATGAAATATCTGCTAATCTGTGAAAGTGTTCAACTATTCTTTTTGCTCTAAATAATTGTTTTGATAATTCGAAAACTCTAAAAAACCTAATTGGAATAATAATAAAATGCTAATGTATTAATATTGATAAAGCATGAAAAAACATTTCTTAATAATTTAGAAGATTTAAAAGGAAATCCTGACGTTATTTTAAAATCTTATAATGCCCAGCGATAACCGCACTAAAAAATAAACAAATATTTTCCCTATGCTTTAAAAAATAAACAAATATATTATAATTTCAAATATTTGTTTTTATCAATTTGAAAGCAATTTTTTTTTTAACAAGACTTATGTTAATAGAAACTATAACAATTATTTTATAATAGCGCAACAGAAAAATAAAACACATTTAACATTTTTATTATATTTAAAACGAGAAAAACTACACGTACTAAGAACTACACTTTAAAGCTACAGTAAAATGAGAAAAGTGGTAAGTTATGTGTTAATCGAGTTTTAATCGATTTTTAAAGACACTTGTTAACGATACATAAATTTCCGCTAATGGGATAAAATGATACATGACATACATGCAAAATAAGGGATTAAATTGGACATTTTTTGAAACGCCAGATGTTTATTTTAAACATCGTAAAAGCAAATGTGAAGAAAATGAACATGAGAAGATATACAAATACATCTGACTCTGATAATTTTGAATTTTGTTTTGAAGAGGCAATATCAGAAGAATTTGAGTCAATAAGATAAAACTGAATTAAGAAAAAACCGATGAAGGGGACAGATACGAATGGAAAACAATTGAAAATTGCAAATTGAATAATTAAGACTACTGGAATTACTTTGAAAAATAAATCTATAACTTAATCAGAAACCTATATTTAGAAACTTGCTAAAATTTATATTTTAAAATATCATTAAGAATGACATATAATTTAATTTTAAGACTGTGGGTGGAGATTATTAAGCTATTAATGTAATTTGAAATCAGTTTCGGAGCCATAGAATTAATTGATGTTGAGTTTAATAAATTTCTCAGTTAAGAAAAACCGATAAAATGGCAAGTTAAATGAGCCAAATATTGTTAAATTTGAGCCAATAGAATACGTCCAAAATATTAAAAATATGGGATAATGGCGCTTTTTTTAAAGCTAAAATATTTGTAATATTTATTCGGAACATTTTTTCCATAAATACCATGAAAATGTAAAAAAAATAGTTGTGTCAAAAAGCTTTAAGTTATGGATCAAGTAAACAGTTCTTGCCCATACGCCGTGAGAGCAAATCATTTACCGTATTTACTTGTGTACAACGCCCACGCGCGTATAACGCGCTCCCCTTACTTTACAAGAAAAAATGGCGATTTTTCCCGTTTATAACAGACACCATAAATTTACCATGCAAATTAATGAAAGATCAAATGAATTTGGATAACGAAAGTGTAAAAAAAATATTTATTACATCTGGCCCGAAAAGAGCACGGAAATCTATGTTTAGGCTTTGGGAAGGGAATGGATGTGAAGGAAAATGTACTTTTAGACTTAGAGTAGGCAGTGAGCGTTGGATTATGTTGTAATTTTGCGTTTACTTAAATTAAAAGAACTTCGAATTCACAAAGGTAATTCTAACAGAAAATAATGCTTTACTTTATTAGGAAATGCTTATCATCAAATAAAGTGTAGAATTTACATTAGAGCACCGATTATTGGAACTAAAATTAACCGAACTTCCAATATCTGAACAGGGTACTTCCATTAAAAAAATATTCGAATTTTCAATTTATTTTTGCTTAAATTATAATTTTTGGCGTTCAGAAAATGATAAAAAGAGAAAATGTGAATTATAAATGATAATAAAGTTAAAAAAATGATAATAAAGTTTTAGGTCAGGGTCATCCCTTACGTTTTCTGGCCATTTATCAGAACTTTTGCTTATCCCGAATCGGTATCGACTTGTTCGGATAATTGGCACTCTATTGTAATATGTAATTTCTGGTGCGAAAAAGAAATTTTGAAGTGAGAAAAAAAAAAAAAAAAAAAAAAAAAAAAAACAGGCAACCTTAGATTTGGAGAGAATGAATGACGGAATAGGCGTGTGACCTATCATGCTGTGGTGACGTCACACGGTTAACTAAATACTTGAGAGCATCATTTGACAACCTTTAAGTAAGATGGAGAATAGATTCAGTTATATTGCGACATTTAAGCTGAAAATAGTTCAGTATGCAAAAGAAAATGCTAACCAGGCTTCAAGTCGGAAGTTCTCGTTGGTCTTTCAAGTGTGCGAGAGTTGCGGAATACGGAAGAAAAAAAAGCACCATCCAAAAAACGTGCTTTTCGGGGTAAATCGTTTAAATATCCACAAGTGGTAAACTCATGTAACGGATTTGCGGCGTTCGGGGTATTCAGTCTCAATGGAAATATTGATGTTCGAAGACTGTAAAATAGCTAGGAAAATGAATATTTTAACAGAAGATTTCAAAGGGAGTTATGGCTGGGTGCGGCGCTTTATGTTCCGTTACAGTTTCTCTATCAAGTGAAGAACAACGGTATCGAAAAAGCTGCCGGAAAAATACAAAAATTCATATCAAATTCTTCCAGTACGTATAAGGCTGCAAAAACAAAAGGAATAACAGATGTTACAAATCGGCAATGCAGATCCAACTCCATTGTGGATCTATGTGCTGGAAGCCAGAACCGTTCTTCCCATTTGAGACTGGAACGTTTAAGTGCACACAATAGGAGCAAATAACCAACGATTCACCGTTATGCTGACCATTACGGCTGACGTCCACAAGTTGACACCCTATGGGATTTTTAAACGTAAAACTATCCCAAAGTAATCGTTTCCAGTCGGCATAATTGTAGGAGCACAGGAAAAATGTTAGATGATAGATGAGCTCAAGAAAGATTGGATTAACGTCGTGTGGGAAAGTCGGCAAGGTGCTTTACGTCAGTTGTCGATGGTGGTCCTGGATAGCTTCCGGGGACACACAACGCTTGGAGTAAAAGTGAAAATTCGTCGCTCGAATAAGTTGGTTGTGATACCAGATGGGATGACGGAAGTGCTGCAGACCTTTGATGTTGTCAAAAATCGACCAATTAAAATTACATTTCAGCGTGCCTACAATCGGTGGATGCCGACAACAGATCACAATTTCACTCCAAGCGGGAGAATGAATCCTGCTTCACTCCCAACTGTACGTGAGTGGTTATGTCAAGCTTGAAATTCTATCTTAGGCGATATGATATTAAAGATATTTAAAATGACTGGAATTTCGAATCAGATGTATTGAACTGAAGACGAAATGATTTACCAGGATATTGACTATGCTAGTGATTACAAGGACAAGACCAGTAGCGGCAATTAAAATTGCTATTTAGTGTTCAATCAATGTTAACAGCGCTGTCATACAAAAATGTACAAGGAGTAAAATAAAGATGCAGCAACATTTATATTAAGATTTTTAAAAATTCTAATCTCTCATTTGAATGCATTTCTTTATTCATATATACATCGAGTAGTAAAAAACATTCCGTATATAACGCGCGCTTCGGATTTTTGCCCTAAATTTTTGAAAGAAAAAGTGCGCATTATACACGAGTAAATACGGTAAATGTTTAAACTTCATTACTTATTATTGGGAAACATAAGGACAGACTTCTTATTGGGATATTAAAAAGTTTAACAATTTGCATAATAGATCGTCCCTTAATTATTACCACTTACATATCATTTCTTATAATAATCTTCAGTTCGTTAATCTATTCTGTATGTAGTTGGTAATTACGCATGTTTTCTATAAAAAAAATAATTAATATATCAAACATGTTAAAATAGCAGAAAACATTACGAAACAATGTTAAGGGATTAATTGGTGCACTGAGTCAATTTGCCAAGTGTTCAAAGTAGCTCATAACTAATTTCTGCACAACCCATTGAAGGTGAAAATTGCAAGTAAATCACATATGGAATGGATAGAGTTAATCATGCACTATAAAAAATTACAAAACTTAAATTGAAATTATAAAGCTATATATTACAATTAATTATCAACAGTGAAATTACATGAATTATCACTTGCTGTCTAAGCGTAGAACCTACATTGTGAAAAAATGTCCAAGCCGAGGATCAAACCGTTGGAATAGCGCTCCAAGTGCTCTATCATCTAAGCCACGAGGATGATGCCCATCTTGGCATTTCTCACTCCTATATGTTGGTAAGGCTGCACTACTGGACATTTTTGACAATGTTGGTTCTACGCTTATATAGCAAGCGATAATTCACATATTAAATATTATGTAATAGAAATTAGAAAAAAATGTATAAACAAAAAATTAATTATGAATACAAAAAGAAGAAAAATATTAATAAATGTCCACTGCACGAGAGTGATGCTGAAAAAGTACAATGGAGACGGAGACTGTAAAAAGCGCAAACAAAGGTGTTCTACGACTGTGCGTGTCATCTATCCATAAACAGATAAATTATAAGGAATGTGTCTATTTTTCCCTGTAGCCAACTAGCCGCGGTCTCCCCTACAAATACATTTACAACTTTATATATCTATATTTAATTCACGATTTTTAATTTATGCATGCATATTTAAAAACAAAACATAGACACACTTAAGGAATAACATCCTGAATTATTATTTACTTTTTATGTTGCATTTTTTTCAGAGATAATTCTCGAATGTGGTTGTATTTTTTAAACAACATGTCGTTTCCTGATAACTTCAATGAAAAAATGTGTTACCTGAACTTCTTCTGAGAACAAAATATAATAAAAACTTTTTTAAATATTTGTTTTCAGAATTTTTCATATCATAGCTTTTATAATATTCTTCAATATACATAATCCAAATACATACAATTACATATACATACAATACATACAATTACATAATCATAATCAATATTCTTCAAAAACATATTAGGAAAAGTATTTTTGAGAAAGTCGCAAAAGTAATTTAACAGCAATCTTTAAGAAATACACTTCCCAGTGTTTCAATATGATTTTATTTAACTTAAACATAACTTATTTTTAAGGTTACTTATTCCTAACAAGATTCAGCATTTCTATGTAAAATATTAACGTTCCAATCTTTTCAGTGCGATACAATCAACCATCAACTTGGTCACTACAAATGGAAACTGAATAATAAGAATGACCCTGAAGCAATATAGATTGCAAACTAATTTAATTACAACATGTTCATAAAATATGGATTACTTTTAATTTTCCCTCAAGCTCATGCTGCTATAAAGCAACAGTATATTGATATTGTCTGTAAAGATGTAACTTTCTAGAGGGACTAGCAGTCTTTGCCGACTACGCTCGTTGGTTCTTTAAAAGAATTTTGAATCAAACGAAATGCATTTAATAACAATTAAAAAAATACCTAATGAAATAACCGTAATTGTTGTCTTATTTGTATGATCTCACATTATCCGATTTAAATCAGTGTTGGTAGCGTAATAGACAAAATAGCTCTAAAATCACCATGTTTAATATTTTTTTTTATTAGAACTGCTATCTTCAATTTTGTATTTTTCCTAAAACTGCTGCAGAGGAATGGCAAAATGTCCTAAATGTACGACTACATTAAACCCTCATAGGTGAGAATTCCTAAAGTAGATAAAATACACGTTTCTTTTAGTAGATTAACTATCTTCAAATGTATGCCTTTATCTGAAACTATTGCTGAGGTATGGTGGAATGACCTAAAAGTTTCACAACTTCAGTTATTAATTTTAAAGGAAGTAGAGTGGAATTTCTAAAATCGATGTTTAATATTTTTTAAAGGCGTGTTATCGTGAATTTTGCGGTTTTACCTAAGGTTGCTCTTGGGATATGGCTAGTGTTGGACGATTCTCAAAAATTTACCAATCACAAATATATATATATATATATATTACTGTAAAAAATGTAATAAATTATTTCAGAAAATGTACAATCGTTTATAAATGTTCATAGTTTTACACGCTTATAAAGTTGATTTTATAAAATTCGTAAAGATGAAAAACAAAGAGAATTAAATTAAATTTTAGGGAGGCTATAAGTAAGCTACAATAGTGGAACAGTCATGTGACGTCATCACTGGTTGCAAAGAAAAAAAAAGTCGCAAGCAAGTATAGAAATAAAAGGACGTTTTCATATGTAAAATTAGAATTTTTTGGCTATCGGCAGTAACAAAGCAAGAAATAAGAATAAAAAGCACCCCTTGTAGCAAAAACAGGAATTAAGATTATTGTGCATAGGATCAATATTCTTTATTGATTTTTTTTCTACCATTTTAAATCAGTTCCGTAATATTCAGATATTAAAATATCTTTTTCTAGAATACGTTAAACGCGAGTTATTTTCAAGTAGAAGAAAAATGGGAAGGGGAGCAAGGTAAGTATATAATAGGAATAAGTGGTCATAGGACCTATAAACGATATATCATATCAATGGTGTCGGACTAAATTTAGAAAATTGCCTCCACGCGTGGGTGAAAGGAGGAGGGACTCGGAAGGTGTAAAATATGAAATTGGGTTCACAGAGCTATCCAATGATATATCACATAAGAGTTGTCAGTAAAAGTTGAAAAAGTACACCCAGGGTTTCATCTATCATGTATACCGGAAATAATTCCCCTACATTCTCTCTTTTAAATTTTCATACATTATAAATAATATTTATCTAAAAAATTTGTTAAGAAAAATATACGGATTAAAATGATAAAAAAACTGCGATTTCTAAAACGGTTGAAAATTCCCCCCGCTTTGGGGGGGGGGTTCAAATTTGGAGGAGGAAAAAAAGGTTTATAATCTGAAAGACTAGTCCAAGAGCTTTAAAAGGATATAACATATCACTGGTCAAAACATGTTTGTAAATTTCCCCCTAAGAAGCCCCCTAAAATATCCCCTAAGGGGCGAAAAATTTCAAATAACTGAAACATGTGCTTAATGACTTTTAGTAGATTTATTTTCTGTAATTTCAAACTCCAACCTAAAATGACTGCTAAGTTGTGAAAGATATTTTGAAATTTTCAACATTTTTTTTAACTTCCTAAGGGGGATAACTTGTAAAGTTACTGAAACACTTGTTTAATTATTTTTTTAAGATATTTATATTTTAGAATTTAAAGCTCTTGTGTATAACGGCTGCGGCAATATAACAAATATTCTGTAAATCGTGACCCCTCTCCCGTTTATCCCCTTAGGAAGGGCCTTAAAAAAAAATCCCGTCTTAGTACATGCGTACATTATAGGAAGTACATTTTCCCCAATTTTCATGATTATAGGTTAACAGGGTTCGTACGCTTCAAGGGTCTGTTACCAGAACGTTTGCAAAGTAATGTTTGCTTTATTTAATGGAAAACATTTTAATTTTAGGTATAGCAATCATTATAGTATGATTTTTCTGGTGAGAAACCACCTAAAATTCAAGGAATCTCCTGATGCGTACGAACCCTGGTTAAGTAGTGTGGCCTGTGCGTTGATTATCAGTTAATCAGGACAAACTATTTTATATGTGTATAGATAAGGGAATAAAACAAATTATCCTGACTCGTGCACACATAACAAAGTACTGTAATGAAGTGTTCCGAAAATAACCAGACATCCATTACAAGAAATATAAACAATTGTCAAAAGTATCAAATAGTTTCATTGAATAAGTAAATTACTTATTTAAGTAATTAAATAATGAAAACATCTAACGAAACGAAGTGGATCTAAAGAAATACATTATTTACAATCATTATTAGTGTCTAAATTTTCAATAGTATATTAAATGGAGAGTATTTCTTGTATAAATCATAATTAACAACAAAAACCATGTACTGTAATATACATTACAGTAAAAAAATAATTCCACGTCTTGGAGAACATTAGATAAATAAAGCTAAAGAACATTGCGTGTAAATTAACAGTTCTTTTATGAGTCCCAAACGAACAATAAAACCAGCAAAATAGTAACACTTCTATTCAGAGTATGCTGCATCCTTGTTCTTATCTTTATATATAACAAATTTTCAAATAACTAACCTATTTATTTCAGCTTAATATAACATTTATCTGTTATAATTAAAATATGCACCTAAATAGTTGAATATTTTTTCAATCTATCGTCCACTAAAGAATTCATTTTATAGCTCTAATAACAGTTTAACACCATGTCAGTTTCGTTGCTAATAAATGGATGAATTAAATGTTTTCTTAAGTAATCGGATAAAATGTAGCAATTCAGTAATCTGAATATTCCTTCAAATGTATTTAGACTTTAAGATTAACAACTGAATATTATCTATTTTTTTTCTTTTAAGAAAATTCAAAAAATAACTACAGAAAAAACATTCAAATTTTAAACAAAGCATTTTTGATACAGTTTTCTTAGAACATAGTGAAACACTTTAAACTGTTCTCTAAAAGAAATAATTTATACATATTTTTTAAGTATTTATAAAAAATATATGTCACATGTTCATTACATCAGATAAAAGTTTTCTATAAAAAGTTTATATTAAAATAATTCATATACAAATATAAATATATGTATACATACATACATACATATATATATATATATATATATATATATATATATATATATATATATATATATATATGCATACATATATATACATAAATATATATACAGGGTGATTCCAAATTTTTTTTAAAATAAAAGATGGGTGATAGTACACATCAAGACAAACAATATTAAATAGGAGACCAAGGGTCCAAACGTTTTCTTAAGGAGATAGCCGCCATTAAAGTTTAGGGACCAAAATTTCAAATAAACATAAAAAACGGAAAAATTGGTCGATTGATTTGCGGTTTTCACTAAAATTATTCTTTATGTCGGCATTTTCTTGAAATTAAATTATAAAGATAAATTTCAAAAAATGCCGATAGAGGGCGCTTTAGACTTTGGAGTAATGAACAACTATTTTTTGGCGGTATGTTTTGCATCTCATTAAATGTTTTCGTAAGATTACACTCAAACTTAAATTTTGAGCTCAAAATCTGTAGTGTGGAGTGGTTAAATAACACAAACTGAGCTGTGTTCAGAGGGTTCAAATTTCAAATGATTAAAAAAACCCGGAAAAATTGGTCGATTGATTTGCGGTTTTCACTAAGACTATTCTTTATTTAGGTATTTTCGTGAAAATAAATTATAAAGATAAATTTCAAAAAATGCCGATAGAGGGCGCTTTAGACTTTGGAGTAACGAACAACTATTTTTTGCCGAATTGTTTGCATCTCTTTAAATGATTTCGGAAGCTTAGACTTAAACTTAAATTTTGAGCTCAAAATCTGAATAGTAGGGAGTGGTTAAGTAGCACAAACTGAACTGTGTTCAAGGGGGAGGGGGAGGTTCAAATTTAAAGTAATTATAGAAAATGGAAAATTCGTCGATTCGTTTGCGGTTTAAAATAAAACTATTCTTTAAGTCAGTATCTTCTTGAAAATAATTTTTAAAGATAAATCTCAAAAAATTCCGTCAGAGGGCGCCTTGAACTTCAGAGTAACCAACAATTCATTTTAACCATTATTTTTTGGTTCTAATTAAATGCTTGCAAAATAATTTTAAATGTTTTCGGAAGCTTAGATTTAAACTTAAATTTTGAGCTCAAATCCTGAATCGTTATGAGGAGTTAAGAAGCGCAAACTGAAGTGTGTTCAGGAGTTGAAATTTAACCCTGTTTCCTCCTCGAACACAATTCAATTTTTCGCTACTTAAACACTCCCAACGATTCAGAATTTCAGCCCAAAATTTAAGTCTATGCATTTGAAAGCATTTAATGAGATTTAAAAAATAACAGTTAAAAATAGTTGTACGCTACTCCAATGTCTAAGGCGCCCTCTATCGGCATTTTTTGAAATTTATCTTTAAAAATTATTTTCAAGAAAACACTGATTGATCAAGAAAACTGCTGATTTAAAAATTAGTTTTAGTAAAAACCGCAAACGAATCGACCAATTTTTTCCGTTTTTTACAATTATTTGAAATTTGAATCCTCTGAACACAGCTAAGTTTGTCTACTTAACGACTCCCAGCTATTCAGATTTTGAGCTCAAAATTTAAGTTCAAGTCTAAGCTTACGAAAGCATTTAATAAGATGCAAAAAATAGTGTTTCGTTATTTCAAAGTCTAAAGCGCCCTCTATAGGTATTTTTTGAAATTTATCTTTATAATTTATTTTCACGAAAATACCTAAATAAAGAATAGTTTTAGTGAAAACCGCAAATCAATCGACCAGTTTTTCCGTTTCTTATAATCAATTGAAATTTGAATCCTCTGAACACAGCTCAGTTTGTGTTACTTAACCACTCCCAACTACAGATTTTGAGCTCAAAATTTACGTTTGAGTCTAAGCTTACGAAAACATTTAATGAGATGCAAAAAATACCGGCAAATAATAGTTGTTCGTTACTCCAAAGTCTAAAGCGCCCTCTATCGGCATTTTTTGAAATTTATCTTTATAATTTAATTTCAAGAAAATGCGGACATAAAGAATAATTTTAGTGAAAACCGCAAATCAATCGACTGATTTTTCCGTTTTTTATGTTTATTTGAAATTTTGGTCCCAAAACTTTAATGGCGGCTATTTCCTTAGGAAAACGTTTTGGACATTTGTTCTCCTATTTAATATTGTTTGTCTTGATGTGTACTATCACCCGTCTATTATTGTAAAAAAAATTTGGAATCACCCTGTATATATATATATATATATATATATATGTGTATATATATATATATATTCATATATATATACATATATATACATACATATATATGTATATATATATATATATATATATATATATATATATATATATATATATATATATATATATATATATATATATACATATATATATGCTTGACCCTCAGAAGATTAAAAATAAGTTTGGTTATGCAAATCCTGAAAATCTTTACTTTGTAAAATAATATAAAATATTTATTTACACAATTTATAAAAATTGATTACCATTTTTTTTTATTCTTAGATTTTCTATTATTTGAATGTGATAAAACTTTAAAATATTGATGAACAAAATACTTTACGCATTAATTTCTATTGCTATTAGATCTACTTCATCCTACATATCAACGTAGATTTCAATAAAGATGTTTTTCTGTCAAAATAATGATAAATAATATGTGTTTTATAATGTGTATTAGATGAAAAATTCATCTCTCTTCTTCAAAAAGATTAGTCGAATAAAGCTAAAGGTGTAATTACTTGAATAAATTAGCTCTCATTTTATGCGTCTCAATTAGAACATAAAATCTCATCTGCAAAATAGCAACACTTCCATTTATCAGAATCTTGAGCCTTCATTTTTGCTTTAAATCTTCATCTTAAAAGTAATTAATCCACTTAACTTAGCTCAAAGGAAATTTTATAAACGGTTTATAATTTTACCTTAAATGGTTTGAAATACTTTTCCACTTATTTTAGAAAGCTTCCTTTTAATCTCTAAGCAGTTCAAAGATTAAAATGTGCATTAGTTTACATTTCTTGTAAAATGGATACTTAATGTTTTTTAAGATTGAATATCCCTGAATCAAATTTTGAATAGGAGCATTAAACAATAGTAATTAGTATTACCTTAAATGTTTCAAAATACATTTTCGTTTACTTAAGGATTCAATAATCAGTTAACAATTTATATGCGATGAATGATTATAAATCTGCATTAGTTTAATTTTCTTGTAAAAATACTTCTTGTATGTTTTTTTGTTCTTTTTTAAACCCTTGAAACAGTATTTAGAATAGGAACACTAAACAATAATATCTATATACATATATCCAAAGTGATCAGTTGGGTAAAGTTTCCAGATTCATAAAAACTTTTTTTTTTTTTTTTACGTTTAAATTTAACAGTTGAACAATATTTTCAATAAAATCTGATATTATGATTTTTAATCTAAAATATTAACAAAAACTTCCTCGAAATCGATAAAGTCATCCAGATAATTGTTTTTTTTTTAATTTAACAAACGGTCTAAGCGAATAATTATCAGTTTAAAGATAAGAAGAACACACTGCAAAAAAGTTAAAAATTTGAAAAAATTACATTTGCTCATTTTAAATTTAACTTTGTTTAAATTTACGATGAAAACACAATATTACAGAAACACAATTCATTGAACATCACAGAATTAAAGATAAGTTTGATTATGAAACTTTAGAAATTCTTTACTAGGTAAAAGAATATAAAATATCCAATTTATTTAGAAAAATTATAAAAAAATGGAAGAACTATTTCAAACTTTGTTTCTACCCTCAGATTTTCTAATATTTTAATTAAATAAAAGTTTGAAATATGAATGCACAAAATATTTTACATTTTAATTTGTATAACACCTAAACCTACTACATTTTTCTTGTCAACGGTGATTTCAATAAAAATGTTTTTGTGCAAAAACAATGATAAATAATATATGATTTATAATATGTATTACATGAAAATCCATCTCTCTTCTTCAAAAAGATTAGTCGAATAAAGCTGAAGGTATTTAAGTACTTGAATATATTAGCTCAATTTTATGTGTCCCAAGTAGAACATAAAATCCCATCTGCAAAATAGTAACAATTCCATTTATTACACTCTTGAGCCTTGATTTTTGCTTTAAATCTTGCATCTCGCAAGTAATTAATGCACTTAACTTAGCTCAAAGGAAATTTTATAAACGGTTTATAAATTTACCTTAAATGGTTCGAAATACTTTTCCACTTGTTTTAGAAAGCTTCGTTTTAATTTCTAAGCAGTTCAATCATTAAACTGTGCATTAGTTTAAATTTCTTGTAAAACTGATGCTTGTATGTTTAAAAAAATTGAAAATCTTTGAATAAAAATTTCGAATAGGAAAATTAAACAACGGTAATTAGTTTTACCTTAAATGATACAAAATACTATCCGCTTATTTAAAGAATCTTCGTTTTAATTTAGATGCAATAGAATTATTATAAAATGTGCATTAAATTAAAGTTCTTGTAGATATAATACTTTTTTTAACCCTTGAAATAGTATTAGGTAGCTTTCATTGCCCAAAACCACCCTCTGTTTAAATGTTGACATTTATATATATGTATCTATATATGTATATATATATATATCTGATTTTTGTCATGCTGTAACTATCGTATTTTTGAACCAATTTGAATGAAACTTGGTAAGTACATAGCACCTACAAAAGTTTCGACCAAGTTCGTTGGCCTTCATCATCCGCTATCTTGTTTCTAAATGGTAGCCATTTAATTTTTTTAATTAAAATTTTAATTTTAATGCAAAAAAAAAAAATAAATAAATAAAAGTTGAAACTTATTTTTCTTTCATGTGTTAGAACTTAAAACTGAAATTCAAGAACACTTTTATTTCGTTTATATCTTAAAAAATGACTGAGTTACAGCATTTTGAATTTTTTGTATGGCTGATATTTCGAAACAATCTGATTTTTGTCACGTGATGACACGCGTATTTATGAATCGATTTGGATGTAACTTGGTGTGTACATAGTACATAATGGGGCCTGGAACGAGTTCGTTTGCCAGTTCCATCTGCCTTCTTGTTTCAAAATAGCGGCCATTTAATTTTTTTTTATTTAAAATTTAAAATTAGGTACAAAAAAGGGAGAAATTGAAAAAGATTTTTCTTTTATGCATTTGACCTTGATACAAGGATTCCAAAGAATTTTTTGCTTCGTCTGTATCTTTTAAGAATGGCTAATAAATAATAATGGCTGTGTTATGGCACTTTTAATTTCTAATGTTGCTCACATTTTGAAATGAGCTAATTTTCATCACTGATAAGACGCGCAATTAAGAATCGATTTCGATGTACCTTGGTGCGTACATAGTACATACCGCTGTCTGGACCGAGTTCGTTAGCCAGTTCCCTCCGCCATCTTGTTTCAAAATGATTTTTCTTTTGTGTGTTTGACCTTGATACAAAGATTCCAGATCATTTGTTGTTTCATCGATATCTTGAATATAGCTGAGTTATAACACTTTCAATTTCCAGTGTGGTTGACATTATGAAACGGTCTGAAATTTGTCACACGCTATTACGTATATTTATAAACTTATTTAAATATAACTCCGCGTGTACATAGTACATATCAATGCATTGGCCGTGTTCACTGCCCAACATTCTCCGCCATCTTGTTTCAAATGCCGTCCATTTAAGTTTGTCAAAAATCTTTTAAATATAAAATGATGTACAAACAAAAATTTAGAAATTGAAAAACAAGATTCTTTCTAAAGTGTTTGATCTTAATGATGATTTCCGGAGTATTATTTATTTATTTATTTCTTTATTTTGCTTTGACTTTACCTTAAAAAACGCTTGCGATATGAGTTTGAATTTCTAATGTTTGTGATTTTTTTTAAAAATCAATTTACCCGCGACAGCAATTGGATATATTAATCGATTTTGATGTGAGTGTGCATGTGAATTAAGATTTCGACCAAATTCATTGTTTTGTTTTATCCGCCATGTTGTTTTAAAATGGCATAAACTTCATGATATCGTGGAATTTGGCAACCCTATAAATCGCTTAAAGTAAAACCAGGTTGAATAAAATAAAGGCTTATTTCTAAAAATGCCCATTAATATTCAGTATTTACAAAAAGTAGTATTCAATTTTATATACTCGGGTTTCACTAATTTGAGCTTCGTATGTTTGAATAATATAATTTAATTTAAAATAAATAAATATATAAATAAGATATATGAAAGCTACCTCTTCCTCCGGACTCTGCCGGAAGGACTTTTTAGAATAGAAACACTAAACAATAATATATACATATATATATATATATATATATATATTCAAAGTGGTAAATTGGATAAAATTTCCAAATTTATATATATATATATTTTTTACAAAACTTATTTTTCTGTTTTTCAATTTAACAGTTGAAAAATCTTTTCAATAATATCTATTATTATGTTTTTGAATCAAAAATAATAAGGTATACTTCCTCGAAATCGATAGAGTTAACCACGGTCTAAGCAAATAATTATCAGTTTAGAGAAAAACAGAAAACACTGGAAATAGATTATGAAATATTAGAAATTGTTTACTATGTAAGAAATATAAAATTCCAATACATTTAAGTAATTTATAAAAATTGAAGAAATATTTAAAACTTTTAAATTGTTTCTACACTCAGACTTTCCATTATTTTAATTAAATAAAAGTTTGAAATATGAATGCACAAAATACTTTACATCTTAATTTCTATTACAATAAAATCTACTACATTTTTCTTTTCAATGATGATTTCAATAAAAATGTTTTTTTTGCAAAAATGGAGATAAATAACATGGTTTGGTTTATTTTTGTCGTCCGATTATCTACACTAGGGTTATAGGACCAGGGAGGAGTGCCCTTCGTGGGGGGTCATTCTAAGTCAACCTAAGCCGTATTTAACAAGGGGTTCGAAGAAAACCACGAATACTCCGAACGGTTAGGCCGACAGCCGCGATTGGGTTTGAACCCAGCACTTGCCGTCTACCAGTTGAGAGGTCTGAACCTCTCGGCCACGTGTGGGGCGATAAATAATATGTATTTTATAATCTGTATTGCATGAAAAATTCATCTCTCTTCTTCAGGAAGATTATTCGAATAAAGCTAATGGTTTATAAGTACTTGAATAAATTAGCTCTCGTTTTATGTGTCCCAAGTGAAACATAAAATAGAATCAGCAAAATAGCAACACTTCCATTTATCACACTCTTGAGCCTTGATTTTTGCTTTAAAACTTACATCTCGCAAGTAATTAATCCACTTAACTTAGCTGAAAAGAACTTTTATAAATGGTTTATAACTTTTACCTTAAATGGTTCGAAATACTTTTATGCATATTTAAGAAAGATTTGTTTTAATTTCTAAGCAATGGAATGATTAAAATGTGCATTAGCTTAATTTTTTCGGTGAAATGATACGGGGATATTTTTTTTAATTAAAAAGCCTAGAAGTAAAATTTCGGATAGAGACACTAAATAATAGTAATTATCATTAGTTTTCTTATCAAAGGGATACATTCGGTAAAGTTTCCAAAGTCATAAATTTAAAAAAAAAATATTTTCTTTAACGTGTTTCAAATTTAACAATAAATCTTTTCAAATTAATATTTTCAAATAATCTTTAAAAAATCTTTTCGAATTTTAAAAATCTTTTCAATAACACCTGTTGTAATTTTTATAGTAAAAAAAATTAATATACTCCCTCAAAACCAATACAGCAAACCATTTTTTTTCAACAGTCAGCCTGAGCAAATAATTATTAATTTAGAAAAAAAAAAAAAAAAAAAAAAAAAAAAAAAAAAAAAAAAACAGAACACTGGAACTAGGATAAAAAATTAAAAAAAAAAAAAAAATATTGCTGTCGTTTTAAAAGGAGTGGCACAAAGTGGTCAAGTAGGAGATTAATATTCAAACATGGTGCTGAAGTTGGTAGAAAAAGCTTAAAAAGGGCAATAGCACTACATTAAATTACTGACGGTAGATGTGCATTTATTGATTAAAAAAGGTTTCTACGAAATGTGCCATTTAGTTTTACAAAATGCAGATAGAGTGTCATTTTGTACTTAACGTCTTAGGAAACTGTTCCCTCTTCCTCGACAGCATAAACTCATTCTACTGTCGAAAAAAAGACATACAAACAAAAAGCGTTTTGTAAGTAATCGAAGCAACCATCGAGATGATCAAGTTATTATCAAAAGTGCTCCTTACCTTCAAATTTTAGGTTTTTCGAACTGTTTTACATTTAGTAACAAATTTTGCAGATTAAATGTACTTTTTAAGTAAGATTGCTTGGTTTTATGTTTGACCCCTTCATATTAAAATTTAAAATTATTGTTTTTTTTTTCTTTTTTTCTTTTTTTTTTTTTTTTTCTTTTTTTAACGAATAATGCAATTTATAATCAAGTATAAAATTTCTAACGTGCATACTTATTTTTTTAAAGGTTTCATTCATTTTATACAATCGTTGTAACATTTACTTCCCAAGATTTCAGAAAATTCATTTGAACCTTCATTAAATTTGTTTCTTTCATATAAAATGTTTTAACATGCAAAATTTAAATCTCTAATAGATTATTGAAGTACGGTGTTATAAAGTTTATTTTCTCAATTGTAAAAAATCATAACTCAATTAAAAACCATCTTTAAGCTATTTTCCTACCAACACTATAACCTATACGAATTTTTATGTGCCCTTATATACGATCTGCAAGTTTTATACACACAACGTAATAAAAAATATTCTGGTTAAACATAAAAGCTAATATCACAATTAGAATTGCACTTCCAGAAATCATTAATAAAATGCTGTACTTTGCATACAATATAGTATTTGAAATATTCTGTGTATACCTCTAAATCCAACACTATTTCTACAGTGGTGGTCACAATTATAAGGACAAGGTAAAAATTGCTAAATCCTAGTTATTTTTGGTGGGAAACTTATGCAAATTCAATGGCTGGAAACCATTGAAAAATGAAGATAATTTTTGTATGTTTTTATGGAAATATGTGGTAAATTCGTATTCATAAAATGTATTATAAATTTATACAGCCATCTGATATGGAAGAAATTATAGGAACAACTGTATTTGTATGTTCTAAAAAGTAAAATTTGCGTGTTTTTTACTCTGCACACGGAGCTTCCAGACGATATAAATGCGTAGTAAGCGTTTGGGATCGTATTATTCTGTTTTTCAATCATGCCGCAAGGTGCAAAGCTTTTGGAGTTTCAGAAAGGAAAAATGAATGCATTTCAAAATTCAGGACTTTCTGTATGCAAAATTGTTACAAAGTTTAATAGATCAATAACGGTTATTTTCAATTATCTTTAAAGTACCAGTAAATGAGGACAGCAAAGCCATACAAGCAGGCCATCTTCTGATTCTGTATGAGGGAAAAGAATGATAATAAGGCGAGCTTGCTCCAAAAAACGAAAACAAAATGTGAATTGAACTTAGAATGCAACTGCTCGAACTGTTCGACGTGTTTTACAAAAAGAAAGAAAAAGTTTCGCTATTGTAAACATGTGTCAAGACCGCCACTTTCAAAAGTTCATGAGAGACTGAGGATGGAGTTTGCCAAAAATTGCAATACTATGGGGAAAAGTGGGAGATTCATTTGGTTAAACTAGATTTTTTTTTGCAACTTCTTGTATGATCTCAGAAGAGAAAAAACAATTTTCTTAAAGCATATATCTGGAAGTGACTCACAAGGAAGGTCTCCATTGGGGGCATACTCAGTATTTTTTGAAAAAAATACGAATTAAACTACTCATGTAGGTAATAAAATATTAGTGAAAATAAGCGGCGGAATTACATTATTAGATATGTAAAAAAATAAAATAGTTTGGAATAATTGGCGTGAAATGCTGAAAGCGACGCGGGATTTGGCGAGCAGTGCATTTCCTCGCCAAAAGCAGACAATTTTAACGAATCTGAAAATTGATTTTAATTGACTTCACTGTTAAAAATCTGCAGCATTTACTCCAACGTCACTCCACTACTTTTGTAGAATATCTATCTTCTGTCCAATGAGAATGGTCCATAGCACGGGGAATTGTCCATTTTCTATAAAAGCGGTGGAGTGACGCTGCATAAAATGGTACAGATTTTTAGCGGTGTTGTAGCTTGTTAAAAATATGCTGCATTTTGGTGCAACGCACTCCACCGCTTGTATATAATATCTCTATTCCAACCAATGAGAAAGCTCCATTTCACGGCCAAGTAACCGTTTTCTATGCAAGCAAGTGAGTGCGTTGCAACAAAATGCAGCAGATTTTTGACAGTGTATTTTTCAATTTGGAACAATTTTAATCAATTTAAATTGTGTTTTAAATGATAAAATATATTAATTTCATTTTGTTATAAGTACATATAAACGTATATGACAAAATTACACTTAAAGTAAAGTAAAAATGCAAAACTAAAAATACTTAAACTAAACTTATTTAAATAAATTGAACATAGAAATTTTTTCTTTAAAAAGTATTCGAAGCGTAAAAGCGTATTTTTCAAAATTTGATTTTTTCTCCAACCGGAGATAAATCGCGAAATAAACGAAATTTTTATTATTTTTTTACGGACGTTATAAGGAGGTTCCGCCGAAATTTTTTTATAAACATATATAACTATATGAGAAGAACATTCTGTAATTTTTCAGATTTTTCTGAGTATGCCCGTATGGAGACCTTCCTTGTTTGTAACAGTCTGGAGAGCTTTCACAGCTGGTAGAACTACTCCAATAGTTTTTGTGCAGGGTAGGAGGAATTCTGAGAGTTATATTGATGTGTTGGGCGATAATCTTTTACCATAAGCACCGTGAATTGTGATTGGAGGCATTTTTTTCAGCAGCACAATGCCTCGGTTCATGTTTCCCAAACTTCAAACTCGTGGATTGATGTCTGTTTCGTGAAACTACTTGATTGGCTGGCCAGAAGTCCTGATCTAAATCCAGTGGAAAATCTATAGGGTATCCCAACACACAAAGTATTCAAAAATGGTATATAATCTCAAAACAAGCAAGAACTCATGTCTTCCATCAAAAAAGATCATTCAAAATTTCCCAAGAATGTTCTTAAGGAATTGTCAAACTCCATGACGTTAAGACTGATGAAAGTGATTGAGAAGAAGAGGGGATATTATTAATTATCAGTGTGTTTCAAACAAAAACATTCATTGTTTTTATAATTTTGTCTAATTTTTACAATGACATATTTTGTTAATTGTGACAAAACATTCATATTTTGCATTTTCCAGTGTGTTGCATTCTATAATGATTTCTAGCATAGAAAACCATTTGGTGTATAAATTTCACTTTATTTAGATCAGAAATAATGTTTTTTTCTTCTCAATTTTCAATTGTTCTTATAGTTCTGACTACCATTGTAATGCATGCAGTTACTTTGACTTAATCTCGGTATCGACTATCAATTTAAATATATGTGAAATAGTTTAACCTAATTGAAACTCTTCTCAAACAATCCCCCCCCCCTCCTCTGTACCTCTATGAGCTGAATACTTTTGAGTGGCCCTTTAAATAACATAATAAATATTCTTTAAATTAATAAATAATTTCTAATAAATGTTTCTAATAAATATTCTTTGCACCGCATATTCTACAGGATGTATATTTTACATAATTTCATAAATGCATTTGAATTCTATTAAGTTCGAAAGGGTGTAACGCAATTAAAAGACATTTACAACTATTCCTATTATCCGTAATATAACGGAATATTTTTTGACTGTTTTTGTAATTAAACTATACATTCGATTTTCATAAAATTTAAAATGATTTGTCAAATTTATGCAACAATTACATGCCATATTTAAATTTTAAACCATACGGTTAGCCAGTTTTCATGCAGCCATATGCTGACAGAGAAACAGAAAGACGAATCAGAGACGGCTGTATGTGCTAAATATTTATGCCATTGCGAACGCCCCTAAAAAAAATACCGGCAATTATTTTATGCATTTTAATCACAAACATCTAAAATAACCATTCGACTGTAAAATATGTGCACTTTCATTTTATATTTATATGATATTCATATTGATCATTTGTATGATTATCGTAGAAAGTTGTGTGAAATTTTTTCAATGCGAACACCTAATTATGATCCTATTTAGCTTTGTCATTAAGTTTTACCTCAGGGTAATTTTAGACTAATTTTATATGAGGCAAAATCACCGAGTCAAAGTACAGGGTGTCCAGGAAATAACAGCCTGATTTCAAAATTATTTTTCTCAAAAACTAAGATCGATAATAATATGCGGTAAACGGTTTTTTCATTAGGTAAGCTGTAAAAATCTTATACAGAAATTTCAAACAGTAAATATTTTGAAAAAATTGCGTTCTGATTGCATAGAATGCTTTGCTTTGACATTTTTCTTGTTTTAGATTGCCTGCAGAGAAAAAATTTTTCAGCTTACAGTGCAATATTTTAAAGATTTTTCGAAGTAAATTTTTAGAATTTTGAAATTTCAAAAATTTAATTTCAAAACACTATGAAATATGGCACTTTAAGCCGAAAAACACATTCTTTGGCAGTAATCTAAAGCAAGAAAAATGTCAAATCAAAGCATTCTTTGCAATCAGAACACAATCTTTTCAAAATATTTACCGTTCGAAACTTTTGTATAAGATTTTTACAGCTTACCTGATAAACAAATCGCTTACTGCATAATTCTATTGGTCTTTGTTTTTGAGAAATTTAATTTTAAAATCAGGGTGTTATTTGCTGGACACCCTGTATGTTTGGCATTATGAAGAAGTATAATTTGGAATTGTTCATTGTAAATTTATTTGTAAGTATTTTTATAAAACATTGGAAAAAAAGCTGTTTTTCCAATATTGTATAGTAAGCTATAATTCTATAACTACGTATTTCAATTCTTGAGAAATAGTTTTCTTTAAAAGATAATTATGCTATAATCCATATATTGTTTTAAAAAAAATCTACTTCACGTTTGAATCCCGTTTTATGCAACACATATACATATATATTTTTTTTTTAACAGGAATTCGTATTTTGAATCTTCAGTTATTGTAATATAAATTCCAGCTCATCACGTCAAACAGTTACGGTGTTATTCTGAAAAGAAAGCTATTTATCATTGCAATATGTTTGGCAAAGATTACAAATGGATGTCGCATATAAGAAGTTTCAAATTTAAAATCTTTATAAATCCTATAGTGTGAAATCAAACGACTTCCCATTATGTATCCTTAAGTGAAATTTGGAGAAAAGTTATATGGTATGTCAAAATTTAGAATTCGTATTGGGAATTCCAAAGTTTGTTGAAATTTTAGTATAAAGACTTTAAATACGCAATTTGCAGATATACATTTACAGAAATCTCTATGCTTACTAAATTTTTATATGTACTCTGCATAGAAAAAGTTTTAAATATACAAAATTAGATTTTATAAAGCTGTACAGATCTGTAACTCAGTTTCATAACACATTGTTAGTAACCTTATAGATTTTTTCACTTATAGTAAAATGTGCATCTGTTACAAACGTGCAGAATTTTCGGAGTTAGCGAGATTACGTAATTCTGATCCGGATTCCGATTACGTGATTCCGATTGTGAGATGTTCAGTAGTTCAAAGAAGATAAACAAAAATCATTTTGTTCTGAAAAGAGAATTCAGAGAAATTATTCACCACATACATGCAGTAACTCATATTTATTCTTCACCAAGTTCTTACACTGCCAGAGTTCCCAGCGACAATATTCTGGTTCACTTTTTGGTTTTTACAGGATGAACATCAGAGAGAAGAATCCATTAGTTACAGTTCTCAGAGAGCTGAGATATTGGTGATCAAGCAATCACAAAAAATGTCAAAGGCAGCAGTTTTCTGGCGAGAGTTAGGTTGAGATGAGACGCAAGTTAGTATCCATTAATTGTATGTCAATGGAAAGAAAGATTAGACATTTGAATTTTAATACATAATAAAACCATTAATATTTTCTAAATGATTTCTAAAAATATTTATGAAAAATTAGAAATTTTGAAAATTAAAACTTTAAAAAAATCTTTTTTGAATAGAAAATTTCGATAAAAAGGTACAATATTTAAAAATGCTTCTATTTAAGATTTTTATTTTCTAACATAATTATAACACTTGAAAAATTTAGAATATTTTTAATTAGTAAATTTGTTGCTAATTTTCAATAATGTAATGTTATAAATAAATAATCTTTATGCAAAAATGTAAAAAAGACTATAGGGAATCAGCTTTACATACTAAAGTATAAACTTATTATCTTTCACATTTTACACATTTTATTGGATGAATATTTATAAATTTAATTTGTATGCTTTTACTTTACTTTTAATTTATGCTTTTTAAAATAAATAAATAAACATTATATGTGTTTTTAGAATACTTTCATTCTATCAACTCTTAAAATGTTTTATTTTAAAACTTTACTTCACATATTCAAATCTCTATATTCTACATTTTCAGCTCAGTTATATATTTTCAAAAGCAGTAAAGTAACTTTTGACTTCTTAAACTAAAAAGATATTTTAGAAACTACTGTATATCGAGATATTTTTGAAAATATTCAGAGACGTCCCGATGCGCCCACGAGAGAAGCTTATCATATCTTTTTCATAATGCAGTATATTCCAAAACAGATTTTTTTCCTAAAGAATTTTATGAAGAAAACATACTAAACTTCTAAATCGAGAATATTTTAAAATTCTTTTTCTATACATAGATAATAATTGGAGATATTTTCCTAAAATGTCAAATATTATTAAACATAATTCCTGCTAAACAATTATCATTTATGTATAAAACAGATTAATTTGGAAAAGATATAGATTTAGATATTTATTTTTAATTCGTTTCATACTTAATAACAAAAAAATCATTTTTACGTGAAAGCAATTTATTTCTTACGTGAATAGAAAAACTGGCCTGTTGATAAAATGAAGAAAATCATCAATTGTTCTTAAAATTGAGTGGAATCCATATATCGGCTTCTTAGCCCTACGACGATATTATATATTGTGATGTCGGTTATATATACACTATATTGCCATTGATTATTGGACACTTGCGATTTTAGACATTTTACTAAATACCTAGAAAAATACATGAGGAATCACCTTGAAACTCTTAGTGTATAAACATAATTGTATACGCCGTACACCGCCGTGAAGATTTTTTACTGAAACTCCATAGGGGATCGTCAACAAATTAAAAAAGAATGAATATCTTTTGAATAACCCTGTCAAAACTAATGTAGCAAAAGTGCTCAAACTCTAGATTAAGATTGAATGCCTTATTGTAATACACTGTGCTCATCTTTTATGCAAATAGCATGCATACTAGCAGAGTAATTAAGGTTTTTATAAAAATGATCCCAAATTTTCCCAAGTTTTTTCCTTATAATTTTCAGAGTTCTTAATATAAAATAATATTTTTTTCAGAAAATAGGACAAACAACATTGCTGACAGTACCTTGTAATCAGAATTAAAAAATAATAAAAATTGTATGAAAAATGAGTAGGTTTACTAAATAATTTTTTACTGCGCATGCGTCAAAGATATCAAAATTTCATTTGCATATTATGTTAGCTAAATGTATCAACTTTTGTAAAAGTCGCAAAATCATAGCTTGAAAATTCTGAAAGTAATCGTCTATAGAAAAAGGACAAAATCCGTTGTTTCCAAAATGAAGCAAAAAAATGAGGGATTTTATCCAAATGTAGTAGTACATCCCGTATTGTGTATTCTATATTGACACTAATCAATGAATATATGGATACAACCCCTCTTGTTTTTGCTTCATTTTGAGAATAACGGATTTTCAACTAATTCAAATGACGATTATTTTCAGAATTTTCAAGTTATGATTTTGTGACTTTCACAAAAGTTGCTCTATACATTTAACTAACATAATATGCAAATGAAATTTTGATATCGTTGACGCATGCGCAGTAAAAAATTATTTAGTAAACCTACTCATTTTGTACAAAATTTTCATTATTTTTTTATTCTGATTACAAGGTACTGTGTGTAATGTTGTTTGTCATATTTTCTGAAAAAAATATTATTTTATATTAAGAACTCTGAAAATTATAAGGAAAAAACTTGGAAAAATTTGGGACCATTTTTATAAAAACCTTAATTAGTCTACGAATATGCATGCTATTTGCATAAAAATGAACAAAGTGTATTACAATAAGGCATTCAATCATAATCTAGAGTTGCTTTTGCTACATTAGTTTTGACAGGGTTATTCAAAAGATATTCATTCTTTTTTAATTTGTTGACCGTCCCCTATGGAGTTTCGTTAAAAAATATTCACGGCGATGTATGGCGTATACAATTATATTTATACACTAAGAGTTTCGAGATGATTCCTTATGTATTTTTCTAGATATTTAGTAAAATGTCTGAAATCGCAAGTGTCCAATAATCAATGGCAATATAGTGTATATATATATATACCATCTGCAGTTTAATGTGTATATTTTGATATAAAAAATAGAAAACTGTTTAAACGATTATTATAAAAATATTATGATGAAGAATTGTTATGCATAATACATTGTTGATCAAATTAAGATAAAAATAAATGCATTTTTAATATACATAATATATTCGTCTTCGTTTCATCCTACCTATTCTTTTGCATTTTAGGAGACATAAAATATGTAATGTAATTCACAGACGATATCATGATGTTAAATATTTTAAACTTGTTTTATTTTTCTTATTTGCTTAGATCTTTCCAGCATTTATCATTCATTCTGTATCACAACACGCAGCTGGATAATACATAATATTTTCTATCTGTACTACCAATGCATGTATTATGTCTGGTATGTTTGGGTTACTTTTCAGCCCAACAACTTCATAAAAAGTATATAATTATAAAATTAATCTATTTTATAGAGTAGTTATCTGCAGACCAAAATTATTTTTTGTTCCATATAAATTTAACAAAGGAAAAGCTTCCGCCATGTTTTATTGTACGAAAACATATCTCGAATTATATTTTTTGTAGTTAGGCCATCGGACGTAGTGTATGCCATCGCTTCCAGGAAAGTTTGAAATTCGATTGATGGAAAAATAGTACTTTCTTCCAGTTTTCACTAAACCAGTCTTTGAGTTACTTGAAAAACGCTAGCCCAGTACGTTGGTATTTTGTTTTTTCTCTGAAAAAAAAAATAACTCTGATTCTTTCAAAAAGTTATGCATTACGTCAGCATCTTGATACGGTAGACTGGCATGTTTCACCAATATTTTCATTCCGTATATCGAGGTATATTGCAATCGCGGTATATTGTGTTTTTATGCGATTTATTACTGTTTTCCCCCTGATAATTCTTTACACAAATATAGTAATTTTCTGGGGTCTGTCAAACGACAAAATGTCCTGAAGGTCATGGCCATCTTCATATAATTTTTAAATATCGCCTGTTTACCGATCGATAACTTTGCCGCAATATCACGAGAAAATTGGCAATTTAGTATCAACTTGATCACTCATTTACAAACAATAATAGTTAAAGTTTTCATTTTTGTATTTAAACTGTACTATTCACTTTGGTCGTTCACAAACACGACCAAAAAACACTTTACCGATAGAAAAAAACTAAGGAATGATGAGTGGCCGGAAACTTTTGCACAGACGAAATTCGAATTCTACCCCTTTTCATAAAGTGTCTTCAGTATCCAATCAAAATAATCACGTGGTCAGAGGATATTCACATATTCTTAACTTGTGAAACAATTGTGCTTCTTCTTCTAATCCTTCTGGTAAATAAATCAAAGAAACTAATTGGTCGGAAACTTTTGATCGCCACTGTATATATCATCATCATCATCAACCGTTTTCGATCCACTGCTGGATGTTGGTCTCCCCCAGATTTTTCCAATGTTTTCTGTCAAGTGTTTTCGTCATCCAATTTACACTAGCCACTTTTCTAATTTCGTAACTCCATCTTACTTGCGGTCGTCTTCGTGGTCGTTTTACATTTCTGGGATACCACTGTAGTACATTTGTGCTCCATCTATTGTCTTGTCTTCTTGCAATGTGCCCAGCCCATTTCCATTTTAACTGTTTGATTCGTTCAAGGATGTCAAAAACTTATGTTTGACTTCTTATCCAGGTTATCCTCTTTCTGTCTCTTCTAGTTATGCCTAGCATACATCTTTCCATACTGTGTTGTTTGTAGTCTTTGTGTCATCTGTTTTGTTAGTGTCCAAGTTTCTGCTCCATAAGTTAATGCAGGTAAAATACATTGATTAAACACTTTTATTTTCAAACAAAGAAGCATATTACTCTTCAGAATAATATTGATCTTTCCAAAAGCACTCCACCCATTTTTTATTCTTCTATTGACTTCATTCATGATACTATTATCCGATGATATTTCCTGTCCTAGGTACACATAACTTTGCACTTCTTTAATCTCAGTGTTCTTGTAGACAATTTTCTTTCTTGGTGTAAATGAATTAAACATCACCTTAGTCTTTTCTAAATTTATTTTTAATCCCACATTGATGCTAGATTCTGCAAGTTCTTTTAGCATAATTTTCAATTCTTTAGGACTGTTACTGAAAATTACAATGTCGTCCGGACCGGAGATGCGAACCGGAGATGACTTAAATATTCCCCATTTATTCTAATACTTTTGTTTTCCCAATCCAGCATCTTGAAGATATTTTCTAAGACAGCATTAAAAAGCTTAGGTGAAGTGGTGTCTCTTTGTCTTACTCCTCTTCCGAGCTTAATCTTCGCTTTTCCTTTATCTAAACGGATGGTTGCTGATGCTTTCTTGTAAATCTTCATGATATTGATGTAAGTTATGTCTATACCAATGTCTTCCACAGATTCTACTACTGCTGAATTGTAGACGGAATCAAATGTTTTTTCATAATCAATAAAGGCAAGGCAGAAAGGTAAATTATATTCTTTATGTTTTTCTATGAGTTGATATGATCCATTGTGCTGAATGCACTTCGGAATCCTGCTTGTTCTCTAGGATGAGCTGAGTCCAGAGCTGATTCAAGTCTTGTCGTTAAAACTTTGGTGAAAATTTTATAAATCACTGACAGTAAGCTGATCGGACGGTAATTTTTAATGTTTTCCTTCTCTCCTTTCTTATAAAATAGCACCATCACAGCATTATTCCAATCTTCAGGTACATCTGATTTCTTGAGACATTTGGAAAACAGTAAGGATAGCCTTTTTGCAAATTCTTCTCCAGCTTCTTTGATAAGGTCAATTGTAATTCCATCTTCTACAAGGCATTTACCTTTTTTTATAAATCTAATAGCTTTTAAAACTTCGTCTGTCATCACTGGGATTATCTCTTTAGTTTCTGTTAAGATTTCTCGTTGATCATGCACGTTGATTTCCCTCTGATCTTCACATTTATATAGATCATTATAGAATTTTTCAACAATGTGTACTATTTCGTTGCTGATTTTGGTGATTGTTCCATCTGCTCTCTTCAGTGCAAAAATACCTTTTTTTCCAACACATAACTTGCGCTTAGCTGATTTTAAACTTCTGTTATCTTCCAGAACCTTTTTAACAAGATCACAGTTAAATTTTCTAATATCTTCTGTAACGCATTTTCTTACTGTTTTACATAATTCAGCATATTCAATTCTTGATTTAGGATCATTTTTCTTCATTTTAAATTCTCTGCGCTTTTTCATCAATCTTCTTGTTTCTTCTGTTATTTTCTTTGTCTGTTTTATTTGTGCAATACCGGCTATCTCCTTTGCAATTTCTTGTAGAGTATTGGTTAGCTTCTTGTTCACTATTGTAACATCTTGCTCTACTTCTAAAGTTGATTGAAGTACTTGGAAACGATTTTGAAGTTCCAAATGAAATTCTTCTTTATGTTTCTGGAGGTTTATAATATCGATTGATTTCTTTGAGTGTAGCAAAAGCTTCATTCTTTCCAAATTAGTATTTAACAGCAGTTTGCATCTAACCAATCTGTAATCGCTTCCTGTATTGAAGTTATTGAGAACGCTGCAGTCCTGAATAAGATACTTTTTGTTGGTCAAGATATAGTCGATTTCACTTGTTGAGCCACTTGCACAACGCCATGTCCATTTTCTTTGTGGCTTTTTATTCAAAAATAAATTCATGGTATACATCTGTTCACATTCTGCAAACTCAATCAATCTGTTTCCTCTTTCATTTCGAATAACATATCCATGATTTCCTACAGATAATTTACCTTTCTTTTTCTCTCCAATTCTAGCATTCCAGTCTCCCATTATTAATTTTATATAGCAATTTCCCTTTTGATGCATTGAAGCTACTTCTTCATAGAAATCTTCAATTTCTTCATCAGAATAACTAATTGTTGGTGCATAAACTTGGGTAATTTGCAGCTTGTATGTTTTGGACACTTGTATTACTAATCTTGAAACTCTATCTGATGCACTATCATATTCTATAATGTGATTCTTCACTTTTTATGAATCAGAAATTTTACATCACTTGTTCTTCCATCTGCCGTGCCTCTGTAGTATAAAACATGTCCGCTCACAAGATCAATCTTTTCTTCTCCTTTTCTTCTTACTTCACATAATCCTAAAATGTCCCAGTTGATCCTATCTAATTCTTCTTCACGTTCCTGTAAACGGTTTTCAGAAGATTTGGAACGTCCATTGTACGTAGCCAAGGTCATTAACTTATGGCAGCGAAGCTGAGCCCGGTGATTCTTAGCACCCTCTGTCTTCATGTCTGTCTGATCGCTGCCATGATTTGTTTTGTGTATTCATGGTAAAATAAGGGGGGTTGTGGACAAATCCCTTCACGCTGGCCAAGCGGGTTGGAGGAAGCCTATCCGCGTTCGTTCCCCTTGCACTAGACAAGAGTACTAACAGGCTGTACCGATGGAAGGTGCGGATTGGATATTAAGTCTCTGCTCCCAGTCGATTTCTTTAAGTCCTCCTAGAAGGCAATTAAAGGGTCTTCTCCTGGTTAATAAGCAGCGGCTATTAAACAGCAAGTATATATATATATATATATATATATATAACGTAAGTGGCATAGTAATTGCGATTATTTGTTTTTGTTTAATGGCAATGCCGAAATAAAACGCATCTCACTGGTTAATGTAAAAGTCCTTTGGTAGGATTTAGGAAGAGGAGGTAAATCCGGTTTGTTACGAAGTACTGTACATCACATCCAGGTGTGCTGGATTTATCTCACATAAAAAATACAAGTTAACAATTTTTTGTGAAGTTATTGGAGTCAAGGCGCATTGTTTTAAAGTTCTGTTTTTGAGAGCGTCTTGCAGAGTGCATAGGCTTCTTCCCTCCCAACATACATCTAAAAATTTCGCTCCTTTAATTTTCTGTCATTTTTAACTTAAACTTTTAAGCTACATGACAGCCCCGGGGCTGTGCACCCCTCCTGTCGGTTACTCACCTAATTTTGCTCATTTTTTCACTTTATTTCAATCTTTAAAAGGCTAGTAATTTTCTTCCATGAAAGCTATAGTGAGAGGAAAAAGTGTAGCATAGCTAACTTCTCCTTGCCGTTCCCTCTGCTGTTTCATTTACCGGATTTTGTCTCCCATAGGACCGTTTTTTCTTTGTGTGTGTGTGAGGGGGGTAGGAGTATAGTGCGTTTCTCATTTTTTGATGTAATATGTCTTGAATTTTTATACTTCATACATTACAAATCGAGCATAAAAAGTGCTCTCCTGCTACTCTGGGTCACGTTACGGACCCATGATGGGTTAAAGTTTAAATTTCTCAAACATCTTCGGCGTTTTTTGCCCAACCGGCATATGAAAGATGTCGTGCCAATGTGGTGTGAGTATGATACCTGTTTCATATAAATATTATTCTGTCTTTTTTTTAATGTCCACTCCAGAGTTATATTTTCTAATGACAGTACCGGTACAGTTTCTGACAGGCAATGCCGGGCAGGTCAGCTAGCTTTCCTAACCCCTAATGTGATTAGTAATTTCTTCAAAAATTGTTGGTCCGTTATTTGAAATCCTCGTCAAGATGAATGATGCAATGTATAAGAATATCTTGCAAGAGTATTTGCTGCCTTAATAGAGAAAAAAAATGTGGTCGCAACTATTTGTTTTAATATGAGAATGATTTAATAAATGTATGCAGGATCGACAAGCAATGGAATTTGCTCAAATATTTTCCGGTTTTCAAAATGGACAGCCCAAATATCCGAGATTAATCCAACAGAAAATCTTCGAAAATAAGTTCGCAAACATGTGCGGAACTATAAATATTCCAACTTAGCTAAAATTTAAAAAAATAAATAAAAAAATAAAATAAAATAAAATGCAAGAAGTGTGAAAAAATGTGCCATAGACTATCTTCACCTTTTAACTGTATAAATGACACGTTTCTGCGTTGCATTAATTATTACTAAGGTATGGTGATAAAATACTAATTGTAAATGTTGTTTATCACTATTATTTTCTATTACAATACCATTTTTTTAAAAAATTGTGAAGCTGGAAGAAAACTTTTGAGCACATGCGTTTACCTTTGTTCTTAATTTTGTCAATTAAATTTATTGATATTTACATATTTTTCCATAAATAAGTTCGTAACTATTATGTCAATAAAATGCATAAGTATCATTTTGATATTCCTTTTCATATGCGTATACTTGCAAATTAACTAAAAAAAAATGCTGGCCGGAAATTTTTACCGTCAATATATATATATATATAAATATATACATGAGCGATCTTTCTCCTACAGTAGATCAGCTGTGTTTCTTATTCCGGGCGCTGTCGATGGCGGTAAGGTACTGCAGATCAGCAGCTATAATTAATACGCAGCCAGACGAAAGTCGTGACACTTTAGAAATGAAGTGAAGGGAACTTTGTTTTGGGTTTTGAAAAAAAGGTGGCAGAATGTCGAATTGAGACATAATTGAATGTTTTAACTCCGAAGTTTGATGTGTTAATAATTTATTGTAAATATATTTGTGTAAATATTACTTTGTAAATTGCAAATGTTAAATGTTTCAAAAGTTTTACGGTGTCAGAATGTCTGTGAATTTAATTATTTTTTAAAGAACTGAACTTTAGAACGAATTTCCATACATATATACACTATATTGCCATTGATTATGGGACACTTGCGATTTTAGACATTTTACTAAATATCTAGAAAAATACATGAGGAATCATCTCGAAACTCTTAGTGTATAAATATAATAGTATAGGTCATACATCTCCGTGAAGATTTTTTTCCGAAACTCCAAAGGGGACCGTCAACAAATTAAAAAAAATGAATATCTTTTGAATAACCCTGTCAAAACTAATGTAGCAAAAGCGCTCAAACTCTAGATTGTGATTGAATGCCTTATTGTAATAAGCCTTGTTCATTTTTATGCAAATAGCATGCATACTCGCAGAGTAATTAAGGTTTTATAAAAATGATCCCAAATTTTCCCAAGTTTTTTCCATATAATTTTCAGAGTTCTTAATATAAAATATTATTATTTTCAGAAAATATGACAAACAACATTGCACACGGTACCCTGTAATCAGAATTAAAAAATAATGAAAATTGTATAAAAAATGAGTTGGTTTACTAAATAATTTTTTACTGCGCATGCGTCAACGATATCAAAATTTCATTTGCATATTATGTTAGCTAAATGTATAGAGCAATTTTTGTGAAAGTCACAAAATCATAACTTGAAAATTCTGACAATAATCGTCAATTGAATAAGTCGAAAACCCGTTATTCTCAAAATATAGGAAAAACAAGAGGGGTTGTATCCATATATTCATTGATTACTGTCAATATAGAATACACAATATGGGATGTACTACTGCATTTGGTTAAATTCCCTCATTTTTTTGCTTCATTTTAGAAACAACGGATTTTGTCCCTTTTCTATAGACGATTATTTTCGAAATTTTCAAGCTATGATTTTGAGACTTTTACAAAAGTTGCCCTATACATTTAGCTAACATAATATGCAAATTAAATTTTGATATCTTTGACGCACGCGCAGAAAAAAATTTCATAGTGAACCTACTCATTTTTCATACAATTTTTATTATTTTTTAATTTTGATTACAGGGTACTGTGTGCAATGTTGTTTGTCATATTTTCTGAAAAAAATATTACTTTTTATTAAGAACTCTGAAAAATATAATGAAAAAACTTGGAAAAATTTGGGACCATTTTTATAAAAACCTTAATTACTCTGCGAGTATGCATGCTATTTGCATAAAAATGAACAAGGCTTATTACAATAATGCATTCAATCACAATCTAGAGTTTGAGCGCTTTTGCTACATTAGTTTTGACAGGTTTATTCAAAAGATATTCATTCTTTTTTAATTTGTTGACGGTCCCCTATGGCGTTTCGGTAAAAAATCTTCACGGAGATGTATGACGTATACTATTATATTTACACACTAAGAGTTTCGAGATGATTCCTCATGTATTTTTCTAGATATTTAGTAAAATGTCTAAAATCGCAAGTGTCCCATAATCAATGGCAATATAGTGTATATGATAAGTAGATTATTAAGATATTTACTGATTTAAAATAAAAGTATAACATAATTTAAACATCTTAATAGAAAGCTGTTGTTTAATCATTAATTTGAGGAGCAACTTTCAGATCATTTAGTGTATGTGTGGTTTTTTTTCCCAAAATTACACATGTCCACAGAAAAATTTAAATTAAATATATAATCTATAACTATAATTATAAAATTACACATGTCCACAGAAAAATTTAAATTAACTATATAATCTATAACTATAATTATGTAAGTCATTTCAGAGAATTATTCTGCTTTCTTAGTTTATGAAGAATAAAAACAAGATATTTTGTGATGGTGTTTAAACTGTTCATTTAGAGCAGCATATGTCTTGCTTATATAATGAATAATTTAAAACTGACGCATACTTTTTAAATACTGATCAGAAAAACTATAATTTACGCAGTATAATAAAAGAAAGAAGGAATTATTTTATAAAAGTAATTTATGTTCATTTTTCTTAATTTGTTGAAAGTCATGCATTGAATTCAATTTATTATCTTAGTATATATATATTACAAATTTAAAATTTTTTCGCCAAAACTAACCTTTATACTATCTTAATTTTCTTATAATAATATTCCATACTTACTTCAAATTATTAAATTAAAATCTTGTTTTAAATCTAATCTGTTAATCCTTATGCAGACGATATAAATTCTTAATTTGCCTTAAAAAACATTATTCCAGTATGCGTAAATTTAAAAAGATGGCTCTAAATTAAAAATATTCTTAATTAAAACTTTATTTCTTAATATTCCAAATAAAACTGATTTCTTCTATGTTTTTATCAACCCTTTTTAAGAAAGTCTTATTAAATTTATTCCAAAACCATACCTTTCAAAAAATATCGTTATTTTATTTTATCTATTTATTTATTTTTCTTACGTCAACTTTTGATGTGTGCATATTAATAAATTCATTTCTTTTCTTTTTCTCTTAAAATTAATCATTTATAAAAATCGTCTGCCTAAGATATTTAAAATTCTGAGGCAATTATAAATTGGTTAAATAATTTTTTTTTTTTAAATAAATTTATCGTTTTTGGAAAATAATCTCGTAGCTGGACAAGAATTCTGTTTACATAAAAGAATGATGGTTTGAGGTTACAGAATGTTCCAGAACTTTCTTTTTAGTTTAAAAAAGGTGGAAGTCTCGAGATGATTAGAAGATTTCTTGGGTTGCTTCTTCGATGAGGACAGCTCGCTGAAATAAGGATGGAATTTTTGCAAAAGGAGCTTTTCCTTCCTCATTATCACGAATTTAATAAATGAATTTACAGCAGCCCATGACTAATTATTGGATCTTCTACATTTATTTATTTATTTTGTTTTTTCCCTCGCTTGCCATGACTGTGTGTTTCTTTTTAACCAGTGGAAATAATTCAAGTTCTCCTTAAATCGTCACATATATATATATATATATATATATATATATATATATATCGGGTGTTCCAATCCTTGCATTGGAATGCTGAATACTTGAGAAAGAAAAAATATGCAAAATCAGTCTTGAAGTAAAAGTCTCTCTCCGTACACGGTTGGTTCAAATCGGTTTATTATAGTATGCATTATAAAAATTTATGCAAGACGTAGAAATCCCACGTAGAAATGCATGGTGTACGTTGGAAAGTGCACAAGCTGATTATCAGATACAAATATTTAATTAATTTAAATCTTATTTTGAAAAAATCTTTTGTATAGAGCGAGAGGTCCATACAAAATCTCTTTTGATGAGGGTTTGAGAGATTTTGATGAGGTTTTGATTGAGAGGTCTTTTGATTTTTTAATACTCTAACATAATTTAACATTTTTAATACTCTAACTTTAATTTATTTAGAAAAACAGATTTTTTTATAATACACTATTACAACAAATTTGTTTTCCTAATACAAAGTATAAAATATCGGATTTCTAAATTAGATATAAATGCTGTAAGAATAGTTTCACAGTTGCAAATCGCCCAATATTTTTAATATCAGTAAGATCTAACAGAAATGACCGCGTTATTTGCTAACGTAAATTTTGAGATTCTATAAAGAAAGTATTTCTAAATAAAAATACTGCTATGAGAAAAACTGAAATGTTGTAAACTAAGCAGTTTATGTTATCGTAAGTATTTTGTTACGTGACTCATTTGTTGTGACACATGTTTTAGATAATCATAAAATCTCTATTAAAATGAAAATTTTATTCTATGAAAATACGATTAAAAAAGCTCTACAATTAGATAAAATTATTAAAAATAGCAAACATTTGGCAATCGAAATGTAAATGCAAACACAAGACAACGAAGATCCTAGAAGCTCGGGCAGAGACTCGTCTTAAAGTTACATTTTAATTCTAAAAAATAAAAAATCAACATTAAGCAGTTGAGAAAAAAATCTGTATAGTTTTGTGTTTTATAGAGTTTCATAAAAAATTGGACATATTTATCATTTTTATACATTTTATGCTTTGCAATATACATATATAATCTAACATTATTAATCTAGAAATTGCAGGGAGTTAGATAATGTGTAAAGTGATGTACAAATACATAGCGAAACCGAAATTGAGGTCCGTGATGTGCCAATTTGTTTATCTTATTCTGGGTTTTTCATTTATTCATAGGTAATTTTTTCTTTAAATGTAAATCTTTCCCTGTCTTTGAGTAGCAAACACAGGAATACGGCGACACCATAATACACTGCATTAAATTAATCCTATGGCGGAAAAAATATGTGAGACACATATACGAAAACTCACACAAGACGAAAGTGTTTCATTAAATTTATAAATATATGTACGTTTATTTTAAAGTGTAAAAGTTTCATTATCATAATATAGAAAAAGTAAAACAACAATTATCAATACTTATTTTTTATGTACTTCCATCAATTCTAAGATAACTTTAATTTAACAAAGGGTTGATGCAAGGATGACTAAAACAGCAAAGTTTCCATGGGAGTGAATATCACAAAATGTCAGATTTTGATCATCAGAGATATTGAAAGTATGCATTGAAAACAATTCAAAATTTAAAGAGGTAAATTTATTTTCTATTAGAGAATAAAGGATTTTTCGTGTAAAACTGATAGGGGAGACTGGAGTACATTGGACCACGGGGTACAATGGTCCACCCCTATTTTTTATATTAATTCTGTTTTTGAAAGCTTCATATTTTAGTATATAGATGGCAGTCATGAAGTAGTAAAAAGAAGTTTGAAACCATGTGCATAGCTGACATTTTAGCCATTTTATGCTTGATGATTGATTTGACACAGGAGGAGTAAGGCAAAATTAAATATTTTCAGTGAAACATATCTTCATTTATTTATTACAGATTTGTAATTTGAAAGACATTGTGTGGCAAAATAAAAAGGTAAGACAATACATTATTATATTTATTATAGCTAAAATAATAGAATTCTAAATTTATTTTTTTATCACCAAGTTTTTGTCAAACTTCCATATGGGGTACAATGGACCATCAGAAACTGGGGTACAATGGACCATGGTCCATTGTACCCTAGTCTTGTATCCCATGTTTATAAAAGTTAAATATTATATGTGAAATTCAGAATTAATAAATTATTTTACTTCTGTGTGTAGATTAATTAATGATTCATGTTGTGTAATGCATTTTTGAAATAGTTATCTGTACAATATATGCTTTCAAACATAAAAATTAGCCCAAATTAAGATTTAATAAATTATTTTATTTCTGTGTGTGAATTAATTAATGATTCATGTTGTAATATGCATATGCGTTTTTGAAATATTTATTTATATAATATAACCTTTTAAATTAAAAAATTAACCCAAATTGAACACCAAATATTAGTAAACAAAATATTTTGTGCATTTAAGGGGTTTTTTTTTTAAATTTTATATAATTTGCTAATTCAATAATCCTGCACTTATGCATACATGCATCCATAATAAGTTAGATTTAAATAAAATAGTAGTATGAGAAAAACAAAATATATCTACCTATTAGTTTGTATCTGGATATAATAATTAAATAAGTTAAAATTCATTAAAAAAATACAGATGATGTAAAGTAGACAGGAAAAAATTATTATATTTTTGCCTTAGTCATATATTTAGATATATATGTTTCTTATTATAAAGGTTTATATTTAACTTTAAGTGGCATCATTGGACAAAAAGGCTATATATTATTTTTCATATTTCTTTTAGCAATGCCAAGAAACAAGCCTAGGAAAACCAATAGAGGTTCTGTGCCACATGAAGTTATGGAACAGGATGTAAAATGTATTGTGGAAGATAATAAACCTAATTGTTCAATCTTCGACCGGTATAATGACTTAATGATTAAAAAAAAAATTAAGAAAAAAAAATGTTACTTTAGTTAGAGATCAAAGAGTGAATAAACAAATAAAAATGAATAATAAAATGTGAATAAACAAATAAAAATGTATAATGGAATGTGAATAAACAAATTATGATATAGTTTATCTTTCTTATTGTTAAAAAATGAACTACACTTATATATTTTTATTCAAATTACAAGTGGTCCATAGATCTCCATGCTGTGGACCATTGTACCCCGGCATTGGGGTACAATGGTCCACTTTGTCACTTGCTATTTAAAAAATATATATTAAAAAAAGTATGCATAATTATTATTTTTGAATGGATGCAGTATAAACTTTAATGTATAGGTAACATGCATGTACTTGGTCAAAAGAAAAAAAATCAACACTTTAAGAGTAAACAGTCAAAATTTACAAAATAGGACCATTGTACCCCAGTCTCCCCTAAATTTTGAGGAATTAAAATAATAATTTAATGTCTATGTCTTTATATATAATTCCTTGGCATGGTAGCTCAAATTTCGTATAATGTTCAGTTTTATTTCTTAATCTATGGAAGCCACGAATATGGCTTAATAAATGTCAACTCAATATTTAAAAAGATTTTAATCATATTATTTTCAAAGAAATATCAAAAATATCTTGTATGTAGCAAATATTTTACTACTTCTCAATTTAAGTATACTAAAATAAGAACATTTAACCTGCAGTGGCAGCGCTATATTTATACTTTATAAAAAACTAAAAAGCAGGTCAGGAAAATAAAATTCATTTTCAGTGAAAAATATATTTTAATTATGAAAAAAATATATTTGTAAAAACGGAATATGTTTCTTTCCTCATATATTTGTTTTAATATGTATAAATATTAATAAAAAAAAAAGAGGAAAAAAATATGGATAACATATATTTAAAGTGTATGGCAAAAGGCCCTTTACTTTTGACAATCTGAATGACAATTTAAAGTACTAAGTCTTTTAATTGCTTTAATTACATTATTAGAAATTTAATTTATCTTGAAAATATTTTTAAGTATACTTTTTATTAGAATATATCAAAATAAATTGAATTATATAACATTTAATATGAATTTAATTGTGTGGGTTGCAATTACAAAAATTTTTATATGTTTATTATTATTATTATTATTTAAAGTACACCTTAATTTCTGTTACTATTAGGTCCACTACATTTTTATTTGAATGATGTATTTAAGGAAGTCTTACTTTCGTAAAAAATAGTTTAAATATAGTTAAGACCCATATTTTATTTCTATTTGTAACATGTATCACATCAACTCCACTTCCCCTCTTGAAGAAGATTATCCAAAAAACATTAAATGAACATATAAATACCCGAATAAATAAACTACGATTTTATGCATTCCTAATGAAACATAATTTCTTATCCACAAAACAACACCTTTTCCTTTTATCGCAGTCTTGATATCATACTTCTTTGCTGGAATTCCTTTTGGCGTCCCTAAAAACTGAATATGGCTATTTAATCAATATTCTACAAAAAAATATTACTTCCCACATGAGTAAGGCATATAAATTTTATCATATTTGAAATTTATCACAATTCTTAACGGAATTATTTTTAGCATCCCTATAAATGAACTGTATTGGCTACTTAATCTATACTCTACAAAATATATGTTGCTTCTCTCATTAGCAAGGCTTGTAAACTGCATTATGTTAGAAAGAGTGTAACATCATTAAAATAACCTAAAAATGATTTTTTGGCAAAATCATAATTCTTTAACGGAATTATTTTTGCTTTCTTATAAACGATATATAATAGCTACTTAATCAATACTCTACAACAACAACAACAACAACAAAAATCCTACATGTGCATTATGTTTGAAATAGAGTAACATAATTAAAATACTCTATGAAAGTTTTTTTCGCTATATCATATATCTTTATCGGAATTCCTTTTGGCGTCTCAATAAACAAATTATAATGGCTACTTAATCAATGCACTCTACAAAAAAATTGCCTCTCACATGAGAGAAGCATGTGAATTTCATTATGAGTGAAATAATGTAGCATCATTAGAATGCAGTTAAAAAAATCCTTCACTATTCTCTTCTTTGTAATGAAATACTTTTCAGTGTCTCTGTAAAAAATCTGGAATTGCTATACTTCATACATTGCAATGGATAACTATTTGTCGTCTATCTTAATGATGCATAGTTACCAACTTTATTGTAACTAAGATAATGTAACAATATTAAAATGCACAGTAAAAACGATTTCCAATGATTATATTGAAACGAAATATTTTTCTGTATCCCAATAAATTAACAAAAAATAGTACACAATTCCCTTTCTATACCGAAATTAATTGATAAACCAATAAAGATAGCAATTACAAGTCAACCTGAGCCTTTAATCCAGTTAGAGCACGGGCAGGCAGACGGCTTGACTATTTGAATTCATAGACACTTTCAAGTATATAAGAAATAATTACGCCGAGTGCCTATATCTATTTCGTGAACTGGCTAATCACATCTGGTCAGTTCAGTTCGCGAATTGGCCAATCGCATCTGACCAGTTCGCGAACTGGCCGGCCAATTCTAGAATCGGCAAGCAATTTTTAAACGTTGCTGGCCAATTCGGGAATTGGCCAGTTTTGGGTTTTGGCCGCAACATATTTATATATAAATTCTGTCTTTATTTAACTATCACTTAACTATAGTTTCTATCTATAACATATATTACATCAAAACTGCACTTCACCTTTCAAGAATTTTAGCCAAACAACATTAAATGAGTTTATAACTACTCGAATAAATTAAACTACTATTTTATGCGTCCCAAGTGGAACATAAAATCTTATCCTCAAAATTCAACACTTCCATTTATCACTGCCTTGATCCTTGTATTTTTTATTTAATCCTCACATGTTAAAAGTAGTTGACGCACCTCAGCACATAAAAATAGCAAAGCTCAGTCAAAGAATACGTTCCATTAAATACGTTATTAACAATTTACACGTTAATCGCTTTTAAAACTTCCATGTTTACGATGTAAAAATTTTAAAGATGCAAGTTACAAGGTATCAAAATCTCTACTGCTTTCAAAATCTCTATATCATTTTAAATTATAAACGTTTTAAATAAAAAAAAGGACATAATACCAACATTTTAATTTACAGTGTAATTTTTAATACTGTAATATCTGTTTTATTCTTAATATCAATGGCGCTGCAATAAATAAGTAATAAGTCTACATTACTTATATTAACAGTTTTTAGTTACAAGAGAAGTTGAACTTTCTTCTTCAACAAGATTATCAGAAAAAATCAAAAGGAGTTAACAACTATTTGAATAAATTAGCTCTCATTTTATATACTCCAAGAGGAGTATATATTTTTTTTTTCAGAATAGCAACATTTTCATTTATTACTCTCTTGAGTCTTGATTTTTGCTTTAAATCTTGCATCTTAAACATAATTAATCCACTTAACATATCTAAAAGAAACTTTTAAAACTGTTTTATTATTTTCCCTTTAAAAAAAATATTTTCCTTTTTAGGTGCGTTCGTAATTATGTAAATATGTAGCACCTATTGTTGTCGCTCAGTCCGTCCGTCTGTCCGTCTGTCTGTCTGTCCGTCTGTCCGTCCGCATATAACAACGCAAAAACTACCCAACCGAATCGTTTTAAATTTAAAATACATAATTATAACATAATTTTGTCGAGTCATTTCAAATTTTATGAAAATCGGATGGATAGATCAATTACAGGGACAATCAAAAGGATTCCGTTACATTGCGGTCAATGGGGGAAAAAGTTTCAAATGCATTTTAATCGTTTGAAATTTAAAACACATAATTATTGCATAAATTTATCGAGTCATTTCAAATGTTATGAAAATCGGATGCATAGATCAATTACAGGGACAATCAAAAGGATTCCGTTACATTACAGTCAATTGGGGAAAAAATTTCAAATGCATTTTAATCGTTTGAAATTTAAAACATATAATTATTGCGTAATTTTATCGAGTCATTTCTAATGTTATGAAAGTCGGATGCATAGATCATTTACAGGGATAATCAAAGGTATTCCATTACATTACGGTCAATGTAAAAAAATTTCAAATGCATTTTTATGATGTTACACTCATTCGAACATACAGAATTGGCATGAATCTATGAGGTATATACTAAAATATGCATTCTTAACAATCTGTGATGTAAAGAATTTTTATTATTAAATTACAGGGAAACACAAAATTATCCCACTACATAATGCTATACGGGGAAACATTGTTTGGGGCGTGTTTTAATTATATTCAACTATTTCACATTTTATGAATAAGATATACGTTTCTGAGGTATAATAAAAATTACTTTCTGTATATTTACAGGAACACAAAAAAGATTTCGACTACTATACTTTATCCGAAGTACGCTCTAGTATGTCAGCAAGATTTAAATATTTTTAAAACTTCGTTATCGTACGAACGCACCTCATTTGCTACGTTCACGCGCAATTTCCAACTTGTTATTCTTTATTGCAGCTTCGTTTAAACTTCTAGGAAAAATAATGTTTTAAAGTGCATGTTAGCTAAAATTTCAAGTGAAAATAATTCTTCATAATTTCCTTAAACAATAAATGTTATGATAAGATTTAGAATATGGATACTGACAATGAATTATACGATACGAGTATTTATTTTACGAGTATTTATTTGTACGATCAAATCATAATTTGCGAAATCTAGTTGCCTGTACGACTTAAGGAGAAAACCGGGAAGTGATTAAAAATATATCAGTTTATTTTTATTAAGTTGTTTTAGCATTCTCATGTTAAAAAGAACACAAAAATATATGTAATTTATAAAATATATATATATTCATATAAACTGGCATAATACAGGGGTTACAACAGCACTCGGTGGAGTACACCGGTAGGCTAAATACGATTACCTTTATTTCATTTAGTAGTAAAGTATCTATATCGCTGTAGTAAGAGATCTTTTATGTGGTTTGTACGCTTTTTCCCTTCGGTTACAGTCATCTCTTCAACTTTAACATTTTAAAAAGAGAAACGCATTTTATTTCATGCGTGGATATCCCATACTGATTTTTCCTCTTGAAGGTTTAAATAATAATTTTGTTGCAAGAGTCTGACGTTTTTAAAGTACAAGAGGGTCAATCCATTTCAAGTGGTCCAGCACTGGTCGCTCGACCATTTTTAAAAAATCTGAAATTTTTTGTACAACAAACCTAACATGATGGAAGTTCAAAATGACCGTTATTTAATTTTACTATTTTTTGTTTGTGCATGGTAGCCATCCTTGTTTTATCGTGTGCAGCGATTTTCTCAGATACTAGGATAAACAAAATTGTAAATATCTCGTATTTTATTTTCCCAATTGAAATGGGGTTTGCAGCATTTTGTTCAGAATAAAATAGGCTAAATTTATGGCGGTAGAATAGTTTTGGAAAATAAAATTTTATAAGTGAAATTTTAGCACAAAATTTAAGATTTTTTCCAAAATCTATCCGTTTGCAAGAGGAAAATTTTCATGCAAGAAAAACTGTCACACTTACACAATTTTTTCTACAAATAACTCAAAAGTGCGTGTATTCATACACCAAGTTCCAGATCTCGGAGTTGATTTCTCTTTGCATCTAAAAAACTCCGAAATTCGTCAAAAATGTCAAAAATCGCACTTTTTAGGCTTTCATATCTCTGGTGGGGCACGAGATAAAAATCTGAAATTCTGGCCTTTGATAGCATTTTGTAGTAATGTTATGTGCAAAAAATTTCAAGAAGGAGATTTGACTACAAGCGGAAATATGACATGGACAATATGTGAAAACAATACTGCCAAACTATTGTAACCTACTATGTAATAGTTCAATAAGACTGTCAACCTTACACAATTTTTTCTACAAATAGGTCAAAAGTGCGTGTACTCATACACCAAGTCCCAGATCTGGGAGTTAATTTCTCTTTGCGAAAAAAATTCCGAAATTCGTCAAAAATTTCAAAAATCACACTTTTTAGGCTTTGATATCTCTGGCGGAACACGAGATAAAAATCTGAAATTCTGACCTTTGATAGTATTGTGTAGTAGTGTTATATAAAAAATTTCAAGAAGGAGATTTGACAAAAAACTGAGATACGGTGATTAAAAAATATTAAGAAATGCTATTATTAGTACATTAGGAGAAATGAGATTAGTCTCATTTATTACAATATTTACACAGAAAATATCGTTTGTTGAAAACAGTTTAATAATAAATTTTTAATTTACAAAGATACTACATATGATCAACAAAGAGCTTAACACTATTTACGAGAGATGTTATGAGTTCGACCAGTTACTGTTCCATCAGGCTGTTCTTTCTCAAAATTTTATTTGAAGCCACCCAAGTCTTGTCATCCCTTGTTAACTTGAATGAAATTCTCTAGGTTTAATAACTGAAACTATGTCAACTCGATCAGTTGCAACCCATTGTCTGAAATTTACTTTTCCTGAAATGTGTACCGAGTAAAATTGTTGCAATAGCATTTCTAGTAGGTTTGTTCCTCTGGACAAATATGGCATTGGCTTAGCATACATTTTGAATTGTTTAAATCACACAGACGCATTTGAAGAAGATATTTGTAATGAACATTTAACTTTGTACCATAAATAATTAATGTAAAATTTTGGAGGTATGAACAATTACATAGTAAGTTACAATAGTTTGGCAGTATTGTTTTTACATATTGTCCATGTCATATCTCGGCTTGTACTGAAATGTCCTTCTTGAAATTTTTTGTACATAACACTATTACACAATACTATCAAAGGCCAGAATCTCAGATTTTTATCTCGTGCTCCACCAGCGATATCAAAGCCTAAAAAGTGCGATTTTTGAAATTTTTGACGAAATTCGGAATTTTTTTTTGCAAAGAGAAATCAACTCCCAGATCTGGGACTTGGTGTAAGAGTACACGCACTTTTGACATATTTGTAGAAAAAATTTTGTAAGGTTGACAGTCTTGTGGAACAATTACATAGTAGGTTACAATAGTTTGACAATATTGTTTTCACATATTGTCCATGAAATATGTAAGTTTGTCGTCAAATCTCCTTCTTGATTTTTTTGTACATAACGCTACTACACAATACTATCAAAGGCCAGAATTTCAGATTTTTATCTCGTGCCCCACCAGAGATATCAAAGCCTAAAAAGTGCGATTTTTGACATTTTTGAAGAATTTCGGAATTTTTTTTTCGCAAAGAGAAATTAACTCCCAGATCTGGGACTTGGTGTATGAGTACACGCACTTTTGACCTATTTGTAGAAAAAATTGTGTAAGGTTGACAGTTTTCCTTTCATAAAAAAATTCCTCTTGCAAATGGATAGATTTTGGAAAAAATCTTAAATTTTGTGCTAAAATTTCACCTGTAAAAATTTGTTTTTCAAAATTATTCTACCACTGTACATTTAGCTTATTTTATTCTGAACAAAATGCTGCAAACCCCATTTCAATTGGGAAAATAAAAGACGAGATATTTAGAATTTTGTGTGTCCTAGTATTTGAGAAAATCGCTGAACACTATGAAACAAAGATGGCCGCCATGCACAAACAAAAATTAGTAAAATTAAAATATCGGTCATTTTGAGCTTCCGTTATGTTAGGCTTGTTGTACAAAAAATTTCAGATTTTTTAAAAATGGTCGAGCGACCAAAAAATTATTTTCTGGACCACTTGAAATGGATTGACCCCAGAGAATATTTTTCATATAATGTATTTGGAAACTCAATAGATAAATTAAAAATAATAAAACATATTTAGATCAATATATTTTTTAAATGACAATTACTGCCTCAAATAAAATATTAAAGTTCTTCTATAGCTCAATATAAACTTTTGTACTAAATATAGAAAATAATATATATATATATATATATTTAGTGTTAATCCTTGAGCTAAATAATTGTTGCATTAAAAATATTTATAATATTACCTGGAACAGTTCCCTCCTTTTGGTTTAAGTGGATTAATTTCATTTTAAGATACAAAATTGGCGTCGGGAATCAAATCCACTGAGTGCTGTAAATGAACGTGTTGCTATTTTATAGGTCAGATTTTATTATTCTCTCGAGTGGCATAAAAGGAGAAGAATAATCTATTCAGAGTAGAAAAGTATGCTTAAGTATTATTAAAATATCTTTCTATAAAAGAGAAAAGTAATTCTTACTTGAATACATGTTTAATGGATATAAAATGAAGTTAATTAGCAGTGTGAAATAGAAGGATTAAATAAAGTAAAGTAAAATTGAGATTAATCTATAAATATCGTCTTTTAAAAAGTAAAGCTCATGAACTTGCGTTTAAGATATAAGTTGGGTGTAAAGGATACAATGTTTCAGTTTTGTGTGAATAAATAATACCTGAGCTAAAGAAAATTGTATGCTAATGACAAAATAAAGGATAATGATATAGCAAAAAAAAGGGAAATAGATGTTCAAATCAAAAATACGCTTGGAGAGATTAGGTTGAATTATTTGAAACATTTTACATAACATCAATACGATTAAAATATAAGTATGAAATATTGATGAATTAAAATACAAATATTAGTAATAACAGTATGACAATACTACAGCACAACAGTACTGGGTGGCATACACGCGTAGACTAAATACGATTGCCTTTATTTCAGTTAGTATTTAAGTATCTAGTTGGAACTAAAAGATACAATGTTTCAGCTTTATGAGAATTATTTAAATCAGAATTAAAGAAGATTCAATGTTAATGACAAAATAAAGAATAAACATATACAAAGAGATGAATCGATGTTGAAATCAATCACACGCTTGAGGAGGAATTGAAATGTGCAAAACATTTTGCATATTATTAAATATTAATATATGCAATTAATATATAAGTACGAAATATTAATGAATGAAAATAAAGATATTAATAAAACGTCAACCAATACTAATTCATGAGGGGAATTATTAATGTAAAGCATACCCATCAACATTGTCCGGATCCAGATAATTATTTTAAATAAAATTTAATTCTGTATGGTATTACACCAAAGATTAAAATTCATAAAAAAAAAATCTCGAAGCGAATTAACCTTTGTTAACCCTAAAGCCTACATATCACATACCGCGTTCTTGTCAATACCTGAAATTTTTGTACATCCACCTTACACCACCGCTAGGCGTATTCTTTCCTTGACGAACCTACGCCACATGTCCTACGTACGTAATGAACCAGACACGATAACATGCAACGCTTTGTGCGGTATCGTAAAACAGAGCATCTTCGCGCGCCAGCAAAATCTTTCAATTTCACCCTACACTTTCCGGATGTGTAATCTCATTTAAACAAATCGTTACTCGAACGAAATTCCAAAATTTCATCCAACAATAGTAGGCGTCCTGTGTCCTGCCTCCCCCCCCCCCCCCAAAAAAAAAGCTATCCTATGCAATGCGATTAATACAAACATTCAATACTGGTTCCCGATTTCGTCTCCACTGTATTGCTAAGATTGCTGCTCACGAACAACAAAATTTTTTGATCAATTTTCCACCGCCGTTGAACATACTCTATTCTAAATAAGTAAATATTCTTATGAAAAAAAATTTATTAATCTTTTAATGAAATATATTAGTGAAGTTTTTGTTGGACTGTTATATATATATACATATATATATATATATATATATATATATATATATATATTATATATATATTTAAAAAAGGGAAAAAAAACGTTGGTGGTAGTTTAGTAGTATATAATATGAAAAGTGTTCAAAGGGGTGTCATATTTTATATCACATGACGAGCTTGAAAAAATAGGATGCACGAAAATTATGCCAATGAGGTCGGTCGGGCAATTCGAAAGCAAAAACGAATTGCCTATTCCGAACTAACATTCTTATCAAGTTTTCACGAATAGGTTATATAATGGATTCTGATAAATAGGTCCAAATGAGATTTTCAGTAATTATTATTCAGATAAAAACAATTTTTCTGAATTTACCTGTTATAAAAATTATATATCTTGGACTCTCGATAGTAAAATGTTGGGTTTAAAATGCTGATAATAAATAAAGAAAACGCTAGACTTAAACTATTTGCAATAGGAATAATTGCAGAAAATATTTCTATTAATATTTCTATAACTATTTCTATTCATATAAATTCATATTAAAAAAGTGAAGATGGATTTCTTTAATTTTTCGAATTCATAAAATAGAATGTTATTAGTTTATGTATTGTTTAAAAATAGAATGTTATAGTTAAATTCACAAATCTTTACCTGAAATTGTTCTAAAAATTGTACTCTAGAGATATTTCTGACTGTGATTTTTATCCACTATCGTGTGTTTTCACAGGAAAACTATGTCGGAATATAAATTAAAAATATTATTTCCATTAAAAAAATTTAATTAATTTTTAGGGTAATACTTTAATAAATATTATATTTATTTTAATAAATAGCCGAGGATGTTCAACCAAATTTATGTTGTTTGTAGAGCATTTCATACTAAAACCTAATGCACGGATTTTCATCAAACTTCAAATTTAGTTAGTCTTTGATATGAATTGATACTTAATAGTAATGGAGTATATCTCTTAATAGGTGGCGCTGTTGTACTAAATTTTTCACGATGACCTCCATAGCTCTGTTTCAAGAACATAAGCAATAATTTGTTTTATCAAATTTAATATTCATCTCTATCTTGATTAATATTGTTGCTGTTTATGTTTTGGCGTAAATTGCTGAAAATTTTGTGCTGTTGTTCTGTATATATCATGATTTTGGTCATAACAGTACCTCAAAAACAATTTCAAGAGATTTTAAGAAACTTCAGATTCAGTTAGATGTTGATATAAGTTGATTAGATTTTTAAATTATTCTATAAGTGATACTGCCATGATGCATTTTGATTGTTTTATACGATTCCAGCAATAGTCATATGTAATAACTAATCAACAGAATTTCATATCTTTAGAATCCTCATGATGAACATTGGTTTTCATTTAAATCTGACACTGTGATAACGAATTTTGAAGCATTAAAATGTCTTACATCAAAGAAAGTTTTGAGATTGTTACTTCCGACTAGTTATTATTATTTTCATTTTTTACGGCATAAGTTCCACAAATTTCCATATCTTCCTTATTATCCTTTTCGGCTCCTGGGTCTACATTTCGGGACCTCTGTTCTTTTCTTTACAAAATTTTAAATGCCAAGTTTTTCTACATTTTCACATCACTTCTTAATAGTTGAATGTTTTTTTTTTCATTTAAAGTAAACGAATAAATGGCAGCATCGAAACTGATTCTCTTATAAAATAAATGTTATTTTCATCTGAGTTTGAAAATTGACTTCAAGATAGTGTAACCCAGAAATTGAGAAATTTTTGTAAGTATTTAACTTAAATTATTTTCAATAAAAAAAAAATCAGAAAATTCTTTGCTTGTTTAAAGCTCTTAAATTTGTGATTTCGTTAATTTAGGATAATGCATATTAAATTGACGTTTTAGAAGGGTTTATAATTTTAGATCAATATTTTTTAACGTAAATTATTATACGCTTAAAAGATTTCATTTCAGAAACTATATTATTTTTGTCATTTACATTGTCATTTTGTTTAGGAAAAAACAATAATATGTATTTATAATATTATTTATATTCGGAACCGAACAAGTTAAAAAGTCGTCTTATTATTTAGAAAAAAAATATATTGGCGTATAAAGGTACCGAACAGCTTTAAAACGTAATTTTCAATCAAAATATCTATTTTTCATTTATGCAATAATATTAAAATATACTCTTTAATCTATCGAATTCTGCTTCAATTGTGTTTGTATCTTATTTATAACCAAACTTCCAGCCTTTTAAAGTTACTGCTATTACAGATTTTTAATTTTGTTAAAAAAAATATTTTTAGCATTTTCTCAACATGAAGTTTTTTAGATATTTACTGTACGCAAAATATCCTAAATCTAGAAACTATGCATGAAATGCCACGATATTTTCTGTATTTCATTTACAAATATCATTTGTGGGAATAGGATTCACCTATGACATTATATTAAACTGTTTTATATTTTCACTAGTACAATTTGCAAAATGGAGTCAAATTTCGTGAATTTTTCATTACATTAGCGCTTTAAATGTCATATAATCTGAGATAGTGATGCGATTATAATGTGTCGGGTCTAAGTCCTAGAGATCGTTATTCTGCATAATATGGAATTTAAAAAATGTCAATAGATTTGAGTTATCACATTTTGCGGAAATGTCAATTTTCGACGTAATTTTGAATTTTTCTCTCTTAAAAATAATCCTGGGTGATTGCTAAAGTTTTATGTATTTTTTTCAAGTTTTAAGCAAATGTCATTATAAAAAATGAATGACAAGAGAAAGTTACAAAAATTTCAAAAATCACTTCTGAAGGTGTGCGGATACCTTAATATATCATTTAACTCATTCATGCCTAGTATCACATTTTTCGAAGTTTTCGAATTTTAATAAATTTGTGTAATGTTCTATTTCTTTATAGCATTAAAATCGTATGAAATAATTATCTAGATATGTCTTTCTTTGTTACCAAGAGTTGACAGGGAAGGAATTTTTATTAGAGAGATATTTATTTGTTAAAACCCTTAGCAGCATTTAGCACTTTCATTGCTTAAGTATTGAAATTAATGAATGACACCAGAATTTGAAAACAACTGTATTTGGAATAAAAAAACTATATTTTAAGCATCTAGTAAATAAAATTTTTTTTACCATAATTCTTGTGCGAATGTGGCCTTTGGAAATTAAAATTAAGTGTTTTCATAGACATGCCATTGCTTTTCAAGGGGTCTTTTTTTGGTGTTTATAAATTATTCACTTTTGAAGATGACAAAACGTACAAATACTTTTTTCTGGAATCTAAATTAATAAGAACTATATTTAGCTTTTAAATTTCTTTAAAATATTTTTTTTGTGAAATTATGCGTTCAATCCTATTTGTCAAGCCTATGTTTGTAGCATACAAAATATTTTGTGTTAGTTGCGAATGGGTACAAAATTTTATTACTCGTTTAAGTACAGTTTTTTAAAGAGTCCATTTCAATAGGATTATGAAATAAATTATTGTAAACCTCAAATAAAATCATTATTAGCTTATTATTAATAATATTAATAATGTCATTAGTATCTGTAAAGAAATAAACATCTATATTTTTTAATAACTCATAAAAATATTAATCATAGAAATTATTTACAATTTAAAAGCTTATTTATGTAAATTTATACAAAACATGTAACAATGAATATTGTACTGTTACAAATTTTATGCATATTCCCATCTGCAGTACTTCTACATTGTTATGCTAAAAAAATAACACATTTTTTCCAGTTATTTCGGAATATCCAAAAGTGACTTTTATCATGAAAATTTAGAAAATAAACATTCGTGCAAAATTGGGCTAAAATTTTACAAGGAACTGAATAAGAATACCAATCATTCATAATCATTGGATAAATTTCCTTTAAGTAAAGCGGAAATCTAAATTCCATTCTCTAAAATTAGTTAATTATTGATATATATTGCTAAAGATTTCATCTAAAAGCTTTCTCCAGATGTGAAAAAGGATTTGCAAGATTTCAACTCTTTCAAGATATGTTAATTATTATTGGAACTTAGAATTTAGACTAATCAGTAAAATCCTTAGAATGATAAGCTTTAAATTAGTATTTCTCCACGTTTCAAAGATTATTAGATATATAAAAACAATTGGATATTTACTTCGTTTTTCACTTGTATAGATACATATCACTTAAATTTTCGAATAAGTAAAGTTGCAAAGCTATTAGAAAAGGTTTGTTATATCTCACATTACTTAAGTGAGTTGATATTTTTGAGTTAATGTCATAATACGATATATTTCCAAAAGTTTCTTCGTTCTAACAATAAACTATAAGTACTTATTAATTAAAGCCTTTTAGCATTATTCTAACTAAGAAGTTTTGATGAATGCGATTCATGTGGATTTTAAGTTTATTTGTATAAATTGAAGGTTTATATGGTGTTCATAGATTTTTCTTTTTTCAAAATGGTGAAATGTAAAAAGTTACTCCCCTTCTTTTCTTTCATGGATCGAAATAAATAAAAGCTGCTTTAAGCTTATACACTTCTTTGAAATACATTTTTTACGTGTGAAATGATACGTTTAAACCTGTTTTTATGCATGTTTGTAACGTAAATGTGTATCGCGTCATTTGCGAAAGAGTACATAATTTTACTACCCAGTTAATACAGTTATTTATGTAAGTTGATTTCAAGATAATTATTAAATATATATATATATATATATATATATATATATATATATATATATATATATATATATATGTGTGTGTGTGTGTGTGTGTGACGATTTAAAGTTAGGGGGACAGAAACATCATCGCCAGGTTTTCCTTTCTCCGCACAGAAGTCACGGCCAGCGAGAAAAAAACAAAATAAATAAATGTAAAAGGTCAAAATAAACACTTCTTGGCTGCTTCAAGTTCATTTTATTAAACGGTAGCTATAATCTAGGGAAAAGCTCCTGTTGCAGACGATATTTTACCAAAACATCCAAAAAATATTCCATGCTTTACTACATCAAGTCGTACTCCTGCAAGAGCGCACCCAAGAATCCTTCTTCTCATCTCCCTTACCACCTCTCGAGCTTCCCCTTTTAAATCTAAAAAGAAAATTCTAGAACATTCTGTAACCTCAAACCTTCATTCTTTTATGTAAACAGAATTCTTGTCCAGCTACGAGACTATTTTCCACAGACGATAATTTTATTTAAAAAAAATATATATTATTTAACCAATTTATAATCGACTCAGAATTTCTTAGGCAGACCATTTTTATAGATGATTAATTTTAAGAGAAAAAGAAAAGAAATGAATTTATTGATATGCACACTATTAAAGGTTGACGGAGGAAAAATAAATAAATAGATAAAATAAAATAATGATATTTTTTGAAAGGTATGGTTTTGGAATAAATTTAATAAGACTTTATTAAAAAGGGTTGATAAAAACATAGAAGGAATGAGTTTTATTTGGAATATTAAGAAATAAATGTTAATTAAGAATATTTTTAATTTAAAGCCATCTTTTTAAATTTACGCATACTGGAATAATGTTTTTTAAGGCAAATTAAGAATTTATATCGTCAGCATAAAGATTAACAGATTAGATCTAGAAACAAGATTTTAATTTAATAATTTGAAGTAAGTACGGAATACTATTATAAGAAAATTAAGATAGTATAAAGGTTAGTTTTGGAGAAAAAAAATTAAAACCTGTAATATATATATATGATAGTGATGAAAAATATGAAAAAATGGGTGCAATAACAATGAATTAGAAAAGAACAACAATACAAAACAAAAAACAACAAAAAGCAATACAAAACAAACTCCCTGCTCCTCGGAAGGTGGGGGGAGGAACAGGCATTAAAAAAAAAAAAAAAAAAAAATGTATCTTCACAGGTTTTGCAAGGCATGACAGACCTGCATACTCCATTTATATAAAAAGTATAAACAAGATAACTTTAAACAATAAAATCAATGGATAACCAACAACAAAACCCTAAACCAAATCAACTCGTAATATAAAATATTCTAAAATCTTAAAAAATAAATTTAATCAGCAAAAAATGTCTTAATAACTTAACAATAAACTAAATAAACATGCAGGAATACCATGCCCCACCTTCTTGCATGTCCATTTTGTTTATTGTTAAGTTATTAAGACCTTTTTTACTGTTTGAATTTATTTTTTAAGATTTTAAAATATTTTATATTACGAGTTGATTTGGTTTATGGTTTTGTTGTTGATTATCCATTGATTTAATCGTTTAAAGTTATCTTGTTTATACTTTTTATATAAATGGAGTATGCAGGTCTGTCATGCCTTGCAAAACCTGTAAGGATACATAAAAAAAAAAAAAAAAAAAAAAAAAAAAAATGCTGCCTGTTTTTTTTCCCACCTTCCGAGGAGCAGGGAGTTTGTTTTGTATTGTTTTTTGATGTTCTTTTCTATTTCATTGTTATTGCACCCATTTTTTCCATCTTTTTCATCACTATCATATTTTCATATAAAAATATATGGCCTTTGTGCAAAATAGAACTGCTTTGCGCCAGTTACATGAAGATGTTTTAACTTTTATACTCACACAAGGTATATATATATACTAATAGCTCATAAAAATACTAATTATAGAAAGTAATCTACATCTGAAAAGCTTATTTCATATAAATTTAGACTGAATATATAATAATGCAAATTATATTGTTACAAATATTTACATATTCCCACATGTGGAACATTTACATTTTATCAAATAAATAATAAAAAAATAACGCATTTTTTAGCATTTTTCCAATTAACAAATTGAATTATGAACAAAATGGTGCAAATACAAATTTATTTTTAAACGTGTTAAAGTTTACAAGGAACTGAATAAGAATACCAATCATTCATGATCATTTGATAATTTACCTTTAAGTGAAACGGAAATCCATATTCCGTTCCCTAAAATTAGCTAATTATTCAGATGCATTGCTAAAGACTTCATCTAAAAGCTTCTCCAGATGTTGAAAAGGATTTAGAAGGTCTCAACTCTTTTAAGATATGTTAATTATTATTGAAACTAATACTTTAGAGTAATCAGTAAAATCATTCAAATGGGAAACTTTTCATTGGTATTACTCCACGTTTCAAAGATAATTAGATGCCGGAAGATAATTGTATGTTTTCTTCCTTTTTCATTTCTATAGATACTGATCGCTTAAATTTTCTAATAAGTAAAATTGTACAGATCTATGAAAATGTCCATTATGTCTCAAATTACTTAAATAAGCTGATATATTTGTGTTAATGGATTAACATGATATGATATATTTCAGAAATTTTCTTCATTCTTACGAGAAACTAAAAACACTTATTAATAAAAGCCTCTTAGCATTATTCTATCACAGAAATATGTGCGAATTTGTCTCATGCTAATTTTTAATTGCATGTTTTAAAATCTTTTACTTTCAGATTCTTAGATTAAAATGCATATAAAAGTTAATATATTAGTTCTTTTCAGAAAAGAAAAATCATAATGCTTTAGCATTAAAACCTTTCATAATCAAACCACTTTAAATTCTAGTTTTAAAGCTGTCTTACAATAAATTATGTAAATATAGCTCTTAAATGTGAATAGATACATGCGCAACTAACTTTACATATTTTAAAATAAACCGTACAACTTGAATTTACATATTACATTTTTAATGTAGTAAAATAAGTAAAATATTTCTTTTTTAATAGCAGCTGAAATAATTTTTGAAAGAGTTGAAATAGAAAGTCCCTGCCAGGTTTTCGCAATATTTTCGTTTTGATACTTACAAAATAGTCTTTCTTTAAACAATAAATTATTAATTTTCATTGTGTTATATTTGATGATTAAAATATCTTTACAGTGCAAAAGGGCAGATTATATATGTTTGAATATTTATTTATGTACGTCCAACAATAACTTTAGGAAAGATGCTTCAACTTATCAGTTAATATATACTGGAAAGATGTCGTTCTGCTGGTACACCAGCATCATTAATGTCTGTTTTTTAAAATAATGCTCACTTCATTTAAAAATATGTTTCATTTTTCTTTTTTGACTGTGCTTTATTATACATAATAAAGCACAGTCAAAAAAGAAAAATGTAGTAAAACCGGTACGAATTTTTAAAAGGTTGTTAAGTATACACTGCTACTTTCAATTTTGACAAACTCATAATATCGTGTATTTTTCATAGGTAAATTACAAGGACTAAATTATATTATTCTTTACCATATTCATAGATAATAGCAAAAATGTTATTTATAGTAATTTAGAAAGATTTGTTATGCGTATTGTCACATACACGGTTCCAGTGGTCCTCGTTTGCTGTATGTAGGGTGTAAAAAATATTTTCACTGCAAGTAGACTATGTTAACTATTTACGTTTTGAATCGGAATTCCTCTTAAATTTTTCTTTGGTATTACATTTGTTTTTAAGTTACAAATGTTATTTTAGGTGATGAAAGTACAGGGTGTCCAGTAAATGACTGACAAATTTTGAATATAAATAAAGTAATAATAATAATAATAATAATAATAATAATAATAATAATAATAATAAAACAGTTTGAAAAGAATGATGTGCCTTTTGCATTACGCACAGAGTACGTAACAGAGCCTTAACTCGACTTGAAAAGAACGCCCTCAGTCGATCACTTAAAAACTAAACCATCGCGTTGGCGATTTTATCCTCGTGATTTCTGTTTAACTGTAACCCTATTCTGGTTTGGCGCTCAATGCTGATTTGATTATCTTTGCACACGTGCTTATGCTATTTGATCTTAGATTTCCGCGCTTATATCGATTCGTAATTATTACTGTTATTATTCTTGAATTTTCAAGTTTAAATTATTAGGTTGTTATGTTACGAAGAGACACATGTATTGTTTGCAAGACGAATATGTCAAAGTTATTTCATAATAAAATGATTCTTTCATAAATTTCAAAACAAGAAGCAGCAAGCCGTCGCTGTATTTTTTTTCTTTTTTCTTTTATCATTTGTCGCCAAGGAAGCGATGTTTCGCCGAATTAGCAACCTCTGTTATGTTATGATCGTAGTTTCAGAGTGATCCGCTCGTCTCGCTACTGTCTATGCGTAATCCCATGTTAAACAAGTTGCCATTACAGTGTATGAAAGTTAATTCTCTGTTACTACTCTGTGGCATTACGATTATTAGAAAAAGTACACTTTCTTGGAATAGCTGGAATTTCGGCCGAAAGATGCCGCTGGTGGTTACCTGATGCTGAAATACAGACATTACTTTCGTTTTCGTCGGGATTTGGTTTTCGAATAGGTAATTTGGTTTTGTAGAGTCGACTCTGAATCAACTTACGTACTTGATGAGTTGACTCTCGACACACCTGCAAAAATGGGGTTTGATGGTTGGAAAATGATTTAAAATAATATTTAGGATTGAACATTGCCAATTACACTATATAGGTATATATAAGAAACAATATAATAGATATTGCTCTATCATAAAATATTATTAAAAATATAATTCCAACCAACAAACCCAATTTCTGCAAGTGAGTCAAGAGTCAAGTCATTGAGCAGGTAAGCGACTCAGAGTCGACAACGCGAAATGAATCAAGGAGCTCCTCCACATGAAAACAATAGCTTCTCATTCCTCGATGGTTCCCTATGGAAGAACAGAAAGTGGGATAGTGTAATATTTTATTAGGGATGACGTGCACAAGTGGAACCATGCGTTGACATAACTGAGATTTGTTTCAGTTTTGTCTAGGCCATTTCCATCTCACTGTCAGTATCTATGTGACATACCATTTATACGTTGTTGTCGGTACATCGTAAGCTCCAAATAGTGGAAGATTTCAAAACGTTAGGAATTTTTTTTCCTGTATTCATTTGAATTATTAAAATAATAACAATAATAATAATAATAATAATAATAATAATAATAATAATAATAAAGAAAGAAAGAAAGAAAGAAAAAAGAAAAGTTTGAATGAAAAAATGCAAAGATATTAGTTTTAAAAATTCAATTTAATTGAAAAAATCAGATAAAAATGTAATTTAAAAATATTTTTAAAAATCGTTGACTATGCGTAATAATAAAAAACATGATTTACACTATAAATAAATCTTTATTTAAATTGTAAAGAATAATTTCTACGAACATATACAAAGTTTTTATTTAAATTTTAATTAGGTTTAAAAAATCATTTTAATTATTAAAATAAATCAGAAAATTGCACGAATATAATAATTATTCATATATATATTTTTTTAATTACAAAAGATAATTTCAATAAAAGAAAACTCGAAGATATCATTTAAAAAATAATTTAAAAAATCATTTTAATTTAAAAAAGTATTATTAAAAAACATGAGCGTAGCTTCTAGCAATATGACCCGACGTTTTGGAAGAGCGTGGAAATCTTTTGACATAAATAAAAAGCAAAAGGCTTTTGCTTTGATGCTAATGATATGATATTTTATCAATTTCTATTAAAAAACGAAATAATCAAATGCATAACTATTGTTCGAAGAAATATATGTGTTCTAATATTTTCACTAGAATCATAGTATATAATGATTAAAAATATCAATGAAATATACAAAATTACTTTAAATAATAATAATTCAAGTATAAACATTCATACCAAGACATGTCGCTCTTTAAATACATGAAAGGAGTATTGAAAAGTACAAAATTAATTTTTAAAAATATTTTAATTCCAATTATCGTATATTATTAAAATTTGAATTTAATAGAATATTTTAATAACTTTCTATAAAATAATTTATGCAAAAATAATGAATTCTGTAAAATATAGTCTCCACTTTTGCACATCACTACAATTAAAAAGTGGGCTCTCTTACTTTTCGTTCTTCTTCAGGGAACCATCTAGAAATGAGACGCTAGTCATGAAAACTAGAGTAATTTCTGTATTCCGATAGCAAGTTGTCATCAGCTTAATCTTTTAGCCGAAATTCAAACTATTTGAATAAAGTGTATATATTTTTTTAATTTTATTTATTTTCTTTTAAAAATACCTCAAATGGGTATTTTTTTTCTCAATCAGATTTACGTTCAAAATGGATCATTTACTGGAAATTTTAGGTAGATACAGTATTTTACCGAATGTATATGAGCTTCAGTCACTGTATATTTCTTCCCGTCACACGAAAAAATTACAAAGATGTAAAATAATATATAATTGTTTTTACGTAATTCCATAAAAATATTAATTATATGTCTAAAAATTTTTCTTTTTGTTAAATTTCAATTTAAAATGACTTACTTTCGGCTTACCTTCTCTTTTTGTACTCTGGTGCTTTTTTTTCACAAACTGCCTATAAATTTAACTCATATTTAAAAAAAAAAAAGCCGCGAAGGCAAAAAATCTTTCCTTGGAGTATTTTTTCCATAATTATTCTTATATATATATATATATATACATGAATTGGTACTCAAACGCATCATGTTTGAGGATGCATGATGTTACTTATCATGATTTTTTTATTTTATTGAACTTTCTGTTGAAATATACTATACATCTTCTTGTACAGTTTATTCTAAAAAGCAACTGCTTCATTGACATTGCAAATCATTCTAAGCTGTGAAAAGTTATAGTACTTTGATTTAATTAAATTAACTCTTGCATATATGGATCGGATATCTATGGCAACCGAGTAATAGACAGAAAACTGGTACTTGTTAAATCTCAATCTTGGAAATATCTTGAAATGTATGTTGAAGAAAGCGTAAATAAAAAAGGCCTACAATATCAGAAAAGTCATAGCACAAAATAACATTTTATCAAAAAAATTCATTGTAGTCAAATAGTAAAGTATTATTATTCATCATTAAGAAAAATCATGTACAGATCTCAAATGCATTTTATGCTGTTCATTAAGAGAAAGAGTTCATTTTATAACAGTAATCTTATAAATCATTGATTTTGTTTCTACAAATTTGTTAAACTAGATATAAAAATAAGATTTTTTTCTAATTACGTAAATACACATAATTCCATTCACTTTAATTATTTCTCCTTCTTTTAACAAGTTACTAAGAGTATCGTACTTTTTTATGCAGAAAATTATTGAATATACTCCGTATTTTTACTTACTCTTTAAATCAGTTCTAAATATTGCATTTCATTTAAGGCATAAATTCCTCTGCTCATAAAAGGTAAATGAAAAAAATATATATATGGTTGTCAGTATAGCATAATGTCTTCTTTTTCGTTTTTATTCAACTTTCTTTAATGAAAATAGCGTGTTATCTACAGGATTTGATGAAAATCAATTTCAAAAACTCTTTATAAACATCATAATTAGTTTACATAAATCGACATTATTTACGTTACTCAGAGTAACGTGGTCTACTTTTCTTTTAACTTAATTTTCCTGTCATGTATTCAGAATATTTAATTAGAATAAATAACAATATATATTTAAATATACATAAAATGAAAATAGACAATAGTCGAGGGAAAGAAAACAACAGCCACTCAAAAGTTTCTTCTAAAGTTTCTTTCCCTCGAATTTTGTCAATTTTCATTATGTATATAAAGATATTATTTTATATTTATTTATTTATTTATTTGCATTTCATTTTATTATTATTTTTTCCACTCTTTTTTTTAAAAAACTTTTTCTCTTTTATTAATTTGTCATCATATTTGTCTTTCGCCTCTGCTCTTTCAACTTGCGCCAACTGTCGCACTCTTTGTAATTTCCACCCGCTTTTTTCAGTTTATCCTAACATTATATCCAACATTATATGCTTTGTTTTATATTTTATGGTGATTTTTTAAAATGTATTATTTAATTATTAATTATAGCCAGTATTTTCGGTGTTTTTTCATTCTTCAATATTTAATGTACTAGCCAGTCAACTTAATGGAAGTAAAAAAAAAAAAAAAATCAAAGTAATACCTTTTTGCCTTCAAACATAAAGATAAATAATATGATTCTGACATTTAAAAAAATTGGTTTACCTTTTTTCTCCAAGCCTTCAAAGTGCTAAAGAGGTTTTATCCTTAGGATTTGTTGAAATTGAATTTCAAAAGTTCCTTTTTTAAACAAAATGCAGCTATATTTCTAAATGCTGTCAGATACATTTTATTCTGCGTAATGTGGTCTAAAAATATATTTTTTTAACTTTTGATACTCGCAAATCTTTCAAGAGATTTTGCTTTCAATATAGATTTCACATTTAGGAAAAAAAAGTCTTTAATATTTTGAAATAACGTATTTTTTAATATATGGAGTTTAAATGCAACAGTTTTAAAATATTATTTTGTTAACAATATGTTTTTGCATTAAATTTATACATATTTACGGAATCTAATTCAGTTTTAAGGGGACAGTTTACCTCACAAGAGGTATTTATTTAATATTAGATGAAAGGCCGTTTATTTGTGAATATTTTGAGAAGTCATTCTTACCCATTCGGTAATTATATCGCGACATTTTGTAAATTTCTATAATACACACCGTAAAATTAGCCATATAAGTTTAAAAAAAAATAATGGCCCATCTCTATGTTTTCTCCTCTTCATGGTTCTAATTTCTGGGTTATTTTTTCTCTAATTATCTTCGCTCTCATGTTTTAAAAATGCTAATGTTTTTTGTTTTTTTCTGAGATAGAGATATAAACGTTTTAGTATATGTTCTTTATTATACACTATACGACCATTAATAATTGGAAACTTTTAATTTCAGATATTTTATCGAATATTTAACCCTCTAAGTGTTTGGCACGTAATATTCCGTTCTTTTAGCTCCAAGTGTCAGTGCCAATTTAGGCAATTTTTAATATAATTTTATAGATTTTCAGTACATTGAAGAATGATTAATATTCTCAATGAATACATTCATTATTTTTAAATATTTTTTTCTGCAGAATAAAAAGCTACATCAGAATCACGTTCACAAACATACATTTTTATTTTATTGAATCGTACGTTAGCACGTTTTTTTTCATTATACACTTGGTTTTGTGCTTTCATTAATTGCGACATTCGAGATTTAAAAATGTGATCCTCATGATAATCCTTTTTAATTTTAATTAAAAATTTAAATCATCCCTTTTTAATTTTAGTAAGTGTTTTAAACGACATTAGTTAATAAATAATAGCAAAATACCACCCGGAACTTTGTTTTTCGTCCTTCTAATTCAACTGAAACATGCATGCACCATACATATTGAGACTAAGTCGCAGGTGTTAATTAATAAATCAACTAATTATAAGTATTTTTATATTCTAAGATTAAGGTCATTAGGAGGAATCTTCACAAGAACTTTATGGTAAGTGCTGTTCATTTTGCTAGCACCGTATACAGACAGACAGATTGAGCAGAATTTTTTTCAATAGTACACACTAAACTATTTCACATTTCACATAAAAGATAATTCTTTCATAGACGCAAAACCAACTACACAATATTAAACTTTTCAGTACCTATAACGTTAATCGAATTAATATTACATTATTGTTTTATGAAAGGAACTGTTTCAAATAAATTACACATATCTAAATAACTATTGATGTGGAAATGATTCAGACGATTTATAGATGATCAATTTGTTGACTTTAAAGTCCCTAATTTGTGCACAAACTAAAAATATATAGGATATACAAATTATATTAGAAAAGTACTACAACATTTTTAACTATCTCAAAAAAATAGGTAGTTAAGGATGCAAAATGTGTAGTTTTGTTCCAAAAATATCTGAACTTTCATTTTGTATAGTTTTTAAAAAACGACATTTAAGATTTTTAGAAAACAATTCAAAATTATACTAATAAGTGAAATGTTTATTTTGAAATGTTTTCAAAGTACTCGATTATTACTAAATTGGAAGTTTATTCAAGATATATGTATTTCTTTTATAAATGCATTGCAAAATAATAATAAAAAAAGGAAATCTATAAAGATGAAAACTTTTAAAGAATTTTAATAAAAAGTTCTTTTGGTATTGTTAACAAAAACTTTAATAAATAAATATGGGTTTTAATGGGCATATTAATTTAAATTACGTGAAAAATAGTTATGATTAACACAAAAATACTTTTAAGTAAATAAAAATCAATTTCTATCCATGATTAATCATTCAATAGGAATATTCGAAATAATTTCAAAACTATTGAATACTATTTATATATTTAAACAATATTGAAAAATATAATGAGATTATTAGGAAATTTAATTTATTAGGGTTAAATTAAGTATATATTAAATAATATACAATATTTAATCACTGCATGCTTTGACAAAGAGATATCTTTTTGATGTAATTTCATATTGAAGCATTACCACCCTATAGGACGTAAAAACTACTATTGTGACATAAAATAAATTAACATATAAAGGATCAAACAGTCCACTTATTTGCTTTTCTTATAATATAAATCTTTTACATGCTTTTCCGTCTGATTATGAAAAATCTAGTTTCATAATTTCGTCTTTTAACACAAGTCTCTTTCGTAATCAGCTATGCATAATAATACTATAACGGATACAGACATACTTAATTTAAATGTTCCATATTTAATGCAACGATTAATTAAGTTGAGTTATCTTCAAAATAGAAAGAATTATTCTCAATTACATTCCTTATTTCATTTTATATTATGATAAACAGTGTTTCATCATAAGCGTTCTGTAACTTTAGTATAAGAGAACTTATTTAGAAGCATATGTGTGTGTTTGTGTGTAGTAGATCCCGGTTATCCGAAAATCGGCTTAACCGACAGACCTTAAAATTCCTTTTGAAATGTGAATTTTTTTTTTCTTTTTTCTTTTTTTTTTTCTTTTTTTTTTTTTTTTTGTCAACACTATTTCTACCGATATCAAATAACAGCTTCGACATAACGACATATTTTGATTTATGCTACTATTTTATTTGTATGTTTTAGTTCAAAACATTTCCGAATCATTTTTAATACATTGAAGTGTTGTTTTAATACTTGTCAGCTTTAAAGATTAGAAGAAAAATAAATAAAAATGAAAACTTTGGAAGATGTAATATTGGTAGAAATTCTGTTTAAAGGCATGTTCTTAATGAAATAAATAAAGAATCAGCTTACATTTTTATAGCCTTTAGGATCGGTATTATTTCATTACAGTGTGCGATCTGCTGTTTATTTTTAACCGTTGCACGTATTATTTCATTAATTTCTTATAAAATTTGCCATTTGTATCTGCTTTCCGTGGCTTTGTGTTGCGTGCGCATTTCTCACCTTGGCGCAGAAAATTCTCTCTTCGCATGTTAAGTGAACTTCTGTTACGTCACTATCAGTGTTGACCTTCGATTTTAACTAGTGAGTTACCACCTTGATAATGAAGCGACTTGTAATTCTGGTTTGTCAATCAAACTGCTGTGAATACGTTACCAAAACGTTTTTTATTACAACGATGCTCTAAATTATAATCATGCTTTTCATCAAAGAAGTTTTCACCATAGGCCTCCTGCCTATTCGAAAATACTTATATAATTCCGGTTAACCGAAAATGCTTTTGTCCCATGCTTTTCTAATAACCGGGGTTTTACTGTATATATTTACACAAATGACTGATCACTCAATTACCGTTGTAATAAAAAAGTGGTTTTAACCGTTTTTTACGGTTGTAGCATTTAAAATATTATTTTATTCCAAAACAAAAGATAATTTACATTTTGAAATGAAGATGAACAGACAGACGTGAATATCTGAAACAATATTGAAAATGAAAGCTTTGTTAACAAAAATACTTTTTAATAACAGTAAAAAAAAAGATAAATAAATAAAATAAATAAATTAAAGGCATTCTTTACGGAAGAAAAAAAAAATAAAACTTTTTTTCCCAACACGAGATATATTTACACATTTTGAAAAATAAAACTTTGTTAAAACTATAACCTTATGAATGTTTCACACAATGTAGAATTTAAAAAAAAAAATAGCTGTTTATTTAAGTGTCATTGTAATAAAAAATATTTAGACATATTTTGAGTGCAGTAGTTTTAAAAATATAACTTTATTTAAACATGTGGGTTTATTACATTTTTGGATATAAAAAGTTATGTTAAAAACAAAAAGTCATAAGAATATTTGACACAATATTTTTGCCAATTTTGAAACAAAGAAAGTTTAGAAATGTGTTTATTTAACCACTGTTATAATAAAAATAAAATGTTTTTTGGCATATTTTAATGTTAGTAGTTATTTTTTTTTCTTTGCAACATGCAAGATAACAAAAATTTTTTGAAGTATAATGCTTTGATAAATTTAAAAACTCATGAATATAAAAAAAAGAAGTTAAAATTTGAAGTTATTTTTATCGAAATGCAGTTGCAATAAAGAAATGTTTCTAGATTTACTTGCGGACAACTAGTTTTAACAATATACTTTCATTTCAACACTGGGGGTAATTTAAAATTTTTGAAAGAGAAAAAACTATGCTGAAAATAAAGCCATGTGAATATTCGAAATAAAGTAGAAATAAAAGAAAGTGTCTATTTGATAGCCGTTGTAGCAAAAAAAAATATTTTTAGTCATGCATTTTTAAGCAGCAGTTCTTTAAAAAATTATTATTTTATTCCAACACGAGATATAATTTACTGCTTTTGAAAGAAAAAATTACTAGAAAACCATTTCTATACATGAAACAAAAGAGAATAAAAAAAAATGCTTGAGTGTTGCTTTATTTTATTCATATTTTTAGAATTGCTTTGAAATTTTCTTCTTTCTTTACAAGAAAAAAGTACTGGATTTGTACTCTCCAGAAAGATCTTCTATAGGTCAGTCAGTAAGGTGTACTTCCATTGTCAAAAGGGTTCGTGTCCAAACCCCAAGACTGCTTGAAGCAAATTGTGTTGAAAAAAGCAAAAGCAAAAAATGAAGCAAAAAGTTTAATTATAAGTGAAGCTTTTTAACTTTTAGTGAAGCAAAAAGTTTGATTTTCTGAAAAAAAAGTTTAATTATAAGTGATGCTTTTTAACTTTTAGTGAAGCAAAAAGTTTAATTATACAACAGTTCCAAAATACTTGGAGAATTCCAATTCTTTGCAGATTGAGTGATTCACTAATTAAAAAAATAAAGTAAATTGTTATCATTAAATTTTTAAAAAGATTACACGTTAATTTATAGGATTTTGTGTATTTTAAACGATATTAATTTATAGAGTCTATACTAAATTTACCTAATAACTTTTCTGTTATTTAACAAAATCTCGGCTTTTTTTTATCTCTGTGATTTTCCATAAGACTTAAGATAATGGATCGCCCGTAGATTCTCTCGAATTTCACATACTTTTTAACAGTGTAGAACATTCATTTTTTTAATTTTAGAAGCTATTTCGTGCTGCAAATTATAACGAATATTTATAATAATATTCTTTTCATATACGTGAAATTATGTCGGAAATTGTCGATGATGTCTTACGCTTAAAACAATCATATTCGATTAGCATAAAATGCAATCTTTGTTTCTTTATATTTATTTCATAAATATATTTATAATAAAGTATGACGAGCATTTCTACGTATATTCTTAAAAATAAGTTATAAGGAGAGTTTTAGATTAAAGATAATTTTACGATGTTTTTTTATCATATTTAATATTTATGAGTTAATATGTATTTTCTAGATTGAATGACTTTCTAACATTAACTTTATTAAAGATTTGATATCGTGAAAGGGTACATTATTCAATAATTTATCAGGTAAAATTACTTTTGAACATATTGCCTTTATAATGTTAAGGAATAACTGCTTATCGCAGTAAACTTGAATATTAAACAATTGTTTTATTTTATTTACTTTATTTGACACAACAAGATAAACGGTAATGTTAGCTACATAAATTACTCTTAAATTTATGAAGTATATTATTTCATTCATTTCATTTATGTATCTGAAAAATAAAACTAAGACCCTCTTAGATAAAAGAAAATTTTTATGATTATTTGCACAATATTAAACTGATACACAACGTACCATTTTTTTCTAAAATAAATTAATTGATATTTAAAAAAAATAAAGCTGCAGGTCAGAATTGGAAATTAAGGAAACAGAAAGAAATGTTTTTTATGATAACACAGATCCTACAAGTTTTTGATATTTTATTTAATAATATACACCAATTTTATTAACTTTACGGATCATTGTTTTCTAGATTATTAATCCTTAAGCATTAAATAAATAAATAAATAAATAAAATAAAATAAAATAAAATAATTTTGTTTCATTACATACTTTTTTAATTAATAATTTAAGCTATGAAAAAAAGACAACGCTTTGAAGGGAAAAGTAAATGTACTTAAAAAAAGGTAAATTGAAAAAGGAAAATTTCATTAAAATTCCTATGCATAACATGGCAGATTTAAACAGAATTAAAAGTCTACTTAAAATATCACTGTCCCAAAAAAAGGGTATGTAGGAAACAACCATAACAAATACGATATGTTAGAGTAACTCTAGAGATAAACATAAGGTATTTACCTAAATTTCAATTTCGATTGTTTGATTGCTTTATTTTTCAAGATTTCTTTTCGTAGAAGTAACTAAACAATAAGTTTTCATACAGCACAATTATTATATTTTAAAAAGAAATTATGTACGAACGATGAATTTCCAATAAATATTTTTTTTATTTTTTATTTTTTTTATTATTTTAATTTTATTATTATTTTTTTAAACAAAAATGTTACATTTTTGTTTTAATGCAGTTTAAAAAAAGTTACAAATCATATTATTAAATGCGATTACCATGATATCTACGAATTAAATCTTAATTCCACATATTCCATAAGCCAAAATATTGATAGCAGATTAAAAAATATACAATTTGTTTGATTAAATAGGATTACCACGAATTCTATAAATTAAACACTAAGTAGAAATTATCTAAATTAAAACACTGACAGCAGCTTGAAAAAAATTGCAAATTGTATGATTAAATGCGATTTTCCACAAATTTTACAAAATAAATATTAAAAAGAAGTGTTATATTTTTAATGCTGATTAACAGTCTGAAAATTTAGACAATCTATTTATCTTTATGAAATACAATATTTTTAATATACAAAGAAAAAAAGACGTGTGGCACTCGGGGACTGCCGCGGTAAAGCTATTGCATAGCATTTTTTATCAACTTATGCAATCATAATTATTTATTTACTTTTTATTTATGCAGTTTTTTTTTTTTTTGTCTTTGATGTTAATTCAAGTTACACTTTTTGATCATGATGACCGATAACAAAACTTTTTTTTCTTTTATTGAATAAATGAGAAATTAATATCGTTTAAAATATTTTTATTATCTTACAATACATGTAGGTTAATCAGGAATTTTTATCATTGAAACTATACGTTTATGGTAGCTGAAATAAAAAACATAAGTTTGAGACTTGATATTCTCAAAATATCTGAAAAATACCGCTTTAATGTCTGCCGAAGTCTACCGAAGGATACCGTGCCGAAGACTGCCAAACTGAAGCGACATTAGCCGGAGTGTTAGGTTTTTTCTCGTTACGGAATTTCTAAATTCTTTCGCCGCGCTCAAAGCCCACGATAAAAGCTATGCAATACCTTAATAAATTACCAAACAAAATTTGGCCGCACTACGAAAATTAGATCGCCAGTTAAAAGCATTATAAATTTTCCGATCCTCACCGTGGGGGTCTAATGTCACCAAAAATTAACATTGTCTCATTAAAAATTACCAAACGAAATTTGGCCGCGCTACGAAAATTAGATCGCGAGTTATAAGCATTTTAAATTTTGCGACCTTCACCGTGGGAAGGGGGGGTCTCCTGTCACCAAAAGTAACACTGTCTCATAATAAATTATCAAATAAAATTTGGCCGCGCTACGAAAATTAGATCACGAGTTGTAAGCATTTTAAATTTATCGACCCTCACCATGGTGGATCTCCTATCACCAAAATTTAACACTGTTTCATAATAAATCATTAAACAAAATTTGGCTGCGCTGCGAAAATTGATCGCGATTTATAAGCATTTTAAATTTTCCGACCCTCACCGTGGGGGGTCTCCTGTCACCAAAAGTAACACTGTCTCATAATAAATTACGAAACTAAATTTGGCCGCGCTACGAATATTAGATCACGAGTTATAAGCATTTTATCTTTTTCGACCCTCACCGTGGGGGGTCTCCTGTCGCCAAAATTTAACACTGTTTCATAATAAATCATTAAACAAAATTTGGCTGCGCTGCGAAAATTGATCGCGAGTTATAAGCATTTTAAATTTTTCGACCCTCACCGTGGGGGGTCTCCTGTCACCAAAAATTAACACTCTCTCATAATAAATTACCAAACAAAATTTGATACGAAAATTAGATCGCGAGTTATAAGCATTTTAAATTTTTCGACCCTCACCGTGGGGGGTCTCCTGTCACCAAAAGTAACATTTTCTCATAATAAATTACCAAACAAAATTTGGCCGCGCTACGAAAATTAGATCGCGAGTTATAAGCATTTTAAATTTTTCGACCCTCACCGTGGGGGGTCTCCTGTCACCAAAAGTAACAATGTCTCATAATAAATTACCAAACAAAATATGGCCGCGCTACGAAAGTTAGATCACGAGTTATAAGCATTTTAACTTTTTCGACCCTCACCGTGGGGGGTCTCCTGTTACCAAAATTTAACACTGTTTCATAATAAATCATTAAACAAAATTTGGCCGCGGTACGAAAATTGATCGCGAGTTATAAGCATTTTAAATTTTCCGACCCTCACCGTGGGGGGGTCTCCTGTCACCAAAAGTAACACTGTCTCATAATAAATTACCAAACAAAATTTGGCCGCGCTTCGAATATTAGATCACGAGTTATAAGCATTTTATCTTTTTCGACCCTCACCGTGGGGGGTCTCCTGTCACCAAAATTTAACGCTGTTTCATAATAAATCATTAAACAAAATTTGGCTGCACTGCGAAAATTGATCGCGAGTTATAAGCATTTTAAATTTTTCGACTCTCACCGTGGGGGGTCTCCTGTCACCAAAAATTAACACTCTCTCATAATAAATTACCAAACAAAATTTGATACGAAAATTAGATCGCGAGTTATAAGCATTTTATCTTTTTCGACCCTCACCGTGGGGGGTCTCCTGTCACCAAAATTTAACGCTGTTTCATAATAAATCATTAAACAAAATTTGGCTGCACTGCGAAAATTGATCGCGAGTTATAAGCATTTTAAATTTTTCGACTCTCACCGTGGGGGGTCTCCTGTCACCAAAAATTAACACTCTCTCATAATAAATTACCAAACAAAATTTGATACGAAAATTAGATCGCGAGTTATAAGCATTTTATATTTTTCGACCCTCACCGTGGGGGATCTCCTGTCACCAAAATTTAAAACTGTTTCATAATAAATTACCAAACAAAATTTGGCTGAGCTACAAAAATTTATCGCGAGTTATAAACATTTTAAATTTTTCGACCCTCACTGTGGATTGTCTCCTGTCACCAAAAATTAACACTTTCTCATAATAAATTACCGAACAAAATATGGCCGCGCTACGAAAATTAGATCGCGAGTTATAAGCATTTTAAATTTTTCGACCCTCTCCGTGGGGGGGTCTCTTGTCACCATAAATTAACACTGTCTCATAATAAATTACCAAACAAAATTTGGCCCCGCTACGAAAATTAGATCGCGAGTTATAAGCATTTTAAATTTTTCGATCCTCACCATTGGGCGGGTCTCCAATCACCAAAAGCTACATTATCCTACCTTGTTTTATCTTAAGACGATTTTTTTCTATACACATTCTATCAGGAATTTTTATCATTGAAACTATAGATTTATGGTAACTGAAATAAGAAACTTAAGTTTGAGATTTGATATCCTCTAAATATCTGAAAAATACCGCGTCAATGTCTGCCGAAGTCTACCGAAGGATACCATGCCGAAGTCTGTCGAGCTGTAACGACGTTAGCCGAGTGTTAGGTTTTTTTCGTTACCGATGTGTTAGGATTTTTCGCGTTACGGAATTTTTGGATTCGGTCACCGCGCTCAAAGCTCGTGATAAAAGCTATGCAATAGCTTAAAAATAAATCTTTCGTAAGTAGATTCATCAATTTTTTTAAGTGGAGGTTAAAAAAAATTAAGTCTAAATATGCTTTGTTTCTCTGCTCTATGAGAAACAACAACAACAACAACTGAAAAAAATATTGAACAAAATAAAATGGAACAAAATTTATATATACATAAATGTATGTTTATAGCTTTGAATTTTGCATTCTTGGCGCTAACTTTGGATATTTGTGTAACTAGCCTATTGGTATAGCTTTCAAAAAAGCTTTTTCTTTCTTCATTCTTCAACAGAAGGAAGTATTGTAATCGAAATTTTTCAACTTCTTGTTTTCCGCGAATCTACACGTTTTAGGAGTCAGAGATCCCAAATAATATGATTTTACAAAATATCTGTCTGTCCGTGTATGTTTCTGTGTGTGTGCCCTTATGTCGCCATTCTACCATCAAAAGGTGTATGAAGATATGCATAAAATTAAACCAAATGTTTTGTGAATATTTTGGGCTGTGGCAAGAAGGTTCTTCTTCAATTTTTAAATATTCTGCCCCGAAGGGGCGCTGCAATAACGACTTTTGATCCATTTTCAATATTGTATAAAAGTGTATGAATATATGCATCGAATTGAACGAATTTTTTTTGTTTATATGTTTGGCTAGTTGGCCCTCCCTGAATTCGAAAAAAATCCGTCGGAAGGAGGGGCTGCGATAGCGATTTTTGTTCCATTTATATATTGTACCCATTAAAAATGTATGTATTTATGCATGGAATTGAGCCAAATTGATTGTGTAAGTGTTTCGTTATGGTTAGTTGGTCCTCTCTGAATTAAAAAAAAAAAGTTCACCAGGCGTGTATGCATTAGCGGTTTTTGTGGCATTTTCAATAATTCAAAATTGAAAAGTTTATGAAGTTACGCATAGAATAGAATGAATTTTTTTTACTCGTTTTTACTCCGATAAATTGAATGAAGCAGAAATTTAAGATGAAAATCATAGTTGGTATAGTATTGAATTAATAATATTAACGCATTAACATGTGTAACTAAATTTTGAAGTATTAAGATGTACGTATGAGATAGAAGAAAGGTTTTAGATTGGCACATCCAACTAGTTCAGGTATACTCTGAAGTAGCATACTGATCAATATAAAGAAGAAATGATAACTCAAAAATATCACATGTGTACCTTAATATCATAACAAAACGATTTTTTAAATTTTAATTTTCCAGAACACCATTAATTTTTTAATCAATCTTCGAAATATGAAAATTTTTTTATTTATTTTAAAAAAAAATACATAAATACAATATCAAGTGATTGTGCTAATTAATGTGGGACTTCAGAACATTGGTAAAATTTAAAATGAAAATCTGACAACCCTGGTAGACAAAGTTCATTTTGAAGAAAATTTTTATATGTATAGTCCATTTAGAAAGTGCAAAGATTGTGTTTTATTCCATGCCACGGTGAACCAAGTTGGTAAGCAGGTGTCATACATGATAAAATATTTGAAAACAGGCTTGTTTTACTGTGGTAATGGATTAAGAAAAAGATTCCATACACCTTCTAAATAGACGATTTCATTTATTATTAATATTATTATTTAATTTAGTCTGTTATGATTGAAGACTCCCAATCAGTCATTCTCATTTCATACATTTCTACCCACTTTAAACACCAAGAACAAAAATAAAATGCGAGAAAATAATTGTTTAATATCTAATTTATCATATTACTGATAAAAGGTGGAACAAAACAGAGTGAAAATTGTTTAAGTCGTGAATCGTAACCAGATAACTGGAACCCTCAGAACAGAGCTCTTTTTGCTCTATCGTTTAAACTACGTGGACGATATCCTGATTTGGATCTGTCACTCATTTATGTGGATAAATTTGCACAACTTTATGCTGATAAATCTGAACCACTTTATGTTGATTCAATATGTTTTGCAACTGCAGCATAAGGTGGATCTGTCCACATGAGCCCACATTACTGCGCGGGAAAATAAGTAAGTGTAGAATCGATGAACACATAAATAATTTTAGTTAATTTCAGCAGTGAACTTACGCTCGAAGTTGTTGAATATTTAATATGTGATCTGTCAAATTGTTAGCTTAAGCGTAGAACCAATATTGTGATCACAGTGTTCATTATCCGTTCACTTCAATGATGTAGGGTTTAGTTGTGTCTCATGTTTCAAAGCATGGTTGTTTGCTCATGGAGACTGTTCTAACTTTCACACTAGTTGCAACCTTATAAACGTATGGAACCTGGAGGCGGCAGCATACATGACCACCTCATCAAGTTCAGGGGTGAAAATATAGGATTAGTTAAATCTCGTTTCGCATGTTAAAATACGATCAATCTGCTAACTCCTATTTTGGTAAACTTCTAAAAACCTGATTTTTGGGTTTACTCTTGGGTTTACAATTGATACGAATTTTTTATTGATATTATATAATGATTATTATGATTTTTATGATATATTTTTTATTGTATTTACAATTGATATGAAACTGAATGACATAACTTGATATGACTTTGAAAACATAAGCGATTGGGATCAAGTAAACATAATAGTAAAACTATGACTCAACCTTTAACATTGGGTTTTTATGTGATTTCCACCAAGATATGATTTGGCAGACTGGTTGCGTTTTAATATGTGAATCAAGATTTAATTAATCCTAAATTCTTTTGAAGGAACTCGATAAGGTTATTATTTGCGCGGTCGTCTCCCAAACTATACAATAGTGAAAGATGCTAAGCTATATATTGTTCTCGTAGCTTAATTGCTAGAGCACTTTGAGCGCTATTAAAAAAATACCGAGTTCGAATTACGGCTAGGACATTTTGTCCTCTGTATTCTACACCTACTTAGCAATGCTATAAATCACGTTTTAAGAAATCAATAATTTCGAGAGTGATTTCGCTGTTGAAATTAATTGAAAAATCAATTAAAATTATTTATGTGAAATAATCGCGCTGAAAGTTAGCCAAACTAGGTTTTTCTTTTCCGTTATGTGATGATATATTTTCAATAGTGTGCAAAGAGTCTTAACGATTTTTTTCATGTTGATTTCTATAAGAGAATGTTGCCAATACATATACAGGAAACTTCACAATATATAAAAAAGAAATCCTGCACTTTCGTATTCTATATCTACTTCGACCACGAGTTATACGAAAAATGTCAGTGAAATGCAATAATGGTGTTCATCTTTAATTTTTATTGGACGTCTTCTTGATGATGTCTAAACAAATGGCATCGTTAATTTCATTTGATCGTTTGACCGAGGTTTCCTAGTTCGAGGTAAATGGTGAATACGAGCAGCAGTAACTTTTGATTAAAGAAAGATATTTTTATTTTTAAAATTTCAGGATTTAACAATAAGAAATATGGTAACTGGAAAAAAGAGATTCTCAAAATTTTCGTATTCTGAGGAGACAATATGTAACGAAGTAATCAACTCGTCTGAAAATACGCGATAACAAGCTTCACTTGGTCTGTTGGAATTTACGTTATCACGCTATTTATAGCTGTTTTCAGGTCTTCTATCGTATTAGTTGACCTCTTTAAAGTTGATCTTTAACATAGCTCAACAGACTAAAATAGACCACCTAGTGGGTCGCAGAAAAATAAATGTTTGACGCGAATATATATCTTTAATTTTATCTGTTTGAGAAAATACAACAAATTCACCGTTATTTAATAAAATAAAAGTTTTTTTTTTTTTTTTTTTTTTTTTTTTTTTTTTTTTTTTTTTTTTTAACGGTAACTTGGTGCTCCGTCTCGCAGTGAGATTTGTCTGTAGACATCAAATTTTTAAGGTAATTGAAAAAAATATATCATTTCCTTTTAAATGAACATGGAAGTAGAATACCCAAATATATATATATATATATATATATATATATATATATATATATATATATAAATATATATATATATATATATAAATATATATATATATATATATATATATATATATATATATATATATATATATATATATATATATATATATATATATATATATATATATATATATATATATATATATATATATATATAAATATATATATATATATATAAATATATATATATATATATATATATATATATATATATATATATATATATATATATATATATATATATATATATATATCAGTCTTCAGGTATTTGATGGCGTTCAAAACGACATACTTGGGTGAACGTGGGTTTTCTATTTTGAATTCTCAGAATCAAGTACTGAACAAATTGAGGATAGAAACTGACTTAAGGTTAAAAATAGCTACTTTTAAATCTTATATAGATAGCCTTATTGGTAAACACCAGGGGTCAGAAATCTCACAATTATTGTAAAGGTGTTGTCTGATAATAAATAAACAGACTTTTCTTGATATTTAATATTTTATTTAATATTCTACTTACACATCTAGGGATTACTGATAATCTTTTTTATTGATTAGTGCAAGGAAAAATTGTCCTTTTCCTAGGATAAAAGATTTCATAGCTTATACAGGTTTTTCAAAAATTCAATACTGATATTAGATATACTCTTATATTAGATGGGTCGCTAAAAACCTTTTTACTTAAAGTTCGGGCGTAGAGTAATAAATGTCGCAAACCGGTAGTCCAGCATTGATAAATGAACGCTTTATAAGGGGCCGAACTGCATAGTCAAAGCAATGCTTGAATTCACTTGTGATAACACGACTGACATGGTGACATCCTCCATTTTTGTTTTAGAATCAGCGATGATTTCGTTCACCGATTACTTTATTACTGGCCTTTGAACCTCTTTGTTAAAACATGACACTTAACACATCCGGGGATGAGCTACCTTATATGGTACCTTATTAAGGATAGCACCTTATATGGCACGATATACGTGCCATATAAGGTGCTTAGAATTCTCGATTACTCTCACCAGAAAATTTTTGTTGTAAATTTTCCTTGTTTAATTCGAACATTTTCGTGATTCAGTTTGGCAAAAATCTGTGCTTTAAAAAAATGATGAATAATTAAAAATACTATTAAACGCGATAACCCCGAAATAGTTAATGCTCTTCATATTTTTCAAAATGGATTTTTCCTAAGTTTTAAAGAACGTAGAATACATCCTGAGAACTTCGGTAGTTTGCTGGTAAAGGCTTTATTGAAAAAAAGTTCATTTGTAAGATTTATTTATAATTCTAATGTACTTGATTCTAATATTTCAAAATGAGATAAGAAATTTTCTTTTTAATTTTATTATTTATTTATTTTTAAAACTTGTAACAAGGGATAACTTTAGAATACGAAAGAGCATTTATGCATTTAAAATATAAATGCATAAATGGTTTTAATTTACTTTTTTATAACTTATGAAATTATTTTTCAGGCAAATTAACAAAGATAAAATATCACGAAACTTTATGATAAAAATTTCTCATCCATTGTAACAGGTTTTAATATATATGCATAGTAATATACATACATACATATAGATAGATATAGATACAGATATAGATATAGACAGAGAAGCATTATTGAATACTACAGTTTAACATCAAAATATAGAATAACCCATAAAATAAAAAACTGCAACAAAACCGAGGCATATATTGGAACAAATGCGAAGTATTGGAAGTGTGGTATTTAGTTCGTTATCAAGGATAATACTAAATAGACACATTAATTGCGATTAATTTCTGATCAGAAATCAGGATAAACCAAAAAATGATTTCTAAATTACCCTATTAATCGCCAATGCAAAATTTACTTCAATGAAAAATACTAGACAAATATTAAACCAACAAAAGTAGAATTATCAAATAGATAAACTTACACGATAAAATCGCCAATATGTGAAGGAGAGAAATATATATATATATACATGCATATTCAAGTATGCATATATGCATTCAGGCAAAATATTTTTGCAAAACAAATGTTTTATAAATAAGAGAGTTAATTATCTTAAGAAATGGGAAATACTTGAAAGTTAACAAAAACTTTTATCCTGATTTATATACAGCCATTAGAATAAGCGATACATTATTTTTCATTCTACTTCATTACGGAGAATTCTTCTTTTGAAAGTCTCTAAACACTGGTAATTACGTTAAAAAATGTACTGCGTGTAGTTTGTTAAAACAATTTTCAATATTTGCAACGCTAAATAAAATAAATTGTGCCTACAAAACGTGTGTTTAAGAATTCTTTTGAGTTTAAATAACCAATTAACAAATGTTTTTATAAGGGTCTAACAAGTCCTTATAAATTTCATAAAGACTGAATGAACTTAAAATATTCTGATATTACAGTATTTAGAATCTGAATAAATATAGCTAAATACTTTTAGCAAATGCATAAAAAAAAATCAAAGAATCGTTAGGAAAGAAACATATATTTATAAAAATATTTTTTTTTCTTTAATGTAAGCAATTTTTATTATGTAAGACTTTCTCAATTAAAGAAAACTTGCATTAATATTTATTAAAGTTTGAACATAAATAAATAAATGAATCTAAATTTTTAAATAAAGATTTTTTATAGCATATATAGTGCGATGTAAAAGTGATTTATCAAAAAATGTAAATTGAGAGTAAAATGAAATATCGTTTTTCTTTTCTAGGGTTTAACGACTGAAATAATCGAAGAAATTTCAACAGTAATAGTAGCAAAATTATAGGAGCATTTCCTTTTGCAACTTAATTTGTATTTTATCTTAGAACACTAACAAATTGAAGCACATGGACAAAAGACTTTCTAAAATGTCATTTTGTTTATACTGTAAGACCTAGAAATATAGATTTGGATGTTAGTTAGTTATAATATCCAAATGGTATCTAAGAATGGTTTTGAAAAATTCGAAGTTTAAAAGAGCTGACTGTGTGCAGAAGTGATTTCTACGATATTAATAAAGTCGAAAAATGAAATCTGGTATGGTAAAAACAAATAAGATAAAATTTGATTCTAAAAACGGCTTTTAAAATAATCTGTTAATTGATAAAAAAGTCGCAAAATGTTCTAAATTATGATTTATATAATAAATCAGGAAATACCGAAAGCGATTTCAATATAATTAATAAAAAAATTATGGTGATAGATTTTGTTAAAACACATGTTGTATTTTTTGCTTTGTTTTCATTTATAGTGATTTTTTAAATATGCATTATTTTAATGATTAATTATAGTCAGTGGTTTCAGTGTTTTTTCATTTTTCAATATTTTATGTACTCACCAGTCAACTTAATCGAAGTTTAAGAAAAGAAAATCAAAGTAATACCTTTGCTTTCAAAAATAAAGTTAAATAATATAATTCTAATTTAAAAAAAATCCTTTTACTTTTATATCTAAACTTTCAAATTGCTAAAGAGGTTTTATCCTAAGGATTTGTAGAAATTGAATTTCAAAAGTTCCTTTAAAAATGCGACTATATTTCTAAATGCTGCCAGATACATTTTATTCTGCGTAATGTGGTCTAAAAAAATATTTTTTTTTAATATTTTGATACTCGCAAATCTTTCAGGAGATTTTACTTTCAATCTCGACTTCAGATTTAGAAAAAAAAAGTCTTTAATATTTTGATATAAAGTATTTTTAAACATATAGAGTTTGAAGGCAAGAGTTTTGAAATTTTTTTTTTCGTACTAATAATATGTTTTTGCATCAAATTTATATATTTTTACGTAATCAAATTATGTTTTAAGGGGAAAGTTTACCTTACAAGTGGTTAAAATAACGAGTGGTATTTTTTTTAATTAAATGACAGCCCATTTATTTGTAAAGATTTTTAGAAGTCATTCTTAATTATTGGGTAGTTATATCGTGAAATTGTGTAAATTTCGTTAATACACCGTAAAATTAGCCATATAAATTTTAAAAATAATAATGGCTTATCTCTATGTTTTCTCCTCTTCATGGTTTTATATATCTGGGTTATTTTTTTCTATTGTATTATCTTCGCCTTTATTTTAAAAATGCTAAGGGTTTTCTTTCTTATTTTTTCTTTTTTCTTCAGAGATAGAGATACATGTATTTTTTAATGTTCTTCTTATACACTATATGTTCATTAATGATTGGAAACTTTTAATTTCAGATATTTTGTCGAATGTTTAATATTCTAAACATTTGGCACATAATATTACGTTCACTAAGCTCCAGGTTTCAGTGCAATTTAAACAAAATTTAATATAGTTCTACAGATTTAATAATTTTTCAGTGCATTGAAGAATGATTAATACCCTCAATGATTACTTTCATTATTTTTAATTAAGTTTTTTTTCAGCATAATAAGATATAATAGTAGAATCACGTCCACAAATATCCATTTTTATTTTTTTTAATCATACGTTTGCACATGTTTTTCATTATACACGTTGTTTCGTGATTCCAATTCTTGTTTTAATTTTTTTTTTCTTTTTTCGAAAATATTTCTATCAACAGTGATCTTGGGAATGTCACCATTTGAGCGATGAAGAATACGTCGATGTGAATAAAGATATTTCTTTGCATTTAAATGTATTTTTAAACGCTTACAAATATTGTTATTTAATCATTTTTAGCAAGTTTTAGATTATTTTGGATGAATTTAAGACTTTTACATATATAAATTTGTAATGTACAATTACAAAAGGGACATGAAATCAGCAAAATGGCTGGTGTGAATGTGGTTGAGGACACAATATTTTTTTTATTTATAGTTAATTTGTACTCTTTTCCCTTGTAATATATACAGTTGCGGTCAAAATTTTCAGGCCAGTTTTTTTTTTTTTTTTTTTTACTTTATTTATTTATTTTTTTAGAATGTTTCAGCAAAGAAGAAGTATAATTGCTTCAAAAGTTAGGAATATGTAAATGTCATCTGACTACATAATCATTTTGATTGGATACTGAAGACACTTCATAAAAAGGGGCAAAATTCGAAATTCGCGTGTGGAAAACTTTCCGGAAACTCATCATTCGTTAGTTTTTTTTCTATCAGTCAAGTTTTTTTTTTTTTTTTTTTTTTTGGTCGTGTTTGTGAATGAATCAAAGTGAAGCACATCAAATGAAGCACAGTTTAAATACAAAACTAGTCGTTGGGGGCCACCGTAATACTTACCCATCATGGATATGTATATGAAAATAAAACATGTGAAAACTATTTATACAATGCATTGCAATTCATAAACAAAATTTAAATATTGTTAATATACATGGTAATGCTATATTAAAGAACTGCTGATGTACCAATTTCGACAAATTATATAAAACGCCAAACTACTCAAGTAGTACCGAACTGCGTAAAAGAAACATCCTTATAACTCCAAAAATAACAATTATATTAACTAACAATTAACTGCGTCGGATTAAGCGTCTCATTTCCAATTAAAATATACTTCTGAATTGAAATTTGAATGAAATACAGGGTCATGAAAACTCGAAGAATGTGGAAAACAAGATTACAAATATCTCGGCAACTAATAATCCAATCGACTTCGTTCTATATGCAAAATGTGTGTTATTTTATTACCTTTTACGTCAATTCCTTAGAACAAAAAAATTCGAAAATTTTTATATACCTTTCATCAGAACGAATTTTTCGAGAGTCCGAAAAAAATAGTTCCGGATAATCGAGGTTGCTGATATTAAATAGGGTTCGTCCCATTCTTACATACTACCAACGTACAAAATTTCAAGTCTCTATCTCAATTTGTTTGGGAGATAGAGCGTTTACAGACAGACAGACAGACGGACGGCAAAATTTTTTTTCTAAAAATATGTTTTTCGGAATCTCCACTATCTAAAACGTGTAAATCCGTCAAAAAAATTTTTTCGATTTTCAAAACGATTGCAAGACTTACCCTATACTACGTATGATTGGTAAGTAAAATGAAAAGTTCAACAATTATTGTTCGTAAATGAGTGAATAGTTTGTCGATAAAAGGGGCAAACTTCTCTAGATATTGCGGCAAAGTTATTGATCGAAAACCCGAATTTAAGCGATATTTTAAAATTATATAAAGATGGCCATGGCCTTTAGGACTTTTTGACGTCTGTTAGACCTCGGAAAATGATTATTTTTGTAGAGGGAAGTATCAGGAGAAAAAAAGTTGATGACCCTCGTAAAAATGCTGACGTGCTGCAGAGTTGGTGTTAAAAAAATTTCAGAGGTAAAAAAAAATACAAACGTACCCGACTGGCGTTTTCCAAGAAACACAAAGTCTGATCAAGTAAAAACTGGACAAATGCTCTATTTTTCAATCGAATTTCAAACTTTTTTGGAAGTGATGTGAGACACTACATCCGGTGATATAACAAAAAAAAAAAAAAAAAAAAAAAAAAAAAAGATATTCTACAAATTTTTTTCCTACAATGAAGCAAAGCGGAGGACATGTTATAATTTTTTCAAAAAGTGTTTGTAAGTTATTTGAAAACCGCGGCAATATGAATGATGCAATGTATAAGAATATCTTGCAAGAATACTTGCTGCCTTCATAGAGGAAAAATTGTGGTAGCAATTGTTTTAAAATAACGGCTTAATGAATATGTGCAAGCTCGATAAGAAATGACATTTGGAAAAAAAAAATCCGCTTATGAAGTGGTCAGCCCAAATATCCGAGATTGATCCAATAGAAAATCCATGGAAATAAGTTGGCAAACTCAACGGAAATTTCCAAAAAATGCAAGAAATGTGTGAAAAAACGTATCATTGGCGATCTTCAACCGTTGATTGTAATCTATATCACGTTGCTGCGCTGCAGTACTTATTACTAGGTTTGGTGCTAAAATACTGATTGCAAATGTTGTTGATCACTGTTATTTTATATTACAATACCATTTTTTTTTCTAAACTTGCGAAGGTGACCGGAAACTTTTGAGCATATGTGTTTTCTATTGCACTTAATTTTGTCAATTAAATTTATTGATATTTATATTTTATTTTATGAATAAGTTCCAAACTATTATATCAATAAAAGTATAAGTATCATTGTGAGATTCCTCTTTCTATGGACATACTTACAAATTAACTAAAAAATTTTTGATGGCCGGAAACTTTTGAGCGTCACTGTAGAGTTAGCACTTAGTTTTTTGCTAATCATTGGAATCTGAATCAAAAAATTGCCCCAGTTTTGTTTTTCTTGTCAAGTCAACATTTTTAACTAGAGTATAATTCAAAAATCGCAATTAATGTGTATAAAAAGCAAAAAACTATTCGGATGTCGCAATCCCAAAACTTTCTTCTATCTCATACACATTTATATTTCCAGAAAAATCATACATAGCAGCGGTTAGTTAATTCACAAAAAAAGCTAACCTGCAACAACTTATTTTAAGTTCTAACTGAATCTTAAATGAATCTTATTTTATGAAATTTCGTGTATTAATATAGAATTATTATAGAAATCCAAAAAAGGATAGAAGCTTCAAATATTGAGTCCTTCACACTAAAATCTAAAGCATACTTATTTATATCAAGGACACACAGAATTTGAGGTTTAAGGAAAATCCGTGCATTAGTTCCTGAGATTCAGTGATTGCGATAATCGTAAATAATGCCGCATAGTAGCGGCACATGGTTAGAGATTTACCGCAAAAACTAAATAATGATCATTTATATCAGGGACTAATTAAATCATAAGTCACATGAAATTTCATGCATTAGATCCTGAGATAGAGCTATATCAATAATCATCAATAATGCCACATAGCATCGACAAATAATGTCGTAATAAGAAAAACGTAATCAGAACCATGATATATCAAAGAATAACGAAATCTGAAGTTTTATGAAATTCCGTCAATTAGTTCTTGAGATATAGCTATTGTGGAAAAAGTAACAAAATTATGTACAGCAGCGCCACCTGCATGTGATTTACACGAAAAACTAATCGGATCTAATTCTAACTGAATCTAAAAATTTGTGAAATTTCGTGCATTAGTTCCTGATGTAGATGATCCACAAACTTTTTATCACATAGAGACACCAGTTTGTAAAAATATGTTTTTTGGAATCTCTGACCCCTTAACCGTGTAAATCAGTTTAAAATCGGAATTCGAAAATTTTCATGAATCAAATACTTTCTTCTTGTAAAGATAGAAGATAGCATGTATATATATATATATATATATAGATAGATAGATAGATAGATAGATAGATAGATAGATAGATAGATATATTATTCATACTTCGGCTGTACATACTGACTATAAGGTACATTGTTTCCATGAAAGTAGTAAAATCATTTTATGAAACGAAAAACGCACGCATTAATGTAAATATTTGTAGTGCTCAATTTGTGGGCAATTCTAGATAGGTCTTAACGTGATAAAAGAAAATTAATTGCAATTTAGAATAAAGCACACTATTTGGACTTAAAAATAGCTGAAAAATCGAAGTCAGTAGAAATTGCGATAAAAAATGTTCTCCAGTGAGCTTGTAAGGTAAATATCTGTAAAGGATGTTTTGAATTACTTTTAACTTTTTTATGATTTTTTTCAGTTTATATCTCATAATGACGCATTCATTAATGCCTAGTTTTATAAAAATATTATTGAAACTGAAAATTTGTTTTATTGTACATTCCAATGTAAAATGCTCCTCAGTATGCAACGCGCTCCTATAAATTTAGAGTAATGATTTTATTTATTTATTGAATTATATATTTTTTTAGGTTATATTCAAAATAGTACTCTCTTTTTCAGTTTAAAAAGTTTCATAGTGTATGTAGTAAAATATTAAATTATAAACTGTCATAAGTAATTAACACTCTCATGGTACTATTTTAGATCATGCAATCTAATAGTGAACATAGTGTGAAAATTAAAAGCATTTACATTAATATAAAAACTTCAGTGCTTATAATACTCTAGTTTTCTGAATAATTTTTAAACCTTCATTTTTAGAATCAGGGCTTATAGCGTACCGTTAAATCTCAATAAATTACCGAAAGCTCGCGTTATAAACCGGAATAAAAGATACATACGTATTCATAAAAAGTTAAAAAGTAAAGTTATATTATTTACACATGAAATACGGATTTCTTTACTCTGACTGTTTACTCTCTCTTTACTCTTACTGATGTCTTTAAGTATCATTGCCTTTTAACATTTAAAATATTTACCACGTATATTTCAAGCTAACATGAATAAGAAAGAAATAATGGTTGCACGTAATTTAAATTAAAGCTTTAGTCAAAATTTAAAAGTAAAACAAATCCTGCTTTCCTTCGAATAAAATATAAATCGTGTATAGAAGTTACATTCAACTAGCTTAAGTGGATTAATTACTTTTAAAGATGTGGCGTTTAATGCAAAAATAAATGATCAAGATAGATTTAAATGAAAGTGTTAATATTTTGAAGATATGTTTTTATAATCCATTTGAGGCACATAAAAAAAGGTAAATTATCGAAATACTTCTTCGGTTTTACGTAGATATTCTCATCAATTCCACAGAGTTTAGTTATGCATGCTGGGTTGCCGATCTCTTTGGAAATGTTTCAAAATCACTTCAGAAAATTAGAAAATTGTATAAAACTAAAATAATAATAATAACGCAACTTGAGGTTCTATTATTTTAACACAATCTGAAATAATCTATGACAATAATGCTGACTCTAATATTAGTAAATATGAAAAAAAAAACATAAATGAAAAAAAAACGATAATGATATCGTTCAATATCATTGGCTTTTAACATTAAAAATACTTATCACGTATATTTCATGCTAACATGAAAAAAAAAAGAAATACTTGATATACTTAATTTAAATTGAATCTTCAGTCAAAATTCATAAGTAAAATAAATCCTGCTTTCCTTCGATTAAATTGCCGTTTATAAATGTTGCTTTTGACTAAGTAAAGTGGATTAATTATTTGTGAAGATGTGGCGTTAATACAAAAATAAATGTTCAAGATAGGTTTAAATGAAAGTGTTGCTATTTTGAAGATATGTTTTTATAATCCACTTGGGTCCCATAAAAGTTAGGTAAATTATCCAAAAGTTTTGAAGCTTTACTTAGATAATCCTTTAAGACAATGAGTCTAGTTATACATGGTTGATTGCCGATTAATTTAGAAATATTTCGAAATCACTTTGGAAAATTTTAAAATAGCATAATACATAAAAAATAATCACGAAAATAATAAAGTCCCTGTTATTTTGATGCAATGTGAAATAATCCATGTCGATATTATTGTTTCTAATAATAGTATAAAAGAAAAAAAATGAAATTAAAAAAGAAAATGATGATGAAATCGTTCCGTTTCATTGCCTTTTAACATGTAAAACATTTGTAACGTATATTTTAATCTAACATGGATAAGAAAGAAAGAGTTATTACACATAATTTGAATAGAAGCTTCAACCAAAGTTTAAAAATAAAATAAAAGCCTTCTTTCTCTCGAATAAATTGTAAATTGTTTATAAAAATTGCTTTTAACTAGGTAAAGTGGATTATTTTTTTCCAAGATGCGGCGTTTAATGCAAAAATAACTGCTTAAGAAAGATGTAAATAAAAGTATTGCTAATTTGAAGATATGCTTTTATAATCCACTTGGCTCCATAAAAATAGATGTAAATTATCCAAATAGTTTTTAAGCTTTACTTAGATAATTTATTCAATGGCACAGATATTAGTTATACATAGTTAATTTTCGTTCTCTTAGGAAATGTTTCAAAATCACTTTAAAAAATTAGAAAATAGTATAACACTAAATAAGAATAAGAATAAGAATAAGAATAAAACTTAAGGCTCTATTATTTTGACGCACTGTGAAATAATTCTTATCATGTAATAATCTATGTCAATGACATTGACTCTATTGGAAAAAATTAGAAATGACGAAAATAAAACGATAATGATATATTTTAATAACACTGCCGTTTAACTTTTAAAAGATTTATCTCGTATATCTCCAGATAACAAGGATAAGAAAGAAATAGATGTTACAATTAACTTAAATTCAAGCTTCAATCAAAATTTAAAAGTAAACTAAATCCTTCTTTTCTTCGAATAAATCGTAAATTGTGTATAAAAATTGCTTTTAACTAAGTAAAGTGGATTATTATTTATTATTTATTATTATTACTATTATTTTGAAAATTTGGCGTTTAATGCATAAATAAGTGCTCAAGAGAGATGTAAATAAAAGTGTTGAGATATGCTTTTGTAATCCATTTGGCTCCATAAAAATAGAGATAAGTTATTCAAATAGTTCTTCTGCTTTACTTAGATAATCTCTTCAACAGAACAGAATTTAGTAATACATGCTTAGTTGCCGTATCTTAGGAAATGTTTCAAAATCACTTTAGAAAATTATAAGACAGTATAACACTAAATAATAATAAAAATAATAAAATTTTAGGCTCTATTATTTTGACGCAGTGTGAAAAAATCTATGTCAATAACATTGACTCTCTTGAAAAAAATATAAATGAAGAAAAGAAAACAATAATGATATATTTCAATGTCACTGCTTTTTAAGATTTAAAATATTAATCTCGTATATTTCAAGCTAACATGGATAATAAGGACACCACTAAAATGCATTTGAAACAATTTTCCCCATTGAACATAATGTAACGGAATATTTTTGATTGGTCCTGTAATTGAACTATGCATCTGATTTTGATAAAATTTAAAATAATTCGACAAAATGATGTAATAATTATGAAATTCAAATTTCAAAAGATTAAAATGCATTTGAAACTTTTTACCCCATTGACCGTAATGCAATGGAGTACTTTTGATTGTCCGTGTAGTTGATTTATACATCATATTTTTATAAAATTTGAAATGACTCGACAAAACTATGTAATAATTATATATTTTAACATTTAAACGATTTGTTTGGGTAGTTTTTGTGGAGTTATATGCGGATGAACGGACGGACAGAACGACAACTATAGGTGCTGCGTATTTACATAATTATGAACGCACCTAAAAATAAATACATTTGGATTTGACTTACAAAAAAAAAAAAAAAAAAAAAAAAAAAATCTATAAAAAGAAGTAAATTAAAAAAATTAAAAAATCCTAAATTGCTTGATAGAATGACATAACTTTTAGTATCCCTAGGTACATTTAGCTGAAAATGCAAAGTTTGATGATTTGTTACATTTTGCATTTGTAAATACACCTGTACATAAATTTTAAACATAGAGTTAATTATTAAACATTACATTTAGTCTATTAATACCAGTCAATTTTTTATACGCTTATTTAGAAAAAAACATACAAAGAAGTGTTTTTTTTTTCGGAATTTTACATAATGCTTGCAAATATAGAAATTGAAAATAAAACATTATATTTAAACATAATTGGATTTTGTGATGAATCCTCGTTTAAACAGAATTATTTTGTAAAATTATGTATACATTCTCTAACATTTATTTTTTAATATCTTTTTGCAATATTAAATCATTCCTTTTGTGCAAAATTAGCATTAAAATATCTTCTGTATGCAAGTATATAATCGTAATGTAATGATGTCATTAAGGATACAACATCTGTAAGTGTGGTAATGCAATAATATTTAACGATAATATAGCGTATTCGGATGCAAGTGAAAGTGGTTACATTAAACGTATTTGCAATTCGAAAGCAGATACAAATATATTTTGTCTGTCTATAAACAAACACATATGTTTTAACATCAGTTCTGATTATTTGGAGTGTTTGTAGAACTGTTTATATTTATATTATGTCTCTTTTCTGGATTTTATTATACTTTTGTTAGTAATTCATGAGAATAAAATTTCGGCAGTATAAATGCAGAGAATATTTTGTAATTCGGTTGAAAAATTTCAATTAATTTTTATAAAAATATATTTTTTAAGCTATTGGACGAATTTCAGATAAGTCAATATGGAAAGAACACCAGAAAATTTTAATTTATGAAAAGTATGCCATCTGACAAAGAAAAAAAACATTGTCTGAAACTATTTACAGTAACTAATAAACTTTCATGAATCTTCTTACATAATATAAATATTTGAGCTCTTATTTGTTTTTTGAATATGTCTGTAACGCCTCCTAATATATTTTTGCGCATATAAAGGGTATTTTCCTAAATTTACAATGCATTTCCTAAAACCGAACCGCAATCTTTTAACTATATAGCAATTCATTCCCAACTATTTACACCAAAAGTGTCCTTGTAACTCAAAAAATTACACTAAAATTATGGAAACAATCTAATAGCTGAACAAATAAAGCATTAGAATACAGCTGGAACATTTCACAGAGACTCTCCACATAATGTCTCAATACAGTAACAAATATAAAACAATGTAGCTAAGTCAATCAAACTTGCTCTGAACGTATCACCTTAAGGAAAGCTTCTATTTAACTCACACTCTGCTTCGACATGTATCATGTATATAGTAGCGATTGAATGTCCAAGATATTCCTCTCTCACAATTTTCTACTGCTAGAATTTTCTAAGAACCCCTCAAGATAAATAATAATAATGATAACAGTAACAACAACAACAACAACAACAACAGTAATAATAATAATAATAATAGTAATAAAATAACCACGGAATAGTATTTAATGCGTTTGCTATAAGGAAAGTTACCATGAAGGATCTAATTCAGTTACGAAATATCACAAACTTTGCAAATTTGGCGCTATTTCCCGTGTTTTGCCAAATTCCCATAGACTCCTAATGCAATCAAATAAACTGATGCACAAATGAGTAGTGTTTCTTTTCTTCTGAGCAACAATATGTCTAGGCGAAGCCCTACTCAAAACAAAACCCTTAAATTTAACTGGGAATACTCTTCCATTTATGCTGTCTGGACAAAACCTCAACAAACAAATAATTCGCTCATATACTCACTCATACATACATATGTTTATGCACATATATATACAGGGTGTCCCAAAAGGTCGTTTACAAACTTAACATGCTGGTCTGTCATATCATGATGAACAATATTAAATAGGAAACTAAGGGTCCCAAACGTCCTCCAAAAGAGATATGCGCCATTAAAGTTTAGGTTCCAAAAATTCAAATGATTATAAAAAACACAAAAATTGGTCGATTCGTTTGCGGTTTTCACTAAAACTATTCTTTACGTCAGTATTTTCTTGAAAATAAATTATAAAGATAAATTTCAAAAAATGTCGATAGAGGGCGCTTTAGACTTTGGAGTAACGATAAACTAGTTTTTACCAGTTTTTTTTTTGCATCTCATTAAATTTTTTTAGAAGCTTAGACATAAACTTAAATTTTGAGCTCACAATCTAAATCGTTGGAAGTGGTTAAGTAGCGCAAACTGAATTGCGAGGGGAGGTTCAAATTTCAAATGACTATAAAATACGGGAAAATTGGTCAATTGATTTGCGATTTTCACTAAAATTATTCTTTATGTCAGTATTATCGTGAAAATAATTTATAAAGATTAAAAAATGCCGATAGAGGGCGCTTTAGACTTTGGAGTATCGTACAACTATTTTTTTCCGTTATTTTTTGCATCTCATAATTTTTTTTAGAAGCTTAGACATAAACTTAAATATTGAGATGAAAATCTGAATCTTTGGGAGTGGTAAATTAGCGCAAACTGAACTGTGTTCAATGCGGGTGGGGAGGTTCAAATTTCAAATGATTATAAAAAACGGAAAACTTGGTCGGTTTTTGCTAAAACTATTCTTTATATCAATATTTTCTTGAAAACAAATTTTACAGATATCTTTCAAAAAATTCCGTCAGAGGGAGCCTTAAACTTTATAGTAACCAACAGCTATTTTTAACCGTTATTTTTTGTATCTAATAAAATGCTTGTAAAAGTTCAAACTTAAATTTTGTGCTCAAAATCTGCATCGTTGTGAGTAATTAAGCGGCCAAAAATTGAACTGCGTTCGAGGGGTGGGGAAGGTAACATTTCAACTCCTGAACACAGTTCAGTTTGCGCTTCTTAACCCCTCCTATCGATTTAGATTTTGAGCACAAAATTTAAGTCTAAATTTTGCAAGCATTTAATTAGATTTAAAAAAAAAAAAAAAGGTTAAAAATAATTATTGGTTATTCTTAAGTTTAAGGCGCCCTCTAACGGATTTTTTTTTTAAATTTATCTTTAAAATTTATTTTCAAGGAAATATTGACATAAAGAATAAATTTAGCGAAAACCGACCAATTTTTCCTTTTTTTATAATCATTTGAAATTTGAACCTCCCCACCCCCATTGAACACAGTTCAGTTTTCGCTACTTTACCACTCCCAACGATTGAGATTTTCATCTCAAAATTTAAGTTTATGTCTAAGCTTCTAAAAAAAATTATGAGATGCAAATAATAACGGAAAAAAAAATAGTTGTACGTTACTCCAAAGTCTAAAGCGCCCTCTATCGACATTTTTTAAATTTATCTTTATAATTTATTTTCAAGAAAATACTGACATAAAGAATAGTTTTAGTGAAAACCGCAAACGAATCGACAAATTTTTGTGTTTTTTATAATCATTTGAATTTTTGGACCCTAAACTTTAATGGCGCATATCTCCTTTGGAAGACGTTTGGGACCCCTAGTTTCCTATTTAATATTGTTCATAATGATATGACAGACCAGCATGTTAAGTTTGTAAACGACCTTTTGGGACACCCTGTATATATATATATATATATAATAGTAATAATAGAATCTTAGAACAGAAATTTTTCATAATAGAAATTTTACCGAAAATATTTTTTAATTTAACTTATAAATATTTTATTAAACTATTAAGTCTAATAATGATAATAGGTTTTTCTTTCCAATAAATAAGTAAATATATAAATGAATAATAAAAATAATTTTACCTTTGATTCTTTCGTCAATAGATTGCTGATGTAAATTTTTTAGTAACTCATGTCAATAAGCTTGCTTTTTGTTAACTTTATAAAAATATAAAACATAAATGAATTAATGATTAAGTTTTATTTTCAAATGATTTAGAAATACTTAATACTTTTAAAATAATTTCACAAAATATTAACTAGTCCAAAATAAATAATAAATATATTGATCTATAAATAGTATAAGAGAAATTTAATGTTTTTACTACATGCTGAATTCCCAAATTAAAGGGAAATATTGTTTTGTATTTAACTGCAATAAATCTTTCAATTAAAAAAATGCATGCTTATTACAAGAGGATTATTTATGATATAAAAATGCAAACTGAACCATCATCGACAACTTTGTATGCATACAAATTATAACGACGTCATTATGTAAGTTACATGCTCCAGTGTGGTAAATATGCTTATTCCCCGATAAAACTTAAAAATCCCCTTATAGTTTTAGATATAAATATAAATTGCCACATTAAATGTATCAGTAATTCCAAAACAAGAGTCACGTTTTTCGTTTTCTAGAAATCGTTACTTTTATATTCACATACGTTTTGTGTATTTGATTTTTTAATATAAATGAAGATTAACTTTCTATTTTTGTGTTTATTTCTAAAAATAAGAGGTACAAGATAAAGCCTTATATTCGATTGAAAACAGGGTGTCTATCTTTCACGAAAATTTAGCAGTGAGTATTTATTGAAATACTTATTTCTAGACAAAAATAAGTTACATTACCGTGAAAATATACCGTGATTTGAAGAATAATTTATTTATTTATCTATTTGGGGTGGGAGTTTATTTTGTTACAAAAATATATTTCTAAATTTTCAAAAATTTCAACAAATTCACAAGTGAAATTGACTCAGATTTCGGTTTCGTATGTCTTTGATAAGAGTCATCAGTTTACTATGCATACCGATGCATATTTGTGTGATGATTGAATAGTTCTCTTAATGTTTCGAGATGAGGAAGAACATCCCATTGTATATTTGGAAAAGAAGCTTTTTAGTGCAGAGTGGAACTACAAAACTATGTAACGTGAATTTGAAGCGACTGTGTACCAATTTAAAACGTTGAATCATAGTTTGGATGGAATTAGATATAAACAGATGACAACCCGTTTGCTTAGCTTGAAATAATGATGTGGACAATTCCAGATTGTATAAGTAGTTTTTAGGTCTACAGGCATAAAACTTTCAGTTGAAACATAGATCGGGAAATATCCAAATGAATACCGATGGGTTCAGTAGACCTAGTACTTACACTACGTAAATGTTAAAATACAGTCATTGGACTCACATATTTACATATTTTATGTTTGCATTTTTTTTATCTTATATATTTTGTGTATTATTCAGTAATTGTATAGAACATTTATATTGATTATTCAAGGATTGCCCAGTGTCATTGGTTCAGGTCAGATGAATATCGGATTATCGGATTTAGTGAATTTATCATAAAAAGCACTTTAAATGTTTGAATTTAGGGTTGAAAGGTAAAATCTAGGATGATGATGGGTATTTCAAAATAAATATACATGTGTTACAGTGAACCTTGTACAATAATTTAAAGTATTTAAAGTCACTAATTTATCAGATTTTCATGTGCAATTGCCACGTTCGAAATCTGATTTTTTATAGATTTATGCACCATATGAAAATTCATCAATGGAAAGGAGTTGTAACAAGGACAAGAGCGATGACAATTTTTCACAAGGGGAAAAAAAACTTTTTTTTTGAGAGAACAATATTGTAGAGTCCTTCCCGAATGATATGCATCGAACGACAGCGGTGAAAACGATTTAGATAGAGCTTTTGCTAGAGGGATCACCTGCATACAGAAAAAGCGGAAATGAAAGTAAATGAAGTCAGTGATGTCCAGGACAATTGTGAGAGCTCAAAGCTCTGTTTTGAGCCGATATAGTTTCATTTTTGTTTTATTATTGTTGTAACGGTGATCGTAAGAATATTTCCTGATTATCGCTTGTAACACTAGTGTATAGATATGTATATATATTTCAGAAAATCCATGTAAATATTGTAAATAACTGTTTTTTGTTTAATTAATATTGTTACAATTGTTATGAAATGGTATATTAATTAAACGGTTAAACAGTGATGTATATTACTCAAGTAAAGCCTCCACATCAAAATAATTTAGTATTATCATATTATGCATTTTGAAATATTTTACATCTTAAAATTTAATTTTATGATAATTTAAGAAAAATAATCCTAGTTCTAATTTTTTTTTATTATCATTCATATTTTTTTATTATCTACTAGAGTAAAAAAAGAAACCTGAATGTACATTTTTCTTTAGCTGCTTTAATTTTGTGAGTGCGTAGCACCTATAGTTGTCATTTTGTCCGTCCGTCTGTGCGTCCGTGCGCATATAAGAACGCAAAAACTCTCCGAGCAATCATTTGAAATTCAAATATCTATTTTTTGCGTAAGTTTGTCAATTCAGTTCAAATTTTATGAAAATCGGATATATAGTTCAATAGCAGGGACAATCAACAGTATTCCGTTATATTACGGCCAATGGGAAAAATAGTTTCACAATTTTTAACGATGTCATACTCTTTTGAATATAATAACATTGATATGCATCTATGTAATACATAGAAATATACGTTCTTAACAATCTCTGTTTCAAAGAGTATTTGTAACTAATTTTCATTGTCACACAAAAGTGTTTCATTACACAATAATATAGGGAGAAAATCGCTTGATTTAATTATACTAAACTATATCAAATTTTAGGAAATTGATACACATTTTTAAGGTTAATTACAAAATACTACCAGTATAATAGAAAGCAGGTGGTATTTACAGGGACACACAAAAGATTTTGAATTCTATACTGTACCGGAGTGCTGTGTGAGATTACACCAAAATTATTATATTTTTTTATTTACGTTATAGTACAGACGATCTTCATTTGTTACTAAGATATGTGATTTCCAACTTGCTTTGTTTTGCCTTCAAGGTGATTTCAATGCGTAACTTAATAGTTTATAACTTTTAAGGCCTAAATTTTATCCCCACGGTTTGGGTAAAAAAAAAATTAAAAAAGTAGAAAAAAATTAATTAAAAATAAATACTCTTTAATATACAATTTGCTTTAAAAAGAAATCATGCTTAAATAATATTCTAAGGATAATAAAAAAAATTAATTAGAATGTAGTTTTCAAACTAATTGCTTTTGAAAGTACTTTTTGTTTGACTAGCTAAATAAAAATTAATCTGTTCTATGATTAGCTGTCAATAAATTTCCTGAAAAGAGAGAGAGAGAATATCTAATATCTATGTAGTTACCACCATGAATATGATGTCAGCAATTTTTGATGAAATTTTTCTGTTTCATGTTTGAGATATACACTTACACATATTTTATAGATATGCTTTTGTTGATCCAACAGTATAAAATTTAATATAACATAATTAAAAAAATTGATCTGTGGTAATATAATTTGGATAATCGATAAGATTAAAATAAAAATACCATATAAAATAGACGATATGTCTTGGCTTACAGTGGTATGCGGTTGAATGATTTTCTTAATGATGAAGATAATCCCATATAGCACAAAAGCTCCTCAATATCTCCCCAGGAGCTCCAAGCCATCCCATATTTTTCTAAAACTATAATGACAAGATCAGGATGTCCTGGGGAAGAGTCTTTTACGATGCCCTCAGGAATGAGCTCCCAGTAACTTCCCACGGAGCAACTTCCCAGGGACGCTTCTCCTGATGAAGTACCTGGGAAATCCGTCCTGGGGATGTACCCAGTTAGTCATTCATGGGTAAGTGTCCAGGAATTCACAGTGCTGGCGCCATCTTATGAATGATTCTGGAATACAATACTCAAATGTTTTTTAATAAAATATCGAATGCAATGTAATCAGAATCGATTTTAATGACTTAATTTTATTTTATTAATTATTCGATTCCTCATTTATTAGCAAATTAGATAATTTTCATTAAATTGCTATTATTTTTAATTATTGCTGTAACTTTTGATCTTTTTAGTTAAATTAAAAATTTTTATTTATTATTTCAGTTACTTACTATTTTTATATACTAATTACTATTATATAACTTTTAAATCAACTTTTGTTCATTTATCAATATTTTATTAATTATTAATAAATAACCTATTGCGTTTTGCTTTATTATTATTTGTTTTATTAATTAAGAAATTAATTTAACTTGTTTAAATTAACTAAATAGTAAGTTTCTAAATTAATACACAAAAATCTCTAAATAGAAGAAATTTCTATATCATATATTTTTCCTGATATTTAGAAGTAAAGATATTTATGCAAAAAAAAAAAATTCTTAATGCAAGTTTGTTTATGAGTATCCTTTAAAACTTATGAAAATTATCTAAATTGAGTCCTGAAGCATCTTAATGTCAAATGTTAACCCTTTAGATTCCAATACGCCTGAGACCGCCCGAAAAGTCAGATTCCCGTAACGGCCGAAAAACGGCCTGACTTTTTCTCCCCTCTCTTTTGTGAAGTGTAAGTTGTTGAACATGTTTGGGCGTAACTGTTTATTCCGCTTAATGGACAGTAGATAGGAACACAATGGCAATAGAAGCCATTCAACATATACAAATACAATAGATTTATTTCAGGTAGGAAAACTGTCTGACGAGTAGTACAAATCATGATTTTGAAAGTCATTACTTACATATTTGTCTTTTTTTACATTTGTTTTTAGTGATTAGTTTTTATTTTGTCCTTATTTTCTTTATTTATAATATTGTGCAGATTTTGGAACATTAAAAAACTAAATAATGAAAAATTTACAATAAAATATAAAAAAGCATAATGAATTTATTTTTTAAAAAAAGTTTCTTATTTTGATCTAATGACATTTTTAATATTATGATTGAATACCAAGAATTTATTTAATTAGTATCCTCAAAAGATATATCATATACATTAACATCTCTGAATAGCGGACACCCCTCAGCAACGGTGAATTTGCCCGCTATTATTACGCCCGGAGGCGTTAGTTGTTGACAGATAAAAATCTATAAACATATAGATGTTGGAGATCGGAAAAGCGTCCGCTAAATAGAGTTTTCCGCTATTCGGGATTGTCCGTTATGGAGGTTTTACAGTATCATCAAAAGATATACATTAAAACCTCTGAATAGCGGATACCTCGGGAATGCTGAATATGTAATAGGAAGTGTCTGCTACTGACAGATAAAGATGTACAAATGTATAGACATTGGAGATAGAAAAAGCTACCGCTGAATAGAGGTGTATACTATACGGAAGTTTCCGTTATGCAGGTTTTAATTGTATCATATACAGTAAAATCTCTCAATAGCGGACACTTCAGCAACGGTGAATATGTCCGCTATTAGGAGGTATTTGCTGTTAACAGATAAAATATAGAAACATATAGATCTTGGAGATCGGAAAAGCGTCCGGTAAATAGAGGTGTCGGCTATTTGCGAGTGTCCGCTATGGAGGTTTTACTATATCAGAAAGAGGTTGGTTGGTTGGTTAAATGGGGTTTTATGGCGCAAAGTCCCCCTTGGGACATGCTGCGCCATGACTATGTCAAAATAAGAACCATCATAAATAAAGGTCAAACTCCATCATAAAAAAGTCACAATCATAAGTAAAAGTGATAAAATGTAGAATTAAAACAATCTACAAACTTTAGTTAATACAGATAAAACAACAATTAACCCGGGAATACTCGCGCGTCGGTCGATTCGCCGCCGAAATTCGTTAGCTTCCTATTAACCCACCTCCCCTTAAAGATACAATGGTGAAACGCCGTGTAACTGACCTTCACTGTTCGACCTTCTGTCTACAGAAATTGCAAGTCATTCCTGTGTTTTCTCATGATTTTATTGCTTTTTAAAGTTGAATTTCGGTCTGAATGACCGCGACGCGACCAGTGACGTCGCTCGAGTATTTTCTCCCAAGCATTCTTCTTTTTCCCGCTACACCGAAATTCTCAGAAGAGGGGGAGGGGTGATCTCTCTTCTAGGGATCTCTCCGTTTCTCCTCTCTCTCTCTCTTGCTTCTTTTTCTCTTTCTGATATTTAGCTGCTAGAGTGCTTATTATTTTTACAATGTCGCGTAAAAAATTTTTAACTATTCAAGAAGCTTTGAATCTTTTTGATAATTTAGAAGAAGACTGTATTAGTGATGATGCAAGTTCATCGGATGAAGAAAATAATGCAGTTCTAAATGAAGATGAGGAAATTGATAGCCAAGAATCGGAAAATGAAGATATAGAAAACGAATGTTTTGCATCACCGTCCAATTTTTTTATTGGCAAAGATAACATTACGAAATGGGAAAAGAGTCCACCGAGATCAAATGTACGTCGGAGGCAACACAATATTGTTTCTGAAACACCAGGAGTGCGCGAAAGCGCAAAAGGTGCATTAACGGTATTCGATGCTTGGAAATTATTTTTCAATGATTCTGTTTTAAAGAAAATTGTGAAATATACAAATATTTATATAGAAACTCAACAACCTAACTTCTCTAGGGAAAGAGACTGTAAGTTAACTTCCTTGACGGAACTGAAAGCAGTATTGGGACTTCTTTATATTGCTGGCGTTATGAGATCCTCACATCAAAATTTAAGTGATTTATGGAGCGAAGATGGCACGGGCGTTGATGTTTTTAAAACAACAATGTCTTTAGGAAGGTTTAGATTTTTATTAAAATGTTTACGCTTTGATGACAAGAACAGCAGAAAAGAAAGGCGTGAATTAGATAAGTTAGCTCCAATCAGGGAAATATTTTCCGAAATAAATACTGCTTTTGAAAATCACTTTACTTTGAGTGAGTACGCGACGATTGATGAAATGCTGGAACAATTTCGCGGACGCTGTTCATTTCGTGTATATATGAAATCGAAACCTGCAAAATATGGAATCAAAATGTATGCATTGGTTGATGCTATTAACTTTTATGTATCGAAATTAGAAATTTATGCTGGTCAGCAACCTAAAGGAGTTTTTGATTTAAGTAATTCACCACATGATGTGGTAAAACGTCTTGTAACACCCATATCAGGAACAGGAAGAAATGTCACTATGGACAACTGGTTCACGTCAGTTCCACTAGCAAAATCTCTTTTAGAGGATAATAATCTTACAATGATTGGGACATTGAGAAAAAATAAAAGAGAAATACCCAAAGATTTTCTGCCATCTAAAAGCAGACCAGTGTTTTCAAGCACTTTTGGATTTAATGGAGACTTAACTCTAGTATCATATGTGCCAAAAAATAATGCATCCGTATTACTGATTTCGTCAATGCATCACGACACAGCGATAGACGAATCACAACAAATGAAGCCAGACATAATAATGCAATATAATGCTACAAAAGGAGGTGTTGATGTGGTTGATGAAATGAAAGGATCATATTCTGTGGCAAGAAAAAGCAACAGATGGCCACTTACTTTATTTTTTTCCCTGGTGAATATCGCGGGAATAAACGCGCAAATTATTTTTCAGAAAAATACGGGAAAAAAGGTTGTTCGTCGATATTTTTTGAAAGAACTTGCTTTCGACTTAATAAGGAACTATATACATGAAAGGAAACAAACAACATCATTGCCAAATCCTTTAAAAAGGAAGATAAGAGAATTTTGTGGAGAACCAGAAGAAAAAGTTGTCCGATCTCCCAAAAGAGAAAGATGTAGCTTTTGCACGACAAAACAAAATCGAAAAACAAAACAATTTTGTAGACACTGTAGTCTCTATATCTGCAAAGAACATACTTATAATTTGTGTGTCGAATGTGCTAAATAATACGCTGTTTCTAATGTAGATTAGTACGTATGCTAATAAAAATCTTTTTTTTTTTGGATAATTCAGTTGATGTTTATACTGTAATTAGAAGAAATGGGTAAGTACTTTTCTAAAATTTATTTACTTTTAAAATGTCTACTTTGATTGACATTGAATACTTTATTTAACAGCGCCGCAGCAATTCTTTTTTTTAAATCAAATTTCAAAGAATTCTTAGTGCCGAGATCTAACAAAATTAACTTTAGTCAATAATATTTAATTGGATAAACCATTTTTTATTATTTTAAATTTTAATTACAAAAGTAAAATTCATTTAAATTAAAATATACTTTAATAAATATTATTAAAAACTACAATTTAATATTTATTTTAATTAAATAATTGCATCATTTTAACTTTGGTTGGAATTAAATATAAAACATTATCAAAATCAATGTTAGGAATAAAAAAAAATAACAATATTTAAATTTAATGTCTACATGTGAAAATTCATTCAAATTACATTATTACTGTATGTTTATAATTTTCAAGAAAATTTGTTATATTCCTGTTTTTTTTATATTTTGATATGTATCGTAAGAAACAAATATTAGTGAATTTTGAAAAAATGTAAATAAGCAAATATATATTTACATTAATTAAGTGAAAAAGTATAATTAAAATTAATCTTTCGGCAGTTCAGTTTTTTAGAATTATCTGTAACTGTTGATTAAAATCTAGGATGGAAATTTTTAAAATAAAATATTTAATTAGAAAAAGAAAAAGATAAATTATTTATCATTTGCTTCATATATCAAAATACATATGGCAAAAAAATGTATTTTTTAAGCTTAAATGGCTCCTAGTGCCGGACCACCGTCCAAACTAGCAACTAGCTTCACTACATTGTTGTCCTTCGAAAAAGTATCCGTAATGGTTTCAAATTTATAACAAAAAATATCTTTCAATTTATTATTTAATGTATTTTTACAAATTAAGTCAAATTGCATAATATTATTTATAAATTTTGAAAAAAAAAAAAAACTTATTAAAATATTTATTATGCATTTTTTTTTACTTTATATTATGCATATATTTTTATTTGGTGCATATTTATATGTATATATTTTGTGAAAAAGTACTGAACTATCAAATATCTAAAGTTACACGTTCAAAAACAAATCAACAAAAAGAAAAAAAACACAAATTAAAAGTAGCTACTTCTTTTATATTAATAATTTCGAATAAAGGATTTTTTCAAAACAGGGTGAATTTATCTTCTTTCATTATTATTTATGGCAACAAAAAATATTAAAGATGTATTTTTTTAAGTTCAAATGGCTCCGAGTGCCGGACCACCATCACAAGCTTCGCTACGTTACTGTTCTTTAAAAAAATATTTATCATGGACTCAAATTTATAATTGGAAATATCTTTTAATTCGTTATTCATTATATCTCTTCAAATTCAGTCAAATTATATGCCAATATTGATCATTTTTGAAAATTTTGCAAATAATAATAATAATAATAATAATAATAATAATAATGTATTAAAATATTTATTATAAATTTTCTTACTTTATATTATTCATATTTTTCATTTGGATCATATATATGTATATTCATTTCGGAAAAGTTCTGATTTATTAAATATCTAAAGTTACACATTCAAAAACGCATCAAAGAAAAGAAAAAATAAAGAAATAAAAACTAACTGCTGCTTTTATAATAATAATTTCGATGAAAGAAGGTTTTTCAAAATAGGCTTGATTTATCTGCATCTTTTATTATCTATATAGAAATGGTAAAAAATGCATATATATAAAAGAATGTATATTTTAAATTCAATTTGCTCCTAGTGCCGACAAAATTTACCTGACTGCGTTGCTGGCGTTGCAAATATATATATATATATATATATATATATATATATATATATATATATAATGAGTATTTATAAGTGAAAACTTCTTTTAATTCGTTATTTATTGTGCTGTTACAAATTCAGTCACATTATGTAATAATACTTATCATTTTTGCAAACTTTGTAAAAAAAAAAAAAAAGTTTTTATAACATTTATTATTTGTTTATTATTTTATATTTTTTATATATTTTATTTTGGTGCATATATGTATATATATATACATTTAAGTAAAAGAACTAGACTTCAAATACGTTAAAGAAAAAAAACCCCAAAGAAATTGAAAGTAGCAAATGCTTTTATATTATTTATTTCGTAGAAATGGTTAATTTTTATCTCTTTCTTTTGATACCTAGACAGATATGGTAAACAAAGTACGTATTTTTTAAGTTCAATTGGCTCCTAGTGCCAGACCATCTTCAAAACCAAACTGACTGATTTCCTATCCTGTCAAAAAATATTTATTAGCTTTTCCAAATTTGTAAAAAAAAAAAAAAAAAATATTATCTATTTTCCTTTTTTTTATATTTTCATATTATCATATTTTTATATTATCATATGTTTCCACTTTGTGCATATATATGTGCATTCATTTTAGAAAAAGTACTGAACTATAAAACATTTAAAATTACGCATTCAAAAGTGAATCAACGAAAAGAAATGATAAAGAAACGAAAATTAGCTACTGCTTTTATATTAATAACTTCGTTGAAAGAAGTTCTTTTTTCCAAAGCAGGGCTATTTTATTTATTTCTTTAATTATCTATATAGATATCACAAGAAAAAAATATTAAAGATGTATTTTTTAAGTTCAATTGGTTACTAACGATGGACCATCATCAAAACTAGTCTTACTACTTTTCTGTTCTTTAAAAAAATATATATTATGGTTTCAAATTTGTAGCTGAAAACAATCTTTTTATTTGCTGTTTATTATATCTCTACCAATTCAGTGAGATTATATAATAATTTTTATCTTTTTGACAAATTTTGTCAAAAAAATATAAAAAAATTTAAATGTTAAATAAATAAAAACTTAACGTAAATTTGTATTAATTGCTATATTATATATTATTTCGCATACAAGCAATGTTTACGCCTTATTTCCCCCGTTTTCGATCTTCGACAATTTCCCTCTGTTTCTTCGGTCTAACGGGAACGGCGGCGAATAGACCGAGCGCGACTACTAACGTTCTAAAAAAGGGCGCGAGTACTCCCGGGTTAAAATGTGTAAAATTAAGGCAATAATTGTTAAAATAGAACCAATGTAAAAAATGATGCACAAGGTATATTTATTTATTTATTTATTTTTAGAAAATGGAATTTTAAGAATGTAAAATTAATTAGGGACATATTCTTCAAAAGCAATATTTTCATCATCTGTATTCGAGTTGTAAGATTCCTCCATAGTCTCTGCCACGAAATTATGTAGCTGTTTCGGATCTTTCAAGTTTGTAACTGGGCTATGTGATTTTCGCTGTTTTTTTGTCACCGTTTGCCACAGATGAGATCCTTTAATGGTCTTATTTTCTTTTGTCTTTTGGCTTGGTTTATTGACTTGAGCTGGACAGGGCTTCTGAAGGTTAGATGTAGAATAATCAAGTTTTTTTCTATTAGGTGTAACTATCTTTGGCTTTTCACTAGTATCAGGTTTTTGAAAATTTGATATAAGTGGATTAGGATTTTTTTTATTAGATGTAGTTTTATTACTCTTTGTCTGGAGTTCAGTTGACTTTTTCGGTTGAGCAGAAGATTTTTGTACCAGACAAGGTGTGTTTAAAATAGTAACAGGTTCTGACGAAGGTAAACAGATATCACGGGACTCTGATTGGGGTGTTTGTTGATTGTGTTTTGGTTGAATTTTTTGATGACATAGACACGTCAGTCTGGGTGCTAATATGTCTTACAGATTTAGACTGCTGTTTCAATAGGCTTTAATAAGACACGCCGACAGACGGGGTTCTGGATTATACGATTTTACGAGCTCCTGGGTAGGAAAGATTTTGCATTATTTTTACAGTTAGAATTTCTTTTCACGGATCCAGTTTGGGCAAGAGCGAGAGAAAGCTGTATGATTACCTTTGCTATTTATGCAGCGTTCTGATTTTTCACATGAATTGCTGTCATGGTCAACTTCTGCACAGCGTGCACAGGTAAGGGAACCACGACAGTTAGTTTTAGTGTGGCCGTATCGCTTACATTTAAAATAAAGGAGAGGATTAGGAATGTATGGCCTGACATAACAATTCAGGTAAGCAGCTTTCTTGTAGGTAAAGTAGGGCTATTGAAAGTGAGAATGACATGCTTTGTAGGAAGAAATTGGCCATTCCGACGGATCGTGATACGACGTGCATCTATAATATTTTGGTCTTTTAGGTTTTCTAAGAGTTCATCTTTCGTAGAGAATAAAATGTCTGGTTCAGAAATAACACCTCGGCTTGTATTTAGAGTTTTATGCACCTGAACAGAAACAGAAAAAGGGCCTACTGTAGAGCTATTAGAAAGAAGCTGTGATTGTTTAGTTGTAGAAACCTCAATTAGTAAATCTCCAGATTTTAATTTTTTTATAGTATGACCATTCCCTAAGGCAAACTGGAAAGTTTTAGCTATAAAAAATAGTGACGTTTTACCAAAGGTACTATCAGAGTGGCTATCAGTACATTTAATGATAAAAAAGCGTGTGAAGGAAGAAGTCTGTACAGTTTGTTGCTCTCTACTTGGGAGAAACTTAGAAGGAAACGAAGTTTTCCCATCCATGATAAAAGTAATAAAATTCAGACCCCGGTCGCACCACCCACTACCGAGCCCAACAAGGGGATGTCCATTCATGCACCAGTGCTCAGCAAGGCCCATACGGTCACAAGACAACCCTAAGTCAGTCTCCACTCTTAACGAGATGACTAGTAGTTGCTCGATCACTTGCCTAAAGCCAGTTACAAAAGTCAGCTGACCAGCCAATTAATGCATACGGGACCAATATGCACCTCCCATCTACCTGAAGCAGAGGCCAAAGCAGTGTGTTGTTTCCCTCAACTGCCAGGATCCCCCTTTCCAGGGACACGGATCACCACGCACGGCCAACATATGGGTGGTTTACAATTCTCCATAAGTCGATATATAGGATGATATCGGCTCATACAGAAGTGCCCTCACCTCCGAAAAGGAAACCACAATGAGAATGAAACAAAGATGAAAAGAAAACAAGAGGAGTAAGAGGAAATGGAAAAGAGAAAGATCACTCGGGTGCCCCGGGGTTATGAAGCCCGTGAATACCTAAAGAAGGTATCCCCCTGGGGGTATATCAGAAAGAGAGATTTAAACAAACGATAATAACTTGTCTATAGAAGAAAAATCAAATTAAGTAATAGATAATTGTAATTAATGTTTTCACATAAGATCCCATACTAATCACATATAAGAACCTGAATACTAAAGTTAAACTTATGGGAGAAATCAAAGTAGAATTATTCGCCTCTAAACAGCGCTTCTTTTACAATCTTTTAATCTTTTTTTTTTTTTTTTTTTTTTTTTTAATAATAAGATATAAATCTATTAAGAAATCTTATTATAACACCGAATCTCAGAAAAAAAAAATAGCAGTTTAACTCTAACAATAAATTATTCATTTCTTTCTTTTTTTACAGTAGTTTATTGCATGCAGCGATTAAATCATTAGTGTTGTTTTGGACACATGGAATTTTAATAATATGTTACTACAGACTCTAATATTTAGAGAACTTTTTTTAATTGTTACATATTTTGACGATTAATTCTTATTATATTTTAAATTAAAAATTATCTAAATTTGTAAATTTATGAATTAATCAAGGGGCTGTTCAAGTATTCAATAAGCATTTTTAATCATTGTCATATTTAGTGATTGTGTATCTTTTCCCCCTGTTGTAAAAAATAAATAAATAAATAAATGCTTGACACCTCTCTCCACCTTATGTAAGATTTTATAATATTTTGTTGTTGCATTATAATTGCTTCATTGTCTAAAGCTTAAATAGGGAAAGTCTCCCTCATCCATGTTGAAAAATGTAGATTCTAGACACCCCCCCCCCTCCAATTTTCCATACTGCTTACATAATATTTGAACAGCTTCCAACATGAAAATGCCTTTTTCAATTATCTTCATAAATAAAAATTACAAGTGGGGAAATATTTTAAAATAATATCTATATATTTTACATTGCCTTTTTAAATATAATAATTTAATTGCTCGAAATATTTATTACATTTATTGCATCCAGTTTTATAGAAAAGAAATATTACGTAGAAAAAAACATATAAAAAATGTAAAAAAAAAAAAATTTCAAACATATGAATAGTGATGTAATAATTTATCATATAATTTAAATTAATGTACAAATGTTTCATTATTAAAAATTTTTTAGCATATAATTTTATTTGAAAAAAAATGGATAATCTTTAAGAATAAATTGTATAAATAGTTTAAAAATGCATTAAATATTTCGACGTTTTTATTAAATTGTTGCACGCATAAATTTTAAAATTTAAAATATAAGTTCTGCTTTTTCTAATAAAAAGAAAGCTTTTAAATATTATTACAAATATATATGATTTATTTAGAATAAAAGTTACGTTTCTAAAACAAAAAACTAAAAAAATCCTTTTTCTTATTATTATACTACAGAGATGACATAAACATAAGCTTAAGTACAAATAATTGACAAATAATTTGTCACTTCACTTAGCAGAAGATAATGGGAAAACAAAGCTATGGGATTTACGCTTAGAAGGAAGTGGTTTACAAAGGTAATAACAATAGGTTTTTCTCTGGACAGGTAGTACAGCAAACGGGTTGAACCGGGGCCGTCGCGAAAGAAGTTTCTTCTCTAAAAGAAGAAACGTGTTTCGCGACGGCCCCGGTTGAACCTAAACTATTCATATGAATAGCTAAAGCTTACCGCCTCATCTTTCTTCCGGGGGTGAAATCTCGAGCGGTAGTTCGGGACTCTAAGGTAGGTAAAATTTTCTCTGCTGTGGGACTTACAAAGTTAAATGTTTTTGTATATATAAAATAAACAAAAGGGCCCCGACGAAATTAGACATATTTATCACAGCACATAACACAAAATCAAAGATAATTCTTTTAAAATGTTATATTTGGATTTAAAATACATAAATATTGAGCCGCTCCCCCCCCCTCTCCCCAAACACATCTCAATAAATGATTTATTTGAAAAAAAATTCTGTTCAAAATCTGTTTAAAAAATATAATTTCACGCTAATTTAAAGTTTAATTTAGGTTATTATCAATTATTTATCCAGTGTAATTTATATATGTATTGAAGATAAGAAATTGTTTTCTAAATAGAAGCATCAATTTTAATGTCATTTTTGAAGGTTTAACCTATTTTGTTTTATTTATCATTAACATTTTTTTAAATGTAGGTATTTTTTTTAAATGTACAGATAAATTTTTATCTGTATTTCCTAAGTAACAAATATTTTTTATCACAGTTTTCAACTGAATTGAATGGAATTTCAATACCCCAAGTGACCTTCCCAATCTTTCAACAATTGAATTTTTAACAAGATTATCCCGCCCCCCAGTCAGTCGTCAGCTGAGAATGCGTTTAGCGGGTCACTCAATGAGACAGAGAGAGAAAAAGAAAGTGCGATATTCCAAGAATTAGACTATTTCTGAATTTGTAAGAAAAAGCGTTACGAACAATTTTGTTAGTAAATGTAAAAGAAATATATACATATATTGAAAACATCTTATATTTTAAATAAAAATATCAGTTCTTTTAGGCTTTGTTAATTGCCTAAAATCCTAGTTTCTAAAATTACATGAAAAGAAATCAACAAAAATATTTCCCGTCTTTAATTAAATGAAAAATGGTGCATACTGTATTTCTTATGCATAAAAATAATTTATACAATTTTCAAAGACAATTAAATGGCGATTTAAATGAAAGGTAATTTTATTTATAACAATAAAAAAATAAAATGATTTTGTAACAAATTAAAATTTTATTGATAGTTTCTATTTTATATAACTGAAGCAGTGTTTCAGTGTAAAGATAGTATTTTACAAATGCTTTTCACACCAAATTCTGATATAATAAGATTATACAAATTTGAACAATGGTGTGTTACTGATGAAAATACAGAATTTTAATATATTACCGTGTTATAAAATAATACAGTGGTTTTACAGTATTTTTTAATCATGCAACAAGTGGTAAATCTCCAAACATCTGTAACTCGTACCGTCGTATAAGAATTTCATAAGTAACGGATTTAATTATTTGTTAACAAATACGCGCCAAAATATACCTAATCACTTTAAAACGTGTTTGTATATTGGTTGTATTTATGACGGCCAATTATCAACATGAGGGACATATCAAGTGAAGAGGGGGGGTGCCCTCAGTTAAGGTCTTTCTAAAGGAACCTAATCTGTATATACGCAAGGAAATACAAGATTTGAAGAAAACCCCGGGAAACTGCGAACAATTAGATCGACTGGCGCGATTGGTTACAAACTCGGCACATCCCATCTACCAGCTTCGAGAGCAGAATCTCTTGACCATGGGTGGGGTCCAGAATGAAACTGCAACAATGAAATATTACAAAGAGCAAAAAGTAGGAAAGAAAAGGCTTAAGAAAAGACTAAGCAAATTTATGTTTTTTTTTTTCATAAATTCATATAATAAGAGCACCTTTTACCAAGCGTAAAAAGAAAAAAAATCACTTAAAATTTCTGTACAAAAATAAATAAATAAATAAATAAAATAATAAGAGAGAGAGAGAGAGCGAAAAGATTTTACTTTTGAAAGATTCACTTAGAACTTATATGTCAATCATAAACAAAAAATCATCAAAGACATATCAAGAGAGGGGGGGGGTACCCTCCGTGAGGGTTTTTCTAAAAGAACCTAACCCGTATTTACGCAAAGAAATCCAACACTTGAAGAAAACCGTGGAAAACTCCGAACGATTAGGCCGACGTGCGCGATTGGGTACAAACTCAGCACCTCCCATCTACCACCTTCGAAAGCAGAATCTCTTGACCGCTGGTGGCACCCACAATGAAACTGTAATAATGAAATATTTCAAAGAGTAAAAAGTAGGAAAGAAAAGACTAAGGAAATTTACACATTTTTTTCATAAATTCGTATAAGAGCACTTTTAACCAAGCATAAAAAGAAAAAAAATATCGATAAAAATTTCTTTAAAAAAAAGTAAGAACGAGACAGAGCAAAAAAGTTTCATTTTTGAGAGGATTTACTTAGATTTTATTTGTCAATCATTAAAAAAAAATAAAAAATAAAGGAAAATATCAAGGGATGAGGGTTGCCCTCCGTGAGGGTCTTTCTAAAGGAACCTACCCGTATTTACGCAAGGAAGTTTAAGATTCGAAGAAAACCGTGGAAAACTCCGAACGATTAGGCCAACGGGTGCAATTGGGTACAAACTCAGCACCTCCCATCTACCATCTACCACCAAGAGAAAAAAGAGAAAAAATAGATTAAAATTTCTGTAAAATTCATAATTTTACAGAAACTATGTGTTTTAATCCCTCGCTATTTTAATTTCTGGAAATAATATTTTTATTAACTAAAATTAAATTTTATAGGTGATATCATCAAAAACGTTTTCCATCATTCATTATGTGTCAAAATATATAATTCATAATCAATTTTATAACTACTGAACGGTTTTAATGGATTTTAAGTATTAAAAGCTAAAAGGATATTTTTATCATTTAAAAATACAATTTCATTTAAAAATTTTTAAATTCGAAGGAATTTATGTTACAACAAATAATTATTGACAATTTATTTAGAGTTATTAACTTAAATATATTTCGAGTGTATGCAAAAGGCACAAAATATGAGGACATTTCCTAAATTTAATTTTCAAAAGCGGAGTAAAAATGCATCTATACCTTAGAAACCTTTTTTCCGTACTGACCCGACAGCATAACGGTCAGAGCATGCGTCAGGAATACCAAGGTACACGGGTTTAAATCCAGCTGGAAAAATAAATGTAAGAAAGGGGGTAGCGGGTTAAGGGGGGTCTGGCGGCCCCCACCGAATCTGGTAAAATCGTTCCAAAAATCTTGAAGAGGGTCGAAAAACAAGCAGTATAAGCTTTTTACCGACATTACAACCCCAAACGAAAACACAGTAATGGCGAAAAATAGGATTTTTGTGCTTCTTATTTTTTTGCAACCAGTTTAATTTATTTTCAAATAGTTTAAACGCAATTAAAAATTTGTTTTGAATGTGTGGAAGTCCCCTGAATTTTTTCAGATTTTTCGGTCAAGTAAAAACATGTGAATTTTAGGTTTAAATGCGAAAAAATCGTGAAAAACGCGTCATTTTCAAGATTCAACCCTCTAATATTTAGGGTTGTTTTCATTTTCCCAAGGGGTGCTGTATAGTATAGATAGCGGCAATTATCTTCTTTCGAATGCAGGCAACTGGACTCAATTTGGTCAATTTTGGTGAGCGGGGCGATTTTTTGAAAAAAACTCGAATTTTCAACTTTCGGTAAATTACGGCGCGTACTTGGTATAATGCGTCTTTGCTATAAAAAATACATTTCTATAGGAGTTTTTGAGGTCGCTGATCACGAATTTGATGACAAAAAAAACTTTTGACAACAAATTCACCCATAAATATTTATTAACACAGGTTTGATAATGTAAAAATATTAATGAAAGATTTTTTTAATTTATCTCAATTAACTGTTTTTTAGTTTTTATTCCAGAAAAAGTTAATTAATAATATTAATGTTAATATTAATAGTATTAGTAATATTATTAATAATATTAACATTAATTTAAAAAAAATTATGTGTCGTTGAATTTTCATCGTTATTTTATTTAGTCAAAAATAGATTAATTAACGATAACGTAATATGAATTTTAACTGCATTGATAATGGTAATTTGAAATTCAAATGAGTTGACTGAACCGCCATCTAGTAAAAGACTACACTACTAGGCCCACGACTCGAGGCATTAGGCCCAATAAGAAGTCATGCTACTGCGCACGCGCCATAGCGCTGTGGCGTCGTCATAGCGCTGTACCATCACTTTAGCTTTCTTTTCCTCGTCAGCGTTCGTCGCATACACGTGTCAAGTGTCACCGCTGCAACACGTAGTTGTTACTTTTACCTTCTTTACTACATTTTATAAAAGGTAATGAACTGTTATTTCTTGTACATTAAATCAAATGTTTTTTACATTCTTCGTTTTACTAAGTTATATATTTTTCAGACCGGCAGGAAAAATTCTATGAAATAGTTCTAGCCGAACAAAAGATTTCGTGTAGAGACGTGGTTTTCCTAGACCTTGAAGGAACAGTATGTTTTAAAAAAAGTATTGTTTTAAAAAAATATTTTTTATAGATATTTTCATTCATAAAAACCTGATTTTCAGTACATTTGAGATGCCGCCTAAAAAACGGAAATCTTATGTAGATAAAAGGTGCGTCTCATGCAGCACTCTGCTTCGTCATGATACTGGACTGCAAAAAGTCATCCTAACAAACGATGAAGCACAAACATTTTCAGTCTGTTTGGGCGTACAAATGAATATAGGAGACATCTCATGCCACAAATGCCGGTCAAAAGCATATAAAATGAAGACAAAACTTGATCAACCTTCAACAAGTCGCAGCCATTCATCGCCAGAGGTCGCTTCAGCCAATCTTCTGCCAGAAATGGATATAGATGAACCTGACGATCCCAGGCCGCAGCCGGATTCACCAGAACCAGAAAACACTCCGTCAGAAGCTGATCCAATGGAAAGGCAGTCATCACGATTGTTCAATTTGTCAGAATCAGGTAACGAACCTCAGTCAGCACATCCGCCCCGTCTTGCTCAACAAGCAGTGACGCAGTCTTCATCCTCTTTATCTTCACAATCAGTAACGCAATCTTCGTCATCACTGTCTTCACGATCGCAATCGTCTTAGTCTAGTGACCCGACTTTCGTTGTCCGAGAGAAAAAACAAAGCAAACCGATAATTATGCCAATCAAGAGAGTTACCGCGTCTCATAAACATTGTTGTGTTTGTTTGTGTTCGAGATAGAAACTTCGTCCTTGTTCCTTTCAGACCTTGGTTACAAGTTTTTATTAATTCAAGAATTTTCATACCCAAAAACATTCGGTGTTGTTCTGAACATCTTATCGGTGAACGCTTCTATGCTGATGAAATTTCTAAACTGCAGGTCTTCGCAAATACGTGTAAAATCGATTCGGAGGAATTAGTACATTTTTTAAATGTACTTTCAGATTCATGTAATAACAGTATTTTGGACAGATTAGAAGATAACAATTTATCCGATGAACGGATCAAGTCGTTGACCGGATATAACATTAAACAAATCACCACATTTAAAAAAAATTTAATTTCAATGCGCAATTCCGGTAATCGCAGCGTGAATCAAGCTCTTTTTGTATTTCTTTTTATACTCAGAACTGGCAATTCCAACAGCATAGCAGCGTCAATATTTGATATTAAATACGATCAACAAGTATCTGATTATTGCGATTCGGTCTTGAAATCCTTCAATAAAGACGTTTTGCCATATCATTTTGGGGTGCAAGCGTGTTCACGAGAAGACTTGATAGCTAATCACACTTCTCCGTACGTGAAAAAATTACACGTTTTTTTTTTTTTTTTTTTTTTTTTTTTTTTTTTTGATAATCGACTAGTTTTGATAGCTGATGGATCGTATGTTCAACATGACAAAAGAGCAACAATTGTTATCAACGAAAATCGTATTCAGGGCAAAAAAACGTTCCACTTTTTAAACCCTTCACGGTTTGTACCACGGATGGGTTTGTGGTTGATGTTTTCGGCCCTTACGAAGCAACGGTTAATGATGCTACAATCATGATGGAGATTTTTAAAGATCCAAGCGGTTTAATATCACTTCTTCAAAAAGGCGACGTCTTTATACTTGATAGAGGATTTCGAGATGTAAACAATTTCTTACAGTCTGAAGGATTTGTTGTTTTGATGCCTGCATTAAAAGAAAAAGGAAACAACTAACGACTCAAGAGGCGAATGACAGTCGATTTGTAACTAAACTAAGATGGGTAGTAGAGGCTGTTCATGGGATCATTGGCAGCAAATTCCAACTCTTGCATCATGCGTTTGACAATAAACGTTTGCTATCAGCTAAAACTTATTGCAAAATAGTGAATTTTCTGGTTAACTTGTTTGGAAAACGACTCAATTGTGATAGCGAATTACAAGATGAGATCACTAACGAAATGTTGCTCAGAAAAAAAGTTAATAATGATTTAGCGAAAGTGGTAGAAGAGAAAAACTGGAACAGAAAAAAAAGGATCTTCAGACCTCTGACGTCAAATGATGTTGTAGACTTTCCGAAGTTGACAGAAAGAGATCTGAAGATACTTTTTACAGGGTCTTACCAGTTATCACAGACCGTTTCTTATTTAGCAGAATTATGTACTGAAGATGGAGTTCTTAATATGCATTACTTGTTGGAAGATAAATCAATTTTGAAATGCGAAGATCAATCGAGGCACATAAGTCGGAAAAAGTACAGGTGTTACGTAAAATACGTTCCTAACGCTTTTGGAAGAAGTAGTATAGAAGAATACGTATGCGATTTTGCGAATGGCCTCATAACTGTCGGTTGTTGTGCACATGTGGCCACTATCATTTACTTCTTAGGCCATGCGAGATATTTGTCGCGAATTATTCGTCCAGCACAGATTCTCACAAATCTTTTCTCTGGTCAAAGCGTTGAACCTGTTATTGAAGAAGATAGTGACGAGGATTAAAACTGTAAAATTGTTAACTTTGCTCTGTAAAAAAGTATTATGCTATTTTATATTACTGTGTGACTATTACGTAAGCTTGAATAAAATATGATTTATACCAGAAAATTTAGTTTTATTGATTATATTAGTTGAACACGATATTAAAATTGTTTAAATGCTGCGATTCAATAATATTTTTTACATTATCAAACCTGTGTTAATAAATACTTATGGGTGAATTTGTTGTCAAAAAAATTTTTGACATCAAATTCGTTATCAGCGACCTCAAAAACCCCTATAGAGATGTATTTTTTACAGCAAAGACGCATTATACCAAGTACGCGCCGTAATTTACCGAAAGTTGAAAATTCGGGTTTTTTTAAAAAAATCGCCCCGCTCACCAACATTGACCAAATTGAGACCAGTTGGCTGCATTCGAAAGAGGACGTTTGCCGCTATCTATACTATACAGCACCCCTTGGGAAAATGAAAACAACCCTAAACATTAGAGAGTTGAATCTTGAAAATGACGCGTTTTTCACGATTTTTTCGCATTTAAACATAAAATTCACATGTTTTTACTTGACTAAAAAATCTGAAAAAATTCAGGGGACTTCCACACATCCAAAACAAATTTTTATTTGCGTTTAAACCATTTAAAAATAAATTAAACTGGTTGAAAAAAATAAAATTCACAAAAAGTCCTATTTTTTGCCATTACTGTGTTCTCGTTTGGAGTTGTAATGTCGGTAAAAAACTTATACTGCTTGTTTTTCGACCTTCTTCAAGATTTTTGGAACGATTTTACCAGATTCGGTGGGGGCCGCCAGACCCCCCTTAACCCGCTACCCCCTTTGTTCCTGAATAATCTCTGTATATATAAATCCGTCTGAATAATAGAAAAAATAAAACATTCGCGTTTTCTCCTGAAAAGATTAAATTAAATCATAGCTTTAATTTTTTTAACATATTAGTGACCTTGAAATTTCTCAAAGCCCTCCTATATCACTTCCTCAAATCTTCCCCGGATCCTCCCGGGGAGGACCCTGAAGGAGGTCCTGGGAAGTGCGGCAGGATGCTGTAAAGCAGACATTTTCGGTTCCTGAAGACCTCCTGGTGACAATTTTCTGCATCCTCAGGGATGCCTGGGGGATGAGGGTCCTGGGATGTGAATCCTTTCCAGGACATTCTGGGGAGGCAAGTGTGCTATATCGGATACTGCAACATGCTATAGAGCAGTTTCTCTGGCCACAGACGCATTAAAATATATTGTTAATACAGTACGCTAGCAAATAAAACAATAATGAAAACTTTCTGTTGCACAGTGATTAGTCTGAGTCCCTCAGTTTCCCTTGCATAAGTGTATACACAGAACATGTTATATGTGATTAATTTCCCTGTGAAAAACTCATTTTACATTATAATACAGGTATATCTCATTCTATACCTGAACCCCACCATGATTACAAGTGTTAATTGTACTGAAATTATGAGTCTTACAAATTTTTGAATTATTGGAATCATGAATATTCATACAAGATTATTTTGGCGCAATTTTTTTAAACAGTTAATTTTGTGGATAACTGCAGAAATCATTAATTTAGTAACACCTGATACACAACACAACACCTGGATTAAGATTGAATATTCTTTGGACATTCTATATAGATGAACGAATCTTACATCAAAAGATCACTACATTTCAAAAAATGTAATGTTTTTAGACAAAGAAATGTTTTCAGAAAAATAAGTTTTGTGCATAACATATGAATAATTTATTCAACGAAAAATACATATTTAAAATAAAAGGTTGAAGCGTAATGAACTTGCGTTGCTATTCTGTAAACTGCAAACCAAAAATATCTAGGACTCATAATTTTCGTGCTATTGGCAATTGAAATCGGTGAGTTTCATATGGAAACTCGTTTCATGTGGACTTTTTTCAGTTTCTTTCAGAGGTACAAATAGTATATTTTTTAGTTTATAAAAAATAAATAAGCATTTTTTGTTGGCCCCTGGGTAACTTTATTTTATATAGATTATCAAGAATAATTTATTATTCATCAAAATTGTTAAGTCTTCTTCAAAACTATCCATTATTCTAATTTCTTTTGATGCATTTGAAGTAGGTACAAATGTTATTTTTTATTCCTACACTTCACAGTGATTATACAGGCATTAATCAATATGTATACTTAAAAGGATATATTTAGTAATTGGGTACAAGTATGATTGAAAGAACAATATTCACCTTATCAAAAACGTAACTGTGATATTAAAGAATACAAAAAAAATTGCTGAAAATTAGTTTTATTAAAAACATAAATTCAAATTTACAACAATATACTTTAACAATAAAATTCGTGTAAATTATGATCAGGAAATCTTCATAAAAAATTATGTGTACATGCATTCAGACACTTCGGTCTTTAAATAAAAAATTTTAAATTTTCATTCGAATCATTACTATTTATTGTAAACACTTTCTATCCAAGTACCTAAAGTCTTCAATAGTTTTAAACTCGAAAATCTTTGAATATTTGTACATAAGAGGGCTTTTTGTTTATGTAAGAGAATATACGTTATATGAAAAGTAAAATGAGAATTTTTTTGTGCAATGAAATCCCTTGAGTTTATCTCTATATTAATAGCCTAAGTCATGTGACTGTCATCAACAGATCATACTTCGATTTTTGTACGCCAGGCAAATATTTTGGTTCTTGACGAAGGTGGTAAATTACCAAATATTGTTCCATTGCCATTATCTCATCTATATTATAATAGTGTTAATCATGTGACTTTCATAAACATATACGTTTTTTATATGCAAGCTTAACAGGAACAGGATCACCCTAACTTGGGCACCAACTAAAATTTGGCATAGGTGACAATCGCAGGCGGAAATTCCCCTTCACCACTCACCCAAAGCTCATCCAGGGCAACACACCCAGAAATTCAACGGGCATTTCTCAATAAATTAAAATAAATATTAATGCAAAATAGATTTAAGTGCCCTGACACTTAAAAACAAAAAACACAAAAATACATTTTTTTAAAGACATTTACAAATTATAAACATATGTCTGTAAAATAAAATAGGAATAGATAATAGAATTTTATAAACATTTTCATTTTTACAGTTTTCTTAGATTCATAAGAATACCAATCAGCTAAAATAAAATGGATTATCGTAAATCAAAATTTATACTTTATGAATGAAAAGTTCTTATTCAAATCATTATAAATTTTTGATAATAGTTCATAGTTCTGTCTATTCAAAAGTACTGCTCTCAAGTTCCATTCAATTGTCCTGTTATGGATAAATGAAAATTTATTCTTTGACAGACAACAGTTTTGAAACAGATAATGGAAAGGATCGCCTCTTTTACCACAGATGCACTTATCAGTCTGTCGTTTACCAATCTTTTGTAAAAAAATAAGGAAATGCACCATGTCCATTGATAAAGTAAGCTGCTACTTGCGAATAGCAAATAAAGTCTGTAGATACATCTGGCAATACTCTATAGGTGTCAAGACCTTTATCTGTAAACGACCATCTTGTTTGCCAATACGTTATATATTTCTTATGAAAATAGCACTTAGGAACACTAATAGGAAATAAAAGCCTTTCCTCAGAGTCAAAAATTTTATCTATAATTATCGATTTTGCCAGTTCATCGGCACGCTCGTTGCCACTGATACCAACATGTGACTTTATCCATCCGACATGTATCATTTTGTTATGTAGTAAACGAAGACTTGTAAAAACATCAAATAAAATTTCATTACTAGGAAAAAGTTCACGTAAAGCTAAGATAGAAGAAAGGCTATCTGTATATAAGAATAAATGTTTAAATGAAGCTGTACTAAACCATTGAATGGCCTCAAGGATAGCGCAAAGTTCCGCCTGAAAAACAGTGTTGTATCTACATAAGCTAATTCTCTTATTAAATATTTCAGTTTTCTGAAAATAAACAACAAAAGCTGCAGCGACTTCCTCCGGCTTTTTTTTATCCATCCGCATACGCTATAGGTGAATTTCTATGAGGAACTGTTTTAGTTACAAGTACAATAAAATTGATATGATGTTTTTCATAAAAACCTGGATAATAAATAATATGTAGGCATCCTCTTAGAGACTTCTTTAGAGCAAATTTGATAATTATCTATATCTAGCACAGAATCTCTATGAAGTAAATTATACAATTTATAAGAATTATTTAATTCTATGTCAATTGGAATGACTCCAGCCAAAACACAGAGAGCCTCTGTTGAAATAAAGCGGTAGCTTCTAATTATAGTTAGAAGACAAATTCTCTGACAAGACGAAAGTCTTCTCAGACCATGTGAGCTAAGATCATTAAACCACACCTCATGACTATATGAAATTTGCTTTTTGAGTACCGTGGCATACCAAATTTTCAAAAACTGTACTGAGATTCCAATGTCACGAATTCTCACATTTCTTGCATTACATCTAATAGAAAATAGTTTACCTCTAATCATAAGCAAAATCAAGATGATCCATCCAGTTAAATCGACTATCTAAAAGAAATCCCAGATACATTATATTGTTCCTCACTGGAATAGACTGTCCTTGATATTTAAAAATCAATTTTCTATTTTTCATTGTACTCTTTCCAAAGAGTCCTCTGTTTTTGTCGAATTCAGTTGTAAATGAAGGTCTAGACACAATTCTGAAAAAGTATTAACTGAATTATTTATTTTATTTTCTAAGCCTGCCCTAGTATTTGCACCTTCCACCACTACAGGATCATCCGCATATGTAATCAAATCAAGTAGACGTTCATGACCTCTTTTAAGTAAGTGATCTGCAACCAAATTCCATATCATAGGTCCCAAACAAGAACCTTGTAGACAGCCCATAAATATTCTAAACCATTTTATATCACGTAAGAATTTAAAGCCAATTAGTCTATCCGAGATATTGTTTTTTAAGACACTCTTCAAATAATCAAAAATTGGAAGATTTACTATTATATCAGCAACAATATTCCAGTCCAGAACATCAAATGCACCAGAAATGTCAAAAGAAACCGCAGCACAGTATTTAAAATAAGCCAATGTTTCAACTACCTTCTCTTTAAGCGCTTCTATAGCAGTGACTGTGCTTCTGCGCTCCCTGAAACAATGCTGTCTGTCGTCCAAGTAATAAGCAGCCTCAAGCATTGTCAGGATTCTCACCTTCAGCATACGTTCATAAATTTTACCTATAATTGGCAATAGTGTAATTGGTCTGTGTGATTTATAGTGTCCATCCGGCCTATTTCTTTTCCTGAAGAAAATAACAACGCCCTTCTTCCAACGACTAGGAAAATGAGCAAAATGAAGGCAGGTATTAAAAATATTTAACATTAAAGTAGAAAATCTTTTATGCAAGCTTAACAGGCCATTTTCAACCAATCTTTATATATATATATGTAAAGCTACATAAAAGTTGTCATGATCGCAAAAAATCTTAATGTTTTTCTGTTAGCCATGTAAAAAGCTTGGCAATTTTTTTGTCATATAAAAAGCTACATAAAAGTTGTCATGATCGCAAAAAAATCTTAATATTTTTCTGTTAGTCATGTAAAAAACTTGTCAATTTTTCTGTCTCGCCAGTTAACATATTATTTTCGTGTTGTGATTTAAAACAGTTCTTTGATGTTGAAATTAAAAGTCATGGTTTATAGTACTATTTCTTTTCTTTTCTTTTCTTCCTTTTATTAAAGAACGAGTTAAATGTCGTGAATTTTAAATGTTTCTGTTTTAAGATAGATTTGTATATTTTAAAAAAGATGAATAAGAGACAGAATTTCATTTGGAATTACTTTATTAACCCGTTGACCAAAAAACTACTGCTTAACTATATGATTAAATGCCAATAATGCAAAAATCGTCAAGGCCAGATTTACTTGAAATTAAACACGACACACATGCTTATAACGTCATCATCTTATTTTCAATTAGACTTTCTATTCTTACTTTTATTAATGTTTCATTAATTTATTTGTTTTTTCTTCACTTAAAATAAATATGACGATTTGTATAATTTGACGACATTGGTTGACCCGTTAATCAAATAGGCCATGTATCTTAAGTAAAAATAATGAAAATTAAATAAAGTGCGTCGGGAATAATGTTTGGCAATTTATTCCCTGCGTCCAGCTAACGTAAATCTATCGAATTCTTCATTTTTCTTTAGCCCGGGGAAACTCGCTACATGAGATTTTCTCTCACCATCGTACCTTTTTAAGATTCTTATTTAAATCCGGTTTCTTTTATATAATTAACAAGTATTATTATTACATTAATAAATTAATGAATAATTTATCATTAGCTTTAACAAGTAAATAGATAATTAAGAAATATTGTATAAAATTTCCGAAATTTTATTTCAATTATTTTGCCTGTTTTTGCGAATAAAGTACTAAGGCAAAAAAAAGGGATATATTTCGTTTGTGAAGTAAAAGAAAAGCAATTGAGCACTGTGAGAGAAATTCCCGCTAGCGTGTACTCCTGGTTTAAGTATCTTCCGATTTGTCTAAGCAATGAAGAAGTAAATTTAATATTACACAATAAAATGCATTGTATTATATTTCAGGGAAAAAAAAACTGGTTGCCAAGATTCGTTTGTATGAGTAGAATCAACGTACACCAGAGATACTTTTCCAAAGATATATAACATAGCTTTAGCTATGTAATATCTATGTAATAAAGCTGTCTTAGGCTCCATTAGTCAATATCACAATCGATCATATTCAAATCTATGGTGTTTAATTTAAAGAGGCGATCATTAGATAACATCCATAGAAATTATGTTCTAAATCTAATAATCAAAAATATAGAAGAAAGGTTAATAATATTTAAAATAGAATAAATATTTAAAAATATAAAAGAAAAAAAAATACCGCGAGGAAGAGGAGAGAGAGAACGACAAATAGTGTTGTAGAGAGAGAGGGGAGGAAGAAAAAACTGTTTGAATCACCTTAAAATTCGAAAATGATAAAAATTGTTGCAATTGGGAAACATTTTAAGGGGAAATAAAGTAAAAGAATAATAATACAATTTGAATAAAAAACTGTCTCTCCTTAATAAAATTTTCTATCGAAACAAATGTAAAATATTTAATTGTATATCTTGGGATAGAATGATATTTTATTTCACATGAAAACTTAATTAAATAAAGAGTTTGCAGTCAGCAAAGTTACTTTTTAACTAACATTTTTAAAACTTATTACCGTGTTCCAGTAAATATACTAGAATTATTTTTTATGTATATATACTATGATTATATACAAATCAATAGAAAGTGATGATTACGAAATGATTATTTAATATTGTATATTAGATTTAATATTGTATATTGTGTATTAGATCCAGGAAGATAACCGTATATAAATAATTGTTTCTAAGACCTAAGGATCTACATAAATCCAAAAACATTAAAAATGACGGAAAAACTTTTTTTTTTAATTTTATTTATTATTATTATTATTATTATTATTATTATTATTATTATTATTATTATTATTATTATTATTATTATTATTATTATTATTATTAAAATTATAATTAGTATTATTATTATTGTCCTTAAATAATTTATAATGCAACATCTAACCCGAATGTAAAAAGGGATAACTCAATTTTAAGCATAATCAAATAAACCTTTCACATTTTGCTATATATTCAATAAATAAAATAAAATGAAATACGAATACATTATCTGTAAAATCCCAAATGCTTTACGTTAGATATTTAATCTCATTTGGATTTAATTTAATAATCTTTATTAACAAAGAGTGTACTTCAAAATAGAATAAATATTTAAAAATAAAACATAAAAAAAAAGCGATGAAGAGGAGAGAGGGAAAGTCTGATGGAGTGGTAGAGAGAGAGAGACGGATGTAAGAAAAAAATGTTTAAATCCCCTTACAATTCAAAAATGATAAAATTTGTAGCAATTGGGAAAACTTTTAAGGGGAAATAAAATACAAGCATAATAGTGCAATTTAAATAAAAACCTGTGTTTCCTTAACGCATTTTTTTAAACAAATGTAAAGTATTTATTTTTCTTTTTTACGATGAAAATGTATTATATTTCACATGAAAATTATAATAAAATGGAGGATTTGCAGTCAGCAAAGTCACTTTTTAACTGACATTTTTTAAGCATAGTAACTTAGTCTAGTAAATATAATAAAATTATTTTTATGTACATATACTATGTTAATATAGAAATTAATAGAAAGTGATGATTATGAAATAATTATTCAATATGCAGGGTGCTCGACTTTCAACGGTAGCCAATGTTTAATTTCTTAAATATTAGTTATAGACATACAGTTCCAATTGCAAAAATGCTTTATTAAAAAGGTTAAAAATTGTTTTCTAAGTGATTTAGGTTTTAAACAAAATCAAAAAATTACGAAAATTAACTTTTTATACGCTCCCCCTGTTTTATAAGTGATATTTCGTAAAAACTTTCCATCAATCTAAAAAGCAATTCAAAAAAGGTTCCATTTATCTAACTTTAAAATTGACCGAGTTATGAAATTTAAATTTCATGACTTAAACCACTTTTCTGTAACTGAAAACGGATGCGTTCGACTAAGCTTTAAGGGAACGTACACTAAGGGCAAAAAGTACTATCAAGGGTGTCCATTTCCAAAGCTATTCAATGGCCAATTCCTAAACCATTTGTCACAGACATATAGTTCCAATTACAAAAATGTTTTAAATTAGATAAAAAAATATTTTTAAGCGATTTAAATGAAGGTGCTGCCAACGTATAAGTTTTACAATAGTCTTAATTTTTAAAAAATTGGCCTTAGATTGGTTAAAATTATTAAAAATGTGATTTTTAAAATTCTTTTTTTCGAAAATAATCAAATTTTGGGAAATCGCGAAAAAACTTTTAAATTCGTCCTTTGGTTTTCATTATAATTTTAGACATTCTAGTGTTACATTAGTGCAGAATGGTATAGACTGTTAGAGAAAGCAATAGCGATAAGGCGAGTTTTGAAATTGGCATCCTCAATTTTTTATATATGTTTTATTTTGTAAGGAAATGAAGCTGTTTCTTTTCATGATATTACTTTTAAATGGTATGTTATTTTGATACGCTTTCATTTTAAGTATAACGTGTGTATGTTTGTTTTTTTTAATTAAAAATTTGTATTCAAATTTTAACTCACCAAATATCCGATTGAGGTTCAATTCGCAGAATTATTTATATCCAAAAACTTTATGGTATTATACGATTTTTGGTGCGTACCTTTTATTTCTTTTTTAAGATTACAACAAATTCTATTGGGTTATTTAATCTAATAGAATTTTAAATACTCATCATTTTGTAACGAATTGTGGCTGTTGCATTTCATAATTTAATCAAAATAAATTCAATTTTTATTTATATTGGTAGCACAAGTTATATATTTTGCTTTAATATGTAAACATCAACATAAATTCAAAAAATAATATTGTAAAAGTTATTTTACTCTTAATGTTTAATGATAAATTTTACATCTGAAGTTTACTTTTATTTTCAATAAATTTGTAACCGACCCCTATTTCGCAGCTAAAAAAATGCTTCAACTTTAAACAGCTATTACTCGGTCCGTTTTAATAGCAGAGGACGGGGACTTTTTTGTCTTACTTGTTAGAGCAGTGGTAAAAATTTACTGAATATCACTAAATACTAATAAATATTACTAAATATCACGGGGGACCGTATAAAAATTTAATTTTCGTAATTTTTTAATAAAAATTTTTCTGACCTAATTCGCTTAAAAATACTTCTATACCTTTTTAAAGCATTTTTTCAATTGGAAATATATGTCTATGTCTAACGGTTTAGAAATTAGCCATTGGCCACCATTGAGAGTGGACCCCATGTATTATATTAGATCCAGGAACATAAATGAATAACAATAATTGTTGCTAAGATCTGAGGCTCCACATAAACACAAAAAAGTAAAAAAAAATATGAAAATATCTTCTTTAATATATATATACATATATTTGTTTATTTATTTTTATCCTTAAATATTTTATAAGGCTGTGTGAAATCCAAATGTAGAAAGGGACAATTCAATTTTAAATCATAATCAAATGTACCTCTTAAATTTTGATAGACATTCAATAAATAAAATAAAATAAAATGAAACATCTATCATGATGATAAATGATGACCAATCGTACCCAATGAAATATCTGCATACCCCCAAATGCTTTATTTTAGATATTTAATCTCATTTGGGTTTAATTTAATAAAGTTTAGGAACTAAGAGCGTACTTAACTTCGTAACTTCGAAACAGAATAAATGTTTAAAAATAGAGAAAAAAGTATCTGTGACGAAAAGGAGAGAGAGAGCCAAAGTAATCGAGAGAGAGATGAAGAAAAAATGTTTAAATCCTCTTAAAATTTGTAAATTATAAAAATTTTTACAATTGGGAAACGTTTTAAAGGGAAATAAAGTTAAAAGATTAATAATAATACATTTTGAATGAAAAAATGTGTTTCCTTAATGTAATTTTCTATAAAATAAAATAAAATATTTAACTTTCTTTGTTAGGATGCATTATTATTTTATTCCGCATGCAAACTGTAATTAAATAAAGGAATTTGTATTTAGGAAAGTCACTTATTAATATGCATAATTTTAAGCGTAATAACATATTAAGTGGTTAAAATTTACACATCGTCTAATTAAAAAATTATCAAAAGAAAAATCACTACTTTATTTCTAAACATTTTAAAAACGTCCAAAATTCAAAATTGCTACATTCCTTTTCCTTTTTTTTTTCAAAAAATGCCCATTTTCACTGTTGAAAATTATATATGGATCTAGTAGGAGAAACGTAAAAAAATAACTTTTTCTAAGTTCTAAAGATCTACATAAACACAATAAATATCTAAAAATAAGGAAAAAAACTTTACATCCTTTAATAATTTGGAAGAGAACCTGTAATCCAAATGTAGAAAGACTTACATTAATTTTCAGCCATAATAAAATGTACGTTGTAATACTTGCTGTATATTCAAATAATAAAATAAAATGAAGTACCAATACATTATCTGTAAACTCCCAAATGCTTTCTTTAAGATATTTAATCTAATTTGGATTTAATTTAATAAAATTTATTAACAATGAGCGTACTTCAAAGTCAAATAAATGTTTAAAAATAGAATAGAAAAAAGTGCTACGTTGTAGAAGGGGGAGAGAAAGACAATTGTGTGACTGAGAAAAAGCAATGGAAGAAAAAAAAATGTTTTAATCCTTTTAAAATTCGAAAATGATAAAAATCGTTGCAATTGGGAAACGTCTTAAGGGGAAATAAAGTATAATAATAATAATACATTTTGAATAAAAAACTGTGCTTCCTTAATGTAATTTCCTATCGAAACAAATGTAAATTATTTAATTTTCTTTCTTAGGATGAAATGGTATTTTATTCAACATGAAAATTGTAATTAAATAAAGGATTTGCAGTCAGGAAACTCACTTTTTAACTAACATTTTTTAAGCAGAGTAACTTATTCTAGTTAATATAATCGAATGATTTTCTTATGCATATATACTGTGATTTTACACAATGTAATAGAAAGTGAAGATTACGAAATGATTATTTAATATTGAATATTAGATTCAGGAAGATAAACGTATAAAAATAATTGTTTCTAAAATCTAAAGCTCTGCATAAACACAAAAAAGTCTAAAAATGACGAAAAGCACTTTTTATTTTTATTTTTATTTATTTATTTATTAATTTTTATCCTTAAATAATTTATAAGACAACCTGTAATAATCCAAAGGTAAAACGGGATAGCTTAATTTAGTCACAATCAAATGCACTTTTTAAATGTTGTAATATATTCCATAAATAAAATGAAAGGAAAGGAAACACTAGTAGATTATCTGTATACCCCCAAACTGCTTTTTTTAAATACTTAATTTCATTTTGGATTTAATTTATTAAAGTTTATTAAATAAGAGCGTACTTCAAAATAGAATGAATATTTAAAATATAGAAGAAAAAAAGATCTACGATGAAGATGAGCTTGAGAAAGACAGAGTAATTGAGAGAAGGATGAAGAAAAAATGTTTAAACCCTCTTAAAATTCGAAAATGATAAAATTTGTAGCAATTGGTAAAATTTTTAAGGGGAAATAAAATATAACCATAATAATACAATTTAAATAAAAAAAACTTTGTTTCTTTAATGCAATTTTCTATCGAAACAAATGAAAAATATTTAATTTCTTTTCTTAGTATGAAATGGTATTTTATTTCACATGAAAATTGAAAATAAATAAAGGTTTTGTATTCAGCAAAGTTACTTATTACCATGCATTTTTTAAAGAAACTTATCCTAGTAAATATAATAGAGTAGATTTTTATGTATGTATTCTGTGATTAGTTCAAATTATTAATTTCTTAACAATCTGGAAAATAGTTTAATTAACAGCAATAGTTTATTAATTCTTTAGTGTAATAATCAATAGTAGATAATTTTAGCACTGTTACTCCGTACTACAGAGTTTTTCATTGTTTCCAAAATACCTTAGTCTAAAAAATCTAATAAATTTAGGAACTAGTTAATGATAACTGATTTATACAAAAAATGATTATAAATCGATTTAGATTATTATTTATGATGAAATCTTATTTCAAATGTGAAATTAAGCTCTTTATTCAAATTTTAATATAGATATAATGAATGACAATGATGCCAGATTGGATAACTGGGATTAATTGCACATGAAATTCAATTTTATTGTATCATTAATTGAAAATATTATTGAATTTCTGATTTCAAAATACATATAATAAATAAAAAATATATTTTTGGCTATTTCAAATGAATGCAAAACCAAAAAAAAAATCTTTACGAAAATGATAAAAATAGAAATTACAAAAAAATTATTTTAATTTCTGTATTAATTTTCTGTATACTAACGGAAAAAAATTCAACACTAAGAAAAATAATATTGTAGAGTAATGAAATTTGGAGAATACATTTGTCTAGTTAACAAGTTTAATTGATGAGATTTACAAGATCACAGATTAATTTAAGTTAAAAATAAGCATTGCAAATGTTAAATGCTGTTACATTAATAGCCGGTGTAAGCTCTAGAATTTTGAATGCCAGCCTGCAAACGTGTGTGTATTCTGTCACATAGGTGACAAATATCACTTTGTGGTATGGAGTTCCATGCTTATGGATCCCATTGTGCAAATTCTGGGATGGTCAGTGCAGGCTGTGGATTATGCTGGAGCTATTTTTCAATGATATACCATACGTGCTTAATTGGAAGCAATCATGTGATTTAAAATGTGAAGGTAACTTGTCGATACTCTGTAGAGTATGTTGCGTTGCATCAGCAGTATGAAGGCGAGCGTTATCCTGATAGAAACATTACCCTTATTTGCTGTTCATGAATGGCAGCACTTCTGGTTTAATTATCAGACTGATGTACAAATTTCCCATCAGTGTGCTTTCTATAACCACGAGAGTGTTTCTGATGCCATAGGTAATCGCTCCCAGAGAATGACTCCAGTTGTAGATCCATGTCTAGGTCACAGGCAGTTTGCATGTAGGCGTTCCATTGGCCTCCTTCTGAAAAAAAACGTGGCCATCATTGACACCAAGGCACAACCTGTCTTCATAAGAAAACACAATAGACTTTCTTTACGTTCTGTAATGAGCTCTCCTTGACACCACTGGCGTCGCAAATGGCAATGACTTTAGTCAGTGCAAGTTACAGGGCTCTTGGGTCAGAGTTGACCTTAAATTAACCGAATTTTGACAGCTCGTTGTGTCACTGTAATACCAAACGCAGCTCGAAATTCTGCCGGTCACAAAGTACGATTCGCCACTGTCTTTTACAGACAGAACCAACTTTAGACTTCTGCTCCCAACAATCATGCAAAGTAGACACATTCCTTCCAAGTATTTCTGCAATAGTGTGGAGAGAATATCTACCTACTCGTAGCCCTATTAAACTAACTCGTTCTTACTCAGTGTGCTGTTGATAATAGCTTCGTCGTCTTCTTAAAGGCATTCTTGGCTAACATCAACTCAATGCGTCAAATTTCGAAGATAAATAAGGAATGTTACAGCACACGTCTAAAGCAAACCTCATTTGCAGGTTCGATGTGGCGCTACTAGCGTGCCAAACATATTCATGGTGCGCGAAATTTAAATCGATATCACCTTTTAGATGCATAAACACGCCTACCAATTTTAGTTTATCTAACAATAGTCTTCTTTGGTTCTGGGATTTTTTTCCCGTCAGTGTATATGCATTATTCTACATAAACTTTTATTTCATTAAAAGTAAAACACGGTCCTGGACGCATTTTGTCAATCGACATTTCCTATTAAAGACTTTTGAATTGTTTGTTTTCAGTACTACTTAGAGTATCTAGTGCATTGTTAAAACACTTACCACCTAAGTTTTTTAAAAGCGTTCATAATAAATATATTTTATTAATCTCTGTTCAACAAACTATAAAATTTCATTTATTAAATTAATCCTTATTCCAAATAATAATATATTTACTCTCAATATATTTATTTACTTAATGCAAGAGCGTTAAGATGATTAAATTAAGTTGCTTTACATTTTAGAAAAAAATATTCTCGCATTTTTGGGTTTTCACCGCCATAGATATTTTTCATATTACATTTACATCAGTATTCTTAAAGTAAATAATAACATTCGAAATTTTGCTTATTATCGGCATCAAAAGATGGGGTTAATGACTTGCAAGAAAATAAAGCGCACATAAAAGTTTAATATAATCGCAATCTAATATATATTAGTTCACCAATGTCTTATAAATATAGTAATATCTTTTAGATAAAAACGAATTCCATATTCATAAATTACTCAGCATGATAGAATTTTCTCTCATAAAATTTAATTAAAATAGCGACTTTGTTAAAGAACGAAATAAATGTTTCTAATAGAATGGATTGTCATATATTGTAAATGTAATGCATGAAACATTCATGTAATTTAAGGTATGCTTAATAATATAACATTCCTTTTATTATATTTTCGGTGACGAAATTTGTTATATTTCAGTGTTTTCATTAATAAACTAAGTAATACTATGCAAATGCTTTACATTATACAATATGTAATATTTTGTTATGCAAATACTCAAATCTAAAGATTTTTCATTCAAATAGTAAACATATTCATTGCTATTTAATGTACAAAAGATTTTGTATCAATTTAAGAGAGCTTGTAAATATTTTTAAAATATGTAATATAGTATATATATATATATATATATACAGGGTGTTTCTAAATTCATGGTCCAAACTTTAAGGGGAGATAGTACACATCAAGACAAACAATATTTAAATAGGAAACCAATGGTCCCAAAGTCTTCCGAAGGAGATAGGCGCCATTAAAGTTTAGGGTCCAAAAATTCAAATGATTATGAAAAACAGAAAAATTGGTCGATTCGTTTGCGGTTTTCACTAAAATTATTCTTTATGTCAGTATTGTCTTGAAAATAAATTATAAAGATAAATTTCAAAAAATGACGATAAAGGGCGCTTTAGACTTTAGAGTAACGAACAACTATTTTTTACCGTTATTTTTTGCATCTCATTAAAGGTTTCGTAAGCTTAGACTTAAACTTAAATTTTGAGCTCAAAATCTGAATAGTTGGAAGCAGTTAAGTAGCACAAACTTAACTGTGTTCAGAGGGTTTTAAATTCAAATGCTTATAAAAAACGGAAAAATTGGTCGAATGATTTGCGGTTTTTACTAAAACTATTCTTTATGTCGGTAATTTATTGCAAATGAATTATAAAGATAAATTTCAAAAAATACCGAAAGAGGGCGCTTTAGACTTTGGAGTAACGTACAACTATATTTTAACATTATTTTTCGCATCTCATGAAATTTTTTTAGAAGTTTAGACATAAACTTAAATTTCGAGATGAAAATCTGAATCGTTGGGAGTGGTTAAGTAGCGCAAACTGAACTGTGTTCAATGGGGGTGGGGAGGTTCAAATTTCAAATGATTATAAAAAACGGAAAAATTGTTCGATTCATTTGCCGTTTTCGCTAAAACTATTCTTTATGTCAATATTTCTTTGAAAATAAATTTTAAAGATTAATTTTAAAAAATACCGTTAGAGGGCGCCTTAAACTTTGGAGTAACCAACAACTATTTTTAACCGTTATTTTTTGTATCTAATTAAATGTTTGTAAAAGTTCAAACTTAAATTTTGAGCTCAAAATCTGCATCGTTTTGAGTAATTAAGTGCGGAAATTTGAAATGTGTTCGAGGGGTGGGGAGGGTAACATTTTAACTCCTGAACACTGTTCAGTTTCCGCTTCTTAACCCCTCGAGCTCAAAATTTAAATTTAAGCATTTGCAAGCATTTAATTAGATACAAAAAATAACGCTTAAAAATAGTTGTTGGTTACTCTAAAGTTTAAGGCGCCCTCTATCGGTATTTTTTGAAATTAATCTTTAAAATTTATTTTCAAGGAAATATTGGCATAAAGAATAGTCTTAGTGAAAACGGCAGACGAATCGACCAATTTTTCCGTTTTTTAAACTTATTTGAAATTTGAACCTCCCCACCCCCATTGAACACAGTTCAGTTTGCGCTACTTAACCACTCCCAACGATTCAGATTTTCATCTCGAAATTTAAGTTTATGTCTAAGCTTCAAAAAAAATTTTATGAGATGCGAAAAATAATGGTAAAATATAGTTGTACGTTACACCAAAGTCTAAAGCGCCCTCTATCGTCATTTTTTGAACTTTATAATTTATTTTTAAGACAATACTGACATAAAGAATAATTTTTGTGAAAACCGCAAACGAATCGACCAATTTTTCTGTTTTTCATAATCATTTGAATTTTTGGACCCTAAACTTTAATGGCGCCTATCTCCTTCGGAAGATTTTGGGACCCTTGTTTTCCTATTATATATTGTTTGTCTTGATGTGTACTATCACCCCTTAAAGTTTGGACCATGAATTTAGAAACACCCTGTATATATATATATATATATATATATATATATTATTTTCGAAGCGCCGTTGTTTAATTAATATATTTAAAATAAGATAAATAAACATCATAATAGGAGTTGCAGTGAATATTAAAATTTTCCTAGATCACATTTTTAGTACTTTTTTTTTTTTTTTAAGTGTGGATGTCAGTTAAAAATCTAATCAGTGTGTCAGGAACTACAATTCAATATACTTCTAAAGTAGATATAAAATTATTCTTTTAGGCTATATTTTTAAGATTATGTATTTTAAAAAAAAGGAAAATCCCGGTAAATGTTAAAAAGGGTAATCTTTAAAACTTGGATCATTATTATTGGATCAAACAGCTAATATAATACATTTTAAAATTCGTTTTACATTTATATAAGAATGGGTTTTCACTCGCGGTTGTGACCGCGTGGATATTTTTGTTACATCTTATGAAGAATCAGTTTAATTACTGTCTTCATGTCAAAAAAAAAAAAAAAAAAAAAAAAAAATCTAAATAATGCTAAAACCTACTTAAATTAAAAAAAGTACTTATTTTATTTTTGCCAAGGACTTTTTTTGTGAATTTTAAGTTAACTGGATCTCTTAGAAGAGTATTCCATACAACCTCTGTACATCCTTTTGAACAACTTTTTTTTATTAGTTTGTGCCAATGATGTGTAGTGCAAGTTTGTAAAAAATCTTCGAAATTTCTTTTTTGTTCATTTTTTCTATCAATGTGAAAACATCTCTAATTCTGCATGGGCTCCCTCATAATAGGATTTTTTTAGCACTTGATGTTTTAATCTGTCTTCTTCACACTTTCTGTTCATATGTATGCTTGTACCCTTATGGAAACGCTTTCACAATAATTAATGACGGACTTTTATATTTTCCAGTTTAAAACGCGTCCTGTGAATTGCTTTGATTTTGTGTTTATTTATATAAACTGGTTTTGTGACATAATTCACAAGTAAATGCTTCAGTTAATGACAATATCCGTTTAACATTGAAAACATATATATATATATATATATATGTATATATGTATATCTATCTATCTATCTATCTATCTATCTATCTATTTATCTATGTATATATGTATATATATATATATATATATACAGGGTATTCTAGAAAGAACTCCCCAATTTTGAAATGTCATAATTTCGAAACAGTGAGAGATAGAAATGTGAAACAATTTGAATGTTAGGCAGATAGGTCTGGAATTTTTTATACATCAATAAAAAATAGTTCCAATGTTGGACACGAGAGAGCGCTGCAATCACGAAGTTGTGTCTTTGAAATATTTCACAAAGTGAGCTGTTTGAACTGAGATAAAAATAACATTACAAGGTTTTCAATATGGTTACCTTTTTCAGCAACAACAAGACGCAACCTGAAGTTCGAAATCATATGATGCAATACTTCTACAGAAATGGATGCACATGCCTCACAGATGAATTGTTAAAGCTGTTCCAAAGTTTGGAGATTTTTAGAATAAACAGCGTACTTTAAGTAACCCCACAAAAAGACTTTTTTTTTACACGTGTCAGCAATGAAACAAACGCACGAATGAAATTTCTATATTTCGAATACCAATTAAAGCTCCATGTGCTTGTGCTGCTACATATCATCCAATATTGGAATCTTTTTTTCAAATTAGTGTATAACAAATTCCAGACCTATCTGTCTAACATTCAACTTGTTTCACATTTCTATCTCTCACTTTTTCGAAGTTATGTCATTTCAAAGTTGGGGAGTTCTTTCTGGCACACCCTGTATATATATATATATATATATGTAATACCATTATATATATACATATACATATGTGTGTGTGTGAGTATATGGTGTGTATATTTATATGTGTATTGTGATACTCATTGTTGTTATTACATGTATATTTTTGTAATGAAATACTTATGATGCTCAAAAACTTGTGAAGAAATAAATGTGAAGAAACTTACATATTTGAAATAAGCGAAAAATTCTTCATCTGAAGTTATAAAAAAAATATTTGAAATATTTGAAAATATTTATGTCTTCTGAAAATGCCATTATTATGTGGCGTCCAGCTATTTGCGTTGCAAAACACCTGCTCTCGTTCAAAAAGATTTCTCGAAAATGTATCTCTTAATGGAAATAAAAACGAGATTTTATAAATGGATTTTTTACGGAATTTTTCATATATTTACAGGGGTATAAAAATATTTTTTTGAAATTCTGAAAGGGGAATTTTGTCTCCATGTTACTGTCTAATTTTTGAGTTTTTAGGCCCAGAAGAATTTAAAATACAGCCCTTTATAAAAAAAAAAAAAAATCCTAGTACATTCATCGTTATGGTAACCCTCTATTTAAATTAACACTTTTTCTTTTCTTTGAGTTTTCGAAGAAATATTCTGCGGTTTGATAAAAATCTATGCTCGTATTAAATTATAGGGATTTTAATTAATTTCTCAACTAATTATTAGAATTTTAAAATTTGGAGGGTCAGGTACATTTGGAGATCACTTAAATAATCTTCACACACACACACAAAAAAAAAAAAAAAAAAAAAAAAAAAAAAACTCATACGTGCAGCAGTTTTCAAAGTCTATCGCAGACAAACGCACAGACAGACAGGGCAGTTTGGTTTTTTATTTATAGATAAGCTTGACCAATAAAATAATAATATTAAATAAATAAAACACACTTTACAAGTTTTATATATTTTTTATTACGTAAAATAATAAATAAAAATAAGTCATCATGAAGAATAAAAATTTTTAATTAAAGTTCGTAGGATATTAAATGAAAAAATTGCAGCACAATTACTTCAGAAATATTAACACAATCCAGAAAAAATGGATAGCTGAAAATAAAATTCCTGCATTTATTAAAGAAAAGTAGTTGAAAGTCATAAATATTCATTAAAGTCCTTCCGGCAATGCCGGGAGGAAGAGGTAGCTTTCATATACTTATATATTTATTTATTTTAAGGTAAGTTACATTGTTCAAAAATACTAAGCTCAAATTAGTGGAAATAATCTTATAAAATTAGTGATTTTATAAGATTGAAACTAGTTTTTGTCAAGACTCAATATTAATAGGAATTTTTAGAAATTAGTCATCTTTTATTCAACCTGGTTTTATTTTAAGCGATTTAGAGAGTCACCAAATTCCACGATATCATAAAGTGTATGCCATTTTAAAGCAACATTGTGGATCGTTCAGATCAGACCATTTCAAAATGTCAGCCATAAGCAAAATTCAAAGTGCTATAACTCAATCATTTTGTAAGATATAGATAAAATAAAAAGTGTTCTGGAATCGTTGTTTAAAGTTTCAACACGTAAAAGAAAAATATTTTTCAAGTTTTAATTTTTTCGCATTTAATTTTAAATTTTAAATTTTTTTAAAAATTTAAAATGGCCACCATTTTGAAACAAAATGATGGATGATGCTGGCCAACGAACTCGGTCGAGACATTTGTATGTACTATGTACATAACAAGTTTCATTGAAATCGGTTTATAAATACGCGTGTTATCACGTGACAAAAATCAGATCGTTTCAAAATATCAGCCATAAGAAACATTCAAAGTGCTATAACTCAATCATTTTGTAAGATATAGACAAAATAAAAAGTGTTCTGGAATTTTTGTTTTAAGTTCTAACACGTAAAAGAAAAATATTTTTCAAATTTTGATTTTTTCGCATTTAATTTTAAATTTTAAATATTTTTAAAAATTTAAAATGGCCACCATTTTGAAACAAAATGGCGGATGATGCTGGCCAACGAACTCGGTCGAGACATTTGTATCTAATATGTACATACCAAGTTTAATAGAAATCGGTTCATAAATACGCGTGTTATCACGTGACAAAAATCAGATCGTTTCAAAATGTCAGACATAAGAAAAATTCAAAGTGCTATAACTCAATCATTTTGTAAGATATAGACAAAATAAAAAGTGTTCTGGAATTTTTGTTTTAAGTTCTAACACGTAAAAGAAAAATATTTTTCAAATTTTGATTTTTTCGTATTTAATTTTAAATTTTAATTTTTTTAAAAAAATTAAAATGGCCACCATTTTGAAACAAAACGGCGGATGATGCTGGCCAACGAACTCGGTCGAGACATTTGTATGTAATATGTACATACCAAGTTTCATTGAAATCGGTTCATAAATACGCGTGTTATCACGTGACAAAAATCAGATCGTTTCAAAATGTCAGCCATAAGAAAAATTTAAAGTGCTATAACTCAATCATTTTGTAAGATATAGACAAAATAGAAAGTGTTCTGGAATCGTTATTTTAAGTTCTAACGCGTAAAAGAAAAATATTTTTCAAATTTTAATTTTTTCGTATTTAATTTTAAATTTTAAATTTTTTAAAAAATTTAAAATGGCCGCCATTTTGAAACAAAATGGCGGATGATGCTGACCAACGAACTCGGTCGAGACATTTGTATGTACTATGTACATACCAAGTTTCATTCAAATCGGTTCATAAATACGTTAGTTATCGCAAGACAAAAATCAGATATATATATATATATATATATGTCAACATTTGAAAGGAGGGTGGTTTTGGGGTCTGGGGGTCATGATCGGTAAAAATATACCAAAATTTTCCGGAAGTGCTTTCCTCCGGACGGCTGCAAGAGGTAGCTTTTTACTTTTTGTAATGAAAGCTACCTAAATGTCAGCCATAAGCAAAATTCAAAGTGCTATAACTCAGTCATTTTTTAAGATATAGACAAAATAAAAGGTTTTCTGGAATCGTTGATTTAAGTTCTAACACGTAAAAGAAAAATATTTTTCAATTTTTAATTTTTTTGCATATAACTTTAAATTTTAAATTTTTTAAAAAATTTAAAATGGTTACCATTTTGAAACAAAATGGTGGTTGATGCTGGCCAACGAACTCGGTCGAGACATTTAGATGTACTATGTGCATCCCAAGTTTCATTGAAATCGGTTCATAAATACGCGTGTTATCACGTGACAAAAATCAGATCGTTTCAAAATGTCAGACATAAGAAAAATTCACAGTGCTATAACTCAATCATTTTGTAAGATATAGACAAACTAAAAAGTGTTCTGGAATCGTTGTTTTAAGTTTTAACACGTAAAAGAGAAATGTTTTTCAAATTTTGATTTTTTCGCACTTAATTTTAAATTTTTATATTTTTAAAAAATTTAAAATGGCCACCATTTTGAAACAAAACGGCGGATGATGCTGGCCAACGAACTCGGTCGAGACATTTGTATGTACTATGTACATACCAAGTTTCATTAAAATCGGTTCATAAATACGCGTGTTATCACGTGACAAAAATCAGATCGTTTCAAAATGCCAGCCATAAGAAAAATTCGAAGTGCCATAACTCAATCATTTTTTAAGATATAGACAAAATAAAAAGTGTTCTGGAATCTTTGTTTTAAGTTATAACACGTAAAAGGAAAATATTTTTCAACTTTTAATTTTTTTGCATTTAATTTTAAATTTTAAATTTTTTTAAAAATCTAAAATGGCCGCCATTTTGAAACAAAATGGCGGATGATGCTGACCAACGAACTCGGTAGAGATATTTGTATGTACTATGTACATACCAAGTTTCATTCAAATCGGTTCATAAATACGTTAGTTATCGCATGACAAAAATCAGATATATATATATATATATATATGGTTATATATATATATATATATATATATATATATGTCAACATTTGAACGGAGGGTGGTTTTGGGGTCTGGGGGTCATGATCGGTGAAAATATACCAAAATTTTCCGGAAGTGCTTTCCTCCGGACGGCTGCAATAGGTAGCTTTTTACTTTTTGTAATGAAAGCTACCTAATATGGATACAAACTGCTTTTATAATTAAATACACTATAAAAACGCATGCTCCATATCTCGTACTTAACTAAAAAATACAGAGGATAAAAAAATAAACAAGGAAAATAAATCATGGGTTTGGCTTTAGCAATTTATATTGAGCAATTTATATTGAGCAATTTATATTTGAGCTATTTGTGTGCTAGAATTTATTATCTCTTCTTTTTTTAGAGACATTTCCTTGAAATGTTTTAATAAAATTAATAATGACATTAATCTGTTATATTACTTATTAAATGTATTTAATTTTCTATATATATGTACATGCAAGTGAAATCAAATACTAAATTATGTCGAAGAGAATAAAATTAAGGTATTGTCATTTAAGTTTATAGCATATTTTTTTTTCTAATTGAAACGATGCTTTATTATTAACCAATTGGTAAATGGTTGTTGCTTGCGTTCTGGTGATACCTGAACCCTTGAGATGTCCGGACTCCGCTTGCTTATTAGTCCATGTCCAGTAAAGGAATACTTCTGTTTCCACGTTGACAAAAAAATAATAGAACTACAATAATAATAATAATAATAATAATAATAATAATAATAATAATAATAATAATAATAATAATAATAATAATAATATCTGAAAATAAAATTGAGATACAGCTTTCAAACAAATTTGAATTCAATTTAAATTTTGAATTTAAAAGTACATATCTACCCCCCCCCCCTTCAGCTATATTACGGTATAAAAATTTAAAATGCGCGATACTTATAAGTTTTAAAATTTGCATTAGCGAAAATTGTAAAGCTGAATGTTTATTTAAAATTTGTTAATGCTTAGTCAAGGAATATTAATGTTTAATTCATGGTGTACGTAATGTATTACTCTATATTACATAGACCATGTTTTGATCATCTAAAAAAGATGTGTATTTTTATTGTTCTTATTTTAAATATAGAATTCATGTATGACTGCAATTTTATTAATGGCATGTTTAAATCGTTTTGGAAATTTGTTAAATTACATTTTTTTATATACATATTTATCTTCAACAGAGCCACAAAACTTTCTAGTAATATTACATTTTGTTCATCTTTAAACATATTGGGGCATCTGAAATTAAAATTGCTAACAAAATATTTTTTAGAGGTATTATTCTTCAAAATAAGAGTGCAATAAACAAAAAGTGTGAATAAGTTCAATGTCATCAGTTTAGCTGGACACTTTTCTTATTATTGCTACCGTTTATAAACTTTTAAATTTGTTTAGTTATAACGCTTTTAATAATTGGATTTTTGTATTTATTAATTATTTATCATTGTGCATACAAGCCGAAGCTTCATATATTATTATACATTATATGTTATGGAATATTTTTTATCGGGAATATCATGGATTGTAAATGTGCATGATTGAGTGTATTCTATGCTTATTTGTTAGTTTTTTGTGCATGTGAAACTTAAGTGTTTGAAAGATCAGACATTTTATTTGTTTTTGGATAGTATAAAATTTTCAACAGTCGACCACGTTGAGGCAAAGGGACTAGTGGCTTATGTAAAGAAATGTTACCTTTTCTGTACATGCAACTATATTTCAAATATCAAGCCATTACCAAAGAATTTTTGGTACTTTATTTAAATTAGTAATAAATAGTTTATTTTGCGTGATTGAGGTTAGATAACCGTTATTATTATTATTATTATTATTATTATTATTATTATTATTATTATTATTATTATTATTATTGTTGTTGTTGTTGTTGTTGTTGTTGTTGTTGTTGTTGTTGTTGTTGCTGCTGCTGTTGTTAATGAAAAATTTGTTAAATCTTATGTAGTTCAATTATTATTGCTATTTTCCGATATTAGTGTGATAAATTAACTAATGTTTTTATGTAGAATATGAAGATATATTTGTTAAAATTATCTAAATATAATGGAACAGATAGTTCCTTATTTTATTTTGCTTGCATTTTAAGTAGTTTTATCTCTGCTTCGATACAAACATTAGAAAAAAATCAAATTGTTGTGGTTTAAAAAAATAAAATTTAAAATAATGAAATTAAATTGAAACTTCATACATTACAATTTATCAGGAAGTCTTGTGAATGGAAACATTTGATATGTCTCTTACGTTTATGACATAAATGCTTGATCAAACAAGTAAAAATAAATAAATAAATAAATAAAAATTAGTTAATTAATCAATTTATTAAAATATAGAAAGGGGAAACATCTTAATTATTATTTTTAATAAGCTACTACACTTTAAAAAATAAAAGTGTAAATTTACATACAAAAATGTGTAAATCGATGATACAAAAACGATTTGTTTATATGTATAAATTTGTGTGTAAATTGCCAAAAAACACACCTAATGGGTAAATTTCAAAATACAAATTTCAGTGCGTGATTTGATGATAACTCTAAGTGTGTAAAAGTTATAATGATCAATCATGAAATACCCACATTAATGTGTAAATTGCGGGAGAATACACATATATCTGTGTAACATTCTTACTCATTTATCTGCGTAATCTTCTGTGATTACAAGGATAAATGTGTATTAGGCAAAAAACACACATTATTGTGTTATTGTAATTTACACAGTTCTTTGCGCAATATGCAAGATACGCATATTCGATGGTGATTTAATAACTATTGTGTCTAGTGTATATAGAATATCTGCACTGCAATAGTTTATGTATAATATCGAAGTCTAATGTCTTACAAGGGGACCACCAAACATGGTGCTCACAGATTTTGATAAATTCAAAGTATATTGTAGGGGTCATACCATTAATTATTCGGCTGAAAGGGTTCTTTCAAATGGGCCTTAGTTTTTGAGAAATTGGGGGTCAAAGTTCAGCGTATATTTTTAATACTCATTAGTAAAGCTGTCTGTCAACAGCTTCGTGGCTCCGCGGTAACGTGCGAGATTCCGGACGTGGCGGGTTCAACTCTAAGTTGGAGCTTCTTTTTTTTCTTCTTTATATATGTTATGTATAAATAACGTATATGTTAAATTTTTTAAGCATAATTGGAAATTCTACAGCTTTCGACTTATTAATATTTTCTTATGGGGATAGTTTACTTTTTTCATTTTTTATTTTCTTATTTAAAAAAGTATGGTTCAAATGATAAACTAATTGCACTTTAAAATTCATAAAATAAATAAAAATAAATAAAAATAAATAAAAAAGGCATATATAATTAAAAGTTTCAAAAGTATAAAAATTTTGAATATTTTAAAATCCCTTCTATTTTAAATATTAATAATTTTGTTCAATTACATTTATATATATTGCTAAGTAAAAAAAAAATATCCAAGTTGGCGCTTTTTTTTCTTTCTTTATATACCTTTTACAAGTTACATATTTTAAGTACAATTGGGAATTCTACAGCTTTGAACTTTTTTATATTTTCTTAATAAACTATATTTATATTTTCGAATGTATTTCATGAAAATTTCTTTTTATCTGCAATTTTTAAACTAATATTTTTATTGACAAAACTGCGTAACGAATTTAAGCCTTTAACCTTTTTTTTATTAATTATTATGTAATTTCTTTTCTAAGCACAATTCTGAAATAATAATTTTTCTTTTTTCTATCGCTTTTTTGTGGAATATTTTAAATGAAAATTTATCCTTTTCTCTATAAATTATACAAAATAATTTTCAGGTGCAATTTCTCAAACATTTATAGGATTAGTTAATTCAAATAATGCATACCTTCGAAAGTGTAATAAAATATTAATGCAATAGTGCTAAAATATTATCCAAATTTTTACTGATCTTTAAATACATTTATCTGTAACGTTCAACCTCAACATTATTTATCGTTTGCACAAATAAGAAATGACAGATTATATTTAAATATCCATCTATCTATCTATCTATCTATCTATCTATCTATCTATCTATCTATCTATATATATATATATATATATATATATATATATTTAACATATTCACTATTCATAAAAAAATCAACTAGATTGGAAAAGTCGTCTGCTAATGAAATTAGAATTTACGATACATAAAATGATACTTATTTATTTTATTCGTCTGCTTTTATTTTCTCGGTAAAATCAAGCAAATATAGAAATTGTTTTTGCTGTTGTCATTTTGTTTCTTTTGCAGACAAATAAAAGATTTGAAACATTGGTATGTATATGTATAGCTGAAATTATGGTATGAAAATTGAGCGAAGGTAGATTTGTGTCGAACGAAGGTTGAATGCTAAAAATACTGTAATGGAAGGAAGCAGCACTAGTACAGAAAGTTTTCGTTTGGAAAAGGAACAAAAAGGCGGAATTACGAATGCATTAAAATATTGCGCGATGTTGTTACAAAATTATAATCTGATTTAAAATTAACAACCGGATTTCCTTTTCTTCTATTGCTATAGCTGAGGAATTTCATAATTCAATATTACAAATGTGAGATAATCGACAATTTATTGAGGCAGATGAACGGCTATTGAATGAAGAATGTGAATTTAATGAATTTACAAAGGTGTGCTTTTTTTACTTAGTAATATTTATAAATATAATTGAGCAAAATTATTAATATTTAAAGTGGAATGGATTTTAAAATATTCAAAATTTATATACGTTTGAAAATTTTAATTATATATGCATATGTTATTTATTTTTATTTATTTTATGAATTTTGAAATGCAATTAGCTTATCATTTGAACCATACTTTTTTAAATGAGAAAAAAATATGAAAAAAGTAAACTACCCCCATAAGAAAATATTAATAAGTTGAAGGCTGTAGAATTTCCAATTCTGCTTAAAAAAATTAACATATCCGAAACATATAATGAAGGAAAAAAAAGGCTCCAACTTGGAGTTGAACCCGTCACGTCCGGGTCGGTAATCTCGCACGTTACCGCGGGGCCACGAAGCTGTTTACAAACAGCTTTACTAATAAGTATTTAAAATATACGCTGGACTTTTACCCCCAATTTCTCAAAAACTAAGGCCCATTTGAAAGAACCCTTTCAGCCGAATAATTAATGGTATGTCCCCTACAATATTCTTTGAATTCATCAAAATCTGTGAGCACCATATTTGGTGGTCCCCTTGTTAGTTGATTTTATACTTAGTTTCAGTACCTTAGCTGCAATATTTATATAGTTTTGGATGGAGGTGTGAAATAAGGAGGGGGGTGTTGTTGAAAGCCTGATTTTTAGCTTATGGGGCTAGTTTTGTGACAGTGAATGAGATACTGAGTACTGTTGTTTGGACTCGGGATTATAGTGATGTACCCACTTCTCATCCACTGTCACAAGTGTAGCCTCATAAGCTTTAAATCATCCTATCACATTCACCCTCCTCCTTCTTAAAAACTCCCTCTAAATAGGTTTTTAGAACTTCACTTCTCCCCCTAAAACTATGTTACTATAACAACTACGGTTCTTAAATTCAGCATATTGCTATTTAAGACATTAGTTTTCGATATTCTTCATTAACCATCGTTGTACAAATATTACTTCTGAGTTAATCTTGAAAAATGGGACACATTTTGAAATTTACAATTTCTTTAATTATAAAATTGATTATTCAAATTATGGCTTTATATTGTTCAAGGACATTAGAAAGTGTTTCATTTTATATTCTATAAATCAAATGTTTTATATTTGTGTCAAATAAAGCTGATTTTATCATTTGTGTAAAAAGTGTCCCATTCTCCCCCACTCTCCTCTAAATATACACATAAAAACGGCTGTTTTATTTTCTATATTCTTCCTTGCATCTTAATTTTATATTTTCCCCTCATTTAGATATTATTAAGTACATATAATTAAAAATTAAGATAAAGAAAAAAGAAATAATTAATTAATGATAGATTTTAGACTAGTCAATGGAATAATGATATTTGGTAAACTTACAACCTCCACACTTTTTATTTTCAGAGTTTAGACTCGATTTTCCATTTTTTTTCAGACTCAAGAAACTATGTCAATTATACTCTAGATACTGTGTTACATACAGTTATAAAAGTAAAATTTAAAATAATAGCAAAAATAGAAAAAGGTATGTAATCTTCATCTCACACACACATACATAAATTACCTGCAAAAATTTTAGCTGATTCGTTTATACATACATAAATCACACTGTAAAAGCAAAATACCCAAATCGGGTTGAAAGATTTTTGTGTACAGCACTGTTCCAATTTGGAAAGTTCAGTTTCTAGCACAAAATCGTTTTAAAAATGTCTGATTTTTAGTGACATTAAAAGAATTAAAATATCTTAGATAGTATATACATTATACCTCAGAAATTTTGATTAATTTAATGCTACTATAGATCTGCTCTGTTTTGAACCATTTTGGGTTATCTTTTTTTGGAACTATACTCTACCATTTTGGAATCCTTACTGTACAATTTTAGGAACATTACTATACCCAGAAATCTTTCAACTCAATTTGGGTTTTCAATTTTTACACTGCACCTATATTATATGTTGAATTGTTTTCTTTTTTGTATAAATATTCATCATTACGAAGAATTTACCTTAAAAAATTATCAAGATTATCAAAAAGGCTGTTGAATCATTAAAATAACATTTTTTGCATTTAAGATTATACTTAGAAATTTGTGTCTTAAAAAAATACAAATATAATTTAACATTAATGAAATGATACGTATTTTCATAAATGGAAATTTCAGACATTCTAATTAAGATTTTAGATATCAAACTAATGAGTATTTTTATTTATCAGCTATAGTAAAAAACAAAATAAAAAATACTGTGATTATATCCAAATATCAATTGACTCTTATAAATTTTCGAAATTAATGCTCGTAGAATTTATTTGACAATTACATTTGTGTCTTAAGTTTATAAAACTCACCCGGCGCGGTACATTTATGTAGGGGGAGGACTAAGAAGTTCAATTTTGAATATTCATTATGACACAACTGTTATAATTTTTTTATATACATACAATCATATGTGTTAGGCCATATAAATTCTATAATAATAGGCAAAATTGCAATGGAAAAATGTTTATTTGAAAAAAAAGCCATTAATTTAATATAAATTTTCGTTTTGTCTAAGGTTATTTTAAATCAACGTATTTGTGTCATTTTGCAATTTAATTCTGTGTATTTTTATTAAATCTATAATTAACAAGCAAAAATTATGTGTTCTTTACAATGATTATTTTAGTTAACATAGTTCTTCTGATGTAAAATTTTAAAATTAAAACGCAGCTGGAAAGTTAAATGTAATTAAGATAAATAAATATTCTTAATTTCTCAAAATTGGAAAATGTAGCGTAGAAACTCAAAAACAACGCTATAGTTTTAATCGATGATAAACATAGTTAACATTATAAGATTCATAAATAATAATAAAAAAACTTTCAAAGAAATTTCAATAAATAAATAAAACTCAGATGAACTGTTTAACTTATAAATCAGAATACATAATTTATAGATATGATATACATTTGTATAATAGTCTATAAATAAACTATAATATCATTCACACAACCGACTCAAAATTTAATACCGCATTTAATCTCTTTATATTATTTAAATTATTTTCTGTAAGAAATTACTGGTAGTTTTGTCTTTTCTTGACTGTGTTTTCCCCGGTTTTCTCTGGCCACTCGCCGCCCTGTCTCGATAAATTTACACTGTATTAAATATTACTCTTAAATACAATATTGTGCAACAATACATAAGTTTGTAATCCTTAAAAAGTTTTAAATAAGAATTTAAAAAAATCCCCTTTTATCAAATATAAACTTATAAACTTTTTGGGTATAAGAAACATGAAATGTGTTTTAGTGGTAGAAGCCATTAATGCAATCACTCAAATGTTATAAAACAGAATTCTTTGGTTGAAAACTTTTTCTCGTCTTTTTTTTTTCTTCAAACGTGACTTCAGTATTTATTTATACATTAAGTATTACTAACTTAAAAAAACAACTTTTTTTTTTTTTGTGTACAATGGAAGTTTGTAAATTTTGTTTGAATTCTCTTTAGGATATCTTTCCCGAGAAGAGTTTTCTCTAGAGAAAATGTAATCTTGAGAAATTCATGTTCTTATTGTTATAGAATTATTTTCAAATGTTATTGTTTAGTTAATTGTTACAAATGTATTTTATAAAATTTCATTAGCATGGCAATGCGGAATTGGCTAATGTAAAGTAATGCTCTTTTTGCCTTTGTGTAATTTATGTAGTATGTAAATTTATATATTTAAAAATATAGCTTGGAACATATATATTTATAGTTATATTTTTATATATGAATGTCTAGTTTTAAGACAGAAACTAGGGTTCTATTATTGAAATAAAAAGTAGAATAAGTTAAATTAAATATCATTATACCTTTTTGAACAGATAATAGGTTTTTATTTCTCCGTTATTTACCACTGAAAAAACGTTTATGAAATTTAATGTCAATGTTACAAGAGGAAAATTTAATTAAAGCACTATACAAAATAGAAAATTACCATTCAAGTTATAAAAATTTAATTATGATGTTTTAATGAATAAAAAAATATATATATTAGAAAATCCTGTGAAAATGTATTATTTTAAATTTACTTTTAAATAAAAAAAAAATCAGTATTTATTTTTCAGTTTAAATATTTATTTTTAATGAAATTTTAAGTAAAATGTTACAATCCGAAAAGCATAAATCTAACGAAAATACCGAAAAAATAAGTAAATTGCTAACTCAAATTATGCTTTATAAATCAAGCGTAATTTAGCATGTAAAAATCACGTACCTTAGAATTCTGTATCAATTAGTAGGCACTTAAATATTCAGAAGAACTAAATGTGTTTATTTCACTTAAGGCAATAAATTAACAACTCCTGCTTTGCATTAAATTCAGGAAATCACATTATTCTGAACATCTTAATTGCTTTATTTCTGCTTATGTATTTAATTCACTCTCAAGCAAAATACGGTAAAAGAAAACAATTTATTGCGAGAAAACTTTTATTTATTTTTAATTCTAACGATGCTTCAACTATTACCGCACATTCATAGTTATTTTAATTGGTACGTTTAAAAATCATACATTCATAATGTTAAAAATGTATTTCCATTCAAGTTATAAAAATTTAATTATGATGTTTTATTGAAGAAGAAAAAATATATATATTAGAAAATCCAGAGAAAATGCATTATTTTAATTTTACATATAAATAAAACAATGCTTGATTAATTATTATTTAAATTAAATATTTATTTTTAATGAATTTTTAAGCAAAATGTTACAATCTCAAAAGCATAAATCTAACGAAAATACAGTAAAAATAAGTAAATTGTTAACTCAAATTATGTTGGATAATAAATCAAGCGTAATTTAGCATGTGAAAATCACGTAGCTTAAAATTCTGTATTAATTAGTAGGCACTTAAATATTCAGAAGAGGTAAATGTGTTTATTTCACTTAAGGCAATAAATTAACAACTCCCTCTTTGCATTAAATACAGGAAATCACATTATTCTGAACATCTGAATTGTTTTATTTTTGTTTACATATTTCTTTCACTCTCAAATAAAATACAGTAAAAGAAAACAATTTATTGCGAGAAAAAACTTTTATTTACTTTTAATTCCGACGATGCTTTCTCTATTCCTACATTTTCATAGATATTTTATTTGATACGTTTAAAAATCATGTGTTTATAATGTTAAAAACGTTTTTAATTCTATATTTTTTATTATGTAATGTGAATTTTAATCTTTTGATCTTCCCTGACGTCCTATTAATTGGACATCTATTTCAATAAGCATTTTTCTCTTATATATTTTTAAATTCCAGCACGTAATAGTGAAAGCATACGTCGATACATTTAATATTATGTCTTTACTTATGTTTCGGCATTTAATAATAATTTTAGTAATAATGGTTAATAATAATTTTAGTAATAATAATTTTTATTAATTATTAGCAAACCGTTAGTGTTTCTGTTAATTCAGCCATATGTTTTACTCTTTAAATTAAAATTACGCATTCTTTTTCGGAATTTGTGAATTGTGATAAAAAAGATTAGAAAAAAAATAACTAAATATTTATGTTTATTTAATCTTGTTGTAATACGGCATTTTCAAAACGCCTTGAAAAAAATAATATTTCTTAGACTATTGTTATATTAAAAACACAGAAAATAACGATAATTTCTGGGTCTCTGTAAAAAACACATTTGCTAAATTTCAGTAAACCTTAACTTCTCTGATTTCGGCTCTGACTCTTCACAATTAATTCAATAACCAAGGTACTTTTAATTTTATTATCGTATTTTTGTTCCAAAAATTGCAAAAAAATTCAGGGTAAAAAGTGTTAATTTATACAGCCTTTTTTTTTTTTTAACATGGATAATTTTTCCAAATACTAAGAAACTTAGATTTAAATTTTCTTATTTGTCTGTTCAATATCCCAAAACAAACTTTCATTAATGAAGATTTTTGGTGGGAATTTCATATTTAAATTTTACGAATGGATTTTACGAATAGAAAAATAAAAGTTTTTAAAATACTACTATTGTTTATCTTTATTCCTTACATTGACTTCCATTTTAATTGTGGTAACATAGAATTTTGGAATTTAACACATAAATTTTGAAGGTAATTAATCTGGAAATAATCAATAAATTGGGTTTCATTTTTATTTTAGGAAAATGATTATTTATGTGATCTCTACATATACCATACATATTATTTCGGTTTCAGACTTTATGGTCGGGGGATCCATTATTATGGGATATATGCGGTTATTTAAATTTAATTTAAACTATGCTAAAGAGAAATGGTTACACAAAAAAAAAAAAAAAAAAAAAAAAAACCTCCATTCTGATTTTTATTTATCTTAACACATACTACAGTATTTCAACACAGTGTTTGTAATAATGTTCAGACTTTAAATTCAAGCTACATAATAAAATAGTTTACCTGAAAGTAATTCGCAGAAAAACAACTATATAATTATAGTAAAACTAAGCGTCATGCATAAAAATTTATAACAAAATCTTTAATTCGAATTAATGTTTGGAAGCCTGCATCTAAAACATACACATAAAAATAAATATTAATTTAATTAAAAGAAACATATCACAATATAGATTATTTTTTATAAAATCACCCACACAAATATATGCACCCATTTAAGACCTGGTGTATCTTATCGGAAACACATGTTCAGAAATTTTGTAATGTGTATTAAAGATGTTAATAAGTTAAAAAAAAAAAAGAGTAGGGTAGGTAAAAAAAAGCAAGGAACAGATAGCAGATCAAAACAAATTATCAAATTGTATCTTAAAATGACTTTTTGCGAGATATGCACTACATTAAAATCGCTTACAATAAAAATGTGTGAAATGAACAAAAATGAAAACGTAAATATTTCTTGTTTTATGCATTTGTAGAAGCCATTAGTAATAAAAAACTATAAAATGAATGCATACACATATATTTTTTTTTCATTATTTTTATATAAAAAAGGAATAAGATAAAATAAAAAATTCCATTAAATTGTTGAAAAATTTGTTTATTGTTTACCCATGTTAAAAAAAAGGTGCAATTTTTGGCGTTTTTTTATTATTAGTTTGTTTAGTATAAATTCACAATTGAAGTAAAAAAAAATATAGATAAACAAATCCTGGTATTTTAATTGAATACCTATGTGTGTGTGTGTATTTATAACATTGTGGCAAAATTCTACAGATCATTTTTTATCTCTAATTATTACCTTATGGGTTTTTTTATGTTTAAAAGAATATAAGGTATATTAAAATATTACATTCATCAGAACTGCTTCCAAAAATTATTAAAATTTTTAAATACTTATTCAGTATTGACAATGCTTTTAATGAATAATATTCTGCAGCTATATTTCTTCTCAGTTTAAAATGTTTGAATGTAAACACTAATACTGAAAACCCCTAAAAATGTATTTACTTCTTCATTCCCAGGTTACAAATATATCTCTTTAATTTTCTAAGAGAGATAATTTAAAATGCTCTGGAATGAAAAGGAAATTTTTGGAAATATAACTATTCTATTTCACACTTGAAAATGAACTTTGAGATTTTTGTGAAAATTTTAGTTATTCTATCTGTTACTGCAAGCTACCTACAAAATATTTATTCAGTATTTTTAGCTTGCATAACGGATTTCTTTTATATATATATACATGAAACGTTATTTACTTTATTAAGAATAAGTTCAAAATATTTTTATTACAATTATTTTTTTATTTGATTGTTTTTATAAATTTATCCTTGTTCTTGCGTTTCCTTGTTATTTTATGTGTACGTTTCTGCTGCATTATATTCAAGGATTTAAATATATGTTAATATATCTACGGTGGAGAAAATAAAATAATAGTATCTTTAAAGTATCATTTCCATTTTATTACTGACAGCGGTTGCAATTTTAAAAAAGCTCAATCCTTTATTTTCGAAATCTGCAAATATTGCATTAACGATAGCTTTAAAATTATATTAACTAAAATAACGCATACGTACTTTATTATTATTTTTTTTTTTTTTACAAATCCTGATAGATGCTATTTATAAACTTCTTTCAACTTTTTTTTTTTTTTTTTTTTTTTTTTTTTTTTTTTTTTCAAGCCAATAGATTTTTTTTAGTCAGAACCTTTAAACTTTTAGTGTATGAAACTTATAATGCCTAAACCGTTACTTTTAAATCATGCAAAAATGTTCTTTTTTTGCCGTAATTAGTGCAATGCGAGACTCTACAACAATCATAACACTTGGTTTGACATTAATTTACATTTCTTCATACGAAGTGAGTATAAAAATGCATGTAGACAGAATTCATTACACTTTAATTTTTGTCACTTGACATTCGTTAAATGACCTTCGTATTTTTTTCACAGACAGGAATAAAAAAACACTTAATATTTTATGAAATGATTGCAACACCAATAAATATTACTTAATGATTTGAAAAGTCTTTCCTTAGTAGATTTTTCACGAAAATCGCGAATTTTTTTTTTCTTTTTTTAAGTTAAGAAAAATCGGTGCATTTTCTGAACTCTGATCATAATAGGGAAATTTCAGGAATAAAATTGTGCGGAATAGCGGGGTTTTACTGTATTGCAGTTTGTAATTATACCATAATTAAATTTTATCTATTGAAATTAAGTATTGTTACAGTCAACTAATTCATAGGGGAAAGATACAAGTTTTGAAAAGTTTACACTTCTAGATAGAATAATATGTTTAAAAAAATAAACTACATTATGAAAAGCATTGCATTGGCTTTTACTTGTTGATTCACTGTAACATGTCACCAAAGTGTAAAAAATATCGTGCCGATAAAAAGGTTTTCAAAAAAATGTTATTTTTTCGTGAGGGATATTTTATCCATTTTTTAAATCATATATATTATAAACAGAAGTTCTGAAACTTCCACACGAGTGTTTTCAAAAACTACCCAATGGATTTTTTTGCCGATTGTATCATTCGATAGGAAAATTTTTTTCGGAGGTTTGTCATTCAAATATACAGGGATAAGTATGATTTTTTGTTATAAATTTTGTATTTTTCGGTTATTTTTGATGAAAGGGTTGTCAGTGGTTATTTTTTTGGCGAAAATTATCATTACTAATCAAATTAAAATGATATATCCGTTAGAAATATTACAAACATCTTGCAAATAAAAGCAGAAAATAACTATTGATAATAATAATAATTTAATAATAATAATAATAATAATAAAGAAAAACCATTTAATGAGGCATGATATTTAAAAAAAAATATTTATCTTAAAAGAAATATTTGTAACGCTTAAAAAATAACTTAACGTGAAATATTACATTTGATGCAACATTTGGCGACTTATCCTTGTGTTAGAATTTAGAATAAGAAAAAATAACTTGAAAATCTGATTAAATGAATTTTGAACGATATTTATTTTCCTTTCTATTATTTTCTTTCTATTTTTTTATTAAATTTCGATAGTAGTATAATTTTCTCCAGAACAAGGCAGATCTAATTATAAAAGTAATTGAGAGTTATATATTTGTTTCTTTGAGATTTTTTTTTACTTTTGTCAACAAAGAATTAAGCCAAAAATGCATATGTCTAACATTAGGTCGCAATAATGTTGTTTTTTCCAAAAGAAGATTTTTGGAGTATATTTTAGTATTCAATTGTAAATTTAATAAACATAAGTTAATATTTTAAAAATTGTAATCAAATATTTAAATTTTAGCTTCAGTGTGAAATTCTGCCACACACATATATTGTAAAATAATGACATTCTATTTCAAAAGTTTTTCACTGCAATTTTGAAAATTGTAATAAACAAACATACATTTTTGCTCCATTTTTTCAAATTCTCTTCCAGGGAAAATTAGTTTTAAAATTTACAAACTGAACAAGGAAATCGATGCAATTTAAATGAAATTGATGCAATTTCGCGTTATTACTATCGAAAAATTCAACATTTTGAAATAAAAATTGCCTGCTGAAAAAAATGGCACAAATGTCATATATGCACCACATTGGCGCGATTGCAACAAAACGTCGATTTTATGTTCATATGGTAGCTCGGCTATTGTATATTTATTAATAAACTATTTAAACTATTTACTCTTATTTATTTTTTTAAATGATGTAAATTGTTTCATTTTATAATTATTAACAAAACATTATTTATTTATTTTTATTTCCTTTTTAAAATAATAGAAAACAATTAAAAAAAATATGTATGTAACTAATATTTTAAAATGATAATTTTGCCAAATTGGCGTAAAAAAGGAATAAAAATGCACAAATGTGGTGCACATAAGGCATTTGTGCCAAAATATTTTACAAGTTTGTTTTAATTAGCCATTTCTTCTTCAATTTTCTTCATATTTTTCCTGTGTTAGATAATATTTAAAATGATATTGGACTAATCTTCAATAATTGAGCACCGCCAAATAGCATATTTACTATATTATTGAAAGTTTTATTGGCACAGATATTATATATCACCGAGGTAAGTAATAGACTTTAAATTGGCATTATTTTGTCTGAGATATAGTAACCCGACTATTAATATTTATTTATAAATAAAATGCTTATTTACTTTATAAATTGTACAAATTGTTTTGTTATATACTTATTAATTAAACTTTTTTCATAAATTTTTATTAATATTTAATTTTAAATAATAGAAAATAATTTAAATATACACATGTAACTGGTATTCGAACACAATGTTTCCGCGAAATTAGCATAAAAAATTATCGCTCCAAACTCGGCGCATATGACATTATGCCTTTTTGTTTATGTATTAAGGAGATTTCTAGATCATCAACGAGATCATAGAAAATTTGTCAGATTATTTTATTTGAGATTAATAAATTTATGGTTTTTCATTATGAAACAAACGAAGAAAAGAAAATTTACTTTTGATGCAACTACAGAATTAACGACTACTTGGCGTTATTTTTAAAAAAAAATCGAAAAGGCGATTTTTTAACTTTTTGTTTACTTTTTTTGTTTACATTATTATAAACATTTTTCCATTTTTGTATACGCATCCCCTTGGCGCGTTTTTTTAAATCTGACATCAGTTTGCCAAACACTGCGTTTTCAAATACCAGTTACATGTTATATTATTTTTAATTATTTTCTATTATTTTAAAAAGGAAACAATAATAAATAAGGGAAGTTTTATTAATAATTATAGAAGAAAACAATAAAGAAAGAAAAAAATAATGAAAAGTAAAAAACAAAGTTGATTAGTAAATAAACAACACCAACCAGATTACCACGCAATCCATAAAATCACAATTTGGTTGCAATCCTACCAACGTGATCCATACATGACACCTGACCAAAATATTATTGGCTATATTAATATTTATATTTTTTTATATTATTTGGTACTACTTGATTATCCCTTCGACCAAAAAACTGCCGCCAAAATAAAAGATTAAATGTCAATAATAGATGATAGTAAATGCCACATTCATTTGAAATTAAATATGTTACATGCGTTTGTTAAATCATTAACTACTTTTTAATTCGACGTTTTATTTGTATTTCTATTAATATTTTCGTAATTTATTGATTCTTTGGTTATTTAAAATAAAAGTTATATTCGTTTGTATAATATGGTGAATCGTTTTGCAATATGTATAATTTGGAAAAATTGATCTATGGAACAATAAAGTAGTACCTATTATTTATTAAAATCCTATCTAGATATTTAAGTTGACAGAACTGGCGTACTTTTAAAGTCTCTGTAGAGGCATTCGCCAAGTTGTCATTAATTCTGTGTTCTAGCCTTATTATGTATTTTTCATCTGTAGTTATTTTACTATATCCCTAAAAAAGCAATATTTGCAATGTGCAGGAAAAATATTCGGAATATCAATGATATAGAATTAAAAAAAAATATTTGCAATTAATTTATCAATCATTCAGGTTAAAAAAAAATACTTTAAAATTGGCTAAGAAAAAAATATACATTAAATACTGACAGTAGAAAATTTTGTTTATGATGTTTATGTTGCAGTTTTAATTAACATTACGCATTATCAACAGAATTTTATCAAAATTTAACTATTAAATACTACTTCATTACCCCGTCAACCCCCCCCCCCCCCAAAAAAAAATAACTATTGCCAAGATATAAGATTAAATGCCAATAAGAGATGATTGTAAACTTCACTTTCATTTGACAAGAAACACGAAATAAGTCTGATACATTTGTAACAAATCATTATAAGCAATACTAATGTTTGACGCCAACAATCATAATAGAATTGATTACAAGCTGAAGGTTTATTTTTCTACAAAATTTAGCATCAAGATTATTCCCGATTTGACAGCTACATGTTTGCAACTGCAGGGCTGCCACAGGCGACTATTTTTTAACTCTAACTGGCACCACTTTCTTTAAACAGAAATCCTTAACATACACTTTGACAACACTTGCAAGAAAATTTATTTTGAAATTTAAATTAGAAAAATAGTGGTGCGAACGGAATATAAAAATAGTCGCCTGTGGCAGCCCTGCAACTGGTATTAAAAAAATGAAGAGGCAGTGAAACTGAAGTAATTTTAATTTTACCCAAATAATTCAGCTTTAAAACACACCTTTTATGCTTCATTGTTCTAATAAATATATAAGTTAAACACCCTTTTTTAAATTTTTTTTGCTATGTATTTTAATGGAACAGACCAAGTTAGATAGAAAACTGTAGTAGAGTTGCCAGAAGAGGACGGTTATTAAAAAATGCAATGCAACATATAATGAGATTGTATTTAGGCTACCAGATCTGCACATAGTGCAAGTTCAGATTCGGGAGTTTAAGAACTAACAAATGATAATGTGCTATTTGAAAATTAATAGAGTTTGATAATCATTGCAATGCTTTCTGACAAAATAATGTGATGAGTAGAGAAGATTTTGATTCCTGCTGTCACAACGGTCTCATTTTCATATCAAACTCTGCTATAAATGATCAAATAAGAGAGATGGTACTTAATTACCCAAATTTTGTCCAAGGCATACAATAGTGCAATATCGCAATGACATTGGCACTGGCGTCGTTTTCAGCATTGCAGAAGGACATTCCAGGTGATTGTGTACACTGCTTTAAAAAAGGAATTCCAAATCACCATTTTGTTTGAGTCAAGATTTGTTTGGAAAAATTGACCAGCGTAGCAGGCATAGCCAGCCTGTAAATAAATAATAAAAAAAAGTACGCATAGCTCAAACTAGTGCCATATGAATGTTTGAAATAATGCAAAATCTTGAAAGACAAATATTTTAAAATACTGTGTCACAACAAAAGCTATGGTCATCTAGTTTTTTAAATAAAGGTTAGTAGAAAAAAAATATTTCTTAAATATTATTTTCATGGGAGACAATTAAATCGTTTGAAAGAAACTGTGTTTTGTGTAATTTGCATTGCAAATTGTTATTTGATATCGTATTTCAGTTTTACATCCTTGAATAAAAATAAGGATAGCGTAAACGCTTTTTTTATGCGTAGCTTAAAATTTACAAGTTTAGAAAATGCCATACATATGTATAGAAAAATATATTTAAAAATATATCTCAGCTATATTCTGAAAAGAATTATATAAGCTATTAAATGTAGATACACTGTAGCATTACACGAAAGTAAAAAAAATACATCATGACGGTAAAATGTTTTCAAAATAATGTTTTCTTTTCTCGAGGGATATTATTTCATTCTTTAAGATAAAAATTTGCGTAAAGCCTAAACTGGTGCCATATTAATGTTTAAAATAATGCGGATTTTTAAAAGACATATAACTTACAAAAATTATATAACAAAAACTGCGGTCATTTAAATTTTTAAACAAAGATTAGTGCACTGAAGTAAATTTTAAATATTACATTTTTGTGTAATTTGCATTCCAAAGAGCAATTTTATATCGTATCTCAGAGTTACATAGTACATGAATAAAAATATTGATAGCGTAAAAAGTTTCCTTTTTCACGTGAAGCAAAAAATTTACAGATATAGAAAATTTCATACTTATGTACAGAAAGATACATTTAAAAAATATATATATAATCTGTATCCTGAAAAGCATTAGACAAGTTTTTCGCGTTGATTCCCTGTATCGTACTATTTTCAAAAATGTCATGACGAAAAAATGTCTTATTTTACACTGGGTACTTTTACATTTTCTTTGAAAGATAAAAGTTTGTGTAATGTCTAAGTGTATGCCATATCAGTGTTACTGAAATAATACAAAATTTTAAATGAAAACTACACAACAAAAAAAGCAACAAACACTGAGATCGCATAATTTTATAACACAAAGATTAGTTGAAACAATAATGGAAATTATGCATCCAGCATCAATTATAAAAATTTTGCAGCACATTCAGAATATTGTAAGACAGTGTAACAGTTTATTAAGGTAAAATAAAGTTTTCAATTAAACAAGTTGAATACAAATTAAACGCATTATTCATTATTGAAATATTGGACAATATTTTTTCTAAATAAATGCAAAACAGGGTAGAAATTGAAAGAAATGCATAGTTTATAGGAAGTGAGTTTATTTAAACGTTCAATGCCTTTTTTATCAAGTTAATTGCATTTTTTCATAATGAATTGCATTTTTTTACATTTATATAACATTAAACAATATGAAAAGCCGTTTTGTAAAAAAAAAATCGCATTTTAAATTTTATTTAGCATTATATGAAGACAGGTGAGAAATGCTTACCAGATATGTAAACTTTTTTTTTTTTTTTTTTTCTATATTATTATAATTTTTCTAATTATAAAAAAATAAAATTCTATATACTTTAAATGAAACTTTGGACATATTTAGGTACTAAAACATATTCTTCTGCTATTAAAGTTTTGATGATATTTTCTAAAAACACAGTAATAAATTTTATGACCCCATAAAATAATGGAGAATCAAACTTCGGAAGTAACATTACTCAACCGAAAGACAAAACTTTCGTATGGATTTTTTTTAATACATAGATTGTTAAAGGTATCATTTGTTTTGAAAGAGGTCTAAAACTACATAATTAACATTTAAAAGTACAGTAATTTGAGAATTTTATATTTTTAATTAAGTATTTTAATATAACATTAGGTATTTTAACATACGATTTCGTAATAAAAATTTATTTGCAAATTTACAATTGTATGAGCAATGTTTGTGTATAAAACTGAATAAAAATATTTAAAATACCGAGATTAAATATAGTTATAATTAGATGAACCATCATCATTTGTTTAAAACTTCTTTGCCCATTTATGTAATTTCAATGGGGTAATTAATGTGATTGTAATTCATAATTAACGGCTTTTTGTTATCATATCACATAAAAAAAGTGTATAATTTTTGATATGTGACAAATTTCATACAGGTTCTCTAAACGTTCCGCTTTCAATAGCCCTAAATATTTAACGGATGAAGATGGATAAAATGTTTATAAGTTTTTCTAAACTCCCTTAACCAAAAAATCCACCAGAATTCCAGAATTTAATGGTATCTAACGAATTTCAAACTAGGACAATCTTTATTATGTTTAACAAGTAAAAAACTAGTCAGATGTGGCAATACCAAAACATTTTTCTATCTTATGCATGTTAATACTTCCTGGAAAACGTAGTAAAGCAGTGCTACCGCTCAAGTGGTTAAAACCAAAATCTATTCACCAACAACTTATGACAACTTATAATTGAATCTGAAGTTTAATGAAAATCCGCGCATTAGTTTTTTCAGACAGAGTTATTTTAAAATCTTAAAAATAAATCTGCATAACTGTGCCACATATTGGGTAATGTGCACAAAATACAAATCAGGATAATTTTTTATTAGGTACTGACTGAATCTGAATTTTGATGAAAATCCATGCATAAAATCTTGAGATACATTTATTTTTATATTGTTAACAATATAGCTAAGGAATGCCATCAGGAGGGCGATTTACATCAAATTCTAAGCAACTCTAATCTATACCAGGGACTAAATGTATCTGAAGTTTTAGAAAATTTCATGCATTAGTTATTGAGATAGAGCTATTGCGATAATCACTAATAATGCACCATAGCAGCACCAGCTGTTGAACGATTAGCCCTGAAACGTAATTAACAATTTATGTTGTATTAAGTACTAACAAAATATAAAATTTTATGAAATCCAATGCTGTTTGTCTTGAAATATGGCTATTGTGGATATTCTAAAAAAGCAACATAGAAGCGCCACCTGTTGAGCGATATAGACCAAAAACGAATCAAATCTAGTTATATGAAATTCTAGCATAATGTTTATTTTGTGAAAATCTTTGCATTAGATGTTGAGATAGAGCACCCATATTTTTTTTCACAGACAGACAGATTATCAGACTGACAGACAGACATTTTGTAAAAACATGTTTTTTGGGGTTCTGATCCCTAAAACGTGTCAATCTCGATTTCAAAAAATTTCACGTATTCAATACTTTCTTGTAAAGATAGAAGAAAGTAAAAATATCTATATAACAAGAGGTAAATTAAACTCGATTACTCGATTGAATGAAGAAATAGGCTGATATCACGTCTCTATAAAACTCTTTTCAATTCAATGATTTTTTTTTTTTTTTTTTTTTTTTTTTTTTTTTTTTTTTTTTTTTTTTACAAATTACGTCCTTAATATTTATGACATTATGTCATCTTACATTTGTGTGATCCTGTATTTTTATTTATAATTAGCAAAACCATAGGCCTTAATCGTCTATGCAGAGTAATTTTTCTATGCCTAAGTTTTATTAGAAGAAATAATACATTTTTGAATAATTCATAAATTACTATTTCTGACAGAGTTTTTTCTAAACTTCATTATTACACTGTATTACTAAGAAATGAGAGTAAAATTAATAGATGGAACTAAAACCACATCTAAATAAGTCATAATTTAAAAAGTATTTTTAAGCTGGTATGCTCATTTTATAGTATTCATTTAAAATTTTCAATAATTTTAGAAACCGCACAATAAGTATTTAAATACTAAATTAATAATCGTGTGAAATTCTAAGTCTCATTCGAAACGGTTTACCACGATTCTCATGATAGTAGCACTGACATAAAGTAAATATGTTAAGACTATCATCATAACTTTTCTACAATTAATTTTGTAATGAGGCTGATATTTACTAATATTCCATTAGAAACGTAATTTAAAAACATTTTAAATGCTTTCTTAGAACGCTTTTTGTTTTTGATATCATTAGTTATTGATTCGCCGACACGAAATTTATAGCCCATGTAAATCAAGAGACTGTCAATAATGATTCACAAATATTAATCGCTTAGAAAAAATAATGTAGGACTTTTTTACAATTAATTTCACTTCTTTCCTTTCTATCCTTTTTAAATTTCGAATTTAGTTTCGACACTTCTTGGAGGGAATTTATATTTGACTAGTTGTCCTGCCCGGCGTTGCCTGGGCCCGTGATGTTATACAATTTTCAAATGTGTTCTTTGCTTTCTAAATGATCCTTAAATTAAACTCAAATTTCTGTGATTTTATATCTTTAAGTCCATTTTGTCAAAATGTATATTTTTGAACGGAAAAATCGCAAAAAGATATTGAATTGAAAGATATGCTGTTTGGTATTTTATTTTCTATGTAATGTGATTTTTTGGAAACTATGCGAACCGAAAGCGAACGAAACCGCGACGGAACACTTAGGTTTTTACTGAATTCTTAAAAATTTTCACACATATGTTTAAAAAAAAAAAAAAAAAAAAAAAAAAAAAAATTCTATTCATACAAAAGTTCGAAAGTTTTTGATAGTAATGTAAATCTGGTTTATTGAAAGGCTCTAAAAATATTGTGCTAAAATACGGACATCTAATTACTGTTAGCGTAGCAAAAATGTATTCTCCGTGAGCCGGGATGTAATTCGTGTTTGTCGGCGTATTTAAACGGGTTAAATCTGATATAGTTTTTAACAAATTGCACCATAAGCTATGAGAATGTTTTAGCTTTAAGGAAAATTCTCGGTTTGTCAGGACGTATATAGAATTGCGCCCTGCAAAGGCAAAACCGCAATGAAACGATCTGGTTTTTATTGATTTCATCAAATTTTTCGCACATTTTATTTTGTAAAAAATATTCCTATCCGTCCGAACGTGCCGAATTTTTTGCAGGGCGTATAAATTTAGTCTGTTGAGAATATTTTAAAAGATTGAGTTGAAATATGCACGTTAAGATAATTTTAGCATGAAAAAATATCCTCTCTGCGAGTCGCAAAATGACCTTTTTTTGCCGGTGTATTTCAAAGGGTTAAAATCCGGATAATTTAAAACCAATTACACCATCGGTTAGAAAAGAGTTTCAACTTTAAGATCTTTTATTTTATCTGTTTACATCTTAAACAAATATGCCCTGGAAGAGCATTGACAAAAGGAAGAAAAATAGTTTTGGGAAAAACGATTCTTTTTGAATATTTCTTTTTAAAGGGTTAACTGCAACATTATTTCGAATTAATATTCGAAAAAAAAATTTGAACCTCGTAGGTGCCATAGATTTTGCTAGCCATCGCAGACACACAAACACACACACACACCACAAAGACAGACAGAGCGATTTGTTATTTTATTAGTATAGATATGTGAGTACCGTGCCATACGTAAAGTTTACAAGTCTCTCTAGTGTCACAGAAATCGGAATTTAGAAAGTTGTTTACTTCTGTGACTGTCTGCACTTTAAATTGAAATGTCTGAAATTCATACACTTAATTATCTGGAACATAGTGTTCCCTTTTCAGCCATTTTAAATATCTGAATTATTTCAGACACCTCAAGAGTCTAAATCTCAGACGTTTATGTAATCCTTATACACAGATATGTTTGACCACGTTGAAATAGTAATAATAATTTTAAAAAAACATTTTTTAGTAATTCTGCCACCATTTTAGGGGATCCCAAATTTGGTATGCAAATTTGTAAACCTGGTCAAAATTGTATTTATTATAATCAATTTTTGAACTTCTAGAGTAAAACAAGATTAAAACAACAACAACAAAAAAAATGTATCTAAACACAATATAATCTCTATATAGGGACACCTACAGAATGTATCCTCAATTCGGAAGTATCTGTTTTTTAAAGAAAATGTATGAAAATAACAATGTGCAGGCTGTGAATAAAAAAAATGTTTTATAAATAGTGGTGCTCTCTACATTTTAGTGAACAATGGAAGATTTAGGGCAACATATGTACAACTTTACTTAAGGAACACTCAATTAAAAAAAATATAAGGACGTATTTTTACCACAGAAATATGATCACCTTCGAATATGAAGACAACTCGACAACTCAGCGTTCCAAAAGTGCTTGTTATTAGAAGATTTTGCTGAATTTAGTTTTTTTGTGTTAATTTAGTTTTTAACTTCATTCTTTTTTCGAAGCTCAAATTATTAATTATAATCAGACATTCTCAAAAAAATCTATATAAGCTTAACAAAAATTGCACATTTAATTTGGGAGTCCTCTAATGATTCGAAGATGGAAAAGAACACTGCCCAGTTTGCCCATCTTCAACTATATAATTTTTCTTCACAATATCCAGCTCTATTCGATGTTTTCTAAATAAAAATATTCAGGTGTGTCTGTCATAGCAGTTAATGAACATTCTCTAATTCTAAAAATTCTATTTCACAAAAATCCTTATTAATCGTAAACGTATAGATATTTGTTTTATTTTTATTTAAAAAAAACAGACACTTTCTTTATTAAACAAATTCCATAATTTCGAAATATCCACTATTGACAGATTTTTTAATTATTTCATAAATACTTTTTGTCCTATAAAAAAATTTGCCCATTTCTGAAAATTAAAAACTATCATTATAATCAGTGCAATATAAAAAAGGATTTAAAATATTAGTTTTACGGAAATTGCATCGAAAATACCCCTCTCTAAACTTGAAACCCTCTTGAAACTCTCTTGAAAAAAAAAAATCATATTATTTTTAAGATTATTTTTTAAACAATTATAATACCAAATGGGCAAGTTTTCATACAGATCATATAATAATTGTAAAAGCTATTTAACTATTATCAAAATTATCATTAAAATTATCATTATATAAATGTAATAAAAAGAATTATATATTATTTATTTTAAATTTGGGAAAAAAGATGGGAATTTGAAATACCTAATTTGTAATACAAGACATCGTCATGCGTTTAAAATTTCTTAATTTAGAATTAGTATTTTTTTCGGTAAACAGATTCAAAACTAATTGCATTTCATACAGTATTTTGCTTAATAAAAAAGTGGCGAAACTTTCCTGCATTTTTCACGATTTTCATAATCTCAGGAATGCAGGGATTTTCAATTAATCCATGATATGGGCTGGTTGTATTTATGTTTTGGTATCGATTGCCCAACAGATAGCACTATTTTGCTGATATCTTCCCAATTTCCGCAACAGTTCTTTCTCAACGCTCGGATTTTCGCTAAACTTCAAATTCAAATAATACTTGATGTGGTCTGGCTCGGTTTGCATTTTATGTCAATTGCTCGAACACTGGTGCAATTATGTTGATTACATCCCAATCCCTGCAATGGCTCAATCTTTATAACTAACGCATAAATTTTCCCAAACTTCAGATTCAGGTATACCTCAATAAATTTTATTGCTGATTATATTTTGATGTAAATCACCCAATTGGTGGCACATTTATGAGCATTTTTTTATATCTTCAATAGTTCTGTATCAAGACTAATGCACGAAATTTCATGCCTTTCCTCACGATGGGCAAAGATTTTTATTTAATTTTGACAGTGTGGGAGAAAATTTGAAATATCTCGTTAAATTTAATTGTTGATTATATGTTTACGTAAATCACCCATCCGGTGGCTCTTTTATGAGAACTTTTTTTTTCTATATCCCCTATAGTTCTATTTAAGGCCTTTAGAATCCCCAAGATAGACCTTGATTTTCATTTAATTTTGGCAGTGTGGGAGCAAAATTTAAAGTTTGCGAAGACAATAAAAGTCCCCATATACCTATGGTATTCTTTTCTGCCCACTTCTTTCTTTATCCAGTAATGGATGTGGAGGTGATGTGCCCAGGCAGGGTTAGAACCGGAGAACCGAGAGAAAGAAGACCGTCAGAAATCGAGATCTTAAATGCCGAGCAAAAGGCTAGCTCCATCGCTTCCTGCGAGAAATTCATTTTACTGACCGTGCAAGATGGCGCCACTACAGGTTTTTAACATGTATGAAACAGTAGAAAGTTTTGTGATTGCCTCATCTGACTAGTTTTCTGTGTTTAGGCAAAATTTTATACTTCTCCCTGAGTTTCAGTGTGATTGGTGTTAATATCTCAGCTATCGCCAACATCCACATTTTGTGTAAGTTCTCATTTCTGTTTATTTGACGCCTTGGAGGACACATGTGTATCCTTCAATGATACATGTATACATTGGCAGATGACTGGATGTTAAAATTTGCAACTCGAAACGCGTCTATGATAGTTCACGCACTTTTATTATTATTTAGTCATTTAAATTGAAAACTAGAGAAGTGTAAGCATTATTGTCTAAAACATTTGCCCCTATTCTATGTAGATGAGTATTTTTTTCCTTCGAAAAATGGTCGTATACTATCCTAATTATACCTATAATGTACAAAAATTATAAAAAATATAAAAAATGATTTAAAATAGAACTGTTTAAATAAAAGAACATTAACATAATTTTATTATTTGTTCTTTTTGATTAGATAGAGAAGTATTTTACACTTCTATTTAAAAGTCTATTAAGTTTTCTCTATATACATAAAAGCACACACACACACACACACACACACACATATATATATATATATATATATTAAATTTCAGGTAATTTTACATTTAATAATAACATTCAATATCAAGCATCACAATACGTTATGCCATTAAATTTTTGCTTTCCTTAATTTATTATAGTTATACAAAATTTGTTCAATATCTTGAAATTTTCAGTAATGCATAACAAAATAACGTGAAGCAAATTCCCATGAAATATATTATAACATTGTTCAAAGAACCGCAATTGTGTAAGATAGTCTCTGTTTATAAAGCTGTAATAAATTCCTTAGGAGAATGACAGATAAAACTTTTATCTTGTTATGTACCTCTTACTTTAAACCTAAAAAGATTACAAAGACTTTCTAAACAAGGATGTTTCTACATAAAAACTTATTTTTACACATAGAGTCTGATAAAGTAACTATACGGGGCAAATTTATTAATAAAAGTCCTTCCGGCAATGCCGAGAGGAAGAAGTAGCTTTCATATGCTTATATATTTATTTATTTATTTTAAAGTAAGTTACATTGTTCAAAAATACTAAGCTCAAATTAGTGGAAATAATCTTATAAAATTAGTGATTTTATAAGATTGATTACTAGTTTTCGTCAAGACTGAATATTAATAGGAATTTTTAGAAATAAGTCATATTTTATTCAACCTGGTTTTATTTTAAGAGATTTAGAGAGTCACCAAATTCCACGATATCATGAAATGTATGCCATTTTAAAGCAACATGGTGGATTGTTCAGATCAGACCGTTTCAAAATGTCAGCCATAAGCAAAATTAAATGTGCTATAACTCAATCATTTTTTAAGATATAGACAAAATTAAAAGTGTTCTGGAATAGTTGTTTTAAGTTTTAACGCGTAAAAGAAAAATATTTCTCAACTTTTAATTTTTTCGCATTTAATTTTAAAATTTATTTTTTTTTAATTTAAAATAGCCACCATTTTGAAACAAAATGGTGCATGATGCTGGCCAAGAAACTCGGTCGAGACATTTATATGTACTATGTACATACCAAGTTTCATTGAAATCGGTTCATAAATACGCGTGTTATCACGTGACAAAAAATCAGATCGTTTCAAAATGTCAGCCATAAGAAAAATTCAAAGTGCTACAACTCAATCATTTTGTAAGATATAGACAAAATAAAAAGTGTTCTGTAATTGTTGTTTTAAATTCTAACACGTAAAAAAAAAAAAAAAAAAAAAAAAAAAAAAAAAAATCAAATTTTGATTTTTCGCATTTAATTTTAAATTTTAAATTTTTTTTAAAAATTAAAATGGACACCATTTTGACACAAAATGGCGAATGATGCTGGCCAACGAACTCGGTCGAGCCATTTGTATGACCTATAAACATACAAAGTTTCATTGAAATTGGTTCATAAATACGCGTGTTATTACGTGAAAAAAATCAGATCGCTTCAAAATGTCAGCCATAAGAAAAATTCAAAGTGCTATAACTCAATCATTTTTTATGATATAGACAAAATAAAAAGTGTTCTGGAATCTTTGTTTTAAGTTCTAACACGTAAAAGAAAAATATTTTTCAACTTTTAATTTTTTTGCATTTAATTTTAAATTTTAAAATTTAAAAAAAATTTAAAATGGCCGCCATTTTGTTTCAAAATGGCGGATGATGCTGGCCAACGAACTCGGTCGAGACATTTGTATGCACTATGTACGTACCAAGTTTCATTGAAATCGGTTCATAAATACGTTAGTTATCGCATGACAAAAATCAGATATATATATATATATATATATATATATATATATATATATATATATATATATATATATGTGTCAACATTTGAACGGAGGGTGATTTTGGGGTCTGGGGGTCATGATCGGTGAAAATATACCAAAAATATACCGGAAGGGCTTTCCTCCGGACGGCTGCAATATGTAGCTTTTAACTTTTTGTAATGAAAGCTACCTAAAAGTAAATTTTTCATATTTATTTGATGCATGTCTTCTTTATAAATACAATCCGAATATGGTATTTATTATAGAAATATTGTTTTTTTTTTATATAACTATATTTACTGTCATATGTCTATTTGGATACAAGATACTGCATTTTTAAAATTTAAACATCATTTTAGATATTAAATTAAAACCAAAACTGTATTTTAAATTTTAATAAATTCGCATTTTTTTTCATACTTTGCTTAGTAAACTTCAAAATCTCATAAAAAAATTTCAAAATTCTCAATGCACAAACTTGTTTGTAATAATATTTATATGCATATTTGTAATAATATTTATATGCATATTACTCATATTTTGAATTAGACTCCAAATCAATAAATATATGCGTTATTTAAAAAAAGATTAGTAATTATGTCACAAATTTTAAATCTTAAAATTCTGTGTATCTTTATTCTTGGTTCTGCACAAGGTACTTAGACAAAAAAGTCCCTGTTTAACAGTGATATTCTTTTTTATCACCTCTTTCTTTATCCAATAAAGAACCGTTCTCAAATTCTAGTGCCTTTTGTGAATTAATGGTGATCGATGCAAGAGAATAAAGTAGTCGTTGGGGGACCACCGTAATATTTACCCTACATACTTACCATATTTATCTATGCATAATATAAAGTATAAAAAATAAACTATGTGAAAACTATATGTCAAATGTACCAAATAAAATAAATGTACCAAAGTTCCAAAATAAAACTTTAACCTTGTATTTGAATATTTTTTATTATTTTTGAATGCGGTAATACTTAGTTGCTTGTGCTACTTAAATATCCCGTCGACGAATTTCGACGAATTATATAAATCGCCAAATTCGTAAACTATACAAAATGGTATATATATATATATATATATGTTTGTACATATTTTAGTTACGGAAGTGCAGTTAAATATGCAAAAAATTTATAATAATAATAAAGATAATAAATGAAATATGTAATTAAAATAATTAAAATTACTTGATTACGTAACAAATGCATGTAATGTGTTTATGTCAAGTGAATGTGACATTTTTGATAAGCCTCTATTGGAATTTAATCGTACAGTTTCGCCATTTTTTTTCGTAAGTTTAATCAAAGAATACCGATTAGCGTAAAAAAAAAGACATCCTTATAAATCCTAAAAGGATAATCATGTTCACTAACAATTTACTGCTTCGGATTAAGCGTTTTCTATTCAATTAAAATATGTCTTTGTTTTGAAATTTAAATAAAATACAGGGTCATGAAAAGTCAAAGAGTGTGGAAAATATGATTACACATAACTCGGACAAATCACTCTATTGATTTCTTAATTTATGCAAGATTTATGTTTTAGAAAAGATCCTTTAAATAAAAGTTTTCGAAAATTTGTATGTGCCGTTCTTCTATCGGAACGAATTTTTTGAGAGTGAGAAAAAACATTTCAAGATAATCAAAGTTACTGATACACAATAGGCTTCATTCCAATATACGTACCGAATTTCAAATGTATTTGTTGGGGAAATATCAAGTTTACAGACAGACAGACACACAAACAAACGGACAGAATTTTTTTTCTAAAAATATGTTTTTCAGAATCTCCAATGTCAATCCATCATTTTTTTTTTAGCTCAGAGGCTATCATAACCTGAGAGCTTTTGTGCCCGTCCGTTCTGTATGTTCGTTCGTGCGTAACGCGATAAATCATGATAAAAATATCGGATCCACTTGAAATTTTGTATATAGGTATATCCTGATAAGGCGCTTCCCTGATTAGTTTTTGGAGTTCATTCTATATGTATAAGAGGGGGAACGGGGGGCTCATGCCCCTCCCCTTAATTGATATAAACGGGATTTTCATGCAGAATTAACAGTCTTCGTACAAAATTTAGATATAGGATCATTCTGATGAGGCGAGTCCGTGACTGTTATTAGGTGTTCATTGAATAAATATAAACGGGGGAACGGGGGGCTCGTGCCTCTCCCCTTAATTGATATAAACGGGATTTTCATGCAGAATTAACAGTCTTCGTACAAAATTTAGATATACGATCATTCTGATGAGGCGAGTCCGTGGCTGTTATTAGGTGTTCATTGAATAAGTATAAACAGGGGGAACGGGGGTTATAATTTCCCTCCCCTTAACTTGTATAAATGGATTTTTCAAGCAGAATTGTCAGATTTCGTTCAAATCTCTGAATAGTTTTGGAAGTTTAATGTTTAAGTATAAAAGAGGGGAATAATTCCTCTTAAATTATATAAATGCTAAAAGGGTTTTTATTAAGAATTATCCGATTTACTCTAAATTTTGGATATCGATTTTTTATATGATAAAGCATGTCCTTGATAGTTTAGGAGTTTCAATGATTAAGTATAAAAAAATAGAAAGGGGAGAGCTGTTTCCCCTTCTTAATTTTTTTTTCGAACGGAATTAACGAAAATACAAGGCATGTACAATTAGTATGCGTAACCTGTGAGCTCAATGCCATCAGTTTAACTAGGCAATATTCTTTTTATTTTTTTCAAAATGATTACAAGATTTACGTATGATCTGTAAATAAAAAGTAAAGAATGGACCAAAAGAGCATTATAAAAAAAAAAAAAAAAAAAAAAAAAAAAAAAAAAAACTTCGACAGTTATTGAAGTTTATTGAGAAAATATAGAGATTAATTATATATATATAAATGACCTCAATATATACTCCTATTCTCCACTACCTAAGAGGTATCCTTTCATTGGTATTTTAAACACAAACTTGTAAGTTTTGGTGTAGTATATCCCCCCGAAAATTCTCTTTATCTCAATCTACTACTGCAATGTCTAAAAAATATATTTACCATTCAATGAATCTCGTATATGGGTCATTCCATGTCAAATGAGCAAAAATGTAAAAAAACCGTGGCTGCATAGAATCCGATTTTAATAATATTTGAGATACGTGTTCATTTCATATTCAAATGTATGTCTGCACAATATTTTGACGAAAAATAAATTATTTTATCAATTTTGGACATTTAATAAACTTGTGATATAGAATGGCTTGCGGATAATCGTCGAAAGTTGCAAGTTTCAAGTTCTATATTATGAAAACTATTTAACAAAAATGAAGTATTTTTATAATATTGAAATCGCTGGATATCAATCTTTATATTTATTGAGTAACAATAATCTGGTAGTATCATAATTAATCATAAAATGGTTAGATATATTGAAATTTTGTAAATTTTTAAAAATTTTGAAATGTTATAAAAATCAAAGGATTTAAAAAAAAAACATCTATGAAATTGATGCAAGATGTAGTACTATGTGCGAAGATCGAATTCTCAAAGTTTCAAAGTTGTTATTTATTTCCTTCATCTCCAAAAAAATCTTAGAAACTTTCAAAAAATGACAAAATCATCATTATTCCTCTTATGTAGCCTAAAAAAATAATTAAAGGAAAGCTCCTACATCAACCATTATACACATACATAATAATCAATAAGTCCATGACACACTAAAAAAATTTCAATACTGCCTTTTTAATTTCTAACATAACAAAAATGGTTTCAAAAAACTAATATTAGAGACATTCTAAAGACAATCTTTCTTTGAACACGCTTTTTTGCAATTTTCTTGCTAAAAAAGTTTTTTGCTGCCATCTATGTTTGCTACTTGATTTTAAGATTAAAATACAGTTTTTTATGAAGAAAATCGTTTTATTCTATACAAATTTAAAATTATCTTGAGGCAAAAATAAACTGAAAGAAAGAATAAAACTCCGTATACTTAAAATATACACTTTTATCTGTAATATCAAAGAGTTTAAAACTTTTGAAAGCTTTTATTCGTCTCCAAAAAAATGATAAAAATGTTGAATTTTTAATCACAGTTTTCAATATTTATTTTTTTTTCTTATAAAGGAAAGAAAATGGCAAGAATTAAATTATAGATGTATTAAATATATTTAATTAGCTATAATGGCAAAAAAATTTGAATTTGGAAAAAGTGTCTTTCACTTTAAAACATATAACTGAAATATTTTATTTTTTCCACGATATTTTTTATTATTTATTTATTTATAAATTCTAAATTATGAAATATAAATACAATTACTAAATTATATTAATCTTTTACTTACAGTTCATTCTTAAGTGTAAATAATTTTTATTGCAATCTTTCCATTCCTAAGGCTAATAATCAAACTTGAAATTTCAAGCATGTACACAAGACCTTGATTTCGTATCAACTTTAATGTAAATCTTTATACTGAAATAAACTATCCTGAACTCTACTACTTTGCGTTTCCTCGTAAATGATTGTGATCTACTTATATGATGATTTTCAATAAAATCTGTGACATGTCAGCCATACCTATTTTGCTCATTTGGTGTGGAATGGCCCATATTAAAAAATAGCATGCATGCAAATCAATGGATCCAAATCAATTGTCTATGTGTTTGCCATGATAAGAAACACACAAAAACAAAAAGAAAGGCGCAATTTAAAAAATGTACACGTTGACATTTGATTAACATAGATAATTAACTATCTTGATAAAAAATACTTCTGGAAAAATAATACAGACCGTATTAATAATTAAAAAAATTTTAAATGATATCGCATATGTATGTATCTACACTGTAAATAAATCTGTAAAGGTACTAAACTTTTCCTAGGAAGCTGGGATTCCTAGAACTTTTCCTGTAACGGTAACAGCAAAAATTCAAGTTTCAGAATCGGTTACATGAATTTTTCCTGTTGTCGTTACATGAAAAGCTCTTGGAATCCCAGTTTCCTAGAAAATATTTAGTACCTTTGCAGATTTTTTTTTTTTTTTTTTTTTTTTTTTACAGTGTATAATAAAAATAATTTTATACTTCCATAATACATATATTTGTGTATATATGTATATATTATATATATACACACATATATATATATATATATATATATGCAGTCGAGTCTCTATATCAGGAAATCCACCGTTCCAGTAAAAAAATCGTTATATAGAGAAATTCAGTGTATAGAGAATGATGTTAAAAATCGTATTTAAAATGTGAAATTTGAACTATTATTTTTGATCTTTTGAATTAAGAATTTGAAATATTTAAAAGTAAATATTAACCTGACATTTTATTTCTTAATTATTTAAGACGTTTCAAAAAAGAGAACAGACACTTATTTGAAAGCTTAAGGAAAATCAAATAAGGAAGACTTGCATTAATTTCAGACGAAGAAACCTGTGATTTTTTGCTGTTTTGATTTTAAAGTTGTTACGCTCTCAAAAACATGCTCAAATTTTAGCAAGGAATGAAAAATTATAGTTAACATTTCCCTTCATTTGGAGGCCTCTCTTATGTGCCTCTCATTGATTCCTCTCATACATGTGTATCAATCCAATTGACTCTGTTTTGAGAAGGATGTGGAAAGGTGTGTGGGAGGTGGGATGAATTCGTTGGATTTAAAGAACAAAAAGAGAAGTAATATAAAAAAAAAATCAGCTCTGACGATAAATCAAAAATAAGTAAAGGAAAATTGATTCCATATGATTTCGAAGTTTTTAAATCTGAATAAATTAAGACCAATTTATGAAAAAAATCGTTATATGGGGATAGATATTTCTCTATATAAAGACTGTTTTTCATTTAATCGTGCAAAAAAGGGACCGTTCCTACTAAAATTTCTTTATATAGAGAAATTCGATGTACGGTGTTTCGTTAGAGGGAGACTCGACTGTATATATACAGTCGACTCTCGTTAATTCGAAATCGGATAATTCGAAGTCCCGAAATTTTCAATGGTAGAATAACGTTAAAAATTTTCATTAATTTGAACTCATTTTCTCTTGACTTCCTTTAATTCGAACTAACGAGAATTCCGATTTTTCATTTTTCTTTTCATTCTCACGGATTCCAGATCAGTTGCATAACTTTCTTTCTTTGATATTTGTGAAAATTGTTCCAAACGAGTATACATATAATCCAATGTATTTGATATCCACTTTTTTTAGTGCCCCGTCTGTTCATCAATGACGCTTTAAATTTTTCTTCTACTGTGCTTGTATCTAACCTTTTAATTAGTTTATGTATTTAAACGTTCTAATTTAATATTAAGTCATATTCTAATGATAAAAGACGGAAAAAAATTAAAAAACACTATAACATTAATTTCTTTGTAATGGTAACATATTAAGCATGTTTTTATTTTATATTTCCCATAATTCGAACTTCGATAATTCGAACATTTCTTGTGGTCCCGAAGAGTTCGAATTAACGAGAGCCGACTGTATATATGTATACCTATATAGGGTGATTCTAAATTGTTTTTATAGTAAAAGAGGGGTGATAGTACACATCAAGACAAACAATATCTAATAGGAGATCAAGAGTCCCAAATGTTTTCTATAGGAGATAGCCGCCATTAAAATTTACGGTCCAAAATTTCAAATAAACATAAAAAACGGAAACATTGGTCGATTGAGTTTCGGATTTCACTCAAACTATTCTTTATGGCGGTATTTTCTAGAAAATAACTTATAAATATATCTTTCGAAAAATGCCGATAGAGGGTATTTTAGTCTTTCGAGTAACGACCAACTATTTTTTGCCGTTATTTTTTTAATTTCATTAAATTGTTTCGTAAGCTAAAATTTAAACTTAAATTTTGAGCTGAAACTCTGAATTGTTGGGAATGGTTAAGTAGAAAACACTGAACTGTGTTCAGAAGAATAAAAAATCATTTACAAAGACTAAAATGAAATTTCTTTATAAATTTCTTTCTTACGATTAGTTAAACGAGGATGGCTGCGTGCGATGTAAAAGCAGGTTAGATTTTGCTTTTTAGATTTTAGATTTAGATTTTTAGAAAAAAAAATCCTTTTAATTATCAGAACATGTTGGATATATTATATTGAAATTAAATTATCGTAATATTAAAATATACACACACATACATACATATATAAACCAAAACAAAATCGAAACAAAACCTAAATGGTTATAGATTGGCCTCAGCTATCATATAAATAACAATAACATTAATAATAATAAAAAAAATATTAAAAATAAAGTAGTCGAGAAAATGGAAAATAATTCACCTGTAGACATCACATAAGTGTTTTCCTTTCTTGCTGTGAATGAATGTAGCAAATCAGCCTTTTATAACTATTCAGATTCACCATAGCATCCTACAATATACCTGGTGTAATGTCTAACGATACATCTTGTAGGTTAGCTGTATAATGCAACATCGTAAGCTGATGTAGAAAAATGTAATCTGACGTTTATAAATCAACATCTTTGCTGAAAAAGAGCGCCCAAATAAAAATCTACAGTTATACTTATGTATGAATGGTACTGAAGCTACAGATCGCAGCAATATCTAACAAATGAGATTAAATTTTGTCTGCCAAGTACCATCTGGCAGCTAATGCATTAAGTTGGCCATTGGCAAAGGGAGCTGAGATATACAGGTTTGAGTCCTAATTTCATATTTTTTGCACTGGGTTGGAATAAACCTCAACTGGGCTGCTTCAAACTTCAATATGATTTATAACTTGTTATATCTAACCTTATAACTTATTATACCTAATGGAAATAATTTATGAAAAAACTGATCACGTAACACAGCTATTTCTACAAAAATATGGAACGTTTGGCTTTAAAATTAACTTAAACTATCCGCATTGACCCATACATATCAAAGAAGTTATTAGACTTATACAATTCGAATTAATTTTCCAGATGTTATTTTTTATTCTAATTTTAATTATATTTTTTAATTATTATAACTGAATGACTCCATTTGTATTGGAGGAATGAGCGAAAAGAAAAAACTAGTCGTTGGGGGCCACCGTAATACTTACCCATCATAGATATGTATATGAAAATAAAACATGTGAGAACTATTTATACAATGCATTGCAATTCATAAACAGAATTTAAATATTGTTAATATACATAGTAATACTATATTAAAGAACTGCTGATGTACCAATTTCGACAAATTATATAAAACGCCAAACTACTCAAGTAGTACCGAAATGCGTAAAAGAAACATCCTTATAACTCCAAAAATAATAATTCTATTAACTAACAATTACCTGCGTCGGATTATGCGTCTCATTTCCAATTAAAATATACTTCTGAATTGAAATTTGAATTAAATACAGGGTCATGAAAAATCGAAGAATGTGGAAAACAAGATTACAAATATCTCGGCAACTAATAATCCGATCGACTTCATTCTATATGCAAAATGTGTGTCATTTTATTGCCTTTTACGTCCATTCCTTAGAACAAAAAAATTCGAAAATTTTATGTACCTTTCATCAGAACGAATTTTTCGAGAGTCCGAAAAAAATAGTTCCGGATAATCGAGGTTGCTGATATTAAATAGGGTTCGTCCCATATTTACATACTAACTACATACAAAATTTCAAGTCTCTATCTCAATGTGTTCGGGAGATAGAGCGTTTACAGACAGACAGACAGACAGACAGACGGACGGCAAAAATTTTTTTCTAAAAATATGTTTTCCGTAATCTCCACTATCTAAAACGTGTAAATCCGTCAAAAAAAAATTTTTCGATTTTCAAAACGATTGCAAGACTTACCCTATACTACGTATGATGGGTAAGTAATATAGGAAGTTTCAAATTGAATTAAAATTATATTTAATTTCCATCGATATTTAAGATAATATAAAGATTAAATTATGCTAAATTATACACATTTTGATAAATTATGCACATTAAATTTGAAAAAATATATATATAAACTTTTTTTCACAATTTGAACATTAGGATTTTTTTAATGGAAAGAATTTATGATTAATTTACCTATTTATACTAAAATATGAAACATTTGGTTTTAATTAACTTAAATTATCCGCATTGATCCATAGATATGAAATAAGTTATTAGACTTATAAAATTCGAATTAATGTTCCAGATGATTTTTTTAATTCTAAGTTTAATTATATTTTTTAATGATGATAACTTAATGACTCCATTTGTATTGGAGGAATAAGCAAAAGATAAAGCATAAAAAAAGACTTTTTTGTTGTTATTTTCAAATTGAATAGAAATTATCTTTTATTTTCATCGACAGTGAAGACAATAAAGAGAGTAAATTATGCTACATTATACACATTATGATAAATATACACATTAAATTTGAAAAAACACTTTTTTTTTACATTTCGAACGTCAGGAATTAGTTTCTTTCAAACATCAAACATTGTATATCATCTTATTTCTTACATAATTTCTACTGATATTGAAAAAAAATAACAATTTTTTAAGGTGGGAAGGGGGGGGAGAGGAAAATGATATATGGTTTTCTTTTTTATTGTCAATGTGGAATTTAAATGTAAAATTATAAAAAGCAGCTAAAAATATTTAAGTAAGAATTAAATGATCATGTGCTAAAAGCCGAAAAAAAAAAAACTGTACAGGATGTTAACTCGTAAACATGAGAAGTACGAAAACATTAAAATAATAAAATGGCTGCATAAGAAAGGAATATTAAGGTGATTACTACGATATATGGAAACTCCCCAAATATTACCGTGATATTTAATGTATCGACAATAATTAAATTATTTCAAATGAAAGACTTTTAATGATTGGTGTTATATCGTTTTTAAAAAGCTGAAATAATATTCCCAAACACTTTGAAATTAAATGATATACGTACCGTAAAACTTAAAAGAGAAAAAAAAAATTAAAATAAGTAATCTTATCATATGAGATATACATTTAATATTGAAAATTGCATCATATATTAAAAAAAAATATGCATTTTCAAGAATTTTTAGGTTGTATCACATGATATAAAAATAGTACGGCTAACAAATTTTTATATATTTATAAACAAATTTTTTATATAAAACAAAAAAAAGTGCATAATTCGAACACCATGAGACACATATATTTAACTTTACAAAAAAAGTCTACTTCCTAAAAACTTTGCAACAAAAAAAAAAAATAATAAATAATGTATCGTAATTTATTTAAAGTCATTAATGTAAGCGATATAAATTTCTTCTTTTCCGGCTCATTACGGTAAATTCTTCTTAAACTTTAAAAACATGGCTAATTGCTTTAAAAATTCTACTGAATTTATTTTGTTAAGGGGCTTTTATGTAAATGGATCAATTTTGAAAAACGTAATCTGCCAACGAAAGGTGTGTTTTAGAAATCTTTTTTTCCGAAATAATTATTTTGCGAATATTTTTTGGAAATATTATCTAAATATTAAGCAATTTTATCGGAATTGGAATAATGCATGTGGAAAAATAACTTTTATAAAATGAATAATTGTAATTTTATTTATTTTTTGGAAAATTAAATACAGATTTACTAACGCAGAAACTTTTCTTTTAATGGTAATAAGAATATTTTTGTATCAAATAATTTGTAACTTTTCCAATAACATTCCGTTGCATGTGGCAAACCTAAAACTTTCTTCTCTCTGATACATGTTAATACTTCAAAATTCACTATCGCAATACCAACATTAAATGGGAATCCATGCCTATCATGGTGATTCTAATGATATGAAATTAAGTATTTTAGTTTTTTCGTATGACTATCGGTAAAATTACGCATATCATTCAAAATGAGGCATAGCAGCATGATTTACACCGAGACCTGATTTGCAACAACTTATGTTAACATCAATTCAATATAAAATTTTGAGAAATTTCTTGAATTAATTCTTGTGATAGGGTTATTGAAGAAAGCATGAAAAATTCTGAATAGCAGTGTGATCTTTTAGTAACTATACCGAAATGTTCACAACACCAAGTCATATTAAGAACTAAATGAATATAAAGCTTTGAAAAAAATCTGTACATTAATTCTAGAAATAGCGTTATTGGGATAATCGCAAAAAAATGCAGCATAACTGCACCATCTGTTGAGCGATTTCCACTGAAATGTAGAACATGATATTTCATATTAAAGGCTAACTGTTTCTGAAGCTTGGTGAAAATCCGTGCATTAGTCCAGGAGATTCAGCTATCGCGGAAATTGGGGGAAATGCTACATAGAAGAGGTATCTGTTGAGCGATTTACACCAAAGTACAGAAAACATCAATTCATGTTATTAAGTGAATCTTGAGTTTGATGGAATTCCGTGTATCAGTTCTTGAGATAGCACTATTGTGGAAACCATGAAAAACTTTGTACAGCCACGACATCTGTTGAATGATCTTCACCAAATACTAATCAGCATGAATTTATATAAACAAAGCTAAATATATTTTTGCTAAATTACTTGCATTAGTTCTTGCGGTAGGAACCACAATATCTCACATACACCACACTGTAAAAAAAAATCTGTAAAGGTACTAAACTATTTCTAGGAAACTGGGATTCCTAGAACTTTTCCTGCAACAGTAGCAGCAAAAATTCAAGTTTCAGAATCGGTTACATGAATTTTTCCTGTTGTCGTTACATGAAAAGCTCTTAGAATCCCAGTTTCCTTGAAAATATTTAGTACCTTTGCAGACTTTTTTACAGTGCACAATGTGTCACATACACCCAGGTAGGGAGATTTTAGATCCGTAAAAAATCAGAATTCGGAACTTCTTACGAATTAAATACTTTTCTCTTGTAAAGATAGGTGAAAATAAAAATATTGATCTTCAAAATAAAAATGAAAACTACATTATCATTATTATCTTTTTTACATTTAATAAAATCATACATTTATTATTACTTAAAATTTAATTGAATATATAGGTTAGTTTGCATAAAAATTTGCCACACTTGTGAAATATTGCCGCTGAATGTGTCGAAATAGAAAAATATTGGCAGCTGTTACAGGCTATGTTACTTTTGCTATTGATATTCTAATCATCTACATTGATTTATTAGCAATAATTGAGAATAGAAGTCAAAACTCGAGTATTGATTTAGCAGTAAAATTATGTAAGCATGTTCAGGTCATGCGAGTAGTAAAGCAAAGGATTAAGAACTCTGTTATTCTCATCATTAATCAGAGGTCAAACTCATTTTAAAGGATTTGCTCCGCCAGACATTAATAGGTAAACAATACCCATATTACGTGTGTTCTTGTAGAGCCCCCACAGCAGAAAATGAATGGAATCCGAAGTCAACTCATTTGACGTTCTACGCTGTAAAAAAAAGGGCCGATCTACTAAAAAAAATTTAGTGATCCTTGTAATTACTAAATTTTTTTTAAAATCTTACTCGGTTACAAGGAATCTGTAAGAATTACTAGAAAAAAGCTATCGACGAATTGAGTTAAGAGTTTTACATTTTTGATAGCTATTACTAAAACTCACTTGGTGTGGCCGTGATAGCCTAGTGGTAATAGCACCGAACTCCAGGCTGAAAGTACCCGAGTTCGATGCTGGACGCCACTACATATGCACCGAATGTATGCAATGTAAGTACGCGTTTAATAAAGGGATTATGAAAATCTTGACGTATCAGTTACCATGGGTAATGATCTCTGAACTTTTTCTCTCCTGTAAAAACATGTCAAAATAGAGCAGGTAGCAATACTTGGTGCTGCCATCTATTGCGGCTTTACCGAAAATCTTCCCCTGCAGAAGTCTAAATATAATTTTAATTAACTAAAAATAATTTTGGAGCTATTACTAAAATTTGCTAGGTGGCTCATATTTAAAAGTTTTAAGTTAGTTATGCATAAAATTCTTTTGTTCAGTTTACAAAATAAATGTTTGTTTCACTTGCAAAAAAATCTTGTAATGGTTAAAAAATTCTGTGAAATACAAATTTACTAAAAAATTTTAGTAACCTCTTGAATTTTTTTTTACAGTGTAGAAGACGACAATACGCCTGCTAAAACAGTTTTAAAAACAATCGAAGAAAATAAAAATCTGCCCATTGAGCTCATGCAAGTCGGTTTTATTACAATTGTGTAGGAAGGCAGATGGAATGTCAGAAAAATGCAAAAAAGTTGTTTTGTTAAAAAAAAAAAAAAAAAAAAAAAAAAAAAAAAAAAAAAAAAAAAAAAAAAATTCATTATAATACTAGCTTTTCTCAGAATAAGAGAGTTTTTAATAGACCTGAAATTACGAAGGGATTAAAAGTGTTAAATTAAGATTTTCAATAAGATAGTTAATAATATACGTGTTAAAATATATATAGATAGATATGTAGGAATAAATAATAGATATTATTAAGAAATAACGAAAAAAGGAATATGTCGTAAATTTATAATAATTAAAATGAATCTGACAAAGAAAGTTCTATGTAACATATATATCTTCATTTATAAGCCTTTAAATGTGCCTTCATTTATATTATGTAATTAGAAGGGAGTACTAATTCATTTGAATGCTCAAACGCGTTTTTATATCTGAGTTACATGCAAAATTAAAATATTATTGTGGCTAAAAAATTTAGCAAAATTTCCAATTAAATTCAGATTTGATGATTCATCTGTAATTGGGTTCTTGCATTTTAGTTTCCTGTTTTCCAGTAAAATTATCTAAAATCTTAAATTATTCAAATCGAGAAATCGGGAAGGTAGTCTTACCCACGGGATAGGAATTTTTCATTTTACATCCTACATACTTCCTTTTTCTGTGTATATCTTGACAAAAAATATTTATCACAAACATTTCAGAATGTGCAGTTGCATTTCACTTGCAAGACATTTAGTTAGGTTGTATTTTAAAAGAAATGAGTATTCTTTTTTTAATTGGGATAGCTACCAAATTATTAAATTTGCGCGTAACACAATGGCACTACATTACATAGATACATTAAATACAAAAAATACTTGTGTGTTAATACAAATGTACATGCATAAATATGCATACAATGATAAGAACATATATTTATAAATTCCTGCATATATATTATTATACATATATAGATTATTTATACATGACATTGTATATTTCTCAATTTCTTTGATTATCATTCATAACCATGTGGCTAGTAGGGAATCCGTGTCCATGCGATTAACACTAAAACCCATATTTTCCGTATCCGGTTTCTTTTGGCTTCTTTTAATTTAAAATTAAAACTGAATTGCATCGATTTCAAACGTTGTGGAGAATGGTTGTTTCGCACTCGATTAAAAAGTAATAAGAAAATAAACAAAATAAAAGTACTTGATCATTACTTTCGAAGGAAATAAAACTTCTGAAAGTCAATCGATATCTCAGGGCACAAATACTGACGCTGCCATAAGGATCCGAAGCAGGTTAAAATGTGTAATTTTCAACAATTGAGCTGTATGCTTCCGATTTTGAAAAGTAACCAAATTTCTTTGCAAGCATGGTATAGTTTTACAAAATACTTTTGTTTGTTTTATTAAATCACCATACAATTATTATGAAAATTATTAATGAAATTAACCATATAACTTTTTAATGTATTTCAGTGATTTTTCTACTGAGCTGCTTTTAAAATATAACACGAAATTATTACACATTAATTACATAATATTCATTAATTTTTAATTCAAATAGAAAATGAAGATTACATAGTTGCTCGCTTAAACAATTAAAGTATATATCTCGCTTATCACTATTAACATAACATGTTCCGAAAATAATGTGCTTAATCAAAATATATAGCCAATATTACAAATATGATTTTTAAAATTTTAATATAATATTAAACAAATATTTCACATATCGATAAAATTTTACAGTTTTAAACGAGTTGAAAACTTCACTGTTTTCGATGTTTTTAAAATATATGTACATAGTTTTTTTTTTTTTTTTTTTCCAGAAAATGCTTAAAGAGTACAGGAAAATAATTTTATGAAATATATTGAGATTTAATTAGTGTGTGTTCAAAGAAGTAATGCGTTCAAAAAAAACTAATTTTTCTCCATTTAAAGCTGGATGTAAGACTATATCAAACCAGCACAAGGAGCTTTAAATGATTTTAAATAAACTAATTAATGCAATTGTAAAAAACGTTTAATGCAAAATTTAGCTGCATTATAGAATGATTATTGTATTGTAAAATTAACCTAAGAATATTACCGCTAACTTTAGGTGCAGTTCTAAAATAATAACATTATTAAGGATATTACAATATCCAGAGCAAGATGTTTCCCCTTTCTCATAACAATGATAAAAAAAAAATGCTATTAAATAATGCATTTAAAAACTTGGAATTTTTCAAATATAAAGATTTTTTATCAATTTCATACATTTACAGTATTTAAAAAATTTATTTTAACTAGGCAAAATATGATAAATCGACAAAAATTATACTAAAAAGATATTTTTAATAAACTATAAGACACATGAAATCTCTTTTCCATATAAGATCGACTGATTAATCCGTGAAAATAAATTTAGATATATTTCAAACCATAATGGTTGCTAAAATTGTGGATACTTTTGAAACTTTTAATGTTTTTAAAATTTTTATGCTTATAAAAAACGTTACGTTTCAGAAAACACAAAACTTTGTGTATCAATTTAAAGGGAATTCAATATAGATATCGATAGTTATTTATTTAATTAAAAAGCTATTTGATATTTAGATAAGAAGCAATCATATCAACTAAAAGTGTATACTAGACAATATATGGGTATTTGGTAGGAGTACATATGAGGAGAACAAAGATTATTGTCTCTCATACAAAATGCATTACAAATAATATAATCATATGCAAAAACACTGAAAAAAATCTGTAACTCTACAGATATAAAGATGCTGTAATCTGGATGCTTAATAAAACTTTTTGTGCACACATTTAAAAAAAAAAAAAAAAAAAAAAAAAAAAAATTAAAAAAGAATTTTTGTAAAACTACTGCAATCCGTAAGTTTACAAAAAATGTCTAAAAGTACAATAACCTTGCTAAAATTTCCGATGTGATTCGGGTTTAAGTTACATAAAAAGTTCAGGGTATCCCAGTTTTCTAAAACATTCTTTGTAACCTTGCAGATTTTTTTATTCACATCACTGTGTGTCTGTTACATCAATGTTTGTTGTTTCCGTAACATGACAAGTTCCACGAATCCCAATATGTAAGAAGAATTTTTTTAACTTTACAGATTTTTTTTTCATATTTAAAGTGTTCACAGATACAAAATAGTTTATTGTCAAGAAATTAAAATGTTTTACATGATTGTGTCAGATGCATTTCACACACTTTACACCTTAATAAGCTGTAACAGTTATTTCTAACTTTATGCAACATAAAATAAATTTTATAACAAATCTTTGTAAATTCATTTTCTTTTTTTAGTTTTAAAATAGTTGTGAATTTTTCATTGCATTTCATAAAATATGCACCTTAATAAGCTCTAACAGTTATTTGTAACTTTATGCAACATAAAATAAATTTTATAACAAATCTTTGTAAAATCATTTTCTTTTTTTTTAGTTCTAAAATAAGTGTGAATTGTTCAGTGACATCAAGTTTCAAAATGCCAGACAGAAGAAAACTATATCTTGCGGAAAAAAGAAAATAATACGAAAAAAATGTTTCTTTAATGTAGAATCTTCAATGTATATGACTGCAGTTATCTATGGAATACATAACATTCGATTTTAAAGGTATATTTAATAGTTCCAGAAAAGCTATTTTACTCTCCATCAGTGTTTTTGTGTGATAAATCATACAACATACGGTAGTGTATTTAATTTTCAAACAGAATACCAAAGATGCTCATGAGAGAAGCCAATAAATCTCTTATTTCTGAATGGAAGAAAAAAAGAATACACATATTTATATAAATCTACTTCAGAAGAAAGATTAAAATATTATCCACTCAGATATTTCTAAAGTAATTTTCCATTATTTTGAAAGGACATTTATGTATGTACTTTCCATTTAATGTGTTAGATTTCATTCAAAGTAAATAATGTTGGCTGATTTATATTTTCCCGTAAAACGTATTTATAAATATTTTTTTCTACAATTTTAGAAAGATGATTCTCTGCCCTTATTTAATCTGAAAAAATGTATATTTGTAACGAAGTATAAGTATTCAACTATTAAAATGAGATATTGCTAATTTGAAAATCTATTATACTTGTTATTAAATTTGAAGTTAGATAAATAATACTATTACATATTTTCTAAAGTAAAAATAATTATATCTATATTCTGTCTCTCTCTCTCTACACACACACACACACACACACACATATATATATATGTATATATATATATATATATATATATATATATATATATACTTGATAAATAAATACTTGAAATACATTAAAAATCCGTTTTATAATTTGCAACAAGTTCATAATAAAACTATTTCAGGAAATAATATGTAAAATATTTATATATGAATACATGAAAAAACAACACTTCTTGGGATTAAAAAAAAAATTAAATTGATTTTAAATCTTAAATTTCATTTAAAATTAGCCTGCTTTATCAATTTTATTTAACAAAATGTGATTAACTGCTTATTATTCTGTTACAAAATAAGTAATCTTCGTTAATCGTCAATCTAATAAAAATCATAAATCTATTAGTAAGCGATTTATGCTAAAATATTTCCCCTTCACCCTTCTTAGAAAATTCCACACAAGTACAATGCACCACATGTATATTTTTATTAAAAAAAATTTCACAATTTTAACTTTTATAAATTTTGTTTCGAATTATATGACAAATAAACATTTATCTTAATTTGAATATCTAACGTTTTCAAACGCATTCACAATAAAGAATTATTTCACTGGCAATTTAACATTTCTTAAAGGGACATTAAAGTGTCAGATTTCCTATATCTAAAGCTGCTATCTAGAGAACGTTTTAAGTCCTATTTGCATGGGACATGCCAGATTTTAACTGTTCAATATGGTGTGATAAACATCGAATCAACATCGGTGCATCTGAGATCGGTGCGGTGTGCCTATATTTTTATCAAGTAATTCAATTTTAAAATGAATACTACGGTTTTTATTCAATATTAGAACAGTTTAAAAATACAAGTAGAAACGGATATATACAGGAAGTAACTTTTATTACACCTCAGCAACGTACATCATATTCATAGAATGTCAAATAGTTTAATTTAATTAACACACGCCCCAACAATATTTTCCCGTATAGCATTATGTAGTGCAATACTTTTGTGTGGCCCTGTACTTTAATAATAAATATTCTTTGAATAAGAGATTGTACAGCATGTATATTTTAATATACATGTACTTCATAGGTTCATGTAATCTATTATATTCGAATGGTGTAACACCATTAAAATGCATTTAAAACATTTTTTCCCATTGACCGTACTGTAACGGAATACTTGTGATTGTCCCTTTAATTGATCTATGCGTCCAATTTTCATAAAATTTGAGATGACTCTACAAAATTATGTAATAATTATATATTTTAAATTTCTAACGATTAAAATGTATTTGAAACGTTTTTCCCCATTGACCGTAATGTAACGGAATAATTCTGATTGTGCCATTAATTGTTCTATTCATAAGATTTTCATAAAATTTGAAATGACGCGACAAACTTATGTAATACAGTAGAACCCCGCAAATCCGGACCCCGCAAATCCGGATCTCCGGATAATCCGGACCGATTTGGTGGAATTTTTTTTTCAAGTTTGAGAAGTGATCGGCAAATTTCCATAACATAAATTTATTTCGACCTCATATTCTGAATAAATAAGTATTTTCTGAAATTTTTTCGGAAGAATACCTCAAGCTTTTTAAACTCTTTAATGTTATCTATGAAAGGAACAACTGTACATCATTTAAGCTTTGCCAATTCCAATTTTCACACTTTTCTATTTAATCCATTCGGTAAATGTTATCTTAAGCTCACTGCTTAATGAAGTTTCACTAAGAGAATTGCAAGAAAGCAAAGTAAAATAGTCCTTATAGACGCACTGACTGCTAAGGATCGTGATTCTATCTTTGTCAACCAGTCCATTTGACCTCTGTCTATCAACTACTCTTGGAAACAATTTTCTTGAGACTGTTTCCTTATCTTTGTGCCAAAAACCCTTCTATAAATCACTTGCAGAAAATTGAAATAAAAGGAGGAAGAATGCTCACGAGAATGCGTGACCATGTGGCCCTCAAAAATGGTAGAATATGACAAATTTTATAATTACAAAGTAAACATTTTTACTGTCTGTAAATATTGATTATGTTCAATATAAAGGTGATTTTCTTTGACTATTATACATCATTTTATTTCATTTTTACACATTCTCCGGATAATCCGGATTTTCGACAATCCGGATTGGGCCTGGTCCCAATTAATCCGAATTATCGGGGTTCTACTGTAATTATATATTTTAAATTCCATACGATTCGGTTGGGTAGTTTTAGAGTTGTTATATGCGGACGGGTGGACGGACAGACGGACGGACAGAGAGACGGACTTCTGTGGGTGCTACGTTTTTACATAATTACGAACGCAAGTAAAAGCTATTTAACTTTAAACTTTAAAAATCCTTAAAAAAATAAGCACATTTTTCTTATTATTTAAATAAATTTTCACAATATAGACATAAAATTTTAGATAATTTTGAAGAAACAAGTTAGTTACACGATTTTGAAAAAAATTAGTTTTTTAACTATAATAGAAATTAAAAAAAAGTATATTAGAACATTAAAAAAACACATTATGAAAAAAAGGTAATATTTTACACATTCATTTCTCTAGTTCACATCATGATTGATTCATTTCTAGGGTCAAGTTCAATTAACAGCTTAATCTTTTATCTTTGTTTTTTAGGCCGATGATTAAAAACTGAAAATTTGAACCATTTTATGCTCCAACGTGCTCTTAAACTGATCCTTAAGTATCGTATGATATTCGTATTTAATCTGGACAATAATTTAAATCTATGCAATTTCAAAAATCTTTATTATAGGCATTATACACATTTATTAAAATAAATCTTTTTTTTTCTTTAAAATAAATAATTAAAAACAATTTAGAAAAATTAATAAGTAAATAAAAAATAAAAAAGGATAACTGAAACTGAATTATATTCCAATTGCTTAACATCTTGAAAAATATTCTTTATGCAATAAGTTGTTTTTTGTTAAAAAACTAATAAATAAATAAATAAATCTTTCGATACAAAAATTTAAAAGAAAAGGTAATTTGATAAAGTTATTTTATTAAGAATATAATATTTTTAATTTCTTTTATTATTCTAATAAAATTTCATGAACGTTAAAAGTAGAAAAAGTAAGATTTTACCTTTTTTCCTTAAACGAATTCAACAGACATTCCTTAATCAAATTTTAGAATCGCGTAATTAAATTGTAAAAAGAAGATCAATATATATATATTTACAAAGTTAATACTTTGTTTGACAGAGAGTGTCCCTTTGTAATAAAGGCACTCTAATATTTTGAGTGAGTTCGTGACGTCAATGTTCTAAAATGTGTGGCGCAAAAACGACACATATCCTTTATGCAACTTTAACTTTACGGAGTGTGTGTGGCGCTCACGAGTCTACAGTTAACTGCGGTTATGAGTATTACGCAAATTTATAGCTCCGTCTTCTGTTTGCAATGTATAAAAGCTCTGATTTGGAATGTGTGGTGTGGTGTGTTGTGTGGCGATAGGAATCTCCAGAAAAAGATAGCTTGGGTTGTGATGCGAGGAGAGCCAGCAAGGTGTGTTGTGAGGCGAGGAGAGACAGCAAGGTGTGTTGTGATGTGAGGTGAGCCAGCAAAGGGTGTTGTGTGGCGAGAGAAGCCTCCAGAAAAGTATAGCTTGTGTTGTGAGGTGAGGATGGCCAGCAAGGTGTGTTGTGGACTGAGATAGCATATGTTGAGTGGCGAGGTGAGCTGGGATTGCTTAAAAGTAGAAGGTAGAGGAGTATCTACAATCAAATCGGGTAAGAGCTAACTAGCACTTTGAGTATTTGAGAATAAAAGATTTTGTGTATCCACGGGCTGTTTTCTTATAGATTAAAGTAGCATTAAGCCGCAACCTGAAAAGTAGAGCCGGGGTGAGTGCTCTGAGCTGGACTTAGCCGTGGATGTGAGTATGAGTTATAGTTTAATCTCATAGTATTGTGTTTAATTACCAGAAATATTGAACTTTAGCTCCACTCTCTATTTTCCAGAGACAGTAAATAAAGTTTTGGATTTTAACTTTACTTAAACTATGTTCTCATTTGACCAAAATATCACCGGCGGCTTACCCAGCCACGTCACATATTTAAAATTGAATACATTAATCAACGCACTTTTTTATACTAAAAAAATATACTGTGATATTTAATCTTATTTTTAAATAATTTTATAAAACTCTAAATATTTATTTCTGTATCTATACATATATATATGTATATATATCTAGTTCCTAATACCATAAATGTTTCGAATCATTAAAAAATGTATATGATATAAAGAAGAAAAAAACATTGGTATGAGATTTATTTTAACTCTTTAAAAATCTGAAAGGATATTTATTTTGTTTTGAATTGAATAGTTTTGAGAATGTAAGAAAATTGCGTAACAAAAGGGCAATATATATAATACAAAAATATATTTGTTTAATGCAGATTTCCAGCGATGCAAAAATCTTATTTTTTTCAGCGTTTCTAAGATAGTATTTTATTGAATAAATATATAATACCACTTCCATTTAGATGGTGTGTAATACAACTAAAAATTCCTTTAACTTTCACCACAAACAGTTTAAGGATGTTTTGAAAATATACTTTATCATAAAATGTAAATTTTGACTAGAATACATTCAAATTTATTCCCAAATTGTTTATTAGTTTCTGTAATAAGAGTGCAAATGTCATATATTTATTAAAAAAATACTTAATAAAATTAATCACTTTAGAATTCAGAATAATACTAATACCCCGTATGGCCATTAATGATCGGACACTTATTTATTATCATTATTATTATTATTTACATTTAGTCAGTTATCTAAAATTATACTTGTCTGATTCTTCTGCAATTTCAGGATTAAAAATACCAGGCCTAAACTCGTACTTATTAACGTCAATTTTATAAGTAAATCATTTAAAGAGCCAAAAAAGCAGTATTTGAGATTACCATGTAAATTAAAATGCACGAAATTATATGTTGTTGCAGAATACAAATTTATGGATATTGAACAGTATATTTGCTGATTTGTATAAGAATAGGACGTATATTCATGGAGGTATGTCGATTTTTGTTTAATTCTTGGGAAAGTTTCTGGCATGTTTTAACCTCCTGACTGCCGCCGGCTGATTTTTTCACACACTAAGCTACAGGTTTCACTGCAACATAAGCAATATTTAAATTAGTATAATTCCAGAAATAAAACCCAGTTCTGAAAAATTAAGTTAGGATTGATGCTATCAAAGATTATACACCGATACTAATAACATATTTTGTATCAGGTTTGGAAAAAAACATCTTTTTTTTTTAAATATTTTTAATAAATTACAGAGAAAATAACATTACAATATCAGGGGGTTAAGCCTGTATGATGCTGGATTTTCCATCAAATTTAACATCAAATTCAGATATATTTCAAAAGTGTAGTCGAAATAATACTGTGCATTTGGAAAAGTAATGAATTAAATATTTCATAAAATATAAGCATTTTCATGAGATAATTTTATCTGCACATATGTGTAAGACAACAACGATCTGCTTTAGACAACTTAGTAGTCAAATCTAAGGAGCAACTCATAAAAAAATCTAATCAAATATCGTGAAAATTCAATTCAATATTGTCGATAGAGTGAGCAAATTTTTAGATGTTCTCTAAAAGCAATTTAATTATAAAGAATTTTCCACAAATTGTCATTTTTAATGAACCGACTTTTAGGGAAATTTGGTATCGGATAAATATTAATGAGTAGATTTGAAATAAATGCTTCGATTTTTATTCTTATTTTTATCATAAATTTATTCAATCTTGTATTTATCCAAGAAGAACTAAAGCATGGATATAAAAGAAAGAAAAAACATAAATTATGAAACTTTTTCCAACACATTTAGAAGAATGAAACAAATCTGCATCGTTTAAAAATTAAGACATTCTGCCTAATTTAACTATATGGAAACGCACAACACATTTGGAAACCCAATTTCAGCTGTTATCATCTACAGTCGGAAAATCATTTGAATTTTTGCAGCACTATGTGTAAAATGTATAAATTGTTATCTATTAACTACATGCATGCCAAAATTTAGTTCCCTTAAGATATCCGTATTCCTCAGTTAAAAATTCCTTTTCAGTAATTTCCCTTAACAAGGACAACTATACTTTTGTGCAACCATGCATATGATCTATATAATGTAGATATAACGAATAACTTGAAAAAATAGTTAAATTTTAAAGCGCGTTTTAATAACCGAATTTTAAAATGCACATTCAAGCATTTATTACTCAAAAACAGTACTGTAATATATTTCTTTTGTGTGCCTCTGTGAATTTATAGAAATTGATATGTATGCACAATTAGAACGAAATAGTTGTCAATATCAGTGATTAATATCAATTTCAATATCTTTGAATTAGCGTAATATCATAAAAATATTCCTCGAATGATTTATCTGCATATACAGTAATGTAATTAAATTATTTTGAGTTCCTCTAAAAATGAATAGAAATTGCTACGAATGCCTTTGTAAAACGCAGTAGTAGTGAAGTTTAGTGATTTACATCAATTTCAATATCTTTAAAATACCGTAATTTCATTAAAATTTTCTACAAACGATTTTTTCTGTATACCGTAATTTAAAATATTTTGTATAGATGAACGTAGTGTACCTCGGAGGTAATTTCAAATTTTAATTTTTTACAAAAAAGTTTGTGGAAAATATCGGTAAAACATTTATTTTTTTTTTTCATAAATTTAAGGATTTCTGCTGATACATATATTTTTATGAAATATCCAAATATTTTTTTTTACTCCTTTTGAATATTATTTTTAAATGACTTACAATACAGGCAAGGTACACCACCGGTAGAGTACCTTGAATTTAGGTATGGTGTACCTTGGAGGTATTTGTCTTTAACAGATTAAGTATTACACAGCATGCAAGAAGTTTGGTTTATTATTTGTTTAAAGTATCATGAATCATCCATATTTTCCTCTGATTCTGAATTCAAGTCAAGGCTAAGTTTTTTCTTCCAAGTTTTCTTTTCTTTCCTAAAATTCTTATTTTTCGTCTCAGTTTTCTTTTTTGATTTGAAATTTCGTGAATTTGGAAATTGTTATACATGATTTTTTCTTTGAGCGACCCTTTCTAGTTTGTTTTTGTGGTTTGTTATTCTTTGCCTAAGCTTTTTTTTTTTTTTTTTCAATTTGAAGTTTCGTGAGTGTGGAAGTTGGAATACATGATTTTCTCTTTTAGCAACATTTTCTAAATTGATTTGGTGTCTCAGCTTTTACGTTTTCGGTTTGAAGTTTCGTGGGTAAGGAATTTTCATCGGACGACCCTTTCTAGTTAGCTTTCGGGGACGAGCTTTCAGAAATGGACTAATATCTTCAGGAGGCACAAGGTTAATTCTCATCTTCGTTTGCAAAAGAAAGAGAACTGCGATTTGTCACCCCAGAATTAATCGAGGGTCCAGGATTATTAGATTTGTCTTCCATAGGCATAATATGGTTTTCCGGTATGTCTTCAGGTGTCAGCGTGTGCATAAGTCGATCTGTTATAATGGATGGCAGGAAGTGATTGTCTTGAAAGATGTCTTCATTCAGTGGATGAAGACCACTAATTTGAAAACCATGTGTGATGTTGCTGGGAGCAAAAAGTAAGGGAAAAGCTTTCCCAACAACTTCTACTACATTATAGATTGTTGCTGGTTTTCCAAGACTTTCTGATAGAAGCATCCACTAATTCATTTTACAGTTGTAGTAAATCTTAAATGGATCAAATACACCTCTATCTAAAGGCTGCATTTTGTGACTAGTGTGAGAGTGAATTAATACTATTGTAACTCCTTTATCTTTAGCCAACTGAATTGTTGCTATAGATATATGGCTCTCATGATTGCCAAAAAATGAATAGCTGTGTTTTCCTTATTTGAACGACTATGCTTAACAAAATGTTTCACAAATTCAAAAAACAGATCTCCGTTTGAGTATACTTTTGGGTTTGCTCCTCCGATTGTTCCTTCCGAAGCCCTTTTTAACATACAGTGCTTAAAATTTTTACGTGGGAAAATCAACATTGGAGGTATATAACTACCTCCTGCATTTACTGCACTAGTTATATTACTTCCTCGTTCAGCACTAGTCATTTGGCTATCCTGTTTTCAACTTTTTTTGCTAACATTTTGGGCGGTACATGAATAGTACTAATACTTTTTTCTTCTATATTCCATATGTTAAATGCTATAATATCTTGATTCTGTAGAAGAGCCTCTGTATAGCTCTGAAAGGTAACTGGAATATTTCCCTTTTTAAAAGCAGTCGATTGAACCACGCTTATTCCTTCAAGGGTTTTTTTTTCCCGCTAACTCTTTAGCGCATTTTTTAAAACAATTTTAGACAATTTTTCCGTCATTTTATATATAAAGTAAGATTTAGGATACTTTTTGTTGTTTAATTTCGTAAAGTGGTTAGCCAGTACTCGATTAAAAGTCAACCCATACTGAAGATCAGAAGCCTACATAATATATCCAAGAAGATTTTCTTCTTCCTCCGTGAATACATCCTTCACATCATTATTTTTCTTGTGACGACGTTTCTCCCAACCTGATTGGAGAAATTTATTTTATGCCTTCTTAATGTTGTTTGAGGAATATCAAAGTATTTCGAAGCTTTGTAGATAGACACTTTATCATTCACTATAAGTTGCAGAGCTGTTTCTATGTCTTTTTTTTTTTACTCCAGTTTTACTTCAAAACATTTTAGTTTAATCCAACTTTTTACTTATCTAAATTATAGATGAAAGACATCTAAAAAAGTAAACAATTTTTTTTAATATTTATACAATATAAATTATTATTTACTTACATACTTATCAAAAAAATTTTCTTTTCATTTTTATGCTAGGCTCAAATAATTTTTATTTTGAATTTTTATGTAGGCATACAACTTCAGAAATTTAATAGTCTAATGTTTAGACTAATGCCTATTTGCATAGCACTTTTATTAGTAAAGCAAAAAATTGCGTTCTAAAAATTTTTACTCACAATTTTTTAATCAATTTATTAGGTATAACTTTGATTTACCTTCAAGGTAGACAATATTAACTACCTCGAAGGTACATTACAAAGATGAGTTTTACAAAATGGCTTCCATATCTTCACATGTGAAAAATTTAGCCATTTGTAAGCATATTTTTATATAGCTGAAAACATGCTTTTTAACTTGTGATAATCAGTTTAAAACAAAATTTGATAATTACAGCTACAGAAGAAAAATAATAGGTCCTTGAAAAGTGAGTTTTTGATACTCAAAAGGACATACTCTTTGGTTTTTATAACAGCAACAAATATGTTGATCAATAGCATAACAACTTCACATGAGTCTGTAGTAGCAAATACATGCAACTAATATTTTAGTTTAGATTTATCACTTAAGATGGCAGCACAGTCAACGTGCATCCAAGGTACAAAACCCCTCCAAAGTACGCCACATTCCACTATCTTTGTAAGTGAACTGTCAACCCTACATACTGCATATACAATACCAAATATGCTTTGGTGATTCTAAATAACTTTTATCAATCCCATGGAATTCGAAGTATATTTACAGGAGTTAGGTTGAGGACAGACAAACGGAATGCATAAACACTTTTCAACTTGGTTGGAATGTGTTAAAACTGATAATTAAAAAGAAAGATATAAATTTAAATTGATAATTTTTGAAAAATCCCTAATCATTAAGCTGCATTTAGAGAAAAACTAAAAATCAGCTCACTCATATGGCCGATATCTTTGTGAAATTTCCAGGATATTTTACTGGATTTCATTCTTTCTTTCTTTTTTCTTTCTTATTATTTTTTTCGTTTCCTAGAGTAGTCTTAAAAATCTTTGGCGCATGCGAAAATAAAAAAAATATACATTTTATATTTTCTCTAATATTTAATATTTTTATATTCATGTTAATCTACATCATTTCGACCTCACTTTTCTAATATTTCAGAAATTGGCGTTAAATTTGATTGAAAACTCTGTATGATATAAGTTATAAACATGCCAAATTTTTCTGAAGTAAGAGGAAAAGAACCGCTGCTTTTATGACTATACGCGCAGTCTTACACAAATCTGAAAACATGTTGCATTATATCTACCAATTTTCATTCTGCAGCAATAGATGATTTTGGACATTTTAATTTACAGGGTGATCCTAAATATATCACTTTTCTTTGGATTTTTGTTGCTTCCCTAATTGTCCTCTTTATGAATTCGATGTTTATAAGCATGATGGTCTTTTAAATCCTGAATTTCAGAAAAATCTGACAAATATATTTTTAGATATTTCAAAAAATGCCTAAAATTAAAATGTCTGTTCATCAGTTGCTACATAGTATACAATTGTAATTGGTCCTTCTTAATATTTAAATTTTAAAATAATATAATTTTTGAAAACTTATTTCATTGTTAATTATTTCAAATTACAAATGTGTCAAATATTTTTTTTCTTTTTTTACACAATTTGAATAATAATGTTATTACTATTAATAATAAGTGTCTCTTGCTCTAGCTATTTAAGCACGATTTTCCAAACAACCGAAAAGCATCTCCCCATAATGCATCATACATGTGTCACAAATTACATATGAACTATTTTATAACGGCTATGACAGACTTATAATTTTATATGACGTATGTGTATGACATGCGATTGCAATTTATGACATATGTGTAACAGGCATGTCTCATCAATAAATACATACATCTGGGCAGCTAGAGTGTAAATATTACAGACGTACGTTAAATGACGCTTTTTATGACTTAAATGGAGCTCTGTGCTTCGATTTAATACACTGGACAATTAATACTTTGAATTATTTATGAATTAAACAAAAAGATGCAAATTCATTTTAACATTTAAAAATTTATAGCAAATAATAACAAATAAAGTTAAATTGCAGAAAGAAGAGAATATTACCTGTAAATATATGATCTAAATTTATTTGCAATTTCAACTCACAAATTCAGTTTTATTTATTTTCATATCCTTAATATGATGTCCATCACATTAAAAATAGTTTCATCTTTCGTTTGTTAGCTTAGGTAAGAAAAACTAAAAAATTATAGTGACATCAATAAGGGAATTTTTACTATTTATTAATTCATTCAATGCAATTTTATTTTCAAGAAACAAGTTTGTTTATCATTAAATTATCTATAAAAATGATTGTCGTAAAATTCTAGTTGGAATAAACTAATAAAAATAAATAACTTTTATTTATTTTATGTTTAAATACAATTACGCATTTAATAATTTGGAAAAGTAAATTATTTATAATTATAAAAATATTAGAAATTAATAATATTTTAATATACCATTTTCAAATGTTTAATCTTATTCAATGAATATTTATTTTAATAATATAAAGAAACATCGTTAATAAGTTATATAAGTGAAATAAAGTATCGTAAATAATTTTTAAATTACTTTCTTAAAATTAATTATGTTACTACATAGTGACACAATGTAGACTCGAACAAGGAAATTGTTATTTTCAGAAGTACATTAACCTTAAAAAAATTTAATTAAATATGGAGCTCCACAATTTTCATTAATTCTATACGTACTTAAAATTATGTTACATAAATGAGAAGCATTATTGCGGACTAATTGAAATACCATAGTGAAGCTATTCAAAGTGTTTTATTCTCTTATAGAACATTGTATAGTACATACTATAGGGTTATATATAATCTAGTAGTTGGCAATATCCTAACTTTACTTCATTCATTATATGACATGAATTAATTTATCTGGTTCACACAATGCTTGACAATATTATTATCTATAATAAATCTCAATATGAAACTAATCCTTTTACATAGAATGTACTGAGTATTATTAATCATACGTTGTCAATTTGCATAATTGTCTTGCATCACACATGAAATGTGACTTTTCTAACTTTAATAAAGGAAGTTATTGACTAACTATGCTTTCAATGAATGTTATAACTAAAGCTTCCACGTTTGAAATTTTTAAAATTATTATTTATGTAAGTTCACACAGATTCTTAAAAGTACTTGAAATACATTGTGTTGAGGAAAACGTAGTTTCATGTTTCCAAATAGGTGCCTTGAAACCTTTAAAGTGACATATTTCGAGTAATATTTTTTCTATTAAATCATACACTGTAACTAAAAAAAAAAAGAAAAAAAAAACAATTTGAAAGCTTACTAAATGTTTTCTAGGAAACTGAGATTTCTAGAAATGTTCTAGGAACATCAGTTTCTTATAAAAAGTTTAATAAGTTTATAGGCTTTCTTAAAATGTATTATACAGCATTTGAAACACAGGAGTCCACAAAATTTTTTTTTGATATGAGAGTAGCATCATCTGTTTGCTCAGACAAAAGTTATTGCGCTTTGAAATCGAGATTCCAAAAGGTCGACTTCGTTATATATATATTTTTTTTTTTTTACTCCCCAAAACGGAAACATTCAGCGTAGATCTCGAGAATTGTATGGTGTTTAAGCGGATAAGTGCTTAAATGAATATTTGCGTCGGAAAGGATTTACTCATTTTGATTACGGAAATTAAGATATTACGCGCTCTGACCGGTTACTCGTTGTAAAAGTCACTAACATTCTGAAAAAAATCGAGTTAGACCGACAAATTTTATCTCGCGGCATCGCTACGGAATTTCAGAATCGACTTAAAAGAGTTTTGAATCATTTACTTAAGACTATGGCAACAAAAGTTGATAGATAATTTAGTTTCTTAAGAAACCAATAGTGAAAAATTTAATGAGGGAATATTCTATTTGTCAATTGCTTCTGAAACGAAACGAATTCGAGCCATTTTTTAAAGGAATGATTAGCGGCGATTTAAAGAGTGTATCATTTACGACAATAATGTACAGAAAAGATAGTGGTTGACATCTGGAGAAACTTCAAAAATGGTTGCAAAACCCGTTTTGACGCTGTGGAAGTTAATGCTGAGTGTTTAATGCAACTGGAAAGCAGTTGTTGATTATGAACTGCTCGAACATGGGCGAGCCGTTAATTCGGCTCTCTACTGCCAACAACTAATGCGATTAAGCTGGCGATTGAAAAACAATCTTTCAGAATTGACCAAAAAATAAAGCACTGTTTTCAATTACACTGTAAAAAAAATCTGTGAAGGTACTAAACATTTTCTAGGAAACTGGGATTCTAAGAACTTTCCATGTAACGGTAACAGGAAAAATTCATGTAATCGATTCTGAAACTTGAATTTTTGCTGTTACCGTTAAAGGAAAGTTCTTGGAATCCCAGTTTCCTAGAAAAGGTTTAGTAAATTTGCAGATTTTTTTTAAACTGTACGACAACGTTAAACAACATAAATTTTTTGTGACTCGGCAAAAAACGAGAATACTAGACTGATAAGATTTAATGTACTCAATGTATAGTCCGGTTTTTTGCTCAATCCGGCTACTATTTGTTTCTGTCTCTACGGAATTTTCCTTATGGGAAAAAACTGGTTTTTAAATACACCCATGAAAATGAGTTAATTCGGTTTTTGGGGCAGAAATCTCAGAAGTTCTACAGTGAAGAAATTAATGTTTTACCTAGAAAAATGGCAAAAGGTTGTCGGTAAAACAGTACGCACACTGTAAAAAAAATGGGTCGATCTACTAAAAAATTTTAGTGATTCTTGTAACAAGAATCGGTTATTCGGTTACAAGAAAATCTGTAAGAATTACTAGAAAAAAGTTAGCAACGAAGAGAGTTAATAGTTTTATATTTTTAATAACTATTACTAAAACTCACTTGGTGTGGCCTTGATAGCATAGTGGTTATAGTAACGGACTCCAGACTAAAAGGTCCCGGGTTCGATACTGGCCACCGTCAAATACGCCGCGACTGTATGTAGTGCAAGTGCTCGTTATTAAAGGGATTATAAGGATTCTGTCGGAGCTGTTAGCAATGTTTGGTGCTGCCATCTATTGCAGTTTTGCCGAAAATCTTCCGCTTCAGAAGTCTGGATGCAGCTCGAAGGAAACTCCTGCCCTTCGGGCGCACGTAATGGTTATTAAAAATAATTTTGGAGCTATTACTAAAATTTACTTGGTGGCTCATACTAAACATTTTTAAGCTAGTTATACAAAAAAATTTTTTGTTCAGTTTACAAAAAAAATGGTTGTTTCACTTGCAAAAAAAAAGTTTGTAATGGTTACTAAAAAAAATCTGTGGAATACAAATTTATTAAAAAATTTTAGTAACCTCTTGAATATTTTTTTACAGTGCATATCCGTAATTTGTGTCTGATATTTATGTGACTAAGATTGCTTTAAAAAATACGATAAAAGCAAAGTCACTTTTTCCTTAACCGAATATATTCGACCAATAAAAAGTAAAAAATCAATTTTTTCCCTTTTTTATAAAAATAAAAATAAAAGGCAAATCAGACATTTTTCGAATTATCTGAATAGACTAAAATAAAAATCCATACAACATTACATTCTTTTAAATAAATAGTGAAATGATGCAAATGCAAGTAATCTTATATGAAACATATTCACTTTTTTTTACATATTCAAACAATGCAGAAGTTAATAAGCTTAAACCATAAAAATGGGAAAATAATTCTGCATTATTACATACAGAGAAAAAAATAAAAAAAAGAACTAAATCAGAAAAAAAATATTGCACAAGAGCACTATATGTTGGGGGGTAAACACCAAAAACTAATTATGATTTATTTTTTTTATCAGGTACTAACTGAATCTAACAAGTCATGAAAATCATTGCATTACTTCTTGAGATACATTTATTGCGAAATCGAGAAAAATGCGGCATAACAGCGCGATCTGTAAGGCTATGGCGATTTACACCAAAAAGTAAACAGAACTAATCTACATCGGAGACTAACTTAATATGGAATTTTAGAAAATTTCGTGCAGTAGTTCTAGAGATAGAGTTATTGAGATAATTACAAGTGTTCCATGAATGTGGCATCATTTGAGTGATTTGCACAAAACGTAATAAACACCATGTTATATCAAGTACAAAATAAAGATGAATTCATATGGAAATTCATGCACATGTTCTTGTGCTATGACAAATGTGGAAATTGTAAATAATACAGCATAGCAGCGCCATCTGTCTAGCTATATACCCCCAAAATCTTATTAGATCTAGTTTACATCAAGTTCTCACAAAATTTAAAATTTTGCGAAGTTTCGTGCATTAATTCTAGAGCCAGAACTACTACAATGATTAAAATTAACGCACCATGACAGCACTATCTATTTAGCGATTTGCATCAACATATAATCGCCACCATGTTTCATCAAGTGCAAACCAAATCTAAAGCTTTATAAAAATCCATACAAATCCATATAGTTCTTTTGATATGCTTGTGTGGAAATTGTAAATAATGCAGCAGAGTAGCGCCACCTTTTGAGCAATACACAGCAAAAACTAATCAGATATAGTTTATATGAAGGTCTAACAGAATCAAAAGTTTTGAGAAATTCCGTTTCCTAGTTCTTGAGATAGTCACACAGACAGACTATAAGGCTGACAGACAGACATTTTGTAAAAAACATGTTTATTTCGAACCTCTGACAATTGAAACGTAAAATTCCGCCAAAAACCAGAATTCGAAAATTTTCACGAATCCAATACTTCTTTCCTGTAAAGATAGAAAAAAAGTAGAAATGTAATTGCCGGACTAAGCAAAAAGTTAAAATCAGCAGTGGGGATATTTGAGATAATCTCACTCGCTAGGTTTTCTGTGTATAAACACATAGCAGTGTTCTGAAAAGGTTTCAATAAATAGTATTTTCAATCACCGTTGGATTTAGCTTAATATTTAATTATAACCCAAAATAAAGACGAAACATAAGATTAAATAAATAAAACTAAAAATAAAGAAAGTAAATAAACTAAATATGTAATTCGTTGATCTTAAAAATTGATCTCCTAGATATTTTAAAAAACATACCGTCAAGAAGTTCAAGATATTAAACATAAGAAAAACAAATAAACTCTGCAGATGCGGTTATTTTTCACGCAAAACATGCACAAAAAAATGAGAAAAAATTTTCTATAAAGGGAATTCTACGCAATGTCAAAAAATATCGAAAAACATTAAAAGCATTTGTGTGGAAATGGTGGCTATAGCCGTTGCTCCGACATAGGTTTTAAGTTATGTGTGTGCCAGTAACCGGAAGATGGTGCTGGAACAGAAAATCTTTCTAAAATGAGATTTTTGTGGTTCTGAAGGCATAGAAACATAGAATTTCACATGTTAGTTACTTATCAGAACAATCGGAAACAAACTTTGAAATGACCAAAAAAATCCCGCAAGGACGAAATTAGCCCCGATTGATGGTTCATTTCTGAATGCCAGATTGGTACATGCATCTACGCAAGCGATATGCTACGTCGCATATCAATTTCCTTGCGAGCAAGTAGACGCATCTCCCAAAAATATACTTTGCATTTTATTCTACGGAACAGCTAGTCATAGGTCCACCTTTCTGCAGCAAAGATTTTATCTGTCTAGTTATCAGAGATTCGCTTTAATATGCTGTGTGTATTCGTGTTCGTGTGATGTAGTGGTGTATTTTTGTAGGCCGATTATCTACACTAGGGATATAGGCCCAGGGGGGGTGCCCTTCGTGGGGGTCTTTGTAAGGGAACCTTACCCGATTTACGCAAGGTTCGAAAAAAATCACGAAAACTCCGAACGGTTAGGCCGACAGCCGCGACTGGGTTCGAACCCATCACCTGTCGTCTACCAGTTGAGGGGTCCGAACCTCTCGGTCACTGGTGGGGCCCTGTGTGTGTTGGAATAATTGACTATTTCATAGAACATTTGTTTACAAACTGCTTGACAGATGGAAGCACCACAAAATATGTTAAAGAAAGAAAATAATTCTTTTCGGAACATTCGATTGGACGTCATACATTTTTTCTGCGGAACTTCTCTAGAACAATGTTTTTTTTTCGTGTGTGTTGACTGTTCGAAAAGAATGTGCAGAATGATCGGAGGCAAAATTCGAGCTCCGAAACAAATAAATTTCTTTCTAAAACTTTAAAGTAAAACTCAGTTAAAACCTTTTTTTAATGTTAATCACTCTATAGCTCCTTCATGTAAATTCATCATAACCATCATCTACGTGTGTTCTTTCACCTTATGTTAATTAAAAGAAAATTATCTGTGAATCCTGAAGTCTTCATAGTATTATTCTCAACATATATTTAATCGTGTTACATCTTATTAATTTTTCCAGAAATATTGTCGTGCATTTAAATAGTTGCTTCCTGAAGAATAAACGAAATCTCCTCTAAGAAGATGACATGCAAGGTAAAAACTATTTAATATATATCTTTAGAAGTTATAAACTTTACAGTACTTTAGAACTTACGGACTTTAGTGTTCCCATTCTTAGCCATGTGAGGTGGGCAGAATATTAAAAAAATCTTCACTCCTTAATGAGTTAAAATAAATAATAAAAAACATTTTCACGACTAGAAAATTTGAAGTCATGTTACATTTAAAATACATGAAAATTTAGTAATATCTGCCCCTTAAATGCATGCATACTTTATTTACGCGCTATTATGAATAATAAGTAATAAAAGTTGAGAGAATTTTAAAAATTTTATCTATATTTTTAATTAGTAAAAAATCGATTAAAAGTTACTGAAATCTGCAAAATATATTGTAAGCTTAAATGCATATTAGCAACACGTATATTTTCGACGATTATGCATTTAAAGAAATTAACATATTCGTACAGATATAACAGAAGAATTTTAATGGTTTTGAATTTATTATAATAACAGGATGTGAATTTTTATGTTCTTATATAAATACAGATATTTAAAATAAAATATAATTTGAAATAACTTATAATTTCAAATTCACTTTGAATTCTGACATTTTTTATATTCAGTATATTAGAATTTAATACGCTTATCAAAAGAAAAATTATAAATGTAATGGGACATCGGAATAAATTTTAAGTAACGTTTAAAAGCCATCAGGGATCTGAATGCCATTATGATTCATTTTTAATCAAATAAAATAAATTGTTAACCCGAGGAGATGTTTTAAAAATGAATTTCTCATGAATATTCAGTAGAGCTATTTGCATATTTCTGGAATGAAAATCTTAAAATTTCGCTTCTGTATAAAATTAAAATATGTATTTTTCTTATAACACGATTTTAAATGTCATTTATAAAATTTGAGAAATTTTGCAATTATAATGAAAAATTTTACAAATGCTAAAATCCTGAAAACTATGAATTTAAAAACATTTTTATTATTATTTTACAGTTTAAAGTATATGTTTAATACTAATTCATTTAAAAACTGCTTTCAAAGATTAATGATATTCTTTAATATTTTAATGTTTTCATTAATTAATTAGTTTTTTCTATTTATATCAAAAACATATTACCAAAAATATTTTTAAAATATTTTTCTCTTTTTACCTAAAAATTCTGAATATCGCCTGACATTTTTTTATTCATATTACAATTTTGTTGCGCCATGTACCGTAATAATTCAAATGTGATATTAAAAATCTTCTCAGAAAATTTTTATGTATGCACTAATCAGTTGCTGTGTAAAGGCGTTTATATCATATTTGATATATTTTTGCGGATTATTTGCATAGCCGCAAAAATTTTTACTGATAATCACTATAGAAATCTTAATCCTTTTTCATAACAGGTATACAAATATGAATAAAACGAAGAATATAAAAAAAGTTAATGCGAGAAATAGCAGTAAGCAACTATATGTGCAATAAATTAACAGAACTTTCTGTACACTCCTGTACTTTCTGTATAGTATGTTTTATTGGCACAAATAGTTATCAGCCTGTCTAATAGATGGCTGATGACTTTCCACAACTTGGTTTATTAGTGAGAATTGATCTGCTATGATCGACTGAAGTGGCTCAGCTGTAAAACCACAGCCTAGTACTCAGTGATCTCACGATTGATCCCTAGCTCTGGCTAGTTTTCCACTCCACCTCAGTTTATTGTGTATATGTCTGTAGAATATTTTGTATGTGCCTTTAATAATATAATGCAGGCGTTGTTTATGTGTGTCTGTTTGTTTTAATGGAGTAAAGTTTATTTGATTATTTCTTTGTTCGAGGTAATCCGTGGAACTTCTCAAGCTATTTCAAAAGTAATGATATTTAAATTGATGTTGTTAATCCCTTTTTCTAAATAGGCTATTAATGTCCATGCCTTTGCCCGACAGGGGCTGGAGTTAAGAAGCAAAAGACGTTCTAAAATTTTGACTTTTGCGTTACCCAAAAAAATGAAATTTGGAATGATAGGTACTTATAAGATATAAAATGTTTCTAAAAACATTTCTTAAAAAGTTTAAAATAAAATATGGTTGCAGACGCACAAAAGGCGTGCAGAAAAACTTTCTAAACGGCAATTTCTACACAATTTTAGGAAATATCAAACCGACTATAAAAGTAATGGTGTGGAAATACTGGCGATAATCCTTACTCCAAAACAAAGTGTAAAAGGCAGTTCTAAATGGCAATTTCTTTGCAATCTCAGGAGGTATCGAGCCAATTTCAAAAGTAATTTTGTGAAAATAATGGTGATAGAATTTGGTCCAACATAGGCTATATTTCATGCCGGTTATGATTTTCCAAAGGGTGTGCAAGACCAAAACCTTTCTAAAAATGCTATTTTTCGTTACTGAAGGGCTTACAAAAGTAAAACTTGGCAGGTTAAATACTTACAAGATATAAAACATCCTAAACAACATTTCTTAAGTAATTTGCATCTTAAAAGGGGTGAAGATATGCAAAAAACACGCCAAAGTTGTTCTAAATAACGACTTCTACGCAATTTCAAGAAATATTGAATCGACATTAAAAGTAATTTTGAAATTTAGAAACATAGAAACAGCCTAGAAGCATAGAATTTGACATGATAGTTACTTATTTGATATAAACGATTTCTAAGTATATTCTAAATTTAGAAAGGATAATAATGCGCTAAAAGCATTTACAAAAAGTTTTAAATGGTTATTTTCATGCAATCTCAAAAACATTCAGACCCATTTCAAAACTGCTGGTTGGAAATTGATTATAATGGCCCTTGGTATATCTTTGCCTTTATTTTATATCGGTGTTTTTACCACTTGGTGTCGCAGAAGCAAAAAATTTTACATACTGCGATTTTCTGTAACTGAAGGATCTAGAATTATGAAATTTGGCATGGTAATTACTTAATATATATAAATGATCCCTACAAGTACAGCTTTCCTGGCACTCATGTTTAATATTCGATGTGTCTAGTAAGTAGAAAGTTCCACAAAACTGTCTGTCATTTTAAAATATTTTTTTTTTCTAAGCATAAATATTATTTTGTCTCAATCATATCGTGCTACAAATACCTGTTTTCAATAGTTATAAAACACCTCTTAAAAAGACGCAGAGTTTTTGGGCCGACAAATGTGTCGGGCTTTAATATATATATATATGTATATATAATTATTTCATTAAATACTAAATTTGAAGGCATTAAAATTTCAAAATGCCTCAAAAAAAATTTTTTTAATGAAAATTTGGGAAATTTAAAAATTAGTATTTTGACTAACTGCCATAGTTCTTCAGCCATATAGTCGAATTTATATTAAGGCATTAAAAAAGAAGTGTTACACAATTGTTCATGATGACTCGAATACCAAACTAAAAATACTTAACAGCTCTTTGACGAATTTCACTACGAATAAGAATTTTTTAACTACTCCAAAATTTTTTGAAACACTGCGTTTAAGCTATGTGTCATACGCTCTGGTGAGATCCTGTCGAAGTGACATTTGTTGTGACTGCGCAAACATCCAGTAAAAAATCACTTAAGGTAGCTTTCGCAAGGTTATTGCCACGCACGTTATGCTTTGTTTGTATCGTGAACCAGTAAATGAATATTCAACGAGGCACTGCTACCCCAGCTTTATTAGCTCTCGCGTTTAACTTTCAGTGTGTCTGGCAAGTGGTAAAGTCCACAAATTTCTCTTTGATTTAAAAATATTTTTTTCTAAAATACCTCAATGCCTCAAATACCTTTTTTTCAATAGTTAAAAAATAATTCTTAAAACTGCCTGGCACAGTTTTTGAGATGATTAAAATGCTTAACTATTATGTATATTTTTTATTTCAACAAGTAGTGCTGTGAAAATAACGGCAAAATGAATACCCGTATAGTAACGTTGATTTAGAATTCTCTACCCGTTAAAAAGTATTCGTTTCGTTAGTCGTTACTGTTCAGTTACTGGGTATTCGCAGTCATCGAGCATACGGCATACATCGTATAGAATAATTTTTGGAAAAATTCATATTAATAAATAAACTAAAAAACTTTGTAATATCACCATGCTGTTGTTGTAGCTCGAAACGCGCCCTGCTTAATTTTTCATTTTATGATGATTTTACAAAGTTTTTTAGTTTATTTATCAATTTATCGCCTGTGATTACGGTGTTTTTCACTAGAATTCGTATTAGTTAGTGCTGCCATCTATCCGTAAAAGTTACATTTATTGAAATTTCGAACTTTTATTTTAAAAATGCAAATAGAATATTAAAACCAGGGCCTTAGCGAGAAGTTAATAATTAAAGTGTGGGGGGTGGGGGATTATGAAAAATTCGAGTGCATAACTAGTGCAGTATTAAACATAATGTTGGCTTCATCTGTGCAAGTAAAATTAGCAAGTGTTGAAACACCTGTTCTAGTTACAATTTAGTATTTTTTCAAAACTATGAAAGGTCCTCAAAACTAAATTAGATTTTTCAATAGAATTTCATTTGGGTTTTTGGAACATAAATTCATTTAGTGACCTTGGAATCTTTTCGGGGGGGCTCAAAATATTTTAGGGGGACTGAGCCACCCGTAACACCCCCTTAGCTATGCCCCTGATTAAAATGCAATGCATAATTGTACACAGGGCTGTAATTAAAAATGGGTAATAGGAGAGGAGGGGGGAGGCGCTCAAGAAAATGTAGGGTAGAGCTCATATTTTCATGTACCTATTTCAACAGTGGGTTTAAAGGTGAAGCCACGGATTCATGACCCCCCCCCCACACACACACACGCGCGCGCGCGCGCGCTGTACTGCAAGAATATTCTAAAAATTACTTTAAATTATAAACATACCTTAAATCCTTATTCCCCCCCCCTCATTCAATAATGCGAATCTTTCTGATTCTGAAAAAGGTCTACTCAAATCAAAATTAGGTAACATCTGACATATTTGTGAAAGCAATTTTAATCTCGAGAAATTTGCAAGTGTACTTATTTGGAAACTATGAGATTGAAAAATGTTTTGAAAAATCTATGAAATGAAAAATGTCAAACATTCTATGAAATTCGACAGTTATACTAAATTTCCATATGCGACTGCTAATTTCTTCCTCATGATGACATTTCTGTGTTTGTCAAGTCTTAAAAATTATCGTAAAATGATTAATAACATTTCTAAATCATTTTATGCATTTATAGGAAAATGAGAAACATTTCAATTTCTTCATATCTGAATGAAATCTGTGTGACTTATATATTTTGATATTCTGATATATATTTTGAATCACATTTTGATTTATCATTTAATTATAATTTACTTTATCAAAAATATATCCATTTCTTATTTCTTTTCTTGTCATAATAAAATAGGTAAATGAATTAACAAGCCATATGAAATCCCAGTCATTTGAGATTCGAGAATAACTAATATAAATAGAATGATAAGTATTAGAGCTTTTGCAAACCGCATGGTATAGGTATTCGTTAATAAATAATTGAAATAACACGACTGATATACTAATACTATCTCTAATACAAAATACCGAATCGTTTCTTTGAATACTCGTTGCTGCTGAAAAACTGAATGAAACGAATTTCAAACACTACCTTCATTTCGGGATTTATACGAAGCCGTATTGTCTGCAAAATGAGAGTTAGTTTCCGGACTTTAGACTCGGTATAAGTTATTATCACATACGGGTATTTCATTTAGTTGTTTAGTAATAAGAAGAAGAAAGATAGAAATGCGTTTCATTATTTCAGCATCCGTTCTTTTTGCCGATGTAAGTGTGAATTTGGAGGCAGTTTTTGAAGCAGAAAAAAATGCTTTTAGAAGAACGATTGTTTTGAGATCGTTTAGGGATTGTACTATTTACCTTACAGATATGAAGTTTTTTATCCATTTTTAAAAATTAAACAAAATAATTGCTCTTTTTTTTTGGAGATTATATATTATGTATTAATATTTCAATTTAAAAAAAAGCCATCGATCTAAGCAAAAGAAAAACAACGCGTGTTTATCATTTAAGAGTTTAATTAAATTAATTTTGTCTTAATTAGGCATTTAATCTATTAAAATTTCCTTATGATTTCATTATAAAAACAATAGTAGCTTATAGTAGAACAAAATATTCGTTATAGCTGTAATTAAGGAATAATGAAGTATTTCTGGAAAGAATTATGTTTGAAGGGTCACCATCAGGGGGCGAAGGGACGACCGCCCCGGGTGCGGAGATTTAGGGGGCGCAAAATTTATAATACTAACGTCATTTTTGGCATATTACAAGAAAAATTTGGGAGGGGGCCGCCAAATTGTAAGTTTGCCCCGGGCGCAATTTTGTCTTCGCACGCCCCTGGTCACCATATAAAAATATTAAATTATAACTTGATCTTCAATACGAAATGCTATTCGATTTGATATCACTTCTATGGCCATCAGTGCCAATTTTATGATTTCATGCATTAGATTGAGTCTAGAATATGTTAGAAAAATTTTGCGATGTTAAACAGGGTAAAGCGTTTTTGAAAACTCGCTTAATGCTACTTTCCGTTATCGACAGGTTCCGTTATCGCATGTTTCACTGACTTCACTCTAGTGGACATTTCTATTCAAATACACAATTAATATTTTTCTTTTTAATATGTACCTTAATATACTTGTTGAAGCGGACTCGCGAGAAACCATGAATTATACAAACGAAAGCAGCGTTTGAAGTTAGTTCCACTTATTTCGGTTGCATATGGACTCCGATAACGGCTAACGAGTGGTATTTCTAAGTAACGATTCGGTATTTCGTATCATAGAGAATACCCATTTCTTAATAACGAATACGTACGGTTTGCAACAGCTCTATCAACAAGTACTAAATTTGAAGTTACTAAAATTTTAAAATAACTGAAGGATTTTTTTCTTTGTAACAAAATTTTTTTTTAAAAATACAGATGGGCTATGTGTCGCAATCCTTCAGCAAGATATTCGAGTTTTTATTCCGATGTACATAAAGAAGTATTACACAAATTTTCATGATTCCTCAAGTATTTACCTTTAAATGTTCAATTACTCTCTTTCTATAAGATACAATAGTATACCTGGAATGGAGAATGAATCCATGTGTACTTCCAGAGTAATACAAATGGATTTCACAAAATCTGTAGGACTGTACTGCAGAGTGTTAAAAATGAGAAATTTCGATTTGCTATAATAGTTTTCTTTTACCTAGAACTTAAACACGTGTTTCCGAATAATACAAGGTGGTCAGGGAAAACGGAGTAAAAAGATTTATTAAAGACCAGTATTATGTTAAAGAGAAATTCACCTTCCCTAATCCCTTTATATTACAGGAATTATTTTCTTAAGAATATACTGATAGTTTCATGATTTTTTTTATGTTTGTGTGTTATATTTCTTGACCTCTTGCCATTCTGTAATACGGTTCATGTATTTTTTCACGTTGTGATTAAGGTAAACATGCCTGAAATTTTAAGAATAAAACCTAGTTTAATAAATTGTTCTTCTTCAAGTTACTTTTATTTTTTACATTTTCACTAATATAGACAGATTTAAATACAAAATAAACTGAGACTTTATTTATTTTTCTTTGAATGCATTTCTTTTAAGGATTATTAAATAAATTTTTTCTTCTTTAAAATAAAAAATACAACTATTGTTCTTTATATATATATATATATATATATTCTTTTCAGTGTTGTAGAAATGAATTAAAATAGGGCACCATAAACAATGAAAAATTTAATTAAATTTACTGGACTTATGAATGCTAAAAGAACGTTTGCTTAAAAACTATTCAGAAAATCTATTTGAAAAAAAAGGGGGGGAATTATGATGAGTGAGAAGTTAAACGTAATAAATATTCGCTATTCAAGAGCAAATTGCTTGCAAATTTATTTAACAATTAAATTTTCTGTTACAACCTTTGCTTTCTATTTTGTTTAATAAATCAAACGTACAGCGAATGCATAAAAGTTAAAACAGAACATAAAAAAATTGTGTTCATGGTATTAGTTACAGGAGAGGATAATTTAAAATTATATGATCTAAACTTTATTATTCTAGTGTTTTTAAAGACGCAGCGGTTAATCTTTAACCTAAAATATTAGTTATTCTGCTTAAAGCACATTTTCGTGCTAAATTCTTGTTTGAATAAATAGCAACAATGTAAAAATCGATACAAGTGTAAAAATATATGTCATATTTATATTTTATGAATTCAAGTAATAAAAATTAGGAATAGAAAATACAGAAATATGTTATTTATATATTTTCATTATTTTATTAAATTATACTATATCTAAACATGTTCATTTAGTTTGCTTGTAAGTTTAAACATTTGAATATGAAACATTTTTAAGTGAAGTACGGGTGCACTTTTTACGAGTTACTTTTATAAGAAAAATTACTCGATGCAAAATTTATCGCAAACAAAAGTTTTTGGAGATCATTGCACTGAAATTAATTTTGAATTATACTGTCGAATGAATAACTTCGTATATAGATATGTATTCAGCTGTGAGTTTTCGAAAACCGATCATGACGCACAGAACCCAAAACCACACTCAGATAAAAAAATAATATATATACATGGCTGCCAACTACTACGCCTATTTACAGTCAAATAAACATATTAGAAACAGAAATTTAAGTAAGTAATTAAGGATATGTACTGTAATGCTTAACATTGAATATATTTGGTAGACATTTTACTAAAACATTTTTTGTGGTTCCAAACATGTTTATGCGATTTAAATAGGCGTAGAAGTTGGCAGCTCTGTATATATATATATATATATATATATATATATATATATATATATATATATATATATATATATAATAAATAAAAAAAATTGCCATTTTGCCCGCTCTGAGTTTATTCTAACGTTATATGGGAACATACTTTTATTCTTCGTTTCCGTAATGTATTAATATTTTTAATGGCTAAAGTTCTTTTTATTTTATTTTATTTAACTTAGCATAATCTATTGATTTTATTTTATTTTTTGTACATATTCCTGCTTAACTCGAATACAGGAATAAGTAATTGACTACATTATTTATTCTATTCTACTTCTCCTCATATTGCATCCCAAATACATGAGATGAAATAAACGGGATTAAGTGCACAAATTAGAATTTAAAGAATGCCTTTTGTGATATTTATTTATACTTATTAATGGATTTACTGATACTTAATATGAGATTATCTTATACTTATTATGATTTTTACTTATACTAGTATTTTTCCTTATTATGTTTCTTTATTATCTTGTTTGTTTATTACATTGTTAAAATTTATTATTACTGTATTACTATGCTTTAAAATGTGTTATAATATAAAAGTATGATTTTAAAAATTATTTTCTCAATAGTTCAAAAAATAGAACTATTATGATTGTTCTAGGATTGATACTGTTCTAGAACTGAACTAATATCATGATGTTAGATGATGAAGATTGGATGGTCTATGATATAATTAGACCTCCTTGAAAGGATGTAGTGAACTATTCAATTCCAAATGTGACTTTTTAGACGAACATTATGAACCAAACTTTTAAAATTTGATTTCATGAAATCTCTGTTAAATTTCTCCGTCCTATTTAGGTTCGTAATTTTCAAGGAAGAATTCAACGTTATTGTTTCTCCTTTTTTATTAAAAATATACTATGAGTAATTGCTTATAGTTTCGAATTACTTTACGATGTGTATTTTAAACAAGATCATATCTTGTAATTTTGTTGATTGCTATTTTTTATCTGTAAATTTAAAAGTTATTCCACACATCACATTAGTGCTCCTAAATTTAAATTCCATATTTATATGTATAAACATTGTTTATTTTTTCTTATTATTTAGTTATTATTACTTCTATCAACAACTTTGTAATCTAAGTCTGCATCACCTCCCTTTCAGTGAACTTGCAGGTCTAGACCTACATTTTCACCCGTCTTTTCAGTAGGGGGGATTTGTAATAAATAAAAAAAAATTCGGCTTTTTGCCCGCCCTGAATTTATTCTGACGTTTTATCGGAACATACTTTTATTCTCAGTTTCAGTAATGTATTAATCTATATTATAAAGGCCAAACGTATCTGTGCGTAACGCATACGTCATTTTGCGCATAGCAACACTTTCAAATTTTAAATGAATTTCGGTATTGAAATTTTTGCTACTAAAAATTTTTTAATTTCTTAATGTTGCATATTTTCAATTTTTACACCATCGTGTAGGAAAAAAGATGTACTTTTAAATGAAATTTGTTTGAAAGCTGTATCTTAATTTGTTTTTGAAATATCAATTTTTTTGTATCTTTTAATAACTCCTTTCTAATTGTGGCAACAGGTGTACTCCATTTCTATTTGAAGCAAAGGAAAAAAGGGAAAAAATTGAGTGCTGTATCTTTATGTTGCCATTTTCTCATTAAAAGGGAAAAAATAGAAATTTAAACATCTTCTGTTATAAATCCCGGTGAATTTTAACTTCTTTACACAATTTGATTTACACGTAAAATAATATCAACAGTTTAATATCTATTTCAGCTAATAGCACCGAGACTTCAAGTTTTGAATCAAAATTATCAAATTAAAATGCCAATTTTTTTTAAACGTGAATACAGATGTGAAATGTACATTTGTAAATTTTGATATGGTGAAAATGATGCCGGGCTTAAATTTCACAAGAAAAAAAAAAAAAAAAAAAAAAAAAAAAAAAAAAAAAAATCTGTGATTGAGTCAAAGTTGAATAAATTTTGCTTTTTATCATTTTGGAATACTAGCATTAGAACTTTAATTAATAACTTTATCATAATAACATATCTTTATTATTTTTTACTGCTTACATATACGATTAAAGTTTAATTTTAACAATTTCTACAACTACGTTTTATAGAAATAGTATTTTGTTAGTTTGACGATAAATATCGTTTGTTTAAGACTTAGACGTACCAATATAAAATGCATTTTTTACTATAATTAATTTTGTAGGTTTATTATAATTTAATGAAACAGTTCCTTCTTAAACATTTTCTTTCGTCAAAATTTGACGGGTTCTGCCTTGTATTTTTAAAGGCTAAAGATCTTTTTATTTTATTTTATTTAACTTAGCATAATCTAGTCATTATTTTCTTAAAAAGAGCTAGAATGTTTCTTGAATGTCAATATTTTATTGCAAAATCTTAAATTCATTACGCAAATCCATTTTCCTTTTTAGAATAAAAAACATTTATCGAAACTTTAATTTTGTTTTATTATTTAATTAATCGTCTGATAGGAATTCATACACTTTTCGCGTGGGCAAATTACTCTATTACGCGGTTCGTTAAAGAATCCGTGGCTGTAGTCACGCCTATCGGCCAATGGTAGAGAGCGGGTTGGATTGCCTTTACGTCGAAAACGATCCTAATAGATCTTTAAAAGCCTTACGTGAAAAGGGGAGGGGCTAGTTTAGCTAAGAATTTTCAGAAAGTCATTTTGGCTTTGAAGAGCGTTAGATTGCTTTTGACCTTTCAAGTATTTTATTTTATATGTATATATATTCAAGTCAATAAATATTTATGTAATATATTTTGAACAATGAGAGTATGCTAAATTGAAATGTAATATCGTAAAAAATTTTTAATTTTTATAAGCGTCTTTCTTTTTTTATATGCAGATGTACCATATTATTTTGCGCTAAATCATACATAAATACATAAATATATGTACATAAATCTCATAAAATTTAATTACATTAATGGTCACAAAATTCTTCACATAAAAAAGCTTATACGAGGGCGGTTCAATAAGTACCCGTGTTAGAAATGAAGACACCGTTTTTTTTTTCAAATTTCTTTTTTATTTTTCAACATAGTCCCCTTTTAGAAAGATACATTTCTCCCAACGTTCCGGCCATTTTTCTAACCCCTCCAAAAAATAAGATTTGTCGAACTCTGCAAAATACGCCTCTGTCTCGACGATGATTTCCTCGTTTGAGCTATTTTTTTTCCGCGAGCCATTTCTTCATGTTAGGGAACAAGAAAAACTCACAGGGAGCCAGATCAGGTGAATAGGGGGTGTGTGCGGAGGCATATCATAACGCAATTCATGCAGTTTGGCGGCGACAACTCCAGATGAATGTGCTGGTGCGTTATCATGATCGTGGCACCCATCGGGCCGACAATTTTTTCATCCCCCACTTGTCATGTAAAATATGAATTGCCGTTCCGGTCGACACGCCTACGGTCTCTGCTACTTCGTCGATCAGCGACAATCATGTCGTTGTCTTTTTCAATGATTTCTTCGGCAACCATATCTGGTCGCTCCTCATCGAAAACGGAAGTTCGCCCACGTTTAAATTCGTTGAACCAATATCTAACTGTGGTCATAGATGGCGACGTGTCCCCATAAAAAGCATCCAAATTTGCTTTTATCGCCTCGCATTTTTTCCCATCCAAAAACAAAAAGCGGATTACCGATCGATATCCATCTTAGCGAAAATCACGAAACACGTCTTACTCGAATGGCTGCCAAATCCAAGCTAACCTATCAATCAGTCTGAAGTTTTTATAGATGTCGTTTTATAGATGGCAGCATACGATGATAACAGCAACTTCCCTGAGGAACGTCCTTTGTCTTCAAACACGGATACTTATTGAACCGCCCTCGTATAAACGTGTAACTTACATAGACTAGATTATAGCATATTTTGTACTCATGTTACAGCGATCGGTGATCCTTTCATTTTATTAGACTACTAGTTGCACACGTCGAAATTCGAGGGAAGAGAACATATTATATAAGTATGTTACATTTTAAGACTATGAATAAAAGAAAACTGTACAGAAAGAAATGTCAATCGTATTCACATTTTTCCATAATAAGTTTCATACTGATTAAACGATAGTTTTTTTCTTTCCTTTTTTCAGTTCTTTAAAAGTATCTCTTTATATAAGTCATTAGTTATTGCGCTACTTTTTAAACGTGATTACACTTTTAATTTTTGAAAAGATCGCACTCGAAGCATCGTGATATATAACTGGCCGTGGAATTTTTTAACAATGATAAATACCTGCACAATAGTGTGTATCGATTTTTAACTTTTTTTTTTGGTTCCAAATTCCAAGTTGACAAAAAGTTTTTACTAGATACCAAAATTTACCACAAAAATTTTGGATTTTAAAAAAAATGCTTAGGTCTCCTGCACAAGGCATAAAGTTTAGAAAATTTACTTAAAAAGTAAATTTTTACAAAATTTTTAAAAAAATCAAAACACATTTTTTCAAAATTGTAAGTTAAAATTAAACTAACAACAAGCGCAAAAAACGATAGAAAACCTATTTCAAAAACTTAGCACAACATTTCGGTTTCCCGCACAAGGCCAAATTGACGTAAATTTCAGCCAAATTTTGAACGTTTCACACTGCTTTCATATTTGTGTTGTTGCTGGTTTAAAATTAAATGTAACTAAAGCCTCGTTAGGCTTGATTGGAATAGTTGAATTAAGTGAAATAATAAATCCCATTTCAATACGTTAAGCGTCAACTTGAAGCGATGGGGTGGGGAAGGCCAGACTGTCGCGCCTAGGTAACGCGACACGTATGAATCACCGCGTAGACTTGTCAGTAGTCGTGTGCTCGCGAGCGAGCATTCGGTTGTGTTTTAGTGCGATAGTTTTGTTGTAAGAATCAATTGAATGAGTGTTGTTGTTGTTTATTATGAGTAAAAAACCGCAGCTATCTAGACAAACTACCAACAGGCCGGTTATCGGGCAACCTATTGGTGTTATTGAATTTAATGTTCTGCCATTCAAGATGGATGTTTGGAAGTATTTTGAGTGGCTATGCATTGAAATGAAATAAGAGGGAGCACTGTAGCCTTCAAAGAATGTAATTGCGTTATGAGTTGATTTAGAACTTGAGGAAATATGGAAAAGAATTTCAATTCCTGTTTGTGGCACCAAAAACACAATATTTATGGTTTAAAAAATGCATGAGGTACTTAAGAAAATTAAAAAAGGTTCAGAGCCTAAAAAGAAGCATCCTAACTCCTACAAAGATGCAGAAACTAGTTTTCAGACACAAACTGAAACTGCATTGTTTGATATTTGTACTTGCAAATGTAACCTCAGCAACTGCATTTGCTCTATTGACAAAAAAGGCCCGGCACTGGAACACGAGTTTTTGCTCGACCAACGTGGTCCTAGATTGATGTCAATTGTAGAGTGTGACAAAAACAAGATTAAAAAGCTTAAAATGCGATTAGAAAGAAAATCTGTGTCACAAGCTTTAATCTAGGTAGTTGTAAAAAAGTTGTAAAAAAGAAATGCCCCTGCGGTTACAAGCTCGTGAAAACAAAGACAAGTATTGTGGCAGTTCTTGTTTTATTTCTACATTTGAAACACTTTTTTGACTCGTATCAAGTACATTTATTTCAAAATCACTATCTTGACATGGTGTGTGAGATATTGAATCATCTGTACTATCACCAGAATCAATATTATCAAATGATTTTAAGTTTTCATCCTCAGTCTTTTTTACAACTACCTGCATTAAAGCTTGTGACCTAGATTTTCTTTCTAATCGCTTTTTAAGCTTTTTAGTCTCGTTTTTGTCCCCCTCTGCAATTGTCATCAATCTAGGACCACATTGGTCAAGCAAAAACTCGTGTTCTAGTACCGGGACTTTTTTGTCAATAGAGCAAATACATTTGCTGAGGTCACATTTGCAAGTACAAATATCAAACAATGCAGTTTCAGTTTTTGACTAAAAGCTAGTTACTGCACCTTTGTAGGGGTTAGGATAATTCCTTTTAGGCCGTGAACACTTTTAATTTTCTCAAGCTGCTCATGTAGTTTTAAAACCATAAATATTGTATTTTTGTTGCCACAAACAAGAATTAAAGCTCTTTTCCATATTTTCTGATGTTTTAAAGCAACTCTTAACGCAATTACCTTCTTTGCAGGCTGATGTATTCCTACTAGTTTCATTTCAATGCGTACCCACTAAAAATACTTCAAAAAATCCATCTTGGTTGACAGAACATTTAATTCACTCACATCAATAGGTTGCCTGAGAACCGGCCTGTTGGTAGTTTGTCTAGTTATATGCAGTTTTTTTACTCATAATGAACAACAACAACACTCACTCAATTTATTCGTATAGCAAAACTATCGCACTGAAACACAACCGTAATGCTCGCTCGTGAGCAGACGACTACTGACAAGTCTACGCGGTGATTCATAGGTGTCACGTTACCTCGGCGCGACAGTCTGGCCTTCCCCCACCCCAGCGCTTCAAGATGACGCTTGACGTATTGAAATGTGATTTATTATTTCACCTAATTCAACAATTCCAGTCAAGCCTAACGAGGCTTTAATTACATTTAATATTTAAACCAGCAACAACACAAATATGAAAGCACTGAAAAATGTTCAAAAATTGGCTGAAATTTACGACTTTTAGGACTTGTACGGGAAACGAAATGTTGTGCTAAGTTTTTAAAATAGATTTTCTATCTTTTTTGTGCTTATTGTTAGTGGAATTTTAACTTGCAATTTTGAAAAAATGTGTTTTAGGTTTTTTTTTTTCAATTTTTGTAAAAATTTACTTTTTAAGTAAAATTTCTAAAATTTAGGCCTTGTGCGGTAGACCTAAACATTTTTTTTTAAAATCCAAAAAATTTTGTGGTAAGGTTTGGTGTCTAGTAGCAACTTTTTATCAACTTGGAATTTGGAAACATCAAAAAGCTAAAAATCGATACATTCTACTGCACAATACAATACTTTCTTTATCCTTTATTATTGGTCATATAAGAGTACAACACGAATGGAAAATTGACGTCTTCTAAATGGAAAGTAAATAGTTGTGTCTGATGGCATTAAATTGATTTTAGATATCAAAAAACTCTGCTCAAAACTTTTGCCAGTCATAGTTTCTAGACCTAATCAATTATCGTATATGCTTCGCATAGTTAGTCTGGTCCCATTTAAGTAATCTTGGGGAGCATTTACATTTTCTAGTAAATTTAAAATAGCTCAGATTTTAAGGTGATAAAATGTGCAAGTGAGCCTCTTACTTCAAAAACATCTGGAAATTCAGTTGGAAATTGTAGTATTTCTTTTTCATTTCAATTGTTAATTTATTTACAACGATGTATTCTATTGTGAGGCAGCAGCACTGACAATTACATCATCAAACTCACGGATAAAAATCTGGGATTAGTTAAATTACGATACATATATTAAAACACAATCGATCTTCCAAGTCATATCTTGGTAAAAAAACATCTAAAAACCCAATTTAGACGGTAGACTCTTAGGTTTACGTGCTTTCATGCACCAAAATGTATGAAAATATAGAGGGTTGGATACAGGAAAACATAATGGTTATCCTATGAGACAACCACTAAAATCAGGTTTTTAGGTGTTTTTCAAAAAAAAAAAAAAAAAAAAAAAAAATATGACATGACAGAAATTTTGCTTTTTAATATGCGGAACGAACTAATCTTAGGTTCTCATCTGTGAATTCGTTGATGTTTTTGTCTCTTCTGCTACGTCCCGGTCTTTATACACTGGACGTGCCGAGTGTTAGATTTTTAACTTTAGAATTATTTTTACTGTAATGTTAGATTTTTGAAGCAAGAATCGAAAACTTAGCAAATTTCGTGAAACTATCAGAAGATGCAAACTATTTTCCAAAAATATCGGGGACGATATCGTTTTATGCTATAATAGATGGTAGTAAATCTATTTTATTTGATTCTTCAGGGGATTCTTCATTCATGCAAAAATTTTCTCCATTATCCATTTTATGAAAAGAAAAAAACTTGATTTGAATTTATCGCATATTTTTTATCAATTTAAACACTTTAAATTCCGAACAAAAAGTAGAAAACTTAATACAGTTTTGAACTATGCTTTGAGATCGTAATAATTTTTTTTCATTATGAAGATACACAACCTTCGAAAATAAACAAACTATAAGGAATATAAACCATTAAGTATTGTATTTAGTCTAAATTCAGCATAAAATCTTTTGCCATATATGTCATAATTACATATTTTGGCTCGATTGCAACAAAATGGCGATTGTCTGTCTTGCTTGGTGACTTGGTTATTTTGTTTAAACAACATATTAAAAAAATAAACAACAATTAAAACAATAAATAATAAGCACAATAATAAATATGAATATTAAAGTAAATCGTAAATATTTAGAATAATTCAATATTAAAAAACAAAATCTTCACCAAATTGGCAGGAAAAAATTGGCGCGCCAACTTAGTGCCAAACTTTCTAATACGGTTTCCACATTCTTAAGTGTTATTTAAATGTCAAAAGGTTTCGGGGATTTAATCAGATAACTATGCATAAAAATCTAGTTAGCTAACTTAAGGGGGAGGTAATCGTCCGTACCCCCCTTTATAATTAACAACAGAACATAGCAACAATTGAGCGAAGCTCCTTATTACTATGAACTTGTATCCAAAAATTGAATACAGGTTGGTTGAAGGTTAATTCTGCAGTAAAAACCATTTACATAAATTATGAGGGGTAGTAGATAGGATTCTAGAGATTTCCCTAGATTCTTCTTATCCAGTGAATTCCGTAAACAAATCAAAGAAGTGCATTTTCAGAATAAACCTATATACAAAATTTGAAGCAAATCGGTAAATTTTGCATGAAAAACCGAAATTAAGATTGGGTGATTACCCCCCCCCCCCTTACTCCCTCTTTAAACTTATCCAATGAACACCCAATACTAAACATGGAGGCACCTCATTAGAACGATCCTACATCTAAGATTTGAAAGAAATCTACTAATTCTGCATTTACATAAATTAAGGGGAGGGACAATAGTCCCCGTTCACCTTCTTGTACATATCTAATGAATTCTCAAAACTAATCAGGGAAGCGTCTTATCATAATAAGCCTATATCCAAAATTTCAAGAAAATCGGATATTTTTATCATGAGTTATCGCGTTACGTATGTACGTACATACATACAGAACGGGCGGGCACATAAGCCCTCAGGCTTTGATAGTGTGTGAACTAATAACGGATTAAAAATTATTTGCACAGTTTATTATTTCTTCGTTTAAAAATCATCTATGAACTGCACCATAATTACAATATCAGCAAAACATTTATATTTAAAAAAAACATAGCGTTACTAAACTGCATAACTGACCCTCTACACCAGTGTTTCCCAACTTTTTTTCATGCCATGCCCCACCAAATGATATCTAAAACCCTGATGATCACCCCTCCCCTCTCTTTGAAAAAGAATTCTGATCATATAAAAATTGAGCTGTTATTCCATTTAAAGAAGTAAAAAAAAAATTCCATTTAGAAATGGAATGAAAAAAGCGTAAACATGTAAAAACTATGTCAGAAAAATGAACATAAGCGAAAGAAATGTATTCAAGAAGCAATCGTCTGTAATATAGACGAGGAAGCGGCTGCATGTGTGAGGGAGTGATCTTTGTGATAAAGGCACTCTAGTATTTTTAGTGAGATCGTGACGTCAATGTTCTAACATGTGTGACACAGAAGTGACATCTATCCTTTATTCAACTTTAATTTTCCGGAGCATGTGTGGCGCCCTCGAGTCTACAGTTAACTGCGGTTAGGAGTGTTATGCAAATTTATAGCTCCGTCTTCAGCTGACAATGTATAAAAGCTGTGAGTTGGAGTGTGAGGTGTGTTGTGAGGCGACCGGAGCTAGCTAGTGTTGTGAGTCGAAGAGAGCCAGCAAATTGAGATAGATTGTGTCGTGAGGCGAGAGAAGCCAGCAAAGAGAGATGCTTGTGATGTGAGGTGAGGAAAGTCAGCAAGATGTTGTGAGGCAGGAGACAGCAAAGGGAGATAGCTTGTGTTGTGGCAAGGAGAGCCAATGAGACTCCAGTGAAACACCGTGCTGTGTTGAGGTGAGCTGGGATTGCCTAAAAGGAGAGCCAGTGGGTAAGAGTTGATTAGTACATTGAGTTTATGAGAATAAAAATTTTGTGCAGTCCAGGGCTGTTTTATTATAGATTAGAGTAGCAGTAAGCCGCGACCTGAAAGTAGAGCCGGTGTGAGTGCTCCGAGCTGTACTTATCCGTGGATGTGAGTACAGAATACAGTTTAATCTTATAGTATTGTATTTAGTGACTGGAAATCTTGAACTTTAGCTCCACTTCCCATTCCCCAGAAATATTAAATAAAGTGTTGGATTTTAACTTTTCCTTAAACTATTTAATTTCAAATACTCTTCATTTAACCAAACTATCACCGGCGGCGTGCCCATCCACGTCACACATGAACCATCACCTCATAGAATTGAATGTTCAAGTTTCAGCATTATACAAAACTCGATTCGTATATTAAAATGCAACTGGTCTGCGAAATTATATCTTGGTACAAACCACTGAAGACTCGATTTTAATGATTGTTCGGTAAGTTTATCATAGTGCTTTATTGCAGTCATAAGTATGAAAACTTAGAGGACTGCTAGCAAGAAAACAAATGGTAAATCTACTAGTCAGCTACTAAAATCGGGTGTGCAGGTGTTTTCACTAAGATATGACTTGGTAAACTAGTTGCATTTTGATATGCGAATCGAGTTTTAAATAGTTCATGAATTTCAGTCATCAACTCGATAAGGTGATGGAACTGGAACGGCAAAAATTTTCTATCATTAACTATCAGCCAGATTAAGATATTCACTGTAGGATCCTAAAATCAAAATCTCTAATAAGACGCGTTTTAATTGGTTGATCAAACTTCCACTGTCTGGTGATAGTGGCTTGATTTTTTGTTCTATCAAAAATCAATTTGAAATATATTTCAAACGGTTTGTTTGAAAAGTTTCAAACCGGAAAATTTATATAGCAAAATGATTTTTAAACTTATTTGTTGCTTCATGTTAGCAAAACAAAAGTATTTAGTTCTTTGTTTAGGATCATAAGAGGATGACCGAATTTCATAGAATTTCAAATTGCCTCCCTCGAAAGCCAAATTGATTCCCTGTAGAGCGTGCGCCCCACTTTGGGAACTACTGCTCTACACCATTAAAATTTTGTTCACTTGCAAGAAATTTATTTATTGGCTTTAGTCTTTTCTTTCTCATATGACATCACTTACGCCATCAAAACCATTCATCCTTTCCGAAATTGCAACGTGATCCGGTTTCTGAATGACATAATTTTCCTGATTGGAAACATTTTGCCTCAGGTATTATTTTTTTTATCATAGATTATTTTCTGTTGTTTTATTTACGTAGAATACTTAATATTATTTCTCTGTAAATAATACTTGTTCTACCGCAATTAATGCATAATCGTACGCATCCGCTCTATTATGGTTAAATTTCATGAAAACCGTTAACTTTTTTCTTTTAAATGTAATGACGTATTTACTGATGAAATCAAGCTTCTGATTGGCTGAAAATGATAAAACAAAATAAGTTTCTGTTATAGAAAGATAAACTGAAATGAATTCCCACCGTTTTGGAGAAATATCATAAAAAGCTTTTAAATGTAAATTTAAAATATAAAAAAGGAAATTAAAAAATAGATAGAATGGACACAACTACAAATGAACAGTTCGTATAAAAATAATAATTATCTAAATCGGTTCAGTAGAAAGCTCAGAGCTGATGACTAAAATAGCAGCCAGGTCTTTTAAATATATACATAACTGCCGACTCTATATTGCTCAGAGCTATTGTAATTAGCGACGAAACACTTATATGAATGTGTCAATAAATGAAATCCACAGGATAAGTTTTAGAAACAATAATTAAAACGAGGCTCTGTCCACCTATTACAACAGTGAATGACTCAACACCTTTCAAGAGATCTTTTAATGGCATGGCATTGAATTTGAAATATTGCCGAAAGTGTAGATCTACCTAACCTCGTTGTCTTTTTTCGAAGTCAGAGGGAACCATAACTCCTATTGGAAATAGTTTCTCGTTAAAAAATTAGATCGATTTATATTAATCTGTCATATTTACAGCATATATGTTTTTGCTCCAATCAACACATTAACATTAATGTTTGCTCTTTTCCACAAATATTTGACTTAATTTCTCATAGTTTAAAAAATATGTGAATAACTTACCGCAGCAAAATTATTAACCCATTTGATTTACCTATTCCAAATCTCACTTTTTCATTTGTTTGCTCATAAAATTTACCTTTAAAGAAATTTATAATATTTATATGTAACGATACGCAAAATTACAACATACTATTCGATAAACCCCATTAGCATATTTCTCTTCTATTTTTTTTTTTTTTTTCAAAATCATTTGAAATGTTCAACGATTTAAAAAATTCATTTTTTTAAATCTTTATATGTCTTATTGCTTTATTAGCAGAAACAAAATGATATAAAAAAGTATAATACCAAAAAAAAATTCTTTAGTTTACTATGTTCAATATAGTAAATGACTAGAGTTAATATATGCCATGCATAATATTCGACTCTAAGGTACAAATAATAGCTGTAAAAAAGCTATATTACGCTCTATTAATGGCTTTTGCGATCAATCATACTACACACGACGATATTTAATTTTTAGGAGGATATTAAATGATGAACGTGAAAGGAAAACATAAATCCCATATTTATGAATGAAAACAATAAATTCGAATAAATATATAATGCCACTTCAGAAGGTAGATTAAACTGCTTTTCAATTAGATATATATCCAAAGTGATTTCCGAGCTTTTTATATGAACCATTCTTCTTCTTTTTATATTCTCAGTTTAATCTTTAAAATTCCATTCAAAATAAATAATGGTTATATTTACATATCTATCTATCTATCTATCTGTATATATATATATATTATGATGGATACTGTACAATATCATTTTCTCGTAGATGAATGATTTTATTTTTAAAATATTGTAGAAATTATTTTCGGCCTTTACTTTACCTGAAGAAAGTGCTGCGTTCTGTTTATTAAACCTATAAAATATTTCTTCTATTAAAATGAAATATTGATAAATTAGACTGCAAATGAATTTTTTATTAAATTCAAAATATAAAAAAATTATATTATCTAAAATTTTCTATTAAAAAATAAAAAATAAATAAACACTTACAGTTGTTATTTTGTCCGCTAGAACATATCTATTTTTTACTTCCCCCCTTTTTTTCTTTTTTTAAATAGCAGAAACATTTTAAATACGCATTAAATTTTGCTTTTTAATATCTTAACTTGGAAGTAAAATACTGCATGAGATTATTATGGACACTTAAGTTTGTTTTGAAATCTTTTATCTACAGATAGTTATAAAAAATAGAAACACCTGCGAATAAATTTTAAGGAGCTTCATACACATTAAATTCTAAATCCAGTTACTGGTTTATTTTAAAATTACAAACAGTACTATCATGGTAGTATGCGGAAGCTTTCGTGAAGTAACATATGTTTTGGATTTTATTTTCAAACATTTAAATGTCAGACTTCACAAACTTTCAAAGATGCCAAATCAATGGATCCCGACTAGCTGGAGCAACTTTGACTAATACATCCTAATTTTTTAGTGTGTAGAGGTATAAATATCTCTAAAATTTACTGCATTAATTGTCACATAATCTACATATAAGTTTATCTAAAGGTGTCCCCACAAACACATGACTTACGGCCGACAGGCGATTTCATTGCGGCCAAAAGGAGTTAAGGCCATTTGTAACAAAACAATGCGGTACCGCAAATGACCCGCCGCTAGTTGCAGCAGCTACCGCCGAGCCAGTAACGGATCGGTGATGAGAGAACAGTTACATTTACTTTGCCGGCCAACTCCTAAGGGTCAATTTCTGGCAATAGTGTAATGGTCTTTCATACTTTAGAAAGCAGAGGGCCATTATAATCTAACCAGCATTTTTATTTAAAAGAGAAAGGGTATTTTTGGTCTTCATTTCTTTCAAAAACTACTTCAAATCTGAGTTTTGCTAAACATATAAATATGTTGTAAGGTTTATATTTAAGACAGTTAAACACATGACATAATTTTATTTAATTTAAAAATATTTTTTATAAATAATAAATATTGTTCCCAAAATGTATACATATTCCAAATAATTTCTTCAGGTGCCCTTTTGCATTCATTATTTATAAAAAAAATAACTAAAAGAATATAAATAAATATTTAAAATACATTAAAATAATTTAAAATAAATATTAAAATAGAAAAAGCCTTTAGATTGTGCCTAAATCGTCTCTGTCTCTTCTCCCCCACCTATCTGTAAAGCAAAAGGAAAGCTTTATTTTATTTTATATTTTTAAACTCAAAAATGGAAAAGTTGTAAAAAAAAAAAAAAAAAAAAAAAAAAAAAAAAAAAAAAAAAGGAATTTTGATTTTTTTTGTCTCTGCAAGCGGGTTGGAAGGCAGAGATTATGGGGTTGATAATTTTCCCTTAAAATGAATAATGTTTCAGTAGAACAATACATTTTTTTTCTTTTGTTCATTTTGTATCAAAAGTGCTTTACTTTTTTCCTGCGTAAAAACATGCTTTTGATACATTTTGTTACATAAATTACTTTCTTATGCATTTAAATATTTATGTACAGTAATGAATGAAAATTGTTTTTGCAATCAAACAACTTTTTTCATTTCTTTATAAATGTGTATATCTGAAATGGTATCCACACTATCATACATTTTTGTTCACCGGCGCCTTTTTACACTCATCATTAAAAATAACAGAAAGAAAAGGGAAAAATATTTAAAATAGATTAAAATAATTTAAAATAAATATTAAAATAGAAAAACGTCCTTCTATAAAAGTAAATTTCAGAAAAGGTAGCAGATCTTTTACAATATGCTGTCAAGTTTGAGGTTTTGTACCAAGTATCCGGACGCGACAGCGCAGGAAATGGTGAAAAACGGAAATCATAAAAATTTAACAATATGTAATTCATGCATATATTTAAAAAAAAAAATTAAAGGAAAACTGCTCGATGAAAAATCGCTTTAATGAACATTCAACTTAAAAATACAAAATGTGTCATAAAGTTTCGGGCCATTGAGTGGTGCAAAAAAAAAAAAAAAAAAAAAAAAAAAAAAAAAAAAAAATTAAACATTTTTTTTATTTAAAACCTTAGCCCACTAGATTAAGGTAGGATTTTTCAATGATTTCTTTAAATTCACTAAAGGTCGTATTATCATTTCTTGAAATTGTTTTCTTAGCGAAATAAATGTATATGCCTAAAACTGTGATAAAAATATTTTATAGATATGCATATTTTTTAATTTTACTTCTATAATATGATTTTTTTGTTTTGTTTCAAAACATCATATAATCTTTTATTTATAAAAAGGTAATTCAATTGCAGTAATACCTTTGTGAGGCGGACACTGTGTGAGACGGAAATATATCTATCTCGCAAAAATTTTCAAGTTTCTGCGAATCTACAGACATAGAGTAAAATTTGTTTAAGGCGGAATATTGTCTACAACGGGAAATTTTCTCGAATGCAATCTATTTCGCCTTAGACAGAGTTACTGTACTTGGAATTCTGAAGAGTTCTTTGTAAATTTGAGAAACGTCTCGTTAAAAAAGGGTTGTAAAAAGATTTCCCATCTTCCTCCCTCTCTCACGGTTTTCAAGGGCACGCCAGTGACCTTATTTTTCGCTGACTCATCCCCCCACTCCTCTAACCACCCAGATGTTGTCAAGTATGTATTTGTTATTTGGACTTCATTCCTGCCGGTGGCATCGCTAGCTCGCAGGTGCTGGCTTGTGGTCGCTTTATCTCTGAAAGTAAGAGGTATTTACACGGAAAATATTGTAAGTCTTTATTTTTTGTCTATTCATTAAAGATTTTTAACTCTGAAATATTTTTTGCATCATTTTATTGTATTTGTTTTTGTATTAGAACGGCACAAAAAAAGGTAAATGTTAGCATTATTAGCTTTTATGATTTTAGAGGACGCAAAGTAGCTTTTGTCTGCTACTTTTTGATTTTTAAACATATTTTGGTTTACGAAAAGGTAGAATAACATTTATTTAATATTTATTAATTGTAGTTTTCCCCAAAATAATGCAAAAATTTATTTAGTTTGTAGCAGTAAATTGATTTTTTTTGTTTCAATAAATGTTTTGTAGTGGGGATTATATAAATCGATTTTAAACATTGTGAATTTTTGATACTAATTTCTTAATATTTTAGTTTAATTAAAATTAATTGTTTCCATATGATTTTTCTTTCTTTTTTATTCAACTTTGAAAGAAAGGGGTTTCCCCCCCCCTCTAAGTCCGGATAATAATTTATCGGTGGTGAAAATGCCATTAAAAGCAACAACTAAATAATTTTAATACAAAAAAGAAATTGAGTAAACTAAAAAGTCAATATTAATCGCTCGAAATACTTTCGAAATACGAAACATGATTTTATCTATATATATATATATGTATACAAAAAAAAAGTTTTGTGACTTATGTAAACATCAAACTGTATATTTTATTTATTTTTAAATAGCTGTGTTCTTTTTTCTTTTTTTTTCTTTCTTTTTCTTTTCTTTTCTTTCTTTCTTTCTTTCTTTTCTTTTTTTTTTTTTTTTTGAAAATGATGCAAAAATTATTGTGATTTTATGTACTTTAATGAATGGACAGACTTAACAATAAGCTAAACAAAACACCACATACATACATAAAATAGATCTATTTTAATATAAAGTACATAATAAATCATATTAAGAATATATGTTAGTTAGGTGTAAGTTCAAAATGTGTTGAATAAAAAATAATTGTTGAACAATTGCTTGAATAACAAATGTTTTTTCATTAAAAATAAATATAGTAATAATGATTTACGTTCATTTTTCAAAAATGTATAAATTTATTTATCTTGAGCTTATTGAAAATACAATGTTTGGCATACTAATTTTATTTTTCAAATTGTATATGAAATGCAACTGTTTATAAATTGCATTATTTATATATATATATATTTAATGCATAATAGAATAAATAAACAAATTATTAAATTCAACATGCGAAGTATTGTATTTTGGAAAATTTTCGAAAATTCAAGAAAAGTAAATTTCTATATACATATATTTTATTGTACCTAAATAATTCTTAATATATTTATTTTTCATGCAAAAACATTTAATCATTCAAGCAGTTTTTTAATAGATATTTTTTATTAAATAGATTTTGAATTTATGCTTAAATAATTTTTATGGCATGGTAGTGGCAGGCTTTTAGATAGAATAAATCCTAAAGGGCTCTTTTGTGGGCAGCTTTTGGCTAAACTTAATTCTTACAAAACACAAATGGCATGGCTAGGGCACACTTATGGCTAGCTCTGATTGTTAATGGCCTTTAAAAGAATAACTGTGGCAAGTTTGAGGCTGTCTGATATTTTGATAAAAAGTTTATGGCACATTTGTGGGCCTCATCTTGTTTCCGCGTTCTAGCCGGCGTGACAGTTTTTTGACGGAGCCGTTACGGCAAAGGATGGCGGGCCGTCACAAAACACTTTGGGCCAACGTTAACGACACTTTTAATGGCCCACAAGTTATGTGTTTGTTGGGGTAGTATTACATATAAGTGATTATGGCATATTTTCTATTAATTTTCCAGCGATCGGCGAAAATTTCATTTAATTAAACTGTAATTGCAGACAACATTCTTCAGAGCTATTGAAGGACTTAACAACGAATAAATGACACAAATTTCATGGAAGGATGCTCTCCAAAAATGAAGTCAATAGTATGTATTTTAGACAAGCTTATTTAAAAAGAAACAAGTCTTTAACATCAGTGACTAATTAGACACCTTTCAAGAGTTCTTTTACTAATATCGGGTTAAAAATGAAACATTGCTAATATCAATGAATTAACTTCGTTAACTTCGTTATAACTTCGTTAGCTTTCTTCAATGTCAGAGGCAATCATATATCCCATTGGAAATAATTTTTCGCTAAAAAATGCCGTTTAATATTATTGTCTGAGATTCACATCGTATATGTTTTTGTTCCAGGCAACTCAATATATATTTTTTTTTTTGCTTTTTTCTGAAATATTTGACACAGTTTCTTACCGATTATCAAGTATATGGATAATTTATCAACAATGAAATCATTAAACCCTCGGAGTTAGCTATTCTAAATCTCAATATATTACTTGTTTGCGTATAAAATTTGCATTTAAAGAAATTCATAATGTTAATATGTATAAAGTTGTAACGTTATAATATACTTTACAAAAGCTCCCATTTTCGTTTTTCTCTTCTGCCTTTTTTTTTTTTTTGGTCAAAATAATTTGAAATGTTCAACTATTTAAAAACACCCATTTTTAAATCTTTGTATATCTTATGGCTACTTCAGCAGAAGAAAAATATATCTTGCAAAAATAAAAATATAGAAATATATTTTCTTTAATGCAACCTATTCAATATATGTGACTAGATTTAAAGTATACAATACATAATATTCGATTCTAAGGTACAAATGATAGCTGCAGAAAACATATCTTACGCTCCATTAGTGGTTTTTGCGATAAATCATACTATATAAGGTAGTATTTAAATTTGAAAGAGGATATTAAAAGATGATCATGAAAGGAAAACATAAATCCCATATTTATAAATGAAAAGAATAAAAGCGATTAAATATATCAAGCTGCTTCAGAAAAGAAAATCTTTTTCTTCATTTAGATGTATCTAAAGTAATTTCCTAGCCTTTCATATAAACGATTTCGCCTTCTTTTTATGTTCTCCATTTAATCTTTTAGATTTCATTCAAAGTAAATAATGATTTGATTTATATATATGTATATATATATATATATACAGGGTGGTCATAAAAATCTTTGCCGATATATGGAGCTCTAGCGGCCAGTCCGTTAAACCGATCGAGGTGAAATTTCAGATATAGCTATTCAGAGGTATGAGCTCAAGATTCTGTGAACGGCAACAAAATTACGCTCACAGTTACAGTTATAGTTACAGAAACTCGAAATTTTCCAATGGCAACTACAATTGTTTCATAACGAAATGCTCAGCACCTGCGAAAACCTTAAAGAGCATTGGAACCATACGTGTATCGCAAGAAATGGACACGTTATGCACGCACAAAAAACTGTTCTGCAAATCATCCCCCTCCACAAAAAACACGACTGGGGCGCAAGGAGGAAATTTGCATATGGCACAGAGTCAGTACACTAATCTCTCATTACAACACAGATCGGATAAAAGAAAACTTTTATTTTGATTAGCCATTTTCCACATGAGTGCCGTCACAGGCAATTACAAATTGCATGGTAGCGACTTTGTACAATACAGCCGAACGTTACATCGCATGAGAGATGTTTGGAATCTCACGTTTATTAGAATCTTTCAAATCCGGCAGAGTTTGCGGGTTGCACACGTACACTCTAGATTTTAGATATCCCCAGAACTTGAATTCCATAGCAGTGAGGTCAGGGGATTGTGGAGGCCATTGACCTTACCAGTTAAGGTGAAATGTGTCTCGTCCGTTCATAATATGCGAAGAGGCCGATCGTTATCTCCATCATATTGGATACAATACAATGAATTCATTAACAAAGTTTATAAGTTGTTGATGGTCTCTCACTTCCAACATTTGGGCGCACTGGTGCCGGTAAGGAAACATGCGGATTTCAGAGCGCAGTAAGTTTAAAACCACTGATTTCGGTACATCAAATACACGAGATGCACCTTTTGTAGTTTGCATGCGTCCTTTGGCTTTTAATTGATGCACTTTCATAAGGTATCCTAAGAACAGTTGATCGTATGGATCGCGGACTATCACAGTTGCAGCCAATTTCTTCGAATTTCATTACTAAATCACGAAGAGCTTGTGAAATGCATAGGCCACGTATTTGGCTCTGGTTTCGACGATAAACGCGCCAGGTTTTCGCAGCATTCATCTCATTTTGATAATAGTTTTACCGACTCATCACGAACGAAATCATTTTGTTGGCATCTGCGAGCTCCGATTGAAGAACTAACATTCCTACCCTACTTTTTATCCGATTTCTACGCTGACTATCTGGCAAACGACGTTCCGGATTTGTATTTTCCATATTCAAATTTTCTTCGTGTGCCTTGGTCGTGTTTTTTTGGATCGTTCGTAGAGCTGATTTTGTGCGAGCATAACGCGTCCGTTTATTACAATAACGATACCGTTCCAACGCTCTTTAGGATTTTCCCATGCACTGAGCATTTTACGATGGAAAAAAATAGGTCTTGCTATTGGAAAATTTCGAGTTTATGTAACTATAACCGTAACCGTGAGCGCCATTTTTTTGCCGTTTACAAAATCTCGAGCTCATACCTCTGATTAGCTACATTTGAAATAACACCTAGATCGGTTGAACGGACTGGCCTCTAGAGCTCCATGTATCGGCAAAGTTTTTTTTATGACCTCCCTGTATTGTATATATATATATATATATATCAGTTAACCAAGAAAGTTCGTGCGGTTATTGAGAACAGCTACTTTTTGTTGCGTAGGCGCTGTCATACTGATTCTGATGACGTCATTTCTGTACATTGCCTTTAAATTGCAATGAGTAGAGAGTTGTTTAACGTATCTCACGTTTCGCTATCAGTTTTGTAGGAAGTACAATCATTGACAAAGGAGATTTTGAGGCCTATTTTGCTCTATGAGTTCAAAATAGGAAACAAAGCTGCAGAGGCCGCTAGAAGAATAGTCTCCGTGTTTAGAGAGACTTCAGTGAGTGAACGGACTGCTCAAAAGTGGTTCAGCAGATTTTCGTCAGGAGACGAGAGCCTCGAAGACAAGTCCCGTGTTGGTCGTCCATCCATCTTAGAATCCGTCCTGCTGGAAGAGGAAATCAAACAGAATCCTGTCTAACATTCCAGGAGCTTGCGCAAACGTTTGGAGTATCTGACGAAATCATCCGATCGCATCTTCATAGCCTAGGGATGTCGTGGAAACTTGATAAGTGGGTTCCTCATGTCTTGTCCGAGGGAAACAAGCTCCAATGATTGAACATCTGCTTGTCATTGCTGTCGCGCCACAACAAAGCCTTTTTCCTGGATCAGATATTGACATGTGACGAGAAATGGGTAATGTATGATAACCGAAAGAATAAACATCATTGGTCGACTTCTGGTTCCGTCTCATTGGTTGCTAAACCGGACATCCATCAAAAAAAGAGAATGCTGTGTATTTGGTGGTCTAGTGCTGGTATAGTTCACTATGAATTCTTATAAAGCGGGAAAACAATCACAGCCGAAGTCTACTCGTCGCAGTTGAAAACGGTTTCAGCTGCTTTGCTCGAAAAGCAGTCAGCGCTGGTCAACGGGACAGGAGTTCTTCTCCTCCACCATAACGCCAGAACTCATACGGCCAAAGCGCCCAGGAACGTGATAAAGACACTGGGCTGGGAAGTTTTGCCTCCTCCACCTTTCTTCCCCGGACATCGCCCATCAGGCTATTACTTGTTTTTGTCCATGGATAATCACCTGCGGGAAAAGCCGTTCCAAACCCAAGATGATGTCACAAGAACTATAACCCAGTTTTTGGACTCTAAACCAAAAGATTTTTTCAAAAAGGATATTTATAAGCTTGTGTCTCGTTGGGAACACGTAAATGAAGCTAGTGTTGATTATTTCAAAGAATAAAATAAGTGTTTGAAATTTTTGTGGGTCGTTTTTTGTGTCTGATGAAACCCGCACGAACTTTCCTTGTTACCTGATATATATACCGGGTGTCCCAAAAATGACTGATGGATTTTAAAATTCAATAACTTGCAAACGGTGACAGCTATTTAAATAATTTTTGCAGGAGGGTTATGTATAATGTCAGGAGTTTTTTAACCGTAATTTTTTTTATTTTAGTTCGCATCTCAAACGATAGGTGGCGCTGACGGCGTTTGAAGACCAGGTCGACGCCTCACTCAGCACTGATCACCTGGCCTACATATCACCTGGCCATACGGTAAAAAAACTCCTGACATTACACATAACCCTTCTGGAAATTTTTTTTTAAATAGCTGTCACCGTTTGCAAGTTATTGAATTTTAAAATCCATCAGTCATTTTTGGGACACCCGGTATATATATATATATATATATATATATATATAGATATATAGATATTATAATGGAATTGTACAGCTGCAGTTTTTCATAGATGACTGCTTTTATTTTTAATATTCAGAGATTATTTTCTGCCTTATTTTACCTAAAGAAAATACTGTTCTCTGTTTGTTAATTGTATATGATAGTATTGATAACTTAAACATTAAAAACACTTGTTTTTAAATTCAAAGTAGCAAAAAATGATATTATTTATATTTTTTAAATAATAAATTTTAATTAAAAAACTTTTTTATACAAATTGTGGAAAATCGATTAATTCTTTTGTTTTCACTAAAATAAATAAATATAAAAAGTAAAAGTGTTTATGTTTAAATACGTGGTAAATGTTTTTCTTTAATAGTATAACTAGATTTGAAGTTATTTCCAAGATAATTAAAATCACTTACTACCAATTTCAATTCTTTTGTTTACAGTTGGTTATAAGAAATGAAATTATTTATAATAATTATAAGTAAAGACACTTAAACTTATAATGTATTTTATAAGAAATGTCACAAGAATATATATCTTATTTTACTTACTTTCAAAATAACTTGAAATGTTAAAGCACTAATATACGTATATGTATATATATATATATATATATATATATATATATATATATATATATATATATATATATATATATATATATATATATATATATATATATATATATATATATATATATATCGTATGGTTTTATTAAATGAAGAAAGATGAAAAATATATCTTGTAAAAAAGAAAAATACGAAAATATTTTTTCTTTAATGTACTCTGTTTAAGATGTTGACAAGAGTTAATATATACCATACATAATATCCGGTACAAATAATAGCTGCAGAAAAGCTATCTTACGCTCCATTAGTGGTTTTTGCGATCAATCATAGAACATACGACTGTATTTAATTATGAAATAGGATTGAAAATGATGATCGTGAAAGGAAAACATAAAACCCATTCTTATGAATAAAATGTATATAGATAAATAAATTTATAATGCCACTTCAGAAAAACGATTAAAATATTTTTCATCCAAACATATCCAAAGTAGTTTCCCAGCTTTTTATATGAACCATTTCTTCTTCTTTTTATATTCTCTATTCAATTTGTTAGCTTCCATTCAAAATAAATAATGGTTTTATTTATACAATTTTTTTATAATAGGTTTTATAAACTTGCATTATTTCATAAAAGAATGTTTTTATTTTTAAAATGATGCAGAGGTAATTTTCTGCTTTTATTTTACCTGTAGAAAGCACATCGTTCTATTTATTAAAATTATATAATAGTTCTATTTTTTAAATGAAATATTGGCAACTTAGACATTAAATATACTTGTTATTAAGTTCATAGTAAAAAATTATATTACCTATTTTTTAATTAATATATTATTTTCTAAGATTGTTACAAGCACTTACGACTGATTTTAATTCTTTTGTCTACAGTGGTTATTAATAAATGCAATTATTTATAGTATGTTTAAGTAAAAATATGTAAACTTATAATGTAATTTATAAGAAGTATATTATAGTATTTCTCTTCTTTTACTTTTTTTTTTCAAAATAATTTAAAATGTTAAACCTTTTAAAATAGCCATATATATATGTATATAAAATATTGCTGAAAGAATTTAGCCACTTTTGTTATATATTAAATATATAAAACATACCATAAATAGGAAAAAATTCAAAATGAATATTTCATTTAAATATGAAAAGATACAATATTATCAAATAAAAAATTGTACATACATCCATAATTACTGACGCTAATGCAGTATAATAATTCGAATGCTAATTTAAAACCATTAATCGTATTATAATATATGAAATATTTGATTTAATAAATTATATTACATTGAACATGGACTGAAAAATAAATAATTAAAATAATTCTGATTAAAATATCTTGTCACAAAAATGAAATATTCGACACGTCTCCAGAGATTGTTTAATGACATCGGATGGAAATTAAATATTTTCAATAGCGAGGAACTACATTACTTTGTTACATTTCTCATTGTCACAGGCAACCATACTTTCGTTAAAAAAAAAATATGTTGTTTTACAATATTGTCTCTGATTCACATCATACAATCACCGCAAAAAAAAAAAAAAAAAAAAAAAAAAAACTTGACACTTACGATTTTAGACGTTTTGTTAAATATCTAGAAATATACATAAGGAATTATTCTGAAACTCCAGGTGTGTAAACAAAATAGTACACCTCATATATTTTCGCGAAGAGTTTTCCCCGAAATCCAACAGGGGACCGTCAACAAATTGAAAAAAAAGAAGATCGTTTGGAACACCCTGTCAAAACTAATGAAGCAAAAGAGTTAAAACTGCAACTTATTATTAAGTGGGTTATTGTAATAAATTGTGTTCATTTTTGAATATAGCATAAAAACTCGTAGAGAAATTAAGGTTTTTATAAAAATGATCCGAACTTTTGCCAAGTTTTTTGCTTATAACTTTCAGAGTTCTTCATAAAACACAATGTTATTTTCAGAAAATATGACAATCGACTTTGTACACTACATCCTGTAATCAGAATTTAAAAAATAATAGAAATTGTATGACAAATGAACAGGTTTATTAAATAATTTTGTATTGCGCATGCGTCAACGCTATTAAAATTGCATTTGCATATTATATTAGTTAAATGTATAGAGCAACTTTTGTAAAAGTCTCAAAAACATATCTTAAAAATTCTGAAAATTATCGTCGATAGAATGAGATCAAAATCCGTTATTCCTTAAATGAAGCAAAAAGATGAGGGGCTGTATCCATCTTCCGTTGATTAGAGTCAACACAATATTGCACGTATAACCATATTTGGATAAAACCCCTGATTTCTTTGCTTCCTTTTGGAAATAACGGATTTTAAGTTGATTCTATAGACAATCATTTTCAGAATTTTCAAGCTATGTTTTTGAAACTTTTACAGAAGTTACTCTATACATTTAGCTAACACAATAGGAAAATGAAATTTTGATATCATTGACGCATGCGCAATGAAAAATTATTTACTAAACCTACTCATTTTTCATACAATTTTTATTATTTTTAAATTCTCATCACAGGGTATTGTGTACGATGTTGTTTGTCATATATTCAGAAAATAACATTATTTTATATTAAGGACTCTGCAAATTATAAGCAAAAAGAAACTTGAAAAAATTTAGGACTGATTTTATAAAAACCTTAATTTCTCTACGAGTATACATGCTATCCTTAAAAAAATAAACATAGTATATTACAATAAGGCATTTAATCATAATGTGGAGTTTGAACGCTTTTGCTACATTAGTTTTGACAGGGTTATCCAAAAGATCTGCTTTCTTTTTTAATTTGTTTACGGTCCCCTGTTGGATTTTGCGGAAAATTCTTCGCGAAAATATATGACGTGTACTATTTTGTTTACACACCTGGAGTTTCAGAATAATTCTTTATGTATATTTCTAGATATTTAACAAAACGTCTAAAATCGTAAGTTTCAAGATTTTTTTTTTTTTTTTTTTTTTTTTTTTTGCTGTGACTATACATATATTTGTTCCTATAATAATATATTTTGCTTTCTTTTTAGAAATATTTGACATCATTTATTGAAGGTTATAAAGTATACGGTAATTTATCAGCAATGAAACCAGTAATCCTTCTGAGTTACCTATTCTAAATCTCACTTTATTATTTATTTGAGCATAAAATTTACACTTAAAGAAATGCATAATATGTATATGTAAAGGTATGTAAGTTTATAGCATAATTTATAAAAAATCTCATTAGTATATTTCTCTCCCCTTCTAGTATTTTTTCAAAATATTCTTAAAGTTTGACCGTTTAAAAATTTCCTTTATTAAATTCTTTGTACGTCCTAAGTCTTTATAAGCAGAAGAAAATAGGTTTTGAGAAAGAACAAAACAAAAATTATTTTTCTTTAATGTACTCTGTTCAATATATATGACTAGAGTTAATGTATACCATACATAATATTCGATTCTAATGTACAAATAATAGCTGCAGAAAAGCTATCTTACGCTTCATTAGTGTTTTTTGCTATCAATCATACTAGATACGGCGGTATTTAATTTTGTAAGAGGATATTAAATGATGATCGTGAATGGAAAACGTAAATCCCATATTTATGAATGAAAAGAATAAAGACGAATAAATATATAATACCAATTCAGAAGAAAGATTAAATTGTTTTTCAATCAATATATCTAAAGCAATTTCCCAACTTTTTATATGAATGATAAATTCTTCTTTTTATATTCTCCATTTAATCTTTTATATTCCATACAAAATAAATATCGGTTTGATTTATATATATATATATATATATATATATATATATATATATTATGATGGATATTGTACAGTTGAATTTTTTTGTAGATGACTGCTTTTATTTTTTAAATATTTCAGAAATCATTTCCTGCCTTTATTTTAATTGAAGAGAGTGCTGTGTTCTGTTTATTAAAAATATATAATCTCTCTTGAATTAAAAGGAAATATTGATAACTCAGGCATTAAATATACTTGTTATTAAATTGAAAATTTCCAAACATAGTGCTATTTAAATTTTCCAAATTAATGAATTTGAATTTCCAATTGAAAAAATTACAATTATTTTTTCTACTAGAAAAATTCTAGAAATTCGTTTTACTTTTTCTTGTCTATAGTGATAATAGTAGTAAATGTAAAAATATTTATGTTTAAATATGTATTAAATGTTTGCCTTTTAATGCCTTAACATAGAACTAAAATACTTTCTGAGATTATTATAAGCACTTAAGATTGTTTTGAAATCTTTGTCTACAGATGGTTAAAAAATCCCTGAAAAACGTTTGAATATAGATTACTGCATTTCTTATATATTAATTTAAAATTCAGTTCCTGGTTTATTTAAAAATTATGAAAAGTACTCTCTTGGTAACATGAGGAAACTTTCGTAAACTTGTATACGATTGGGATTCTTTTGAACGTTTAAAGGTCAGACCGCACAGACTTTCAATGAACCTAAACTGTTGGATCCCGAGCAACTTTGACCTTAGAGGAGCAACTTTGACCGAAACATTGCAATTTCTTGGCGTGTCTATAGGTACATTTTGGCGGATATAGAGTTATGAACTCTCTAAAATTAACTGCATTAACCCTTTAAGCGTCTGGCCTACTTTTTTCCTTTATGTTTTACGAATCAATACATAATACCTATGAAAAATATTTGTATGGGAATTTGTAAATGACTACTTTACACATTTATTTATCCTATGCACTGCAAAAAATAACATTAACATCAGTTTTGTAATTAATCAGCCGTTGATTTCAAAGATTATGTGACGGAAAACCCCGGTTAGGACGCTAAAAGGGTTTAAGTCCACATAAATGAGCACATTACTAAAAAAAATTTTATCTGAAGATGTAGCATTACATTTATGAGATTATCGCATATTTTATTCAGCGATCGGAGTTATTTCCTTTTTATGGACAATAATTGCAGACTACATTAATGAGAGTTGTTGAGCAATTTAATTAAGGACAAATGAATGATACAAATATTACGGAAGGACGCTCTTCATAAATAAAGTCAATAGTATGTTTTTAGTCAAGCTTATTAAATTGAGATTCTAACCGCCTGTCACTGCAGTGAATACTTCAAAACCTTTCAAGAGATTTTTTAATGAGACAGGATTGAATATAAAAAATTACAAATAGTGAGAAATTACATTGCTTCATTGGCATTTCTTGGTGTCAGAGGCAAACATACCTCCTATTGCATATAATTTCTCGTTAAGAATTAGCTTTTTTTATAATATTGTCTGATATTTACTGCATATATATTTTTACTCCAAGCAACTCCTTAATATTATTTTTTTGCTTTTTCAAAGAATATTTGACAGATTTTCTTATAGTTTAATAAGTATATAGATAATTTATCAGAAATTAAATCATTAACCCTTCGGATTTACCTATTCCGAATCTCACTTTATTATTTGTTTGTATATAAAATTTACATCTATTTTTTTTTTAATTCCTTGTATGTATTATGAATTTACTAAAGGAAAAAATTTATGCTATAAAGAATAAAGAATATATAAAAAAGAATAATACGAAAATAATTTTTCTGTAATGTACTTCGTTTAATACATATGGCTAAAGTTAATGTATGCCATGCATAATATTCGATTCTAAGGTACAAATAATAACTACAGAAAAGCTATATTACGCTCCATTAGTGGTTTTTGCGATCAATCATACTACATACGACGATATTTAATTTTGTAAAAGGATATTAAATGATTGTCGTGAAAGGAAAACATAAATCTCATATTTATGAATGAAAGGAGTAAAAATTTATAATGCCACTTCAGAAGAAAGATTAAATTATCTTTCATTTAGATATATCTAAAGTAATTTCCCAGCTTTTTATATGAACGATATTTTCTTCTTTTTTTATTCGCCATTTAATCTGTTAGATTCCATTCAAAATAAATAATTGTATTGTTTTATTATTTCGTAGATGATTAGTTTTATTTTTAAAATATTGCAGAGATCATTTCCTGCCTTTATTTTATATCAAGATAGTACTGTGTGCTGTATATAAAAATATAATCTTTAAATTAAGTAAAATATAATTAAGTATATATTCTTCCTTGCATTAAAACGAAATATGGATAACTTATACATTGAATGCACTTTTTATCACTAGTTTTATTTTTAAAGTATTGCAGAGATCATTTCCTGTCTTTATTTTATATGAAGATAGTAATGCGGGTGGTTTATAAAAATATAATCTTTAAATTAAGTAAATTATAATATAGTATATAATTTTTCTTGCATTAAAATGAACTATGGATAACATAGACATTGAATGTACTTGTTATTAAATTAAAAATAGCAAAAAATGGTACTATCTAATTTTTTTACACTAATGAACTTTAATTTTCCATTAAAAAGTCAGAGTTGTTTTTTTCGCAAGAATAATTCTAGATATTCGCTTTACTTTTTTGTTGGCTATAATAAAAAAATTACAAAAAAATTAAACATATATTTTTAAGTACGCATTAAATGTTTGCCTTTTAATACTGCGATATAAAACTAGAATGCTTTCTGATATTATTAAAAACACTTAAAATTAATTAAAATTTTTTGTCTACAGGTAGATATAATAAAAATGAAAAAAAAGGATAAAACATGCATTTAAAAAGGCGCTTCGTATTCGTGAAATTATAAATCTAGTTACTGGTTTTATTGAAAATTATAAAAAGTAATATGATGGTATTATGAGTAAGGCTACATGAAGTTGCATATGCTTTGGATTTTTTTCAAATGTTTAAATGTCAGATCTCACAGAGTTTCAAAGAAGCGAAATTGTTGGATCCCGGATACCTGGAGTAATTGTGAAAGAAACATCCCGTCATTTAGGTGAGTCTAGAGGTAAAGTGTCTGGGTCATGAGACTGAACAATCCTTAGCAAGTTAATAAAGCTCGGCAAACAAAAATAATGGTCAGAAAGAGGAAGTGAATGAAAAAGTCTAACAGGTATTGAATTGGGTTGTATTCTCTAAAATGAAAAAAAATGAAGCCAAAGTATTGATAGAGCTTAATCAGCGTCTGAAAACTTCAGTGTCAGTAATTACAGTTGAGAGGCGGCTACATTAATATGATATTTATGGCAGATCAATAATTCCTATGCACTTCGTCAGCTGTAAATAAAATTGTTTTAACAGCCATATTCTTTAAAAAAGGGCTTTTCGGTGTTGAAAGTTTCTATTTGTATCTAAGAAGGTATCATTGTATTGATACGATATTATATATAATTTACAACTATTTTCACTTGAAAAAACTTAGTTACATGAAAAATTGCCGAAAGTAGCCAAACTCTTTCTACCAAAAACACATTTTTAAACAGCTATTGTAATTTTATTATTCTCAGGTGATGTCTTGATATAATTGTTAATTTCAAAAATTGTCTAGAGTGGTATCACAACTAAAAAAACCTAATCTATGGGTAATTGAATGAAGATTATAATGACAAAAGAGTTACCTTTCTCATTTTTCATCGCAGGATGGGTGCACATTTGTAAAACCCCAGTACAAGCATATGCTTTTGATTGTCTCCTTACAACTGTCAAGGAAGAGAGGTATAGAGAAGTTTTAGCTATCCTGGTCCATCCTATTATGTAAACTTGTAATAATACCAGCATGATAATGCTTCGATTCATGACACTGCACCTATTCAGTCGGGGTTCGAGAGATATAAAGACGAAGTGCAACTTGTGTCTTCGCTGTCTAGTTACCGACCTTAATGTTTTTAATCTATTATGGTCAAATTTAATGAATAAAAATTTGGAATCGATAGCCTTCTCAGGCATATCTCTCAGTATATTCACAATATCTTAGCGAAGAATGATATAATGTTCTTATAAGAACTTTTCAGCATTTTTATGAATCGCTTCAAAGGCGTCTCCAAGCTGCATGACATGTCAAATGTGGTTTTACACCAAATTAGTAAAGGATTTCTGTTAAATGTATGATGTTTCCATTAATATGATAACAATCTAGATTTGCTATCTTAATCTATAGTGTTATCATAAATCTGTTTTGATCGGATGGAAATTTTATTCTTGAAATATAATGAACTGTTTGTATTTTCTGACAGAAATTATCCAAATGTTAAGTCGTCTATATTAAGTGTTAGTATGATATAAAAAAGCCATTTACTCGTACGTAATAGCCTACGTAATGTGCTATTTATTCTAAAATGCTTGCATTGCTGAAAAAGTCAAATGTGTTTTGGGTTTATCCAGAATGGATTTATTCTTCATTTAAGTTCCAAATATTCTGAACATTTCTTCATTTCATAGCTTAGGCAGTTAAAACTGAAAACTTTCGGCATTATCATCAACAGATTATCAGAGAAGCAAACCATAACTAAATGGATAGCCGTCGTTATTTTTTGTGTTAAAATTAAAGTACTTTTTTTTTATTTCCTATTTATTTAAAATTTTATCTTTCAAAATATATCAAAAATTCAGAATTTTTCGTTTTTATTAGAATAGAAATGTAATACATAGTTTTAAATATAATCAGAAGCTATTTCATTGTATTTATATATTAAATGTTTAAATAATAAAATACAATTTCAATAGCAATTTAGAATTTCAAACAAAATGCATTAAATTAGTTATAAATTAGTTTATCTAAATAAATTAAAATATTAAATATTAATCCGCGTAGGCGCCGAGAATAAATTTGGATCTTGATTAGAGAAACACTTTTTAAACTTATAATTAATTACAGAAATTCATGCATGTATAGATTCATCGGTGTAGACATTTCGGTACATACACTTTAAATTATGTTATAGAATTGATAATTCCTTTACTAACAAAATGAACGTAGAATGCAAAACTATTCAAAGTTTTAATCCTCTAGAAGGTACTCATATGATGTAATAGTGTGTTATATATTGTGATAGTTTGACAATATCTTATTTTACCTCATTAATTATATATCATGAGCAATTTTACATGGTTTATATAATGCTTGATAACTTATAGTTTAGCTTTTCAATTTATGACGCATAATTAATTTCGTCCTAAAATAATTAATCATTATATTTAGACTTAACTGTGTGTTAGTGACTGTGATGTGAACTTGCATAACTAGCCTGAAGTGTACATGAAAAGTGATTTTTCCAAATTTAATGAATGAAGTTATCCTCGAACTGCACCTTAAATAAATAATGAAAGCTCTTTTTAAAATTTTACACATTGAATTTTATAAATGAGAATTGAGATAATAAATCTTTAAATCACTTAAAACTATACAGTGAGTTATAAATATCGAAACAATAGGCTATCTCTTTTAATATTGCTCCTAGACCCATACTTTCAATTGCAAAAATTCATAAAAAAATTTAAATTTTTTTATAAAATAGGTTGCCACTCCATGGGGGGATCTATTTAAAAAAATAAAAAAAATAAATTTTTATACGGCCCCTAGAGGATTAAACTTCCAATTAGAAAAAAATTCCTTATCCATTCCTGAATTGAACAGAAAAAAATTCATCTCGATATCTACAAATCCCTAAAAGATATTAAAATCAAAATTTTACAAAATTGGTGACTTACACCACTTAAGCATACCTCTGAGCGCAGCGATATCAGTTCATTTGAAATACTATTTCGAGATCGACCATAAATTTACGCATTATTAAATGTCGATAAAAGGCAATACTTTAACTTTTAGATATAAAATAAAAGAGTATAGGTTTTGGCTTTAAACGTCCTTGAAATATGCTAGATGTCCTACAATATCTCGAGCTTGGCGCAGGCTCGTAACTTGCACGACCCATTGGGCGTACCGTCTTATTAAACACTTATTAAAAATGTTATTATGATATTAATTAAACTCTCATTAAAAGTGTCTTTAAAACATACTGCCACAGGCAATAAATTTCGTAATAATAGTAATAGCGATAATGAAACTTCTATTAACGGAATCATTAAAAACATATTTTACTAAATTACACAGAAATATTTTCAAACATCAACTTTTTACTATTCAGCTTAAAAATTTATGTGGTTTTAAACCTATTTCTACTTTTTTCTGACTTTACAAGAGAAAAGTATTGCATTCATATAAATTTTGAATTCCGGTTTTCGACGGATTCACACGTTTTAGGGCTCAGAGATACCGAAAAACATGTCTTTACAAAATGTCTGTGTGTGAGCCACTGCTCCTGTATCTATGTATATGGCATAAATTTTGTGAGAGCCCTAGCCCAAGAACTAATCTACGGAATTTAATAAAAAATTACATTTAATTAGTCCTTTTTTATAAATTGGAGCTGAATAGTTTTTGGTGTGAATCGCTTGACAGATGACCCTACTGTACAGGCTTTTGTGCGATTTCCGCAATAGCTGTATCTCCAGAATTAATGCAAATAATAATTTTAGATTCAGCTAGTCCTTGACATGAATTGATGTTTTTCATATTTTGCTGTATATAGCTCCATGTGTAGCGCTGCAACACTGCATTTATTACGATTTCTGCAATAGCTCTAACTTAAGAACTAATATAGGAATTTTCATAAAAGTCAGATTTAGTTACTTAGTGACATCAATTGGTTTTGTTTACGTTTTTGTAACAATCGTCTTTTGGGTGGCGCTGTTATACTGAATTTTGTATAATTTACACGATTTTAGTGATATCAAGTACTAATGTATGGAATTTCGTAACTTTGCGGTCCTCAGATTGCTACATCCGAGTACGGCATAAAAAAAAAATTACAAACGGCATTAAAAAAAAATATATATTCGAACATTAAAGTCTAAGAGTGTAACGTTACTGCTGCGTATTTCTTTATGCTAAGCCCCCACTAATATTCTATTATAAGTGTACTTAATTGATCAAGATTTAATGCGTTCGAACAAAACATCTTTTAAGAAATTCAAATAAAAATTTCCAACTTAAAACGTTTAACAGCGTGTCGCCCGTAATTAATTTATTTTTATTGTAATTTTTTTTTGTTTATACCAGCCAATTACCTAATGAAGAATATAGGCCCAGAGGGGAAGGGTGTCCTCCGTAAGGGTCTTTCTAAGGGAACCTAACCCGTATTTAAGCAAGGAATTACAGGATTCGAAGAAGTATACAGAAAACTTCGAACGGTTAGGCCGACGGTTGCGATTGGGTTTTAACCCAGCACCTACCGTCTACCAGTTTGGAGCCCATAATTAGAGGCAACTTTTACGCAATGTGTAATACAATTTTAACTAGAAAAGTATGAAGTTGAAAGGGCCAAAACAATGAAAAAAATTGGAATTGACGTGATAAAAAAAATGGAATTTAAATCAAATGAAGCATTTAAATAGTAATTAAAGAAGGCCAGATTGACAAAACTTAAATAAAATCTGTAATCGAAACTATACAGGACGGAGTTAATCACCTAGAAACTTTTAAAAAGCATTTAAACTTTAGGAGCCCATTTTTGTTTAAAACTAAATGTACTTTTCTGCATCAGATGTTTTTATTTCAGTATTTCTCATTTTTAAACTAACATAAGTCAAGAAACGTCGGTTAAGGTAACAGTCCCGCGAGTTCAATAGTTTTTTAAGATCTGAAAAAAATGCCCAACGCGCCGAAAGAAGTTTTCACCTCAGAAAATTTACTTTTAAAAATATGATTTGTTTACAAAAAATTCATCTTTTTTATATTGCTATTTTAAATACTTTTATTTTTAAAAATATTTAAAATACTGAATCAAAATTGAAAATTAGACAATTTCATTTATTCAAAAGAAAAAAAATCAACGTGACAAATAATATTTGAGTTATTATAATTTTAATTTACCCTAAATTTTTTGAAAAAAAATTATTAAGTCTTATGATCTGATAATGCTTACAAATTATGTGGTTAACCATCACAAAACATTCAAAATTCTAACTCTATAAATAAATAAATAAAATCCTGGACACATTACAGCAACATTGTTTCTTCAATTACACGCATTTGATTTTGTGTCTGATCGCTTGAAACCTCACGATTTATTAAAATTGTCATAAATCTCTGAGTTTTAAAGATATCAAGATGATTTTTTTTTGTTTAATTCAGGAATGGATAAGGAAAAATTTTCTATTTGGAAGTTTTATCCTCTGGGGCCCATATAAAAATTTAATTGTCGAACTTTTTAAAATAGACCCCTATGGAGATGCAGCTTACCTTATCAAAAAATTTACCTTTTTTTAATGAAACATTGCAATAGGAAATATGGGTCTAGGGGCAATATTTAAGGAGATAGCCTATTGTTTCGATATTTATGACTCACCTTGCATGCTACCCATAAAAAGTGAAATAACAAATTTTAAAAACTTCTTTTTTTCATATATATGCATATACACTATATTGCCATTGATTATGGGACACTTGCTATTTTAGACATTTTACAAAATATCTAGAAAAATACATGAGGAATCATCTCGAAACTCTTGGTGTATAAATATAATAGCATACGTCATACATCTCCGTGAAGATTTTTTACCGAAACGCCATAGGGGACCGTCAACAAATTAAAAAAGAATGAATATCTTTTGAATAACCCTGTCAAAACTAATGTAGCAAAAGCGCTCAAACTCTAGATTATGATTGAATGCCTTATTGTAATACACTGTGTTCAATTTTATGCAAATAGCATGCACACTCGCAGAGTAATTAAGGTTTTTATAAAAATGGTCCCAAATTTTTCCAAGTTTTTCCATTATAATTTTCAGAGTTCTTAATATAAAATAATATTTTTTTCAGAAAATATGACAAACAACATTGCACACAGTACCCTGTAATCAGAATTAAAAAATAATAAAAATTGTATGAAAAATGAGTAGGTTTACTATATAATTTTTTACTGCGCATGCGTCGAAGATATCAAAATTTCATTTGCATATTATGTTAGCTAAATGTATAGAGCAACTTTTATGAAAGTCACAAAATCATAACTTGAAAATTCTGAAAGTAATCGTCTATAGAAAAAGGACAAAATCCGTTGTTTCCAAAATGAAGCAAAAAAAGAGGGATTTTATCCAAATGCAGTAGTACATCCCATATTATGTATTCTATATTGACACTAATCAATGAATATATGGATACAACCCCTCTTGTTTTTGCTTCATATTGAGAATAACGGATTTTCGACTTTTTCAATTGACGATTATTGTCAGAATTTTCAAGTTATGATTTTGCGACTTTCATAAAAGTTGCTCTATACATTTAGCTAACATAATATGCAAATGAAATTTTGATATCGTTGACGCATGCGCAGTAAAAAATTATTTAGTAAACCAACTCATTTTTTATACAATTTTCATTATTTTTTAATTCTGATTACAGGGTACTGTGTGCAATGTTGTTTGTCATATTTTCTGAAAAAAATAATATTTTATATTAAGAACTCTGAAAATTATAAGGAAAAAACTTGGAAAAATTTGTGATCATTTTTATAAAAACCTTAATTACTCTGCGAGTATGCATGCTATTTGGATAAAAATGAACAAGGCTTATTACAATAAGGCATTCAATCACAATCTAGAGTTTGAGCGCTTTTGATACATTAGTTTTGACAGGGTTATTCAAAAGATATTCATTCTTTTTTAATTTGTTGACGGTCCCCTTTGGAGTTTCGGGAAAAAATCTTCACGGAGATGTATGACTTATACTATTATATTTATACACTAAGAGTTTCGAGATGATTCCTCATGTATTTTTCTAAATATTTAGTAAAATGGCTAAAATCGCAAGTGTCCCATAATCAATGGCAATATAGTGTATATATATATATATATATATATTACAAATTTAAAATTTTTTCGCCAAAACTAACCTTTATACTACCTTAATTTTCTTATAATAATGTTCCGTACTTACTTCAAATTATTAAATTAAAATCTTATTTCTAGATCTAATCTGTTAATCTGTATGCAGACGATATAAATTCTTAATTTGCCTTAAAAAACATTATTCCAGTATGCGTAAATTTAAAAAGATGGCTCTAAATTAAAAATATTCTTAATTAAAACTTTATTTCTTAATATTCCAAATAAAACTGATTTCTTCTATGTTTTTATCAACCCTTTTTAAGAAAATCTTATTAAATTTATTCCAAAACCATACCTTTCAAAAAATATCATTATTTTATTTTATCTATTTAGTTATTTTTCCGCCGTCAACCTTTGATGTGTGCATTAATAAATTCATTTCTTTTCTTTTTCTCTTAAAATTAATCATTGATAAAAATCGTCTGCCTAAGAAATTATGAGTCGATTATAAATTGGTTAAATAATATCTTTTTTTAAATAAATTTATCGTCTGTGTAAAATAGCCTCGTATCTGGACAAGAATTCTGTTTACATAAAAGGATGATGGTTTGAGATTACAGAAAGTTCTAGAATTTTCTTTTTAATTTTAAAAGGTGGAAGTCTCGAGATGAGAAGGAGAGAGATTCTGGAGTTCTTTCGTCGATGAGTACGGCTGGTTGGAGTAAATGATGGAATATTTTTTGGACATTTCGGTAAAAGATCGTTTGCAAAAAGGAGTTTTTCCCGCTATAATGACTACAGTTGAATAAATAAACTTACAGCTACCAATGAGTGATTTCTTGGATCTGCTACATTTATTTATTATTTTATTTTTTTCCTCACTGGCCATGACTTCTGTGCAAAGAACGGGGACCCTGGCGATGATGTTTTTGGCTCCCAACTTTAAAATGTCACAGTCTTTTCTAGAGCCGACAGGATGTTTTATGCCTGCGCTGCCTTTTTTTGGTTTTGGCTATGGAACGAAGTGATAATAAAAACTGTGGACCGCTGAATAATTTGCCCGTCATTATTGGATGTGTTCTTAAACAAAAACTGCCATAGTCTCATGATTTCTGGAGTGACAAAAACAGAAGAATTGATCCTGTAAAGTGCTTTGGTCGATAAAAAGTAGTCCTCTTATGATGAAAAAGAAGAAAAAAATAATAATAATTACAAGACCATTTCTTGTTAATTGGTGAACAGAAAAATATTTTTTCGAGATAGTTGAGACCCATAGGATTTCGGTGAGATTTTTTTTTCGTAGTGTTTTGAATATTATTATTTGTATACTTTTTATGTATTTATTTAAATTAATTATTCTCTGTTTGTCAGGTTTATTTATTTGATTATTTGTCTGTGAATTTTATTTACTTGCCTATTTATGAGTATTATTATTTTCATTATTATGTGTTGGAGATTAAACATTTTTGTTCTTAAGGATTAAATTGAAGAGTATGATATTCTTAGACAATTACTGTTAATTATTAAGACAAGTATGATATTTTTATGCACGATTAAAGGCAAGTTTGTAATAATTATGAAGTATAAAAGAATTTAGAAGCTAAAGTTATTTTTAAAAAAAGTACATTTTCTATTTTATTGATATTTGTTTGTTATCAAGAACTATTCTCAGAATGCAGTATTTTCATGATAATGTTCCTACAACTAGACATTTGAGCTGAAAATTAAGTTAACATTTATGTTTTTCATTTTATTTGTTAGAATTTCTGGTTACAGTGAGCTTTGGTTCCCGGATTCTTATAATTTATTAAAATTCAGTAAGAAATATGGAATTGTGCAAGGCTGTTGCTGGATTTTTGACTGATAAATATGATTAATTTTTTCAGTAAATTTTGTGATTTTAAGTAAGGAATTACCTATAATTAAAATTTTTGAAAATGTTTATGATCTATAAAATAATAGAATTAAAAGTTGATCCCAATTTAAGGTATAAATATGATATTTACAATTTCTATTTTTATTAGATAAAATTTCTGGTTAATGTTAACAGCTAAAAATAGTCACAATTTCTCGATAATTCTGATTCAGATAGAAAAAAAAAATGGTGGGTAATGGTTTTGTGTGAGGCAGTTAAAATGTATACACAACCAGTAGACAAAGCCCTCAAAATTGCGAAAGCGCGAACTCATGAATTTCACCTTAAAAGTAAAAGACTCTATGATCGAAAGTTTGTCGAATGCCCATTAAAAATACAAGACTCTGTAATTTATGAAGAATTTAAATACCCTAACACTCGAAAATTAGAACCTACTTTCTCTGGACCATATAAAATTATAAATAAACTTTCTGATGTTACTTATGAAATAGATAAATTTAATTATGAGACAGGACAGAATTCCATTATTGTGCATGTTTCTAAATTAAGACCCTATTTTTCACCAGAAGATTTTAAACTGTTTCATGAGCAACCCAAAAAACAAACAAAACCTCAAATACAATCACAATCACTAGATCAAACTAAAGTCAAGACAATAGATTAAGTTTTAATTCTTATTCTTTAAATAGTTTATCACCATAATTTTCAACATTAGCGGGTATGTTCTTGGTGCGCAACAAGAATATTACTTGTTTTTGGGAGTTTTTGGGATTAAATTGGGCTCCTTATGCAGGCATAAGGTGTACACTTTGATTGTAAAAGCTTTCAAATTGATGTTGATAAATTAATTTTAAGTGGATATAAGTCTAACTATATTTACTCATTTATTGGCATTAGTATTATTCTATTTATTCAGCAGATATTTATGTTATAACAGTTATAAAATCTGATGACTCTACTTAAACCTATAACTTAATATGTGATTTTCAGTGATTGTGAAAACTACAGATAGTAAAATTTTCTCAAAAAAGCAAAGTATTTTTATTTCCATTTCTCAATTAAGAATGACACCTTTTATTCCTATTGTATTTTATTATTAAAGTTTATAAACCATGTGTGGATAAAACATTATTCTACATTTGGCATTGAAAACTTATAACCAAATTTGACAATTTTGTAAAAGAGTATCAGAGAGGAATTATTGTAAGGAAATACTGGTTGAGAGTCCATTTTCTAAATAGTTAGATTTAATTTAATTTGGATTTTGGAATTATTATGATTTTTTTTTTTATTTATACTTTCGGCTAGCAAAAAATACTTTCTTATGCTATTAGAAGATAAGAAAATTATTTAGTTGCTATGTAATTATTTTTATCCTCAACCAATATTTTCCCTATCAATAATAAACAAATAGTGATATTTTCTTTTGATTATACTCTTGTTTTTTTTATTATTATCATTATGATTCCTATAATGAAGTTTAGTATTAATTATACTCTTATTGAGAAATATTAGGATATGGAGAATTATTGTTATTATTGCTATCAATTTTGAGTCTTATTATACTAATACTTATTATTGTTGTTATTATTTTTATTTAAATTTTTCTATGTTATTTGTTATTGATATTGAGAGTGATGCTATTTATTATTAAAAAATTGATACATTATTGAAAGAAAAATTTGATTGATTGTTAAAAGATGTTGGATCCAACATAACATAAAAAACAAAGATTAAACTAGATTTGGAGATCTTTAATTTAAGAGACTGTATTCAGTGAACACTGGAAAAGACTTTTATACACAATGGAAAGACTTTTTTCATTTGAAGAACTTTATTTAAAATAACCTATGCATTAAGTTATTATAATTATTTAAACTTTCCATGAGAACGAATTGTTATTGTTTTTATTATATTTTTTATCTCTTGCTTATTTATATTTATAACTTATTTACTGTTATTGTATGTATTATCTCCTATGCACTTACAAATAGTAAGTGATATTGTAACAGCATTGTATCTCTTTCAGGGAAATGCTCCTACCTAAATTTAATTCAGATTAATTTTCTCTTAAATATATTATTTTAATCGCTAATATTTTTATATTGCGTTAAATTTCTTTTCTTCCATCTCTTGGCTTCCTGGGTTTGACAGTTTTATTCCAAAATTTGACTTTTCTAAATTATTATATTTCTGTTGTCTGAACTTGTAGTTTTATTTAACTATCAATTTCATACAAATTTTCGAGGAGGGGGGATAATATTACAAATTTAAAATTTTTTCGCCAAAACTAACCTTTATACTACCTTAATTTTCTTATAATAATGTTCCGTACTTACTTCAAATTATTAAATTAAAATCTTATTTCTAGATCTAATCTGTTAATCTGTATGCAGACGATATAAATTCTTAATTTGCCTTATAAAACATTATTCCAGTATGCGTAAATTTAAAAAGATGGCTCTAAATTAAAAATATTCTTAATTAAAACTTTATTTCTTAATATTCCAAATAAAACTGATTTCTTCTATGTTTTTATCAACCCTTTTTAAGAAAATCTTATTAAATTTATTCCAAAACCATACCTTTCAAAAAATATCATTATTTTATTTTATCTATTTATTTATTTTTCCGCCGTCAACCTTTGATGTGTGCATTAATAAATTCATTTCTTTTCTTTTTCTCTTAAAATTAATCATTGATAAAAATCGTCTGCCTAAGAAATTATGAGTCGATTATAAATTGGTTAAATAATATCTTTTTTTAAATAAATTTATCGTCTGTGTAAAATAGCCTCGTATCTGGACAAGAATTCTGTTTACATAAAAGGATGATGGTTTGAGATTACAGAAAGTTCTAGAATTTTCTTTTTAATTTTAAAAGGTGGAAGTCTCGAGATGAGAAGGAGAGAGATTCTGGAGTTCTTTCGTCGATGAGTACGGCTGGTTGGAGTAAATGATGGAATATTTTTTGGACATTTCGGTAAAAGATCGTTTGCAAAAAGGAGTTTTTCCCGCTATAATGACTACAGTTGAATAAATAAACTTACAGCTACCAATGAGTGATTTCTTGGATCTGCTACATTTATTTATTATTTTATTTTTTTCCTCACTGGCCATGACTTCTGTGCAAAGAACGGGGACCCTGGCGATGATGTTTTTGGCTCCGAACTTTAAAATGTCACACACACACACATATATATATATATATATATATATATATAAGAAAAAAATAGAAGTTTTTAAATAGTTTTATATATATAAATGTATATATATATATATATACATATATACATATATATATATATATATACATATACATATATATATATATATATATATATATATATATATATATATATATATATATATATATATATATATATATATATATATATATATATATATATATATATATATATACATATGTATATACATAAAGCAAAATTAAAAAATATACATATGAATTACAATGTATTTAAATCTCCAATTTTACGAACGCCGATTAACCGGATTGTCTAAATAATCGAACTAATAAACCACTAAATATTTTTACATAACATAAAAAGCATTACAACAGGTTTTTTAATAGTTTTCCAATTATTCCGATTTTTCAGCAACAGGATTAGCTTTGGTTTAGGCCGATAAGGATAACTACTGTACCGCACTGTGCGCACTACTGTATCTTTTTATTATTATCTCGTATAAACAGTAAATTAATGATACTGTAAAATGATAAATAAACTAGAATCTCTCTCTTAATTATTTTTTTTGTTATTATTACTATATAAATTTTTGAGAATCGAAATTATTAGCCATAAATTTGGAAATATATATATAATATATTTCCAATTATATATATATATATATATATATATATATATATATATATAAGACCATTAATAGTAAACAATATTAACACTAGAACCGCGGGACTTTCGGTATACCTAGAACCGCGGAGCGGGTCAATTTGACCCGGGGTGGAAAAGGATTTATAAATATGCCCAAATACTTAATTTGATTAGTTAAAAGATTATATTTTATTACAATAATCAATATTCTTTAATATTAACATTGTATTTTACACAAAGTCAGCAGAAATATCCTACATTTCAGAAAATGCTATTATTCAAGATTACATTTCATTCAGTTGATGAAAATATATTGAATAAATATTGAATATTTATTTTAAACATAAATAAACTTGGACTTAGTAAATATTAAAAATAGACTATTCCATTCAAATGAATTTAGATATAAAATCTAAGAACAACTTTTAAAAATATAAAAAATACAAGTTACTTAATGATTTATTTAATCCAATTTATTGTATGCATTGCTTGAAAAACATGGTTAAAGATTTCGCATGTTTACCAAAAACGTGTGTGTACATTATATTTTGAACAATTATATTTAATTTAATTTTCATTATTTTTAGTTATGATAACAAACCCTTTTATGCTTAGTTTGTGTTTTTCACAGTTTTTAGTTTTTCTTCTTACGCAAATGATTTATTTATTTATTTTATTTATTATTTTTTTGGGGGGGATGGGGGTATGTAGAAGGGAGAAGTTCGCAAGAAGTAACAAACTATTTTTGTACTTCTTCAACTAAGTTTTGAAGAAATTGACGTATACTAATAGATTTTGAGGTTACAGGTTTGCATAAAATCCAAGCATTGATAACAGCAAAATACAAAATATTATAAATTGTATTCATTGGCTTCCTGTAAGAAATAGTCTTGACATAAGGAGACTTCCTGTCATCGGGGTAATTATACAGTTACATTGAATTTAATTGCATTGTTGTAAAAAAGTGCCTTAAGTATTTTTTAGAATTATTTAAAATTTCAACAGTTAGATGTAGACTGCAAAGCAACAAAACGATTTTACATTTTTTCCTTGGTAAATAGTTATGCTGATGAATAAATGAGATAGAAGAATCGTATGCAATTTCGATTTTGACATTTTGTATTTCTCGTCTTGGGCGATTTACAGTTTCTGTGTTATTTGCAATTTATCTGGTTTTGATATACATATAATGAATAAACCTACTAGCAGATTTTGAAAGAAATAAGTGCTCGTCTACGCTTATGTTAGGCCCTTTTAAATTGTTAGTCTTGCAGTTTTTTTGTCATCTTCTTTATTTACAGGTGTGAATGTGCAAGTTATTGTTTATTTATTTTTCAAATTTTCATGAGTATAAAATTTAAATTTTGTCAACTTTTGTTCAAATTCTTAATTCTGTTTTTTATATCCGATTTTTTTCTGATAAATATCACAAATTTCGTTCAATACTGATAAATTTTTCATTTATAGTCCAATGAAAAAGTCCAACAATGTTAATAATATTAGCAGAATCATCGTCACTTTCATTTTCTTCACTAGAATTTATTTTTCTTCTTTTATAGGCAGATATTCACCCTCAATAATTTGCATTCTCAATAATTTTCAGATAATAGTTGCTAACATTCCAAAGCTTCTTTGGCGGTAATATAAAAACATCGAAATCTTATTTTAATTTTTAATAAATGTTTTATAAAAGTAAATTCATTGCTATTTCTAAATATTTGTTGTAATTTTTTTCTGCAATCACCCATTCTTCACATCAAGAATATAAAATCTTGATTGAAAATTTTCACATACCCCCTTTCCGATTCTGCCTATTAACAAGTTCGCTGCCTCTTACGTGAAGACGCGATTATGATTAATGCCGCACTGTAGAAGTGGGTTTTTCCCAGAAGCCGGTTTACTTTTAATAACAAAGAATCAGTGACAGATTTTCCAGCGCGTGACAGGCTATTGGAAGTCACCCCACATTACGCGCTGGCGCGTCAGTGGCACATCAACGTTATTAGAAGTGCGACAGATATTATTTATCATTACTTCTGAAAAATTGCATCTCTATTTTGTCATTTATGTGTAAAAACTTATTACGGGTCAAATTGACCCACTTCGCGGTTCTAGGTATACATGGTTATAACTCAAAAATTATTTATGCTATTCGCTATTAAATACAAAAAGTTGTTGCTTACCTTAAAATATTAAAAATCAGAAAAGGAATCGTTTTTTCGATGAAAACTTTTCGCGCGGCGAGAAATTAAATTTCTATTTGGGTCAAATTGACCCGCTTCGCGGTTCTAGTGTTAACCATTTGAAGTTAACAATTCAATTTAATAACTTATATCACATTGAATATGAAAGGAAATATATATATATATATATATATATATATATGTAATAAAATAAAAAAAATTGCGCCATTTTGTTCTCTCTTAGCTTTAATTCTAAAATTGTGGAACATATATCAAACTTAGTTTCGTAACGTATTTACTTGTAACAGCTAAAATTCTTTTTCTTATTTTATTTATTAATAAATTATTGCTTGCTTCTCAAAAAGGCGGTACGTATTTCGTAAACTTTTCACTTTCTGGAATATTCCCGGGATTTTAATTTTGTTTTTTATTTAACATCTCGTGACCGGTGTTAATGCGCGTTGTTGAAGGGCTTGTTATTTGCGAGGGAAAATATCGATCCTGCCGAGGACACGCCTGCTAAGACCAATCAGAACTGATCATTTTTTTCATTGAGACTCGAGTTAATCCTAATTGGACTTTTAAAATGATTGACGCGGATTAGGAGGGAGCTAGTTTTGTCGTGAAAATGTTTTTTTTTCATTTGGTTTTTGAGGAGCGTTAGAGTGCAATTGACTTTTAAACTATCAAGACGCCCGTTTCATTTCCCCGCTGAATTAGAATATCTGATGATGTGGACTGGATAAAGAAGGTTGTAGTGTCGATGTGTGCTAAGGTCATTGCGGGGAAGAGCTTACCTATTTTATGAGTTCATAAATAAAGAACTTGAAGACTGATGGTGTTTGTTTTTTATAATGGGGAAATACCCCAATGAAATTCTTCCACTGCTCCCCAACTGTGGGAGCGACTACTCTGCTCGTGCTGCTTCGGATTCCTAGAGTTTATGCAACCTAGTTTTTTCGTCGTATTATATATTTATTACATTAGCCGGCAGGATATATATTTTCCTCGCAAATAACAAGCCTTTAACAACGCGCATTAACACCGGTCACGCGATGTTAAATAAAAAATTAAATTAAAATCCAGGGAATATTCCAGAAAGTAAAAAGGTTATGAAATACCTCCCGCCTTTTTGAGAAGCAAGCAATAATTTATTAATAAATAAAATAAAAAGAATTTTAGCTGTTACAAGTTAATACATTACGAAACTAAGATTGAAATATGTTCCACAATTTTAGATTTGAAGCTAAGAGAGAACAAAATGGCGCAATTTTTTTTCAAATCCCCCCTTCCGGAAAGATGGGTGAAAATGTAGGTCTGAGACCTGCAATTTCACAGAAAGGGAGATGATGCAGTCTTAGCTCACGAAGTTGTTGAGATAAGTAATAATAATTAGATACTTAATAAAAGAGAAAATTAAATTAAATTATTGTTTCACATAAATGTAGAATCCTGACGAGGACACGCCTGCTAAGACCAATCACAACTGATAATTTTTTTTTCGTTGAGACTCGAGTTAATCCTAATTGGATTTTTAAAATGATTGACGCGGAATAGGAGAGAGCTAGTTTTGTCGTGAAAATGTTTTTTTTTTCATTTGGTTTTTGAGGTGCGTTAGAATGCAATTAACTTTTAAACTATCAAGACGCCCGTTTCATTTCCCCGCTGAATTAGAATATCTGATGATGTGGACTCGATAACGAAGGTTGTAGTGTCGATGTGTGCTAAGATGATTGCGGGGAAGAGCTTACCTATTTTATGAGTTCATAAATAAAGAACTTGAAGACTGATGGTGTTTGTTTTTTATAATGCGAAAATACCCCAATGAAATTCTTCCACTGCTCGCCAACTGTCGGAGCGACTACTCTGCTCGTGCTTCTGCGGATTCCTAGAGATTATGCAACATAGTTATCTCGTCGAATTATATATTTATTACATATATATATATATATAAAGAATTGAATAAAAGATATAAAATATAAACCAGAAAAATCTTCATATGAAAAGGCAATGGTAGTAACGAGTAAAAATACGTTATCTAGAATATCTAATACAATTTTAGTTTGTCTATGGTCTGTTCTAAATAGAACGACTGCAAAATGTGAGAAATTTTAAAACTTTTATATGAATAGTTTTTTTAATCTATACATTACGATGGTATTACATACAAACTCAAATTCCATACGTCGCTGTATTTTATACATTTGTGAAAACAATCTTCACTAAAACCACCCCCGGCGCCAGCAGCCGATCATTTTTAGAACATTTATTTTTTTCTTTCTTTTTGCAAACTGAACTCTGATTGGTTTATTTACGATCTTTTTTGTTAATGTTTTTTTTTTGTACTTTTCAGATTTTTATGTAGTCGTACTGAGGACTGTAATTAAGAAACATGTAATATTTTGCGCGCTTGTAAATAATCATAATTTTTTGTGTGATTTACGTTCTGTGTTTTTATTTGCTGTGGATGCTCTTGTTTGTGAAGATGGAAAAGAATTGTGATTCCGCCCACAGTACATCCCTCAAGAACCCGCAAGGTAGAAAAATTGTATATTATTTTTTCTGCCTAAATGTCGAATTTGAAATCACAATTTGATCTTCGTGGTTGGTGTCATAATCGGTGCGAAGAAATTGGATTAGGCTTTAATGAAAAGGGTCATTTGAGTGATGCGGCGGAGGATAAAATTCCCTTACTTGGTTTAATGTGGGACACCAAGAGTCATACATTGTCGTGTGATTTTCGGAATTTTAAATTGGAAAATGAGTGCATCACTAAAAGAATATTTTTTTCTTAACTCATAAAATATTTGATCCCATCGGTTTCACTTGCCCCGTGACCTTAATTCCAAAATTACTTTTACAGAAATGCTGGAAAATAAAGGCGTCATGGGACTCCAAGCTGCCCGATGAGATAGTTAAGGAATTTAGAAAATGGACTAAGGAAAATAATGATTTGGGAAATCTTGAGATCCCGCGAAGATAGTCTAACTTATCTTTAAAAGAGGGAAACTTATCTTTACATATTTTCTGCGACGCTAGTAAATTTTCTTACGCTAAATGCATTTATCTAAGAAATGAAGGAGAAAATCGTGTAACTTGTCAACTTATTCAGGCTCGTTCTATAGTAGCTCCTCTAAAGGACATTTCTATTCCACGCCTTAAGTTATTGACCTGTTGTATTGGAGCTATATTGTCTAATAGCATTAAAAACGATTTGAAATTAGAAAATGTTGATACTTTCTATTGGTCTGATTCAATTTACGTGTTATACTGGATAAAACGGGGAGGTCCTTGGGCTACATTTGTAGAAATTCGAAATTTTACCTTCTTAATCAATAGAGAAATTCGAAAGCTTACCCCCAACATTTCATGGAATTTCGTACCTGGACATATGAATCCAGCAGATTTACCATCACGCGGTTGTTGTGCAAAATCCCTTATTAAATCTCAGTGGTGGTTAGGACCATCATGGCTTTCAGAATCAAAGGAAAATTGGCCTAGTACTATTATTTTTCCTAATATGGATATAGTGAATTCTGAAAAAAGAAAAACTATTGTGACCGCTCCTAATGTAGAGAGTGATGAGGCACAATTTTATAATCGCTATTCCTCTTACAACAAAAATTTGCGAGTTACTGGTTGGATTTTGCGATTTTACCAAAATTCGAAAAGGGGTAGTACCGACAGAATATGCGGTTAATTAACCCACAACGAATTAAAATCGGCAGAAACAGTATTATTTAAACTAGTTCAAAAGGAATCCTTTGTGAATGAACATAATCAAAGACTGAAATGCCTGAATATTTTTACAGATTCGGAAGGAATCATACGCGTAAAAACGAAAATATTTCAACGAGAAGATGAATTTAATTTTATATTACCTATATTACTCCCTTCAAATCATTACGTCGAAAAACAGATTATATTTTCGAAACATTTACAATTCGGTCATTGTGCGTACCCTTGCTGATGACCGCGTGAAGAGAAAATTACTGGGTGCTAAAGAGTCGGAAAACAATCAAAAAGGTAATCGGCAAATGTATAATTTGTAAAAGACACTCAGCAAAACCACATGATGTAGTAGAAAGTGTCTTACCTCTTGATCGTGTCAGAGACGCCGCGATTTTCTAAATAATAGGAATCGATCTGTGTGGTCCTCTTTATTTGAAGAATCAATCTAAAGTCTGGATTTTGATAGTCACGTGTGCAGTTTTTAGAGCTCTGCATTTCGAGCTATTAACAGCTGTTTCAACCGAAAGTTTTATCTTAGGACTGAAACGGCTTATTTCTAGACGAGGTCGTCCTGCAATAATATATTCGGATAACGGCACTAACTTTACTGGCTGCCACAATTTATTGAAAACCATTGGCTATGAAAAAGTAAAAACGGTTACTGCGTTTTCACGTATAGATTGGAAATTTATTCTACCTTCTGCACCTTGGTGGGGTGGATTTTGGGAAAAGCTTGTAGGAATACTGAAACGAATGTTGAGAAGGATATTGGGCAAGTCGTCTTTAAATTTTGAAGAACTACATACCGTTATCTGCGATTGTGAAAGTATTATAAATGCCCACTCCTTAACATATGTTATAGATACTAATAATGAAGATCTTCAAGTTATAACTCCTTCAATTTTCTTACAGGAAATTACTAAAATAGGTATGCCCGAATTAGAATTTCTAGACCACAAAGAAATGAATAATCGATACCATTAAAGAATGAAAATTAGTAATGATTTAAAATCAAGATTTAGAAGTGAATACCTCGGCACATTAAAATGTTCGGTTTCTAGTGGGAAAAAATCAAGATCTTTGTGTGTAGGAGATGTTGTCCTGGTAGGGACGGAAAATTCTAGCCGAATAAACTGGCCTCTTGGTAGAGTTACAGAACTTATACCCAGTCAATATGGCGTTGTGCGCGTAGTAAAGTTGAAGACTGCAACTGGAATGCTAATTCGTCCAATTAAGAAACTTTGCTCTTTGGAGGTGAATGGAATCACCAATAATCAAAGTGATGCAGTACTGCAAGACCGTTTGACTACTCGCCGTGGTCGAATTGTACGGACGCCCGAAAGACTCCAACTGCAGTGATTGAGCTCTGTCCCCTAATAAACTCAAGGTGGGGAGTGTGAAAACAATCTTCAAAAAAAACGCCCGGCGCCAACAGCCGATCATTTTTAGACATTTATATTTTTCTTTCGTTTTGCAAACTGAACTCTGATTGGTTTATTTACGATCTTTTTTGTTAATGTTTTTTTTTTGTACTTTTCAGATTTTTATGTAGTCGTACTGAGGACTGTAATTAAGAAACATGTAACATTTTGCGCGCTTGTAAATAGTCATAATCTTTTGTGTGTTTTACGTTCTGTGTCTTTATTTGCTGTGGATTTCTTGTTTGTGAAGATGGAAAAGAATTGGGATTCCGCCTACCGTACATCCCTCAAGAACCTGCAAGGTAGGAAAATTTTATATTATTATTTCTAAGAATATTATTTTTTCCGCCTAAATGTCGAATTTGAAATCAAGAACATTATTGTTCATTTTCTTAAAAAAAACTGTTTGGTAACAATTTATTTTTATAAACCACATTTTTTTATCAACTTTTCAATTTTCATGAAACTATTCTTTAAAAACCTGTTAAGTTTTGTATGAAGATCACTTTTGTACACATATCACTGATGAGAACACGGATATAAAATCTATGTCCACATTTCATTGGAATGAATATCTATATTGTGATAAAAATTTATTAATATTCAATCTATCAAATTGATTGTATAATGAATAGTTTATGTATATTGCTTTGAAACTTTATTTAAAAATTCGAAGTAGTTTATTAGATAGCATTTCTAAAAGAATTGTACATATATATTTTCCTTAAAAATAAGAAAAAAAACTATATACATACATATATATATATATATATATATATATATATATGTCTTCAATAAAATTAAACACAATGTGAAATAACATCAGAATTTGCGTCAAAATATTCTTGTAGTCTTGCACTAGTTGCTTCGGTCCACTCCATACATTGAATGAAATGTTTCGATTTTATAACAGTGTTCTCATCAGTGATATGTGTACAAAAGTGATCTTCAAAACATCTAAACGCAAAAATACATTTAGATACTCCTTTATCCCCTCTTTAACCCTACAAATCATATCTGGCTAATCTTAATTCAGCAATGTAAAGTAAATTGGAATTACTCAAATTTTCTTGTCACAGGATGGAAAAAAAACTGTTAAATTACTGACAATAAAAAAATGAATTAAAAAATAGAAAAAACGAACAATATTCATTCTTATCTTCAACTGATAGAAAATTTCTAAAATGAGAGTTTCAGCGCTTTAAATACAGATAGAAAAATATTTCAAATATTGTGAACGTTCAAATGCGAATTATTTTAAATTACGAATTTAAACTTTTTATACGATTTGTGAGTTATTAAATTTTTGACAAAATTTTAAGAAACTGGAACAGGTAATGAAAAAAATACTGTATTTATTCCATGACTTGAATTTAAAAAGCAATACAATTTTGAAATACGTGGATTTTTATCGTTATCTCGCATTAAGGGCAAAATGACTTTTTTATTGTGATGTTATACATATTAAATAATAATGACTACGTTATTTTGTGAATTTAATGATTTTTTTTATTAGTAAGGGATCGATTCTAAACTATTTAGATACTGAATAAATATCCTAGAAAATTAGAAATCTAATTAAAGATATTTTGAATGTTGTAGATATCTGCAAATAATGTGAATTTTCATACTTCTATATTAACACAAATATTTAAAAAATCAATTTTTTCCTGATTAAAGATTAATTTTAAATTCCACTTATTTCTTCATTTTCGCAATATATTTTTATTTAATTCGCTTTTAATCAAAATAAATAACCTAACATGCCTTGACATTAAATTTAAATAACGTTGCAATGCCATGTGCAGTATGAATAACATTATAATTCATACATAATAAATGGAATTTTTAAATACAAAAAATGTTTTAAATATGAGTTCCTGATGAATATTTAGAAGCAATATTTGCATATTTACAGAGCAAAAATATTTAAATTATGTTTCATATTAAAAATTAAATATGTATTTATCATTAGAAAATGTGATTTTTATTTAAATGATTTCTGAAATATAGCATTTAAAACGAAGTTTTTACTAAATGTGAAAATTCTAATTTGAAATTAAAAATCATGTTAAAAATTGCAATAGCTACTTGTACTGTGTTGTAAAATGTCCTTTAAAAAATAAAACATATCCTTTTTTTCATTTTTTATTTTTTATTAAATTATTAGTCTGTTCAAGACAATAAGTGTAAACTGGTGTTAATAAATCGAACTGAAAAAACCATAAAATTACCATTTTATGTTAAATATGTAAATATAATTAAAACTCACCCCTTGAACAATATTGTTTCGTTTACCATTATGCAATGGAATACTTTTGTGTGGACCTGTATATTAATACAAAAATATTCTTTGCACCACAGATTGTCTAGAATGGATTATTTAGTCTATATTTCATAGATTCATATAAATTGTATTATGCTCGAAATAGTGTCACATCATTAAAGTGCACTTGACACTATCTTTACCAACTGACCGTATTAAAACGGAATATATTGATTGTTCCTCTAACTACACTATAAATTCGATTTTCATAAAATTTGAAATAACTCCACAAAATTATGTAACTATTATATATTTTAAATTTCAAAAGATTCGATTGGGTAGTTTTTGCGCTGACAGGCGGACGGACAGATGAACAAACAGACAGATTGAACAACGACTAAGGGTTCTATGTATTTACATAATCAAGCACGTTCCTAAATAAAGTATGGCAAGTAAAGCATCAATCAAAGATGATAAAAAAATTTTCAATGTCTAACAGAATATTGTTAAGAAATTTCTAAGTTCAAAATAAGCAATTTTAGAAAAACAACGCAGAAATTTAATTAGAAATGCTACCTATATTTCATAATGAATCTTAATTATTTTGTATATTATCATATAATATCTATAAAATTTATGCACATCGTTAAATACACTAAAAAGTAGTTCAGTTAAAAAATACATACTACAGAAAAAACACTTTTCCACCAATAAAGGACATAGTCTACTATCCAAAACTTTTGTACGTCTGTGTAAATCAGTTGTAATTGATGCGTATTCGAATCTATAGAATGTGTTGAGGTGGGTCCTAGCTATAATTTTTAATTTATCTACGTTAGAATTATCTTAAAAACAGCAATATACATCCCATATTTCCCTATTGGTTGTAATATAAAGAATACATTTCTGCTTCTTTATAAAAAAAACTATAAATGCTACTTGTACCAAACATCTGAGAAAAGAGATACAGTCAATAACAGTGATACATGTTAATATAATTATCACCTAGAATGCTATATGTTTCATTTTAAATACGCATATTAATAGTAAACGTCAATAAAATGAAATAAATGTATTGCAGTTCACGCGTGTTAACGAAAGATCGAGTTGGTCAAATGAGCAGACATACAAATCAAATTCATATATTTTTTACCACTGTATTGTAATGTTTAAAAAAAAAAGCTAAGTTTCAATTAAAAATATTTAACACGACTTTGAGCTAAGCATATATCTTTCAACGATTTTACAAGAGTACATTTAATGGTGCGTTCGTAATCATGCAAATACGTAGCACTTAAAGTCGTCGTTCAATACGTCCATCTGTCCGTCCATCCGTATGTCCGCATATAACAGAACAAGAACAACCCAATCGAACCATCTGAAATTTAAAATATATAATTGTTGCATAATTTGTTCGTTTATTTCAAATTTTATGAAAATCAGATGCATAGTTTAATTACAGGGACAATCAAATGTGTAAGTTATATTGCTGCCAATGGGAAAAATTGTTTCAAGTGCATTTCACTGGTGATACACGCTTTCAAACATAATAAACTTCGTATGCATATATGAAGTATATACTAAAACATACATTCAGCAGAATCTGTTGTGCAAAGAATATTTGTTATTAATTTACAGGGCTCACGAAATTATTCCTTTACATAATAGTATTAGGAGAATCATTGTTTGTGGCATCTTTTAATAATGTTAATCTATTTCAAATTTTATAAAATTCATGAACGTTACTGAGGTTTACCACAAATTACTTCCGGTATAATAGAAAACAGACAGTATTTAGAGCAGGCATGTCAAACTTGTCTACCACCGCGGGCCAGATTAAGCATTGTACACGATGCCGAGGGCCACACTATCAAAAACTAAAAAACAGATTAATTTGATGACTATCGCACAAAATGAAAACTGTACATACAGCCTTGTTTTAAAAAATAAACAAGAAAACAAAAATACATACAAAAATTTTAAAACTATTTATTGGAAAAATTGAAAACACGCACCAGAAAATTTTAAAGATATTTATTAAATAAAATCAAATCTATACCAAAAACTTTCGACGAGAGTGCGTTGATAAACATGAGAAATGTGTTACAATAAAAATATAAACATGCTTAAATACATATGGTCTTTTAAAAATTTAAATCGCAATTAAAATTATACAAAAAGTGTTATTATTATCCTAATATTTGGCATTTTTCTTTTACGTTGTAATTGCTACTTTTTATAAAACCAATCATTGCAAAAACACAATATTTATAATACAATATTATGGAAAAATAAAATTTGAATAAAATATATCAATTGAATAAAAATAATAATTGAATAATAATAATAATTGAATAAAATATATCAGCTATTGCTATTGATCTGGCATAGGAATAATTTCCTGCTTCTCCTCACTTATTTTTAAGTACATATCGTGTCTGCGAATAGAAATCGCCTACAGAGTGAAGTTTCTTACATTTAAGTTTTCAAGAATTATAAAGTTAAAGAGCAAAATTAGCATTAGGCACCGACCACGGATTCAATAAATGAGTAAAAATGGCTATAAAAAATTATTTGTCAGTGACCACTGATGGCCACTGCCAACTAATGAAATTTCCGTTTTTCCTTTTAGACAAAGTTATAGCAACACGTATTGAAATTACAGATTTCATGTGGTTATTGAAATTTCTGGAAAAATCATGAATACTTACAAAAATGGCACCTACATATTTATTTTAATTTATATAACTTTCTGGGAACCCTTTATTCTAAGTTGAATGATTTCGAGTTGTGTGAGATTGCATCCAATCGTTGATTTTAAAAAGCAGATGAATTACTTTTAATATGGTTCACGAATACATATTTTTCTATAAAGTTTCAAATCTATTCAAAAAAAAAATCTATTTATTAGGTTCTGTCGCATAATTTTATTTCACGCCGACATTGTCGAAAGTCAGATATCTTCATTGACACCTCTTTTTTAGAATGTTAAAATTCTCATTGATTTCATTTTAATGTGAAACGTGAAAAGTCGATGAAGATATATAAATTTTTAAAAAGTAGGCGTGAAATAACATTATACGACAGAACTTTTTGCACGCATTACTTTGTAATGTCATAGTAAATCAAAGAAGGCAGTAAAGTAATGTAATAGATTCAACATAAAACACATAAAAATATTAGCAAAAAAAACATAAAACTTTTATAATTTTTTACATTCTGATTTTTTTTTTACATTTTTTATTGATTATTTTTGCCTACCCTATCTCTTGGAAACAAAATTTTAAAATGAATTAGATTTGACCACATTAAAGACAGTATCCTTTATGATGTCGACATCTTTTATGCCAGGGTGGAATTGTATCCGTGTTGTTTGCAATTGCTATGCCAGATTGTAAAGCATTTTCATCCAAAGTAACAACCAATATTTTTAAAAACAAATTTTCTTTATTTAATCACGAAACATTAAATTAATGTATATCACTACCTGCCATTAAATTTAATAAAGATTAATATTCTGAAGTAATGGTAGCTATTTTGAATAAAAACATTCTCCAATTTGGCAACACTGCAATGTTTGCAAAGCAAAGAACATTTTCTGCATCAAATAAGAACTGATTCCAACATAAGGAAAATGCCAAAGGCTTGGCGGGCCACAGAAAAATTGCTGGCGGGCCAATCGTGGCCCGCGGGCCACGTGTTTGACATGCCTGATTTAGAGGGATACACAAAGATTTTGTATATTCTACTACGTCCGAATAACTGCATACTATTACAGCAAGATCTGAATGTTTTTAAAATTCCTTTACAGTACGAATGACCTCATTTGCTGAGTTGTCGTGCTTTCCAACTTTTTTATGTTATTTTGTTTTTGTAAATATTTATCTGGTCTAGGAATTAATTCGTGCTGTTTTTAATGAAATAAATAAAGCTTTATTTCAAAAGCAAAATACATAAATACATTAACAAAAATATTGTCCATCACTATCCACAACTTTTTCCCATCTTTCAGGCAGTTTACGAATTCCATATCGAATAAAGTCTTTACTTTTTGAAGCGGTCCAATCAGAAATCCATATTTTTTTCTGAAGAAATGAGCAGCTATCCGATGAAACAGTTATTCATGCAATCAAACAAGTAGTAGTCTGAAGCAGCAACGTCTGGTGAATACGGTGGGTGGGTTAACACTTCCCATCCGACATTCTTCAAATATGTTTTGACTGGTTTTGCGACTTGTGGTCGGGCGTTATCATGTTGAAAAATATTTTATTATGTCTGTTACCCCATTCTGGTCTTTTTCTAGCAAAGCTTGTTTTAAACGAATCAACTGAAGTCGATAACGTTCTCCATTAATAGTTTTATCAGGGTTCAAAAGCTCATAGTACACCACACATTTCATATCCCACCATATACACAGCATAACCTTTTCACAGAGAATATTTCGTTTCGATTGTGATGAACCTGGTTCACATGGAAGTACCCAGACTTTTTTTTCGTTAGTATTCCCCTAATAAGTCCATTTATCATCACCAATAACAATCCGATTCAAAAATCCCTTATTATTCTGTTTTGAAGCAACATTTCGCAAACGATTTTTCTTCTTTCAACGTCTTTTTTTTCAATTCATATGGTACCCAATGTGACATCTTTTGAATGATTCCCATTGATTTGAGGGGTTTGAAAACTGTTGTTTGATCATTCTTTAATCATTTTGCAAATTCTTTCTGTGTTTGACATGAATCCTGATCGAGCAATGCTGCCAATTCTTCATCTTCAATTTTTTTTTGGCCGTCAAGGTTGTTCTTCGTCTTCCAAGCCGTAATTACCACTTTTACACCTGTAAACCACTTCTGACACGTTCGTACAACTAGAATATGGTCACCATAATCTTCTACAAAAATACGATGAATTTCAATAGCACTTTTCTTCATGTTAAAATAATGATGAAGAACCTCCCGCAAAACCACTTTATCGGACAACAAATTTGACATTTTTAGTTGAATAAAAATTGTCGCTGTTTACGCTTAAACCAAACGGCATATAATAAACTGGATGTGCAATAACAATAGTTTTAAATGCATGTTTGAACAAACGAAACTAGGGAAAATAAACTAGTTACGCCATCTCTTATAAAAATGCATGAATTAATTCCTAGACCAATTATTAAATATTAACAACGAAACTTAATTTATTAGAATGTTCTCCAAATCAGTCTATTGCTATTTCCTTTTGATAATTATACATGATCATTATACATGATCATTGATCATTATACTTCTAATACATGATGCACTGAAATTTTTAATTGATTTGCTTTAAAAACAATCGTTTTTTTTTCATTTTATTTATTTATTTATTTATTTATTTTTTGTAAGGTTGATTATTTTTTCCCTTTAAAATAAAGATGATATAGCATTGTTCCTAGCATACATGTTTTTTTCAGTGCTAAAAAAATGGTTTAAAGCAATGCATCGTAAACAATGAAAAATTTAATTAAAGTTGCTTGAGTAGTAAATGAAAAACAGCGCTTGCTTCAAAACTATTAACACAATCTTAATAGCAAAAACCAGAAAAGAAAAGTTTGAAAATTATTATGAGAAAATAGTTTGTAGTCATAAATATTTACTCGAAAGAAAATTTCTTTTATAATTACATTTTTTGTTAAAAAACGTAGACTCGTTTTTTTAAAAAATAAGTATATTCGGAAACGATAAAAATTATTCAAGATATATATCGTAGTGTTTCTTAAAAGAAAGAATAATTTTAACATATCTGCTATAAATTTTATTAATCTGAAGCTTTTAATGACGCAAATCTGAAGCTTTGTCCTGAAATATGCATATATTACCATATAAAATATGCATATATTCCCACATAAAATCTGCATAAATTTCCATGTGAAATGTGCATATATTTCTATATAAAATATGCATACATTTATGAATATATGAGAAAATCTGCATGCTTTTCTCACATGGTCACTCATGGGAGCATTGCAAACACATGAAAAATTTTACGATAAACCAAAAAAAAAAAAAAAAAAAATATTTTTTTTCTTTTCTAATTAAGATGGAAATGTGATTTAAGCGTCATTATAGGCATACAAAAAGTAGGAAAATTTTAATGCAATGAAATGTTTTTAGAAAATCTGAAGTTTTGTGTGTGACGGACTCCCTTAACTTGTAGGAATTATTGGATGCATCCAAATTTCACTAAACCATACAGCATGTATGGTTACCTTGTAATGATAAAAAATAAGAATCTGTTTTTTATAGAAGATTCATTTGCGAACTACAAGAATTCAAAGGTAAATTTTATTTAATTCAATACCAAATAAAAACAAAGTAATAATTAATTTTCTTTTATCTTTAACGTACAGTGCGTTTCAAAAATTTAAGCACAATAGCAATTTAAAAATAAAACTTTAAATATTACCTTTAATTTCAATATCTGTCTTGTATATGTTAATAATATCTATTTTTACACCACATTCACTTAAATTAACTTTTTTAATTTATTTCAAACCATGGAGTTTAAGAATAGAAGAAAAATTACCGTGTCAAAAGTTTAAGCACAAAATCGTTTTTATGCAAATTTTAAAGTCTGACGTAAGCGGTTGCGCTCGCAAACAATTTCCTGCTGTATAAGAAGCAGTCCGCCGTTGTTTATGAGTTAGTACAAAATGCCCAAGTCGAAAGAATTTTCAGAGGAGGAGATGATAAAAATTTGGAGTATGAGAGCAAAATGTAATTCTGTTTTTGAAATTGCAAGTGCATTAAAAAGGTCAAAACAAGATATTCATCAGATTTTGGCTCGTGATAATGATTTTAAACGAAAATTTCGTTCAGGAAGGCCGCGAGTGACTAGTTTGAGCAAAGATAACCGCATCATAAATTTGGCTTCACCTGGTAATTACTCCCTTTCGGAAATAAAATATGAAGTTGGGGAACAAATATAGAAAAAACTGTTTATAGAAGAGTTTTCGAATTCAAATACATCAAATACCGTAAAATGGCTCGATTACAGTGTCTCAAACGACACCATAAAGAAGCTAGATTACAGTGGGCCAAAGAGCATAGGTCATTTGTTGAAAAGTGGCTGAATGTCATATTCAGTGATGAAAAAAATGGAACCTCGATGGACCTGATGGGTTTAAGTACTATTGGCATGATCTCCGCAAAGAACCTAGGAGTGCATTTAGCCGATAACATAATGGTAGTTCTGTAATGGTACGGGGCGCTATATCTTTAAATTGTCAGACATCTCTAGCACTCATCAGTGGTCGTGAGTGGTCGTGAAATCATTTGCTTCCTGTTGCCGAGGTTTTCAGGGGGAGAAAAATTGTTATTTCAACATGATAATGCTTCCATCCATACCTCAAACTAAACTTCATCGTAGCTTAAGTCGATAACAGTGTCTATTTTGAAATGGCCGGAAATTAGTCCTGATTTAAACTTTATAAAAAATATGTGGGGTATACTCCCTCATGCAGTTTATCCAAATGGAAAGCAGTATTCTTCAGTTAAATATTTGAAAGATGCCATTGAGAACGCTTAGTTTAAAAATGAACCAGAAACAATACAGAACCTCATTTTAACGATGGAAGACCGCATATTTAAAGTAATTCAGCTGAAAGGAGCAATAATGAAGTATTATTTTTTTTTATTCTTGTTCTGCTAAAGACTAAAAAACTACTGTGCTTAAACTTTTGACACACTCATTTTTGTTGTTTTGATAATTTTTATATTTAAGATAAATTTTATAGCATGAATCTATTAAATATTTTTTAAAACTACAAATTGTAGGCTATGTGAAAACTGGAGTAACTTTCACCCATTAATAAAATTTTATTTTAAAATTTTCTGTTGTGCTCAAACTTTTGACAAGCACTGTAGCAATTGATTCTATTGCTAAGAGCTGTATTATAGATTAATGAAGAAGCTTATTCATAATTCTAAAGGTCAATGAAAAAATGTTTACTTTTATATGAAGAAAAATAGATAATTCACATGAGAGCATGCGTTTATATGCTATCAGAATATATGATGAATAGCTTTTCATACATGGAAATCATAGGACTTTATTGGACGTTTGCCAGAAGTATTATAAAGTAAAATCAAGGTCATTTGAAAAAATGCATCTAAAAACTCTTTTAAGACTTTGTCAGATTAAGTTTTATGAGTTATTTAAGAATTCATATTATCTATTCTTAAACGTAAACAACATATATATATTGCTTACAAAACACTTAAGATTCTTTTGCTTTTCTTTGCCATTTTTCAACGATTGAAAATCTATGTTATTTAAAAAAATTCACATGTAAATTAAGTATCAGAACGTTCTATTTTGAAACATTTACTCATAAAAATGAAGCCAGTTTGTTGGCGATTTTGTGATAAAAAACATTTTAAACATTTTTACTTTAAAAATTAATTTTAGTATACAACATATGTCAGCCATAATATACATTATATAAACATGTGTATGAGGCAGTAAATATCGCCTCTTAAAAGTACATGATTGGATTAAGAGATCAAGAAATGAAGCCTGAAAAATATGCCCAACTATGTTGATACTTTTATTATTAATGATATTATATAGCTATATTATTTATTAAACGAAAGTAAACTAATGCATATTTAATTCTTATTTTGAAAAAAAATTAAACGAAGATATAAAACGGGGCACGTGTTTTTCGCACACACAAAAAAAGATTTTTGAAACGAAATAATTTATACGTATAATATAACATAATAATATAATATGTTTTGTAAGTCTGAAAGTGTAATATTAAAATATATTCGAATTTAGAAATGTATTAACATTAAAAAACTTAGAAGATTGGTTCTGTATTTATAAAATGCTAACATGTTTACGTGATTACTGATGTGTATACGCAATTACTTACGCATAAAGGCCGTTATGAATAAGTTATCTCAGATTTTTTTTCTTTTTTGTTAATTTACTAAAAATTTCTAATAAACTTTAAATCAGATATTTCCTAAGAACATTTTAATTATAAATACATAAAGTGAAAAAATATCAATCAAATAAGGAAACAATATCAATATCAGAAAAAAATGAGCTTCTATTTTAAAAATAGCATATTTTAAACTTACTATAATTATTATATTACTTGAAAAGAACTATAATTACATGATAGGATATAATTTTAATCCCACAAATTCAGCACATGCATTTAAAAAAATTTACATTTCTATTATCGTTTCTTTTTTATATAAACTTAGAGGACTAATTAGCAAAGTTTTCAATTTCAAAAGATGCATTTTATTTTATAACAAGCAAACTTATTCCCAGGATATAGCATTAACAGATACATTACAGCTTAATTATCGTTTGAAGTAAAAAGTTAACATTTCTTTCAAAAGAAATACAAATAAGTATACTTAACAATTATATAATAACCGGAATAGAAAGAAAGAAAACCACGATAATGTAAAACTTCTATGTTGAGAAAAAACGACTACATAATGAGCTGAAAAAATCTGTAAAGTGATATTTCTGAACTTAAACTCATCTTCATTATAATAATATGCCTATTTCTTTTACTATTTTAAAAATGAAATGTTATTTTTTAAATATTAAACTGAATACTGCTTATCAAAACCATAGATCAACTTTAGACATATTATTGAAAAAAAAGCAAAAAAAAAGAGAAAAAAAAAGAAAAACACAGAGAAAGAAAACCTTTTAAAATTAACTCCGTTTATTCGCATAATTTACATTCGCATAATTACAATAATAATAATAGTAATAATTGTAATATTTATATATTTTTTTTTAGGAAACTGGGCTCTTATAACTTTCTATGTAACGGTAACAGCAAAAATTAATGCTACAGGATCAGTACAGAATACTTCTCATTGTTGGTCTTTAGGTCATTATTTGAGTTTCCTCATGGCCAGAATTATTTCTTACCCTGCCTCTCAATTTCACTTAAATGTTCACGAAATTTATTTTATTTGTAAAAAATCGAATATGAGCGCCAATGATCTCTCATCATCCTCCTCTCTCTCTCCCGCGTGGAAGTTGCTTTTGTAGTTTCTTTCCCTCGTTTCTTGTTCTTTACATTTTATATATATTTAAAATATATAAAATAATTAATTTTTATTTATTCATTTAATTATTTCATTTGATTTTTTTTCCTCGTTTCCTTTTCCGTTTCTCCTTCTCTCTTTCTTTATTATTTTGGTATCACCTTTATTCTTCCACCTAGACTTTTTCAACTAACACCACCTGTCGCATTCTTTGTAATCTCCACTTTATTCTTTTAGTTTATCTCTGGCATTGTCCCCTTACGGACACTGTTGGTACAGCTGATGACGATATGTTACAGTTTTAGTTTGAAACGCGTCCTGTTTTGTTTTTCATTTTATGATGATTTTTAAAAGTGTATTATTTTTGTTTTTAACTATCGCCAGTGTTTTCGGTGTTATTTTACTTATCATAAGTTACAAAATACTTATCATAATGTCGAGTAGCTTAGACGCTGGCTGTACTGACGCTTAAAGTAATAATGAAAAATATACGTGCTTTAGAAATTTAAAGTGATTAATTTCTAAAACAATTGCAGTGCTATTTGTTGTTATGTATAATTTTTTTGCATGAATGCTTTTGTTAAACGTAACCTATACATTTCTAATTAGATATCGGAAATTTGATAAAAACTGTGCGCATTATATTTTTCTTATTTTTTGTTCTTTGTCCAATATTAAGAAAAATATATCATGTTATTAAAGTTTCACAATATTGAAATACTTGAGACAAATGAGGTTTAAGTAAAGTTATGCAACTATTTACTGCAAAAATAAGAGTTTCAATGCCTAAATTTCCATTGAATCTTAATAAATCTCATATGCAAATTTATTTACTTAAGACAAGTGGGTTAAATGTTCTGCAAGAAAAATTAAGTGTAAAGCAAAACTCCTTCACCTAAAGTGGAGTAAATGAACGTGTTGTGATTTTACAGGTTTGTTTTTATTACACATATGGGAATCATAAATTTAGATGTGTAAATCATTGATAATGCCCTAGTATTATCCTCTTAAATTAAAAGGATATGTTGTGGAAGTTATCATAGACTTAAACAGTGAACATATTACAATTAAGAAGCTATATATTTCACAAGACAAAAAAAGATTTTTATACATCTTTGAATTAGGTAACTAAAATCAATTTAAACTAAAATTAATATTTATAATGTAAGTATTAATAATTATATGGTATAATCTTTTTTCTTGAATATTTATAACCTGACAGTAACTTTAAGTCGCTATTAAAACTTAAAAATAATTTAAGTTTGGATATTTTTGGATATTAAACTTATATATATTCTGAGCTTTTTGGTATAATTGTTTCCTTTAAATTCTAATTAGAGTAAAAGTTATGACTTTTAGAATTATTTCTGTTGAATAGGTAAAGCTGCGTTTTCAAAAATATGAAGTCATTTTTTTCCAAATGAAGTTTTTGGGCATAACCGCATTCGACAATTAAAAAACCCCTGAAAGCTTTATCATGAAACTTTTAGAAAATATGTTTCATGTTTGTTTGTGTAAACTAATCCTTTTTTGTTGATGATTTTTTTTCATAATTATACTGTTGAATTTTTTTAAATTCTGCATTTGCTAAATTCAGCTTTGTATTAACAATTTAAAAATATTTAAAACTTATTTAGATACATGATCTTTACTACAATCTGAAGAATACATAGGCACAAAATTTTTACAATAATTATAAAATTTATTTTTGTAATCCTGCACGCAATATGCTATGCCAATTTTCTGATTGTCAAAAATTTGACAATTTGGAGACTTCTGTAAATTTTAATTCTGCATTTTACAATTTTTTAAAAAATTTGAAATTAAAGAACATACTAAATATTTCTATTTACAATAAGAATTGAGTCTTAATCTTTGTTCCGATGCTGAAAGTAATCCTCATATGGATATAATAAGAAGAAATCTCGTGTTTTGGCCGATTTAAATGTTTATATTATTAGGTTTCGTCCACCTTACATCCATAATATTTTTTTCAAATTTGCTTTTTCTTTCTATTTTAACAAAGGTCTTTTGGGTTTAATAATGAATCCGCTTTTTCAATTTAATGTTAAGCCCCACCAGTGGCCGAGAGGTACGGACTTCTCAACTGGTAGACGGCAGGTGCTGGGTTCGAACCCAATCGCGGCTGTCGGCCTAACCGTTCGGAGTTTTCGTGGTTTTCTTCGAACCTTGCGTAAATACGGGTTAGGTTCCCTTAGAAAGACCCCCACGAAGGGCACTCACCCCTGGTCCTATATCCCTAGCGCAGATAATCGGACGACAAAAATAAACCAAACCAAATCAATTTAATGTTAAACACTTTTTCTTTCTATTTTTTTTAGAAAAAAAAAGTTTATTAATATCCCCCATATTTTTTTTTTTCAGATTTTCTAAAAAATCAGAATCTTGGGTTTTGTTTAAATAATATGTTTGGAACGTTTTTAATTTGATTAAAATTAATACATTTCTTTTTTTATTATTTTAAAATTAAACATATCGGTGCTATATATTTAATAATAATAAATTAACAATTTTGATTTTTTAATTGAAGGATAAGTTATTTTGAAAGATATATTAAACGAATCTGCCTGTGCGATCAGCGCTCACAATTAAATTCTTGTTCAATACGGAAAAGCTAAAAAGTTCATAATATAACATAAAGTTTTTTTTGTCCTTGTTGTTTGTTTGTTTTTTATATAATTCGATTAGAAAACTAAAATTAGTATTTATAACATAGTTCTTAAATTAAATTTTTTATATTTTTTTTTCAGTGTCACATAAAAGTTATAGATGTGATATGTTTTTAAAGAAACATTTTAAAACATCTTTTTCACAAGTTTTATGTAATCGATGTGATTTAATAAAAACATTGACATTAATTGCTTTGCTTGGAATGTAAATTTACTGTTGAGATTCAAAGAGTCTTTTTGAACAGTTTTTAAACTTAAGTAACAATAATTGTAACCCGTTGTTGCATGCCATCCACAATGGTGGGCAAAAGGGCTATTTTTTACTATCAAATTATTTCATTTACTTTTCAATTCAAACCTACTCTGTGACATCTATGCTTTCAGAAGGAAAAAATGCGATAGTGCCCAAAGCCGGGTAACTTAGTACGTAAAATAAAGCAAGCTTAATGTGGAAATTATACAGAGAAATTGATCTTTTCATAAAAACAGATGCAATATATGCCAAGTCTATTGCTTATAATTTGGAGAATTCTTAACATAAAAAATGTTCTTAAAAATAAAAATAATAAATAAAAATTAATAATAAAATGACAAACATTATTGTACACAATACGCTATAAGCAGAATTTAAAAAATACTACCTCTGACTATAAAGTTCGGTGAATAGTCCTGTAGCATTAATGTAGATGAAATATTAGCGATAGCTACCATACTATCCTACAAAATAGTCATCTCCTATAACTATGCACTGCTGAGATCTGCTATACATGTCCTGGGAAATTCGCAAGAAGTCGTTTTTTGGGATGAAGTTCAAACCTTCTTCACGTTTCGTTGAATGTCAGCATCAGCAATGTGGTCAAATCTCTTTCAAAGAGAGTTTGAATCGTGAAAATAGAAAGAAGTCTGGAGGATTGAGAAACGGAGAGTATGGTAGGTGCTCAATTTGAACCATCCCTCATGATTTTCTTTCGGTGCAAAGCTTAAAACCAAACTTTAAGCTGATTTTTTATTCGTTCATTTTCCTGTTCTCAGTTAAGAACCAACACACTGAACAAGCACTTAGTAAAGCACTTCTTACACAGAACATAAATGACGATCAATTGAACAACGGTGGGGGAAGATGCTCTAAACTTGCCTCTATGCAGGTGCAGCGTTTTGTCTCCCCAGTGTTGCCAGATCGGTCGTTCTGAATTCATTCACCGAGCTTTATTGTCAGAGGTAGTAATACAAATTTTATGAATAATATGCAAATTTTCAAAATAACATTTTACTGCACATGAGTGAACGTAATCAAAATATAATTTACATGATGCTTTAACTAAATGTAGAGTAACTTTTGTGATGTTTTAAATATAAAGCTGAAAATTATCGTCAATAGAGTAAGTTCAAAATCTGATGATCCCAAAAAGAAACAAATAGATAAGGGTCTGTATCCAAACATTCTTTTAATATATATTCATGTATATATAGTACGTGCAATATGAACTATGATGTATTGACATTAATCAGTGGATATTGTGAGGGAGTTTGGTAGTTGCAGATATTTGTTAGGACATTTTAGAAGAACGAAATGATCAGTATTGTCCAGATTCGGATGTACGAAAAAACCCCACAATGATTGCTAAGTTACTCTTTATTTAGACATGTATTACTAGGGGGGCACACGTACAGTACTCGGAGAAAATCTCCGAACAGCGATTAGCAACTTCACAAGACGAGAGCAGTGAATCAAGTCGCCTCGTACATAGCAACAAACCGCACTTTTGGCATGATAGAAAATCGCCAACATACACAAGTTCGCCCATGCACAATGGATAGTATACGCCAAATAACAGTTAAAATGCAGCCAGCAAGATCAGAATTCAATTTGGTTTCCCAGCTGGGATGGAAAGGAAAGGTTGCCAAACGATAAATTGTTACACGTGTTGTTATGTCTAAACACAGAGGCACACCGAAGGGACATCAGATTTTACTGCGCAGATGTTAAATTCTTTTAGGGTTTTGTCGAGAAAGGAAAAAGAAGCGTAAGCATAAATTTTAACTGCGAAACAGAGATGATCTCCTTATAAGGTAATGCAGAATTGCTTCAATCGGAAATAGCAGACATCTGGAAATTGTTTTAAACGGTTGAATAATATGTGAGTGTATTTCTCACAGATAAAGTTAAGCAGCTGCCGATTTTCGGTTAGAGAATTACTAAGCAAGAAAAATGGAAAAGGAATGAAGGACAACTTAAAACTAATTTTGAATTGAACGGAGACGGGGGGTGTAAAGGAATCATTTAAGAAAATAACCAATATATAACGAAATAATCGTTATATATATCACCCGGTGCGCCACAAAAAAAACTTTTGCTGTCCAATGTGCATAGGCTAGCATACAATATTATAACATAAAAACATACATAAATGCAAAAGTTTTTTTTTTTTTTATGTATCTGTAGAAATTTGACGTCATGATAATGGAGACTTTTGTATTCAAAAACAGTCAGCAGTTCTAAAGTTTCTATATTTTTTTACTATTTCTGTATATGGATCCAAGCTAGTACTGTATTTTTATATGTAGAAGTTGAGTCGACTCAGACAGTACAAAAACATTACTGCAGCTTTGATTGTTATCATGACACAAGTAAAAATTTTGAAACATATACACAAAACATGAAACTAATACTAAATGAATATAAAATAGCAATACACAAAAATAACATAATAGTACTATACTTTTCAAAAATTAAAAAGAGTAATATGATGTATATTAAAAAATAAAAATGTTTTTGTAAAAATGTTTCATGCCGAAGCGTAGGATGACAAAAAAAAGAGGTGCTCCAAGCACGCCCATAAAAATATGCGTCACCCTGAATCTTGTGTACAACACAAGTATTATGGCATCGGCTTAGGGCCTAGCCTTAGATGAGGAGGGAATTGTGATGCTCCCCCGAAGGCACTAGCGGTCTTCTGAAGGAGCTCACGTCGAATTACATGAAAAAAATTTGAATTGTTTTGAATTGGAATCACAATTCAAAAATTTGAATCGAAACTCCAATTCCAAAACTTTGTCTCTCAACACAATGAAGCTTGAACCCTTAGGGCATTAATTTTGAACGGGAACAAGACTTCAAAGGGAAGAATTCAAAAATACAAAAAACAAAAAATGTATGTCATATAATAACTAATATGGGCAGACAATCCTAGAGTGAAGAGAGACGAAAAATGTGTCACAATCGAGTGGAGGGATGAACAAGTCATATATGAAAACAGTGCTCTATTTAATTACATGAATCATTTGTTTACTTTTCTAAACTACAGTACCTGTTTATCTAACTATAATATGTTTGACTTATAGTATAGGAATTGTTAAGTGGGAGGTTAGCTACTGGAAAATTTACTAAATTAATGAGTATTGTCAAAGAAATTTTAAGTGTACTGCAAAAAGAAACAAAATAAAAAGTAAATAAAATTTAAGTGAGTATGAAGACATATCTAAGTGTTAAAGGATAACAATGATACCTAATATTGTTCCTAAGAGATCTTCAGAGCAACAGTGATGGACCAGCCATGATATTGTTAAAGATCAGTCAAAAACAACATACACACAACCATGAGCTCTTTGGTTGGATATGTGGTATCATAAAACATGACATAAAAAATAATAAATAGTGTTTTTACATTAGCTTCTGTTTCTTAGTTTGTATGTATGTGGTTGATAAAACGTATTAAAGTTAGTGTTGTTTATATGACTTGATGCATCAAATAAATGTCCATAACGAGGAGGTGCTAGTAAAAGTCTATCAATATGTACCCGAAATGCTGTGTTATCAGGAGTATACAACCTTTTAATTGAGAATGACACAGGGGAATGTTTACAAGTGACAATATATGGACCAGTATACTTTGTTTTAAACTTGTCATTTGATTTTAGATATACAATATCTTTTAAGAAAATGGATCTTAATTTAGCTTTCTGACCGTAATATTTATATCTTTTATCTTGAGCAGATTTAATGTTGTTATAAGCTTTGTGATATATCTTACTCAAATCATCAAGTAATTTCTGTACTTCAATATGTTTATCAAGAAAGGGTTGGTTGCACGACTGATCAAAAGTGTCAAAAATTAGAGAAAGTTCACGTCCAAAATGAAGAAAATTAGGAGAGTACAATGTAGTTGCATGTTTGGAGCCGTTATAAAGTGACTTGTGTATAAATACAGCATTTTCGAATGAATGACCTTCTTGTAAAAGAATATTGACTGAATATTTGATTGATTTATTGATTCGCTCTGCTATCGCATTTGATTGTGATCTCGAGGCAGAACTGTGTAATACCTTAATGCCCAATGTATCATTAAAAATGTTATATACCTGAGAAGTGTACTGGGGTCCTAAGTCTGATAAGACAACCGAAGGTCTCCCAAAGCTGGTTATGTAAGAGAATAAGCATTTAACAACCTTACTCGCAGATATGTCATTAAGTGGAAAGAGTTCAATATGTCTCGAAAAATGATCAGTGATAGTTAAAACATATTTTCCATTAGCAAACGGTCCAAGGAGATCTGTACTAATAGTATGACCAGGGTACCTGGGAGTGTATGTGGGCTGCAAAGGTGCGGGTGGAGTTTGATGATGTTTAGTTTGAAGACATTTGATACAGGATGCAACAAAGTTTAAAGTGTCTACATACATACCCTTCCAAAAATATCTACCTGACAAGAATTCATAAGTTTTATTAAAGCCAAAATGAGATAAATGTGAAATTGTTAAGACTTTGCTTTTAAGTGAATTTGGAACAATAATGTGATACGAAAAAGTGTCATTAAAAATATTTTCCTTCTTTAACATTAATACTTTCGAATCAGGATGAATGAAGTAGTTAGTAAATTTTTGAGAAGATCCTTTCTTTAAGATTTCTTTATAAACAACAGACAAAATGGGGTCATTTTGTTGTTCAGTAGCAAATGTTTCATTCGAAATTTCTAATAAAGGGTCAGGATTTGTTTGTGTACCAGAAATAAGGCAGTTAACATGCATATTAGAATCATTCGAGCTGGAGTGTGGAGTATCACATTCTACAATAGGTAAGGGTTGAGTATCATGAATAAGTTCAGGGTTTGTAGCTAAAGTCTGTTGATTATTTTCAAAGTTACAGCGAGATAAATAGTCAGCGAGTACATTCTTTTTACTTGGAATATGTTGATATTTGTATGTGTATTCTGAGAGATTCATGAGCCAACGAGAGATAATATCAGCCGTGTTTGTAGTTTTGTTGTACTTTTCCAGGGGTTTACTATCTGAAAGGATTACAAATTCTCTGTTGTATAAATAATATTTGAAAGCAGTAACTGATTTATGAATCGCCATGAGTTCTAATTTAAGTGCAGGATATTTTTTTTCTGATGCTTTTAAAGATTTTGAAAAGTATGCAACAGGTAATAGTTGTTTATCATGTTCTTGTAGTAAGACGCCAGAAATAGCAATATTTGACGCATCAGTATTTAAATAGAACTTTTTGTTCCAATCAGGTAATCTAACCATGGGTGGATTAAAGAATATCTTCTGTATGGTGTCCATAATTTTTTGATGTTTACTTGTCCACTTAAGTTTGGCTTTTGGAGTAGTTAAGTTTATGAGAGGCTGCACAAATTCAGAAAAGGATGGAACCAGAGATTTGTAGAATGTAATGACACCTATGAGTGCTTTTAATTGTCGTTTAGTTGTAGGTGTTGGAAAAGATGTTATTTTTACAATTTTCGACTGAACAGGAGAAATAGTTTGATGTTCTATGTGAAATCCAAGATAATCTAAACTGGTTTTGTGAAAAGTGCATTTGTTAGGGGACAGCGTTAAATTATATTTTACTAGTATTGCAAGAATTTTATCCAACTTATCACACATTTCTTGATATGAATTGGCACCAACAATAAGATCATCTTGGTAGGTATAGACACCTTCTAACTGTAATTCATCAAGGAGTCCATTAAAGCTTGATAAATTGAGGCGCTAGATTTTAATCCGAATACTATTCTCTTATACCGAAAAGAACCGAACATTGTAGTGAATGTGAGCTGATTTTGAAATTTTGCAGGCAAATCAATCTGATGATATGCCTGATGAAAGTCGAGAGAAGAGAAAAAACGATATTGTGAAAGATTTGAAATAATAGTTTGAATTTTTGGAAGTGGATAGGACGAACCTTGAATTATAGTATTAACCATTCTGAGATCTAATGCAAGTCTATATTTCTGTATACCTGTACCGTCTGGTTTCTTTTTAACAAGGAGCATGGGGCAGGCCCATTCGGAACAATGACGTTCAATGATTTTGGCATCAAGCAACTGTTTGATTTGATTTAAAACATCCTTTTGCACAGCTTGGGGAAGAGGGAAAGGGAGTGTCTTTATGGGGTAGTCATTAATGAATTTCAAATCAGGTACAATTTTATCAGTATGACCAAGTGTGTCTAATGATTTGGAAAAGGCAGGATAATAATTAAGTAGCAATTTAGTTAGGTTCTTTGCTTCGTCAGATTTTAAGTGAGAAAGTTTAAAATCATTAGCCGATAACTCCTGCTTTCTTTTTTGTAAGATTTCATTAGACTCCTGAATAAAATTTACAAAGTGCTGTTCTGAGTTATTTTGCTTGTCAGACATTTCAGAAGTATAGTCGCGAATTTCCTCAATCTCATACAATTGACCTATTTTTGTGTGTTTAGGGAGATGAATGGTCTTTTCAGAAGTGTTTTTAAGTGTTATTAAGAAGAAATGATGTATTTGTGAAGTTTTCTTTGTTTTAGTGGATAATTTGTTCATTTGAATAATGGCATCATTTCCTATTAATTCTTTTGTTTGTGCCAAATATTCAAATAGATAATTTCTGTCATTGTGGATGTTATTGGAGGTGTAAACAGAGCACCATATTTGTTGTTGAGGTTCCAATATAATTTTTCGAGTTAAGAACACCGTTTGATTCATTACAACATCACTCAACGAATTGCATGATTTTGATTGTTTCTCTCCAGAAGATTCTTTACTGGTTTTTAAAGGAACAGAGAAATTATTGTTGACATGGAGACACTTGTTAAAAGTATCGATGACAACATTGTATCTAGTTATGAAATCAAAACCTAAAATGCCTTCAAAACTGGAAGACTCGGGTATGTCAACAATATAAAAGTGGTGTGAAAACGCTTTTTGTTTTAGCTTAATGGATGTTCTGATGCAGGCGGAAAATGAGACATCAGAATTGACAGTTTTAATATTGACGTCAGTGGACAGTCTTTTATATTTTAAGACAGGTTTAAGTTGATTAAATAATTTTTGTGAAAGTAAAGATATACTACTACCAGAATCAGCCAACAAAGTAATATTATGGTTTGCTATAGTGGCTTTAACAAGAGGAAGGGATGGTGACATAGTGTTTACACTATAAATTATCTGAACATTATCACTTTCTGTTTGTGTACTGATGTTATTTGCTATTTTAATGGAGTCAAAAGTTTGGGAACCTACTGAATTAACTAGTCTCGAACTTGAAATTTTAGGTAAAACAGGGTCAAAAAGAAAAGTTGCTGATGTAGAAATATTAGATTGAGACACAACACCATCAGCATAAAAATTGTATCTCTGTTTCAGTTTTCCTGAAATTGTGGAGTGGAATTTGTGTAATTGTTTTTTCTTTGAGTATTTGCTCTTTTCCATTTAAAACAAGAGAGAGCGTCGTGATTGTTTCGGCCACATAACTGACAAACAACTGGTTTTTTTTGTGAAAACTTGTGTGGGGAATAACGTCTAGTGTAGCTCCGATTTTTGTAATTTTTTTTGAAACGTGAAACACTTGCGGAATGTTTTGGTCTAGTCTGCAGATTTTTTTGCTCAGTTTCGGTTTTAGTATCAGGAGGGACAAAAGATAATGCATTTATTTTCTCAGAGATTTCTTTTAATTGCGATTCAATGAGATTTTCTGATCTGTGTACCGAAGGTAAGGAATGTAAAATTTTTTCATTCCTTAAAATTTCATGAAGGGTTTGCGCTCTTTCAACTGCTGTTTTATAATCATTAATGCCTTCTTCCTGTAATTTTATTCTAATATTTGAAGGAAGGGCTTCTAGAAATTTCATGAGTTTGATAGTGTTGCGTGCATTTTCGTCATTGATATCTGCATAAACAGTCGCCGCAAGAACATTTAGTCTATGAGCTAAATTTTTTATCGTCTCAGAAGGCATAAGTGCTAAACTGGACAACTCAACAGAGGCAACACATTTACTAGGGGGGGCGAAGAATGACTCAAATTCTTTTTCCAGCAAATCGAGGTCTGTTATCTTTTGCAGGTCGGGTTTTTGTGCTAGAAATTTTTGAGCAGGCCCAACTAACTTTCCCTTTAAGATTGCAATTGTTGTTTGTGGGTTATACTTATTAATTTCCGCAGAGACTCTAACTTGATCAAAGAAAAATTTAAGTAAATCTGGATCTCCATCAAATTGAATGATATTTATCGGAATTTGTTTTGCCGCCATGATTTTACAGTTTTTTTTGTTTTGATTAAGCCCACAAGTATTGAGAAATTGTTACACAGACCGGACTTATACCCTAAAGCACATTGAAAACGAGTAAATTTCCTAGCAAGTAAACTACGTAAACTAGCAAAAATAAATAGATTTTAAAATATACCTCACTTTAAAGATATCTTATTTAAACCTCTTATAATAGTAAAGCAAAGGGAGCACATACAAAAGTAACTCATTTAGAAAATAAATTAAATAAAAAGCAAAATAATTACACTTTGAAACATATATCTATATATTCCTTCACTTTAACAAAGTACTTACTTTAGATAATAAAGCAAAGAAAACTCTATAGAAAACCGCAAAAACTGTTAGCAAGCAAGCAAAAAAAAAAATCCTTTACCTTCTTTACACAAGGACAAAGAATTCCTTTTTTTGTAACTTAAACCCTTCTGATTTATTTATATTTTTTGGATGAAAAAGAACGTTCTTATTTTAACTTTGTAATTAAAGTTCAAAACTGGTTAAAAACACTTTTAAGCATATTAGAGAATCTAAATACAAATTAAAAAAACAAAAAAAGGGACGGAACGTAAAATATGAAACAATAGCACATAAATGCAAATAATTGATAAAAACTGTATAAAATGTCAGCAAAGATAATAACTAGAAATGACAACAGTTACCGTGCTTTCGCAAATTAAAAAATCTTTGCAAAAACACAATAACAGAATTATATTAATGCTCTATACAGAACATAAATGTTGACCGTTGTGTCCTGAATGTGAAAGCAGAACATGAAATAAACAAAGTAGGTGGGTTGACTTACTGATTTAGTTTTAAAAAATAATTAAATGATTACTAATTTAATAACACAAAAACTTAGGGAAATGGGGCAAGATCTGCTCTCACGTTCAAAATGTCGATTATTTCGAAGTTGATTTTCGTTGTTGTGCACTTTTTCTCTTTTATTTATCACAGAAGACTAGCAGAAATTTTATATTGTAAACAGGTAATTGAATATTGACTTATCGAAGGTGGTGACATCTCTTTTAGAGAATTTTTGTAATTCTCTTATTTATTTATTTATTAATTTTGTACACTGTTAACTGAGACAAACGATGAATTATTTCTGATGGATTTTCACACCTGTATAAAATTTATTTAACTTTGCCACCTACTAGGTGGATATATTTTTCATTTGCACATCATTGGAAGGAAAACTGAGAACCTATCGATTACATGTGCAAATTCTCACTTTCTTTTGCAGAGCGCATTCACTTTGCGATGCATAACAACACTGGAATACTTGTTTCCATAAATTTTCTATGAGGCTATATGAACTTTCTGTAGATTACGTTCACTAAAGACACAAAACACACACTGGTATAGAAGCACAAAATGCGCACATGCAGCCCTCGATGATATCTGCCGGCGATGAACACGTCAATCACACAGACGATGAGAGGAGATGAAAAAGGGGGGGCTCACAGCGCTCAGGTGACAATCAGCCGCAGATTTCTTTTAGCATATGGAATATCGAGGGGAGACCCTCCGAAGCACTTGAGATGGAGAGGACAGGAGAGGAAAGGGGTGCGTCCAGCAAAGGAACCCCAGGACGGGACACCGCTCCACCTTTCGACGTCGACTGCAGGTCAAGATAGAGAGATCAATTCCACATCGGTTGACACCCAGCAGGCAAGACCAATAGCAATTACAACTACGGACGCAGAGAAGAAAAAGAAGAACCAAAATGCATCACATCCGCTGGAAGGTCGCAGTTGATTGTACCCCCCTCCATATTTTTTTTTTTTTTTTTTTTTTTTTTTAATGTGGGGAAAAACGAAAAAGTCAAACGGCACCAGAGATTTGTGAGGGAGTTTGGTAGTTGCAGATATTTGTTAGGACATTTTAGAAGAACGAAATGATCAGTATAGTAGTCCAGATTCGGATGTACGAAAAAACCCCACAATGATTGCTAAGTTACTCTTTATTTAGACATGTATTACTAGGGGGGCACACATACAGTACTCGGAGAAAATCTCCGAACAGCGATTAGCAACTTCACAAGACGAGAGCAGTGAATCAAGTCGCCTCGTACATAGCAACAAACCGCCACTTTTGGCATGATAGAAAATCGCCAAATAACAGTTAAAATGCAGCCAGCAAGATCAGAATTCAATTTGGTTTCCCAGCTGGGATGGAAAGGAAAGGTTGCCAAACGATAAATTGTTACACGTGTTGTTATGTCTAAACACAGAGGCACACCGAAGGGACATCAGATTTTACTGCGCAGATGTTAAATTCTTTTAGGGTTTTGTCGAGAAAGGAAAAATAAGCGTAAGCATAAATTTTAACTGCGAAACAGAGATGACCTCCTTATAAGGTAATACAGAATTGCTTCAATCGGAAATAGCAGACATCTGGAAATTGTTTTAAACGGTTGAATAATATGTGAGTGTATTTCTCACAGATAAAGTTAAGCAGCTGCCGATTTTCGGTTAGAGAATCACTAAGCAAGAAAAATGGAAAAGGAATGAAGGACAACTTAAAACTAATTTTGAATTGAACAGAGACGGGGGGTGTAAAGGAATCATTTAAGAAAATAACCAATATATAACGAAATAATCGTTATAGATATATGGACACATCCCCTCACCTTCTTGTTTCATTTTGGGAACAACAAAATTTAAGCTTATTCTATCATCAATAATTTGTAGAATATTCCAGCCATGTCTTTGAGACATTCACAAAAGTTGCTCGATTCATTCAGATAACTAATTATGCAAATAATATTTTGATTCTTTCACTCAGGCGCACTGAAAAATTATTTTTTAATCCTGCTTATCATTCATACAGTTTTATTATTTTATTAATATATATATACACTATATTGCCATTGATTATTGGACACTTGCGATTTTAGACATTTTACTAAATATCTAGAAAAATACATGAGGAATCATCTCGAAACTCTTAGTGTATAAATATAATAGTATACGTCATACATCTCCGTGAAAATTTTTTAACGAAACTCCATAGGGGACCGTCAACAAATTAAAAAAGAATGAATATCTTTTAAATAACCCTGTCAAAACTAATGTAGCAAAAGCGCTCAAACTCTAGATTGTGATTGAATGCCTTATTGTAATACACTGTGTTCATTTTTATGCAAATAGCATGCATACTCGCAGAGTAATTAAGGTTTTTATAAAAATGGTCCCAAATTTTTCCAAGTTTTTTCCTTATAATTTTCAGAGTTCTTAATATAAAATAATATTGTTTTCAGAAAATATGACAAACAACATTGCAGACAGTACCCTGTAATCAGAATTAAAAAATAATAAAAATTTTATGAAAACTGAGTAGTTTTACTAAATAATTTTTTATTTAGATTATTTAGATAATTAAAAAATTATCTGATAACTCCTGAAATACACGCTTCATTGAGTAAATTGCTGGGACATACACATATTTCTGTGTAATATTCAGTTTTTGCACATAATTCTGTGTGATACTTTTACACATATATCTGTATAATATTCAGTTTTTGCACATATTTCTGTGTATTAGGGAAATACACATAATGTTGTGTAACATGCAAAATACACAGATTTGTGTGTAATATTCTGTTCTTACACGCATGTCTGCGTAACAATCAAAATACATAATTTTGTGCAGTATTTAAAATACACAGATTTTTGTGTACATAGTTTTATCCTATACTTTGGAATGTAAAATGTGAATTAAGTGCTTTCATTACCGAAAAAAAATGAAAAAAAAATGCCTGAAGGACAAACTCGTATGTTTGTTGGTTCTTTCCTTTTAACAGATTTGTAGTCTAAGTAATCGAAAACAAGATCAAAAATCACTGTACGTTCAATCTGAAAAAGTTATAATAGTTAACATAAAAGTTAAAGTAGTGTCTGTAATTGGATTTGATGTAAACATTTGAATTTTTCGGACTAGGTTAAAAAAAAAAAAAAAAAAAAAAAAAAAAAAAAAAAAACTATTCTTTTTGATATCAAATGACATTTTTTTGGAATTTTTTTTATTTTTCTTGTAGTTTTTGAATGCAATACGCTTAGAAAAAGTCTTCAATTTTAAAATCACAAACGAAAAACCATGAATTGAAATCTATGAAAAGCTGTCTTTTGTCATCGGTAGGAAATGAAATAAGAAATGTATAGCATGTAAAATAATGAAAACTCGACGTTTTATAGCAAAATATATTATAAACACGCTGAAATATATAGTATTTAAACCGAATAATTATTTTAAATGCTATGTAATGTTAAAACTGCAAATATTTACTCTTATGTTAGAATATGTGGTTTTAAACATGAAGAAATGATTTAAAACACAAAAATAGTAAATTATTTTTTCCAAATTTGTAATAAGCAGAAAATAACACACTTCTCATCCATATTATAATTTTCCAGTGTTAAAATGTAAAATAAATGAACTTACCTTTGAAAAAAATCTGTTCTGGGCTATCTCTAGCCGTTTTAATTATACAAAATTCATTTTAGCAATAATGATCTAAAACTGCTCAACTGATCAAACTCATTATCGTTGTATGTTGAGAATTCTAAGAACATATGTGGCAAAAATGCTATGATGGATGATAGCAGTAATAAATAAGACCCCCGATTAAGGGTGTATTTTAATACAAATTGCGTTTTTTCAGATTTATTATTAAATTCGTTTTTGCTTTGAAGCGCATCAAACTGGTAAATTCTCTTATTTAGAAAGTATATTAGGTCCCGTGCTTGTCATTGTTTTGATAAATCCAGAAAATATTGCAAAAAATGCTGTTAAAGTCAACGTTTTGAACCGAATTTTCCGAAGCGGGAAATCTGGGAACGAAAAAAAGGGTCATACTGAGGAAATAATAGTTTATAAACCTAATTCTAATGAATTTAACTTAAAAAAAATCATACGGCATCTTATAGGTCTCTTTAAAAGTCACATCAGCAATTTTCGTGTTTTTACTTCTAAAAGTGAGTCTGAAATTGTATCAGAAAATTTCGAACTGTTGAAGGTGAAAATTTTTCTTTCGAATGCACCCTTAATGCTCACTGGTCATTTTGACTTTAGTGTATATCGCAGTTATGTAACACGGAGATACAAAGGTGTAATTCACTTTACATAATGATTTGACTGAAGCAAAATTCATACTTAAAAAAATTTAGTTATTAAAAAATAGTTTTAATAATTCATTGCGAAAATTACATTTTTATTTATAAAATTGTACATTTAAAAATAATAACTCTTGCTATCTATGATTATTATTTTTTAAAACAAAGCTCATTTTTCATGTCTTATATGAAAGTTTTTGCACAATTTTCCAAGAATCTATGTTGCCAGGGGCAATATCACTCTGATATCGCCATAAAATAATACAAGTGGATTTATAAGAATTTACTATAGTGGCTTCAAATGAAATGTGATAAAAAATTTTCCATATAATTGTCTGTTAGAAATCCATATAACCGTACTTATTTTTACCAGACACAGCTAAAAACAAAGTAGAATACACAGTTAATCACTTTTTTATGTGAATGAAGTATAAAATCGCAGACCATATATAAAATAAAATCACACTTTGGTATAGTATCATTAATATTATATTTACAAGATTGGAGAATAGTTATAAATAACAAAACTTATTTTAACACTCCGCCTACCAGACAGTTCTCCTGTCGGATCGGCCAACAAAAATTGTTGGCCGTTTAAAATTCCGTAAAAACAAGGTTTAAAAAAATCATGATTTAAAAAGCAATAATAATAAAAATCGAATTTTTGTATTTAAATCATATTCCTTTTTATTTAAATCGGATTTTTTTTTTCTCTAGCATTGAAATATTGAATAGATGTAGGTTTAGCCTATAGGTTTCTAAGATTAATAGATTCTAGGTTTCTAAAAAATTAGACCTTTATTTACTAACATAATCTATGTTTTTACACTTTAATTAATAAAATTTAATTATTAGTTAGTAATTACAAAAATTATAAAAACTGTAGATTAGTAATTTCATTAATTAATATAATACTATAAAGTTATATACATTAATATTTTGCAATAATTATGTAAAACTATATTAAAAATAATGATTTTACATTTATTAAAATTATCAGTAGCTGCATTTAATTTTAAATTGATTACAATCTTTGATTAGGTATATAATGCATATTGTAATGCTTAAATTAGTAAACGATAATTCAGTATCTAATATTTATTCTAAAAAGAAAAAGGGCAGTATGCTTGTTCTAAAAAAAAAAGGCACTATTACATAAGAAAATATATTACTAATGTGCTTTGTAGCAATAAAAATAAGTACATATTTTTTTAGTATGATAAATAGAAAATTCATTAATTTTCAATACTTCTATAAATCACGAATTGAAAAATACATTTAAATAACATGTTTTAAGAATATTCTGATTTTTCTAAAGAAACGAAGTTCTATCATTTTTGTAAAGTCTTGGGTACGCATATTTAGAAGTACTGAGGTATGGAGAGATTCATTACAAAAAATAATTCTGGCAACAATTACAAGTAAATTTCACTATATTTTAAAAGGTAGGGTGCACTTTGTTTCACAAGGGGCAAGTGTGGCAACCTTAACAAATAGCCAAAATGAAACAGTAATCAACAGAATTAATAAAAACTGCAAGTATATAATTTCATTAGTGGCTTAACATAACTAACAAATATTATTGGCAGCTCAATTTGCATTTGCAGTAAGAAAAATTACTGTCAATTGCAAAAATCATAACTTACACAATGTATGTGCATGCTAATATATATATGTATGTGTGTGTGCGTGTGAAAAAGAGTTACAAAGATTTATACACACATACAGAATAAATATATGAATATCGAGTTATATCTGAAATCCTTATAATATTTAGCAACAGTATTACACTATTGATACATTGCTGCGCTTAAATAACTGTGTTTACTATATTAATTAAGCTGTGTTTAGCATTTTTATACCAATTAGTTCTTTTTCTGTTACACATTTTTTTACAACATTTGTTGAACAGTTGTTATTATTCCATTCTTCTTTAGCTCTAGTATTTGGTATAAGTTCATAATTGCAAAAGTAGAATTGAAAAATAATGTTCTGCTTCTTTATTCTTTTATCATACTTGAAATGCTTATTTCATATAAAAGAATGAATAATGTAATTACTTAAAGGAAATTATGACATCACAAATTATATTAGATTTAGATTTAAATATATTTCTTAAATAAAAAGGTTTTTATGCCTTTAAAAACTCATTTTATTTAATGTTTTGCAGGACTCAGGAATTAAGCTTAGCAACAAATATTTAAATCTTTTTTTATTTATAAGGAAAAATACATGTAGAACCTTTCCAAATTACATTAATCATAGATTAATACGTTTATGTCGTTTAAAACACTTAGGTTTAAATCAATTTTGAATTAAATCAATGATTTTTTTTTAAATTGTTAATTAAAATCACGATTTAATCTCTAACTTAAATCAACTAGTTAAAATAGGTGACACCCTAAGTAAAATCCAAATGAATGTGATAAAATTAAGAAATTGGTTTGTAAACTTATTTTATTAGACCTAAATTCGAAAAAATCTCGAAAAATTAAAAAAAATTATATTGAATAAAAACTAATGAATTTTACCTGTTGTTATATGCATTATTGTATTTTTGTACATTGTTTACCTTTTATTTTATTTTCTTTTTCCCTGGGTTAATCATATTATTTTCATATATTGTATATCGTATAGATATTTTGAAATTCCTCTCATTAAAACCATTCACAAAATAAAATAATAAAAACTTCTAGAATAAAAAAATAAATAGACAATAGAATTATGACATTTTAGCCTCATTCTTTTAATTATATGGATTATTCATAGATTTTTATTTATTTCAACAAAATGATTGAAATTTAAAGAAAAGCAAACAGAAAAAAAAATTTTGTTCTACCTTTTTTTCATCTACGTATTTCTTTATTTTTTCACGTAATCCTTAGCATTAATTGTAGAAAAACATATTCCAAATACTAATTACAAAAGCAATGGCATGAATCATTTACACATGTCAAAGCATTTGTAAACTTTCTTGGACATATTTAATATTGTATATACAGAATACTGAAACACTCTTGTAGTATATTTTGCCTAAGTTTTTAAACTTTGATGCACTAAACGTACATAAACGGCTATTTTTACAAAGAAAATGTTCTCGTTCTCTGTGTATTTCAAAGATAAACAAATGAAATATACTCTCTGTAATTTAAAAATCGTCTGCGTTTTCCTCTATTGCACATGACATATGCGCAAGTAAAATTATAAAGCAAATAATGCATATATTACTAAACTTTGAAAGTTTATCACCTGCAAAATCAAACCAGCAGGCTTAAGATTTTTTTTCTTTTGAAACCGCAGATGTAATTGTCACAGAAGTGCGTTTTGTTAAAGACAGCTGATCGTTAACAAAAAATCACAGTAAACATAAATTGGAATATGTATACCTGAAACATTTTTACACTCTTCTATTTTTACAAGACGAAAATACTGGATTCGTGAAAATATTCGAATTCCTGTTTTTAAAGGATTTTACACGTTTTATGAGGTCAAAAATACAAAAAAATAAAAAAATAAACATGTTTTTACAAAATGTTTGTTTGCAAGTCTGTGACTCTGTCTGTCTGTCTCTTTGTGATATAAATTTTGTGGGCGCTCTATCTCAAGAACTAATGCATGGAATTTGATTAAAAAAATATTCAGATAGCATCTGATATAAATTGATACTGATTAATTTTTGCTGGAAATCACTCAACAAGCGAAGCTGCTATGCTGCATTTTTTACGTATAACGCAACAGTTATTTATCTCAATAACTAACGCACAGATTTCTATCAAAAATCAGATTCAGTTATTCCTAGACATGAATTGATGCTGTTTACATTTTGGAGCAAATCACTCATCAAGTGGGGTTGCTATTCTGCATTTTTCACGATCTTTGCATTAGTTCTATCTCAAGAGCTAATGCACGGGATTTAATAAAAATTTATATTCAGGTGGTCCATGATATAGATTGATACTGGTTTTTGGTGTAAATCGCTCAATAGGTGGCGCTGCAGAGATTTCTGTGAAACTTCAGATTCAGTTAATCCTTGACATGAATTGATGTTGTTTACATTTTGCTGTAAATTGCTCAACATATGGCACTTATATGCTGCATTTTTCAAGATATCCACAATAGCAAGAATTAATGCATGGATTTTGATAAAACTTCAGATTCAATAAATCATGATATGAACTAGTTCTGTTTAAATTTTGGTGTCAATCGCTCAACAGGTGACGCTGCTATACTGATTTTTTCCCTATCCCTGCAATAGCTCTATCTCAAGAACTATTACACGAATTATTTCATCAAACTTCAGATTCAGTTTTAGCTTGATTATTGCTGTTTATGTTTTAGTATAAATTGTTCCAAAAAGTGGCGCTTTTATGGTGCAATTTTCCTGATATTCACAATAGTCCTAGCTTAAGAACTAATGCACGGAATTGCATGCCTTTCGAATCCTCAAAAGGATCATAGATTGTTATTTACTTTTGGCACTGTGGTAGAGAATATTAAGTATTACATGCATGAAACACAAGAAAATTTTGAAACTGCCACATCCGACTTGATTAATTATATGAAATTCATATAATAGAAAATCATTCTGTTTTGTGCATGAATTAATTACATTTTATTTACATCAAAATATTTTTTTTTTCTTAGAGGTACAGAGAGCGAATCGTCACGGGAGATGAAATTTTCAAACCTTCTTTGGGATTTGGAAGCGAGAGTGTTGGGGAAGGTGGGGAGAGTACATTTTGATTTTATTTGAACTTTATACATACACGTGTATATGTATGTATGTCTATTTGTATGTTAGAAATATGATTCTGCCTGTCAATAATTTTTTTATAACAAGCTGGAAATTGCACGCCAAGCGTAGCAAATGAGATGCGTTCGTGCTATTAAAAATATTCAGATTTTGATGTACTGTATATAGTATTTCGGATACAATATAGTGGCCGAAATCTTCCGTGTGTCCCTGTAAATACTATCTGCTTTCTATTATATAGGAAATAACTTGTAATAAACATCAACAACGTATATCAATTTCATAAAATGTGAAATAGTTTAATAGTATTTAAACGCACCCCAAACAGTTTTTCCCCCTTTAATATTATGTAATAGAATATTTGTGTGTGGCCCTGTAAATTAATAAAGTAGATAATGTAAGTATTTGTAATTAATTCATCAACCACATAGGATCTTAGAACTTTTAAAAAATAGCATTCGAAACACCTTTGGTTACTGTTAAGCTTGCACTTTTTAATAAGCAGGTGAAATGCGTCTTAAGTGCGAGCATGTTTGTTTAATTTGACTTCATGTCATTAATCAGCCATGGTCAATAGTTGTAAACAATAAAGTTCATTCATAGCATTAAATAAAGTGTTTTCTCATCTGAGCGGAAACAGCTCAAATAAACAAGTCATGTAAAAAGTTTCCAACGGAAAAAAGATTTCTGGAATTCAGATAGTTTCGGCCGAATTTTTAACAATATTTTCGCCCATAACGAATTTTCGGCGAAACTCAAATTCCGGGCTCAAAACGAAAACGAAAGTGAAACCGAATTTTAGGCGAAACTTCAATTTTGGGCTGAAAATAAAAACGAAACCGAATTTCAGAACGTTCTCTACTTGTAATTATAGGTAACACGCGTAGTTCCAGTCATTTTTCAACATTTACACATTTGTTTGAGTTTATAAAGAGATAACAAATTGCACATTCGATTTCACAAGTTAGATGCACATAAAAATAGGTAAATTTTTGTTCAAAATGTGTAAATTTTATGACAAGTATGCATTTTTAAAAAATTACACACTTATCTGTGTATACATAATTATGTTAAATTTAGAATAACTCACAAATTCGTGTAACTAATGGCGTTTTTCAACATTTACACACTTGTCTGAGTTTTTCAAGTGATAACAAATTACACACTTACTTTCATAAGTTAAATACACATAAAAATAGGTAAATTTCAGAGAAAAATGTGTAAATTTTACTGCAGGTGTGTAATTTTAGAAATTTACACATATCCATACGTAAATTTAGCCAATTGACACATTTATATTTTAGAGTGTGGATCTTATTGTCATCTCATTCTCTGGTCACACATGGTCTTCCAGATTTATGTTTTCTTGAGAAGGAGTCATCCTTAGACTCTGCCTCACAGACAGGCCACTTTGGATGATGATATGCTGCTGAAATTTCTGCAACAGTCTTCCCTTTCAATTTCAGCTTTCGTATTTCAATTACCTCATCTAAGTGAATATTTTTAGCTCACGGTATCTTCGCTAACTGATGCCATATCTAGGTATACTTAAATACTTCAGGCATGTGACTCAGGCATAACTTAGAAATTTGCATTTTTCCATGAGAAGTTGGCAAAAAATCAAAAAAAAAAATGTCTTAACTTTTGCAATGTGCAAATTTTACTTTTTTCAATTAAATTAAATATTATCTTATATTATAACCATTATTTATATCCTGAAATGATTAAAATATATTTAAAAATCAGTATAGCCATTTGTAAAACTCAAGCATTCTTATTTATTATTTAACGGTTAAATAACACCGGTGTCTAAACTTTTGATGAGTACTGTAAATATGCAGTAATACTTCAATTAAGTAACATTTTCCGAGTTTTAATATCTTCTTTGAATAATTTATTGTCTCATATGTAAATAGTTCGATTGCATCCAACAGTAAAAAATTATTCAGTGTATAAGGCGCACCTAGGAGCTTTGCCTTAATTTTTTGAAAAAAAAGTGCCCCTTATAGACGAGTACATACGGTACATATATATATATATATATTGTTACAATGTATTGTACAATGTTGTTTGTTAAATTATAAGGAAAAAAACTTGATAAATGTAGGGACTTTTTTTAATGAAAATCTTAATTTCTCTATGAGAATACATGACATCCTTATAAAAATTAACATATTTTTTTTACAATAAGCCATTTAATCACAATGTAGAGTATAAACGCTTTAGCTATATTGGTTTTGACATGATTTTTCAAAAGATATTCGTTCTTTTCAATTTGCTGACGGTTCTCTAAGGGGTTTCGTGAAAAACTATTCGTGAATATATATGATTTATGCTATACTGTTTATACACTTGGTGTTTTTGGTTAATTATTTAGATAAGAAAAATACATTTTGTAACAAATTATATTTTTTTATGAAACTAGACCACAATGGTAATAAACTGGTTACTTTATTTTAATCTCGAATATATTTTAAATAAAGTAATCAGAATTATTTTTTAAAATGCCCGAATTATCACAATTGTAACAGTGAGCATTTGTCTCATGGTTTTATGTTAGGAAGAGGATTTTTAATTAAACTACCTGACATTTACTTATTGAATAAATGAAACAATACGAAACATAATAATCAAAGTTCAACATATCAGTTTTAATATCAAGTTGAACTTATAAATTTGTTTGATATTATATCTTCATTTGTTTGTAATTTTAATATACTAACAGATTAACAACATTGAATAGCAATAAAATTAAGATCATTTAGAACCTTAATTCTACAAGTTTTAATTTTAAATTTAAAAGCATACTTTTGAAATAGCCTCTCTATAGTATAGGCACTATAATTAATTTATTCAATGTCTTTATCTCATTACCAAAGTTTTCGAATACTAATTAAAATGTTACGAAAAGATGTTAATAAGATAATATCCCTTGTAAATTAATGTAAAATTGGATAGGATTAAGTAGCTATATAATTGCTGCTTGTCTGAAGAACTTGTTATTTGTACAAAATTAAAATTAAAATGTTACTTAGAATAATATTTTAAAAGAATGTACAAAGTTATGTCATATATAATTACTAAAACAGATATATTGTTTTTACTGTGAGGTCGTAAATAAATAATATATATACATATATGTATTACATATTTTGCAATTATTCTCATTTAATATATTTAATAGATTAATATTCGTAATAATTGAAAACAGTAGAATATTACCCAGATGTTTTCAACTATTTAAAAATTGATAGTATTTTAAATACTATTATTTTTTTCAGGATATACAGAATTAATATACATTCAGGATTGTTTTAAGAATATTTGAAATTAATTAGATCTTGTAAAATGCAACAAGCTTTTTGGGCGTTATTAATTGACCTTTATGTAATAATAAAACTTAAAAATTATAAATTAAATAATAAAATATTCCTTAAATTATCACAAAATGCAAACAATACACAAGACGCATTTTGAACAGGAAAATATTATAGTCCGTCACCAGGTATTGTGAACAACTATACATAAGGGATAAATCTCGATGCACATCCCGTGCAGTATTTTGATTTAATGCCTACTATTTATACTTTTATTTACATTTTTTATTTATTATTATTTTTTGTTTACTTATTGTGATCTATCACCAGCTTTTCGTGGATGTTTCAATCTCAAATGTTATTCATCAACTTATTCACAATATATCGTTTAATTCATAATGATAAGCAAAAACATTATTATTAGATTTCATTTAAATTAAACTACGGTTAATCGACCTGGCAATGTTACCATCTTAAATTTAGTACTTTGAGCTGTGTCACTCAGATTAATTCAACCTCTTTATATTAGAAGTTCATATAATCCATAAATATTTTTCAAGATTCATAGAACAACATAAAATAGATACGTCAGAAACGTATTTCTAAAATGTTAATGAGAAAGCAATAATTGGCTTCTTTGTTTCTTTAAAGCTCGAATAGGCTTCATAGCGATTATTCTGTATTTTTTTAAGGCGTTTTTAAATTTTTTGGAAAATTTTTACACTTTGGTAATTTTATTCAAATAAACATTTTCACAATAGCAACAAAAGAGAAAATTATTTATTTATTTTTTTTCTTTTGTAAAGGTATTTTTAATAAGACATTTGGAGAAAACTGTATCATTGCGAGTTTTTAAATGTGGAACTCCAAAACACTGACTTGGAATCTTTGAAGACGTGTGATTTGTATTTTCTTTCAAGTATTCAGAATATATAATGTTTTGAACAACCTCTTCTATTCTGGCCACGTAAAAAACAATAATAATATAACTGTTCACATAGAATATTTTGTAAATCTCTGTAAAAATTAATAAATCATTTATATAGCATTAACACGAAAAAAATCAGCACGTTTGAATGTTTTTCCATCACATCCAATACTTTAATCAATATGGTAAGTTAATTTAATTTATTCAAAGAAAAACTCTTTTTCGCGGACCTTTGGTATTATACGGTATTATATGGTAGCATGTACGTGATATCGACTGATGTTTTGTATCTTTCAGTGTTATTTTTAAACTTTCAAAGTATTTTTAAACAAATAAAAATGTAAAACACACACATATACATATATACATGTACGCACATATATATATAAATATGTTCTTCGACAGGTATGCGAAATCGTTTATCATTACTCACATTAAAATAATTGATTTGAACAAAATGCTTATTATTAGCTTTTAATATATTCATAATTGTGATGGTACATAGTATTTCACATTCATAGTTTTAAAGTAAAAAAACAAATAATGTTTCTAGTCTTTTCGTAAAAGCGACTGTATAGAATAAGAGTTTTTGAAATGTTTTTGAATGGGTTTTTGAACGTTTTTTTCCAACTAAATTCTATCAGAATGTGTTACATATTAAAAAGCAATGACCCCCCCCCCTTCATTTCCGACTTAAAGCTAAGCAAAAGTATGTTCTCATTAAATGATGTAAATATTATATTTGAATAAAATAATCCATGTCGTTTGATTAATTATTTTATCATTTCGACAAAAATTAAATAAGTTACCAATTTCACGAACTAATGTAAATAACTAACTAAAGTTCACATTAAAATATCGGAAAGTGATAATGCAATCTAAATTCTGCTTTTAAAAGAAATTAAATGGGTTAACTTTTTCCTTTATTTTGGACTATTATTTTAACATTTTTATTTATTTTTTTATTTGTTTTTTAATTTGGTTCTTATTTGGTGTTTCCAGCGAAACTGACACAATAGAATAATCAATGATGTTCAACTTTAAAGGGAAAGTTTAGATTTTTAGAACAGTTCTATAATTGAAAAATAAATTATATGTGCTTCAAATGTTGAACTCGTTACATTTCAATGTTCAATTATAAGTAAATTTTGTAATAAATAAATAAAAAATTAATAAATGGATAAATAAATTAACAACAACTGCATATTTATTTAAAAAAATAAAAATTTCAAGACAATTTTATTATTTTTTATCTCTATTACATTTTAAATGTTAATATCATTGACCAATTATTTTTTCTCAAATTTTCAAATATATATTACAGAAGTCTGAGCTTGGATAGTCAAATTCTTCTAACACCGTTTTTAGCGCACTGCAAAATTATTTAATTGAGTTCCGCTGGGAATTTGTATGAAAAAGGCATCTAAATTTAAAGCTCCTTTCGAAATTTACAGAATGTATGTCACCTTTGGATAAAGTGTGATTACGTTAAATTTTTAAAAGTTGACATCATCACTATCTCTAAATGAGTGAAAGGAATTTCGGCTTGTATTACCACAGGTAATGATTGTCTGATATGACAAAATTTATGTTACAGTAATGAATTGTATAAACTTGAGGATGATGTCAGTTTTGAAAAAGATAGAGATAATGACGAAATAGACACTGGCAATATTCATCCTGATCAACAAATGAAAAAAAAAAGTGATTTTAAGTAGTTACTTGAAAATTTTGATTATGACCCAGTTCTATCGATTAGTGAAGTTTCTATTTTGAAGGAATGTTGCATTAAAGTATTTTTTATTATTATTTGCATCTAATTTGTTTTAGAATATTAATTTTGGAAATTTTCTTACACTCATTTATAAAGCCGACTTCCCACTTTCATGTTAAAAACATGCCCGTAAATGCAAAGCTTATACACTGGAATATAAGGTATTTTTTGGGGTTTTTTTTCAATAATAATAATAAAATGAAGATTAATTTCTTGGGAATATTTGTTACATATGTAGCCAAAAAAATATGTACAGAGAATAATAAAAGCCTTATCATTTTTAAAGGATAAAAGTGAAGATATTATAAACATGTAAAAAAAACCGTAAGAAAATTACATTTGTGTTGGTAATTACTCTAGATATTAATTTATGTTACAAACTTTACGTTATCTCTCGACATAATTGCCGCTTGGATAAAAAAAATTGGTGTCAAAATATTCACAAATGGCAGAATTTCATTTAATATTGAATATCAATACTTCTTTTTTCGGTCTATTTTGAGACAAAGTTGATTAAAAACTTATTTATTTAAACATATTCAACAGACATGCGTTCGCAATTTTCGTAATTTGGCATAGCACTGCATATAAACAAATTAAATCACTGGCAAGATAATTATAAAATACTAAATATTAAACAAAAATCATTCAACTTATTCGATATTTATTCGATAGTACCAGCAAATTGCTACTTTCAAATACCGATATGCTCCTTTAAGATGCAAGCAAACGATTATTTAAATCTACTGTATCCACTGATTAACAAACCATGGTTGCCAAAACAAAACTTTATGTATTGAAACTACATTTTAATAGTCTCTTACCAACAAGCATCACATACTACAAGGTTTGATTTTGAATTTAAATTGGAAAAAGATCTTTCTTCAGCCCTCCAACACTGGTCTTTTGATTCGCTAAGGTAGGGCACGAACTAAATTTGAAGACACATTCTTTCGTTTCACCATTAATACATTGCAAAAAGAGCAAAACTTCCTAAATTTCAATAAAATCACAAATAATACATGAAATTATAGATTCCAAGATGATCAAACACAACTCTGAAAAGAAAGAGAGTAAAATAATGCATAGAAATTTGTGATATATGCACTTATTTAGTGCTTAATTCCACGTTCGCATTAAAAATTCGAGCTTTTCTCTAGAGAGTTGCTAATCCACTCCAATGTTTGATAGAAACGTAGATGTGAATTTGTAAATCCAAAAATATCAAAGAATAAAAAGAATATTGCCCAGTTAAACTGATGGCATTGAGCTCACAGGCTACGCATACTAATTGTACATTACAGCCTTATATATTCAAGGGTTAATTCCGTCCGAAAAAAAATAAGAAGGGGAAACAGCTCTCCCCTTTCCCCTTTTTTATACTTAATCATTGAACCTCCTAAACTATCAAGGACATGCTTTATCATATAAAAAATCTAAATCCAAAATTCAGAGCAAATCGGATAATTCTTAATAAAAACCCATTTAGCAGTTATATAATTTAAGAGGAGTTATCCCCCTCTTTTATACTTAACCATTAAACTTCCAAAACTACTCAGAGATTTGGACAAAATCTGACAATTCTGCTTGAAAAACCCATTTATAAAAATTAAGGGGAGGGGCATTAGAACCCCCGTTCCCCCTTTTTATACTTATTCAATGAACACCTAATAACAGTCACGGAATCGCCTCATCAGAATGATCCTATGTCTAAATTTTGAACGAAAACTGCTAATTCAGCTTGAAAATCCCGTTTATATCAATTAAGGGGAGGAGCATGAGCCCCCCGTTCCCCCCTCTTATACATATCGAATGAACTCCAAAAACTAATCAGGGAAGCGCCTTATGGGGATATACTTATATACAAAATTTCAAGTGGATCCGATATTTTTATCATGAGTTATGGCGTTACGCACGAACATACGAACGTACATGCAGAACGGACGGGCACATAAGCTCTCAGGCTATGATAGCCTGTGAGCTAAAAAAGAACTACCATAAAAAATCACTATATTTACATACTTCCATTAAAATATTTTCTCATTTTTATTTATATTACTTTAACAGATAGTCTTTTTACAGCTTTCTAAACCAGTTTTTAGACAAGAGGAAAAAATTGGCCTGCTATATTAAAATCTCATTGTTAATATCGACAAACAACGATTAGACAATCTTCAACCTTTTAATATTTTTTTTTATTCATTCATTTATTTAGTTTGAATTGGAGGGAGAGTGGAAAATTCATTTTTTTTTTTTTTTTTTTTTTTTGTATTATCATATTTGACAAATTGCCAATATCTAAAGAAACAAAGATACGTAAAATATACTATTTTTTTTAAAATAGTAAAAAACAACATTTAATTTTCTGTTCTTCCTATTTCTAAAATATAGTTCCCTTATACACTAAAGGTAGCTACACTTGATGCGATATCTTCGATTACGTCAATTAGAATCATCTATACTAATAAAAGAACAAAACGCTCTGTCTGTCTGTGTGTGTGTCTGTGTGTCTGCGATGGCTAGCAAAATCTACAGCACGTACGAAGCTCAAAATTTTTTTGAGAGTAGCCCAATGTCTCCCCTGATGCACCTGAAGCTCAGAATTTCAAAATTCTATTTATTAATTGAGTAATTAATTAAATTGCAAAGCTCACTCTCATAAAAAATCGTCTTTATTCGCTTTTTTTCCCTTTCATTTTCTTATGGTTTATTGGTTGCATAAATTTTTCGCAGAAATAATTAAAAAAGCTGGGACAGACCTTTAAAATTCATAGACTGGCAAACTGTCAGTTTAAATGAGGATTTTTTTTTTAAATCACAGCTGCTGTATACCATGGAGAAAAAGATAGGTCGAGGTGAAGTAAATCGAAAAACAGGTTTGCAATATTAAACCATTTATCGCTGAAATTTTAATGTCTCAAACAAAAGCACGAGGAAGGAATTTTGTATTAATAAAACGAATTGAAAGAAACGAATTACAGCTGAAGCATATTTTACGAAGAAATAGTAATTTTTTAAAATGTTTTTTTCTATTATATTATTTAGGTTAAAGTTAGGTTAAAGTTAAATTGCATTTATGTTATGGTTAGAATAAGGATATGTTACAATAAAGTGAAGGCTAGGTTACATTTCTGTTATATTTAATTTACGGTAGGGTACTGTTAAGTCGCTGTTATGTTACAGACAGGTTCTGGTTACGGTACAAAAGTTTAAGGTTAGGAATTTATACACAGAGTGAACATTGCGCAAGATTTGATTAAAAATAACACTTACTTTTGTTAAATAGCTCTGAAATTATAATACTATATACCAATCTTTTAGCTACCATCGTGCATCGATTTCTTTCGTGGTATAGTCGGATTTAAGAGTGATATAATTAGTTTGAAATTCAAAATATTTCACTTGGGATTTGTATGTGAAAATAATAATTAGTTACGTGACATAACAGTGATTTTTACGGGTAAATATCAACTTTTTAACACGAAAATCATGCAATCGTTGGATACATATTCCCTCCCGCGTTTTTCATTGCTCATTTTGAGTATTTTTAGAGCTTAATATTAGTTGTTGTTTTTAAAACCGATTTTTCACACAGTCAGTGGCTACGTATTTCAGACAATGCATTTCTGCATGTAACGAGTTAATGATAAAATCATACAAATTTCAAGTTCGTTTAATATTGTTAATACGGACCCGGGAAACGCCGGGCGGATCAACTAGTAATGCCATAAAGAAAAAAAAAAACAACGAGTCCTCATTAACGGGGGATGCACCTTTAGCGGACACGTTTTAAAGAGAGATCACCCTATATTTAATCCTTTTTTTCATAATATGAAACAGTATATAAGTGTATGTAATATGCACGCTGCAAATACTTCTCAGTTACACTTCAAAAATATCAGATAAATTTTGGAAGACAGATTTTTAAATAAAATGTATCGTCCTACAAATATATATATTATAATTCTATAATACCTGATTTTAAATAATTGTAGCATCAATTAACGCTAGAAAAATATTGTAAAATTGTCTTCTAAGATCGAAAATATTCTTCCGCCATTTTTTTTTGTTTGTAGATTATCCTGGAGTGTTCCACGTCTTATTCGATCTTCAATTTAAACTTAGAGTTTAGGGGGGAAAGATAAAGGCTTTAATATCTGTTAAAAAAACATAACATTTACATTTTGTTATCCTACTGTACTCATAAATCAGAAAAATATTTTTTTCTTTTACTAGCAGGCTATGCCCGCTGCGCTGGTCAATATTTCAAAATCAACCGTGGATGAAACGAACTGGTGAATTTAAATTTGTATTTTAAATAATTTTGACCTCCAGCAGCACCTTGCTCATTGCTGAAAACGATTTAGACACCATTGTGATATTAAATTATCTTAAACGTTGCGCAAAAACCAGCTATCAAGAAGTAACTATTTTAGTTTATTACTAACAGTGCACATTTGGAAGCGAAATGACACCATTATGGCAACAGGATTTAAAATTTTCCCTTATCTGAAGAAATATTAATTATTACAGTCGTTACCATGGTACAACTTCTGAAAAAATTCTTCACAACTTTTCATTATGTGAAGCCAGGAATCCAAAGCTACTCCCACCTAAAAAGTTTATATATATATTAAATTTTGTCCACGCGATAAAAGGCACAATTATGCAAGAATCATCTTCAAACTCGTCAAGTACATTGAGATGGTTAATATCTCAGTGGGAATTGCAAATGAGCAAAATCGGCCCAAGGGGGTGGTAATTGGGAAGGGTTCAAAAATTTGAATACCATCTTAACATGGCTTTCACAAAACCAGCTCTTACAAAACAATAGCAGGAAAAAAATAAACATTTTTTGTTACAGCAAGTTGCCAACGATAAAAACAAAACACACATTAAAATTCTCACTACAACAATTACTTTATTATTGCAAAATTTCCTCCTGAAAAATGAAAACAAAATTATTTGCTCTTTCGTATTTAAGTATTTTCTCTTAAGTTATTTAAGATAAAACTATGTAAATTTGTATAATTTGGCGAACGATTTGGCGAAATTAGTTGACGTGATAATCAAGTAGTAGCCAATTTACAATTTTCATATTTCACAAAAGAATTCTACACAGACATCATATACGCAATAGGTTTAGCACGATTATCTTGCAACTACAATGTGGCAAAATCCTCGTTTTAGAATACCAAAGAAATTTATGTATATTTTATTATTTTCTATCATTTTAAACAGCAATTAACAATTTATAAAAAGTAACTGTAGAACAAAACAACAAATATCATTTCAAAAAAGAAAAAAAATGAAAGTAAATAAACAACTTATCATCAGATAAACAACTATAGCTGGGTTACCATATGAGGCAAATAATGCCATTTTGGCGCCAGTGAGATACCTCGATGAGTATATGACCAAATCCGTGACAAAATTTCCATTTGAAAAAAACTTTAATCAGTATTTATACTGCATTTTTCCTACTTATGTATAAGAAAAAACTTTGACACAGATATCATGTATGCACCACATTGGCGCAATTTTTTTCTGGAGCCAATTTGAAGAACTTGAATTTTAATTACCAATTTCATAAATATTTTTTAATTATTTTGTATTATTTGAAAAAAATAATAAATAAAAAAGTTTAATTAATAGCTATAGGACAAAATGATTTATATTATTTTAAAAAACAAAATGAAAGTTAATAAATAAACAACCATAGTCGGTTTACCATGTGTGGCACAAAATCGCCATTTTGTTGCAATCGTGCGAATGTGGTGCGTATATGACATCTGCGCCAAAACTTTAAAAAGTTGCAATTCAATTATTTTACAGTTTGGATGAGAAAGACATTTATACTAAAATTTAAACATTATACGCATTTTTTTGCTATAACTGCGACTTATATATTTACAATTAAACATAAAAAAATCCTAAAAATGCTCTCACACATTTAAAAGAGAGTGAGAGAATTTAGTAATTGTGAACATCGCTCCATCTTATGCCTTCTTGGTATAAAATCGCATTTTTTGATGACAAAAGTAAATTCAAACACCCAAATAAAAAAATAACATACAATTAACAGATAAAACCATTTTTAAAAGTAATTCTGCTGTTTTGTCCTGTAAGACACATAATGGTAGAATTAGATTTAAAAAATATTTTTTTTTAAAAATAGAAGAATGTCATTTACGTTTTATCTAATAAAATATTTAAAATACATTTTTGTTAGCTTGCGCGAAAGAGAATAGCGAAAGTTTGATTGAAGAAATATTGAAGAGGAAATGGTCAATTAAAAAAGACTTGTAAATTTTATTCAGCGGGAATTTTTCATTTCAAAATGTTGAATTTATCTATAGTAATAACGCATAATTTCATAAATTTACTTTGAATTGCAAAATTTTTCCTTCAGTACTACTTGGTTATACCGTCGACGAATTTCGCTAAATTATACAAATCGCCTAACTATTAGCCAGATTATATAGATTAGCATAAATTTTCATTTAAATAACGAAAAACAAATTACCAGAACATATATAAAAGTAGAAATAAAATGTCGAATTAAAAATCACTTGATGACATAATTAGTATTTATATTATGCTTAATTTCAAGTGAATGTGACATTTACGATCATCCATTATTGACATTTAATCTTGGAATTTGGGGGTAGATTTTTAATCGATGGGGTAATCTTTCCTTCTTCAGTTTTTAAATTTTAAAACTGAAATTTTTCCTGTAAGTGAAATTGACGAAATGCGCAAGAAAAATTAAATTAACAATGAAAACATTTGCAAAAAGAAATAAAAGAGTTATACTCATATCTGTATAATTTACGATTGAATATTAAAATATATTCTAAAAATTATCTTCACTTGAAAAAAAAACAACATTATTGCGACCATTAAGAACCTAAGTCAGGCATTAAGTCAGTAGTGCATTTTCGGCTTAAAAACACATACTTTGGCGACAAAAGCAAGATGAAAATGGTATAGAAACGAATAGTAACTCACAACTTACAGTGTCTTTTACAATCAGATCTGCTTTTTTCAGCTGTAAGTTATATTATATCGAAATTCGATAAAAAAGAGAAAGAAAATAATAAAAAGGAAAATAACTATCATTCAAAATTCATTTAATCAATTTCTGAAATTCATGTTTTTATTCTAACACCAGGGATAAGTCGCCAAAAGTTGAACCAATTGTTATATTTCGCGTTAATTTATTTTTTAAGCATTACAAATATTTTTTTCATTTTCAAGATAAATATATTTTTATAATATTACGCCTCATTTAAGCGGTCTTTCTTTATTATTATTATTAATATCAGTAGTTATTTTCTGCTGTTATTTGCAAGATATTTGTAATATTTCTAATAGATATAGCCATTTTTATTCTTTTAGCAATTATAATTTTCGCCAAAAACAGCTACTGGCAACCCTTTTGTCAAAAATAACCGAAAAATACGAAATTTACTACGAAAAATCAGAGTTATCCCTGTAAATTTGAATCATAAACCTTCGGAAAAATATTTCCTATCGAATGATACAATCGGCAAAAAAATCCAACGGGTAGTTTTTGAAAACACCCGTTTGGAAGTTTCAGAACTTCTGCTTTATAATATACTAGCATGCTAAGCCCGCTGCGTTGGTCTATTTTTCAAAACAAAACATGAATCAAACAAAATATTGAATATGATTGTGTTTTTTAAAGCAACTTCACCTCGAATGCTCTTTCCCATTTTTGAAAATCATACAAAACGCCACTGTATTTAAAGATAGAAAATCAACGATTATAAATGCACCAAAAATGCATTAAAAGTTAGCAAACAGCTGTTTCGAATCTACTGTCGAGATTCTTCATCAGTGCAAAACTAATCGAGCTAGAAAAAACAAAACTGAGCCAAAAATAAAAACACCAACAATGGAATCAATGCCCGTTGACGCCAAAATATATTAAAATAATAATAAAATATTATGTTGTTGCATCAGCTTATGCATTCGATAAAATTCGGGCTTTTAAGAAAAAAATATTTCAGTTGACCATTTATTGTAGAGTTTGAGAGATAAATAAGGCAATTATGAAAAGAGTAATTTAAAGATTGTCTATTCACCATATTTCTAAAATAGCGAGCATTATGATCGCAGAGACTGACCATTGAATTTAAACAATTTTCAAGTGATTCATTTTCATTTGATAGTTTTTGAACTCTAAACCTCTCAACTTGAAATGTATCTGTGGAAACCTTAATACATCCTCTATCAATATTATATTTTATTTCGCAACGTACATCTGCTCTTGACAAATCTATTACAGTGTTACGTTTTTGGAATGCAGCAGAATAAATAAAGTTAAATAAAGTTTTCCTTAGAAAAATAAGGTGAATGTTTTTTGAATGTGTGAAATTTATTTTTTGATATAGATATCATATACGCATCACGTTGGCGTGATTGAAACAAAATGAAAATTTTATGCCTCTTATGGTAATCCAGCTCTGTTTTTAATTTATTAATGAACTATTTATTTACTTTCATTTGCATAAGAAAAGTAAAATAGAAAATAGAAATGTATCTGTCATTTGAAAACGAAGTTTCCGTTAAAGTGGCGCCAGAAATGTATCACCCCATGGTGCATATATGACATTTGTGTCTCTTTCTTGTAACATGAGTGTGTGCCGTGTGTGCATTTGCACCTAAATTTAGTTATTTAGCTCTATTTTTGTAATATTAACTGGAGTTTGTACAATGTACGGTACTACTTGATTATTCTGTCGAGAAAAAAATTAATAGCAGATTATAGGAATAATTGTCAATAATCGATGATCGTAAGTATGATAGCAATTGATATTACACGTGATACACGTATTTTTCTACGTCATAAGTGCTTTTTAATTCGACTTTTAATTTGTATTTATTATTTATGTTTATTGTTCTTTCGTATTTAAAATGAATTTAAGTAAATTTGAATAGTTTGGCGAAACTGGCCGATGTGTTAATCAAGTAGCACTCAATTTACATTTGAAAATATCATATTTCACAAAAAACTTCGGTACAAACCCGGATTTGCAAGATTTCCTTCCAATACCAATACGGCAAAATCCTCGTTTTAGAATAGCGGAGAAATGTCCATTTTTAAAAATTATTTTCATTATTTTAAAACGAAAATAATAATAAATAAAAAAGTTACTGTAGCACAAAACAATTTATAGAAGTTCTAAAAAGAAATTGAAAGTAAATAAACAATTTATTAACACAGAAACAACTATTGCTGGGTTACCATATAAGGCAAAATAACACCGTTTTGGCGACAGTCACATACCTCAGTGTGCGTATAATATCTGTGCCAAGCATGTTTGGAAAAAACAATAATTGTTATTTATACAGCATGTTTAAATACTGTAGTATAGTGAAAAAAATGTATACATAACATATACGCACCACATTGGCGCATTTTTTTTCTTTTCTTCTAAAGCCGATTCGGAGAAAATTTTGTTTTCAAATACCAGTTACAGTTTACAATTATTTTCTGTTATTTTAAATAGAAAATAACAATAAATTTTAAAAAGTTTAGTTAATAATTATAAAACAAAACTATTTATATCCTTTAAAAAATAAAATAAAATAAAATAAACAACAGCCAGGTTACCAAGTGAGGCATAAAATCGCCATTTTATTGCAGTCGCGCAAATGTGGCGCATATATGACAAATGTGCCTAGATTAAAATAGTTTATATAATTGGAAAAAAAAGAAAAGAAATTGTAAATAGACAATTTATTAATAAATAGACAATAACATCCGGGTTGCCATATCAAGCAAAATAATGACACTTTGGCATCAGTTAATTACCCAGGTGTATATATGGTATTGGTGTAAGAGACAAATCGCACCAATGTAGTGCGTATAAGATATCTGTGCCAAAAAATTTTTTAAAAGTTGCAGTTAAATTATTTTACAATATCTACGTATGTGGAAAGACATTTACTCTAAAATTTAAATATTATTCATTTTTGTGGCATTAACTGCTATATGTGTATTTATGTTAAATGTAAAAATTTTTCCTAAAAATGCTCTCACTCATTAAAAGAGAGAAAGAGAGAAAATAGTTCTTGAGAACATCGCTACATCTTGTGCTTTTTTTTTTGGTTTAGAATAGCATTGATTGGCGACAAAAGTAGATTGAAGCACCCAATTGAAGAAACAACATGCAAATAACAATTAGAGCCTTTAAAAAAAATAATTCTGCGAGTTTCTTCTGTAAAACACATAACGGGAAAATTAGATTTAAAAATAGTTTTAGAAAAAGAAAGAAAAAAAATACTTATGTTTTACCTAATGAAATTTTTGAGATGTTTTCTTTTAATCTGGCTCGAAAGAAATAAATAGCCAAATATTGTGTCACTTCAAAACTTTCTTTCATATTGAGTTACTTTTTAAATATTATAAATATTCTTTTTTTTCCGTTAAAGATAATTTTTTTTTCCTTTCATAATATTATTTTGCATTAAACGGATTTTTTTTTCTTTTTATCATTATTTATTTTAAATCAATGAATTAACAGGGTTTTTTTTTCGAATTGTTTATATTATTTTCCATTAGAGAAAGCATTTCATTTCTTTTTTGAAATATAATTATCGCCAAAAAATTAGTTGTTGCAACCCTTCCGTCAAAAATAACCGAAAAATACGAAATTTAGTACGAAAAATCAGAGTTATCCCTGTATATTTGTATCATAAACCTCCGCAAAAATATTTCCTATCGAATGATATAATCTGCAAAAAGATACATCGGGTAGTTTTTGAAAACACCCGTTTGGAAGTTTCAGAACTTCTGCTTTATAATATATATGATATGATAATCATGATTAAAAAATTAATAACGTTTCGAAAAGTTGTGGAAAAACATATTGCTAAAATAATTGATGATACCGTATAAAGTGATTATCACAGTCCAAAATGTGAGGTGTCAAGTGCATATTGCTGACACGCATAAAGCAAACGTCTACCACTTTTGTTTGGTGTTATCACATTTAAAACAAATATTAGAATGTTTGTTAAGTGTTTTATTATAATGTTCAGTTGTTTTATTATACACTTTAGTTTCTGAAACTTATTACTGTCATACGAATTGAATATTTCCAACTGAGCGAAAAATTGCCCAGGCCGGGAATGGAACTCGGATACTTGGCTTACAAGGCCAATGCTTTACCTGTTAAGCTAACCGGGCGATAACCGGCTGGGTTTTTTCGCTCAGATAACCTTATTGGCCATAACATCTGGTCCGTCATTTAGACAGCTCGGCAGAATAAGACGCAGGTGATGGAACTCCATAGAACTATGGATACGTAGATATACTATTTTTTTAACACAATCTAACTGATTGGTAAAGTTATCATACGAATTGAATATTTCCAACTGAGCGAAAAATTGCCCAGGCCGGGAATCGAATCCGGATACTTGTATCAAGTACCTGGGTTCGATTCCCGGCCTGGACAATTATTACTGTCAACCCAAATTGAGTTAGGATGAAACACTTTGCATTTGTGATTCAATAAGTGGTTTCCGGCCCTATGTTTCTACGTGAATATATATCCTTGTCGCATGCCAGATTTCCCAAATCATTTTATCAGCGTTTTTTTAAATTACCCTGTATAAATATCCATAGGATGCTAGGATATTTTGGAATTGTAGTAATTATCTGTTGATTATTTTTTTATTTATTTATGAACATATACTTTAAAATATCCCATGTAATTGATAAATTTTATAATTACTAACCTTCTCAGACTCCACAAAAGTTTATATTTGCGAGACTCTAATTAACAAATTATGAAAATTTCTTAATGAGATAGATTTCGATGAATAAATTAAAATAATGGAGGAGTGATGGCACAATAATTCAGAGTTTTTTGTTTAAAATAGTTATTAGGAGCTAGAAATTTAAAATTAAATGTCATACTTAAATTTCTTTAAAAATTAACAAAATTTGGCAAGTATATGCCAATTAATAATTAAATACATATGAGAGCTCATCGTTTTGGAAGATGAATTTTCACAGAAAAGTAGTCCTCATGAAGATTAATAATAATAATAATAAAATTCTGCATTTAATGATTGAAATCATATTATAAATACTTTATATTCCGATACAAAGTTAATGGTATTCCAATAATTAGTGACGAGAAATCTAAATAAATTTATTGATTGTTAGTTTGGAAATCTAAATATCCAAAATATGGTTAATAAATTTTGATAAAGTGTTAAAAGTTACTTTGAATGTTGATGCTATTTTAATTATGCTAGAATATTCATTCATAATAAAAGTTAATATGCAATAAGAGATATTAATATATTCCAATGGCAATGCACACAATTCCTCAAATTTAACATTAAAATGATAAAATGTTTCACTTTTTGAAGACGGATATTTAGATCTTGTATACATTTAATTTTTAATTATATTTAACATTTTACACAAAGTTTTATTCTCATTTGTATATGACTTTTAAAAGAAATTTAATAAATTTGCTGATACACCATATTTGGAAATACGTATGTTAGTGGTGTTTATACATTTATATTTAAAAGACGGAAATGTGATTTTTTTTAAATATTAACATCAATAATGTGTTTCAATGTACATTTCAATGTAAATGAGATTAAAAAAACCTATATATATATATATATATATATATATATATATATTATGTATATATATATAGAAAGAGATAGATAGGTAGGTATAGATTTAGATAGATAGATATATAGACAGATAGGTAGGTAGATATACAGATATAGATGTAGATATAGATATATTCGGGAAAAATCTAAAGTTACATTTAAAATAAAATAAAAATATTTTAATAAGGCATTTTGTTTAAAATCATCCTGGAGTAGATGCAATTATTTGAAAAGAACGGTGTATATTAAGCTATTAATAACAACAAAAATCTATTATAAATGCATGTACTATATATTCAAATTGCACCAGATTAAGTATTGCGGAGGAATAATATTACAAATAAAATGTTTTTTTTAATATTTTTTATTTTTTTCTTTATTCAGCGTAATGTACTAACATATTTTACCATCTTAACCCCCTGACAGTTATTCTTCTACAGCTATACTATGTTACTCGAAGCTTTTCTATGCAACTAAGTTTTAATACTAATCTTCACTTTATTTAATCACAAATATTTTTTGACTGAGTAAGACGAATTTATCAGTCTAGAAATATTAGAACTTTGGGCATGATTTTTGTGACTGTGACAAAAAATAAAGCGTGAAGAAAGCCCGATAAAGGATTGCTTTTTACATAAATATGGTTTTTCATAGCATTTTCTATGAATAAAAAAATATTAGACGTATAAATATTTTTACAAAATGCGTGAAAAACATTAATATTTTAGCCAGTTATGCAGAGGAATTTTTTACAAAGCTTAATAATGCAAAAAATAACTGATAAGAATAAAAATATCATTTCACATTGTTTGAGATAATTTCTCAAAATATAATATTAAATTGTAAAAGAATCCATTCACTTACTTTAGAAATATTTTATTTCAATTTCGACTCTAAGCTAAAATAAATTTCTGTCTGTCTCGCATTTTTCCCTTTATATTTTATAAATTGTAGAGGTAACAAATGTCATTTCTTTTTGTAAGGGAAACAGTTAAGCAATCGCTGAAGTGGTTTTCTAACTCACCTTTTTGGCTGAAAACTTTTTATGAGCAGTTTTTTAGTTTAAACGTGACTTTTACAGCTATTGTTGCATTGGGAATGATTATGTTTAAGAATTCAACATTTATTTCTCTTTTTCTCTGAAAAACGTTTGAAACTTTTCTTTGAATTCTTTTCACGATGCGTCTTTAACGATAGGTTTGACTCTGGAGAAAATTTGTTTTTAATTAGTTTATACTCTTATATTTTTAGAGTTATAACCCGTCTGTTAATCCTTTGTATCATTTTGCAAAAATAATTTCTGAAATGTATTTATTATAATAGTTTCATATTTCCTAACATATACATACCTCTAAATTTGAATTTATAGATATTATAAGGGGTATTAATATGATTTTTTTTAATGAAAATTTGTAAAATTCAAAATATGAGTTCAAATATTTAATGATTTGTGGAAAATGTTTCAGATACGACATATTTGTTTAGAATCTAAATTAAATTTATGCTTCGAAAAGTTATAAGTTACATTTTTACTCTTTTATAAATTACATTAATTGCATATTTTGTTAAATTCATTTATTCTAAAGGCTTCTTTCATTACTTTTATTCCAAAAAAACTATTGCATTGCTATACTCGGATTAAATTTTAATAACGAATTGCTTGTTAATTACAAAATACAACAATAAAAAACAAAGTACAATTAATAAAAAATATGTATAATAAAGTAAATAAAATATATATGAAAATTATTCCTTTTTATTTACTTATTTATTTATTGAATGATTTTTTTTATTGTAGCTTTTTTATTGTAGATTTTGCTTTGTTTTTTAATATAGTATAATATTGTGTCTCCCCGTGAGCCTTATACGCTTATTATGACATTTATACAAAACTACCTGGTTTTCAAAAAAATATTTTTTATTAAAAATTTTCTTAAATCTTATTTTAGATATTCATTACAAAATACATTGTCGTTGCGTAGCTTTAACCAAGCGCGACTTCTGTAAAGTTATAATCTGCAGATTGTAAAAATAGTTATAATTGTTATTAATATTTTATTATTATATAAGTTTTAAGGGGTATAAATTTTGAATTAAGCATCATTATAATTACTTCCGAGTCTCTAGAAAGAACTTCTTTAAAAAATATTCCCTGAAAGAATTTCAATTGTAACTCTTATCCAACCTACTACACAGTTAAAAGTTTGCTCTAGTTTGAACCAAATTTGGTGCTCAGTAGCTGCCACCATAAGATGGTGAAATCTCATACCAACATGCGGATCCTCGTATTTCAACATCGTTCCAACTATTGGAACTGTGCTTCGACAGGAGCTCAAGACTTGGTTCAAGATTTCACCTACTTGCAGTGGCAGCAATTGATCAGCAAAATTTGGTAAAACTAAGACAAGTATTTTATCTGTGTAGAATGTAAATGAAAAATCCTTTAGAAAATATTTTATTTCACTACTTTACAAATTAATAAATGCATACGTATTACAGGAATTCTTTTTTTTCTGTTCGTTTTATGTGTCAAGTTGTAAGTATGTATGCAGCTGACTTATCATTGATAATTTCTGAAATGTATGAATTTTAAAAAATGACACTCGTTAATGTTTGTATAATGAAACGAAATTTCATTGCGATTAGTATATTTTGACAATTTTGATTTCGCTTTATAAACAAAATATATTTTAAAAAATAATTAAACGTATCTGAAATCACTATTTTTAAATTTGCGCATACATATTAAAATAATAATAATAATTGTAATAATGACTACACAATTTAATAAATAACAATTTCTCTGTGAAATCGTCATAGTTTATATTATAAATATTTTAAATACAAGTTAAAGGGTAACCCAGCCCTGTAATGTAGCTCGTTTGTTATTAGATTCCAGTATTTCTATTCACATCATTTAAAATATTTTAACTAATATGATCTAAAAGCAATAATGACCGGCAGAGAACTGCTCGAATAGTTGAATTTAACTTACGTTAATATTCATGATGCTAGCTTATTCATGGTTACTTTATCATTTTGTGGCCGAACCGCCCTATTTAAAAATTAAATTTCGTAGTGTATTTCTCCTACTTATTATGTCAAATTACAAATAAAATTATTACTTGACGAACTAAATTCATGTAAATCTTGCTAGTCTCGGTTTCATAGAAAGTGTTATAGGACCGTTAAAATTTAAAGATGTGGGGCGAATTTCATGTTTCTCTTTTTCACTTCTCATCTTGTGAGTAGAGTTGCAACACTGCTCCACTATGTATCGTCAATTCACGTTTGAAACTGAGAAAATACTCACTATGTAGGGGGAAGTGGGGCACATTGATACAGCTTTTTTCTAAAAAAAATTTTGGTGTCTAGAAAGCAGAAATGTCAAGTTATTTTTCTATGTGATGTCAGCAAAACCTGTGTAGTGTGTTATTAAAATGTACAATCGTTGTTTTATACATTATTTTTGCATGTAATTAAAAAAAATAAAAAAAAAAATTATTTGTATCAATGTGCCCCATCCCCGGGGCAGATTGATACACTTTGATACGTCTGGGAAAAATGGAGACAAAATAACACCAATGCATATTTTTCAGAAAAAGATAGTTAGCAAACCATTTTATATTATTTTTAAAAATTCAAATCACCCACACTTTATTTGTAAGCAATATTAAATCAATCAAAATGAAATGTTTAATGACCTGATGTTCTGGCTGTTCCTTGTCTAATTGTTGGCAGTAGTAACTTGGTCATATCTGATACTTCAACCCCAGCATTATTTTCTTTCTTAGGAAAGATGAAAAATTACCAAGTTTTCTCTTTATAAATCGGTTTATATACAGAATAATATAATTATCCTGTGCTGTTCTGCAGCTTGTTTCTCTTACGTAACACTTTTCATGTAGAAAATACTTTTTTCTCTGGAGAATTGATATAAATTTGAGATTTTTCAGGCTGCCATCCTTTTCTTTAATTAGTTCTACTAGCACTATATGTTGGGTAAGTTCGTACGTCTTCTCTTTGCAAAAATACTAGAAAATGTTCTAATATAAAGAAATTAAAGTTATTTCACTTCAATAAAAACTAATATTAAAAATTTTTAGCGAAAAATGGTTGGATTAAGGAGTGCATTGTAAAACAAATAATGAAAAAATGAACTAGAAAAAGACTTAGGTTGTATCAATATGCCCCGACAAAGACTGTATCAATGTGCCCCATACAGCCATTTTAAATAAAATGAATCTCAAATCCATTACTTCATAATTGTTCTAAAAAAAGAATCAGAAACTGATAAAGAGTAGTTTTACTTGCCAGAGAGAGTATTTTATTCGGTTGAAAATACTGTAACAGTTGTATAATACCATTTCAATTGTACAACTCAAATTTACTTTTGACCTACAAAAACAATTATCACTCGTCCCATTTCAACAAACAACTGAATCATTCCAAACCTTTCTGTATATAGTTGAATGCACTAGTATCACCTTTGGAGCTCTTGTGGAACTTCCTGTGATGACCCTGTGTGCAGTACAGGGGGTGTATCAATGTGTCCCATGTATCAATATCCCCCACTTCCCCTAAATGATACTCATTCTTCCCTGAAGCGTAAGATATATTAAAATACTTTTTCAAAAATAACTCGTCATCAATTTTGAATTTTTGCTTTTCTCCAAGCCTAAATTAGTTGTTTATTATGCGATGTATTTTATTGATTCCGAATCTATTTTTAGATGTACCTCAGTAGTTTTCTTTTTGAAATAGTTGCAGATTTTGATTAGCGCAAATTTTGTAAATTTTATGCAGTTATAAGCAAATTTAAGGCATAAAAATTTATCAAAGTGCATTTTTCCCTTTTTTATCTTTACCGCCAAATTCATTAAAAAAAAATCTGTTATTATACGGACATGTGTCCGAGAGTATTGTTCTTAATTTGCATATTTCCATGTTTTTCAAAAAAAATTATGATGGTTTACGTATAAACATTTCTGCTACGCGAGTGACCTAATACATTTCTAAATCAATTAATTTCGTTGATATCATGTATAATATCTTTTTTCTACTATACCATCTATTTCTTCTAAAATAAATTTTATTTTAAAAAAAGAGCCAGAAGTTACTTTTTATGCTTCTAAGTGCCCAGGTCGTAATTAATGCTGGTATTTGTTTCCTAGACAATCACCAAGTGCTATAACCCAACAAGCAAAGTAGCATAAACTAGCATTACATATTTGCTGGTTCCAGCAGACTTTCCAGCAATTCATGGTGTGTATTGGCCCTCTTTGCTGGAAATAAGCATGAAATGCTTGCATATGGCTTGCCATGCTTTTGCTGTGCAAGCTAGCGATATAGCATGTGATGCTAGCTACCATATAATAGCATGAAAATCTAGCAGACATAGCAATACCTAGCAATAACTAGCATATTTTTGTTGCTGGTACAAGCATGAATTTTGACCTCGGTGATGTAGCCTCTCCATCACTTAAAACAAAGTTTACTCCTTTCTTTTTACTGTGTAAATAATTGTTAATGTCCGTGATAGAAATCTAATCAGACATTTTATAATGGAGTACATATTTTAAAAGCTTCTTATTGCTTGTCAATATCGTGCAAAAATAGAATTTCATTTTACTCAAAAACTTGACGCGATGTAAGGAAACTGATTGCAGGTCTAAATATAGAGAATCTTGTAGAATCTCAGAAAATCTTGCAGAATCTTGCTTGAATTATCTTGCAGATTATTTCAGATCTGAAATATTATAAAAAACTATCCTAAAATATCGTTAGCTAGTCCTGTGACTACTACTTTGCATTTGTAGGATTCAGATTCTGCAATTTTCATAAAAAAATGAATATTGATAATTTTTCTAGAAAATTAAAAATTTCTTAATATTAAATTAAACGATTTTGTGTAGATAATATATAGATAATTACTTTCAGCAAATATCTTAATGTTTGTAATTTTATTTTTCATAGTATTTATATCGATTACATTAATATTCGATTTCTTTTTTTGTACGTGTTTATTTTACAATGTAAGATTAAAACCTTATTCTCTAAAAAACAGGTTATACTAAAGTGCATTTAGCATAAATAGACATTTTGCATTGTATTTTTTTCAGTTCATTTTCATTGAACTATTCATTACTGTGTTTAACTAAATCCTTAATTACATTTCTTTCTTAGCATGACATTACAAAAAAAGAACAAACGAAATCTCTTTTGCAGATAAGTGACGTTTTAAGTTTTATTTTTCTTTCTTTGCCTTCAGTTCTTTTATAAGTGAAACATTTGAATGCTCACGTTAATTATTATAATGAATTCCCGGGGAAAAACTTAAAAGCTTACTCTAATTAAGGCTTTCAATATCGCAAATTCAGCAAACTCATTAATTAAAATGTAATCAATTTATACAATTGAAAGTTTCCTTGCCCTAAATTTCAGCTTTTAATATAAGCGTACTAATCTATGACGAACTAATTAAAGAACTTTTCAACTTTAAATGTTCATTTTAATTTTAATAAAATACATAATCTAATAAAATGACATTAAAAGATGTGTTTCAGATTTTGTTATCTTTAAAAATCTAAATTTCTAAGTAATTTCTCTTTCAATAATTACAAGTTTTGTAAGATTTAAATGATATAATCAGCTATAAATGAAAAAAAGTACATATTTTATCTAAAATTTTATTTTATTTAAAATACTTAATGTATAATTGATGCGTAATTTTGTGTAAATTGATTTTTAAATATTATAATTGCTTAAATTATGCCTTATTAAAACATTTTACATAAAGGAAACCCATTGTCATGATAATGAAAATGTGCAATTATATTTTAAAGATTTTAATTTTAATGGAATGACTGCAAAAATACCCATGCATTGGGCAGGTACATTATTTATTTTTATGCATAATTTGTTAGTTAATAGCAAAAGAATAATATTAAAATGACAAGAAAAAAAATTCAGAAACATATTCAATCATGTCAGATACATCAAAATGCTCAGCATATCTATCTTTTTATTTATTAAGGAAAAAAAATTCTTAATGCTTTTTGATAAAAAAAAAAAAAAAAAAAAAAAAAAAAAAATTCTATTTGAAATTAAAACATTAAGAAAATGCTTAAGAATAAAGATGACTCTCAAAAATGTAGTCTTATATCAGCTTATTAAAAAAAATAATAAATAAAAATTGAATTATATCACCCAATAAATTATCATAAATCACTTAATGCTAAACACTGCATTGAAAATCATTAAAAACATACAAAACATAAATCTTTGAACCGTTTACTGTGATTAGTCGTCAATGTATGTTTTATCCCATTTCATTAATTATTTTTAATGTACATGGTGTAAAGTTCCATTTTTTTTAAATAAATCCATGACATTTCACAGATAAAATTTATTAAATATTAACAGAATCTCATTGATACATTTTTTAATGCAATCATTGAAAAACACATCTAAACTTAAACAGCCTTGACAAGTTTATAGTTAAGGCAACAGTGGACATTCAAAATCACGAAATATTACAAAGATATAGATTTTTTTTTTCATTTCGAGAAATATGAAACCATATGCTCAAATCTATTTGATGCAAAAATATTTTTTTTTCAATTTTGAAGTCTCTTCATACAGATATAAGCAATTATATTAGTAGTATATGGTACCGACTCTGGGACAGTTTTTATATTCCACTAAACGCAAATATTTAACGATTTTTGTAAGATTTTCATCAAAAAGTTTGTCTGTCTAAATATCGCGGATGTATCGATTTTAGTACGATTTATGGAGCAAATGATGATAAAATATTGCATTGTGTGGATATTTATCTACAAAATTATGTAAAGAAGAATTTTTAAGAAAGGGTTATAGAATAAAGAATCATGATAATAACGTAATCAATTGAGATGAAATATTTATCAATTTTAAAAGCTAATATTTAATTATTGTATTGATGAAAAAATTTTGCCTGACGCCGTTAGTCTACGAAATGCTAATAAACAATCTTCCTCTAGGATAGTCTTGATAGGAAAAGCAAAGAGCTGCATTGTATAATAAATTATCAGCATTATAACCAATCCTAAAATCTTTAGTTGCATTAAAAGCTATAAAATAATGTACGTTATTAGCTCCCGGAATATAAATATCAAACCATTCTTTTGTTTCGGGTATTCTAATCCAATTGTCATCACATTTACTTTCTATCCAAAAATAAACACCTGGTTGAGAAAATTTAGACGCTTGATCCATTTTGTATATCTTTGCGGTCAAAGTTAATTTTATTGTATGATTGAGGTTATGAAATATAGTATAATTATTAGAGTTATCTATGCTATGATTTGTAATAACGGGGTCAAATTTGAAATAATGAAAGGTAGGCGAAAGACAATTAAAGAGTAAAGTACTTATGACAAAATATTGCAGCATTTATTTGGAAATAAATTTTCGATAGATGATATTAAATAAAAAAAATAGTTTGTGTCAAAATGAACCCATGTATGACAGGAAAGAAATTTGTACTTAAAACAGATATATTTTGAATTTCAGTAAATACTATTCTGTTAGTTTCATCGTTCGATTATTGTAAGATTTAAACCAAATTGTAGGATTATGCTTTTTCTAATTCATAATCATAAAAGCCGTCATTATTTTTTCCTTTAAAATGAAAGATATAACCTCCTTTATTCAGTTTTGTTATTGCATTTTCAGATATTTTTCCATGACTCTTTTTAAGAAAATAATCTTTTTCTGCATCATTAACTTCCAATCTTGCAATAGTCGCATTTCCAAATTTAGTTTGAATTTTCTTTAACGAAATCAGTTTGTATTTCCCTGTCTCTAAATCTTTTAACTTTTGAATTACAGGGAACGATCTGAGACTGTTGAATTCTTCGATTTATTAAGGTATATTTTTTGAAAGACAATTTTTATAGTACAGACATCTGTACATAGAACAACCCGGTCCTAGGATTCTTACGCATCTCGGTACTTCTAATACTTTTATAGGAATTCCCCATTCTTCAAAGGTACTTTTCGGAAAAACGCCTCCTTTAAAAGCAAATATGCCGCCGTATATCTGATGCAATTGTATGAAATAATCTTTTACATTGTCACTACTAATCAATAAGCCTGTATTATCTGAATATCTTTTAAATCTTAAACCATGGACATCGTTTGTACATCGACGAACTATTCCATGGTCTTGATCACTTAATTCATAGTTAGGTGTAAACACAGAAATAGTTTCACCTATTCCCTGTTTTAAATGAACCCAGCTTATTTCTCTCGCTATAGACTTAAAAGGAAGTATAAAACCTTGAACATTTATGATAAGGGTGACATCGTCCATTTTATTAGAAAACAATTTTTATAAACTAAAAAATTCGGCTTAAAATCCAAAAGGTACAGTATCAAAATTATCTAAAATTCTTCTTTTATCATATCCAAACATATATCTTTTATTCATTTTATTCACTTTAATATTTCTATCTTTTTGTATCTGAAATTGATTTATTTCTACATCTATATGGTCAATTTCCCCAGTTATTATTTTCATTCTCTCGTCAAAATTCAGCTTAGTTTCGCTCTCATAACTCATTTTAAAACCTTTTACTTTTCCTTTTACAGAACCGTCGTTCAGAATATAACCATAATCTTTACTTGCTCCAGATATCCACGATTTCATATATTTATCTTCTCTTAATTCATCTGTCCATTCGCCTAACATACAACCCGTTTTTACTTTATTAGAGCCGTCGTCGATATAAACAATACTATCTGTATCGTAATACATTACTTTATCTCCTAATCTATCAAGCATTTCATATAATCTTATTCTAGCCGAACTGGTAGTAAAAGCCGCTATATAAATATTCGTATTAAAGTTATTCTTGACATATTCATCTTTCATCTTATAATCCATTTGCACACACTCATCATTTAAAAATATCATATTCAAGTCTTTAATGCGGTCGTTCAGTATAATTCTATAAAAATCGGTTAATTCCATAACATTTTCTGTCTGTTTCAGGTTTTTTCTCTGTCCGAACTTTCGCCATAAAGAGTTTAAACAAATTTTGGATATAAATCTCATTCCTGGATTTTGTTTGATTTCTCCTAACCTTATACCCAATTTCTTTTCTACGCAACTTTTATATTCTTTTTCAGTTTTGAAATTTTCAGACCATTTATCATCTGTTTCTAATTTGATTTTCAAAAACATTTTAACATAATCCTTAAATAATGTATTAGATTTTTTTTCAAAATGCCAAACTTCATAGATATTTAAAATCTTATAACCTTTTTCAATAGCCAGTTCAACTTCGGTAGTTGTCCATGTACCAGTAAAACTTCTTTCGTCATCCGTATGATTACATTCTTTATTCCGCATTTCATAACAATTTCGATATTGTTTCTTTTCGCATTTTATAGGTTTTGAACATAATTTACACAAACTAAATATTAATTTTTCTCCTTTATAAGGTAAAACAGGATGATCGAGCTTTCTAGGTGGCAGTACTTTGCATTGTATCAAACCATACCAATTCTTATCATATTTTTCTGGATTATAAATTTTTACCGGATGACCAACAGGATAGTAATCAAAGTAATTCACTGTTGGGTAAAGTGAACAAACATCGATATATCTACCCTTTTCGTTTTCTTTCATTTCGTATATTAATTTGGTAGGCTCACATCTCCCTCCACTGAATGCGTTTCTAGGATTTAAAGGTTCTACAAAATCTCTTTTCCATTCATTTTTCATATATTTTTTAATTTCTTTGTGATTATCAAAATCACATTCCCATATTTCAATCAATTCAAATCCGTTATCTTTTATTTTATTATTTATTTTTTGAGTTCTTTCATACAAATCTTTCATACATATCTGATTTTGAAGATTGACAGTGGATTCTGTAAAACAGCGAGGACAACCGTGCCAATGACAGCCTTGAAACTGATAAACGGTATTCTTATAAAAACCATCTACTTTATAAGTTTTATCACCTAATTTAAGTTTTTTCTCACCACCGTTTAAAGCATGCTGTATTTTGATATTGTGTTTTTCAGACAGATAGTCTAACCAAATGATCGATTTCTTACTGTATTGATCTTTTGAAATACACTCCTCATCAATTGCTATTGTATTCACTGGTATGAATTTATCTCTGTATATAGCCATACAAACGCCAGCTAAAGTGACATATTTAAAAGGATCAATATTAGCAATGTTTAGAAATAATCTTCGCAATTCTAAGCATCCTTTTCTTAAAATATCAACATCAGATCTACAATATTTTATAATTTCTTTTTGAAATTCAAATGTTTCGTTTTTTACCGATATATACCATTTATCAAAAGTTTTTCTTTGATCTAAAGTCATAGTATCATAACCATAATAGTATTTTTCAGGATATTTTCCTATATAATTTTGATTTTCAGCAGTGTTAAACAAATGAGGAAAGTAACCTTTAGCCAATTCCGTTAGTCCAAAAGTTTTAGGAAATTTTCTTAACGGAATCAGTGTAAAATTAATAGAATCGATAAACCTTATATTATATACGGTTGCTTGCATATATATGAGTTTATTTCCTTGATATATTGTAAACACTTTAATTTTATTTTTAAAGCAGTATTTAGCTAGAAATTGAAAATCGAATCCTTTTCCATAATGCGCTAATACTGTATAACCGCAATGTTTTCTTTGGAATAACCATTTACAATATTCATTTTCATTCTGAAATATTTTTTCATTTCCGTTAAAATCATGATTTATAACTAGATTGACTTGGTGATTTCCTGTCTCTTGATTCGTTTCAACGTCAAAAAACATATATTTTTCTGTAAATTCTGATCTTTTACATTTCTCACACCATTCCTTTCTATCTTTTATATTTTTGGGACAGATATTTTTACAAGTTCCCCCCTTAGATTCTTTCCTACGTATATAACATTTATGATCTTCCAAAACCCACTGTCTACAGTTTTTACATTGTCTCTCTCCACATTTATGATCTTTCGGTCCTCTTTGGCTTCTATTGATATTTCTCTTACATTTTAAACATTTCCACAGAGTTTCACAGACTGAGTGATTTTTATGATTTTCGAAGCAGTTTTTTCCTTTAAACGATCTAAAACAATCATTACACTGAATATCATCGCCTTCGCAATTACTCTCTTCTGTAAAACATCTATTGCATTTTAAAGAACATTTATGTTGATCACTTCTACTATAACTGACTTTACAATAATGACAAAAATGGTTTTTTCCTAAAAATCCTGTAACCGTTGTAATGACATCAAAATGATTTCTATTTTTTAAAATGTAAACACAATTAGATTTACCATAATAGTATTGATAGGCGCCGCTGTATATTCTTTCGTTAAAATTTTCTCTGCAAAATATAGTTATTTGAATATCTAAAAAATTTTCGAATTGTTTAACATGCTCTAAATTACATATTTCTAATGGAATTTTACACATTTTATGCAATTTTATCGCTAAACTTTTTTGTGATTTTTTCGTTAAACTTTTTTGTAATTCTCTACCTTTTTTTATATATGTTACTTCATTATCTGTAAGATTTTCTAGATTCAATTTTTCGCATAAAATTTTACGATTTTGAATAGCTAGGGCTGTAACGATGGATCTCGCCAAACAGATATTATCGTCATTTTTAATTTGAACTATACTTTTTTTATTGACAACATCGTTATCGTTCAGTAATTTCAAATGTTTACCACCTTTAGGCAAATCAACGACTGTAAAAATAAATTCACAGTCTTTAATATCCAACTCTTTGTATTCAATTTTATGCGTTAAAACATCTAAATAGGTCTCATAGGCTTCTTTCGTTGACATCATTTTAGGGTGAAAGGGCTGTGTCAAATAGGGATTGAATACAATTATATCTACCTTTCCTTCGATTTTTCCAATTGCTCTTCTGAATAAATCTTTTAAGATACTATAATACTGGCCAGGTGTGAGTTTGTTTATTTGTCTTATTTTATAAACATATATATAAGTATTAAATTTTTTTATAAATTTTTTTATCTTTCTCAACAATTTCATAATCGGGTCTAAACAGATTTTCCAAATTTGTTTGTAATTTGACTTTTTTTTCTGTCTTTTTGATCAATTTTTCATCTTTATATTTCAATCCGTAATAATCAAAGAGTTTCTTAAGTTTTGGACGGTTTTTCGGTTCATTTATAAATTGTTTCAATTTTTCATTGAAATCAGGAAATAATTTTTTAAGGTTTACCGCTGTTTTTATCTTTTTTTCTTCGTTATTTTTTGGATTAAATTCTGCTGTGTTATTGTTAAATTTTAAATCAAAAGAATCGAATATTTTTTTCAATTTATTTCTTTTTTTAGGGTTTTCGATAAAATTTTTTCTTCATTTCATTTAAATAATCTGTGACGTCTAAATTTAATAAATCTAATAAAAGAAATTTATAATTGCCTGTTCTTTTTATGTATCTCATTATCAATCTAATTAATTCATCTTTTTTACAATTTTTGGGTTGTTTTATATTTAAAAATTTCACGACCTGCCTTAATTTTGAAATATGTATTTTTGAATTAGATATCAAATTTAGAGTAGACGCCATTTATTATAGATATAATTTTATAAATACTTTTTGTTACACATTTTTAATAGCTACCACTATTTATGAATGCAAAATGTCCTACTCACTTTTTTAATCTCGGTATTTCTTCGTATCAAACTCATTAAAAGACTTTCACAAAAATGACCCCGGAAGGTCAATTGACTTTATCAAAGTGGATATCCTTCTGAAAGAACAAAGTTCGTTTGTTTGAAGCATTTTGATGTCAGTAACAAGGAAGTGACGTAAGATTTATCGAAACGTTAAGAATGTTTTGAACAAAATTTGTTGAGAAGTGTTTTTGCTTCTCAACTGGAGTTGATCGTTTTATTAAAATGCAACAATATTCAGAATTAGATCGTTTAAGAGATGAAATTCGAAATTTAAAAAATGAAAATGAAATGTTAAAAGAAACTAAAGGTAATAATTTATCTATTTCGGATTTAAATTTTGAAATCTTAAAGCGGCAAAAAGATATCGAAAAATTAGAAAAAAGGATAAGATCTAAAAAATACAATATTAAAAAATTAGAAAATGAAGTACAAACGGATAAAAATACCATGTCAAAACTTTTAAATGAAATTAAATTCTATAAAAATAAAATTGATACTTTTAATAAAGAAAATTTTAATGATAAAATGGATATTACCTAAATAAAACAACCAACTTCGGTTGTTGGTAATTTTAGATTAAGCGGTTTAAAATAAATGTAATTTTTCTTTAAAATTATGAATAAACTTAAATTGTTTAATCTAAAATTACCTGTAAGGCCACCGATGAAGGTCCGAAGTCCTATGAAGCGCTGACGGCAGGTAATTTTAGATTAAATTAGTTTTTTATTTAAATATGATTTTTTTAAAGCGATTCACAATTTAAATAAAATTTATTTATGTTGTGTTTTAAATTGAACGTATTATACAGAATGTTATGTTTTAAGTTGAAAATATTATATTAAATATTGATATTTTAATAATATGATTTATTTTAAAAAAATTGATTGAATACTTTTTGAAAATGATATATTCCAAAAATAAGATCGTTTACTCAAAAGGACTAATTGCTGTCCACTGAAAGAAATCTAAATTTTTTTCTACAGGTTCGCCATTCAATTTTAAACATTCAAATCGAAATCCGTTTTTACCTATTTCTGTTATTCTAACGAAAAACGGTTCACTGTATTTACATACAGGCGTTATATGAACATTGGGATGAACATTAAAGGTATGATTCCAATCTACATTTATTCTTTCAGTTGTACAATTACCTGTCAAAATCTTTGCACTTTTTGAATTACCCATTTATTTAACCGAAAAATCACTGTCATAATCAGGCACCTTTAAATTCTAAATAAAATTTTTCTGACATTTGAATATAAAATGCCAATCTACTCTGTCTTGGAACTTTTCTATAAATGGTTCTGATAGCAATTTTATGAACACTTTCCCCCCCCCCCCACAATTCTATTTTTGAAACTAGTAAAAAAACTACATCGTGTTCTATTTTTGAAACGAGTAAAAAAACTACATCGTGTTCTATTTTTGAAACAAGAAAAAACATTCAATATGATATTTTCAACTAAAAACACAACATTCTGTATAATACGTTCAATTTAAAACAGAACATTTACTATATTATTTTCAACTAAAATGCAACATTCAATATAATATTTTCAACTAAAAAAACATTCAATTTAAAACACAATATCATAAATTTATTTTGATGTTCGTTTGATATGATAATTGCATTTTAAATGTCGTTTTTTATGAGATAGAGTGTATGTTTTGCCACATTCGCAATCAATTTTTTTTATTTTTCATAGCTAAATGACAACTTTTGCAATTGGCGTAATGTTCTGTTTTACCGTAACGAAATCGAGTATAAAATTGGTCTAAATTTTTTGTCATCTCACAATGCTTGCAAACTTTAGACAGCTCCATTTAATAAGAAAGAAATTTTAGAAAGGAATTCCAGATGTCTTCGTTTTTCTTATTAAATTTTATTTTCAAATTATTTTCTATTTGACAATAATCTAATATTTTTTTAATGAAATACAAATAATTTATCGATTTTTTATAGTACGCGAAATCTAAATATTTATAAAATATTTCTTCAACTTCATTTGTAATATTTAACTTAAATTTCCATTTCAATGCGTTAAAACGACTTATTCGGGATTTACGTCTTTCGCTTAAAAAAGCATCTATATTTTTATATGTAAAATAACAATCATTATCCGAATCGTATATAATTTCACATTTTTTCATCTGGTCATAAATTTTGAGACAACTTTCAGGACATTTATTTTCTTTGTCAAAAGAATCCATTAAGCTAGAATCATCTATTAAAACGTCTTTAAAAAAATCGCAATTCATTTATTTAATCTTATTTTCTTGCAATGCATTTCACTCAAAGTAGATAGAGCAACACTGCAGACGTCATTTCCTTCTAAGTACATTTTTCGACGGCCGAGTTCGATTTTTACACCCGAAAGAAATTTCGACTTAATTTAGAGGTCATTCAGCTGATAAAGCTCAGTTTCGGACGCTTTACTTAAGGAAAAGAGGAAGTATGTGTTTGTTTTTCAACGCACTTCTGTGATATCAAAGTTTGAATCGGTATCAATTTTTTCAATCTCGCCTCACTTATCAGTGCTTAATGCAAGATTCTATAAATGCCAAACCACAGCCATTTTGTTTCTGTAGAATGTGAATCATTTGCAAAATTAGCAAACAGATATCAAATTAAAAAAAGAATAAAATATTTCGAAGATAGAAGAACATGCAATCACTGGCCTTATAAAATAAAAGTTTTTAGTAGATTTCCTAGAACTTATGGAAACACTGTACCAGTAGTTGATTTGGATAATATCGAAGTAACACCAAAATTAGTAGGATACTATTATATTTAATTTTTTAAAACGAGTAAAAATACTAAATCGTGTTCTATTTTCGAAACGAGTAAAAATACTAAACCGTGTTCTATTTTCGAAACGAGTAAAAATACTAAATCGTGTTCTATTTTTGAAACGAGTAAAAATACTAAATCGTGTTCTATTTTCGAAACGAGTAAAAATACTAAATCGTGTTCTATTTTCGAAACGAGTAAAAATACTAAATCGTGTTCTATTTTCGAAACGAGTAAAAATACTAAATCGTGTTCTATTTTCGAAACGAGTAAAAAAAAACTACATATTTAAATTTATATATTTTTAACAGTGTTTATATAAAATGTACGATACTTAATTTTTAAACTGTGAGGTAATTTTGGAAAACTAAATTTCCACTCTACACAGTGTTAGCACTTTTCCAAAAAAGACGCTGAAAAATTTCTTGATTGACATAAATACCAATTTATTTCATATCTAAAATGTATTAATACTAGTAATAGATACGATTATTTAAAAGTAGATAATTTTGATATTTTAGCATGTTTATATTTTAATACTTCATTATTTGATACTTTGGCATGTTTATAACTTAATATTTGGTTATATTTTAATGCGAATTTCTAAATAGACTTGATATCTTTTTCGTCAACCCAAGAATTGAATTCGTCGGAATAATTTAACCACTTTACAAGACATTTATTTCCTTTCTTTTTTAATATTTTTTCAATTTTAAACAAATTATTTTTTTTATTATATTCACATAATTCCTGTTCATAATATGTTCCTTTTATTTCGTTTCCATTCAAATCCTTTATTCTGTAAGTAATGGGGTCAGTGTTTAATATTTCCGAAACGATGAAAATTTCTTCCGTAAAAGTAGGCTGGTATCCGCGGGTGAAAGCAGTCTGGTATTTCGAAATTCTTATTCTATCGCCAACCTTAAATTTTGGTTTTCTTATTATTTTTTCTTCGTATAAATTTTTATAAACTTCAGATTCATTTTCTTCCTTACTCGCTTCGGTAGGCGTCATTTTGATAGACCTATGCTTGGTATTATTATAATTTTTAACTAATTTGTCCAAAACATCTATATATCTTTTAGTATTGTTGGCCGCTAGATAGGTTCTAATTTTTTTTATTAATTGTCCTGTTAAAACGTTCGACAACAGAACATTTTATTTCAACATTTTCAGTTGTAAACCACTGAATATTATGATCTTTAAACAACTTTAAAGTTAACTTATTTAAAAATTCTGTGCCTTTGTCCGTCTGCAGTTTTTCAGGAATTCTTTCTTTAAATATCTTTTTAAATGCTTCCGTTACTTCTTGTCCAGTTTTTCTTTTTATCGGAATAGCCCAAGCATATTTACTAAATACATCTATCACTGTCAATAAGTAATTAGTTCCGTTATTATATTTACTAAAAGGTTTGATAAACAATAAATCTGCTTGCCATTGATCATCGATATGACTGACATAAATGCGTCTTCGTTTAAATTTACGAATTAAAGTCTTATGTCTGGTATAAACATCTTGGCTATGTAAAAAATCTGTAATTTGCTTTTGACTAAAACCTGTTTTCCGTTTTAATTCATTGATCCCACAATAACCACTTTCAGGATGATAATATATTTTTTCTAAGATATTTTTAGGACCTAAGGTTTTCCTAAAAAAACACTCTTTTTAGAACCACAATCTAAACAAATACCTTTCATCATTGGCCTGTTATTTTTAGACATTGTATTTTTAATATCTTTTGTTTCTGTATGGTTTTTACATTTTAAACAATAGATATTTGTATTTCCCATACCAAAAGATTTTTTAGCTTTAATAATCGGTTTTACAATTCCTCTTTCAATTCTTTTTCTAATCGTAGGATTTTCAATATTATCTAGTTCATCAATCATATTCTTATCGCATACTTCATTTCTACTTTTTGTATCTTTATTTTCTAAATAACATTTGTCATGTTTATATGCAATTTAATCCACTCTGTTAACAGGTTTAGACGAATTTTTATACGTTAAATCTGGATTTAATCGTGTTTTCCCCCATAATAATTGGGTTCCAGGGCCGGTAAAAGAATGGCCTGGTAAATGCATTTCGAAAGGTAAATTACTAATGACTTTATTCAGAAAACCCGATCCAACCTGTCCGCATTTTAAACATCCACCTTTAAAATTACCCTTTTTAGTTAAAGACGTCACAACAAATTTTTTACTTTTACAACTCATTTATTAGGCAGCAAAAAGCTGATGCTTTCTAAGAAGAATATTTATATCCATTCAACTGTACTTTTTTTACATACTTTTCGATTGGGAAATATACTAAATTATTTATAAAATCTTGTTCTCTAACATACACTTCTTCTTCTGAAATTTTTTTAGCTTTCAACAAATTCAATTGTTGTTTATAAAAATTATAACATTGCTTGTATTCTTCTTTTCGTTCTAAAATATTTAAAGATTTCTCAATAACTTCTACAATTCCTGCACTCAAACTCAATGCAGCCAGTGGTATGAAAACAAATGCTGTTAGACTCGAGGCACTCAGCATAAATTTGCTAACAGATAAGGAAATACTTATCTTTTGATACAAATTGTAACTTTTCCGATAAACATATAATCTCTTTTCTAAATATTCTTCCATATTTATATAGGTTCAAAATTTCTTCTGTATCTCATTTCAGAATTTACTAAGTCTAGCATAAAGAAGTTACCCTTACAAGAATTATATTTTTCTAGAAATTCCTTTTTCGTTAGATTTCCGTCTATTTCTCTGATTATCTGATTGATTTCCCTAGGCTGTAACTTAAAAAATACGAAGTAATTACAATTTTTTCTAATATCTGGAGGAGTTGAGTAATAAGACTGCGTTAAATAAATAATGGATGCATTTTTCTTTCGACCTCTTATAAACAAATTTACTATAACTTTCTGGTCTTTCTCTGTAACACAATCGTCAAACACAACTTTTCTGAGGAATCTAGATCGTCGACAGTAATAAATTCACTCAAATCTGAAGAAAATAATACATTCTTTTTATATTTATCATACAATTTTAATATTTCCGTTTTTTTTATTTTTATTTATTTTTTTATATTTTAAAATATCGTCTCTTTCAACACCTTCAAACAGTGTATAATCTTCTTGTAATTTAGAATACTTTGGCTCGAAAATATCTTTTGCGCATAAATATAGCGCGTCGAAATCTAATCTTACATTACTAGGATTCTCAAAACCGTTTAATAAATTTATTAGTAAATTTGTCTTTCCACAACCTGATGGGCCGATTATTAATAATCTAAAAGGATGTCTGGGTAAAAAACGATGTTGTTTAGGGTCCGGCAATTCTTCCGGTTCTGTGTAGTTTTTAATTTTAATCATTTATTTACTGAGAAAGTTTACAGCTAGTAAAAAATAAAATTACTGCTAGTAAAAACATATTAGCTGTCAGTAAAAATAGACGTCTGTGCTATCGCTTCTAATTAGCTTCAGCTTTTCACTGTCTATAAATGGATAAAATAAACGATTTAGAAAAAAATCGAAATAAGAAACAAAAAGAAGAATTAAAAAATGCAATAAAACTTGTCAAATTACAAGCAGATATTAGAAAAAATAATGAAGAACAGCGTGATAGAAAGCTAGGTATAGACAAAAGTTTAACTGAATTTCATAAACCTGTCACTAAAAAATTAGAAGAACAGGATAAAAGTAGAAAAGAAAATATTAAAGCTATCAATGATAAATTGGACGAATTAAATATATCTTTACAGCCTATTGCAGAATCATCTAGAATTATTCCTGAAGCGATCGAAGATGTCAAAGAATTATATAAAGAACCGCCGCTTACTTATAACGTTGATCAAAATTTAGATCTAAGCTATTTAAAATCTGTACAATTATACAGACCTTCGAAACTCCTAGACAATCAAGAAAAATTAGATGAAATATATACAAAGGCAAAGCATTTAAAAGAAGAATTATCGAGGAAAAAAGGCAACTTACAAAGTACAATTACGAGGGCTAAAAATCTTTCGGAGGAGGAATTAAGTCAGAAAAAGGTTGAATATAAAGCAGTTGAATATAACGAAGGGGAGCTACAAAAATATATGGCTAGATTAACTACAATTCGAGGTAGCGAAGTAATGAAAGTCGGTAAAGGATTAGGTTTATTATCTGAATTGCTGGATAAAATATGTCAAGGTAGCAAGTCGAAAAAATTAAAAAATGAAATCAAACAGCTAATAGACAAACTCATTAAAGCTAAAAAAATAACTAATGGAGATAAAGAACGATTATACAACCAATTTCTTCTTTGAAAGCGTCAGCTTTTTGCTGCCTAATAAATGAGTTATGTAAAAAAGAAGATTCATTTGAGTGACGGGCAGATTAGTAAATTGAAATCTGCTCTTAGAAAAAAAGAAGAACTGACACTGCAGATAGACAATTCTAAACCTCCTAATTATGAAATGTATTTAACTAAAACACAGATTAATCAGATTAGTAAAGGTAAAAGAATAAATATAAGCAAAACTCAATTAGATAAAAACGGTGGATTTTTACCCTTTTTAATTCCTATTTTAACATCAAAAGGACTCGGTGCCGCGAGTGGGGCAGCAGGTTGGGGAACTAAAAAAATCCTGGAAAAAATTTCGGGATCTGGAGTTTATCAGCCTTGGGAAAACAAAGGATCTGGTCTAAAAGCGTCAGCTTCCCTGTATAAAAAAAAAAAAAATTCCGATAACAAAATTGGGTATATCGGATAAAACGATTAAAGAAAATATGAAAGATGAAAAAGGATTTAGGGATGTTTTCACTTCCGATTTACTTCCTAAAAAGATTGGAAAGTTTGAAAGTGGGATTATTAATTTAGATATCTCGACCGGCCCAGGAACACACTGGGTTTGTTACTATAATGACCCGAAATATAACTATGTAGAATATTTCGATCCTTTTGGGGAATATATATATAAAAATATTAAACTCAAAGAAAAATATATTCCTGAAAATATTATGAAATTTCTTAAACTTTCCAATAAAAAAGTCAATATAGCTCACAATGATAGTTTTTTACAAAAACCTACTTCTGTAAACTGTGGATTATTTTGTATGAAATATATAAAGGAAAGAAATAAAGGCAAATGTCCAGAATGTGTACTTAATTCATTTACTCAACAGCCTAGCGATTAAAACGAAAAGCTTGTTTTTCATCTTTAAAGATTTTTTCTGTCTAATAAATGATCAAATTGAAACCAAAAATTCATGAAAAATCAGAGGATTTCACTGTTGAATTTCCAAAACCTCTTAAATTAAAAAAATTAGCATTGCAATCTTTTACTATGACAGTTTCATGGTTTAACATAACAGATAAAACTAATACATTTGACGTATACACAGATGAGAATAATGTTAAATCTATCACTATTCCTTATGGTAATAAAAATGTTGAAGATTTAAATATAGATGTAATGAAAGCGTTTGGTTCAGACGATCCTCCGGTAAAATTTGGTAGAATACAATCTAGACTAAGAATGCTTATTAAATTAACTAAAGGTTGGAATATCGACTTAACAAAAAGCGATTTTCATAAGTTAATAGGCTTTGAAAAAAAAGTTTACGAAAGTCATGATGAAGAGACTGTAATAGAAGGTGAAAATATAGCCGATATAACAAACGGAAACGACATTATATATATTCATTGTGATGTAGTGAATGGATCTTTAATCAACCAGAATAATTCATAAGTTATTTATTCTTTTACACCGAGAGATGTACCGGGTGTTATAATTTCGAAAGAATTCAATAATTTAATATATTATCCTGTGAAAAATAGGGATTCAATTTTTAGAATAAGGATGACAGTTACGAATCAAAATGGCGAATTAATTGATTTAAATAAAGGTTTAATTGAGTATAATTTTAGAGTCGTAGAGGAAAAAGAAGACTATGTTGAAAAAATATATCAATTGATATTAACTAAATTTTCTCAATAAATAAATGAATCAACACAGATTATATAGGAAAAGTAAAAGAATTCAAGGAAAAGGATTTTTTAAATCTAAAAAAGTAGATTTGACAGTTGTTGACAAATTGACTGATGCTGACATATTGAAAGAAATATTTTCAAAAAAGATGAAAGGAACAGGTCTGAAAATTCTTCCTAAATAAATGGAAAAAATTTATGATCTGAGAGATACTCATTATTATTATAATAACGATATAAAAAGTAGCGAATTAAAAAAAATAAGATTGCCTAGTACAAGCCATAATGACAAAAAAGAAAATACTACGTTTCATTTCGAAATTACAGATACCAATGATCCTATTTCATTATCGGAGAGTTATCTGGAGACAAAGTGGAAAATTATAAAATCCAATGGCGATTCTATAAACGACGATAATGTCGCAGCTGTAGGTTCTATGAAAGGCGTAAAACTTCGGATAGGTAAACAAATAATTGAATCAGTTGGAGACTATCACTCCTACATTCTGCCCCTAGTAGCAAAATGCGCCTGGCCCTTGAATGGCCTCTCATCGCAATCCGATGACACGATAAGAGGCCGATTATCGTATTCTCATACGATCGGGATGAATTTCATCGGCAATTGCTCAGAAATGTCTCATTGGCCTTAGATCTGTGGATGACCGAAATCCCATGAATTTTAGAAATAATGTTGATGAAACCCCGAGGACTACGATTGCATGATGATGTGTATACGATGTTTTTTAGATGAGTATCCGAGCAAATGTTGATGAGAAAGCGACGAATTATTGGTAAGTTGGTTGATTGGTATATAAATGAAAGCGATTTCCCAATATTTATTTTCTGATTACACACATTAAAATTTTGCGAGTTAAAAATTTAAATACGGTCACTTTTTATTTCTATTAGCTTTACTACAATAGTTAGAAAAAAATATTTAAACATAAATTTTCAAATATTTCTTTTTCAGAAAGGGCTTTATTCATTTTCTTAGTTTATTTCTAAAAAATATACTTCTTTTATGTGAATTTTTAAAAAATCCTATTAAATTAATTTTTTTTTTCTTTTCCTGAAATCTTATTTTAAATCAATTAAATTTTCTTGCTTTCGACAAACTGATTTACCTAATGTGTATATATATATTTATATCAAATACATTGAAATAGATGCATTTGATTTTGTTTATTATTATTATTACTATTATGTACATCAGTTTGTTGAAATCAAGGAAATTTAATCGATTTAAAATAAAAGGCTCAAGAAAGAGGATAAATAGAATTTAATTGAATTGTTTAAATGAAGGAATGGTATTTTTTTCAGAAATAAAGCAAGAAAATATGGAACTTTTAAACTAAGCTCCCTCCCCCTTTCTAAAAAATAAATAAAATTTGTTTTAAATATTTTAATATTCAATTAACAATTACTATTTTTATTGTAGATTGTGTTTCATAGAAAAATTTTAAAAGAATTTTATTAATTGTTATTTATTGCATGTTTTGCTTTAAGTTTTTGAACTTTTTCATTACAAAATGTCCATAGCTCAATTCTACCTTAAAGTGATAAATGTATGTGTATGTACCTAGGTAGAGAAAGGACTATGCCCACTTGTAACATTTCAAAAAAAAAAAAAAAAAAAAAAAAATTCAATGCATATTTTAAAACTTTCTTTTAATTATTGAACAAAAAAGTAGTTATAACGAGTATTGTAAAGTGTTTGGTGCAAACAGATGAAAAATGAATTAAAGCATAAGCACTTTTTTTCTACCAATGCACAGATGAATAATCGAGTAAGTTACACTATTGTATAAACACTCATAATTTACCACAGTACATTTTTTAAGAGGGGGGGGGGGAATTCACATTTTCTATGTAGAATTTTGGTCTGTACACAGACCTTTGACAAGAGATGTACGCAAAGAACCTCACATCCTCCTCATTTAAAATAAAGACCATTTATCACATGAACTGTCCCAAAGGTGTACCCATATTTGCCAACAACCCACTTTTTCTATATATAGTACTTTAATCTAAAAAATTTAAATGTGTTTTGCCTCCATGAGGTAGTAATTTGGAATCTATTTTATTTAATTAAATATAATTTCTGGTTCAAAGCATTTTTTATTTCTTTCTGTATGTGGCAAGTGTGTAATGCATGCTCATCACTTTATTAAATATTTCATCATATGTGTAAAAAAATAAAACTCTTGAAGAAACACATCTTAATAATAGATTATACTTCTACAACAAATTTATTAATTAGGTTGCAATTAGCTTTGCAAGCCACATTTTTAATTCAAATCCATTTCATTTAATATTCACAAATTTCATGTCTATAATTAATTTCTTTGCTATTAGTATTATCCAGATGTATAAAGAAAACTTACGTCAAGCTGATACTTCAAGATTGTACTGATTGCAAAAACTTCTATAAGCGACCCCCCCCCTCTCCTTTGCTGAAATCTTCATTTCTTTAATATTATTTAAGATTGATAGACAGAGGCGACAAGTGACAAAAAAAACACTGGTCAAGAGACAATTTCTCTGGAATTAACCAGTTTGAACACTGCAATTTGTCTCCTGTTTTAGACGCATGTCTCCTTGGTGTGCAGCCTCCCCCCCACTCTCCCCCAAAAAAGCATGAAAATGAAGGTGGTACAAATCTAAAAGTAAGGCCTTTTTTTTGTGTGTGTGTGTGTGTTTAAATTTTACAGCAATATTAAAAAGCAGTCTATTTATAATATGAACAAAATAAGGTTTTTAATGTGTAACTACACAATAAATACTTAAACTTTTAAATAAATCATAATAAAACTTCCATTTCTGTATGAAATTATGAAAACTATAAGCAATAAAATGAGTGCACAAATAAATTACTTGAAACTATATAATTAATTCTTAATTATTTATTATAATTTGAAATATGACTGAATAAATACAAATTTCATATTACTTTCTTAAATGTTTACTGTAATATTACACATTGAAAACTAATTTTTGTATGCAAATTATAGATAGACTGTTCCATATTGGATAAATTGACAACTTCATTTCAAATTAGTGAAAGACTTATTTTTGTGCCAATTCTTTGGAAGGGTGGGTGGTGTAAAATTTCTTTAAACTAATACCCATTGTAAATTCATATCACAAAACAAGTTTTCATCACCATTATAGTTTCAAAATATTCTCATCCAGAATTAATCTTTCTTGTATATTTCAACACCTGTAACATTAAATTCAATTCATGCTTTTTTTTTTTTTCTTGAAACAAAAAAAACATTGCACAGATTTGTGTTAGATCATTTTTTGTTAATTTTGCTCAGCAAACATTTGAATTACATGAAACGTTAAAATTCCACTTCTTTAACAATGTTTATTTATTACATTAGTGAAAAAGTTTTTATTTGTGATGGATGACTCAAGGAAACTACATTAATTTAATGGTGAAGTCGTTACATTGAACACTCAACACTAAAATTATTCACTGGAAGTATAGGAAAAGATATTTTTGTCATCTAGATTTAACAAATCCACACAAAATGGAATAAGCAAAGGCTTTAATGCTCATGTTATTTAAAATTTTGATTGATTTTGCTTAATCCATAAGTTATTTTTATGACTAAAACAAAATTACTGCTGTAGTAGTTATACAGTCAAACCTCATTTACATATATCACAAGGTTTTGCTGATGTTATTAATAGTTCATATTTTTAGTAACAAAATCTTTGTATTAATTTTGACAGGCATTGTCAGAACAATTTATATTAAAAGTATATAAGGTTAATTCTGTAAATGTTAATACAGATTGAATATAATTTTCATCTATAATAGCAACATCTCTCTCAAATTCATCTCAACACCAATCTCCTTTTAATTTCTGTTTAGATATTAGACTACATGACTGATAAAATACTCCCCCCCCCTCTCACTCTCAGTTTCAGACCTCTATGCTTATATAAAATATCACGTTGTTAACCATTTTATGTTATTGTTTCTAATCCTGAAGTGCTGTTTAAAATTTATCATATTTCTATTTTCTACAAATTAGGCAATATTTAAAATAAAACTTTCTGGTGTAAAACTTATTTACAGATGAAGTTAGAATACACAAAATGCACTTAAATTCTGTTCTATTAATTTATTTTCTAAATTTATTTGAAAATTTTATTAATGTTTAACAATGCCAGAAAAAAGTCTTTTTTTTTATTGTTACTACTTTTCCCTCTAGACCTCACTATTATTTTACGAAGAGAAGTAATTTTCTGAAGAAATTTGTCACAAAATCATTAAAGTGTTGCTTTGTGCATTCACATCCAATAAAAAAAAATAGAAATAAAGTATTTTCTGAATATTCAAGCATAAGAATAAAATACAGCTAATAATTTCAAAATCAAACTTGAATTAACTCATTTCACATAAATTTAAAATTTATTTTTAAATAACACAAAACATAACATATACATTAAAATATATATATATCAAGGTAAGTTTAAATATATAGTGCATCAATTACACTGTTTATTTTTATAAATAATGCTTCAAAGGAAAAAAAATACATGGAGTTTTTGTAATTCCACAAAAAATTTGCAATTGATTCTTTGATGACTAGCCAGACTCATGGTTATACAATGAAGTAACTTTCTCTGGCCAACTTATCAAACAGGACGAATGCCACCTTTTTCTTCAAAAAGTGTAGATAAACTGCTACATTTCCATTCCCATACCAATTCCATTTTCTGAACTGGCAAAGATAGGTGATCTAATGAACGCTGTCCGATGTAAAAAGCCATTCATAGAGCTAGATAAAGAGAAAAAGTAGATTAAATTTTTATGCACAATCATGCATTATTTATATACATATAAAACTATGGTTAATTTCAGTTAGCTTCATTAAGCACTCTTACATTACAGTATTTTATTTCAATGATAGAAATATGGAGGCATTCTAAAAACAAATATTCATTTTACAATTTTTAAAAAAGAAAAAAATATCTTTTGAGATGGTTAAATAATTATTCAAAAACAGAAACTGAAGGTTAATTTATGATTTTCGCCCCAGCTTACTACTTTTTTTTTTCCTTAGGTTTTTTGGGGTGCGCAAAACAGCAAAATTGTAAAAAATGTAAGCCAAGGTAGAATTTCTGCAGGACCGGCCTGAAAATTTTGGTCTGGGCAGACCTCTTAAGTGTATTTTTTTCGATATTCAAGTTATAATTAACAAATATTAAATTTTCAACTAATAACCCTTAAATTTACACATGCACACACACACAAAAAAAAGGTTTTATATCAATACATTTTGCTTATGCAAACAATTTCAGTATTATTAACCATTTAACAACAACCAATTTTGGAGATATCTCTCCAAATTGAAACCTCTAACTTTTATCAAGTACACCCCTACAGATTTCACCCAAAACCTTACTTCAAACAACAAAAAACAATTTATTCATATGAGAAAGAAAAAAAAAAAAAAAAAAAAAAAAAAAAAAAAAAAAAAAAAAGATGATTGTATGATTTTAAGAGATCCTCTATTTTCTTTAAAAGCAACAAACTATTCAATATTCTTTAAGATTAAACATAGGTCCCCCCCCCATAGTAAGAATAAAATAACTGAATATATCTCATTATTATTTATAATTTATAGTACAGAAGATATTTTTATTAAACAACTATTATTAAAAGTGATGAAGATATTATCAGTTGAATATACAGCATTTACAGCATAATGTGCAAAATAGTTTAAATGGATCAACCAATTATGTTTATTTGTTTCTGAAAATATCAAAAAGTTTGTGGGGCTATCCTTCTTTTACATATGTAATAATATACTCTATGAGCCGCTATGAAGTTAGATAATAAAAATTGGAAAAAATGACACTCTTTTCTTAAAAATAAATTTGTTTCTCATCCACCCTCCCCCCCCCCTCTCGTTAAAAAAAGTCAATTTTAATGAGTTTCTGTAAAATTTGTAATAGGTTTGTTTACACAAAAATTGTTACATTATGTCTTGCAGACCTCTTGATTTGAGTCTTATTGAAGACAAATACAAGAGAAAATTTTACTATTTTGGTTTTATTTTCAATCAGACAGACTAATATTTTACATTATCTGCTTTCAGGTCCCATGTTCCTTAACCAAACAACAATAATCTACAATTTAGTATAAATTTATTCATGCAAGCCTAAAAAAGCCAAATTTTAATAATTTTAGTGTTATAAAATTTAAAATATTTCAAAATCAAAATATCGATTAAAAAAAAAAAACTTAAATTTGTTTTTTTATTCTTAGTATCTATTTAATTGATTCAAAGATAACAATAGTATCTTACTAACAACTGGCTGTCTCTTATCTGGCTATAATTTTATGTTTGACATATAAACAAACAAATAGGAGAGAGTGTGCGGAAATGGAACTGTTTTATTTCAAGAATCAAAAGTAAATTTACTTTTGCATACTTTATATTTTTGTATATTAATGAATTTAGTTCTAGATATAATAGTTTCCCAACTTATGGAACATATACCATTCTACATTATATTATTAATAGTTTAGTCTAATTTTACATTTTTCATTATTTATAAGAAATAGTAACATGCTTTAAAAAAATCACTTTGATTACACTTAACTTTTAAGCAGATTTTACTTAAAAAAAAAATAGTGCAATATACGTTGAATATTTTTGGATAATTACATATTAACGCCACCACGGCACAAGTTGGGCGAATAAAGAGCAATCTTGCTGTTTGCACTCGTACAAAAAGATGGTGTCAAAAAACAAAACAAAAAAGATCTAAAGAACTAAAAAATGGTGTTTAAGTGAGTGAGTGAGTGAGTGAGTGTGTGTGTGTGAGTGAGTGAGAAAGTGAGAGAGAAAGAGAGAGAGAGAGAGAGAGAGAGAGAGAGAGAGAGAGAGAGAGAGAGAGAGAGAGAGAGAGAGAGAGAGAGAGAGGGGGAGGGAGAGAGACTAAAAGGCACGAACAACAAAATTGCTTTGTATTGGTGCATTAGAGCAACTTCTGCTGCAGTGACGTTAATACATAAGTACCTATTTTTGTTATACATACAACATGTTTATATCTAATCTGTCATATACAATTATTTTCTGTTTAGGTCTAATTAAAAATATCATTGAAAGAAATATTTTTTCATGTAGTAAAGGGACAGATATTAAAGTTCCCATTACGCTTTAAAAATATATATAATTTGCTTGTAGATATGTTATAATTTGTTGGTTTGCAACCCCCAATTTCATCATTTCAATATGTTCAACAATATTAAACAAAGTATTCATCCTAATGCTTTAAGTTATGGGTGCACAACCTTTTCAAGAGAGGGGTTACTTACAAGCAGGATGGATGTGTCTGGATGGTCGAGGACCAAACCAATAACATGGAGAGAGATCTCTTTTAGGGAAGATGTGACCTACAATCAGATAAAAAAAATACAGTTTCAAAAACGGGGGAGGAGAGGGATTTATTTAGATTTGCTTACCCTGACAAAATATCCAATTCAGTTGGTAAGGATATATCAACACTTTTTATATTTGTATATATAAAGTAGATATAGCAAGAATTATTTTCAAGATGCAATAATATTTCTTGACTAGTAAATAGTGTAAAAAAAAAAAAAAAAGGTACTACTAGGCAGGGGTGCAGAATGTGTTCGATCCGGCGATCCAGGATCGGGGGAAATTTTACCCATCAGGGGAAATTTTGCAGAAAAAATATACAATTGATTTTGATTTTAGCAAGGAATTACACAATTCGCCGATATTAAACAAAATTTCATTACAAATAAAAAGATCCGAATGGAGACTTTCACAAAATCAATCTCAGAATAATATGTACCGTATATACTTATGCTAAGTTCAGAAATTTTGGAAAACAAATCTATTCCTACGATAATACAGAATGTATGTAGCCTGTAACATATCGTTAAATATTAGGGAAATTTCCATATGGATTGGGGGAAATGTTGGGAGTAAAAACATTTTCTGCACCCCTGCTACTAGGTTATCCCATCGACCAAAAAAACCATCACCAAACTATAAGATTAAATGCCAATAATGGAGGATCGTGAATGTCACACTCAATGACGTTAAATAAGATTCATGTGTGTAAAATGTCATTAACTGATTTTTATTTCGACTTTTTATTAATATTCTACTAATTATTATTATTTTTTTTTTTTGTTATTTAAAATAAAAATTATGTCAATATGTATAATTTGGCTATTAGTTTGGCAATTTGTATAATTTGGTCGATGGGATAACAGTAGTACCAAAAAAATGAACTTCATGAATGTAGGAGAGAAAAAGAGCCGATCAACAAAATTTTTTCATACATACTTGATCAATGAAATTTGCAATTTTTCCATGGTCAATCAAATTTGCACTTTATACAAACCGATCGAAAAATCTTGCGATTTTTTATGAAAGTGATAATGGAAATTCACAGTTTTTCTGCAGCCAATCAACAGAATTTTCTGATTTTTACTAAGTCGATCAACAAAGCTCACAATTTTCCCACACATGATCAAGGAAATGCATGGTTTTTCTGCTCCTAATTTGCGAGTGTTCAAAGCGTGATCGACAAAATTCACGATATTTCCGATTTTGAACTAACTCTGATGCAACCTCTATTTTTTCCTTTGAGGCATATTCATTGCGGCAAAATTTGCAATTTCTTGTGCTTAATCGACAAAATATATTATTTTGTTAGACCTAATCGAGAAAATTTAGAGATATTTATGAAGCTGATCAAGAAAAATCAAGATTTATACAAAGCCAATCGACAAAATTTGAAATTTTTTCAGACCCAATCGAGAAAATTAAGATATTTATGAAGCCGATCAAGCAAATTTGAGATTTTTACAAAGCCAATCTATAAAATTTGAGATTTTAAAGTCGTACAACAAAATTCAAGATTTTAACAAAGTCGTACGACAAAATTTGAGGTTTTAACAAAGTCATATGACAAAATTCGAGATTTTAACAAAGTCATATGACAAAATTCAAGATTTTAACAAAGTCATATGACAAAATTCAAGATTTTAACAAAGTCGTATGACAAAATTCGAGATTTTTACGAAGCCAATCGATAAAATTCGAGATTTTTTACTAAGTTCTACGACAAAATTCAAGATTTTTATGAAGACAATCGACAAAGCTCGAGATTTTTATGAAGTTGATCGACAAAATTCAAGATTTTTATGAAGTGGATCACCAAAATTTCAGATTTTTATGAAGTAGATCACCAAAATCTCAGATTTTTATGAAATGGATCACCAAAACCCCAGATTTTTATGAAATGGATCACCAAAACCCCAGATTTTTATGAAGTCAATCGCCAAAATTTGTCACTTTTCTGCATTTAACCAAGGAAACCCGCTATTTTTTGGAGCCTGATCAATAAACCTTGGGATTTTACCATGCCCGATCAATGAAATTTGTACTCTTTCCATATTTGATTTGAGAAATTCAGATTTTTTTCTGCACCTGATTAATTAAATTAGCGATTCTTAAATGTCTGATGAATTGTATGCAGCTGATGAATGAAATTTTTAACTTTATCATACCACATTGCCAAAATTTGCAAATTTTACATGCACTGATGGCCAAAATTTGCTATTTTTTCAAATCCGATCTACAAAACTCTTGATTTTTCCTTTCCTAATTGACGATATTTTCCCCCCGAGCACAACACTAACTTTTTTTTTCTCTTTTGAGCAATAAACACACAAATCATTCAACTTTTCTTAGCCGATGAAGAAATTTTGCAATTTTTTTTTACACATCATCATCAAAGATCTGTTCTTGTGCGATCATCAAACTGTACAATTTTTCACGTTCACTAATTGATAAAGTTAGATTTTTCCATGCTTGATAGACAAAACTTACAAATTTTTCTGCACCTGATCTTCGAAATTCAATTTTTTTTCTACAATTCAACAGCAAAATTTATGACTATTCCCATTTCCCAACAGCGAAATTTTTGCGACTTTCCACAGCTCATTCACAAAATTCGCCACTTTTATGCATTCTATCAACAAAATTCATGTTTTTCCTGTGCCTAATCAACAAAATTTGAATTTTTAAATGACTAGAGAAATTTTTTTTTTCTTACAGTAAATTGACAAAAATTACGATTTTTTTTCTGAAACCTATATACACAAAAATTGAAACAGTGTTAATACTAATTGGCTGATATTACCCATGATCACATTAAGCAGAATCTACTGCAAAAAGTAGCTTCTTTAGTAGCATAAACACTAAAAATGATTATAGTTACCGTTAAAAAGATCTGTCTTAAAAATCTTGCTGCAAGTAAACACAGTTTGCATCTTCAGAGAGCAGAATCATACTGACTTTAAAAACAACCTAAGGTTTAAAAAAATGTAAAAATAATTGCATTTTATGAAACTTCTGACAGACACAATCATAATTTTTGAATTTCTTGGATGCAATGATAAAAGACAAAAATTTTAAAATGGAATTTATTATTTTTTTAAGGATAAGGATTTTTGTAAACATAAAAAAGTGTTGACTATAGATTAATTTTGCAGGGCACAAAACTTGCAGTCCTATCGAAACTACTTTGCACTAGTGAAGGGCGATTCTTTAAATTTTGAAAATCAATTATAATTGAGATTGTATAAAACACAATCGATCACAATAAGAATCGATTCCCAAAGCCTACAATCGATACTTGAATTTATATTTTGATTCACTCAGATATGCTGAAAGATAGCAGGGGTGCCCAGAGAGGGGTTTGGTGACGCAAGATGCGTCATACAATTTAGTTTTGTGGGGGGGGGGAGAGGAATTTGAGAAAAAGTACATTTTGGCAAGGGTGGGGGGGAGGTCTTTTTAAATATTTAATATTTCCTATTTTTTTTTTACTGTTAAAACAAATCTTGATTTTTTTTAATATCACTTTTAAATTCTTTCAACATATAATTTCCAGAAAAGATCCTATGTTTTTTTCCTCTAAATTCTAGATAAGGGCATTAAGAACTCATTCTGCTATACTCAACTCACTATCTTTTGGAAATCTTGATTCTTTTAAGATCATTTTAAAATTCTTTCAAGATTGAATTTTCAGAAATGTTCCAGTGTTTTCTTTCTTTAAATTGTAGATAAGGGCAATAAGAACTTATTCCGCTATGCTAAACTCACTATCTATTGAATGTGCAGTAGAATATATTTTACAATTGATATTCTGTTTAGGGGGGGGGAGGGTCAATGTTAAAGTATGAAATTTTTTTGGGGGGGAGGGGGGTTAATTTGTGTCACTGGGTTTGGGGGGAGGGGAGTGGTCACTACTGAAAAATAGCAATTCCAAAAGTTAGTAAAAATTAATACAGCAGTATCGCGGAAAAAGAGCAAATTTCATCATAGGATTGCTGAAAAAGCATGAATTTCGACATAAGATTGCTGAAAAAGTGCTAATTTTGTCAAAGTATCGTGAAAAAACGCAAATTTCGTCAAATGATCACTGAAGAAGCTCGAATTTCATCACAGGGTCGCAGAAAAAATGCGAATTTTGATAGTTGATCGCGTAAAAAACGTGAGGGATTTAATTATATATTAACATTCAGAGCCACGCGAAAAGGGCAGTCACCCCCCCCCCCCGCGAAGAAATTTAGGGGGCACCAAATTTATATTTACCAACATCATTTTTGTCCTGTCAGAAAAAAGTTGGAGGGGGGGGGGGCGGCACCAAGTCCTAGCTTTCCCCTGGACAGGATTTTCCCTTTCCAAGCCCCTGTTAACATCGTCCATCACTAACTTCATTCAAATATCAAAATCCCAAACATTTCATTCCAATTTTTTAATTTATATTCAAGGAAAATAAAAGCTGCTAACAATGAGAAAAATACTATTGTCCAGATTTGTGCACAGCTAACATAAAAATACCATATGTATATATATGTTTTTTTAATTACTTATGTTTGTATATATAAAAACAGATAAATAGCCTTTTTTAAATTTTTTAATTTTACACAGACATATAGCAACCAGAACATATAAAGTAACATGCATAAAATATTAAGTAACGTTTTAATTTTAAAACAAGCAACAAAAAAAAAAAAAAAAAGAAAAAAAAAAAGAAATTTTGTGTCAATTATTCTCACAACTAAGATGCACTAATGCCATTTACAGTCAGAATTTTTTTTAAATAAGCATTTTTTGACCTTATCTTTTAATTAAAATCACAGCGATTGGGATTTTTAAAAAGAAAAACATGGAGAAAAAAAGAGTGGGAATGTTTATTTAAATCCAAAAAAATTACATAAAATAACACACAATTTTTATTCTATAATAATTTTTTGGAAGGGTTCTTTAATATCAAAATAGTCAAATACTCACAACGGATTATAATTATTTTCAGACTTAATATAAATTAAAAACAAATATATTGCATCTAAAAATATAGAATAATTTTCTTTCGATTTAGATCAAAACTGGCAGTCAACCAGCGCTGTGCGAAAGGGAATGATCACTCAGGGCACAGAAATTTATACTACCACAACATTATTTTTAGCCACTGACAAGAAAAATTCGGGACTGATGTGCCAAATTGAGACTTTGCCCCAGGTTCAATTTTCTATTCACAAGTCCCTGCAGTCAAATACTTGAAACTATTACTTTTCATAAGTTGCCGTACATAAATTAGGGATTGATAGTGGATAGTTGATTCGATATTCGACAAATAAACCAAACTTTTGGCTTTGGCTGAATATTCCAAATAATTAGTTTAATAACATTATTTAAATTAATTATAATAAAAAAAACAATAAGTAATGCATTGCTAGTTGTTAAATTACATGATGACCAATGTTCATTTGATGTTATTTTAATATGTTTCAGTGATAAAATAAAATGATCATTTGCAAATGTATAACATTACTATCAAAATTTAGCATTGGCAGTGTAAACAAAAAGAATAGTTTTTAAGCATTAACTAGTTGTAATCTGCCCCATTTCAGAAAATAAAATAGTATAAATACTACTGGTAGGCAGACTTAGATATAATATAAAACTGTCTGCAAACTCTAATAATTTCTTAAAAGTTTTCCGTAAAAAAAAAATGCTGCGCCCTTCCTAAGATCTATATTTCCTTTCCGCTATCAGCAAAAATGAAAAGTTATATGCGAGTGGAGTGCCACTAAGCAACACCACTAAAAGATAAACATTAATTTACAAGCATTATTAAAACTCAGTCAAGAAATGTTGTATCGAACTCATGCTTAAAACAGACAACTAATAAATAAAAGAAAAACTAATGAAAAAAAATATATATCTATTAATTATTGTACTTATTAAAATGTGAACTATTTTATTCACTAACTTTTACAAAGATATCAATTTATGATTGCTCAACAAAACTGTTATTTTATTAATCTATAAAATAACTTAATAATGAATGTTAAATATATAAATATATTAATCCACGATTAGAAAATATGAACTCATTTTTACCAGTTTATCTGCTGTTTTGGGGGCAAACCATTCCTTAATATTGTGACTTTCTTGAAAAATGCTAGTCACTTTGCTTAACCAAGGATTTGTTTTTGTTCTAAACATTATTTAAAAGAGGATAATAAATATTTACTAAGATATTAAAACCGAATTCCCCTTTTGAATGTAAAAAATCGCAAATCACAGAAAAACATTAAACAAGTTCATAAACATTTGCAAAAATTTCCAACCAAATAAACTTTATTTAAAAGAGATAAACATTTAATATTTTTGAACACAAATTTTATTTTTAATCTGCAGTATCAGTTTCGGCGCTGCACTGTTTCTACTACCGGCCTTGGCAGGAGAAAAAAAAAGCATTATTATCCACCATTCCAGTATAAGCACTGCACTTATAATTTTTTTTTTAAGTTTCTAACTCGTATGTGCTGCAGTGCTTTTTCAAAAAAATACTGTATTATGACAAATGATTTTAGTGTTCATTTTAAATATTCGATAGCCGAAAGACAGATACTCGGCATACACTTTGATCGAAGCTTTGGTATTCGGCAAATTTTCTGCTAACGGTCAAACATAAAACAATAATGAAAACTAATTTTTAGGTTGTTTTAACATGAATGCATTAAACAAAGCAGCGAATACATGTAATGAATACATTAAACAAAGTAGCAAAATTGGAAAGAATGAAATAGGTACTTACCTGACTACATTCCCGAAAACAATCCTGAAAAAACACACGAACGCAGTAGAAATAATGGCGGCGGGCGCTTTCTACTTCCCGCCGAGCCGACCGTCAACAAACAACTTCATCCGGGGTTTTCGGCTGCTTCCTGTTTCAACCAATCAGATTTGCGCTTGGAGAAAACGCTGCGATTATCCCGAAATTTTACCGTTATTTGATATTGGGCCATTATATAATCACGTGAATATGCGATCAACAAATTTTTATGGAGAAACCTGAACACTAATCGAAAACTGGTTCTTAGATATTGCTCGCAATGACATACCCGTGTTATTTGGCGAGCACATTTGGAGGAATCGATGAAAGGCCGGGCAGTATGTGATGAGTGCTTGCTACCAGGGGCAGGTTAAGAGACTGAAGGATTATACCAGAGATTATTCAACATCAGAAGCCACCAATATAGGTTTTTATCCAGATACCAGTGATAGTGCTGATAGAAATAAAAGTTTACTTGAAAGCGATGGTACGATAACGGCTACAACCTCTGTAACAGATATCGTCAATAAATTAAAAATTGTAAAAAATGAAAACTACAATAAAGGATTTAAAAAAAGATGGGAATTGTCGAAAAATAGTAATTCAGTTACAACATGGACACCTTTAAAGGAAATTTTTGATTTCGTCGCAGAATATAAAAAAGCCATTTCTGGTTTCATAATAAGAATGGAATTCCAAAGAGACGATAGTAGAAATATGATTTACACAGACGTTGCAAATCCAGATTATAAAGTAGAAATAGAAGACATAGCGCTCTGGGTGAGATACGTCGATTTTAAAAATGGAGCGGAGATTCTCTATAATGAATTAAAATTATCTAATACGGATATAGAAATAAACTGGAATCAGTATGAAATTAACAGATCTAGTCCTATTAATAAATATAAAAACGGTTCCGATTCTATATCAGCTACATCCGATGAAGTTTTAAGATTATTCGTCATACCGCAATATTTCGAAAGAAATGAAAATCCTAAAAAAATAATATGATATTTGATAATTTGGATATGATCGAATGTTGGTTGATGATTAACAGATCGCCATTACCTGCAGAGCGATATACTATGGATTTTGGTAAAAAGGAATATAATAGATTATATGAATCTTTTCTGGAATCAGGTCTAAATAATCTAAATACAGAAACCGGTTGTATGGTCAATTATTCAGATTTTGGTAAATTATATCCCATAATTCATTTTGATTTGTCAAATCATGTAAACTATACCACTCTTGAAAATTTGAGAATAGAATTCAATTGGAAATTAGAAAAAGAAACAACCAAAGAATATGTATTTTACTATATTTTAGAAGTAAGAAAGAAATTTATATTAAATATGAATAAAAAAGAAATTACTATGATTAAAACGTTAGGAGAATAACATTTTTTAGTCTTTATAAATGGCTGTTTATTATCCGCCGTATGATAATCCAGTGCGAAAAGGCCCTATCGGACCCCCCGGTATAGGTTTTAAATTAACGCCGGATGGAAATTTCGATATGGATAATAAGATATCAAAAAATGCTTCAGATCCCATCGATGATTTAGATTTAACCCCTAAACGTTTCGTTTTGAATAAAATAGAAAATAATCATTTTGAACTAAGAGATTTTATACAGAAAAATAATATTAATTACGATAGTAATTTTTTAACTTTCACAGAAGAAACGGGTAAGAGAATACAAGAACTCGATGAAAATACTTTACATCTAATCGACGGAAAATCTTACGACGCTAAAGGAAAAAGAATAGGAAATGTCGCAGATCCGAAAGATGATAAAAATGTTGTGAATAAACGATATTTAGAAAAAAATTCGTTAATATTAAAGAATGATAAATTTGATGCCAAAAATAAAATAATTACGAATGTTTCAGAACCCGAAAACGATAAAGACGTAGTCATTAAAATATATATTGACAGTAAAGATATCTGGGTTACTATAAAAGATAATTTTCAGACTTTTACAGATAAAGAATTTACCAAAGTAAATTTTGACTTAATGAGTTCTAAATTACTGGATCAAGAAATGCGATTATCTACAGATATGCATATGAAAATTACTATATATTTAATATATAATAGTTTAATCGGCAAAAATAGGGCTACAGTGATAGAACTAAAAATCGAAGATAAAATAATTTTAAGCGGAGAAATGTTTGATGATTATTCCGTAACTCGTTTTGATTATGGAAAAAGTGGTGACATGATTACATTTTTGATAAAATCCAAAAGTAATTTTCCAGTCACCTTAAAACCTTGGATGCATATTGAAAAAATTCCTTTTTAAAAATATTTCATTATTAAATGGATATCAACTGGGACGAATTTTCTAAGACGAAAAATTTATCCGAAGATGTCCTTCGAAATTTGAAGGATAAACTCAATTGGAAGTTAGTTTGTAGATATTCCGTATTATCCGAATGTTTTATGGAAGAACTCATAGATTATATCGAATGGAATGTTATATGCATTTTTCAAAAACTTTCGGAAAAATTTATAGAAAAATATAAAGAAGAATTAGACTGGAATTTAGTTTGTAAAAATCAGAAGCTGTCTGAGGAATTTATATTAAAACATTCGAATTATATAAATTGGGTTGTTATATCTCAATATCAAACCTTAAGTGACGAATTTATTCAAACCTATCATGAAAAATTAGATTTACATAAAGTATCTTAATTTCAACAGCTTGCAGAAAATACTATGTGCACATTGGAAGAAGGACTTAATTGGCTATTAATAACCCGTTTTCAAACATTTGGTGAAAGATTTTTAGAAAAGTATATGCATAAACTAGATTTTTGTAATCTCATTGAATATAAGTTTGATCAATTACCAGATAATTTTTACAACGATAAATGGAAAAAAATTCTTTCCGTTCAACTGGGTGAATTAAATAAAAAATTTGGCCATTATTACGAAGAAGAACTACCGAACAGAGAAAAATTAATGGATGAAATTTTCGAATTAAAAAATATTTTAATACGATTTATTAATGAATTGAGACAAGTTTTGAATAAAGACGAAAAATAAAAGTGTTTATAAAATTGCTTCGATATAAAATGGTGTTGGCTCAAAGATTAGACGATATTATAATTCATAAATATAAAGATTTATTTGTCGAATTATCGCAATGTAAAGAATTTTACACATTTATTTCATTATATATCAATAAAATTAATTTTCATTTAAGTGAAAAAGTTATGAAATTACCCATTGAATTTATAAGAAAATTTAAAGATAAACTTGACTGGGATTGTATATCACAGAATGAAAAAATATCAGAAGATTTTATTAGAGAATTTCAAGATAAAGTTAATTGGTATTATATATCGTTTCGTCAGACACTATCAGAAGATTTTATTAGAGAATTTCAAAATAAAGTTGATTGGGAAGGAATATCCTTTCGTCAAATATTATCCCATAATTTTCTAAAAGAATTTGAAGATAAAATTGATTGGGAATGGATATCATATATAAATGGTTTTTAAATAAAATTTCAATTTTAAGCCGAAGGATTATATCCTTTATTTCACGAACTTTCTGATAACACAATAATCAAATGGATTCTACTCAATACCATTTATTGAACTATGAAAGTATCAAAATAATATTCACATTAAAAAACATATGATAAAAAGCATTTAACTTTTATTTCAGACTTCAATGTAATGCAATTGATAATAATATTATACAGTGCAGCTCTTTGCTTTTCCTATCAAGACTACCCTAGAGGAAGATTGTTTATTAGCATTTCGTAGACTAACGGCGTCAGGCAAAATTTTTTCATCAATACAATAATTAAATATTAGCTTTTTAAATTGATAAATATTTCATCTCAATTGATTACGTTATTATCATGATTCTTTATTCCATAACCCTTTCTTAAAAATTCTTCTTTACATAATTTTGTAGAAAAATATCCACACAATGCAATATTTTATCATCATTTGCTCCATAAATCGTACTAAAATCGTTACATCCGCGATATTTAGACAGACAAACTTTTTGCTGAAAATCTTACAACAATCGTTAAATATTTGCGTTTAGTGGAATATAAAAACTGTCCCAGAGTCGGTACCATATACTACTTATATTTGTAAAAACTGTACTTATTTTTGAGTATGTTTTAGTTAAAATGTGGTTTTCTCAAAATCGGAAATTTTGCACACATCTAAACCTTGAAGCATTCCATGCGCATTTCCGATTATCAGATATACTTTATGTTTTTGTTCAATGAAAAATAAATGTTAGAATAAAAAATTGCATTTCAGGGATATTTAAAAGTTGAAATTTTTGTGACTATGAAAATATACAGCTATTTTTGGGAAGAATGAAGCAAAAAAAATGGATTTTTTTTCTGATTATATGTAATGAAAACTATTACAACTCATGCCAACTACCATTGTAATACATAAAAAGTATATCATACACAAATATTATCATATTTTATGCAAAAAAATCGCATGGGACATTTTAAAAATTTTCATTTTTTTCGTTATTTTAAAAACTTAAAAATCGAATAATTAAGTATTTTTGTATTATTATATCACCAATTTTTGACTATAACTGTTTGAACTTGCCATATAAATCTGCCGATTTCCAAATGAATATGTTGAAAATAGAAGGAGTTGATTTTTAATGTCCACTGACCCCTTATGGGCAGAGGGATATGGTAAGTTCACCAGAATTTTTTTTTTCAAATTCGAGCAAATTTTCATTAATAATCCTAATTTCTTCATTAAAAAATACAATTAAGATAAAAAATGATAAAACGAGTTAAAAACCTACGTAACATTTATCTGTTTCACTTTTGATACTCTGGTCACAAGAGTAACAAAATTTCGATTTATTATATATTTTGGTAAATATGTTTCGTTATAAATATTATGTATTCTATGAGATTAAATTTCAATGGTATTTCAATGGTTATATAAATTTTTATCTAAATAATAATTTTTAATAGAATAATTGGAATTTATGAAAATTTGCTCGAATGATCACATGCGTAACATTAGACGTTCCCACATATCATATACCAACTAATTTCGAACAAGATTCGGACCAGAAAGTTTTAATTAAATGCAATAGCTTTAACTTTAGAGGGGAAATATTGAATAATTGCAAATTCTTATTTTAAAACACAGTGGAACCAGCTAAAGTGACCACCATGGTAAAGTGGTCACCCGGTTAAAGTGACCGCTTTTGGAGTTTTACTTGTGCTCATATAAAATAATATAAGAATTGCCCGGTAATATGACCACCTGTCTAATGTGTCCACCTGTGCAATGTGATAAGCTAGTCTGTAATTTTTAATGTTACTTGAACCTGTAAAATGTGACCATCCATTTTTGCAGGCCGATAATTTCAAAGTGAATGGCTAAAGTGGCCATTTTCTGAAATTTTATATTGATCCATTAAAAAAGCAAAGAACTTCATTTGCTGTAATAAATATTTGCTTAAGGTATAAAGTGACCACTTTGCCCTTTATTGTAATGATATTTGTACTTGTCTAAGGTGATATTCAATGAAAAGTTTATTACTTCCAGTTATAGAACTGTTATCATTATGCAAATACAATGAAAACAAAAATGGGAATAAATCATAGCGTACCTTGTATTTATGTGTTATTTAAATCAAGCACTATCGAATTTGAACGGTATTCAGCAGAAATAACATGAGTTTTAAATAAATTGTCCTCTGCGTAGTATATTTTAAGTAGGTAATTCAGTTATTATAGATGTTGATTAATCAGTTCATAACTTAATATTGCACATTTTTCTTTATTTATGTTTTAATTTTTGATATCACAAAAGTTTGAATCTGCCATTTTGAAATACACTCCATAAAGTGACCGCTTCTATAAGTGAACCAATGAACCAATGCATGATCTTTAGAAGTGCCTACTGCAGTCGCTTTGCTCTAGTTTACCTTCAATTCGAAGTCGATGAATCGATTTAACGTATTGCATAGATATTCAGCAAGTAAAATGGAATTTCTAAATTCGGAGCACTAGGTTGGTCAAATGAACCAGAGCCATACATTTTTTAAAAATAAAGTATGTAAAATTCTAAATAACTTTTAGGTAAATATATAAAAATACAATAAAATTATAAAAATAATTTTAATTTAGCAAGAAGAACAGAGAAATAATAATAAAGAGATAATTTCCAAAATATAGTATAGAAAAATCAAGGGATACGATGAACAACTTGATCAGCCAATGCAATTTGAGGAAGCGACCAATGACATTAATTCGTTCGAGGCCTTGAAAACAACGACCGACCGATACGGAAAAGCAGTCATTTTAAAGAGAATATATGTTTCACTTTCTAACTAGGAAGTGGAAACAAGGTGAAAAAAAGATATTAGGTGAAAAATAAACAAATTAATGAATAATAATAATTTTTAACGGAATGAGGATAAATTGCGAAGCCAATTGCAAAGGCAGGGACAATGTCGAAGTGAAATTAAGATAAAAATAGAATAGATTTTATGGTAAAAAAAATAATGAAACAATAATAAATGTTAGAATTTTGAAAAACCGCAACTATGCGTTTAAGGTGTTTCGTGCCTCCTATTTTTAGAAGGTGGGGGGAAACCGTCATCTTGACTCAAGATACCAAGGGGTTTTTTTTTACCAACAGCATTGTTAATATTATTTGGTTTTATAGATCGCAACGCATCGTTGGGTATCAGTATACGATCTCTATGAAAATTTTGTGCAAGTTTTTTAATAAGTTGCGAAATCGGCCGAATTTTGAGATCATTACGTATAACATCGTTCCAAATGAAAGTAGTTGCTTTAACAATATGTTTTAAAATGCTATTTTGAATAGTATGAAGTTTCTGAAATTGCGTTTCACATACAGATCCCTAAACAACTGACCCGTAAGTAATGGTGGATCTGACGAAAGATTTGTATAATAATAATTTATTAGGAAGCGACAGACAGCTATGCCTAGCTAGGGATTTAAGGGAGGCTTTGATTGCTACAGATTTCGATTTAGCATGAGTAATATGTTTCAACCAATTTAATTTAGAATCAAGGTAATTTCCTACGTATTTATAAATACTGATCCAGGGTATATCTCCATTATTTAATTTAATATAATTGTCTGGGGTAATATATCTTCTAGAGAAGCCATATACAAAGTGCCTGAATATAGGACTGGAGTTGTTCTATCACAATGTTTATCGATGTGTTTCTGAAAAGTATGGCTGTGTCATCAGCATATAATGCTAAGAGGAAGCGAGGGTTCTTTGGAAGATCGTTGATATATATGTTGAAGAGAAAAGTATTTAAATGTCCTCCTTGAGGAATTCCAACCTCGATATTGTGAAAAGAAGAGATAGAGTAGTGTACGCTGACAAAAAAATCTATTTTTTAAATATTTATAAATAATGAGAATAAGTTGAGGTGGAACGTTGAGAATAATTAAATTAAAGATTCATGCCAAACTCTATCGAAAGCTTTAGCAATGTCTATGAATACAGCACCAGTTTTTAGTTTTTTAAAGAAACTCTCGTGAATTTGTTCAGTTGTGTAGCTGGTGCTTCGTAGAAGGTTTGGGTTGGAACCTGAACTGTTCGGGAATAATAATCGAATTGGTATCAACGAACTCTTTCAGACGGTTTGAAAGTACATATTCATGGACTTTAGAGATATACAAGAGTAGGGAAATAGGTAACAAATTATAGGGTACGTGGCGGTCCTGGCCAGGTTTGGATATTGGTATCACCAATAATCTGGAAATAAGCGTAAATATAACACAGTATTTATTAGAAAGGTTAAGAAAAAGATAAAATTTGCATTTAAACACATTAGAATATTAGTAGAAATGCAATCGAGGCGGGAGATTTATTCTTTTTGAGATTCCCAATATAAGTTACAACTTCAGATGGAGTTGTAGAAGTAATGGTGTTATTGTGAGTTGTATGCGGAAACGCTTCAACTTTGGAATTAACAATGTCAGTCATCCGAGGATTGACTACATCTTGATTAAGTGTAAACTGATTTCTAAGACCGTCAGCAATGAGTTCAGCCTTGTCTGAGTTTTTATAGACTATTCCGTTAGGGCCAATTAAGGTCGAAATGTGTGTTCGTGTCCTACGCATAAGGACCGTTGCCGACCAAATTGTATGGTCAGAAGTCGATAAGGACTCAACGTAAGTGTTCCAACGGGAAATACTAAACTCCTTGATTGCAGCACTAAGTTCGGGAGTCATGCGATTAATTTGGGGCTTTAAAAGGAGGTGCCTGAACGTATGGCCTTACACGAACCGGCCTTACACGATTTCTGTGTACTCACGTAGTCGAAATCTGTCACCTACTCTCTATCGCGGTTTTGTGACTTCTTTAAACGCATTTTGGAGAGTTTCTCCAAATGCTTTAACTGAAGTATTACGTCGTCAGCAGAGTGCATCTCAGTGGAGGGCGGCTCAGTATTCTAGAGAATATAATCAAAGTTGTCCCAGTTAACCGAAATGGTTTGCGGGACATCAAGATGATCATTCCCCACGTCGAATGTGAGCACAACAGGTAAATGGTCAGACGACAAATGGTCAGACAACACTGCTTGAATATTGAGCGGGAATGGAAAATTGCGGGTGATAGCAAAATCTATTATAGAATGGGAGTTGTGGCGAGTGGACTCAGTAGGCGCTAAAATTTGCGCATGATTTTGATCTGTCCACTTGCGAAGTTTAATACCAGATTAATTAGAGCGTCTACAGCCTCAAAAAAATGATAAATATTAAAATATCCGTCAATGATAAAATTTGAAAAAGGACGAGTTGATAAATTTTTGTAACGCAGACGTTGGCTTCTAGTAGGAGGATTGTAGACGGCTGCAATTAGTAAATGGAGGTATGGAGGGAAAATCTGGTACGATTGGAGTGTCTTCAATGCAATCGAAACGGAGAATTTTAGCGAGAGACGCAATGAGCCCTGATATAACGTACCCCGCGGTGCTACCAGAAAGAAGATTGCCATTAGGAAGTCTGTCTACATGGAATAACTCGTAATTGGAGACCCTCGTACAGTTACCCTGGGCGAAATGAGTCTCAGAGACAAAAATTATGTCTAAGTCGCTGTTATAAACTTAATCCTTCATCTCATAGGCTTCTCATAGGCTCACTCCCGATCGCTGCATCTGATTGGCTTTCGATCGAAGCCCGCTGGTATTCCATCAACCAAAAGTTTAAAACCTCAAGTTTAAAGCTGGGAATGTGCCAGAAAGGGGGAGATCGGACGGGAAAATGAAAAAAACACATAACAAGCTACACAGAAAGACTGGGTAGATTATTTTATTTAATAAAAATTCTGTCAATATCCGTAAGTGCAGTACGGAGGGCAGGTAGACTTATTTGAAAGATTGTTAAGACAACCTATTTGCCAAATGGGCTTTCAAATTTTAGCATTTAGCTGAGAAAATCGGCGCCCGAAAGTGCACTTTTTGGGGGAGGGGCTATTTAATTTGGTTTGCCACGGAGATGGCGGCGAGGGTTTCAGCAACTACGCTAGTTGCAGCACTCGCGAACGATACTGCTTTATCCACATTTATGTGGGGAAAGGATGCTGCGCTGTTAAAATTAGTTTTTTTTTTTAATTAGTTTGATTTTCAACTTTTTGATCGGTAAGATTTTGTTGTTTCGAGAATATATTAGATTGACTTCTTGGAAATTTAGTGCAAATACGGTAGTTCCAAGGGTGGGACCCTTCACATGGACACACTTGCTGGGTTCATCGTAAGTTTTAGGGCATATGCTTTCCTTAGGCGTTTGAGCGCATTTGAAGCATTCCGACGGTAGGTGGCTGACAGCTGAGGGGTAAAACACCCCTGGCAATTGTGGCACTGTATAGGGCCGTTCCTACCACGATACTTCTCGAATTTTACCTGCAATCCTAAGATCTCAGTTACCTGAATGATTGCATCGATGTTTTGTTTTTCCCTCGGCACTAAAATTCAGTATGATTTTTAATATTCAACTGCAAAAGTTTTTATTATACAGGGTTCGCACAGTTTTACCACTAAATTTTAAGAATACTTCCGAAGTGTTTCACAACAGAAAAATATAGTAAAATCTGTGAATGACGGTGGTAATTACGAATGTTGTGTTTTAAAAATGAAATTTATATTTTCTTATTTTTAATAGTGGTGCCAGAGTCCTTGGAAATTCCAAGGAGTGTGCGAACCTTGATTCTATGAAGATTTTCATTTAAATCAGTTAAATTAATTTAATGAATTATCAATAGCTTAGTTAAAGCAAGTCTGTGTTTATGATTCTTTGATTTTACCTCAATTTTTTCGGTGATGCAAGACGGAAAATAAAAGATTAATAGCAAATGTTATCATTATAATAAGAAAAAATACAAATGTACTTTTTTAAAAACTTTCTATTATTATTATAAAATGAACTATAAAATGAAAATTATTCTCAAAAAGCATATTTAACAAACAGTTTCATTGAATTAATATATAGATATTAAAAAGATTGCAATTTTATTTTAGCAATATATATTAAAGTCTATCTTTTATTTCTTCTGTATCCGAAAATTAAATTCGTTACGTATACGTACTATAATATAAGGCGGCAGGTATGGATTATTTCAAAATTCTACGTTCTGACGCTATTTCCAATAAAAATGATAAATTGTCTATCCTTTAAATTCCCAGTGTTCCACAAATAGAAATTTGAAACGTCTTAAAGATCTGTAAAATCATATAACCTTCAATTTTGATGAAATATAAATCCTCTTTTTTATGATATAATATAAATTTTATTGGATATTTACAGATTAAAATAAAACAATGCAATTCTATGTTTATTAAATAAATGTATTTTTCTTGATTTTTTTTTATTTTCATTGTTTTATTTTCAATGTAACAAACGCAGTTTAAAGAAAAAATATGCTTACAGTATGCTGTCGATAATCTATCTTGATACGTGCCTCCGCTCACATGTATGATTAAATATTTTCGAGGTTCTTATTAAAAAAATTCGAAATAAACTTTGTAGTTTTTAGCTGTTATTGAAGTTTGGAAAACAATAAATTTGGTTAAAATGATACTAAATAATTAAAATACAGTAATAGTGTTTAAGTAATTGAGGTAATTTGTTAAATAATATGGATATTTATAAAAATAACCATTGAAAATTATCAATAAATTAGCAAAATTTGAGAAAGTTTCTGTCAGTGTACACTTTTACAGAGGGTGAATCAAAAATCTTGTCCTGATTATAAATATTTATTGTGTTCAAATTATTATGATTCGACGTATATTTGTTTGGATACATATTAAGTAATTCTATATTATTTTATAAATCCACGTGCCTCAATAAATTTCATTGTGTGTCAAAATCGTTGCTCGGAGAATGTCTAAGTTGTATTCCATTCCCACCAATTGCTCTCAACATGTCTTTTATTGCAATACACACAAGAGCTTTAGCAGCAAATATTTAAAGATCACGAGTTGATTAATTAGGACTCCTTTAAAACTATTGCTGCAAATATTCAACAACTGCTTCAATCACTGTCGTAATCCTTCTGGATTCGAGCCAAGCCCGGAACAATAAATATTGTGATGATATTTTATTTTATTTTCATTAAGCTTGATATCATATTCCAAGATATTTTAAGAATCTCTCCTACATTTAATAGATAGAACATAAAATTATTGAGCTTCAATTTTAAGCTATATTTTCACACACACATGGTGGTTCAGACACAAACATATAGAAGTGATTTCACTTCGTTTCACTAATGGGAAGTGCCAAAACTTGCAGCGACATCTACATTTTATTTTAATTTACACACATATTCGACACTCCCCACCTGATAATTTTCACAATTATCCCCTTATGTTACATATACAAATTTTTACCTTTAAGAAAATATGAGAAAATCATTAAATAAACATTAATAATATAACTTCAAAATATATGTTTTTTACCAATATGTACAACATAAATGTACCTGGCCAGGATTTTTGCAAGAATTTTCATAGAATAACATAATAGATGCAATAATAATAATGTAATAATAAATAAATCAGTATTTACAGTATAGCTAACTATATATAATTATAATAAAAATATAATGCAGTAAAAAAATATTAATGTTATTTCTGTGTACTCACGTAGTCGAAATCTGTCAACTACTCTCTATCGCGGTTTTGTGACTTCTTTAAACGCATTTTGGAGAGTTTCTCCAAATGCTTTAACTGAAGTATTACGTCGTCGGCAGAGTGCATCTCAGTGGAGGGCGGCTCAGTATTCAAGAGAATATAATCAAAATTGTCCCAGTTAACCGAAATGGTTTGCGGGACATCAAGATGATCATTCCCCACGTCGAATGTGAGCACAACAGGTAAATGGTCAGACGACAAATGGTCAGACAACACTGCATGAATATTGAGCGGGAATGGAAAATTGCGGGTGATAGCAAAATCTATTATAGAATGGGAGTTGTGGCGAGTGGACTCAGTAGGCGCTAAAATTTGCGCATGATTTTGATCTGTCCACTTGCGAAGTTTAATACCAGATTAATTAGAGCGTCTACAGAAACCTAAGATACATAAACCTAATACTAAATTGAAATATTATATGCACAGAAAAATGTATTTACAAATTATACCAATAATCAGCAATTTCAAAAGGATATATAAGTTGAATGGGTCGTCTTAAATTTCCTTTTTTGGTCTTGACGACACAAGATCTAACTAGTCCATCACGACCTCTGTTCACCTCAATAATTTGTCCTAAGTTCCATAAGAATTTTGACTTACTTACACCTTCAATTAAAACAATGTCATTAATTTTTACGTCTTTCTGAGCATTAGGAGTTCCGAAAGAATGCAGGCTTTTTGTTGCAAGTAAATATTCTTCCATTTCTCCCAAATCTCGCTCAAAAGTTTTGTTTGATACAGTTTCCTTTTAATTAAACTAGTCCTAGTTACAGAGGTATTAAACAGTTCGTTAAAATTAAAAGGATATTCTACTTTGTGTCCAGCGAGCAAGAAATGGGCAGGTGTTAGTGGTTCAGGCTCAGCGTAGTCATCATAAACGTACGTCAGAGGCCTATGGTTGATGACATTCTCTACCTCTACAAGGACAGTCATAAGCTCTTCAAAAGTTAGTAAAGCTTTTCCTAAGATTTTTCTTACGGGGTCCTTAACGCTTTTCATGAATCTCACGAAAAATCTCCCCACCATGGGGCAAGTTCAACTATCAACTTCCATGTTATTTTTTCAGAAGATATAAAATCTTGAAAATCTTGGTGTTTAATTATGTCAAAGAAATATTGAATTTCTTTATTAGCACATTTAAACGTTTTGGCATTATCAGAGTAGAATATACCGCAGTTCCCTCTTCGGCTAAGGAAACGCCTAAGTGCCAAAATAAATTTGTTAATTGACAAATCTGAAACTAGTTCCAGGTGGACAGCACGAGCAACAACGCAAGTGAAGAGAGCTATGTAAGCCTTGTCGGTGTTGTGCCCATTGTTTACGTAACATGGACAGGTAAAATTCATACCAGAAACGGAAAATGCAGGTGTTTCTGAGATCCGATCTCTAGGACGTTGCGCCGTCATTTGTTTTGCTGACTTCACAGCATATTTTCTACACACGAGGCATTTGTTTATGGCCTTTCTTACAGTTTGCCTCCCCTTGAGAATCCAATAATTTTGCCGCAATTTACATAGTGTAGCAGCAACCCCAACATTAAGCATTTGGTTGTGCTCGTGTAATATTAGCAATTCTGTAAATCGGATTCCTTTGGAAGGAGGATTGGATGCTTTTCTCCGTAAGTATACTCTCGTTTATTCTTCCCTTTATTCTTAATAAATCCTTTTTTATCCAGAAACGGTGCTAACGATAGTATGCTAGACTGTTTTTGAAGTTTATTCTTTGATTTAAGTGAGTGTATATATGATTTATAATACTGTTTCTGGATTGCCTTAATGAAGAATATTTCTGCTTCTTGGATTTCATCAGCAGAAGAGGGACCATCGTCCACGGGTAATTTTCTTATTTTCCTTATAAAGCGTTTAACCCATGCAATTATTCGAAGTAATTTTAGCATACTACTGACATTTTCTAAAAGATTCAGCAACTCATTATTTTCAGTAATGCAGTTATTAATCAGAATATTTTTCCGACGTTTGAACACGTTGTCATTATCTGAAACACTTTTCGATTGTACTGGCCATTCTAAGGAATTTGGCAACAAAGTGATCCAAACCACCATAATGGATTATCATTCAAAGATCTCAATTTTAAACCCCTGGTTAATAAATCGGCTGGGTTGTCTTTACCTGCGTAATGATTCCAATTTTTCGGATCAGATAATTTTTGTATTTCTATGACTCGATTACATTCGAATGATTTCCAGTTTTTGCTGAACTTTTGATCCAGCTTAAAAAAGTTTCCGAGTCTGTCCAAAAAAATGCATTATCACAATAGTCATGAAATATTTCATTCAAACACTAATAGATTCTCACTGCTATAAATGCTCCCATTAACTCCAGACGAGGTAATGTTAGACTTTTAATAGGAGCAATATGTAATTTTGACATTATAAGAGAAGTTTTCGCTTCGCCGTTTTTGTTCATATATTTAAAGTATGCAACAGCTCCATATGCTTTATCACTAGCATCGCAAAATATATTCACAGTTACATCTGTTGGATTTGCACCTCTCTGAACATATCTTCTATCTACTGATATGTTTTTTAAATCTTGAACTTCCACTAACCAATTTTGAAATTCACTATCTAGATCTGCAGGAAGTTTTTCGTCCCATTCCAGCCCTTTAAGCCATATTTTTTGCATTAACAATTTAATTCTGATTATAAAAGGGGCACACAGCATACATATCCAGCGGGATCATAGATTTTAGCTGCAGTACGTAGGACTGATCTTTTAGTGGCCAAATTAGTGTTGGTTGAAATATCTTGTAATTCTGATGAATCAATTTTTATAATCTCTTTATTTGTATCCCATTCCAGTCAAAATAACATAGACCGCTCAGATGGGTTATCTAGCATACCGTTTTGTTTCCACAATTCTTTTAACTCTTTAGAATTCGAATTAAATTTGTGCAAGTTCATACTAGCGTCCTTAAGTATAATACTAGCATTGGATGAAAGTTTATAAGCATTTTCCGCTGTATCTGTTCCAGAATACAGATCATCAACATACATTGAGTTATTTAACATCTCAAAAACCTCAAAATAAAATTCTTTATATTTTTTAACATGTGATATAATTGTGGCTGCTAAGACAAAAGCGCTACACCGAATTCCAAATGGTAACCGTGACATATTCATTATCTTAAAATATTTAGAATCATCATTATTAAACCAAAGAAATTTTAAGTATTTTCTATCTTACTTCGATATTTCTATCATTAAATATGCTTTCTCAATGTCGGAAGAAAAAGCAACTTCATGTGTTCGGAATTAAAGTATCATATCTAATTAATTAGGATTTAAATTTGGACCTGCTACTAAAAGATCATTTAAAGATTTCGAATAATTTTCCTTTGAGGACGCATCAAAACTACCCTTACGCGCGTAGTTTCTTTATCTGGTCTTAATCTCTTAACAGCCTTATGTGGTATATAGTATCCAGACAATTACGCATTATTTTTACATTCGTCTACAATTCCCTCACGGAGCTGCTCATCGATAACTTTCTTATATTCAGCGCATATTGCTTTATTTTTATTCAATTTTTCTTTCAAACTGTCAAACCGCTTTTTAGCAATGCAAAAATTATTATTAATTTCACGTGGACTCGAATCCCAAGTCAGATTAGTTATGTACCTGTTATTTTGGTATTGCAATTTCCTCTCAAAATCTTCTATTAACAGTTTGTCTATTTGGGATAATTCGTTACTTTCGTCCCAAATACCAATAGAATCAATTTCCCAAAATATTCTTAAACCATTTATTTCAACTGCATTTTTCATTACCGCAATTTTTTGAGAACAACTATTTCCATTTCTTAATTCCTGTCCCATAATTACCCATCCAAAAACTGTTTTTGCAGCTCCTGAATCTTTACTAATGTATACTCGTTCATTTAAGATATATTCCCAAAATAGGTCTGATCAAATTAATATTTCAACATTTATTAAATCTTTTCCTACACAATCATCCGCCATTTCCATTTTATTATCCCGCATAAATTATGTAATTTGTGCAGATGGTTCGTACATCTTGGCACCTGATATTTTAGGAACAACAAGCTCTCGCACTTTAGTTCTGAAAGATTGATCAAAGCTTTTAATTTCGACTTTTATTATTGGATATACCCCTTCTACCGCGCTCGGCATTCCGAAAGAATACACTGATAAAATCGCCTCACTTATTGGTTTTAAATTCAAAGCTTCCACCAAAATCACAGTAACAAATGATCGCTGACTTCCATTATCTAAAACTAATCTATTTAATTTTGAATTTTAATTAGAACTTGCAATAACTTTACATGTTTGTAAATAAACATTTTTAGAACACGTCATGTTATTATTACAATGTGAAACAGAACTAACAATTTCGGAACTAGAATTGTTTACATTTACTGTCGCCTCAAATCCAGAATTAGGAGACTCAGAATTTTGTTGCGTATTGCTTATTCTATCATCTTGAGTAGTATTTAACCCTCTGCTGTTTTTGTACAAATAGAACCATGGTGATATTGATTTTTACTCTTAAAGCAAGATAATTTACTTCTATACTTTTTGCTGACGTGAAAAAATTTAAAGCATTTAAAACAACGATTAGAATTTTTCAATATCTTGAATTTTTACAGCGGGGGCAGACTACATTTAAAGAGTCATGGGGAGCAGAACAAAATATACAGGATAGAATTTGTGCATTCAAAGCGCTCGCAGAGTTTGATCCTTTGAAATATTCTTTATTACTTTGCTTCTCGGGGGGACCTGTATACTTTCGTTTAGTTTCTTTAAAATGACTTACATAACAGAAGATTCCCGATACTCAATTTCGATTTTTAAATATTGCAAAAGTTCCAAAACATTAAATTCATTTCCATCTGATTTATCCAAACGTTTTCTATTAAAATTTAGAGCGAGATCAGTTGTTGATAAGAGGTAAACTAAAACGACAATAATTAAAAACTGATCTAGCATAATTTAATTTTGCAACAGCTACTATTATCAAGAAAGGAATTGCGCATCTGGATTTAGACTTTTTTCTTTATTTTTGTTTATGTCAATAAATTAAACGACTCCTAAATTAATGAAATGTCTAGTGTACCTTATGTCTCAAATTTCTGAATGGATTTGTTATACACGATGCCTCACTTCCGCTTTGATTTCATCGGTTGCTGATACATGATGGTCTTTCGATGCTGTGTTTACTGACATTTGGGTTTTCGCCTTGCATGTAGTTGGAGAAATACTGATTATATATATCAATTTTATATTCTGTTGCGATGTAAATTCTAGTATTCACAAAACATATATGTATGATTGTGTTCAAATTACTTAGTTTCTTTATTATATATTTAAACGTTGCTTTTAAGTGATTTAGATTTCCACACAAGTTTTTATTTACAAAGTCTATTGTTGTAGAATTTCAGTAACATTGACTGCTACCTATTGAAATAACTGTGTAAATCTTATTAATGTCAAACAAAAAGGGTCCGAAAACCCTCCCCGGTTTCCCCTAAATGCATGTTGTAATTTCGCTATACGTATTAATTAATAGAGCGTGTTTCCTGCAGAATTTCTATAAAAACTTTTCAGAAATTATGATTTCCAAAAGTAATATTTCAAAAAAAAAAAAAAAAAAAAAAAAAAAAAAAAACAATTTTCAGAAATTTCATACATATTATGTATGATATATATTTTGTAAATTTTTGATTAAAAGGTTAAATTAACATTGCATGAAATGTCAAATGTCTGTTTTTCAATGAAGCAAAATAAATATAATATTTGAGAAAATAACACGTTAGAGAACAATATTTATATGTTGAATATTTTTCATCATTTTCATTTAATCGTACTTGTTAATCTAGTAACATTTGTTTTTCTAAATTTTTGCATTTTGATATATATATATGTATATATGTGTGTGCGTGTGTGTGTGTGTCAAGGATACTATTTTCTTTTAAAACTACATTATAGTGTCACATATTGTAATTTATTTAAAATGAAAAAGGTCTTAAGTGATAAAATAATTAATTATTAAAAGAATTATAAAAAATGAGAAATATAATAAGAAAATATTGAAAATTGAGATCTTAAGTCAATCAAATTTAATTTTAAAACTACAACTTCACCTAGAACAACATCCAGTGTAGCATGGATGCGATAATTAATTAAATTCGCCAGCCCTATACGATTACATAATTTCGAGTGACTAGTTAACTTGTTGCGAAAAGTTGTTAATAAGGTGATATCTGATATAAAATAAGGCTACATTTCATAATGAAGTCGCTAGATAAATGTTACAAATTTAAAGTGCTTGTTATTTCAGTAAAATAAAAACAGAAATATTATAATGAAATTTACGCTAAAATAATATGTTATTGTAACAAAGACAAGTGTTTACTTAAAGGAATTTCATTTTAATAAGATTACATTGAGATGAGTATATTTTCTTTAAAATATTCTCTTGACACATATATTAATTCATAAGCTTCATTTATTAGTTTCTCTATATATAATATTTTATTTCAATATAATGAAAAATGTTCTCACTTTAAAATACAAATAATACAAATAGCTGTTGGTATTTGGATTTATTCATACGGAATAATCTCAATTATACATTATATTGTTAAAAATTAAAATGTTAATAAATAAAATTTATAGATGCTTCGCTTTTAAATGATGATATATTCCGTATTTTACCAAATTTCTTCATTCATTAAAAAAGTTTGCTTTTTGGTTGCTTTTGTTGCTTCAGTTGTTTTAAAAGTGTTTAAGTTTACAATAAATTTTAGCCGAATGCTGACGTGTAATAAAGGTACAATGTAAACGACAGGGCTGAACAAAAGTATTCAAGTATGTTTCCATCTAATAGTATGAAATGCTGAAAAAGAAATTTACAGCTACTGGGTATTTTCTTGCTAAACTAAATTGTCCCATTATATCAACTGACATATGAAATACAGAGCTGCTCAAAAGTACTGGAATACATAGTTGGGTATATTTGGCTATACACTATTATTTCCCTAAATAACAAAGTTTTGTTAAAGATTTCATTAAGTGTTGGAAAGTGCCTTATAATCTATGCTTAACGCATGACTTTTCTTATTTGTTTCAATCTAGTAGGAGTTTTCTCCAAATTATAACGAAGTGAATATTTTCAGCTGAGCGAGAAATTGCCCAGGCCGTTAATACAAGGCCAATGCTTTACCTATTAAGCTATCTGGGCGAGAGCCGGCTGGAATTTTTCGCTCAGATAACCTTATTGGTCGTAACATTAGGTCTGTCATTTGAAACAGCTCGCAGAATAAACCGCAGGTAATGGAACTCCATATAACGATGGATACGTAGATATACTATTATTTTTAACACAATCAAACCGATTGGTAAAGTAATCATACGAATTGAATATTTCCAGCTGAGCGAAAAATTCCCCAGGCCGGGAATCGAACCCGGATACTTGGCTTACAAGGCCAATGCTTTATCTGTTAAGCTATCTGGGCGATAGCCGGCTGGGATTTTTTTATCAATTGAGTAATTGCGTTAAAATTTATCTAATAAGATTACGCAAGCTTAATTTACAACCGCTCCATTAAAAAAAAAGGAAAAAAACTGTGATTTATTATGTTGAGCTTGTTTAGATATTAAATTAAATGTAGTGATTTTTAAAGGTTAGCTGGGTAAATTTAACCTCTAGATTCATTCGAAATAACTCTGTAGGTTGCGTATTTACGGTTTTTTAAGGGACATCCCTATTTGGAATCCCAGCCCGTTTTGTGTTTGCCCAAATGGAAATTTACAACGCATTTAAATGTTTTCGTCGGCTATATAAAGTGTAAAATATTTTATTTGTTTATATTCGCAGGTAAATCAATTACATTTTCCGATATCCATTCTTTATAATAAAATATTCATGAATATATTTTATTTTAATGCTGAATAAAAATTATACATAAGTTGTGCATCATATTTGCACACATTTATATGTATCCATATTATACTTTTGTACACTTGAACAGGAAATAATGTGGTTTTAGGGGGGAAAATTGCTATGAATATTAATTTTATCCATTAATAAAATTGTAACATTATTTTAGAAAGCTGTATATCATGGAACAATGCAGAGGTTTACATAATTAAAAATCTTAACACCGAGCGTTATGGAAATAGACCATCTTCAGTTTGTCATAATATACAAATCAGTTATTGACAGCTATTAATTCTTTAGGTCAGAAGTGTATATAGCAGCATTCTTTTCTGTTTACCATCGCAATGTTTATCTATACATACAAGTTTTAAAGTTGTCAGATGGAGACCGAAAGAACAATTTTCTGATTTTGGAATAATTCGTAGTCTTTTTCCTAGAAAGTAGAATAATTGATGTATGTTGTGTATGTATATCCTGTAGTATTTACTGCCACTAGAACAGCAGAAACGGATATTTCTTTCTAAATTTACAATGGTAGGTCTTTCTTTTAAGTCTATTAAATAAATGTAATTCTTTCGAAAAATGTTCCATTACCTACTTTTTTCATGGTTTACTTTCTAAGTGATTTGTTTGGGTATTGCGAGATAAACTTCAGACTTTATTTATTTTTGATGTTACTATAAAGTTTTCTAAAAACAATGTCGATTAAATAAATTTTTAAAGAAATTTGTATATTCACTGTTTAATTAGTCGCAGAATAGAAATTACTGAAAAAATTTGCGCATGTCAGCACTAATCTTCAGATTATAAAAGATGAAGAGTAAGTATGTGAAGACCGCATTCAGATTATTCAGATTAATCAACCTCGATATTTGAAGGTTATAAATGTTTAGAGATGAAGGGATTTTGCAGTTGTTGAGATAAAAATGTAAACAATCCATATTACATTTGCCACAAAATATTATAAATAAAAGTGACTGGTACCAAATGACTAATAATCTCTACTTTTAAATAATGCTTAAAATATTTTTAGAGAGCTATTTGCATTTATATAATAATATATAAAAATGAAACCAAACTTTATTATCTTCAATAACTAGAAATTTGTTTGACGGCATAAAGGAATTTTACACCCTCCAAATAGCCATGAAAAATAAATTTTCATAAAGTTTATTCTACAAGTTTCTAAGAAATCAGTTACTTTTAAATATGCATAATTTATATATCGATACGGATCTGGTGTATTATGCATAATACATGTATTTACATTTTATATTATGTTGTCTTAACAATTACTTTCGTTAATATCAATATCTTGTAATTATAGTATGTGTCTATACTTTTTTTTATTACGACTCAATCTATATTAGATTACAACGAAAATTTCCCACCAGAGCTAATATTATTTCAAAACCAGCTCTTGTTCACCTATCTGGTAATATTTTCTAATATTTTTGGCATTTGAAAGAAAAAAAATTGCTTTGTAACACAGTTTTCTGAAATTTGTTAAACAATATCAATATCATTAAATTTAACCTGTCTGAAATGGTTTGAATCGATCATCTAAGCGCATTAGATCCGCCATTTACTTCTAGTTCTGTTGCAAAAAGTCAGCAAGAGAATGTCACCAAATCATGCATATAGCTTTAAATGATATCATATAACTCTATAAAGATATGGTTCTGAATTTTCAAAAACAATGACTATGACATTCAAGAAGCAGAACATTATGGTTTGCCTGTTGTTACTGATGAGGTCAGAAAATGAGAAGGTTTCATAAATCATTCTTTACTGCGCATGCGTGAATGCAATAAGAATGTAATGTGCATAATATATTAGGTAAAGGTAACGAACAACTTTCGTGAAAAACTCAAAAACTTTTAAACTTCTGAAACTGATCGTAAATAGAATAAGCTCGAAATGAGTTGTATTCAAAAGAATGCAAAAATATGAGGAGTTGTATCCAAATACAGGGCGATTCCAATTTTTTTTTTACAATAAAAGAGGGGTGATAGTACTCATCAAGACAAACAATATTAAATGGGAGACCAAGGGTCCAAAACGTTTTCCCAAGGAAATAGCCGCCATTAAAGTTTAGGGACCAAAATTTCAAATAAACATAAAAAACGGAAAAATCGGTCGATTGATTTGCGGTTTCCACTAAAATTATTCTTTATGTCGGTATTTTCTTGAAATTAAATTATAAAGATAAATTTCAAAAAATGCCGAAAGAGGGCGCTTTAGACTTTGGAGTAACGAACAACTATTTTTTGCATCTCATTAAATGTTTTCGTAAGCTTAGACTAAAACTTAAATTTTGAGCTCAAAATCTGTAGTTGGGAGTGGTTAAGTAACACAAACTGAGTTGCGTTCAGAGGGTTCAAATTTCAAATGATTATAAAAAACGGAAAAATTGGTCGACTGATTTGCGGTTTTCACTAAAACTATTCTTTATTTAGGTATTTTCGAAAAATAAATTATAAAGATAAATTTCAAAAAATGCCGATAGAGGGCGCTTTAGCCTTTGGAGTAACGAAACACTCTTTTTGGCATTATTTTTTGCATCTTATTAGATGCTTTCGTAAGCTTAGACTTGAACTTAAATTTTGAGCTGTAAATCTGAATAGCTGGGAGTCGTTAAGTAGACAAACTTTGCTGTGTTCAGAGGGTTCAAATTTCAAATAATTGTAAAAAAAAAAACGGAAAAAATTGGTCGATTCGTTTGCGGTTTTTGCTAAAACAAATTTTTAAATCAGCAGTTTTCTTGATCAATCAGTGGATTCTTGAAAATAATTTTTAAAGATAAATTTCAAAAAATGCCGATAGAGGGCGCCTTAAACTTTGGAGTAGCGTACAACTATTTTTAAACTGTTATTTTTTTAGTCTCATTAAATGCTTTCAAATGCATAGACTTAAATTTTGGGCTGGAATTCTGAATCGTTGGGAGTGTTTAAGTAGCGAAAAATTGAATTGTGTTCGAGGAGGAAAGAGGGTTAAATTTCAACTCCTGAACACACTACAGTTTGCGCTTCTTAACTCCTCATAACGATTCAGTTTTTGAGCTCAAAATTTAAGTTTAAATCTAAGCTTCCGAGAACATTTAAAATGCTTTTGAAAGCATTTAATTAGAACCGTAAAATAATGATTAAAATGAATTGTTGGTTACTCTGAAGTTTAAGGCGCCCTCTGACGGAATTTTTTGAGATTTATCTTTAAAAATTATTTTCAAGAAGATACTGACTTAAAGAATAGTTTTATTTTAAACCGCAAACGAATCGACCAATTTTTCCATTTTCTATAATTACTTTAAATTTGAACCTCCCCCTCCCCCTTGAACACAGTTCAGTTTGTGCTACTGAACCACTCCCTACTATTCAGATTTTGAGCTCAAAATTTAAGTCTAAGCTTCCGAAATCATTTAAAGAGATGCAAACAATTCGGCAAAAAATAGTTGTTCGTTACTCCAAAGTCTAAAGCGCCCTCTGACGGAATTTTTTGAGATTTATCTTTAAAAATTATTTTCAAGAAGATACTGACTTAAAGAATAGTTTTATTTTAAACCGCAAACGAATCGACCAATTTTTCCATTTTCTATAATTACTTTAAATTTGAACCTCCCCCTCCCCCTTGAACACAGTTCAGTTTGTGCTACTGAACCACTCCCTACTATTCAGATTTGGAGCTCAAAATTTAAGTTTAAGTCTAAGCTTCCGAAATCATTTAAAGAGATGCAAACAATTCGGCAAAAAATAGTTGTTCGTTACTCCAAAGTCTAAAGCGCCCTCTATCGGCATTTTTTGAAATTTATCTTTATAATTTATTTTCACGAAAATACCTAAATAAAGAATAGTTTTAGTGAAAACTGCAAATCAATCGAATAATTTTTCCGTTTTTTTTTAATCATTTGAAATTTGAACCCTCTGAACACAGCTCAGTTTGTGTTACTTAACCACTCCCAACTACAGATTTTAAGCTCAAAATTTAAGTTTGAGTGTAAACTTACGAAAATATTTAATGAGATGCAAAACATACCGGCAAAAAATAGTTGTTCGTTACTCCAAAGTCTGAAGTGCCCTCTATCGGCATTTTTTAAAATTTATCTTTATAATTTAATTTCAAGAAAATGCCGACATAAAGAATAATTTTAGTGAAAACCGCAAATCATTCGACCGATTTTTCCGTTTTTTATGTTTATTTGAAATTTTGGTCCCTAAACTTTAATGGCGGCTATCTCCTTAAGAAAACGTTTTGGACCCTTGGTCTCCTATTGAATATTGTTTGTCTTGATGTGTACTATCACCCCTCTTTTATTGTAAAAAAAATTTGGAATCACCCTGTATATTTTACAAACTATTGCCCGTGCATAATATTACGTGCATTAATATAGTTAGATATATTGTTTTAAATCAAAAGTTTCACTTTCAAATTAAACCTTCCTTCAGAATTGTAGAGATACTTTACTGTCTGAATGAATGTCATTGAAGATACTATTAATCCTTCTCTTAAATTGGTAATTAGCTAATTCTTCATCATAAATTACCTTTATAAGTATCGGTAAATTCTGAAAATGCATTTACAAAAGACATTTACATTTATTTATTTATTTATTTATTTATTTTTTACGTTTTTCTTTTCCGCTAAGAGGCGGAACATAAAGCAATAGCCATCTAGAAATCAGCTACGATGACACACTTTTAGATAGCAAGTAACATCCCTTCTATATATATATATAAATATACATCTTGTTGCTATATCTGCTATCTGCATATAGGATGAGCTCCCTGATCGTTTAACACATTAGGGGCTGCCCAAATCTTTCCGCGGCGCTTGCATCGACAAAAAAAGCATGCCGCTTAATATCACTGCGTCGAAATGACACTTTAAGCTGATACTTTACCTCCAAAACCCGCATTTGACTTTAACCTTAACTCTACACAAGTGTTTTATATCATTTTTATTCGTAGTCAACATTTCGTCAAAATGTTCTCTCTTCGATGACCAAAAGTAGTCTTCAATACTTTCCACGAGATCGGGGGAGCTCGGAAGTGTTCAAGTACTCGGTTTATCTCCAAAAGACCTGATGAACTTTGAGATCTTTTTATAAAATCCTTAATTTCTCCTGGAGTATACCTGTTATGCTCATAAAAATGAACATAATTTATGAGACAAAGAGCACTCTCAATTATGTGCAAAAGTTTTCAGACAACTGCTTCTACAGGGCTATCCAAATGATATTTGTTTACTCCAGTCTGTTGACAGTCTTCTATGGCGCTTCGGAAAAAGCAATCTCCGCGAAAATACATGGCATCTACTAGGTTGTTTACACGCTTCAAATTTCAGGATAATTTCATATGTATTTTTCTAGACATTTAACAAAACGTTTTAAATAGCAAGTGACCGTACACCATACCATGCATATTTTATTATATATATATATATTATTTTTAAATTTTAAATTTAAAGGTAAAAAAAAATGGAAAAAAAATCTATTTAAAATTCTATAAAAATTTTCAGAATTCCTATATTATATTTTTGCAAATAGCTATTTTCAACTTTTCCAATCATATTTATTTTCCAAAAATATGTACATTTTCATTTGTCTATATAAATCAACTTGCATAAATTTTTTTTTGGAATTTTAATTGATATAAAATGCGCTTGGGGCATTTTGAAAAGTTTTTTATAACGCGTAAACATTGAAAAAAATTCCTGGTTTTCTCCATTTTCTTTTATTTATCTATTTCGCATATGTGCCTGATAAATATATGTCATAAGACAAATAATGTGCCTTTAAATTTTATTTAAAGTGAAATTAAAAATAAAACAAAACAATAATTTTGAATGTCTCTTGTCACATTAAAGAACTCATTAAAGGCAGTTTTCAAATGTCTTTGAATAAATCAGGATTATCAATGCAATATTTGAGATAGAGGTATTTTTGCCTGAAATGCGTAAAGTAATGTAACGTAATGCGACGTATTCTGTATGTTTCTAAAAATAGAATTGATTTTCTACGAAAAAAAAAAAATCACAATGCATATAAACTATACAATGATTGCAATAAAACACTTTTCAGTATCTCTTTTTTTTCATTTCTTTAAACAACATTTAATTCTGTATTAATTTAAGGAAACTTTTATGGAGCTCTTTTACTCTTTTATCTGTAACACCTAACAATTTGAAACAATTACAGAATATTTAGGCACTATTTTTTTTTTCAATGATGCCTTTTTTATTGTAAAGTGTTAATTTCCTGATAATAACAAATTTAAAGTAATGCTCATAATTTTATAAATTCGGTACAAATTATTGTTTTCAATAAATTACTAATAAAAGTTTGATACGTACTTCAGAGCACTATTGGGTTCTTTTAAAATTAATATTAAATTATGCCTTATTTCTCGCTTATGGATTTAGAATGGATTCCAATCTTTTATAATTTCTCTTAATCGTACGCAATGTCAAGTAGTCTCTTTAAACTGATAAAACCACTTTTCAGAAGAAAAAGACAAGTACTTAATTTATTTTTTGTCTCTCTTAACCCTATTTAACATTTTTAATAACAAGTGTTCGTGAGAATAAAATATAAACCTTTGTTAATTTGTAAGAATTTTATTTCTGGGACATTTCTTTCGCAATACATTCCTAAAATTAATTTTCATAAACAGAAATGTTTTTTAAGGTATCTCTCTTTTTATACATAAATATATATTCGTTCATTTAAAAAAAATAAAGTTTCATTAAAAATGTAAATGTTATATTTACGGGAATATCAAGACGTAATATTTCTAGATACGAATAATACCTTTAACATTATATTTATTAAATAAATTTCTTATAGCCTTGTAAAGAATATTAAATATCAGATAAATACATTATGCAACGAATGGATAAACATAAAAAAACAAATTCTCTGTTTAAAAAAAAAATAAATAAATAAAAATAAAAATGTGCATGATGGGTCAATTTGTTTTTTACAGGTTGGACTAATACAAATGACGAATTTGCGATTCTGTATGTTTTATTCTTCGCAAAAGTAATCATATATGTAAATTCTCAAGTACTGTTACGTGTACCAATCGTTACATTTCCATGCCATCGTCCATTTCGAATGAAAAAAAGTTACAATTTAACAAATTACAATGACAATTTGGAAAATGATGTAAATCATTTATCTATTTCAATTTAATATTATTTATAATTAACAGCCTTTTTTTTACTTACATGCATTTGGATGATGTATAATAAGAAATTTAGAATTATTATATTCAAGTGTTGTAAATAAGGTACTGATTGCATAAAAAATAAATTAGTTTTAAACCTCACAAAGAAAATAGCAATGTTTTTCCTCACCATCAAAATATTGTTTATTTAGCAAAATATCAGTAAATTGGGAAGTAATTGGCTGTCATTAATTATGTGTTTAAAGCTCATACAGATAAAGCTGTCCGCTACTCCTATTTCTAGTCCAACATATCAGGATCTGGCACATGTAAGAGCATTTTTAATCTGATTAAATATTCGAAAATTACAGGTGACTACGTAAGGAAAATTATACAAAACATCACATTGCTCCAAAAAATACATATTGGTTTTTTTCTGAGATTATGCACATTTGCTTCATATAAACCTTGACGTGCTTTAAATCATATTCGTCTTAATCCTCTCTTTACCAAATTACTATAAAAGTAGATTTAAAAAAATCTTTCTGACTTTTAAAACTTCTAAAATCGCACTAAAAAGCATGTGCAAAAATATTTTTTCTAATATTGCTCCATTAGTATAATTAATTAGATTAACTATATTTATTAATCTAATATTTTTTGTTCCAGCCTAAAACAAGAAGCCCCAAACATTTCCACATTTTTAAAGCAAGCTGTTATGTTTCTAATTAATTTGAAAGATGCACATTCCTCTCACTGACAAGCCCATGATAATACAGGGTTGCCAGTGAGCTACTTTTTTTAAAATTAAGATTTCTTGATTGGCACCACTTTTTTGAAATTGTGAAATTCCCTTTGTTTTCGCCTTTATTAATCCGTCATTAAGTAAGGCGTATTGTACCACTCCAAAAAAAGTGGTGCCAATCAAGAATCTGAATTTGAAAAAAGTAGCCCATCTGGCAACACTGTGTTAATACGTTCACTAAGCTGTTTCACTGCAATATAAACAATATTTAAAATAACTTATTTCTGTTATTTAAATTGACTTTTAATACATTGAACAATGATCCATATATCAAGCACAATCTTTATATATGTAGATTGATTACGTTGAAATAATTATATATTTTTAGCATTTAAACCAAATGCAGAGAAAAAGAATATTACAATATGTCTATTTGCAATATTGTCAGACGGTTAAAATCAATATCTAATTCATGTTTTCCATTCTCAGTATTTGTTTTCTTTTTTTTTCTTTTTTTGTCTGTTTTTTACAGCAAAAACTTCGGGAGATTGTTTACCAAAGTTAACTTTCTCGTTACTGCAGTAAAAACTTTTAGCATCACATAATGCATGCATTTAGTCATATTTATAAGCATCATGTTTTGATGTCATACTTAGTAGGTTTGGATATGTGTATTGAATCCGACAAAAGGATATAACATCTGATCAATTATTATATATACGTTTGTATTATTGGGTTTCAAATAATTATGAACAAATGAACTCCAAGCTGCTCTCAGTACTCAGCTGCTTCCAATCTCATTAGCAACTCAGGGCCGCGTATCACTTGCATTTTGTACTTTCATTGTGCATATAAAATAAAGCCTTAGAACTAAAACCATAAACTCACTTCTGGAAGTCTGATCAAAATTGCGTTTCTGATTATACTTAGTTTATGTTCTTTTCATGTACATATTAATTAGTGCAATGAATTATTTCATCAATCATGTTCAGATCGTTGAATTTTAAAATTGAGTCAATTTCAGAAGAAGTTTCTTTTTCTGCATATATTTATTTTTGTCTTGTGTTTAAAGGTCTTTAGGATTTTTTTTTCATTTTGTTACTTTATTTTTTTTTTCTCTATAAGATTTTTTGTCACTATTATTTTCAATAATCTAATTATCATGATGATAATCTCATGAGATCTTCTTCTATATTCTCATCACTCACATTCAGGAAATTGCAGATATATCTCAATATCAGTATAACCAATACCGCTGTCTTTATTCATCCTTTTTCATTAGACAATCCACCATTTCTTTGTTATCTGTAAAATGCCATTTCATTTAGACTTGTTTTAACACAAATTGCATTAAATCGACTAAAAAGACTTTCACTGAAAAACATTTTACCGAGAGAGAATTTCACAAGCAGGCGAGTACAGCATAGTGAGCCAGACGCTACCATAGCTTCAGACTCCAGAACTGCAGGGTCCATCACGGTAGACCCCATACCAATAATTGCTTTATCATGCACCGTGCATGCAAGTTACAATTTCAAGTAACTCTTCTGACATTATGCCAGTTGTCATAAATAAAATTGAGACCTTTATACTTACTCTCAGTTTGACTCAACCAACGCATTCTTTACTCTACTATCTGATGATAGAGCATGATATCGGTAGCGTACTTTTCTTCATTTTCTCTTTGAGGAGATAAGTAGCAAATTACCAGGAGTTACACTCAGAAATATTTATAGATTAAAAGGACAAGTGCAGCTAATTGCGCAATCTGAAATACAAATAAATTTCAGGAACTATGGACAGAGATCTATGATAAATGTTTATGAACACCTTCTCTACTTGAATTGTTATTTTCAAAGAAAGAGAAGAAAAAAGAAAGAGAAAATTGTACTTTTTACAACGGCGCCTCAGGCGAAGTTTAAGGCAATGAATTATTACCACTATTATCTTTCTTATTATTTACGCATCCCCAGAGGAGTTTTAAAGTGTTTTCTTCAGTTTTTTCCCCAGAAAAGTAAAGAGTTTTTTTTTTTTTAGTGGCTGTTGAGATTTTATGACTTGCAGCGTTTCTAAAATTTTCATATTTTGCTACTACACTCTTAAAAGAATAATATTTATTGTGCAATTAGTTCTTTTCTCCATGTAAAAGGAATATGCAAGGAAGATTTTTGAATTAAAATACTGGCTGAAATCTGTGACGACTTATTGACTCCAAACTTGCATATTACAACGTCCAGTAGATTTATATAACAGTCGCTGACACCCGTACACACAGGATTGAACTTTCTTTTACAAGTATAGATAGTAATTGTACATACATATATCCATGCAGTATTCTTCCAATAAATTTATACATTATGCATACATTGACATTTACATCATTTCATTTAAGGTAAAATAACCATTTGTAATGTTTTTAGTTTGAAAATAAATTGTTACATATGAGTGTCGAAGAACTAACTTAAAGCAGACTTAATTAATGTTTATTTATAAAATAGACAATGTTAGATTCTTTTAAAATCTAAAGAATTTATTAAAGATATTGCGAATTTTTATATTTTTGTATGATGAAAAACAGTGCTATTTGTGTAAAACTGCTCAAAACTTCTTATTTATCTAATGAAAGCATTGTTCCATATGCTACAGCTTCATATATACTATTCAAATAAACGTTATTCCAGAAGTTGGCAAGTTAAGGTTATAATGATGGTAATTGATTAATTTACAGTGAGAATTTTGTTTCGTTACATCTGTTTTTATATACCTGCATTTTCAATAGAAAGTGGACATTCTAATCGGCATATAACGGCATATTGGCATCTAATCGGCATATCTTTTGGACTGTGTGCTGTTCAACTGTAGGGTTATCCCACCATCAACATTAACTATGCCGAATAATATAAACTTTATTCATGAATAATAATGATGTATACAACACTCGTTAAATTCTCAAAGTTATAAGGGTGAACACTTCGAATAATCTAGTCAGAAATGCACGTAACTTTTTTTTTAAAGATTTGCATGTTTTACATTTATTATTGTGATTTTAAATACCGTGAGCAATTTAAATATTTCAGATCTCGATATGGTGCTGTTTCACCTAATGTTTATATAGGGTGCTCTAGCACACCTGTTATAAAGTTCTAGATTATATAATATACAGCTAAACGTTTTAAAACCATATAGCACTACATGGCCAGAAACTATTCCCTGGCACGGTAGTGACGACATAGAATACAAGAAAAGAACGACACAAAAAGGATAAGAAAATGTTGCAAACAACAAATTCCCTAGCATTTTCTAGCACTGTCCCTTTATTTTTGCATCACTTAAAAAGCTAGTTGGATATGTGAGTATTTTTTCAAATCTTATTATGTGTAATAGGCATTTATCATGCTTGCAAAAGCTTTTAAAATCATTTAAGTGTGATAATAAAAAAATAAAAGACAATATAATACATTTAGGTATAACGCAAGTCTTTAACAAAAATTAAGATAATGCTACATAAATTGTTATAAGTTATATATATATTAGACGATTACGTAAATAATTATAAATAAATAAGTATCGTAGCTATCTAGAAATGTTATTTGGAATTATCTGATTTTCCCTAAACAAATCATATGCGTTTGAATAAAATAAATATCTAATATTTAAAGACCTCTTGATGTTTTGAAAAATAAGTATTAGAAAAAAACATAAAACTAAATTCTGAATAATTGCATAATTTTTTTTTACAGTGCATAGAAATGTGTAAAATTGTGATTCAATAACAATTGAGAACAAAATACAAAATATATTGTATTTTGTATTTTGTTCATTGCAAAAAATAATTTATTTTTATTTATTGAAAACATTCTAAGTACATTTTTAATTTTTAAAGCTTCTCTATGTTTTCCTTGATTAGTTATGCTTTCACATTATTATTTATTTTACATAATAATTTTTTTTAGCTTACATTGACATTAATATAAAAATAAATATTTCATGCATTATTTTTTTCATTAGAGGCAAGAACATTGTATAAAAGTATTTCAGTTGAACAATAATTTTTCACATAGGTCTGTATTTTCTTGTATTCTATTGTTTAATCCATTTTATATTACTAATTTTTAATATAATGTTTTAATACTTGAAACATTTTTTAGTTAGATATAAGCTACAAAGATATAGATATTATACACACACACACATATATATATATATATATATATATATATATATATATATATATATATATATATTACAATTTTAACTGAGTCAACTTAATTATTCAAAAAATGTTAATAAAGTTAAAAGTTATCAACCCATTTATAAACAGAAGAATGAGTAGGCTTAAAAATGCGTGTGAAGATATAAAACATACAATTAAAATTCAGCAAAATATTTTTAATGGAATAAGATAAAAAATAAATAGTAATTAAACTTAATTAATTTTATCCGAGCTAATTTGAATAACTCTCTTGTCCCTAAACATTATGTATGAAAATGAACGCTAAAACAGAAAAAAAGAACAGTAAATTAAATCCTTTAAAAATTAACAATAAAAAATATTCTAAATAAGCATATTTTTACTTGATGTCGAAGAATAGGGAAAATTGAGAAAATATAACAAAACATAAATAAATCCGCTTAGATTCCTGATAATTGTAGTATTCCTTTCATAAAAATATCCCTAAAAATAATAAAAATTATAATCAACTTGGTTCTGAATGTAACAATATCTATTTTATATGTATGTATTCAAAAAATCCAATTTTAAGAAAATAAAATTAAAATGTAAATTCTAATTACTGTATTAATAGGACATCTTTATCTTTAGTTAAAAATGAAAAAAAGCATGTTGAAATTTCATTTTATTTAAAATTCAAGCAATATATCGTAAGGCTATTCTAAATTATAAACAGAGTAAAAAGCGTGAAAATATACAGGTTTTATTATGATTATTTTTACCAGAAGAAAAGGGATTTGCTAAAAAAATGTATTACCATAATACACGAAGCAGATATAAATAATGCAAAACTACCTATACGTAGTGTAGTTACTTAGTCAATGTTTCGTCAAACAATTTTAAAATAAAAGCCTTACAGAGGTATAAAAAGAACAATTACTGCGTTTTGAATTTCATTTTTTTTTATTAAATGCACGTTCAAGAAGAAATTTTCATTTTTAATTTGTGAATATTTAGATAAATAAGGGATATGGAAATGAAAAACCCTTAAAATTTTCTCAAAGGAAAAACTTTCTGAAAAAAAGAAACAGAATTTTGTAACATTTTAAAATTAAGGAAAGCAAAGTAAATGCTTAAGTTTTTATTCAATAAATATTAAATTGTATTTTCTTGTTCACATAATGTATAAAATATTATTTTAACTTGCTTAAGAAAAAAAAATAATAATATACCGATGTTATGGGAAATGGGAAACTGGAGAATTCATAATTTTAGAATGTTGGGGAATAAAGGATAAATTTATACCATTTAAAAAAAATTAACATTAAAATGATAACATAGAAATGTGTTGTGAAAATAGTATTTTTTATAATAATATTATAATAGTCATTGAATTAATCAAAATAGGATGTGTTTTAATATTTCCAAAATTCATTTTGAATTCGAATATTCTAAAATTGTTGGTTTCCAATCCGAATGCTGAATTTTGTATAGTGTTAAATGTGCGGATTTATACATGCAAAAATTAATTGTAGAGCTATGTTAACGTTTTTATATAGCAAGTAAATAAATATATTTATATTTACTGTTTCTTCATATGTTATAATGGAATTTAAATAAATGTAAGAATATAAAACATGATACTTTATCAATATTTAGATGTTAAATACACTATGAGTAATAGTATATATATTAGTTAATAATTATTAATCTTATTCATATTTATCTAAATAAATTTATTACAAAAGTTTATTCGTATTATTTGCGTGTATATTATGCACATTTTATTAAAGAAATAATTTTACTTCTTAGAGATAGAAATAAGAGTGTTACTATTTTTCAGATTCAAGTTTATTGTCCTTTGGGGTAACATAAACTAGAAGATGTGACTTTTCACGTACTTCGATAAACTTCCACTGTACGGAGTTGAGTGACGTTTTATGGTGAGAAGAAGATAAAATAAATATATAAACAACTAAATATAGTAAGTAAATAAATTATTATTAATGAAACTAATAGAAAAATGAGGATAATCAAAAAAAGTTTAGATAGCTATTGCAAATTATGATTTTTGACACTGTCTCTATCTAGATTTTTGTTTTTTCTTATTATATTTAGATAGAAATTGGAAATTCTGTTATACATACTGTAATGACAATCATTCAATTTATGGTATTTAAATTTATTTATATTTGTTTGTATTTTGTACTATAAAAATACACAAATGAAAATACACATATGAAAATTTTGAAATGTATTTAAGAATAACAATTTTTATCCCGATAGTTTAAGTTTTGAATATCTTTCTTAGTTTGTTCATAGTATAATTACTTAACAATAATGATAAGAAATTATAATGGCATATTGGAAATTTTTCACTAAAATCCACGTTTCGAATAAAAAATGTCCTTCATTTTTTTGCATTAATTTTAAATTATGTAATTGTAGTCTATTATGTTTACTTTATTAAACATATATCTTTGACTATCAGATGAATAAACTCCTTATTCATTCAGTACTTAAGTATTCTAGTTTTTTTTCTGTGGGAATGGAAAATGAATAATCTTAAGCACATGGTGAATGACAATATATTATACAGGGTGAGTCATAAATATCGAAACAATAGGCTATCTCCTTAAATATTGCCCTTAGACCCATACTTCCAATTGCAAAGTTTCATAAAAAAGGGTAAATTTTATGATAAGACGAGTTGCAACTCCATGGGGGGTACGAAAATTAAATTTGTATACGGCCCCTAAAGGATAAAACTTCCAATTAGAAGTTTTTCCTTATCCATTCTGAATTAAACAACAAAAAAATTCATCTCGATATCTACAAAATCCTGAAAGATATTAAAATCCAAAATTTTCAAAAATTCGTGACTTACACCACTTAAGCATACCTCTGACCGCAGCGATCCCATGTCGAAATTCATGCTGGTATTTGTTTGCTAGACAAGCACCAAGTGCTATAACCCAACAAGTAAAATAGCATAAACTAGCATTACATATTTGCTGGTTCTAGCAGACTTTCCAGCAATTCATGGTGTGTATTGGCCCCCTTTGCTGGAAATAAGCATGAAATGCTTGCATATAGCTTGCCATGCTTTTGTTGCGCAAGCTAGCGATATAGCATGTGGTGCTAGCTAGCATGTAATAGCATGAAAGTCTAGCAGACATAGAAATACTTAGCAATAACTAGCATATTTTTGTTGCTGGTACAAGCATGAATTTTTAGGGATACATTCATGGGATATCAGATCATTTGAAATACAATTTAGGAATCGAACTAAATTTACGCATTATTAAATGTCGGTTCATAACAATACTTTAACTTTTAGATATAAAATAAAAGCGTATAGGTTTTTGCTTTAAACTTCCTTGAAATATGCTAGATGTCTGCAATATTTCGAGCTTGGCGCCAGACTCGTAACTGGCACGACCCATTGGCTGGACTGTCTTATTAAAAGTGTTGTTAAATTAAGTAATATTAATTAAACTCTCATTAAAAGTGTCTTAAAAACTTATTGCGGCAGGCAATAAGTTTTGTAAAAATAGTAATAGCGATAATGACACCTCTATTAACTGAATCATTGGTTGGTTGGTTGGTTGTATAAGTTTTAATAGCGCAAAATCCCTTGTGGGACATGTTGCGCCAAACCAAAGACAAAAATACAAGAGTAAAAAAAAAAAAAAAGCACCAAATTATTTGGATGGGAGTTTCCTATCAAGATACAGTCAAGCAAATATATAAAAGTAGAATTTAAATAGCTAAAACATTAGGTATGGATGTAAAAAACTGAATCATTGCAAATATATTTTAATAAATTACACACAAATATTTTTAAAAAATCTACTTTATTCAGCTTCAAATTTATGTGGTTTTAAACTTACTTTTACTTTCTTCTATCTTTACAAGGTGAGAGTATTGGATTCATGAAAATTTTGAATTCCGGTTTTTGACGGATTCATACGTTTTAGGGCTTAGAGATACCGAAAAACATGTTTTTACAAAATGTCTGTCTGTGAGTCACTACTCCCGTATCTCTGTATATGACATAAATTTTGTGAGCGCATCATCACAAGAACTAATCCACGGAATTAAATAAAAAAAAATATGTTTACTTAGTCCATGATATATTGTTTTTGGTTTTGTTTATTCCGGGCAATTATCTACAATAGGGTTATAAGTCCTGAGAGGAGAGGTGCCCTCCGTCAGTGTCTTTCTAAGGGAACGCAAGGAAATTTACGCTATTACGGCTATTTACGCAAGGAAATCCGGGTTTCAAAGAAAACCACGGAAAACTACGAACGGTTAGGCCGACAGTCGCGAATCGGTTCGAACCCAGCACCTACCGTCTACCAGTTTGGAGGCCCGTAATTAGAGGCATCTTTTACGCATCGCGTAATAGCAATTTTAAGAAGAAAAATATGAAGTTGACAGGGCCAAAACAATGAAAAAATTTGAATTCGACGTGAAAAAAATGAGGTTTGAATCAACTGACGCATTTAAATAGTAATTAGAAAAGGCGAGAATGAAGAAACTTAAACAAAATCTGAAATCGAAACGAAACTATACAGGACGGAGTTAATAACCTCGAAACTTTTTAAAAGCATTTAAACATTAGAAGCCCATTTGTGTTTATAACTAAGTGCATTTCTCTGCATCTGATGTTTTTATTTCAGTATTTCTCATTCTTAAACTGACATAAGTCAATAACCGTCGGTTACGTTAACAGTCCCGCAAGTTCAATAATTTTTTAACATCTCAAAAAAAAAAAGCCCAACACGCCGAAAGTAGTTTTTACCTTAAAAAATTATTTAATATGATTTTTTTACAAAAATTTGCATCTGTTTTTTATAGTGCTATTTTAAATACTTTTATTTAAAAAAAAAAATATTATTTAAAATGCTGAATCAAAATTGAAAATTAGACATTTTCATTTAATAAAGAGAAAAAAATTCAACGCGACAAACAATATTTTGAGTTATAACAATTTTAATTTACTCTAAATTTTTTGAAAATAATATTTTATTAAGAAGTCTTATGATGTAATAATGCTTACAAATTATGTTGTTAGCCATCACAAAATATTCAAAATTCAATCTCTATAAATAATTAAATAAAATAGATGTTTCCTGGACACTTTACAGCAACATTGTTTCTTCAATTACACGCATTTCAATTTGTGTCTGATCCCTTGATACCTCACGATTTATTAAAATAGTCATAACTCTCAGAGTTTTAAAGATATCAAGATAATTTTTTTTGTTCAATTCAAGAATGGATAAGGAATTTTTTACTAATTGGAAGTTTCATCCTCTGGGGGCCGTATAAAAATTTAATTTTCGTATTTTTAAAAATATATCCCCCCATGGAGTTGCAACTTATCTTATCAAAAAATTTACCTTTTATTTGAAACTTTGCAACTAGAAGTATGGGTCTATGGGCAATATTTAAAGAGATAGCCTATGGTTTCGATATTTATGACTCACCTTGAATAAAAAATAGAATATATTCTGCTATATAGACTTTATTTATTGAATAACAAAAGCATTAGACGATATGTAAGGGGGGAAAAAGCTAGTTTGAGTTCAACTCCTTATGAATGGAAGTTTACCGCTTACCCCTCCTTTACTGTGACCTGGCTGACCTGGATCCTCAGTCCGAGATGTGCGGGCAGCTTTCCTCAGAACCGTCTGTCCTTAGTTGACTCCCGTTAGCATCTGCCTCATTTCTCGTAAAAAATCACTTAGTTCACCAGATTTTCCATTCTTCGCCGGTCTAACACGATCTTTCAGAGCCGCATTATATAATGTGCTTATTTTGCATTGTAGAGTTCAATTCTTGTTGCTCGGTACGTTTGTCGATAGATCCCGCAACTCGGCCTACCTGTACGGGTTGAGTCCTCCCAGTCATCATCTACTCTTGAAACCAAACTGGTACCAGAAGACTTTTTACAGACGTATAACATTAAAAAACAAATTAAAACAAAAAATACACCCAGCATAATAGTAAAATTAATCACTAAATACAGATGACTCAAAGTTCTCAGTCCTTCAGGGGTCTCAGGAGTCTTACTTTTTACCTGGTAGTGCAACTTAGAAACATGTCAGATTTGATTTTTTTTCTCAGTCCCTATAAAACATAAATGCATAAAATTTTTAATATAGACACCTTAATATCTCTTCTATTTAAAATATTTTTTTTAATATTCTACATTGAAATTCTATTTTATTTTTTTAATGTTTAATTTTGATTTAAAAAAAATAGACTTGTATCATTGCGCGCAGGATTCTAGCAAAACTATTAGTTCAAGAACAGCTGAAAAAGTTGATAATGGTGTAAAATTAAAGTATCTTGAACTTATACCTCATTTTAAAGCAATTTATGCATTTATTTATTTAAAATTTAAATTAAAATTGAAAAAGTTGAAAAAAAAATCATTTTTCGTTAAAAAAAATTGCCAATTATCAATAATTAATGTAATTAAAATTCTAAATTTGAGGTATAAGTTGTTCTTAAACTTAAAATGAAGATATTTACCAAGTTTCATACAAATTGCTTTATTATTTTTTGAGAAATGTTGCGCGCAGTCAAAGAACAATTTAAATTTCAAATCAAAATTAAATATAAAAAATATATAATAAAAATTCAACATAGAATGTTAAAAAAATTATTTTAAATAGAAGAGATATTAAGTTGTCTATATAAAAAGTTTTATGCATTTAAGTATAATAGGGACTGAGAAAAAAAAATGAAATGTATATGTTTCTAAATCGCACTACCAGGTAAAAAGTAAGACTCCTGAGACCCCTTTAAATAATACTTTGAGAATTTGTAAAATAATAAAGTTTTCCTTCTTTGCTTGTTTCTCACTTGGACGTAGTTTTTTCTCGGTTTAATCACAATAAAATTGTCTGAAAAAATAGCCTGTAGGTCATAATAATAATAATAATAATGATAATAAAAGAACAATAACAATAATTATAATAATTGTTACTATTATTATTATTATAAACACACACACAAATTTACGTAAAAGCACAGTTTTTTTTTTGCTTTAGATAGTAGAAGTCCAAGGTTTCATATGATCTGCAGCACTAGAGGTCACATGTGGACCATCATGATCTCAATTTTTTTTCACATTGTAACGATCGTTTCTTTTTACTGTGGTAATCTCATAGGGACTAAGAAACTTAGGCTTTAGTTTGGTGCCTGCCTCAAACTGTGCTGTTTGAATGGCCACAAAATCACCGAGTTTATAGGTGTTGGCCTTTTTTCGCTTTTTGTTATACGTATTAACATTTTTCTGTTGTACTTTTAATATGTTTTGCTTCTCTATTTCTCTTTTCAAATTTCTTTGCGATAAAAATGAATTGAATTCCTCATCATCTAGCAGCGTTTTGATTTGCAGGTCGTTCTTTTGCCGCATTTTTGTTCCTGTCAATAGTTCGAAGGGTGAGAACTTTGGACTTCTCGATACGGTGCTATTTATGATAGTTGTACAGGCGCGACAAATTTGTACCATTTAATGGTATCTTCTATGCTAAGTTTTGCTAAAATCGCTATAAGGATCCTCTGCATGTGTTCTATCTGACCGTTCCCTCTCGGAATCTCTATTGTTATTGGAATATGCCTATATTCTCTTCCTTAAAGTATTATTAAAAATCAGGATAAGTTGAAGCTGGACTTTTGTTGGTAATGATCCGCGACGGATTTCCAAAAACATCATGTTGTCGGATTAACTTATCGATGACTTCTTTAGCGGCTGTGGTTTTTACCGGGTATAGCCAAACAAATTAAGTGAATGTGTCCATAACGGTAAAAATATGATAGTAATTTTTATTTGTAGAGAGCAAGTTATCAATGTGATCGATGTGATAAGTTTGGAGGGGTATATTTTGTTTGGGGATCGGGTTTAGTAGGCCTTCTCCTTTCCCCTGCTTTTTTATTACAATGCATACACTCTATGCAGTTGGCGATCAATTTGTTTTATTAATTGGGGTATATAATAATTTTCTCTTAACATCATTTCGGTTTTAACCACTGCGTAATAACCTTTGCTAAAAATGTCGCGTATTATTTCATTTTGAATATCGGTAGGAATCATCAGGAGTTCTCGGTCATTTTCATGTTTGTATACGATGTCGTTTCTTATAAAATATTCTGAACTTTAATTTTTTTCAATTAATATTTTAATCGTTTGTATGTATTCGTCTTCATGTTATGAATTCTTTATTTTTAATGTTAATTCATCATGCGACTGAGTGACTATTAGTTATGTCATGCGTCTACATGCTTCATTTGGGATCCTGATCGGTGGGCAATTTCATAATCGAATTCCTGTAAGAACGTGGCCCATCTGGATATTTTTGGTGTAATGTCTTTTTTGTCCATTGTCTTTTGGAATGCGGAACAATACATCACAATTTTAAATTTAGTTTCTAATATGTAGTTTCAAAATTATTTAACTGATTCTGTTATCGCGTGTGTCTCCAATTCGTAACTTGAACATTTCGATAGTATATGGGTAGTTTTACGGCTCATGTAATAAATAGGATGTAAGTTTTTGTAATCATCTTCTTGTAATAGGACACTGCCAAATTCTATGGCGCTTGCATCGGTATGCAATTCTAGTCTAGCACCTCGTCAGAATGTATGCAATACTGGGGGTTCACTTGTTTTTCTTTAAGCGACTCAAAAGCTTGATTTTCAAGAATTCCAAATTTAAATGTATTTCCCGATTTTAATAAAATCTCTTAAAGGTCTCGCTATAGTTGTCTAATATGGGATGTTTTTTCTGAAAGCTGCCAAAATTTTGGCTTTCGAGGGCCTAGTACCCTACTAAAATATTCTTAAGATTATCTGAAAACATAGACTCTTTCTTCAGAAATTTTGCAAATTTAGCTTTATTTTAAAAATGTCTGCAGAATTTTTAAAGATATTCTTTAAAATATCTGCAGAATTGGCCAAATACCGACAGACTTCGCATACATTTTTGAGACAAATGCCTACAGATTTCTACAGGTTTTTTAGTGAGCTAGTTTCATTTTCGATAATATAACCTAAAAATTCAATTTTCCGTTTAAGGAATTGTCATTTTGCAAAATAAAATTTAAGTCCGTAATCCGATGCAACTTCTAGGACGCCTTTCACTTTTAGAAGATCCTCTTCCTCAGCTTCCGCAAGTACTATGACATCGTCTAAGTAAACTAACATTATTTTTTCTTTAATTAACTGTTTAAAAACAGTTTGTATGTACCTTTGAAACTGCTGGGATCCAAGTGAGAGTCCGAATGGGAGCTTCAGATACTCGTACTGAGAGTTATGTGTGGCAAATACTGTGCATTTACTAATGTCCTCTGCTACATCTATATAGAAACAGCCATTTTTAAAATCCAATGTAGTAAAAACTTTCGCTTTATCAATGCTATCTAACACGTCCTCTATTCTCGGCAATGGAAAATTATCCTTAATTTTTTTTATTTTATTTAGGGGTCTATAAACCGTCAGTAGTCGCGTGTCGGTCTTTTCGCCGCCCGTATAACTTATCTTCTCCTAACTTATATCACATTACAAATACAACGGATATCTACCATGTAGCTGATTTTAAAGTTTTCTCGACCACCTTTGTGAATTAACAGGACACTTCTGTTTTTTTTTCAGGTACATTTTAAGAAAGAAAGTTGAAATCGGTGAAAAAGTGTACGTAAAAATCACTGATGTCAGTTCATTTTTACTTGTACCAATTACTCCAGATCTCATGAATAAAATGCATAATTTATGAAAACTGCTAATTTATATCTTCATTGTAGTGTTATTTTAGTATATAAGGTGACAAATGTTTCTTATTTTACATATTTGGTATGCGGGAGGCCAGCGTCGAAAAGACCGAGCGCGACTAATGACGTTGTTAAAAAAGTCGCAACTACTGGCGGGATAATCAACACAAACTCTGCAAGGGTTGTCTTTCTTTTTCGCTAAAGCTATAGGAAATGCATAATTAGAGTTACTTTCGTTTATAATTCCCATTTCCTTCCATTCCTGCATTTGTTATTCCACTATTTCCTGTTCCGTATATGCTAATGTACGCGGTTGTTGTGCAATCGGAATATTATCGGTTAATATTATGTTTACTTTCAACTCTGTATCCTTAACTTTGTTTGGTTTATAATTAGAGATCAATTCCGTTCATTCTTTTTTAATGGTGTTGTTTGAAATGTGACTTACTTCAACTTCCTGAAAACTAATTTAATTGGCTGTTTCAGCTAAATAAATGTCTGTACTTTTTGCTAAGTCTAAACACGGTTCATTTTGTAACACATCACTTGCATCAGTGTTTGATTGCATGTTTGCCTTTTCACTACAGTTCAAAACTGTCTCATTTTGCTTAATCTGTTCCTTTCACACCAATTCAGCTGTCGAATTCATTTTTCCTATCGTGGGATTGTTTTGATTTCCTGACCGCAACATCGTATGAAATCTGGGTGCGACATAGCTGACGCGTCTGCTTTTTGCCATGACTGATTCTTGTACAAACGCAGTGATGTAATTTACCCTAACTTCCTTCAACTTCCGCTTCCCCGTAATTTGCAATCCATTATCTGAAATATTGAAATTTAACTGTTTAAAAAATTCACTCCCGAAAATTATAGAATGATTCAAAATTTCCGCGATGTATACATCTGCATTAAGAGCCCACAATAGTCACAGAAAAGTACGCAAAAAGACCCGGATGATCATGTAAAGTCTATGGGAGCGTTCTTTTCTAATATCTCGCTCAAATTTTAATATTTTTGCATGATTTTTTTGCACATGATAGCTGAGGGCAATCCACAACCGGGCTAGTTTTTACTTTTTCGATTTTGGTTATATATTTTTTATATTACGATAGTTTCAGTTTCAGAACCGGTTTAAACCGGTTTCGAAAGTTAAAGTAATTTTTTAAAGAAAATCTGAAACAAAAACTGAAAAAGTAAAAACTAGCCTGGTTGTGGATTGCCCTCAGCTATCTTGTACAAAAAAATCATGCAAAAATATTAAAATTTGAGCGAGATATTAGAAAAGAACGCTCCCATAGACTTTACATGGTCATCCGGGTCTTTTTGAGTAATTTTTCTGTGACTATTGTGGGCTCTTAACTGTATAGCCATCTATTTCAATATTTACTGTTATGATTGCTATGGGTATGACTTGGTTACCGCCAATACCTGAAAAATCTAAGTCTTTGTCATGTAATTTAGGGCATCCCAAATCTATATAATTATTGTTACTACACATATTAACATCGGAGCCTTATCTAAGAGACATTCTATATTTTCATTTAAAATTCTCACATTTTTTATTATTTTATCTAATGAATTCGGGGTATTTCTTACGGCTGCATTCGCATTTTTTGTGGAATTGTATGTACACTCGTCAGATCTGTGACCAGGTGTCTTGCACTTCCAGCAAACTGGGCCTTCTTTTCTTCGGAGCAATATTTCGATATATGAGATAATTCATTACAATTGAAATAGCGAATTTTTTCATTTGAATTTTTTTGAGCATTTGTGGATCTTTTTTTCATTTGATATGCGACTCATATCATTTCGGTGGAACACTCTATTATTTTCTATACCCTGATTTAGGCGGATTTTAAATTCCGTATTTGGATGTTTAGTTTCACCTTTCCGCACGTTAATTCGGGCAGTTTCAAAACCATCCAACTTATTACCTGTCAAGTCCTCTAAATTTGTAATTTTGGGCAATTCATTGCAAAAATGTTGTTTCATTTCGAATAACAATTTTCTCCTAATTTGTTCAATATTTAGAATATATTTTAAATTCTCAAACGTCGATATTTGCAATCTCTCCAACCATTCATTCAAAAAATTTGAATGTTCAAACGACAGATCTTTACTCGATGCCAAATTTTCCTTTTATGTAAGAAATTTTTTTGGCGAAATTGTGCCGGCGTAAGTTTAAAACGTCTTAAGAGTAATTTTTTTACGTGATCATATTCATTCGATTTTTCCTCTTTCACAATTTATGAAACTTACTATTTCGAGTGGTAATATTGCAAGAATATATGTTACCCACTCTTTTTTAGGAATTTGCAAACGTTTTGCCTGGCGTTCAAACAGAGTTAATTAAATACTAATCTCCTCCTCATCATTGTATCTTTTCAACTGTTTAAAAGATCGGGAGTTTTCCTAATGTCGATGAATTATTTCTTTGGACTTTTTGATTATTCTCTAGTTCCAATTTCTTTAATATGATTTGGCGATCCTCAATTTCTTTTGCTTTTAAATTTCTCTCCATTTCTTAGCTTTCAATAATCAATCAATTAAGCAAGTCTTCGTCATAACACTCAGATTTAAGAATCATATACGTTAATGTAGTTTTCGTCACTTTTTCGGGTGGTTTCAAACCCAATTCGGTCACCACAGTGATCAAATCTATTTTTTTTACCTAATTAAGTGAGCCATAATCATATCATAACTTAAATCATAAAATTAAAATATATCAATAATACACATATAATAAAAATCAAATATATTTATGTACCTAAAAAATATTTATATACATATATATTGTTCCGCTGATTGGAGAGAAGTTAAACACACGATTGCATTTTATGTCTTTATTCCATGACGGCACAGGACGGACTGATAAAACATAGAACGAAGAAAATAGAATACGAAAGGAAAACCTTCGTATGAGTCATATACATTGGCGCCAAAGCCCTTATCATACATACATAAACATACTGGGCCCCGATGGCTTTTAAGACATCAATTAAATACCATTTCTTTTTCAAAATACAACAAAAGTTATATACACAGAATATCATATAAATGCAACATAACACATAATTTACAAATGCACAGAAGTTATTACCCATAATACTTACACATGAAAGAAGAAAAGGAAAAAAAAAGCTTGTTTAAATTTTACCTTAACACAATAACAGATGATAATGGAGATAATATGAAAATAAATAAATTACTCTTTTGAATTTTCACTCATTAAAAGTACCAGTTTGTGAATGGGTCTAGTAATTTCACCAAGAGCAGTTCTTAGTTTTACAACTCGAACTCTGTCATCACTGCCTGGGTACACTTGCAGAATTCGTCCCATTTTCCATTTTAATGGGGGTAAATTTTCCTCTTTTATAATAACCAAATCGTTCATTTGCATAGTTCGATAGTCTTTTCTCCATTTATTTCGCGATTGTAATTGAGTTAGGTAGTCCTTTTGCCACCTTTTCCAAAAGGATTGCGATAATTGGGTATTCAGTTTATAGCGTTCTCTAAGAGTAATCTTTTCCGACTGAATGTCAGGCTCTGGCAATGCTTTGAGTTCGGTTCCTATTAGGAAATGTCCTGGAGTAAGGGCTGACAAATCAGATGGATCGTCTGAGACTGGAATTAACGGACGAGAATTCATAACCGCTTCAATTTCGGTCAAATACGTATTAAATTCTTCATAGCTAAGTATTTGTTGACCGATGACCCTCCTCATATGATATTTCATAGTTTTGACGGCGGCCTCCCAAAGTCCACCGAAATGAGGTGCGGAAGGAGGGTTTGTTCTCCATTTGATACCTTCATTAGCGAGATATTGTCCAACATCTTGAGATACCCATGCATTCAATATGTGTCGTGATCCAATATAGTTTTTGCCACAGTCACTGTATAATTCTTCGGGTTTTCCTCTGCGTGCAATAAACCGTTTTAACGTAGAAATAAAAGAGTACGCAGTCAAATCATAAACACATTCCAGGTGCACAGCTTTGGTAATAAAGCAAACAAAAATACACACATAAATCTTTGTTGGTCGCACACCTCTGCCACGTCTAGCACTAACACTAAAAGGACCAGCGTAGTCAGTTCCGGTTTTCGAAAATGGTTTGCCTGGATTCACTCTTGAACATGGTAAGTCTGCCATCATTTGTTTCGAAAGTTCTGCGCGATGGCGTATACATATAACACAACTTCGGATTATTTGACGAATAGTGACACGGGCTCTAATAATCCAGTACTTCTGCCGCAAAAATGAATGGGTCAATTGCAGTCCACAATGTAGGTATTTTAAATGGAAGTAGGTGATCAAAAGTTTAGTAACTAGGTGGTCTTTTGGCAGCAGAATCGGATGTTTCACAGTAACACTCAAATTCGAATGTTTTATTCGGCCACCTATTCTAATGAGTCCTTCATTGTCCAAAAATAAGCTTAACTGGCTTAACTTATTTGAAGGTTGCAGACACTTCTGGCCTTTTAATTGTTCTATCTCGTTATAGAACTCGTTACTTTGAACTGATCGGATAATTACGTTATGTGCCTTCTCTAATTCCTTCACTTCCAGATATGGTGTCAGAACCCTTAATTTTTTACAATTGCCAACAAACCTTAAACACCAAGCAACCACTCTGAGCAATTTATTCCAACTAGAAAATTTACTCCATAGTTCTTCAACTACATTCGATTTGACAACCATACTTGTGACCAAAATTGCCTTCTCCTCAACTTCTATAGAGCTTTTATCCACCTGTTTGCCTTTTAACTGTTTAGGCCAATTTTCCTCACTTTCCTGCAACCAATGCGGTCCGTAAAACCACTTTTCATTGTTAATTAAATTTACAACAGATACCCCTCTAGTTACTAAATCTGCGGGGTTATCTTCAGACCTACAGTAAAACCAACAATTCGGGTCCGTTTTCTCCTGTATTTCCATAACTCTGTTGGATACAAACTGTTTCCAACGCTTCGCACATCCCTTGACCCAATGCAAAGCTATTTCTGAATCCGACCAATACATCGTTTTAGTTATCAGATCTTGAAAAATATTACAAATATATTTTCCAATCCGAGCACCAATTAAAACCGCCATTAACTCTAATCGGGGCAACGTTAATTTCTTCAGAGGAGCAACCCTGTTTTTAGACATGACAAACGACACATTATTTTTACCAAAGTCATCCTGATAGCGAAAATAAGCAACAGCTCCGTAAGCAATTAGCGAAGCATCGCAAAACACGTGCAACTCAATACCCGTAACTTTATCCTTATCATGACCTAACAAACAATTTCTACCAATTTTTAATTCCTCTAGGCCCGCAATTTCCGAACACCACGCTAACCACTTCTCCTTCAATTCATCAGGCAACTCCTGGTCCCAACTAATACCCCTTTCCCAAATTTGCTGCAACAAACGCTTTATTCTCACAATAAAAGGAGCGGCAACACCAATCGGATCAAAAATCATTGCAGCTACTCTTAACACACCTCGTTTTGTATTTTTTATTGCCCCCAAACTATCTATCAATAATCTAACCTCTAACGATAAAACATCATCCTCAGGATTCCAATTCAAGCCTAATACCTTTAAATGACCCTTTATACCAACATTTAATCCATTTTGTTCCCATAACTTTTCCAAATCAGAAGAGTTTGACCTTAATTTTCGCAAGTTGAATCCACCTTCCCTCAAAATTGAATTTCATTTTCGAGATAATTATGTATATCCTGAAATGTATAGCTAATCGGATATTTCCTATTAAACTCTAAAACAAGGTCTTTTGGAATCCTATCCAAAATTATAGGCGCTAACAAACTGCTAAAAGTTTCCTTTTGAACACCCAAGGCCTCCAAATTTCTAATTTGATTCTCAATTCTATCAAATAATTTTCTTAAGCCAATCGTATCTTGCGAATTATGAACAGCAGGAATTTTCAATAACCCGTTCATATGTGTTTGTATTAATGTATTAGTGTTACCAAACCTAGTTTTAAGAATGTTGAGTGCCGCGTCATAATTTTGCTCTGTAATTGCCAACCCAGCAATCGAACTCGCAGCCTGACCATTTAAATAAGATTTCAGATAGTTCAGTTTATCTATTTTCGTAAGATTTGGATTTTTATCAATAGCGGATTCAAATTGGCCATAAAATTCCAACCAATGAGCAGAATCGCCATAAAATGGTCTAATATTCAATTTTGGCAATTTAACAGTTATTTCATTTATTGCGTGTTTCAACTCAATTACTTCGGGACCTTTCAACTTTCCAATTTGTATTTTTATTCTTTGTTTCCACAAACAAATATTTTCATTGTATTCAATCGAAGTTGTTACATCACTTTCGATATCTTTAGCGGGGAGCAAAGTTTCAATTTCTTTATTTATTTCATTTAACGCATTTTCCTTGTCTAAAATTAACATTAATTTTTCATTTAAAGTATCTAGACAAACAGAATCTATCTCTTTAAACAATTCTTCGATGCTGTTTAACAATTTTGTGGTTGCGGTTCTAATTGCTTTTCGCTTGCCCTTACTTTTTTCTAGATCAGACATTATGCTAAATTCAACAATACTAGTTACACAACAATAATTACAGAATAAACAAATTTTCTTTCAACATACAACATAAAATACAATACACAAAAAATCAACAAAATAACACAGAAAAACCTTCTCTACTACACAGCAATTAGATAACAATTCCCTCTTCTCAAACTTAAATTACCCCAAAATCTAACATCTCTGTACAAACAGACAAATAAAAGCATCTCTACCTATATTTAATTCTATATTCACTGCTACAATACCATAAACAAACAAATCGAAACCAAAACTCACCTCTATCAATCTCAAACTTTCCATTTCTAGCTGCTATCCTTTGGAACTGCTATCCTTGTTATCCCCTTTCAAAACCGAAACACATACGCATATTAAACCTCCCAACAGCGGAATAACATCTTATACACAAAACTATAACCCACGCACTGACACCAAAATGTTCCGCTGATTGGAGAGAAGTTAAACACACGATTGCATTTTATGTCTTTATTCCATGACGGCACAGGACGGACTGATAAAACATAGAACGAAGAAAATAGAATACGAAAGGAAAACCTTCGTATGAGTCATATACATTGGCGCCAAAGCCCTTATCATACATACATAAACATATATATATATATATGTGTGTGTGTTTTACAACATTTATATACACATATATTAATATAAATAAATCTATCAAGCATATATATATATATACAATAGGGTGGATCGAAAAATTTTTTTTCACCATGTCAAAACCTACCTATACGGAAAAGATGTTCTTTTGGATGGAGATTAGGGGAAAAATAATTAAAAAAATTAATTTTGAATTTTACTACTGCCACAATGAGATTGAATTTCGAAAAAAGTGAAAAAAGACCTAATTTTGGCTAGATGGTTTTTGATTCAAAATAATAGTTTAAAAAATATATTCAGAATCTACCTATGCTTAAAAGATGTTATATTGTATGCTGAGTATGAGAAAAATATTTAAAAAAATTAATTTCAAAATTTAAATCTGCCTCAAAGTGGCTCAAATTTATGTATTTGAACGTTTTTACGGTAAAAAATCAATGTTTTTTGTGAAATAAAATATGCATTTTAGAATTTGTAACATTTATTACAATGAGAGGATATTTATTTGATTACAAGGTTAAAACTTTAGTTTGTTATTTAACAGCTTCTTTATTATTAAATCAAGAAAAATCTTCAACATAACAAGTGGCGATAATGACGTTTGTTATTGAAAATCGGCATGAGATTTTGAAATTGAATTCGATTTTTATAAAACCGTCTCATATATATGGTCCATACACAACAGAAAATGCTTCTGTGACTATTTTGATTATTAGTTTTGTAGAATGAGCGTCTCGTGAATACATATTATTGATAGTAGATGTGATTGCCACTGGAATAATTTCTGGATTTACTATTGCTTCTGAAATCATGTCGTTACTGAATCCCTCAGTTAGTGGAGGTGCGACACATTTTCCTATTTAATTAAATCTATGTAATCCGTCGCAAAAGATCAAAAGCTGGTAAATGGAAAATATAGATATTATTTAATGTAATGATTAGGAGTACAGCAGACCGTTTGATTTCACTCATGCGCTTTCAAAATTAACCTACTGACCTAAATAAAAATACAAAAAGCTTCTCACATTCAGCGAATATTTTTTTTTATTTCACCAGTGAAATTTTTGTGCCTAGCCGCGGCTTTATCCATGTTGCGCAAAGATGACATAGTGGAACCTCATTGGTGTGTAACTAGTCAAAAAACATTGTAGTGGACGCTTGAAGATCAGTTCCATATTTCGAATAACACATCCCTTAACATCTATATTAACAGATATTCTGAAACAAACTTTGTTACATGTATATTATTGTTAACACATGACAAAAAATGTACGTCATGTTTTCAAATTGTTTGGAACTCTCCCAGAATTTTCATATATGTGGCCGATATATTCGAACCAAGTTCTTTTTTGAAGCTCATTCGATTATGATTTTTCCTTCTGTTGTCTTCTAGTGATGTAGTCTTATCTTTACACACATCAAAGTTAGAAAATGGCCATGATCATAATCTTTTACAAATGACTAAAGCGAATGACTAAAATGATAGAGTGGTGTTTGGTTTGTTTTGTCATGCCGATTTTTTTTTCTGTCAATAGCATTCGATTCATGGTTTTGTGAGATAATGCGCACATCTGACACGTCATCATCTCCACATCTAGGACCTGACACGATGGCAGCACCTGTTTTGTCTTAAATGCCTAAAATGTCCAATATTTTGGCCGATGCCAATTTTCGTCACTACAAGCGGTATGACGCCTAGCTCGTCAGCATTTTGGCTTTTCAATGATAGCTGATGACGCAGAAAAGTGAGTTTGTTCACACTACGTCGGTTTAGTTTACACCTAATATACATATTCAGATCTATTGAACTGAAAAAAATAGGCAGTGTTTTCGGAAATTGTCCACAAGACTGTAATAGCTTTCAATATCTTATTTTGTTTTATAAGAATTAAGAAGAGCGCAATATTTGTCGTGAGACTAATTTTTCTTAGAATGCTGCAGTGGTAAATTATTGTGTTTGAATCTCATTTACAGGTCACTCCTAACTTATTAGCAACTCATTCTCACTGGCAGGAAATAAATAGATGTAGACGGATTCTTTACTTCAGTTACTTTTTAAGTACCAATATATAAATTTTATAATATTTTTGTAATAGGGAGCATATTTACTGGCATATCAAAGCCAGACCCAAATAGGCGGGTATATCATTCTTTAACAACGCCATGGTACAGTAATATTCAAAGTACAATAAGCTACACAATACACAAGCAGACAAATCCTTCATTGAAGAAACTTCGAAATTAATTTTTAATTTTTTTTTCACTTAATCTCCATGCAGTATACTATCTCTTAGATTATAGGTATATCTCTTATAGTATAATATCTCTTAGGTATATAGGTTTTGATTGATATTAAAATGATTATTTTGCGTCAAAAAATATGTAACCAAAATTAGATCTTTTTTACAATTTTTCCAAATTTTATCGAATTTTCAACTTTTTTGTGGCAGTATTAAATTTCAAATTTATTATTTATTATTATTTTTTACTTAACCTCCATACGATATAACATCATTTCCGCATTATTGGATTTTAAAAGTTATTAAAATATTTAATTTTTGACAAAAATCATCTAACCAAAATTCGGTCTTTTTTCAAATTTTTTCGAAAATTCAACCCTTTTGTGGCAGCATTAAATTTTAAAATTGATTTTTTTTATTATTTTCCTCTTAATCTCTATACAATAGAACATCTTTTCCGCATAGGTAGGTTTTGATGAATGATAATTTTTTTTTCGCCATAGACAATCGATCCACCCTAATATACAACCAACACCTACTTCCATCTAGGTAATCCTCACAAATATTACTACTACAAAAAAAATATGAGATTTTTTTTCTCTTCTTATATTTTTACATAAAAAAATAATAAAAAAAATAGATTTTTCCATTTTCTTTGTATACAAGTACGACGACTTGTATACTGTCTGGTCTGCAAAAAAAAAAATCTTTGTACTAAAATTTTTGCACCCTGACAGCTTCTCTTTTCTCACAAAAACACTAAAAGCAAAAAAAAAAAAAAAAAAAAAAAAACAAGGCAACGAAAAAAAAAAACCGTTTATATAACCACATTTCACTGACTTAATTCACACCCACACAGCTACAATGAAACCGCACTTCTCCTTCATCACTAAGTCGCCACCACAACAGCCAAAGAAACGACAAAATCTCGATTAACACAACTATTCTTCTTGCGACACGCAAAATTACGTTGCACACCTCACTTATTTTTTGACGTGCCAAGGTACTTTTCTGGAGCTTGAGGGGGGGGGGGGACACAAGTCTGTAAACTTCACGATTAAGTCTTTGAAGATAGTGTCTTTGAAGTCGTATAAGTAAAAGTCCACAACCATCTACGTAATCTGTTTTACTGGTGAAAAAGCAGTGATCTATCGGTTATCTATCGGTCATCTATCATTGATTCCTGCCAAGAACCCCCAAATTTGTAGGAAGGACTATGGAGTGCTTTGGAGCGGTGTCTAGGGGATAAAGAGATTTTTTAACGATTTTTAACGAAAATCTTGACTATTTTAACATTTCCCGCTTACCACAGGCCCGTCCGACCTGGTTTCTCACTCCGAGATGAGCGGGCAGCTTTCCTCAGAACCGTCTGTCCTTAGCTGATTCCCGTTAGCATATGCTTGAATTCTCCTAAAAAATCACTCAGTTCATCAAAATTATCATTGTTCACGGGTCTAACCCGATCTTCCAGAGCTTCATTATAGAATGTGCTTATTTTGCAGTGCAGAGTTCAATTCTTGTTGCTAGGTATCTTAGTCGATAGATCCCCCCCCACACATATATATGCATTACATTGAATAAAAACTGAGAATGTTTATTCAGTAAATTTATCAGTAACGTGACATTGTGTGTAAAGCTATTCTCTCTTAATATCATGCTACCTTCAACAAAAGACCATGTAGCGATAAAAGTCGAAACATGACTTAAGTGTGACTATAATAATGACTTAATTTTTACGACGTATTGAAGCACATCGTGAGACATAATTTAAGTGAGTCTAATAAACCGGATGGCTTCGCGTTACCAACAACACATTTTTGCGCACACAGTTGATTGTCTTCGAAATTCGTAATTCATTCTTGGAACACAGTTAATGTTTCAGAGGAGGAGTTAAAAGTATATTGCGGAACACATAATAAAAAAAATTAACTTCAAAGCTGCTAATGCTCCTAGGATTTAACTTTTGTATTAGGAAATCTAAATATAGATGTCAGACAAGTACTGTGAAAATTCGATAATGATAGTAGTCAATAATTTTGAATCATATGCCAAACGAGATTATTCAGGATTTGGAATAACATTGAGTTTGAAATTTCCACTTTTTTTATATTTTGGACTTAAAAATTCAAATTTTTCTGTGATATTTAATTAAAAGCAGTTCAAGTACTGAAAGTTTTATTTCATTATAAAAAAATAGCTGAAACATATTGCATTGGTGTTAAAAATTGCAATCAGAATTAATCTTACGCTAAAGAAAAATGAACAATACAGAGTATTGTGCCGAACTTCGGGGCACTTTTATTTTATTTTTATTTATTATTATTATTTTTAAATATATAATTTTTATTTTTTAACGCATGTGTTTTTAGTTAAAACAGGAAATAAAATTATGAATTTATATATTTTTTAGTGGAAATTCAATTAACTTTCCAAATTTAGGCAAAAATTTATAAAATTTTAGTAGTGATTGGTGTGTATTCCAAATCTTCTATATTGAAAAATTATTCAATATTTTTTTTTCAACAATATAAGCGAATCACATATCTGAGCTAAGATGAAAAATATTTGCAATAGATGTTACGTTTATTATTATATATCAAATTTTGTATATAAAATAAGATTAAATGACATAATAAAAAGTGTATTTTTCAATAAAAATAGCTCTTATGTAATTATGTACAAAATTACAAGTTATAATTCATTTCATAAGATACTAATACACGAGTTAAGACCTTATTACAAAATTTTATTTAAATGTCTTAAAAAGTTTTTTAAAATGATGTTTCTTTAAAACGTATTCAGTAAAAATTATAATTTTCAGAAAGCGCAAATTAAAATTTTGATATTGTACAAAAAATATGCATAAAGTTTACAATTTTAAAGTCCACTACATTTGTAAGTGTTTATATATTTGCGTATAAATTAGATATTATACATGGCTATAAAACCAGTGATTTAACCTAATTGTTAGTTTTACTTATACGAGAAATTTGCTCATTTTTGTCTAAATAATGAGGCACTAACAATATATATTTAATCACAGAATTTATGAAATAAATAAATAATAAAATTTATAGTAAAAATTCATTGTATTTGCATTTAACATATTTTATCCCATTAAAATTTAATACATAATAATACTATGTTGTTTTAAAATTCAGAAAAAAGTATTTTTGATTAATTTATTTCAAAAAATATTTTTAAAACATTAAAAAAAGAAAGAAAAAAAGATTGTACATATTTTGTTTCACATTTATTTGAAGAATATTTGTAAAAAATTACTTTCTCTAATAATAAATAAATAAATAAATAAATAAATAAATAAATAATATCATCGCTGTTTACGTTTAAACTCAGCAAATTATAAGCATTTTTTGTCAAATAACTCCTTAAATTTTCTTAAGATATCTTTAAATGTACATTAGGGTGGATCGAAATTATTTTTCACAGTGTCAAAACCTACCTATACGGAAAAGATGTTCTCTTGGATGGAGATTAAGAGAAAAATAATTAAAAAAATTAATTTTAAATTTTACTACTGCCACAATGAAATTGAATTTTGGAAAAAAGGGAAAAAAAACCTAATTTTGGCTAGATGATTTTTGATTCTACATAATAGTTTAAAAAATTATCCAAAACCTGCCTATGGTGCTTTAAAGATGTTTTATTATATGCTAAGTATGAGAAAAATAATAAAAAGAAATAATTCCAAAATTTAAATCTGCCGCAATGTGGCTCAAATTTATGTATTTGAACGTTTTTAAGATAAAAAAAAAATCAATGTTTTTTTATAAAATAAAATATGAATTTTAGAATTTTTAACATTTATTGCAATTAGGGCATATTTATTTGCTTACAAGATTAAAACTTTATTTTCTTACTTAACAGCTTATTTATTATTAAATCAAGAAAAATCGTCAACATTACAATTGGCAATAATGACGTTTGGTATTGAAAATCGGCATGAGATTTTGCAATTCAATTCAATTTTTATAAAACCGTCTCTTATATATTGCCCATACACAACAGAAAATGCTTTCGTGAGTATTTTGATTATTAGTATTGTAGAATGAGAATTGCGTGAATAGATATTATTGATAGTAGATGGCTGATATTGATAGTTGCCACTGGAATGATTGCTGGATTTACTATTGCTTTTGAAATCATGTCGTTACTAAATCCCTCAGTTAGTGGAGGTTTGACACATTTTCCTATTTAATGAAATCTATGTAATCCGTCGCGAAAGGTCAAAAGCTGATAAATGGAAAATATAGATATTATTTAATGTAATGATTAGGATTACAAACTATTTAATCTCACTCGTGCGCTTTTAGAATTCATCTACTGACATAAATGAACATACAAAAAGCTTCTCACATGCAGCGAATATTTTTTCTCCACCATTGAAACATTTGTACCTAACCGCGGTTCCATCCAAGCTGCGAGAAGATGACTTAGTGGAACCTCATTGGTGTGTAACTAGCACAAAAACCACTGTAGTGGACGCTTGAAGAACAGTTCCATATTTCGAATAATAAATTTTTTAACATCTGTGTTAACAGATATTCCGTAACAACCAATCGCAATCTACTTTGTTATATGCATATTATTGATAACACATAACAAAAAAAAAAAAAAAAAAATGTACGCTGTGTTTTCACATTGTTTGGCACTCTCCCAGAATTTACATATATGTGGCCCATGTATTCGGAAACAAATTCTTTTTTCAAGCTCAAGTCTGCTTCCATTATGATTTTTCTTCTGTTGTCTTCTAGTGTTGTAGTTTTGTCTTTACACTCATCAAAGTTTAAAGAAAACGGCCATGATCATAATCTTTTACAAATGACTAAAGGGAATGTCTAAAACGATAGAGTGGTCTTTGGTTTGTTTTGTCACGCCGAATTTTTTTCTGTCAATAGCATTCGATTTTCGATTGATAGTTTTGTGAGATAATGCCCATATCTTGAAGTGCATCTGACCCGATGGCAGCGCCTGCTTGGTCGGAAAAGCCCAAACTGTCCAATTTCTGGCTGATTCCAATTTTCGTCACTACAGGTGGTGTGACACCTAGCTCATCAGCTTTTTGGCTTTTCAATGATAGCTGATGACGCAGAAAAGTGAGTTTTCTCGAACTACTTCGGTTTAGTTTCCACCCAATATTCATATTCATACTCAAATCTATTAAACTAAAAAAAATAGGCAGTGTTTTCGGAAATGGTCAACAAGAATATAATAGCTTTCAAGATCTTATTTTGTTTTATAAGAACTAAGAAAAGCGCAATATTTGTCGTGAGACATTTTTTCTTAAAATACTGCAGTGGTAAATTATTGAGATTGAAACTCATTTACAGATCACTTCTAACTTATTAGCCACTCCTTCTCACTGGCAATATATAAATAGATGTACACCGATTCCTTGCTTTGGTTGTTTTTTAAATACCAATGTATAAATTTTATAACTTTTTTGTAATAGGAAGCATATTTACTGGCATATCAAAGCCAGTAAATATACTATTCCAAGTAAGGGGAAATTCATATATATATAAATATTATTTTTATTTTAAAGCCATGGTACAGTAATATTTAAAGTACACGAAGCTACACAATACACAAGCAGACAAATCCTTCACTGAAAAAACTGGAACTGCCAGTTTTTTGAAACTTTAAACCACTTGCAGCAGTATTAAATTTCGAAATTAGTTTTTTTAACTTAATCTCACTGCAATATAGCATCTCTTACGCAAAGGTAGGTTTTGATTGATATTAAAACGATTATTTTGCGTCAAAAAAATTCTAACCAAAATTAGATCTTTTTCCATTTTTTCCAAATTTCATCGAATTTTCTACTTTTTTGTGGCAGTATTAAATTTCGAATTTATTATTTATTATTATCTTGTACTTAACCTGCATACGATAAAACACATTTTCCGCATTGTTGGATTTTAAAAATTATTAAAACAATTACTTTTTGACAAAAATCATCTAACCAAAATTCGGTCTTTTTTCAAATTTTTTCGAAAATTCAACCCTTTTGTGGCAGTATTATATTTTAAAATTTATTTTTTTTATTATTTTTCCCTTAATCTCCATACAATAGAACATCTTTTCCGCATAGGTAGGATTTGATGAATGGTAATTTTTTTTTTTCGCCATAGACAATCGATCCACCCTAATGTACATACTACTCAGTGCATGAAATTTGTACTCTTTAAAAATGTGTGTTGTAGAAATTATTTCTCTTTTGTATTAGGATTTTTTTTTGCTTTTCGAAATATCAATAATAATAAATATCATTACGTTTGTTCGAGGTTATCATTGGTTCATAAGTATCACTCTGATGATAATAATCAATATTGTAAAACGATAAATATTTAGTATAACAATTAATTTTATCATTTTAAGAAGTGACTAGTATAAAAGTCAGCTGTTTATCTGAGTTGTTATGAATTATAAATAATAGCAGTGTACATCTTGAAGTGTGTTAAGTCAATGAGCGCTTAAAAGCTAAGGGAGCATCAAAAACTTTTAAATTGCCCAATGAAAAACTGTCCTATCTCTGAGATTATCATCATTATCTATTATCAAAGCTGCAGCAGAAGCTTACCATAAAATATTTTTAGGGAATCATCATTTCCGGAGCAAGAACAAACAAAATTGTATTCCGCCATCGTTTTTATTCTTTATATATATATATATATATATATTTATAGAAAATTTAATACGCCTTATTAATAATATAATCTACTGAGATTTGCCGTAAAAGATTCACAGCCAACAGAGAAGAAAAAGCGCCCATAGCTGGAATCGATCCAGTGTCATTAACATTACTTGTCGGTGCTCCAACACTGAACAACCTGGACGATACAAAGGCTCAAGATTCCATCCCAGGTTTGTTTACTTTTTCATTCTCTTCACTGTACATATTTTTTTTTCAAATTGTACTAATTAAAATTAAAAAAAAGGTTGGAAATTGTTTATGGTAATTAAAAAAAGTATGATAGCATTAATAAATTAAAAAAATTAATTAATGGAATTAACTTAAAATGAAATTTTAATTAATTTAGTTTATTTATAATGGCAATTCAATTTTGTTTAATGTTATAATAATAAAAAACATAGTAAAATTTTATTTAATGATCTAATTGACGATAAAGTATTTCAACGGAACTTATAATAATGTTCCACTATCTATTATTAATTGATTAAAAATAGCAAAAGAAACATGCGAAAATAATCATAACATCATTAATGTGGATGAAACTAGAGAACTCAGGTCTACGATCGGTTAACCGCTCATCAAGTTTTCCATAGCTATAGTCCACAAGAAGTTAAGAAAACGAAAGCATGCGAAAAATACATTAATGACTTGTTGCGCATTTGCTGCAAAATTCGCAATGAACGGCAAAAACATAGTCCAATTTTTCATATAATGTACACAACAAACAAGATTTTTTCTAATAATAATGAAGTTTTATCCGCTTCGTCTAAAACAGATTCATATTTATATATTAAATTAAAAACATTCTAGGCCATTTCAGAAAAAAAAACTTATACCGGTGAATTTAGTTTAAAAATTGGTTTGCAGATATAAAAATATACTGCACATAGAAATGTAAAAACAAATAAGCTATTTGACGGTAGATATAAAACTGTATTGAAAAATCTTATCAATATTAGTTATATTTTCTTAGTTATTAAATGGTGGTTTTTCCTGATTCCTTCGATCTCGAGTTGGCTGTTTACATGATATTCTGATATTTTACTACTTTAAGCTTTAATATGCATCCCTGAGAATAATATCGTCTTCCACCAGTCACGCTTCTGCAACAGATGTCTACTTATTATCAATCTTCTGAATACGTAGCAGAACGGCAATGGCTATTACTCTAGAAACATCGGAACTATTTTTGTGACTTTTATATATTTACCACCTTTATAATAACAAAGATAATCATATCTGTCTTAAACCATTCCTTTTTATATATGAGTCTGATGCAATCTTATCCAGCTGTATTATTTACTTTATCCGACAATTTAAACTTTTTTTTTTCAAAACTTTGATCTAAAAAGGAAGGTAAAAATTTATTATACGAAATCAAAGAATGTATTTTATTTTCTTATTACTTGAAAATAAAATAGAGAAGTTGTATCTAAATTACCTGGTCATCTCTGATTTTGATAAAGCTTCCTTTTAAGGTTCGTTCGTAATAATGTAAATACGTAGCACCTATAGTTGTCGTTCAGTCCGTCCGTCCGTCCGCATATAACAGCGCAAAAACTACTCAACTGAATCATTTGAAATTTAAACTATATAATTGTCACATAAATTTATCGATTCATTTAAAATTTTATGAAAATCGGATGCATAGATCAATTACATAGTGACAATCAAAAGTATTCCGTTACATTACGATGAATGGAGAAAAAAGTTTCAAATGCATTTTAATCATTTAAAATTTGAAATGTATAATTATTACATAATTTTGTCAAGTCCTTTCAAATTTTATGAAAATTGGATGCATAGATCAATTACAGGGACAATCAAAAGTATTCCGTTCATTACGGTCAATGGGGAAAAATGTTTCATATGCATTTTAATGGTGTTACACTCATTCGAATATAGTAGAATACATGAACCTATGAAGTATTTTAATATATGTATATATTTATTTATTTATATATATTAAAATATACATTCTGTACAATCTGGGATGCAAATAATATTTATTATTAAATTACAGGGCCACACAAAAGTATTCCACTACATAATGCTATACGGGAAAAATTATTTGAGTCGTGTGTTGATTATATTAAACTATTTCACATTTTATAAATATGATATATACTGCTGAGGTGTAATAGAAGTTTCTTCCTGTATATTTACAGGAACACAAACAAGATTTCGACTACTAATACTACATCTGAAATACTGTCTGCTATAACAGCAAGATCTGAATATTTTTTAAACTTCGTTATCGTACCAACGCACCTCATTTGCAATGCTTCATGTGCAATTTCCAATTTGTTTAGATTGAGGATGAAATTTAAGATAAATTATGTTACTAAAATTCTTTTGACATTTTTTTATCAATATTATTTTTACAAATTATAAAAAAAAATATGTTTCTGTTGTTGAAAATGCTTAGATTGGTTGTTTAAATATAAGTGAAGAACACTTTTAATTATAGTACATTATATTATAGTACATGAATACAGAACAAAAAGATTAGTCCGATTTTTTTCTGATATGAGTTTTTACCAATATCTTTAATCAAAGAACATTCTTCTTAACTTTTTGTTTTATTCATATAAACATAATTTTACTCAGCTGATGTTATCATTTCAATATACTCGCTCAAATACTTTTCTTATTCATATATTTAAAGTTCAAAATATAAAAGTGCTTTTATAAAACATACTTTTAAAAGTATTTCACAATACTTCAATTTGCATTCTGTTACGTTGGTGCAGGTGTTGCTGGAATCTTTAGTTGTCCCGAAAGAAGATTTTAAAAGACGGCTTCCATGACTGACACTTATACAGATGCATGTTTTTACCAAAAACATCTGAATACGGAGAAGGGCTATTCTTACAGAAACATCAGAATCATATTCGTGACTTTTATATATTTATTCACCTTATTACAACAAAGGTACCTAAGTTTATTTTAAGTCTCCTCTATAAGCTTTCCGCTTTACGTTTGAGTATAATTCAATTGAATTCGAATACATTTTTTTTATCACAGAATTTCATTATTATTTTTTTTATAACTTCGATCTAAAAGGGAAAATAATTATTTATTATATAAGAGCAAATAATTCATTTTATTTTCTTATTCCTTGAAAATAAAAGTAGAGAAATAGTAACTGAATTACCTGTTCTTCTCTTAAGACCAAACATGAAAATATTAGGATAATACATCGAAATCGTTCTTCAAATATCTTAAAATAGTGCTCAAACTTATGTTGCGTCGCGTCGGTGCCCTTTGTAACCAGCGTATACTTAATCTTCTTGCAGGAGGCTCTTGGAGATCGCATTACCTCCCTCCGAATTACAGGATCATAATAATAATAATGTTTTTCTTGGTTGACCGCTTCTCTTCAAGTCAGTGTACTTTCCCGAAATATTAAATTTATTGATAGTTTGATAAACTGTAGTCTTGCTCACATTTATCCTCTTAGCTATTTCACGCTCAAAAGAGTCGACTTTTTAAGATAAATATTTCTGCCATTTTTGCTAATGAAAGTATATTAAAGAGAGTTAGAGCGCGGACAAACGGATAGACAAACCGAAAGCATATATACTTTTCTGCTTTATTAGAAAGTATTAAAAACAGCACATGTCTACGGTTAAATTCTGAAGTCAACTAGTGAGGAATGAGATGGGTGAATTAATAAATACCACGGAAATGAGTCAGACGACCGACGAAATGGTCGGTTGAATATCAGATAAGATTGCGAAATAATCGGCTTAATGGTGCTTTGTGTTAAGATATCAAAATTCTGCTGCTGGTCTTAAACTTTTGCACACAAATGTATTTTAGTAAAAACTCGATTAAAATTTTTCTAAATTATTTCTATTTTCAAAAGTTTTCAAAAAATATGTTTCTATAGTTAAAAACTCCTACATTGATACACATCAGGTACATTTTTAATCAAAGTAAACTGCATTATATTACAAGACATCACAAATAAAAATAAATATATAAATAAATATATATATATAGACCGATTTTTTACTAATATGAGATTTTTCCATTAATTTTAAACGGAAGAATATTTTTCTTAATGTTATTATTCATATAAATATAATTTTGCTGAGCCGATTTTATCATTTCATTACACTAGATCAAATTATTTTCTTATTCAGACATTTAAATTTCGAAATATAACAGTATTTTTATAAAGTATTTTTTTAATGGTATTTCGCAATACTTCAAAATTTGCTTTCTATTACATTGGTGCAGGTGTTTTCAGAGTCTTCAACTGTCCTACAGAATCATTTTAAATGACATATTTTCTGATTAAAAAAATGTATTATATTAAACGACTATTAGTTAAAAAAAATTTACATTGCGGAATACAAATTTTATTATTATATAAGTCATTTTGCAGATGCTGCATGTGTAAAATAGTTTAATTTATACACACATAATTATAAAATATACATGTTACCGGCCAAACCCGATTTTAGGCAAAACTAGATTGACTCAAGTCAAACTAGTTTATCCTAACGCCCAAGGGATAAATTAGATTTCCCTAGTCCATGTGGTGAAGTTATCACCGCCCGGGTAATTTACCTAAAAAAGAGATCGCACAAAAAAAACTCCGAATGTGTAACTTAAAAGATGAACCACAACATTTATTAACGAGAGAGTTAAGACAATGCAAGTGCCCTCGCATAGGGGGGGGGGAATTCTCAGAGCTCAAGGGAGCTACATGTTGGCAGTTCGGTGATTATCAGTAAAGTGACCACATACAGTCATATCGTTTATCGCCAATAAGGTGTAAGGAGTTTTTGATACAAAGATTTTGGCAACAGAAATCGGTAGACCCCGCTTTCAGAATAACCTAAAGTTTTTGCGGTTCAACCCAGAAATTTTCTCACACCAGCGAATATCTTTTAGGGTTATAGAAATATTTTATGCCTGGGAAGTAGACAGTGATAAGCAAGCCGTTACATACATTGCACTTTTTCTGACAAAAATTATGTTATCCAGATGGGCAATTGAACAGATAACATGGCGCAGTCAGCAGGACTGAAAAAGAGTCAAAACAATTTCTAACACTAGAGATTAATTGTGAGGTTAAAAACAGGGCGAGTAAGGCAGATGTTAATAGAATGTAACGGATAAAAGAATATGATGAACCAAGCCCAGAGTATTTTCTTTATTTTGTTAATAACTGCGGTAACTGAGAAGCAACAGATGTTTTTTGAAGACGCAACAGTGATTCGTGAGAAAGGAAATTCTGTTATTATTTTCTACAGAGAGCCCCAAAATTTAATAAATTTTAACTTTTATTAGTGAGAGTAGGAAAGATAAAAATTAACTATTAAATGTGGAATTCATTTAAACTAATGGGTTTATTAGTGAAAAGGGAAGTTAAAACAAATCTAAGAATTTATTAAGGGGAAAAAATTACTGCTTTTATGAAAGGGAAAAGATATGTAGCGATAATCTTCGCTACAGGCCAAAATAGTTTACCCTAACGCCCATTGCATAAACTAGTTTTTCCTAGGCTAAACCGGTCTATCCTAACGCTCATCGGATAAACTAGTTTTTCCTAGGCCAAAATAGTTTGGCCTAACTTTTATAGGATATATTTGTTTAGTCTGCTATTCATATAGGTCTGAAATAGCTTATCCTAGGCCAATTCAATTTCGCGTGATTTTATAGAGTTCCATGACCGTCTAAGCGCCAAAATTGTAGTTTATTCTAGGCCAATGTTCTTTTACATGTCTTTAGCTCACAGGCGTTAAAGCCTGAGAAATAATCGGCTCGCAGGTTCTATATGTGCGCCTTTTATGCATGTACGCCTTTTGTATGTACGTACGTATGTACGTACGTATGTACCTAACGCGATAATTCTTGATAGAAATAATGCAATTTGAGGTGCTTTATCTTTTCAGGCTACCAAAGCCTGACAACTAATAATATCCGTTGATTCTGTATGTATGTATGTACGTAAGTACGTAACACAATAATTCTTGATATAAATATACTTTTTGCATCAAACTTTCAATATAGGTTTTTTTCTTATGAGGAGCTTTTCTGATTTATTTTGGGAGGTCATTGGCGAAGAATAAGAGGGGGGAGAACGAGAGGCTGATTCGCCCCTTCCCTTAATTCAAATAAATGGGTTTACATGCATTATTAGCATATTTTATTAAAATTTTAGATATAAGAACATTCTGATAAGGCGCCTCCATGATTAGTTGTAGGTGTTCATTGTTTAAGTATATAATGAAATATGAATAGGTATACAGCACCATAATTTATGCAAAGGCTTTTTCCAAGCAAAATTTTCAGATTTGCTTCAAATTTTATAAATAGACTCATTCTAGCAAGGCACTTCTCTAATTAATGTTGGGGATTATTTGGTTAATAACAAAGGAAAAACAGGGGGCGGTCCCGTCTAATTTTGGCAAATGAGTTTTTCATGCAAAATTAAAAGATCTGCAGCAAATGTTGGATTTGCTTATTCTGAGGAAGCGCTTCACTGATTAATTTTGGTGATTCTTTGGTTAAGTATAAAGGGGAAGTACAATTAAGTTAATTAAATACAATTTGGTTAAGTGCAATTTATTTCCTTCCTTAAATTAGATAAATTGGTTATAATACAGAATTATCCAATTTGCTTAAAATTTTGGGCTTTAACTCATTTTGATCAAGCGCCTTTTTAATATTTTTTTGTATAATGGGGTAATGGACGATTTGTCGCAATCCTTAAATTAGATAAATGGATTTTTATGCATATATATGCGATTTGCTGTAAATTTTGAATATAATTTTATTTTATAGGATGAATTCCTGAATAGTTTTGAGGGTTTAATGATTAAGTATAAAAGGAGAAATGGTGGATTACCCTCCTTAAATCTGATGAATGTTTTTTGAGCAGAATTATCTGATTTGCTTCAAATTTTGGATAATAATTAAATTTTATAAAACGTATCTTTGATTAGTTTGGGGGTTTCAATGGTTAAGTATAACTGGGGGAAATGGGAAAATGTAATCACCCTTAATTTTATTTTATTTTTCGAGGGTGTTATTCTTAAAAAAAAAATTAAGGCTATAATACACTATACGTATACTAAAAGTATTATGAATACACTATAGTGTAAACAGCCTGTGAATGCAAAGCCATCTGTTTAACTGGGCAATGTTCTTTTTAATATTGATCCCGACTACTGTCCCATTGCTAACCTTGTGCAAAGTAATTTTGCCAACACCCCTTTATAATGTATTTTTCCAAGATAGTAGAATACTGTTAGAAGTTTGCACGGGCTGGAATTTCTAGGCCTGGACCTTGCTCTTCTCGAAGGAAAGTTATTTTGCCTTTATCCGGTATAAAAATTAAAAGATCAGCCCGAGCCCAGCCTGTACAAAAATCAGTGAAAAGAGACTCATTCCGGCTCGATCTAGCCCTACTCAATTTCTGCAAAAAAATTATATTTTACTTTACGTATAATTAAGATTCTTTAAAAAAATACTACCTATATAAGTAATGGATAAATTTACAGTGTATTATTAAATTACGATGTGTTCGCAGAATGGAAAATACACAATGCATTATTGATTCTTTATACTCTTAGTCTTTTCAATATTCAAATATGGATTCATTAAATAATTAATGTAGTTTACAACAAAAGAAAAGAAAGAGTGCTATAAATATCATAACTTTTGAATCTTTTTAGTAAAAAGTAGATTTGTGTATATATTTCTATGCCATTCCTTAAGGCTTTTCTCAAATCCAAAAGAGCTACATTCTAACACATGTATGAACTAAATACTTTTCGTAAATGCATTCTCATTCAGAAAATATGTAATCAAATAGCGTTAACCATTTTTTCATAAAAGCGAAGTATCTTTGAGAAAATACTATTAAAGCTACGTTTTAAATCGAATTTATGGTTACGACTTAATAAAAAAGAAAAAAGAAAAAAAAAATTTTGACACCGGTGAAAAGACTAGCTTATATGTCTACAGATAATTAATTTGTCAAAAATGGAAAAAGGCTGTTTGATTGCAAATTATGTTCAGCTCCAATCTGGTTCGAATATGAAAATAATAATAATAATAATAATAATAATAATAATAATAATAATAATAATAATAATGATACAATTCTGATCTCAGTTAACACAGTTCAAAAAAAAAAAAAAAAAAAGAAAGAAAGAAAGAAAGGTGGACATGTTAAAGTTCTGTATTGATGTTATAGCAATGGCTCTTGACACCCATTTATACTTATTCTAGTGAAAGATGTGTTTTTTACCAGCCAAACCCGATTTCGAGCCAAATTAGATTAGCCTAGGCCAATTTATTTTATCCTAACACAAATTAAATAAACAAATTTTTCATACGCCAAACTTGTTTATCTAAATATTCAAAGGATAAACTAGTTTTTCCTAGGTAAGAGGATAGTATTTCATTTTTCACTTCATATTTAATCATTAAACCCCCAAAACTATTCATAGAATTGGCTTATCAGAAAGAACCTATATCCAAAATTTGAAGCAAATCCGTGAATTCTGAGTCAAAAACCATTTTTCTAAATTATTGGAGTTTACCTATACTGCTCTTTCTTTTGCACTTAAACAATAAACATCCACAACTAATCACGGAGGCGCCTTGTCAGAATGGTCCTATGTCTAAAATATTAAATAAAGACAGATAATTCTGTATGAAAAATCAATTTCTCTAAATTTCTCGGATTTACGGTGCGGGATTAGCCTCCTGTTCGCCCCCCCCCTTTATTCTTATCCAATGAGTTCCCAAAACTCACCAAAAAAGTACATTGTCAGACTGAACTTACAACCAAAATTTTAAGCAAACCGGATATTTCAATCAAGAGTTATCGCGTTCATATGTACGTAAATACGTACATACATACGTACATACATACAGAATCTACCAGCCCATTATTACTCAGGCTTTGACGCCTATGAGCTAAAAACACATAAAATTACATTGTCCTAGGATAAACTAGATCAGCCTAGGACAAACTAGAATGTTGACGCTGAGGCGATTGTTGAATTCAATAAAATCACGCCAAATTGAATTGGCCTAGGATTAACTAAATCGGCCTAGGATTAACTAAATCGGCCTAGGATTAACTAAATCGGCCTAGGATAAACTACTTCAGACCAATAAACAGTAGGCTAAACTAGTTTATTCTATAAGAGTTAGGCCAAACTAGTTTGGCATAGGTAAATCTAGTTTGTCTTATGGGCCTTACTATAGACTATGGCCTCGGAAAAACTAGTTTATCCGATGGACGTTAGGATAAACTGGTTTGGCTTAGGAAAAACTAATTTATCCGATGGGCGTTATGATAAGCTAGTTTAGCCTGAAATCGGGTTTGGCCGGTAACATATATACAAAAAGGCACTGCCTGCAGATCCTTATTTTTTTCGACATAAATGTTTTGTGAAAAATATTTTGTGCTATTGAAATAAGTTAAATTTTACTTTCATATGAATGCACACTAAATTGTAATATATAACATAAAACCTTATAGATTTAGATGTAAAACTCCAAGATTTTATGCAGTTTATTTACTTTTATATATTTATTTTACTTTTTAAATAAATGATTTTTATTTAAAAAACTTTTATTAGAATAAATAAACACACGTAACACATGTATATTTATCCTTATATCTAAATATTTTTCCTATAATATACACATTTTCCCCGTACACATATGTATTTTAAATAAATAAATGAAATAATAATAATAATGATGGGTTTTTTATAATAAACATAATATGTCTGATATACTTTAATAACAATTTTCAGAGCTATACAAAAAGTTTCATGCAATGTCACTGATGCAATGTTTAGGGAAGATTGGGGTACAATGGTCCACTTTTGTAAATTTTGACTGTTTACTTTTAAAGTAATGATTTTTTTCTTTTGATCAAGTAAATGCATGTTACCTATACATTAAAGTTTATACTGCATCCACTCAAAAATAATAATTATGCATACTTTTTTTATATATATTTTTTTAAATAGCAAGTGACAAAGTGAACCACTTGTAATTTGAATAAAAATGTATCATTGTAGTTCATTTTTAACAATAAGAAAGATAAGCTATATCATAATTTGTTTATTCACATTTTATTATTCATTTTTATTTGTTTATTCAAATTTTATTATTCATTTTTATTTGTTTATGTACTCTTTTAGCTCTAACTAAAGTAACATTTTTTTCTTCATTTTTTTTATCATTAAGTCATTATACCGGTCGCAGATTGAACAATTACGTTTATTATCTTCCACAATACATTTTACAGCCTGTTTCATAATTTTTTGTGGCACAGATTCTCTATTGGTTTTCCTAGGCTTGTTTCTTGGCATTGCTAAAACAAATATGAAAAATAATATATATCCTTTTTATCCAATGATACCATTTAAAGTTAAATATAATCTTTTATAATAAGAATTATATATATCTAAATATATGACTAAGGAAAAATATATTAATTTTTTACTGTCTACTTTACATCATGTGTATTCTTTTAATGAATTTTACCTTATTTAATTATTATATCCAGATACAAACTAATAGATATATTTTTGTTTTTCTCATTCTACTATTTTATTTAAATCTAACTTATTGTGGATGCATGTATGCATAAGTGCAGGAATATTGAATTAACAAATTATATGAAAAAAAAAAAAAACCTCAAATGCACAAAATATTGTGTTTACTAATTTTTGGTGTTCAATTTGGGTTAATTTTAAAATTTGAAAGCTTATATTATATAGATAAATATTTCAAAAATGCATTTCACAACGTGAATCATTAATTCACACACAGAAATAAATTAATTTATTAATTCTTAATTTGAGCTAATTTTTATTTTTAAAACCATATATTATACAGATAAATAGTTCAAAAATGCATTACACAACATGAATAATTAATTAATCTACACACAGAAGTAAAATAATTTATTAATTCTGAATTTCACATATAATAATTAACTTTTAAAAACATGGAAATACAAAACTGGGATACAATTGACCATGGTCCATTGTACCCCAAATGGAAGTTTGACAAAAACTTTATGATAAAAAAAGAAATTTAAAATTCTATTATTTTAGCTATAATAAATATAATAATGTATTGTCTTACCTTTTTATTTTGCCACACAATGTCTTTCCAATTACAAATCTGTAATAAATAAATGAAGATATGTTTCACTGAAAATATTTACTTTTGCCTTACTCCTCCTGTGTCAAATCAATTATCAAGCATAAAATGGCTAAAATGTCATCTAGGCACATGGTTTCAAACTTCTTTTTACTACTTCATGACTGCCATCTATATACTAAAATAAGATGCTTTCAATAACAGAATTAATATAAAAAATAGGGAGTGGACCATTGTACCCCAGTCTCCCCTACATTTGTATTACTTAAAAATAAACAAATAAATAAAAATATTTTATTGTCATTAAGTTTGAAAAAGTTTTTAATTGCTTGTTCTTCTCTGATTTTGATAAAACTTGAATTTTAAGGAAGAAGATACATTTTAATGTTGTTTAAGTTTGGCATGTTTGGCAAAAACATGTTTATATTGTAAAAAAAAAAAAAAAAAAAAACGATTATATTGATTTTTTCAATACAAGTCAAGTACATTTTTAATTATAGTTTATTACATTCTATTACGTGACGGCATTACACAAATAAATAAATAAATAAAACATAAAAAATACCGAATCTGAGATTTTTCCATTAATTTTAAATCGAAGAATATTCTTCTTCTTCTCTTTCTCTCTATATATATTTATTCATATAAATATAATTTAGCCTTTTAATATACACTCTAAAATTTTTTTTATTCACATATTTGATTTTCAAAATATAGCAGTATTTTTATAAAGTCTTTTAATATATATATATATATATATATATATATATATATATTTATATATTTATATATTTCGCAATACTTCAAAATTTGCATTCTATTACGTTGGTGCAGGTGTTGCCGGAACCTTCAATTGTCTTCAAGGATGATTTTAAATGGTGAATTTTCTCATAACAAAAGAATCTTTTTAAATTAAACGACTATTTTTTCAGAAAAAAAGAGTTTATCTGCGAAATGCAAATTTTATTATTAAATAAGTCTTTCAACAGAGGTTTTATGTGTAAAAATGTTCAATTCATATACACACTTGTATAAAATATACATAAAAATGCGCAGTCTTCCGATGCTTGTTCGTTTTGATATAATAGTTTTGTGAAACATATTTTGAGTTATTTATGTCAGTTACACTGTAAAAAAAAATTCCTTGAAAAAACATATAACGTACTGGCAGCAAAGTTGCCGTATCTGCTCCATTTTTTCAGGTAAAATTTACTTTAATGTCTTTTCCGTTTTCGAAACTGAAATGCCCCGTTTTGGAAAATTAAGTGTTCCGTTTTAATAACTGAAATGTTCTATTTTGGAAATTGAAATGCTACATTATAGAAACTGAAATGTTCCGTTATGGAATCTGAAATGTTCCGTTTTGGAAACTGAAATATCCGTTTTGAAAATTGAAATGTTCCGTTTTGGAAAATTACATGTACCGTTTTAAAAACCAAATTGTTCTGTTTTGAAAATTGAAATGTTTCGTTTCAGAAACTGAAATGTTCCATTTTAGAAACTGTTGATTTCAGGTTTTTTTTCATTTTGCAAACTGGTATCTTCAGTTTTATCCCGGTTGTTTCCCCCATATTCAATTATCCGTTGAAAATTTGTCTCACACTGAGATAGTGAGATCTCAAACTCTAATGTTATACGTATGAGGAGGGGAGATGATTAATGCCTACGTATATATTTTTTTAAAATAGCAAACTATTATTTTTAATTTAATTTTTCTGTGTACTTTTAAATGATTCGTTTTTTAGTTATCAAAAAAATTCTAAAATATATAATTAATATAATTTAAGTTTTGGTACTTCGCAAAACAAATTAAGAAATAAAAGTAAATATATATTTAACACAAAATTTCACACTATTTTCACACAAAAAATTGATGCTTGAAGAACTAACTTTGCACACTGTAAAATATGCATTATCTATGGAGATAAGTATATGTATAACATTGATGAGGGAATTAGAGATGTCATTTGCATTCCACTTGATACTGGTTTATCACTTGTTACTGGTAATATTTTTTGCGTTATTATAATTTTCTATATTTAGATCTTTCTTATTTACTGAAACTTTAATAATGCTAATTAAATAAACAAATATTTATGTTTATAACTGCTGCCAATAAAATAAAATGATATATATTAAATTGATTCAATAAATTTCAAGAAAAAAAAAAGATACATTGATATCATTTTTTTTCCTTTTCAGAAGTGCCGTGCCCTCCTTAAGCCCTTAAGATAAAAATTTGAAAATTGGTTTTTGACTTGCATCCACTGCGAGCAAGCCTGTAGTAAAACTATTGGTTCAACCCCCCCCCCTCTCCCCCCAAAAATACGGATAATAATGTTTAACTAATGTAGCTTGAATGTATACATCATTTGTAAGCAATTTATAATATCTGTATTTAAAATTAGTCATTTTTCAATAAAAAATGAAAATTTAATTTTTTTATAGTTTAAAGTTTCAAGAGATACAGAAATAGCTTATAAATAAAACGTATGTTCAAACTACATTACTTTTACATCATTATGAATATTTTTGGTGGTCTTGGGCGCCTTGAGCGCCGTGAATGAAACTGAAAAAACAATTTTACATTTACTTTAATCAAACTTAAACATAAAAAAATAAAATTTCAGTATGGAATGTTAAAAAAAAAGGATTTTACATAAAAAAGAAATTAGGTTGTCTATATTAAAAATTGTATGCATTTATTTTTTATAAAAATCGAGAAAAAAAAATAAATGTTGCATTATTGCTAAGTTGCACTACCAGGTAGAAAGTAAGACACTTAATACCCCTTAATAGCTCTGAAAATCAATATATCATTACTTCTGACTGTAAATTTACCTTTTTATGCACAAATCTTTAAATTTTCAAGTCTTTAATTTAATAATGAATCACTCTATTTATTTTGTAAAAGTTGTACTTCTTAAATGTCTATAGAATTTGCATATATAAGCTTAAAACATCCCAGTTATTTAACTTTTACAAACTTGGTGATAATAAAGGCTTTTTGTGTATATTTATATGTAGGCTATTGTTTTTGTTCCTTTTATTTAATCTTGGAGGGAAGAATATTTATCGTTGCGATGTCATAGTCCGTTAATATATATATATATATATTTTAATATGCGCCATAATGATATTTTAGACATGTCCTTTGTGTCAATGTAATTTAAAGCTTCACATAAAATTATTTAGCTGCCAATCTTTTTATTTTTAAAAAAATAGATGAAGATAATTTTTATTTAAAAAATGTGAATAATAATATACAAATTAGAAATATTTCATTTAACTCACTTCCACTTTCATTGTAGCTTTCATTATAGCTAGATAACTTGTAAAAGGACAAAAAGATTAGCAACTACATAGTACCTTGAAAATAACATTTAGTACTGTAAAAAATTTAACACTTACTACTTTTTTTGCACAAAACCTCTAAAATTAGGAATATTTTTCTTTACAGGAAATTCAGAAGTTTAACATTTTTCCTAATTATTCACGATTAATAATTCTACCTTTGCACACTGTAAAACTTCAATAGTAAATATAAAATAAAGCATTTTATTTACATGTATATTTCATAATAAAAAATATCGCTGAAAAAAAATCTATGTTCAGCGAAAATTGAAGTTTTACAACCACCATTTACGCAATGAAATATCAATCGTATTATACATGGCAACAATTAAACTGTTACTAAGGACTGTTCTGAGATTTTTAATTAATTGACCCACTTTCGAAATATCCCAGTAAACGACAAACAATTTGCTGAAAATCAAGTGGATATCGACCATTCAATAAAAATTTTCCATGATCTTCAAAATTCTGAAAAAGAATTTACAATATGCTCACTCCACCCCCTCCTATGCTTTTAGGGTGGGGGGGGGAAGTGGAGTGAGCATATTGTGAATTTTTGTGAGTTCTTGTGATTTCCCCCCAAAATAAAGTAGAACATAATTAAAAGTGCAACTATTTTAATACATTCAGCTAGATAAAAATCCTGACAGTAATTCATGCCAATGTCTTCATAAATTATCCCCCCCCCTTTTACTGATTAACAATCGCAATTGTGATCAAACTATTGATATCAATTAGAAATCATGATTACTTAAGTAAACCCAAATTACATATTTTAAAGACAATAGAATTGTTGTTGAAAATATTAAAAAAAGCATGAATAAAAAAGCAAAACTAAATGTAATATCAAAAATACTTTATTGCTAAAACATCACAAATTAAAATACATTTCATAAACTATGTATATTAACTAGATTTATTGGCAGTTTGCAACTGTACCATTATTTTTCTATTTACTCTGGAGATTTTGCCTCCTGTATCTCGATTTATGTCAGCAAAGATTCTGAAAAAAGAAAATAAAGAAAGTTTGTAATAAAATAATCTGTAACTAGATGTGCACTACAAAATTTACATGCTGTGCAGCAAGTGGTCTTGAAGTATAAGCTCTGAAAAACCCTAATTCTCAACATGTAACCCAGCATCAACGTAAACCGATCTGATTCTCCATGACATTTATTGTTGGTCAATTTTCAGTTCCAATTCATTTAAAATAACGATAACTATAATTTATAAATTATACTTTCAAGAAATAGTAATTCGAAAATTTAATTTTGATTCGAAATATTCATGCAAACATTTGAGAAAATACAACTTAAGAAATTTTACTTCAAAAATATTAACTGTTAACTGCTGTGACAAGATTTGTCACATAACTGCTGTGAGCGGTCTGTCAGACTGCTTAATTCAAAGATGAATGAAATGTAACATTAATTCTCAGAATATTATTTAAGTATTGAACTTTATGTACCTGACTATTATAAATAAAATTCAGCCATTTAAAAGTCTCTAGAAATAGCAATAAGGCTCCAAACAAAACAAAATTGTCAATTGATCAAAACTAGTATCGATAATTAAACAAAAAATTACGAGTTAAACTGTGAAACTTTAAAAACTCTGCGGTCAGACCGCTAACATTAGTTATGGGTTAAATTTTTATTAGAAAGACATGAGCAATTGTCAGAAATAAATACATTTTAGCACGTTTAGTGGATGTTTAGGGGAGAGTGGGGTTGTATGGGACACTTTTTGTAAAGTAAGATAATAAACTTTTTTTGATACAAAAACAAAAATTTCTAATTATAGAGTGCAAGGTAAAACACTTTTTAAAATCTCTGAACAATATAGAAACATAGCAAGCATGAGCTATTTTATAATTAAAGAAAGTGCACGTTTCAAAATGTGTCCCATTCCTCCCCATATATAGGAAGGTATGGTATAGTAATAAAACAATGCTATAAGGCACAAATAGTGTAGTTTCGGCTAGGTACACAATCAAACAAAGATTGCAGGTTAATTATGTAGTATGTACCATAATGTAAAATTCCAGTATCTTCATGACCGGAATGAAAATTCATCTTATTAAAAAAGAAAAAGAAAAGAATTTGACAGGTTCTAGTCCTCACCATTTCCATGTTTTATGTTACACTTTTTGTGTAAACAATAATGTTGATTTTAGACTTATTTTAAATAATGGATAATATACAGTATGATGTTTCATAAATAGGAAAATGAATACATTTATGCATAAATAAGTCATTATATAACAAAATGTATAAAAAGTATATGAAGCAAATTTATTCTTGTTTCTTGAAATATTCTTTTATTTTAGATAATTGCAAGCTTATACATACCAATTTTTTTTCATCTGAAGATTCGGCTACCATTGTTTCATCTTGTGTGCGATTGATGAAATGCTTAAAATGACCAAATAAAAAGAAAATCCTACTCTTCAGTATTAAATTCAAGGGAATAGCCCAGGAAGAACATTTCCCCAGAGCAGTGAAATTCCTTCCTCCGGAAAAATTGAGATTTTGGGTTTTCAATGGTCCAAAAGGGGAAATCCCCCCCCCCCCCCGAAGACACAAAAGTCTCTCTCGGAGAAAAGTGTCTGAATTCAACACTGCTACTGTCCATTTCCTCTCTCTGTCAAAGTCCACTCCACTCTCCAGTTCTTTCAGTTTAACAGAGAATTTTAAGTTAATACATATATGGAAAAATAAATATACTCCAGTGGGGAATTCAGACACTTTTCTCCGGGAGGGATTTTAGCGGCTTCGGAAGGAGGGGTATTATACAGTTCCTGGGATTTACACATTTAACATTAAAATCACAAAATCTCAAATCTTCCATAAGACACATCTTATTGTTCCTCGAGGGAATGCCCCCCCCCCGAACACCTCCTGAATTCAACATCAATATATCTTAAATCACTCGGAAAAGGACACCTAAATATAAGTTTTGATATTTTTTCATGTATGTTTCCGAAAAATATTTTCAATTTTAATGTTAAAATACCTTTACAAGTGACTAAAACATTAGATTAGTTTTATATTTTTGCATTTATATTTTGCCTATCTACAAATCGACAGAAAATCAGTTTTAACTTCTATATTTTAGAATTAGTCATCTTAATCCATTTTACAATAATCGTTTTGATTATATAGTATATGTATTTCAACATTTCAATAGAACTAATGCATAATAACTGCATTTAAGAATTTTTATTCAAACCAATGTTTATTTAAAATACTTATAATATTCATTAAAAAAAAGTTATAATTGAATAGCTAACCTCTTTTCTCTATAAAAAATTCGGTCTTCAAAGTAAATATTATAAGTAATGCACGTTAGGGTGGAGCGAAAAAAAAATTTTTTTTTGAAAATCAAAAACGGGTGGGTGCCAAATGTTGCTATTATATTAGTACATCAACTGTGCGAAATTTTACCGCTGAAAAAAAATGGCTTGAATCTGCGCTTTTGCTCCAAAAATCGAAATTTTGGGTAAAATTTGTCATTTTTTGACATTTTTTCAAAAAAATTAAAAAATTCCTACAGAGCTAGTTAGTATTTAAAAGTGTTGCTTAGACTTTTATATTTATCTGCTTAATATATTTAAACTATAAAACAATATCTGTAGTCTGTATAATTGGAGCAAATCTGACAACTTTTTGTGAAAAATCAGCGTTAATCTCTCTATTGGAGCATACAACGAAATGTTGTTTTGAATGAATTTCTTACCTAGTTGCTTTCAAAACTACTGTGTATATAACTCATAGAGGTGGTTGCATTATCCCACCCGTCTCAACCATCCAATCATGTAAGCCCAGTGTTTTATTTATGTATTGAATTGTTATTTTTTTCCCGAAGACGATTATAAGTTTTCTATATATCAAAGTAATTTATCTCTTCTTTATATTCACTGACTTTGGATGATTTGGATCATGCTGTTGTGACCTGCTGCACGTATATTTTTATACCCTGTATAACAGAAGAGAAGCTGAGCAATGTATTGGGTATCTTCTTAATTGAACCTATTCAACAGTCTATTATCTTCATTAAAATTTCATGCAATTAGTACATTATGATTGGAAGTTTTGTTATCATAGCATTCTTTCAATCAATTACATTTTATATGCAATGATTTGCCTAAAAATTGATTGTATGAATTTAATTTCTAGTATGTCATCATTTATTGAACCTATTACATTGAATGTGTGCTGAGAAGCTAGCTGTTTAATATTATAACGATTGTCACAGAGGATTGCAAACAAAATTTGCAAAAACTACTTGTTGTAAAACAACAATATTTCTAAAGAAGTTTTAATATGCTTTATGTCGTTTCCTGTGTTGTTCCGTAATCTAGTAATTTCTAATAAGATTTTAGATATATTATTTAGGTGTGTAGTACATTTGGTATAAAACATCCCGCGGTATAAACTTGGATTATACATTTTGTAAGTGAACATATAAACGCTGATTGACAATCTGTGCTTATATAAAGCGGAAAATTTTATTAACTATATGAGCTGTCTTTTGTGTGAGATGTTTTCTAAATTCCTATTCCCCATTCTTTCTGAGAAATAGCTTTGCAATCTCCGACAGAAATTTCTAGTCAGTTCTGAGTATCTTTTTCTCAATTTGAAAAAATAATTTTACAAAATTATTCTCTATTTTATAGAAAAAAAAATTGCAATAGGAAGTGAATAGTACGCAGACAAAGATTTTCCTTATTGATCCGGTGAATCCATGTAGCTTAGAACGTTTTATATCGACTTCTCAAATAATTGACGCAGAGGAAATTCACTGGAGTTGAAGTAGCGAATGATTCAATATTATACACAATTCTAAGCTTACCTCATGCAAAATGGTTCACAGTGACAAATAAAATTCTCCTAATTTTAAATGAGCACTTATAGTCGATTAGAATCCGTACATTCCTTCATAAAGTACTATGCATTAGAAGTTTATGCCCAGGACAATTCACCATCAAATGTTGTCCGCTCATAAAAAGGGGATCTAAAAGTTAATAGGAAATTACCTATATACGAAAACACTTAGAAAACGGCATAAAACTAATGCAAAAAAAAAGTTATTTACAACAGCGGTTGCTTTACACATGAAGAACAAATTTTCATTGCAATTCTCTCTGACGATCACCATCACATGAAACAGCTCGCTTCTCAACACATAAAAACTGCAAAAGTAGAATAAATGATATCATACTTGTAGTTGAAATATCTGAAATCAACTTTGAAGCAAATCATTACGTAAAAAAATACAATTGACTGAAAAATTGTTGTGGTAACAGAACTTCCAATTACTATTCATCAACTGAATGTAAGTTTGATAAATATAATAAATGGCCGAATAGATCCCTTTAATAATATTCCCGTACATTACTCTGCTTGTCATTTTTTTGTATAAACTGTAAAAATATACATGAAGAGAGTTACAGCAGCATGTGGATGCAAAGAACAGATAAACAAGGTGGAAGCATCGAAAAGATGCCAAATTTTTATAAAGAAAATCACAAATCAATGTATAAATAAAACACTGTACTAAGATGATCGAATAATTGGGCCGGGTGGTATAGGAAATATAGCCACCTCCACGAAGCATGTCCAAGGTAATTTTGAAAACAAGAGCTGTATTAAAAACAATAATTCGTTGTATGACCCAATAGAGTGGTAATGCTGTTTTCTTACTAAAAGTTGTCTGTTTTTCTCCAGCTATAGGGAATAAACATATTGTTTTATAGTTTAAATATGTTAAGCAGATAAATATAAAGGTCTAAGCAACACATTTAAATACTAACCAGCTCTGTAGGAATTTTTTAATTTTTTTGAAAAAATGTCAAAAAATGACAAATTTTACCCAAAATTTCGATTTTTGGGGCAAAAGCGCAGACTCAAGCCATTTTTTTTTCAGCGGTAAAATTTCACATAGTTGATGTACTAGTATAAAAGCAACTTTTGGCTTCTACCCGTTTTTGATTTTCAAAAAAAAATTTTTTTCGCTCCACACTAATGCACGTGTTGCGTTTGTGTTTACAGTTTTCAAGCAAATTTGTTAATGTACTCGGGAACTCGGACTGATTTTATCTTCGACCTAAGGCGTCAAAGGAAAAATCGAGCTGAGGGTTCTCCGTTCTACTCCCCTAAATGGAAACGTTCAGTTAGTCGACAGCCCTAGAATAAAAAATTCCGGTAATTCCAATAATAGTTGCAGATTTTTTCTAAAACAGAAATTTTGAGTTAGACGACTGACCAGGAATAAACATTTCCGATATTTAAAGGAAAAGTTCCAGGTTTTTTCCAAAACGGAAACGTTCAGCTAAATCAAGAAAAATTCACTGAGTAACACCTCTAAAATTCAGGGCATATTTTTACAGTGTGCATGTACGCTTTAATGGTTCACAAAAAGATTGAGAGAAACTTTATTACTAACGGTTTGGTTCATTTTACGAAAAATTATTTGACTTTTATGTCTGTCTTTCCGTCACAAACTCCGTACATAAAATTTGTGTAAGAAAGAAACTTCAATTTTTGTGTACTTAAAGTTGAATGCCTCGTGTCACATGACCAATGAAATTTTTATTCTTACTTTAATTATATTAATTTTAACTTTGGAAAGGCGAAAAAGCTTACTAGGAAAAAGCTTTGGAATCGCGAAAATTTTTGAATTCCGGTTTTCGACTTATTTCCATGCTTTAGGGGCCAGATATATACACCGGGTGTCCCAAAAATGACTGATGGAATTTAAAATTTAATAACTTGTAAACGGTGACAGCTATTTAAAAAATTTTTGCAGAAGGGTTATGTATAATGTCAGACGTTTTTTTTTTTTTTTTTAACCGTAATTTTTTGTTTTAGTTCGAATTTGAAACAATAGCTGTCGCTGAGGGCGATTGAAGACCAGGTGATCATTGCTGAGTAAGGTCAGTTATGGTGTCGACCTGGCTTTCAATCGCCGTCAGTGCCATCTATTGTTTGAAATTCGAACTAAAATAAAAAATTACGGTAAAAACTCTTGACATAATACATAACCCTCCTGCAAAATTTTTTTAAATATCTGTCACCGTTTGTGAGTTATTGAATTTTAAAATCCATCAGTCATTTTTGGGACACCCGGTATATATATATATATATATATATATATATATATATATATATCATCATCATCATCAACCGTTTTCGATCCACTGCTGGATGTAGGTCTCCCCCAGATTTTTCCAATGCTTTCTGTCTAATGCTTTCGTCATCCAATTTACACCAGCCACTTTTCTAATTTCGTCACTCCATCTTACTTGTGGTCGTCTTCTTGGTCGTTTTACATTTCTAGGATACCACTGTAGTATATTTGTGCTCCATCTATTGTCTTGTCTTCTTGCAATGTGTCCAGCCCATTTCCATTTTAGCTGCTTGATTCTTTCAAGGATGTCAAAAACTTTTGTTTGATTTCTTATCCAGGTTATCCTCTTTCTGTCTCTTCTAGTTATGCCTAGCATATATCTTTCCATGCTTCTCTGTGCTGTTTGTAATCTTTGTATCATCCGTTTTGTTAGTGTCCATGTTTCTGCTCCGTAGGTTAATGCAGGTAAAATACATTGATTAAAAACTTTTCTTTTCAAACAAAGAGGCATATTACTCTTCAGAATAATACTGTTCTTCCCGAAAGCACTCCACCCATTTCTTATATTTCTATTGATTTCATTCATGATACTATTATCTGATGATATTTCCTGTCCTAGGTACACATAACTTTGCACTTCTTTAATCTCAGTGTTCTTGTAGACAATTTTCTTTTTTGATGCAAATGAATTAAACATCACCTTAGTCTTTTCTAAATTTATTTTTAATCCCACATTGATGCTAGCTTCTGCAAGATCTTTTAGCATAATTTCCAATTCTTCAGGACTGTTACTGAAAATTACAATGTCGTCAGCGAAGCGGAGATGACTTAAAAATTCTCCATTTATTCTAATCCCTTTGTTTTCCCAATCCAGCTTCTTGAAGATATTTTCTAAGACAGCATTAAAAAGCTTGGGTGAAATGGTGTCTCCTTGTCTTATTCCTCTTCCGAGCTTGATCTTCGCTTTTCCTTTATCTAAACGGATGGTTGCTGTTGCTTTCTTGTAAATCTTCTTTATGATATTGATGTAAGGTTTGTCTATACCAATGTCCTCCAGAGAATCTACTACTGCTGATGTGTAGACGGAATCAAAAGCTTTTCGTAATCAATAAAGGCAAGGCAGAGAGGTAAATTATATTCTTTATGCTTTTCTATGAGTTCCCTTACTGTTTGGATATGATCCATTGTGCTGAATCCACTTCGGAATCCTGCTTGTTCTCTAGGTTGAGCCGAGTCCAGAGCTGATTCAAGTCTTGTCGTTAAAACTTTGGTGAAAATTTTATAAATCACGGACAATAAGCTGATCGGACTGTAATTTTTAATGCTTTCCTTCTCTCCTTTCTTGTAAAGTAGTATCATCACAGCATTATTCCAATCTTCTGGTACATCTGACTTTTTGAGACATTTGGAAAATAGTAAAGATAGCCTTTTTGCAAATTCTTCTCCTGCTTCTTTGATAAGGTCAATTGTAATTCCATCTTCTCCAGGGCATTTACCTTTTTTCATAAATCTAATAGCTTGTAAAACTTCATATATATATATACACTATATTGCCATTGATTATGGGACACTTGCGATTTTAGACATTTTACTAAATATCTAGAAAAATACATGAGGAATCATCTCGAAACTCTTAGTGTATAAATATAATAGTATACATCACACATCTCCGTGAAGAATTTTTACCGAAACTCCATAGGGGACCGTCAGCAAATAAAAAAAAATGAATATCTTTTGAATAACCCTGTCAAAACTAATGTAGCAAAAGCTCTCAAACTCTAGATTATGATTGAATGCCTTATTGTAATACGCCTTGTTCATTTTTATGCAAATAGCATGCATACTCACAGAGTAATTAAGGTTTTTATAAAAATGGTCCCAAAATTTTCCAAGTTTTTCCCTTATAATATTCAGAGTTCTTAATATAAAATAATATTTTTTTCAGAAAATATGACAAACAACATTGCACACAGTACCCTGTAATCAGAATTAAAAAATAATAAAAATTGTATGAAAAATGAGTAGGTTTACTAAATAATTTTTTACTGCGCATGCGTCAAAGATATCAAAATTTCATTTGCATATTATGTTAGCTAAATGTATAGAGCAACTTTTGTAAAAGTCTCAAAATTATGGCTTGAAAATTCTGAAAGTAATCGTCTATAGAAAAAGGACAAAATCCGTTGTTTCTAAAATGAAGTAAAAAAATGAGGGATTTTATCCAAAAGTAGTCGTACCGTATTGTGTATTCTATATTGACACTAATCAATGAATATATGGATACAACCCCTCTTGTTTTTGCTTCATTTTGAGAATAACGGATTTTCAACTTATTCAATTGACGATTATTTTCAGAATTTTCAAGTTATGATTTTGTGACTTTCACAAAAGTTGCATTATACATTTAGCTAACATAATATGCAAATGAAATTTTGATATCGTTAACGCATGCGCAGTAAAAAATTATTTAGTAAACCAACTCATTATTTATACAATTTTCATTATTTTTTAATTCTGATTACAGGGTACTGTGTGCAATGTCGTTTGTCATATTTTTTGAAAAAAAATATTATTTTATATTAAGAACTCTGAAAATTATAAGGAAAAAACTTGGAAAAATTTGGGACCATTTTTATAAAAACCTTAATTACTCTACGAGTATGCATGCTATTTTCATAAAAATGAACACAGTATATTACAATAAGGCATTCAATCATAATCTAGAGTTTGAGCGCTTTTCCTACATTAGTTTTGACAGGGTTATTCAAAAGATATTCATTCTTTTTTAATTTGTTGACGGTCCCCTATGGAGTTTCGGTAAAAACTCTTCACGAAGATGTATGACGTATACTATTATATTTATACACTAAGAGTTTCGAGATGATTCCTCATGTATTTTTCTAGATATTTAGTAAAATGTCTAAAATCGCAAGTGTCCAATAATCAATGGCAATATAGTGTATATATATATATATATATATATATATATATATATATATTGTATTGGCGAATGAGATCCAATCCATAGCATTAATCTCTTTCTTTCGCATCAACGTTGATAATTTTGTTTTGTACTCGACTGAGAGCCAATCATTGTCAGTGCCATCTATTGTTTGAAATTCTACCTAAAATGAAGAATCACAATAAAAAACTCCTGACATCATACACAACCCTCTTGCAATATTTAAAAAAAAATATTTAGTATCGTTTGCAAGTTAATGAATTTTAAAGTCATCGGTCATTTTTCAAACATCCGTTACGCAAACATGCAATTTTGAAAGAGATAGAAATGAATTTATTTATATGTATATATACCTACACTCACACACACACACATATATGTAGCCATTATAATAATAAAGAAATAAATTTCTCATCCGAGAAGCCCCCTAAAGCGGAATTTTATCCAGCCAGGTGAAAATTTCGTATGATCGCACTTAATATGCCGTAAGGGAATTTTAACCGATGTTTAGCGATAGCAGATACGATCGATTTATCTGATATCCAAAATGTTGTTCTTCTTTCAACGAAACTTAAGGAAATAAATAAAAGTTTTGTGAATATTTTTAGTGATATTTGAGTCGGAATTTAAGACAATTTTATGAATCTTTAAATATAACTTTTATATTTATAACTGTTATTAAAATAGTATTTTATATAGGATAGAAAAATAGAGTTGTATAAGGAATTTTTACATATATATTTTTTATTCTATATAAATGTAAGTTTAATGTTTATTGCACTCATTTGGCCATTGTTAAATGTGTTTTAACAAAAAAAGAACACAAATGTTCTATTCATTACGGAAATTATTAATGTTGCAAATAACGCGATAGATTTTTTTCTTTCATTCTATACATTTTACATATCAAACAATATATTTGCTGTTCCTTCAAAATTAACTTATAGAGTTGCAAATGTGCAGCATTATCAGATATGAATGTTATTCGAATAGTAAAATTTGCAAAACGAGTTTGTTTATTGGTCTTATAATCAAACATATTTGTTAACATAAATCCAACATGTAATTCTCCATAAACATCTCTAATGTTCATTTCCAGTCATTTGAGGAGATTCTCATCAATATTCCTAAATATAAATTTGTATTTTTGAGAACGTTTATAAAGCTGGAAATATTCGAATAGATTATTTTGAAAGATAATTTTGCATACATTACAATTTTGTATTTAAAAAAACGGACGATATTTAGAAAAGTATATAATTACCGATTTATTATAGCTGTGTCAAAATCAACTTTTAGTCAATACTTTTTCAGTTTTATTTTCTAATTCTTTTAATTTTTTTACGCAATGAGACTGATGTTTTCTAACACGTGAGTAAAGATTTTTTAAAGAAACTTCATGAATCACAAAGGATTAACTCATTTTTACACCTTATATGTTATTAAGCTTAAAATCTGTTTCCCTAAAAACTAAAATATATGATTTCCGATTTGGAACAGGATGTTTCATATCGTGATTAATAATGCATTTTACAAGAATTCGACTTTTATACAGTTACATGACGAAAGATATACCGGGTGGTTATAAAATAATTATCCCTATTTGGAGCTGTCTGTAGCTTGAAGGAATAACCCGAATGAAGCCAAAATTTGTACACATACTATTTGAGAAGGGGGAAGAAGACTGGAACAATAAAAAAATAATTGCAATAATCGCCAACAGATGGCGCTTTTCTGTTTGAAATGTAACGTGTAATTCAAGAACAAAGAATTAAGGCACAAATCCGGATGGAATACCTAATTTATTGGAAATTTTCACAGTGAATGGGCTTAAGATTTCACATGGCTATGCCGATCAAGTTCAGGTTCCACATGACTATTGAGCTGCAAGACACAATTCAGGCGGCGGACGGCGTGCTCAGCTGCGGAATGCAGCGCATCAGGAGTGATGTTTCGCACATGTTGTGATAGGTGATATTTTAAGTCATTAAGGTTTGCGAGGTTTGGTGGCATCATCCACATCCATTCGGGCTAAAAACGTTAAAGCAAAATCCAGTCTCTGCTGCGCGTCACCTGGTAACAATTGTTGATGACAACTAATTTTATACGGATAAAATTGGATTACCTTTCGTAGGACATTTCGAACAGTAGCATATGGAATATCCAAATTTCGTGCAACTCCACATGCACTAGGACCGGCTTCCGGAGTCCCTAATGGCTCCACTGTCGCAGTAGTAATTTTTTCTTGAGTGCGGAGAGGTAATGGTTTCCTGCCTCTTTCACATTTTACAGTAAACGATTCAGTCTCCTCCCATTATTTTACCATTCTTCTCACTGCACACGGTATCAAATGACCTTTTCCTTTACGCATTCCTTTCACATGCCTAAATTTACGTAAAGCAGCTGCACTGTTTGAAATGTTAATGTAGAATAGTTTTAAAATGAAAGCGCGATCTGGTAAACTGAGAGCCATGTCGTACAGCATTAATGACAGAAATGACCACGTTTTGATTTTACTAACGATTACAACGGCGTTTGCGCCGACAGGACGTAGCGCCATCTGTTGCCGATTATTGTAACTATCTTTTTTTTATTGTTCCATCCTTCTTCCCCCTTCTTGAATATTATATGTACCGAATTTGGTTTCACTCGGGTTATTCCTTCAAGCTACAGACAGCTCCAAATAGGGATACTTATTTTATAACCACCCTGTATATCTATATGCATAGTAAATTTCAGTTAATATTTTTTTTCAGTTTCATGTTCTAATTTTATTTATTTATGTATTTATTGATTTATTTACACATCAAGGCTGATGTTTTCTAACACCTGAGTAAAGATTTTTTAAATTAGAATTGATGAGTCACAAAAGATCATTTTATATGATATTAAGTTTTAGATTTGTTTCACTAAAAAATAAAATATGTGTTTTCCGTTTTGGAAAACGATGTATCATATCGTGTATAATAATGTATTTTACAAGAATGCGAATTTATACAGCTACTTAACGAATGATATACATGTACAAATTTATAGATAGATATAGATAGAATATAATGTATTATAATTACAAACATGTTAAGCATTATACAAATACGCAGCGGTGGTATAACAATTTAATCTGTTCGCAAATATTTTGTATGTCATATTCGAATTTTATGAACTATATCTTAGTACACAGAGAGTTTATATATAGCCACAGATTCAAAATTTCAGTCAAATCTTTTGAAATATTTAATGATATTTATCATCTCAACATAATGTTTAGAGAGAAATTAATGGACGATAATTCACAATCACAGTAGAGAGAGTCCATTTTAAAAATGAAATAAATTGTCAAGTGCGAGTATTACTTGTTCTAATATGGTTCCGAACAATAAATATACGCATTAGTAATCCCCTGGGGATGAGTATATGTGCCATTTAAAATTCTCAGATTTTTTCATTATTCTAAACTCTTTTTTTATTGTAATGTTTACTTTATTTATTTGGAGCATTTTCGTAATTCAAGTACAGCATTGTTTTTGTCTGAAAAAGACCAGTGCTTTAAAAAAAATGAAATTGTTGCAGAATGAAAAATAAGACTTACTGTTAAAAACTGTACGAAGTAGAGTCCGTTATAGTTGAATATACTAGAAAAGTATGAATAGATGTACCATAAAGGATCAAAGAGATATAAAGCCTTAAAAATATCAAATATTTCTATTATATGTAACTTTTTTATCTTTTTACCTTATCCTAGCATATTTATATGAAGACTTAACTCGGTACTAAGAATGAAAAGTAGTGTAGGTTAAAATTACTTTTTGCATTTCATAAAATAATATTCTGCATAGGAATAACTTTTTCTTTTCCAGTGTAGCTAACACAAAACACCTTTTCAATGGTTAAACTTGGCATTGAACTAAAAGAGCTTGTGTAGAAAAAAACTTGTAAATTTCCAAAGCCTCTTTGGTCCATGACGTGATTTTTCCAAATAGATTTTAAATTAACTTTTAAATACACAAAATCCATGATGAGGAACCCACTCAATGCAAGCTAGTCGCAAACCCCATAGTATTTATGAAGGGTTCGTATGCATAAGGAATTGTTTACAAAATATTTAATACCAAAAATTTTGTAACGTAGTGACTGTTATATCCAACTCGTCCCGGTCTTTGGATACTTTATGGATAATTATCTCGGCTAATTACGGAAGATTTTTTTCAAACATCATTATCAAGAATCCTTTAATAATTTAGCTATGAAATGTACTTCCAACACTCCTCAACACCTTTGCCCACAAACTGAAAATTGTGTGTAACAGAAATATGTGATTTCATCAAAAACTATGCTACCTAGAGTAATCGCCATAATTTTCCAGCAAGGTTTAATGTAGCATCTTTCATCTCTGATTTTTTCATAAATCTAGTTTCAGTAGACTTGGAATTAGATAGGGTGCAACATATTTTTTGATTATATTTTTGACAATATTTCTGAAAATATAGTATTTAATATTAAATATATATATATATATATATATATATGTATATATATTTTAAGTACAGCTTTCATAAGATGCCTCACATGTTATACAAGGATTTTTTTCAACTAAGTTAGTTAGCCCCTACTCCCTCCTAAATGTATTTGTGAATCTTTAATAATCTGCAAATGTGTGGGTTAAACCTCTTTATTACCCCGCACCCCCCACCCCCAATTTGAGCATTCCACGTTTCATAGCTTATGAGTGAAATGGCTGTGATAGACAGACACTCACCGGAATGATCTTATAATGGTACCCTTTTCACATTAAATGAACGGAGCCCTAAAAATGTGATAATTTATTTAAAAGGGAATTAATATATTTTTATCTACTTCTGTATTAAACCAAATTCGTTTTCAGATATTTTTCCATATATATATTTATTTCTTGCAATAGAAGTTTACAAATTATGATCGATGCATACGATATTTTAAAAAATATATAATACTTATACATTAAATAAAATATTTCAGCATGATAAATGTATAAATATGAAAAAAATAGATTTAATATTTTGAGAAAAATATGTTTCAGCTTACGTAATCTTCTGTCATTTTACAAAATAAATTAAGTAATTTTAAATCGAAATATTCCAATGCTTGTTTGAATATAAACAGATTATTTTTGAAACACCTTATAGCATTCTTTTTCATCTTAAAGAAAAATAGACAGAATTTCTATCACGCTTAAAAAAATATTTATCATAAAGAAATGGTATTATTTTGTAAACAAATTAGATTTACCTTCTAAGAATAAAACAATCTTCACTTAATTAAGAACATAGAAAACAACGAAAATGACATTTATTTAAAAGAAACTGCAGCAATAAAAGCGCAACAAATAAATTAAATATAATCATATTTAACAGGAATCGCTTAAACGCATTTAATTGCATTTTCGTTTACCTGTGCGTGTAATTAAAATAAAACATATGTCGACACATTATTAAAATTTGGCTGAGATTGATATTGTGTGATGGATATATGTTACATGTTAGGATAAACAATTATCTGCATGTGGATTAATAATAAATAGTAATTTTCGTATTTTCACACTTGATTTATTATTTACTCAATTTGATTAGATAATATCTAACATATTTAGTTCATAAAAGAAGGAAACATTAATAATTATTATTTACATTTATTATTATTATTATTTTGATAGTTCATTTATCTTAATACTTTAGAAAAGATTTTTTTTTACTTGATCTCGAAACACAGAAAAATATCTTGGCCATGAATTTTTTGTAAAATACTACGTATCTAAGCACTTTACTTACAACATAATTGAAGATTATATCTATCAATAAACCTTTTGCACACAACATATTGTTAAGCAGCACAATATAGCATAACAACAATATAAACAGAACGCTATGTGTCATTAATAACACAGGCCTACAAAAAAAATTTTTTTTGGTGCCTAAGATTTTACAAATGACTTTAGATATTTTTAAAATACCAAATCTAAATATGAAATCAGTTTTCCTCTATCAGCTCTAATTTTTTAGATATATGAAGAGAATTAAAGGTGGGCTTAGAGATAATTTTAGATGAATAAAAGTAAAAGATGTGGTTTATACTTTAACAATGTTTTAGAAGAGCCAATTTATATTTCTTGTCTATATTTTAAACTGTTTGGTTTGTCCGGTATAATCTGTACTACGTTTATATTTCCGGACTTTATCTAACAAATTAGCATATTTCCTATTTTATGAGTAAAATTTTATTATTCTTTGCAGTGATAACATTGTGCTTAATACGAACATATTACATAAACCTACTAGCATGCGATAGTTAAAAAGTTCTGATTTTTGAAACGTCGTTTTTATAATTCTACAGAATAAATCTAATTATCATCTTAAATTTCTTGCGTTATTTTATTCAGGAGTTAAGCGCCAATACATTAATCAAATTAGTCAAATACTTGTTACATGTGCAAATCATAAATATAACGCAGTTAAATTAATTACAATCTAAATTTAATAAAGTACAGGGAAAAAATTCCAATGCGAACTCATTTGTTCAATCACACACCTCCGCGTTTTAACATTTCACGATCCAACGCTCGAATGGTGGAATCTGGTGGAAGAAAAATTTAGCCTCTCCCTTCAGGAAAATTCCATGGAAGTACATTTCATTACATATATTTTTAATTTGTTCAAAATATTTTTTTTCTTTCACAATTTCAGATTTTATGTGATATTTTGTTCCAATTATATGACAAATAAAAATTTACAATACACATACTTCTGAATAAAAAAAAGTATTTAAAGATTGAATATTATAAACTAAGACAGACTTTAATACATTTTTTAATAAATAAAATTTATATACAAAAGATTAAAACACTAAAAAACATTTAAAATTATAAGAGTAAACGCTTCGTGACTGTGAACACATCCCACAGTTTGTGAGTGCCAGTATCTTAAAATCAGGTTGTAGCAGTTATCACGGATGATTACTCCTCGAAGGTTAGTTCACTTGTTTACGATCACCAAATGTGAATGATGCTCGTGCAGTCTCGAATGAATACTTTTTGTTTCTAAAAAAATAATAATAATAACTAACTGTAACTGTCTTGATTTGTTCCAATGTTTGTTATGCAATGAATAATTATTTGTACTGATGAGGCTTTGCATGTAGCTTGGCTAAACATTTACTCTTGTATTTTTAATGTGTTTTAGTGTTTAAATTTTTTGTACATAAATTTTATTTATTTTTTAAAAATGTATTCAAGTCTGTCTTAGTTTATATTATTCAATCATTTAAACAAAATTATTTATCCTGATATGAATACATAATGCTTTCAATCGTATTTGTACTAAAGAAATATTTTAATCGTACTTAAATATTAGTTAAAAGGGCTTTAAGAGACTATTTTCCTTTATCTAAGGATGCGATCAACGCCTCTATAGGCCATTTTAGGTCCCATTTGTACGGGATATGGTAGAGGAATTCTATCAAAAATGGCGTAATAAAACGCAGCGTCAACACCGGTGCGTTATAGACATCTGTGCCAAAAGTTTTGTCAATTTTTTCAAATTTTAAGTGAAAACAACGATTTTTACCCACCGCTCAAAAACGGGCATTTATACTAGGAACATAATAACACATATCTCTCAATAACCGATCAATATTTCAATTCTATAAAGTAATGTTATGTAACATGTCGTATTTATTAATTATTCAAATACCGTTATGGTCTGTTTTCATAAAATGGTAATGTTAAATATAACAGCGTTATTGTTTCTAATTAAATGACAGTTATTTTATCACAGATTTTTATTAATTGCATCCACAATAAAAAAAAACGATTTTCAAGTATTTATTCAATCAACTACTTTTAACGCCATTTTGAACAGGATCTGATAGAGGTTTTCTATTCGAAATAGCGCAATAAAACATCGGGTTAACACCAGTGCATCTGAGACATCTGTGCCAATACTTTTATCAAATATTTAAAATTTTAAGTGAAAACCAAAATTTTGAACCCATCGTGCTAAGACGGGCATATGCACAAACAATCATAATAATGCATATCTCTTAATCACCGATAAATATATTAGTTCTATAAAAATATTCTTTAAGATATCGTATTAATCATTTATACAAATTCCGTTATCAACTCATAACATAAAATGCAAATATTATCACATAAATGCATTATTGTTTTTAATTAAATGGCGGAAATTTTATGAAAGACTTTTTCTTATGTGAATCCCTAGTATAAATAATTTTTAATATTAATTATAGTGACCTCTAGGTCTAAGATTATAACACTGGTTTACAAAATTAAACAATTTTTATATCATTTTAATGAAATACCTATTTTCTTATCAGACTACCTCTTACTAATGAAAAGCGGTGTTTGAAAAATGTCTGTCACTTTTTTACTTCCTACTAAACGGGATGTCCACTCTGAACAAAGTCCGATGGTTAATCCCTAAACCGTTTGTCTTAGACATATAGTTCCAGTGGCGGTCAAAAATTTCCGGCAGCAAAAATTTTTCAATTTATTTGTAAGTATACCCATATGAAGAGGAATCTCAAAGTGATACTTATACATTTTATTTATATAATAGTCAGGAACTTACTTATAGAAGAACGTGTAAATATCAATAAATTTAACTGAAAAATTTAAGTATAAAGGAAAACGCATGTTCTCAAAAGTTTCCGGACACTTTCACACGTTTGTAAAAAAGTGGTATTGTAAAAGGTAATTACAGTGATCAACAACATTTACAATTAGTATTTTATCGTATTACAATTTTAATAGCATTAATAATAAGTACTGAGGCGCAGCAACGTGACATACATACAATCAACGGTTAAAGATCGTCTATGGTACGTTTTTTCCACATTTCTTGCAATTTTGGAAAAATTTCGGCTGAGTTGGAATATTTATAGTTCTGCAGACTTTTGCCAACTTCTTTCAAAAGATTTTCTATTGGATTCATGTTGGTCGTTTGGGCTGACCATTTCAAAAACGAAAGTTTTTGTGTGAAATCGATTGCTTATCGAGGCTTGCATACATTATATAAGTCGTTATCATGTTAAGAAAATAGTTGTGACCAAATTTTTTTCTCTAATAAGGCAGAAAATGATCTTGCTAGATGTCCTTATACATTGTATCATTCACTTGGCTGTGGATTTCAAATAACTGACCGATACTTTTTGAAGAAAGTACTCCCCACGACATAACATGTCCTCTGCCATGCTTCATTGTAGGAATAACATAGGTCGAATGATGTCTTTTGTTGTTAGGTCATATAACATTGTGTCTGCCACCACTTCCAAAACTGTTTTGAATTCGATTAATGGAAAAATAGAACTTTTGTCCAATTTTCACTTGACCAGACATTGTGTTCCTTGGAAAATGCCAGTAGGGTACGCCGGTATTTTTTTTATCTTTGAAAATTTTTTAACACCGACTCTTCCATAAAGTTATGTGTCACGTCAGAATCATAACACGGTACACAATTTTATTCCAGCAATATTTTCCTCCCGTAAATCGCAGTATATTGCATCGGAATTTTCATGCAGATTTTCGATTGTTTTTCTCCTTATAATTCTGCCTACAGGAATAGTAATTTTCCGGGGTCTCCCGGACATCTGAAAGTCCTGAAAGCCATGGCCATCTTTATAGAATTTTTAAATATCGTTTACAGTCGATTGTACCGATCGATAACTTAGCCGCAATATCTCAGGAAGATTGGCCTTTTAGCGACAAACTAATCACTCATTTATGCAATATAATATCTCTTACGCAAAGGTAGGTTTTGATTGATATTAAAATGATTATTTTGCGGTCAAAATAAACCCTAACCAAAATTAGATATTTTTTTCATTTTTTCCAAATTTCATCGAATTTTCAACTTTTTTTGTGGCAGTATAAAATTTCGAATTTATTATTTATTATTATTTTGTACTTAATCTCCATACGATATAACATCTTTTCCGCATTTTTGGATTTTAAGAATTAATAAAATAATTACTTTAAAAAAATCAACTAAGCAAAATTCGGTCTTTTTTCAAATATTTTCGAAAATTCAACGCTTTTGTTGCAGCATTAAATTTTAAAATTAATTTCTTTATTATTTTTCCCTTAATCTCCATACAATAGAACATCTTTTCCGCATAGGTAGATTTTGATGAATGATAACTTTTTTTTTTTGGCCATAGACGGTCGATTCACCCTAGTATATATGGGGTTACTGCAGATCTATATTGAGTAGATCAAGAAAAATATAAAAAGATTAAAATAAATCATTGCTAACATTTTTCTTTATTTCTTGTTATTATTCTTTTATGTATTTAATAAATGTTTATTTCTTTTTTATTATTTTTATTTTTTTAACTAGACTTACTTTAACTCCCGTACTCAGTGCACTAGAGTCTATAAAAAAGTACACATGTTTATGAACCGTATAAACCAGAGTAATTGGCAACGGATATTTATAAATCCTTGAAATATTTTGAATGATTCAATCCAGGTCCGATGTTTCAGTTTCAGTTTGATTCCACAAACATAAAGTTAAATTTTACTTAACTATATATTTTCAAAAATAGTGAAAATTTCGACCCCAGAAAAATATTATGACTTTTTTTATTCGGATAAAATCAATTTCTGATTAAAGAAAATGAAAAAAAAAACAGCTTGATCTATAAATAAATAAATATAAAAAAATAGGTATAAATTGTTTTAATTTAATATATATAATTATAATATATATATATAATTTTTTTTTTGGTGTCTAGAAAGCAGAAATTTCAAGTTATTTTTCTATGTGATGTCAGCCAAATCTGTGTAGTGTGTTAAAAAAATGTACAATCGTTGTTTTATATATTATTTTTGCATGTAATTTTAAAAAAAATCAAAAAAAGTAATTTGTATCAAAGTGCCCCATCCCCGGGGCAAATTAATACACTTTAAAACGTCTGGGAAAAATGGAGACAAAATAACACCATTGCATATTTTTCACAGAAAAATAGTTAGCAAACCATTTTATACATATTTATAGACATTAATATCGCACACAATTTATTTGTAAGCGATATTGAAGCAATCAAATCGAAATGTATAATGACCTGATGTTCTGGCTGTTCCTTGTCTGTTTGTTGGCTCTGGTAACTTTGTCATATCTGGCATTTTAACACCAGAATTCTCTTCTTTCTTAGGAAAGGTGAAATAATTACCAGGTTTTCTGTATATAAATCGGTTTACAAACAGAAAATACATTATAATTATATTAAAAATTATATTTACAATATAATTATCATGCACTGTTCTGCAGCTTGTTTCTCTTACTTAATATTTCTCATGTCGATAATACTTTTTTCTCTGGAGAATCGATATAAATTTTCGATTTGCCAGGCTGCCGTCCATTTCTTTTGTTAATTCTACTAGCACTAGATATTGTGTAAGTTTGTACGTCTTCTTTTTGCAAAAATACTAAAAAATTTTCTAATATAAAGAAATTAGAGCTATTTCTCTTCAACAAAAAATAATAGTAGAAATTTTTGACGAAAAATGGTTGAATTAAGGAGTGTATGTTAAAAATAAATATAAAAGGTAATGAAAAAATGAACTAGAAAAGGATTTAGTTTGTATCAATGTGTCCCGACAAAGACTGTATCATTGTGCTCCATGCAGCCATTTTAAATAAAATGAGTCGCAAATCCAACACATCATAATTTATCTAACAATAAAGAATGAGGAACTGATAAAGTTAGTGTTACTTGCCAGGGAGGGTATTCTTTTTGGTTGAAAATACTGGAACAGTTGTATCATACCATTTCAATTGTACAACTCAATTTTACTTTTGACCTACAAAAACATTTAATCACCCATCCCATTTCATCAAAGTAATTTTTAATCATTTTTAATTAGTTTTTTATATTAACTCTGCATTATTATAATACTTACTTTGAAGAATTAAAGGCGCAGTAAAATATTTTATCATTTGAAATTTTATTATTTATTTTCATTAATTTGTAAAATTTTAATTAATATAAGTTGCTACATTATAATTTTACAAATTGTATGAATTTGAAAATTTGCCAAGAAATGTGCAATACATAGTTCAAAAATCTTGAAATTATTTAATATTCTATGCCCGAGTAAAATTACAAATTTCATTATTTCAGCAAATGTGTCTTGTGGCATTTTCATTTGCGACTATTAAATATTCCGAATCTATCGTGTTGTACTACTTGTAAGTTTATTTATGAGTATCTAATTATATGCGAAAAACCATTTAGAAGAAAATTACCCTTTTAATGGTTATCCTTTGGGGGCCTTAGAGACATATGCAATAATTATCAAAAAATATTTTAAATATCGTAAATGTTAGAGATCTTGATTAAATTCTTTATTTAATTAACTGTATTTCGCGTTTCAATTCGCTATAAACCCTTATTAAATGAAAAAAAGTTGTATTGCAATTTATACTGTCTCATTTTATCAATAAAAAAAAGTTGACTTGCAAAATGTTTCTAAAAGTGAAAAGGTTTAATTTAAAGCGTTATCCATTCGTAAATTATAACGTTTAACTACATTACATCAAGTTTAGGAAACAAAATTTGTTCTTAAAACAAATATTCAAATAACTGTAGGTCTTGCGTTTGAATAATAATTAAACTACAATATAGTGGCATTCAGATGACTTTCTGCTCACAAGACTTTGTCAAATGGTGACAGAGACTCTACTGTGAAGTAACCATTGTGAAAAGTGGTGAAAAGTAATCATGTGACTTTAATGTGTCATTATTTGGTGATTTATCATAATGCAGAATTCACAATGACTTTGAAATTGAATCTCCAGATGAAAGCTCACACGAGTCTCAATGAAAAGACATTGTAAAGTCTCCTGGTGACTCGCCACAAAGCAGCAGTCACAATGACCTGTCAATGAAGTCAGTTATAGAAGTCATTTGACACTCATAAAAGAGACGTATGAAATTCCCTATTTTTTGTTTTGCCGTAGTGACTGTGACTCTTGTGACCATGTGTGACCTGAATGATATATTATATAGATTAACTGTTATGCAGGGATAGTAATTGTTAGAATTATATTACTTCTTTCAGAATATTCGCGTGAAATTCATCGTTTGAAAATCCCTTGAAAATTGGCATTTTGGGAATCGTCCTTAAATTTTGCACACCTGTATATACATATACGTATATATATATATATATATTGACTTTTACTAAATGTTCCCTATAATGCCTTAACACAAGTATATTTCAAATCCAATGAAAATACCTTCATGAAAAGGCATGTATACCTAGATTTACCATGGGCACAGGGTCATAGCTGTTCCAAACAAGATAACAGCATTTTCATTTTTTATACGGTTTTCAACGTTAATTTTTTAGTAATAAAAGTATAATGTAAGGAAATCTATTTCACCTGATATTCATGGAAAGGGAGGGGGAAGTGTTGACATATCTGCAATGCATCTGTAAGACAGATTGTGAGTTTTTATGCAATTTCTAGCTATTACAATAAGCTATTAGTAGTGTTATAGAGAGTTCTTACCTCTGTTATGAGTTAAAACTAAATAAATATATTTTGAAAGTCTTAGTTGAAGGCGGGGAAAAAATTTAACACAGTCTCTTAGTGACATTCGATTTTCGCACACGTACAATGATGCCTTCGCGCACTAAAACTCTTTCTAATAAGGGAATTATAAAATTGTTAAATGAATTATCTCAAAATGTTTTTTGTTACGAAATTACGTTTGATGGCGATTGTAATTTTTACATAAATGGTGAATCAAATGTTGGTTATAATGCCAAACAAAATCTCATCATCCGTATCCAGTTCAAGTGACAATGAGATAAATAAAAATATCTGGAGTAAATGCAGTGGTAAAAATGCTGAAACACTGATAATTCACAAAAAGTGTTATGAAGATAATACAAAATAATCGAAAGGAATTTTTAAACCTGTCTGAAAAACCTAGATTTTCGTAAGACTACAACACCATTTTAATTTCTATTGAAAACACGGTATAATAACGGAATATTTAATTTATTAAAGATATTGTTAAAATATGGTTATATATGAAACATCCTCATTTTCAAATCTATACAGATTAAACTTTAAAATGTAAATTTAATATTTTTTCGGTATGAGACTTACATCGCAGCAGTTGCAAAAAAAAAAAAAAAAAAAAAAAGTCGCATAAAATATTTATTAACTAAATTTATAATGCATAAAAATGATTGCAAAACCGCAATTTTTATTTTCAATAAATCAAAACATTTAGTTAAAATAAATATTTTGCCAAAGTTTATTAAAATCATTCAGTACGAAAATAATGAAAAATGAAGGATAAAGAATGTTGTGTGAATATGAAAGAAAATTTTATCTCAATACTTTTTAAAAGTCTACAATAGTAATTAAATATTTGTTCATGTATAGTTTTGCCAAACATGGATAAAAAATACTTCTAGAAATAAGTATTTCTGCAGACGTGTTTAAACTCACACAGAATAAGGAATTTTCTTATTGATATTTTTATATATTTATATTAAATTCTTTTGACAAAACAAAGGTTTAGACATAGTTTAAGCATTACGCTTCGAACATATTGCGACGACTTAATGTTTTCAAAAGGAAATTCATTCAATGTAAAATGTTTAATATAAATTCATATTTTACGCTTACACGTAATTCTTAATTTTAATAAGAAATATCTTCGTTATTATTTAAATATCGCAAATATTTTGAAATAAGATTTTTTATTTATCAAATAATCTTTTCATTTATCTGAATTATTTTTTGACAAAAAAACGAAGAAAACATGAATTTACAATTCTCCTTCTTCTGAATTTAGTGTCGAAAATCGGTAATGATTTTTATGCATTATAAATTTAGTTAATAAATATTTTATGCGACTTTTTGTTTTTTTTTTTTTTTTTCAACTGAAAGATGTAAGTCTCGTACCGAACTGTACCTTTAATTTAGTATATGGCTACAGAATAAGTTACAATTATAAAAACATCTTATATTGGTTAGTCTAGCGCTCAAATACATATCAATTTAAACTTAATGTCACGGCTTTTCTATAAAGACACTCAATTTTTTAAACTATGATTTATCAGCGTATGATTTAAAATGAATAATTTTTAAAAGTGCAGCATTTCAACCTGTGAAGAATTTCAGAGACTCTCAGGGTGAAATTCTCAAAAATCATTCATTTATATAATTTCAAAGTAACTGAAAAGTTTAAAAAAAAATCTTGAATATCATTTGTTTGTATCATGCAGAGCTTTATACCCAAATTTAATGTTGGTTTTGAGAAAATTTGACATACTTTAGAAAAATTGATAGAATGGAACTGGAATTTCAAATGGTTGTATGAATATGACTAGATGTGGGAATTATTTTCTGTCTACTCAATTGGCACGATATTATACATATATATTTTGTTATTTAATAGTCGATTCTGATGAGCAACTCATAACAAAAATAGTAGTCAAATACCTTGAAAATTCAGAAAAATATCGGCTATATAAATAGCAAAATTTTTATTTGCTAACTAAAATTGGCTGTATAATAAAACAGTAAAGAAAAAAAAAGAAAGAAAGAAAGAAAACTTTTTATTATCCGGTTTTTAGCACAGGATTTTATGCTTTAATAAATGTCAATGAGTAGGTTAAGAAATGCTTAGCTTTAAACACTTATTTTTTTTTCTTGCAATAGGCTCGTTCTAATGGTTTTGCAAAAAGAACTAAAGCATCAGTAAAATACGGATATTAGAAAAAGTAAAAATTAAAAACGACAATACATAGAAAACCCGTATCATTTAGCTATTTTTAGAAAAAAAAAATTGAAATCAACTCAATATATTTCTTTCATCTTTCTGAATTTTCACAAAATTTAATTGGTTTCATTCTATAGTTAGAGTTTCTCCATAAATTTGACTATCAAATCCTTAAAAATAAAAATATCATGCGCGCATGCACATAAGAAAATTATTTCGTACACTTGTTCATATTTTATCAATTACTTAATATATTTACAATCAATTACAGTATATTGCTTCTACAACATTTTGTCAAATTTTCTAAAACTAACATTACATTTGCTAAAAAGCCCTGAATGATACAAACAATTTGCAAACATCTTTTGAATTAAAAGAAAAAAAGCGGGATATTTTTATGAGTATACGTTTAATTCTTCTACAAATGAACACATACATTATACAATATCCATATCCTCGTAATCTCTGTCCATACAGCATTTTATGAATTTTCTCTTACAGTGTGATCCCAAACATTATTATTTTGCTGTGATTTTTTCTTTATCCCTTAACAGTCCTTATGATGAAATCGCCGTTATTATATATGAAGACGAACCTATAGTTCCTATTTCTGATGATCCAGGAAAATCTGATTTGTAAATCTTTAAACAATCCGCGAAATGTGTTAAAAGTTTCTGGTAAGTAATAGCCATATATATATATATGTGTGTGTGTATGTGAGTATCGTCAAGTTGCAAAACCGGACAACTTCTCAAAATTGAAAAATATGCAATAAATTTTGAAAAATGAATTTTTATATTCATATTTTATATGTATATGTATATTTTTGACGTATTTTATCTTTAAGAACACCATAGTTTTGATATTTTATATTATTTTTGATATTTTGATATTATATTGTCTTTTTCTTCAAGATGTTAAAATAAAAGATTTATTTCAGCTTTACTTTAAAGTTATGTTTGTCGCAGCTTTAATTCTTTATCCACTTTAATCCACTATATTAATAATATTAAACAACTTATCACTATCCATTTTTCTAATACTCCGTAGTAATGCACTTTGACTGAGATGTAAAGACATTTTATCTGAAAATATGTGTTTTATCTGCCATAAAAGTAGATAGAACAAGTGCTATTTTATTCATAGATAAATGTACGAAATTATCGATAAACTCTCCAACATTCTGTATCTTTATTATAAGTCGAAAAATGGACTTTTAGTATTTCTGTTTAGAACGTGACTTGTAAAAAACAATTCATAGAGAGAAAAAGTTGGAATTTTTTTTCATATTTTTGAGTTTAATTAATTTTAGTTTGAGATCATGATGGCATAGCATTTTATGCACATATTTTTACCTTTTAAATGGAAATATATTTCTTTTCAAAATAAAATGTCAAAGGAAATATATTTGCCTATAATACATGTTCATAACACATACATATTTTTGTTACTTTTATTCAAAAACATATAAAAATAAATTTTAAAATACAAATTATTTTGAAATATTTGAAATATTGTACTGTAAGATTTATATTATATATTTATTCCAGTTATTACTAAATGAAAACGAAAGAAAAATTGTGCAAATATATTACAAGATGCTGCACAAATTTTTATTTCAGTTTTACTTTTAAGTTATATATGTTGTCAGTTTCGTTCTTTATCCACTCATTATCCACTTTAATCTACAATATTAACAATTATTAACAACTTATCAATATCCATTTTTCTAATAGATTTAGTTTGAGATCATGATAACATAACCTCTTTAAGCAAATCTTTTTACTTTTTGAAAAGAAATATATAATTCTTTTCAAAGGAAATATATTGCCTCCAATGCATGCGCTAATATATACATATTTTTGTTATCTACTTCATAAAAAATTTTAAATAAATTTAAAAAAAAAATTATTTTGAAATATTTCTAATACTTTACAACAAGATTTTATACTGAGATATTTAATAAGTGTACAGGAAAGAAAAATTATATATGAATTTTATTTTTTAAAGTATCCACGAAATGAATTACCGTATATCACCAGCAGTTCCTATGAATTAGTTTTACTGATTAGTGGGATTTTGTTTTATTTTTTTGATTACTTTGAGGTTACATTTAATTATATGAGGAAGATTTAAACAAAATGTGTTACTATTGAAACGTACTTCATTTTTTATTGATAATTTTATTATCTTTTTGTGCTTTCGGTGACTTTATTTTAGGTATTTATTCTTCAGCTATTTAAAAAACAGTTCACAAATTTTAGATTTCAATATTTATGTAACCTGATAAGTTATTGCGACTACTCCTTACATAAAATCTTCTGAAATGATAAATGCATTTATATACTATGAAATAAAATGAAAAAACTTACACACCGAAGCTATATAATAAAATTATATTTTTTGTGTCGTATGATAAATTCCGAAAATTTTCAGTTCTGTTATTCAAATAAAAACCGAAATACATTTGGAAAAACTTTACATCTTATGTATCATTAAACATATTTTAACTAGTTAAAAAATGTTTGACATGAAATTTCAATGTTTTTTATTATCGCCACGAATTCACAAAGAATTTAACCAATTATGTATAGAGAAAACTAAAATAACTTGTCCTAAGGCAGACTTTACTCCGTTATCAGCGTTTTACACAGGTGATTGATCTAACGTTATATTTTAATGTTTTTTTTCTACATTTTTTTACGGATTTTACCCTTGGGATTTGGCGGAAACAGGAAATTTTCGGAGTATGGATGTATATGTATTTTCAGAAGATTTGATTGAAGAACCTCAAGAAAGATTTTCTGTCAACTTATGACAGTATAAAATTATAATTCGAAATTACATTTTATTTTTTAATATGAAGATTCAATACCTGTATATATATATTTTATTATAAATTTTAAAATTAATTACTTTTAAAAGAAAATTTCAGTAAAAAACGAGATAGATGGGCTTTATTTTTATTATTTATATATGAAATTATCAGAAGCTTGAATGAAGGACCTCAAGAAAGTAACTTATGACAACATATACTCATATTTCAAAACTTCTTTCTTTTTTCTTATGAAGATTCAATATCTGTGTTTTTTTTAACTATAAATTTTAAATATTGCTCAAGATTTACTTTACACAAACATTATTTTGAAAGGAAATTTCAGAAAAAAATGAGACAGAAGAGCTTACTTTGTGTACCTTTTTTAATAAAAAAACCTTCTGACAACTGTAATGGCTAAAGTTTTTGCGAAGAGTATAATATAAAATTTCCAAGTCTTTGCAACTGGATAAAAAGCCGGTGATATTATTCGCATTTCCTAAATCGCAAAATAAATATGTACTGAAAGGAAAATGAATAGAACAACTTTATTATGTTACACGTAAATAAATAAACGATTTTCTGCATAAAATATCTATAGAACTATTTTTTAGAAATCTATATAGAGGATATTTTGGTTTTTCGTTTTTTACGCTTTCATAATTCCATTTTAGTAAAACAAATATTATTATGCATAAGATTTGAAAAATCCCGTATACTAGTCTATGCATGCTTCAAAAGTTTTCTTCAAATGAAAATTTAGGATAAACATTCATCTTTTCTATTCCTTTCAAAAGTATTTCAGAAAATAAATGTGAATAACTTCTAATAAATAATGTCCATAAATTATATAAATGATTATTTAGCAGAATACACATAATTGTTGCTTCTTCTTTTAAGATTTTTTTTTTTATTATTTGCCGGAAGGGAAGATTAATAGATGTTTCATTTCATTGTGAAATAAAGTAAATGATTATGATTTACTTACTTAATATAAGTCAAAAATTTATTTTTTAATACAAAGTAGGGTGTTTTATTAGTGCATGTCGATGGTTTCAAATATTTTTTTTCTATTGTTAATGTAAAATATTATAATTTTATGTTTATGAAAGGTTTAAAACTGTTCTCTTGAATAAAAAAAAAACAAATGGGACACTTAAAATAATTTAAATTTTGAAATTAAATCCACGTGATGAAGAAATAGGTTTGATAGATAATACAAGAATAATTCCCGTATTCAAAATGTTAAAAGAAAAACATTGTTTGTTTTAGACAGTTTTTGAAAATATATTATTAAATAAATAAAAGAAATTCACAAATGAATAGGTGAATATAGGTGTTTCATTTTTTTCATCAAATATTTCTCAGGATGAAATGCGATAATGACAGTGCCTAATACCCACACGAGTTTAATCTATATATGAAGATTAAAAGAAATAACACTTGCAATTGGCTCAGATAAATAACAAAAATTAAAAAAAAAAAAAATGAGTCAAGTTTAGAATATAAAAAAAATCTAAAAATTATTAAAAAAATTGCATGCAAAAAATTGAGATGTACAAATAAGCAATTTAAGCTTTATATGATGATGAATTAAAAAAATATACTGTCTTAAAAATAAAGGTAAACTAGTCGGATATTGCAATTCAAAATCTCTCTTATGTCTCATAAATCTTATTCTGCAAAATTATCTATTACAGTGCGTAATCTTTTGCAACTGTGTTTTTGTGAAAAAAAAAAAAAAAAAAAAAAAAAAAAAAAAAAAAATCAGTGACATTATTCTTATTTCTTAATTTGCACCATAAATATCTACAGAAAAAAAAATAAATAAAGGAACTGCTTTAATTTGACTCACGTCAATAAATAGACATTTTTCTGCATGAAATATCTATAGAACTATTTTGAAGAAATTCACCCAAAGGAAATTTTGGTTTTCCATATTTTAAACTTTTATAATTCCAATTTCGTAAAACAAATATTATTATACATAAAAGTTGAAAAATACCGTATGATAGTCTACGCATGCTTGAAGAATTTTCTTCAAAGGGAAATTTAGGATAAACATTCATTTTTGCTATCCTTTTCAGAAGTATTTCAGCAAATAAATGCGAATAAATCCTTCTTAATAATATCTATAAAATCTAGAAACGATTATTTAAAACAATATACATAATTGTTGCTTATTCTTGGTTAGATGATATTTGAAGCTAAATCTTTAGAAAGTATATGTACAATAGTTTCATCCCCACTGAATTACACATGACATACTTTGTATTTAGCAACAACATCTTCTGCAGCTGAGTCTGTAAAATATTCTCTCATAGTGTAGAAATATTGCCTTCAATGATCGGGTTCAAACCACAGGATAAATAAAAACAAACGTTGTAAAAATTAAATGATACAGCAATTCACATTCACTAGAGAAATTCAATTGAGACTACTAAAAATAGTGTGAATCACTAATTACAAAACTAAATTAAATTAATATCATTAAAAATAAATTACCAGAGTCTTGTGTATGTTATTCATTACATTATGAAATTAATGAATGAAATATGTCTTAAACTATAATACATTATTTACGATATTCACTCACATCTACAGAAATTCCATTCCAGGATTGAAGCTAGAATTATATAGCATATAAAGATGCAACGAATGCAATAATTTGCAATAAAAAATTCATTTCTGTCACTGTCAATTTATACTTCTATTCGTCACTTAATATGTATTTTTGTAAGAATTAATGTGTAACGTAAATATATGAGTAATGTGTAAGATAAATGTCATTTTCAAAATATAAAATATTTTTTTGTTTTGTGTTAGAAACAAAATTAACTAACATTTAAAAAATCATTCAATGATTCAACAAGTATGTTTTCGATTATAGGAATGGAACTTTAAACAGCAGAAGCTTTAAAGAATCGTTTTTAGTTACATTATTCTGAATACATAATCATAAAAAATAGTTGCAGTTTTATTTCCAATGTGTAATGTAATTTTTTTTAGAAAGAATATATTTTTTACAAATCACACAATTTATATTTAGTCGCCCTTGGCGCGAAATGTCATATTTTCTTTTACGAAAGCAAACCTATTTGTCAAAATTCTACTGTTGTTTTGACAGGGATACATTACCTACCAAATTATTATAATAAGAAAATTTACACATAAATCAGCCTATAACTTAGTTTATTGCATTACATTTAATGTTGGATGAATATATACGCATTCCGCACAATTGACATAATGGAAATGTACACTCATGGCTTTCAGCACGTTGTATGCCCACTTTTAGCAGCTATGAATTCTTTTATACGTCTTAGCACTTCTTGAATTGGCTTGTAAATCGGTACTTTGATTTCATTTTTACCATACTTTACGCGAATTACTCACTTAGCTAGTTGAAACTCTTTTCTTCCTGAGATTTTGTTGACTCTGGCCTTCAGCTCAACAACATTGCAGAAACAAACAATGCTCAAATATTTGAACGATTAATTCATGCATCACAATGCATTGGAATGGAAGACTGATTCAGAAGAAGGGTGAACAAATCATATAAAAGCACTCATTGCTACAAAAGGTGGACATAAAAAATACTCTCATATTACTAGGTACGATGAGAGGACATCGATAACTATGTTCATTCTGCGCGGTGCACATGTATTTACCCAATCTGTATGTAAACAATTTTATCGTACGTGGCACAGATATCGCTATTATTTTTTAATTGTTGAATGGCAACGCCCGAGTGAAACGTATCTCTTTGGTTATTGAGTGAAAATCCTTTGGCGGGATTTAGGCAGAGGTAAATCGGGTTTATTTTTCTCTTTCGCTGCAATTACGAAGCTTCGACATGTTTTTGTTTTTCCTGTACTTTTTACTAGAAATGTCATGAATTTTGAACGTTTCAGTTTAAAATTAAATTCCTGTATTATGAATGAAATGAGTGAAAGGATTATATTTTAAATGAAATTAATGAAATACGAAAAAGCTGTCACAGCAAATATGTTTGATAATTTATTACCTGCGCCGGATAGCATAAAAATACTGAGTTCTTTATTTCTATAGAAGAATCTGAATTTGGTAAAGAATTGAGCAGGTACATTAAGTTATGAATTAGCGAAATACACTGCTCAAAACAATTAAAGGATATTTGAAGTTTTATATAAAATAAAGATATAAACGAAATTTTTTTTGCCGGAAATAGAAGAAGAGAATCACAAATGCAAATTTTTCTGGTTTTCAAACTATGGAGTATGCAAATTTTGCGTTCGACGTCAAAAACGTCGCTTCAGCGGCAGCAAATGAAATTTGACTTTCACCTGGATAAAAGAGAATGAAGACAAGGATGATCGGCATTCAGTGATTGCTTTGTTTCGATGAGTACGATGTCTCAGCGAAGTCATTTGACAGATTCAGAAGCTTGGAGAATTGTCGGTAGGTTAGAAGGGGGCCAAACTCAAGCCGAAGTAGCGCAAGCCATTGGAGTGTCACAAAGTGTCATTTCCATTATCTGGAACCGTTTTTTGGAGAGTGGATGTGCAGGCCGAAGACCAGGGCAAGGTCTTAGACGGGCAACAAAGACCAATGAAGATCGGTATTTAGCGTTAACAGCTCGGAGATATCGAAACATGAACGCTACTCTTCTCCAACAATACCTTCGCTCGGCTACAGGCACCACGATTTCAACTCAGACTGTCCGAAACCGCCTCCATGCTGTAGGTCTGTATGCTCGCCGACCGATGGTATGTATCAGATTAACATCAAGGCAACGTCGCGGCCGCAGGGAGAGGGCAACCGAGCATGTCAACTGGAGGAGAAATGAATGGAGCAATATTCTGTTTTCTGACGAGTCCCTTTTTTGTGCATCCGGATAATAGGCGTATTTTCATCTGGAAGGACCGTGGCAGTAGGAATAATCCTGCGTTCGTGCACGAAAGTGTCAGATTAGGCGGTGGAGGAGCGTTGGTGTGTCGTGGCATTTCCATTGACGGGCGCACTGACCTCTACATCATTAGAGATGGAGCTCTGACTGGTCGCCGATATAGGGATGAGATCCTCAGACCTATTGTAGTCCCTTACGCTGCAGCAATCGGAGATAACTTCATTTTAATGGACGATAACTGCAGGCCACATCGTGCAAACCTGGTGGAGGATTTCCTTTTCGAGGAAGGAATCGTTCGAATGGAATGGCCAACGTGTTCTCCAGACATGAATCCAATCGAGCACGTTTGGGACGCTCTAGGAAGACGAGTTTCTGGCCGCCAACAACCCCCACAAACTCTCCAAAAACTGGAAAGAGCTCTTCTGGAAGAGTGGGACAGAATACCCCAACTCGTCATTAATAGCCTCATTGAGTCCGTGTCTCAAAGGTGTTCAGCGTTGCTGGCCGCCCGTGGAAACCATAACCCCTACTAAAAATGATTTTCTTTGAAGAAAACACCTTTTCTTATTCTTTTTTTCTAATATGCACAAATTGCGTTTCTTCCTTTTGTAAACAAATGCGCAATAAAATGCATTTTTTTCTGCCAAACATGTGTAATTTATTCTCATATAACCTACTATGTCTGTCGACCATGTATCAATCAGCTAAAAAGTTTCCCAGATAGAAAATCCTCCTAAAACTGCAATATCCTTTAATTGTTTTGAGCAGTGCATTATACAATGCTTAGCATACGCTTAAGGGCGACCAAACTGGACGCCAAGGGTTGTTAGTAATAAATGCAATACACTGAAAATACACTGGTTTCCAAAAATTAAGGAAAAATCACAAAAATAGCGGTAATTTAGAATATTACATACATATTTTAATGAAATTCAGGCATAATATACAACGCATAGTAAGGTATAAAATAACATGAAAAGAAATTACCAGACAATTATGGTGTTTCAAAAAATAGTATAATTATAAAATTAACAAAATAAGTTTGCCAGTTTCGTATAGAAAAAGTATTTTTATATACTGTATGATCACCCCTAGTATCAATACAGCACATACAGAGATGTGTCATACTGTCAATTATGCGGTTAATGAGTTCGTAAGGAAGTAAGAGCCATTGCTCTTTCAAAGCATTTGTAAGCATGGCAAGGGTCAGAACAGGGGGATTGAGAGCAGCGACACGTCTTCCTAAAGCATCCCAAACATGCTCGATGGGATTAAGTCCGGTGATCGAGCTGGCCATTCCATGCGCTGAATTGTCTGGTGCTGAAGATAATCTTCCACGATGCGAGCCCTGTAGGGTCTAACGTTGTCGTCTTGTAAAAGGAAATCATTACTTATTTCACCGGCATAAGGTCGCACATAAGCATCAAGGATGTCATCTCTATAGACGTGAGCATTCACGGTTCCATGTGGAAGGACATGGAGGTCTGTGCGTCCACCCAAAGAGATACCACCCCAAACGCAGACACTGCCTCCTCCGTATGAATCTAACGAATGTTTGATAGATGATAGCTTGTTCCCTGTTCTCTCCAAATCAAACAACGCCTTCTTTCGCTTTAAAGGCTAAACCGGGACTCATCCGTGAAGAGAACACGCCTCCATTGATCAACCGTCCAGTGGGCATGTTGACGTGTCCATATCAAACGTTCCCTCCAGTGACGAGAGGAGAGTGGCACACAAATTGCTGGTCGCCTCGCGAAAAGTCCACCTTCTAGAAGCCTTCTACGCACAGTAGGCATTGACACCAACCTTCCAGTGGCTGCAGCAAGGCAGGATCTAAGGTGAGATGGGGTTGCGGTTCTATTCCTTCGTACACATAACAGCAAATATCGGTCATCGGCGCTTGTCGAAACCCTTGGCCGTCCTTGGCTGAACCTTCTTGAACCCGAACCAGTGCTTTGAAATTGTTCCCAAAGCCTATGAACCATCGAAGGACTCACATCTAGCCATCTAGCCACCTCTGCCTAACTTTGTCCTGCCTCCAATCTCCCAATAGCTCTAAATCACAGTTTTGCGGGCAAATGATGCGTCGAGGTCATTGTAATGAATTGGCTATCCTAGATTTATAATATAACTATCACAGCGACAATTGCAGCCTTACTCTCTAACGTGCATTTTTATGTACCTTACGGATGACGCAATGCGATTGCAGCTCCACTAATTTGCATTTGGTATTTTTATTCAGCATCTTTTATTTAACAATATATGCAAATTTCATACGGATTGCTTTCTTTTTGAATGAGTTATCACTCTTTTTGTGATTTTTCCTTAATTTTTGGAAATTAGTGTACTTGTCTGATTTATCTGTAAATTTTCCAATTAACATAATAATTTGGATAGTTCTTTGTCGATTATAATATAATGTCAAGAAGTATTTCTACTTGCTAATTATGAAAAATGCATTGTAAGAACTATGCCAAATTAAATATCCTTAAATGAAGAACTATGTGTTTGAAGTGTGCAATAAAAATAACTGTTATTGTCACCATTATTATAATCGTCATTGAATATATAAGGTTTAAACAAAATAAAAATTCATACAAAAAAAGAAAAAGAAATATTTTCTGTTATTATAGTAACTAAATTGTCCAAATACTTAAAAAAGCACACGATCGTTCTGAAAGCATACAGTGGCGTTCAAAAGTTTCTGTCCAGTTAGTTTCTTTGATTTATTTAAAAGAAGGTTTGAGCAAAGAAGAATCATAGTTGCTTCAAAAGTTAGGAATATGTGAATGACCTCTGACCACGTGATTATTTTGATTGGATACTGAAGACGCTTCATGCAAAGAGGCAGAATTCGAAATTCGCGAGTGCAAACGTTTCCGGCCACTCATCATTCCTTAGCTTTTTTCTATCGGTAAAATGTTTTTTGATCGTGCTTGTGAATGAACCAACGTGAATTTCATAGTTTGAATTCAAAATTGAAAAGTTCAAAAATTATTGTTAGTAAATGAGTGATTAGTTTGTCATTAAATGGCCAATCTTCTCGAGGTATTGCGATAAAGTTATCGATCGATAAAATCGACTGTAAATGATATTTAAAAATTATATAAAGGTAGCTATGACCTTCAGGACTTTGTGAGGTCCAGGAGACTCCGAAAAATGACTATTCGCATGGACAGAATTATCAAAAGAAAAAAAATTAATGTCCCGCATAAAAATTCAAATACAATATACAGCTATTTACGGAACGAAAATATTTCTGAAATAAGTGGCTCCACCGTGTCAAGATGCTGACGTGATACAGAAATTTATGGAAGAATCGGTGTTCAAAAGTTTTTTATAGGTATAAAAATTTAAACACACCTAATTCGCTTTTTACAAATAACACAAAGTCTGGTCAAGACAAAACTGCACAAACGTACAATTTTTTCCATCAATCGAATTTGAAACTTTTTTGGGATTGATGGCAGACACCACTTCCGATGACCTAATATCAAAAGATATGATTAGAACTATGTTATTTCTACAATGAAGAATGGCGGAGAACACCTTATGCTGTGGGGATTATTTTCTTCAAAAAATGTCGGTCTGTTATTTGCAATCCACAGCAAAATGAGTGATATAATGTACAAAGATATCTTGCAATATTATTTGCTGCCTTATTAGTGGAAAAAATTGGGTCTCAACTATTTGTTTTAACATGATAACGACATAATGGACCTATGCAAGCCTCGAGAAGCAATGGTTTTCGCACAAAAACATTTCGTTTTTGATATGGCCAGCCCAAACACCCAACATGAATCCAATAGAGAATCTTTGGAAAGAAGTTGGAAAACGTCTTCCGAACTATAAATATTCCAACTCAGCCGAAATATCCAAAAAATTGCAAGAAATGTGGGAAAAAAGTACCATAGACGATCTTTAACCGTTGATTGTATGAATGGCATATTACTGCGCCATAGAACTTATTAATAAAGGTAATAAAATACTTATACTATAAAATACTAAATGTAAATGTTGTTAATCACTGTAGTTTTCTAATACAATACAATTTTTTTAAACTTGCGAAGGTGGCCGGGAAGTTTTGAGAACATGCGTTTTCCTTTGTACTTAATTTTGTCAATTAAATTTATAGATATTTGCATTTTATTCCATAAGTAATTTCCTAATTATTATGTCAATAAAATGTATAAATATCACTTTGAGATTTATCTTCATATGGGTATAGTTACAAATTTACTGAAAAACTTTTGCTGGCCGGAAACCTTTGACCGCCACTGTATATCTAAAAACTAAAGCATTTATCCTTTTTAGGTTGAACGTTTCAATATCCAAGTCATTTCAACTATATGCATATTAAGTACAGTTGCAACAATTAATTTTATAATAAATAAAAATAAGTCATTTTAAAAAGAAAATTCTCTTTCCTCAGAAGTCAAAATAAATATTTGAAGAGCATATTCACTAAATGTCAGATTTTTTTTAACTAAGCAAACAGTGTACTTTTAGTATTTCTACTACTTTTACAAACTTCTGTAACTTTCGGTTATTCATTAATCATGACAAGAATTTTCTACTACTTCTGCTTTTAATTTTGAAAATATAATTGGCGTTTTCGAAGTCAAAATGTCAAATTTGTTAACCACGACAAAATATGGGATACTCTTATTATCTGTCAACCGCAGCTGTGAATTTTGAGTTAATATGATCATGCAGAGTACATACTTCTTACAGCAGAAAATTAATTTGAAAACGTATGTTAAATATTCCGTTACAGTAACATTACATGATTTTAATTGCCTTGTTATTATTTAGAATTATGATGATTCGGCAATTGATTCAGTTATAAAATGTTGAGTTACTGTATTTATGAGACATGTTACTTTAATTGATTAAAAAATAATTTATGTCAACTGAGGTTTTTCTACTGACATTTAGGCATTTAGAAACATAAATTTTTAAAACTGTAAAATGACAAAATAATAAAAACATAAAGAAATTCTATAATTATATGATTATATGATTGAGTTCTTAAATGGAAACTATCATTCTCAAAACCTATATTATAGAGTACAAATAAACCATAAGGAATAATATCTTGAAATATTCTATGTGAATTTATGTGCAATTCATGGAATTTGTTACAGTTTGTTCTTTATTGTTGCTTGCAGGAAATCGATAATAAATTTAATTATGTTTTTTATAAAACTTGAGGTATAATAATGCCTAAGAATTAGAATGTAGATTTTTATTTTTAAAATAATTACTGTTATTATAAAATATCAACTAAAAATATTTTCTGTCATAAAATAAAAATAGCTGGAAATTTAAGTAATATTTTGTATATTTAAGTAGCAGTAAGTTTGTTTAAAAAAAAAGATTTATTTTAATTTTAAAAACACTAAACTTTTTTTTTAAGCGACTTAAAAGTCATCGATTATTTCTCCAGATTCCGTATCTTCATACAAGTAGAAAAATGTACTTATAGTATTTCTATTTAGAACGTGACTTGTAAAAATAAAGTTTTTATCAATTCACTGAAAGAAAATTTCGTCATTTTTTCATGTTTTTGAGTTTATTTTATTTTAGTTTGAAATCACGATGACATAACCTCTTTAGGCATTTTTTTTTTACTTTTATGAAAATAAATGTCGAATCATTTTCAAAGGAAATTTCAAAGAAAATATATTGCCTTCAAATCAAGAACTCATATGTACATATTTTTGTTATACTTCATTAAAAATATTCGAAAAATAAATTTTAAGTTTTAAATTATTTTGAAATCTTTAATCCACCATATTAATAGTTATTAATCAACTTATCTCTATCCATTTTTCTAATACCCCGTAGTAATGCACATAGACTGAAATATAAACATCTAATCTGAAAAGATATGTTTCATCTATCATAGAAGTAGATAAAACACGTGCTATTTTATTCATAGTTAAATAAAGAAAGTTATCGATCAACTAACTCTCCAGCATTCCGTATCTTTAGTATAAACCGAAAAATGGACTTAAAGTATTTCTATTTAAAACGTGACTTTTAAAAATAAAGTTTTTATCAATTCATAGAAAGAAAAGTTCGTCATTTTTTTCATGTTAATGAGTCTAATTTATTTTAGTTTGCGATCATGACGACATAAACTCTTTAGGAAAATCTTTTTACTCATTGAAAAGAAATGTATAATCCTTTCAAAGGAAATTTCAAAGGAAATATATGGTCTTAAATGCATGCGTTAATATAAAAAACATTCTTATACTTCTTCAAAAGCATTTTAAAATAAATTTTTAATTATTTTGAAATCTTTAATCAACCATATTAATGATTATTATGAAACTTATCTCTATCTTTTTTCCTAATATTCCGTAGTAATGCACATAGACTGAAGTATAAAGACATCTAATCTGAAAAGATATGTTTCATCTATCATCATAGAAGTAGATAGAACACGTGCTATTTTATTCATAGATAAAGGAACAAAGTCATCGATCATCTCTCCAGCATTCGTATATTTAGTATAACTCGGAAAATTGACTTATATTATTTCTATTTAGAACGTGACTTGTAAAAATAAAGTTTTTATCAATTCACAGAAAGAAAAGTTCGTCTTTTTTTCATATTATTCAGTCGAATTTATTTTAGTTTGAGATCATGATGACATAAACTCTTTAGGAAAGTCTTTTTACTTTTTGAAAAGAAATGTATAATCCTTTCAAAGGAAATTTCAAAGGAAATATATGGCCTTAAGTGCATGCGTAAATATATACACACTTTTGTTATACTTCTTTAAAAATATTTTAAAATAAATTTTAAATTTTAAATTATTTTGAAATCTTTAATCAACCATATTAATGATTATTATGAAACTTATCCCTATCTTTTTTCCTAATATTCTGTAGTAATGCACATAGACTGAAGTATAAAGACATCTAATCTGAAAAGATATGTTTCATCTATCATCATAGAAGTAGATAGAACACGTGCTATTTTATTCATAGATAAAGGAACAAAGTCATCGATCATCTCTCCAGCATTCCGTATCTTTAGTATAACTCGGAAAATGGACTTATAGTATTTCTATTTAGAACGTGACTTATAAAAATAAAGTTTTTATCAATTCATAGAAAGAAAAGCTCGATTTTTTTTCATATTATTCAGTCGAATTTATTTTAGTTTGAGATCATGATGACTTAACCTCTTGGGGAAAATCTTTTTACTTTTAGAAAAGAAATGTATAATCCTTTCAAAAGAAATATATTGCCTTCATTGCATGTGTTAATATATAAAAAAATTTTCTATACTTCTTCAAAAACATTTTGAAATAAATTTAAAAAATATTCTGAAATATTTCTATTATTTTATAATAAGATTTTGTACTTATATATTTACTCCAGATGTTACTAAATGTAAACAATAGACAAAATATGTAAATAATTTATTTTTAAAAATATCCGCGAAATGTGTTACCGTAAATCTCCAGCAGTTACTGTGAATAAATTTTACAGAATAGTGTTTTTTTTTCTCTTTTGTCTTATTAGTTGCTTATTTTGATGTTACATTTAATTATATGAGGAATAAAATATATTTTTGTTTAATATTCTGTTTCTATTGAAACGTATTTTATTATTTATACATTATTTCATTCTCTTTGTGTATTCTTGGTAATTCTTTTGATTTATTTTTATTACTTTATTTTATTTTCTCAGGTATTAGTTCTCTAGCTATTTAAACAATAGTTTGTAACTTTTACTTTTTATTATATTTGAAACATGATTCTTTAATACAACTATTCCTTACACACAATGGCTTAAAATAATAAACTGTATATAAATGATATGAAATAACAAAAATAAACTTATACACAGAAACCTCATATTAAAATAGATTATTTTTTATGTTATATGACATATTCTGAACATTTTTAGTTATGTTATTTATATAAAAGCCAAAATACATCTGCAAAACTTTATATCTTATCTTTCAGAAAACATATTTTGTAAAAATATTTTGTATTTAAAAAAAAAATCTTGATGGACATGAAACGTCAATGTTTTTTATTATCGACATGAATTCATACCGAATTTAACCAACTATGAATACAGAAAAGCTGAAATAACTTGTCTTAAGGCAGATTTTACTCCGTTATCAGCATTTTACACAGGTGATTGATCTAATGTTATATTTTAATGGTTTTTTTGTATTTTGCCTTTAGGATTTTGCAGAAATAGAAATTTTTCGGAGTATGGAATTTTCAGAGGATTTGATTGAAGGACCTCGAGGAAGATTTTCTGTCAACTTATGACAGCATAAAATTTTATTTCAAAAATAGATTTTTTTTTTCTCAATATTTATATTTTGTATGTTATAATTGGAATTTTTAAACTTAATTATTACTCACGATTTATTTTACACAAATTTTACCTTTCATGGAAAATTACATCAAAAAATGAGAAAGATGAGCTTTATTTATAATAGTTATAAATGGAAGTTTCAAAATGTTGTTGAAATACCAAAATAAATGTTTTTTTAAACTTATGATAATATAAAATTACATTTCAAAACTAGGTTAATTTTTTAGCTTATTAAGATTTAATACATGTGTAGACAGAAATTTGAGAATATATTAACAAATAAATAAAAGAATATTACCCAGTTAAATTGATGGCATTGGGCTCACTTGCTATTCACACTAATTATACATTAGAGTTTCATTTTTTCACAGAATGATGCCACTCGAAAAACAATTAAAGAAGGATTTGCTCCCCATTTCCCCGTTTATACTTAATCAGTGTACCATTGAAACTGATCATTACTTTTCAGAATGAACTTATATTCAAAATTCGAAGCAAGTTAGATAATTCTGCATAAAAACTCATTTATCTAATTTAAGGGTGAAGAATACTCGCTTTTCCCCTTTATTCTTAACAATTAAACGCCACAATCTATTCTGGGATTTGCCTTACCAGAAAGAACCTATATTCAACTTTGAAGCAAATTGGTAAATTCTGCATTCACGTGTCTAAATTATGATCTATATACTCCCCGTCTCAGTTAAAGTTGATATCCTCCATTCATTCTCCTTTTATACTTAATCGGAGAACACTCGAAACTAATCATGCCAATTCCTTATCAGAATGATCAAATATTTAAAATTTAAATGAAAATGGATATAAATCGCTCAGATAAATAAACAAAAAAATAATAACAGATAAGTCAGGCATAGAATATAAATCACTTTATTAAAATAAATGCATAATACTAAAAAAATACCTTTGCATACAATTAATTGAGATCTGTTAATAAGCAATTTAAACATTTTGAATTAAAATCGTTTTTTACATATAGGGCAAAATGTAAAGGAGTTATTTTGTTTTTCTCTGTAAATAAACACAAAACTTTACTCACACTTTAATGATCGATCATTCTAAAATCAGCCTTATAAAGGTATTTACATGCTAATCTTTATATATTTGCATGAGTTAAAGAACAAACAGACAGATCTAATCTGATTTTATAAATAGTTTTAAATTACATTTCATAATGTTAGATCACACACAGTATTTTATCAACATATGGTCATTAAGAATATATATTGGTACTAATCTACAGGATCAAATATGAATACAATTACTGAGACAGGAGTTTGTAAATTTTAAACATTGTATTAACTTTGATTTTTCAAATGTTACACATTCTTAGACTTTTATTGGAACTCCTTGCATCGAAATAATCCACAAAAATATAACTTACATACTTTATCTTTTATTGTAATGTATTACCAATATGTAAAAAATTGATTTTGTTTAATTTTATACCGAGAATATTTTGTATTTTGAATAGTCCCAAATATCAGCTAGATTACTCGTGCTATTGTTCTTGAGAAAAAAACTTGAGAAAAAAATATTCCAGCATTATTTTGGGTGAAAGTAAATGTTATGTGAATTAGTAAAATACAAACCGAAATTTTAATTTTTTTTTTAGATTATTGGTACAAGTTACAAAGCAGAGAGCTACTTACTATTTATCTATATAATCTCTTAATTTCAAAACGCACTTTCCCAGCGAATTGAAAGTTTTTTGATGACATTATCATAAAAAGATGTGGGACATTCCTCAAGCCGATTTCGCACGAACACTTCAACAGCACTGTCATCGCCAAATAGTTCACCTGCTAATGCTGCTTTCAAAGCCCCAAACATATGATAATCACATGAGAATAACTCAGGACTACAGGAAGTTTATTTGGCTGTATGGGGAGGAGCATTGTGATGAAGCAAAACCACTAGCCTGATCGGAAATTCGCGTCTTCTCTAATGAAATGAACTTTTTGTTTCATCCAATAGCTGACAATAATAGGCAGAAATAAGAAAAATTATTTCCACACTCAGACTTGAATGTGGCGGGCGTGGGATACATTTTAAATTTCTGTCGTCCTTTCACAAAATTCCTGTGCCATTCATATACCTGGTTTTCATCGGACATGTCTCCTTTAAAATATTTGTAAGATTTCAGCCGGTCTTAGCACTCAATTTGTGTTAAATTTAACGATTACGCTATGCTGAAAGTTGGAAAGAACCTCTCGATCATTCGTCGAGATGCCGACTGCAGAACGCGTAGTAGCACATATCGGTGCATAGATTGCCATGTGACGTCCCCACCTGGCATACACAGAAATTAGAGTGCTTTAGCTATAAGCCTCAGGATTCCAAGCAGAAATTTCCGGTTTATATTTGATTCACCCATATATGCAATTATTTCATATTTTAAAGAAATATGATTTGTGATTTATATATTTTTTGTCTTTACAAAACTCAGTTTTGACTAAGACCGGCGATGTGCTTAAAACATTTTTTTTTTTTTTTTACATAAATCAGTTCATATTAGCGCATCTTTAAAGCTATTTTTTTTTTAAACTATGAAATGTAAACTTCGCAATTCTTTACAACAATGTTTCTGTGAAAAAAAAATCGCATTTCCCAATTTGCAAAATAATTATCTATACAAAAATAATGATTAAAACAACTTTTTTATGCATCACGTCAATAAATAAACGCTTTTCAGCATAAAATATCTATAGAACTATTTCTAAGAAATTCACCTACAGGATAGTTCGGTTTTTTATCTTTTACGCTTTCATAATCCCATTTCCGTAAAACAAATATTGTTATACATAAGAGTTGAAAAATACCGTATTCTATACATGCTTCAATAATTTACCTCAAAAGAGAATTTCGGGTAAACATTTTTTTCCTATTTCTTTCAAAAGTATTTTAGCAAAAAAATGTTAATAATTTTTTAAGTAATATCTGTTAATGTTATAAATGATTATTTAGATCACATAATTGTTGCTTCTTTTTTTACAAATGTAATTTTTTTTAATTTTCAGAAATGTACATTGATAAAAAAAAAAAATCGTTCAATTCTAAGATACAGTAAATGATAATGATTCATGCATGTTAAGTCAAAAATTTATTTTAAAATAAAAACTATGGAGATGTATTAGTGCGTGTGGATGGTTATAATATTTTTTCTATTATTAAAATTCTATATATTTCTATAAAATGTTAGTATTATTTTTTATTGAAACTTTGCAGGTAGGCCGAATCCGCGAAGTATGGCTCTAAAAAAGTAAATAATACTGTATTACAGTTTTAAATGTGTTTATGTGGTTATGGACTTTTAAAAATCTTTTTATACAGATAAACTAGTTGGAAAGGACAATATCAAAGCCTCATTTTATCCAGTACATACTAATACTACAAAATTTTCTATTGTAGTGTAAAGATTCAGATTCACGGTGAAAAGGGGATTAAACTTTTTTTACTTGACGACTAATTTTCGGTGGTTAAGTCACGATTCTTTGTAAAATTTTGCGTTTATGTCGTGACTGTTTGACAAAAAAGGGCGAGTTTTTAGCGATCTTCTAACCAAAGTAGAGTTGTTTTCCGCTATCATATGGCAGAAATCGCAATATTCAGCGCTTTTGTGAAAAAAATCGCGGCGTTTTTTGCATTCTTTTGATAATATTACCTTTTCTTCTGCGACCTTTTGCAAATATCACATTTTTTCTTTATAGCGTTGTTTTTAATTTTTCTTAGAAATTAAGCCCTGGTGGCGAGTGGGATATCTGATTTAGGAGCTACCGGCTCTTTAAAAACTGCGGTAATTTGGACTTAAATTGCATTAAAACAATAACAATAATAACAATTTTCTCAAAATATTTTTTTTCAGTACCAATTATTCAATTATTTCATATTGCAAAAAAAAAAAAAAAAAAAAAAAAAAAAGATTACTATATATATATATATATATATATATATTTTATATATAAAAATAGGTTATCATCACAATATGGCGATTTGCTTATCAACTTCTTTCATACAAATCAATTCACATTGGCATATCTTTAATAGCTAATATTTTTAAAAGTGTAAAATATACACTTCGAAAGTCTTTTAGAACTGTGTTGTGGCGAAAAAATAAGAAAAATGATAGTATTCGTATTTCCTAAGTTGCAAGATAAATATCTGCAGAGAAAAATGAGTATAACAATTTTATTATGACACGCGTCAATAAATAAACGCATTTCTGCATAAAATATCTACAGAACTATTTCTAAGAAATTCACCCAGAGGATATTTTCGTTTTCCATATCTTATGCTTTCATAATTCCATTTTCGTAAAACAAACATTATTATACATAAAAGTTGAAGAATACTTTATACCAGTCTAGTCATGTTCGAAGAATTTTCATCAAAGAGAAATTTAAGATAAAAAAAAAAAAAAAAAATTCGTACGTTTTTAGGCGTATTTCAGCAAATAATTGTGAATAAATATTACTAAATAATATATGTAAATGCTATAAATTTTTATTTAGCAGAATACACATAATTGTTGCTTCTTCTTTTAAGAATGTTGATTTTTGTTTGCCAGAAGTGTAGATTAATAAAAATTCGTTTTATTGTGTGATACAGTAAATGATCATTATTTACTCAAGTTAAATTAAAAATTGTTTTAAAATGCAATCTATGGAGAATTATTAATGCAAGAATATGGATTTTTTTCTATTATTAATATAAAATACTAGCAAACACAACGATTTTACTCGCGTGATAGTTTAATTGTACCAGATGATATTTGTATATTTAAATTTTAATATACGAAATTATAGTTCTTGGAATAATTTAAAATTAACAACTTTTCCACAGTTTGACTAATCAACAACATCATTTCCGTGAATAAAACTGTAAAGAGATTAAATAAATGAAATTAACAAAAAAATTCTAAATAAATGATAATTTAAAAAATATATATGATGACAATTTTATGCTCCATACGTTTAGTTCAGTATTCCTTTGAAGATTTGTATGATTTAGAAACCGTCTTCTTAGTACTCATTTTCATTGCAAAATTAACCACTGTGACGAGTTCGAAGCTTCTTTTGTAACGTCACCATCTTTCAAGGTAAAGTGGCATCAACATAAAATGCTTATGTTGAAACAGATGTATATCATAAATTCATTTTCTGTGAGGAAAAAAAAAATGGACATAGCACTGTGAAAATGGCTCATCAAGTGAATTTCACTGCTTTTTAATAAACAAAAAGCACATTTATTCAAGACTGTAGCGTTCTTGATATCTTCAATTCAGGAAGCATTCACAGATATGTTAGATGCAAGATTTCTATTGAGTATTAAAGTGGAAATAATGAAGTTTTTACAAGACTCAAAGAAATGATTCGATATTATAAATCTCCAGAAATACACTGAAGAATTTTATAGTGAACTTAAAAATCGTTTCAAATATTTTAATCAACTTTAGAAAAAGAGCAAGACGTTACAATAGTGAACAAGAAACTAACAAATATTCTTTAAGAAATTGCATAGATATTAACTGTAGACGGATATGTGAAACCGACGAAGAAAACTGCAGACGAAACAAGGTAATTGATGAAGAAATGCAGAGAATTCAAAATGAAGAAATATATGAATTTTATAAAACTATAACAAAATGTGTTACAGAATATATCAGAAAATTTAATTGTGATCTATTCAAAAAAGCTCTCGAAGATAGCAAAAGTTTAAATAAATCAGCTAAGCGCAGACTATGAGTTGAAATAAAAGGTAATTTCGCACTGGGGAGAGCAGAAAGAGCAACCACTAAAATCCTAACAAAAAAGTACACATTCTTCAAATCTCTATAGCAATCTATATAAACGTGAAGCTCAAAAAGGAATCAACCAACGCGATGAGCGAGAAAATTTAGAAGAAACTGAAGAGATAAGCCCAGTGATGACAGAGGATGTTTTACAAGGCATTAAATTTATGCAAAGAGTTAAATGCCTTGGGGATGATGAAATTACAATTGACTCCATCAAAGAAACAAGAGAATAATTTTCAGAAGGGCTACCATTAACAGTTTTTCAATGTCCCGAGAAGTCATGTGTACCAGAAGATGTGAAAAATATTGTTATGATGTTATTTTACAAGAAAGGGTAGAAACAAAACATTAAAAACTACCCTAAGGTAAACTTACTTCCAATTATTTAAAAAGTTTGAAGGACAAGGCCTGAATAAGTTCATGATCATTCTAAAGCAACACAACAAGCAAAGTGAATATACAGCACAATGCATGATATCCATACAGTAAGGAAATACATAAAAAACGTAAAGAATACAGTTTACATATCTACCTTGCCTTTATTTATGAAGAAGCATTTTGTTCGGGCTACATATCGGTAGTAGTAGAAACTCTGGAGGACTTTAGTATAGCCTATTTTTACACCGATATCATAATAAGGATTCATTTCGATAATCGAAAAACTAAGATCAAGTTTGGAAGAGGGGTAAGACAGAGAGACATTATTTTACTTAAGCGTTTTGCTGTTGTCGTGGGAAAAAATATGGACTGAAAAAACAAACGAATTAGAATAAATGGTACATATCTGTATCATCTCCAATTCGCTGGCGACATTTTAATTTTTAGCAGCAGCCTTGAAAAATATGAGAATAAAGATGCTAAAAGATTTTGCAGAAGCTAACATTTATTTGGTATTAATCATAAATTAGGAAACGAATTAAGTGACGTTCAATTCATTTGCATGGAAAGACAAAATTCTGTACAATAACACTGAGATTAATGAGGTACAAAGTTATGTATACCTGGGAAAGGAAATATCTTTAAATCTTATCTTATCTATACATTTGTTAACTGATAACCTGTTAACATGATAATTTGGGCAATACTATATAAAAGTGCCTATTATATAATAATCTTAACAAGCATTTCTACGTTCAAATTACAAAAAATGCATTCAAATAATTATGGCAAATTAAAAATCTTTAAATAATGGAAATATTTATTTGAAGTGTGCAATAAAAATACAAATAATTCTCATTATCATTATAATAATAATTTTGTGTATAATCTTCTCCCAAAATTCATGTAAAAAAAAATAAACCAATTTTCTGTTCTTTTATCAACTGAATTGTCCAAATATTTACAAACAATCTTTCTTCAAGCATATTGTCTAAAAACTAAATAAATTCTACATTTTGATGCAGCGTGTTTTAATAGCCAATTTAGTTTAACTGCATAAATATTAAATAGAGTTACAAAGATTCTTTTCGTAATAAATAAAAATAAATCATTTTAAAAACAAAATTAACTTTTCTCATAGGTCAAATTAAATATTTGTTGAGAATATTCATTAAATCTCAGATTTTCTTTAACTAAGCATACATAGTATTTTTAGGATTTCTGCTACTTTTACAAACATGTGTAACTTTCGGTTATTCATTAATCTTAACAAGAATTTTCTACTTCTTCCGCCTTTAATTCTGTAAATATAATTGGCACTTTCGAAGTCAAAATGTCAAATTTGTTAACCACGACGACGTATGAGATACTCTTAATACCTGTAAGCGGCAGCTGTGATTTTTGATTTAATATGTTCAAGCATTGCACATACTACGTAAGGCAGAAAAATAATTTGAAAACGAATGTTAAATATTATGTTGGAATGAAATTACATAATTTTAATTACCATGGTATTATTGAGAATTATGAGGATTTGGCAATGTACTCAGCAATAAAGTGTTGAGTTTCTATATTTATAAGAAACATTATTTTAATAGATTAAAAAATTATTTACATAAACTGAGTTTTTCTAGCTAACAGAAAAAAAGACAAGTGCTTAAATAAAAAGCACATCTTCCAAAACATATAATACAAAATACAAATAAAAAACATAACCGATAATATCCAAACATATTCTATTTGAAATAATATTCAATATATTAAATTTGCTTAAATATGTTCTTTTGCATTACTTTCACGAGATTGATAATTACATTTGTTATGTTACTTAAAAAATATAACGTATAGTGGTCCTAAGAATTAGAACGCAGATTTGTATTTTTAAAAGAATTTCCAATAATATAAAAGATCAAATTAAAACATTTTCTTTTATAAAATTGAAATATCTTAAGATTTAATAGTTTATTGTATGTTTAAGTAGTAATAATTCTACATAAAAAAAATATATATATATTAATTTTACAAACATCAGGCCGTTTCAAAATTTGTTTTTACTATTTTTTTTATTGTTGAGTTTTCCAGTATTTTTATTTTTAAATCCATGTCTTCTAGTTCTATACAGAAATTGCAACATTTACTAAGTAACTAAACTTTTTTTAGTATGTTATTATATTAGTTGTATTTGTGCTATGCTTTATTTTTCTACTGTGTAAATATTTTTTTCGTATCATTTTGATAAATTACCTTGTTCCAAACATCAACGAACATTTCAAACAGTTAACTTAAAAGGTATGCTAATCTTGTTGTGAATTGTCAGAGCAAATGTTAGCTGATGGCAAATTTCGCCACTGAGTACTGAAGTTTTAAAGCTCGCTTAATCAATCAATCAATAAATAAAAATTATACTTTCTCCTTTCATTCTTTATTTTAGAAAAATCTCACCAGAAAAACACGACAATCTGGATTAAAACTAGTTTTATCACGCATATTTATAGCAATGTAAAACTTAGTTTACAATCAAAAATCACTTTATATAATACAAATTTGAAACAAAATTGTATTTCTCGGATAAGGTAAGTTTTAAAATTGAATCTCTTGGTGAGTTATATGTCCACGACACTAGTACAAGTACCCCATGAGAAGATTTAATTAAACAATGCTCTTTACAACTTGATAAAAGAGCGCGTAGAAAAAAAATAGCTGTGACTAACTTTGGAGAATTTTATGTTAAAGAAATACTTATTTTCATGGTGTATTAAATCAAATTTAACAATATTTATTGCTAAAATATTGGTAATGATGCGACATTTAATATGGTTTTTATTAAGTTAAAATTTTTAATGAAATGTTTCTTCAATTAAAAAAAAATGTGCCTTATTCTTAATTTTGCTTTTGAAATTAAATCCAGTTTACTAAATTAAAATAGCAAGAAGTACATTGTAACACATTTGATTTTAATATTACTGAATAGCATACAGAATTCTACTCTTTATTAGAAATTTGCTAACTGAGTAATAAATTCTGAACTGCTGGCTAATTTTTTTTTGTGTGTGTGTGTTCTTGCAAACTCCGTAATCTCGGTATAATGTGATAAATTTTTGCTTAAAAAACGTATGAACTTTTTAAAGTTTTATTTAATTTATTACTAATTCTTTATCAATTGAGACTAAGCTTTTTAAAGCAATATTTAGTAAAAATAAAACTTACGAATATTATAAATAACACATTCTGAATGCAAACATGCCATTTTAGTTTCCTATCTGTTCCATGGGTATCTTATATTGGTCTTTCTTTTTTTCGAGGTGATTTTTGGAAATTTGATTGAAAATTATAAGTTCGTCAGTATTTTATCATGCATATGCATTGTCATTATATAGAAAGAAATTGCATACCATCATTCAAATTCACGGTTTCAAACTAAGAAGGCTTACTAGTCTTACGCGTTTCCGAAAAGAAATGAATTCGGAAATGTGTCAGACATCAACTCATTTGATTAAGAAAATGAGGAAGAAATACTTTAACAAACTATTTTTTATTATATAGCTTCGAAAGCTATAATGTTTTTAGTACTCATTTGTTTTATGTCTAAACTTTTTAATGAATCCTTATTTGAATGTTATAACGTCTAAAACTTTAATAATAATTAATATTGCTATTATGTATTACCTGCCTTGGAAAATCATCATTATTTAAAAAAATATACACTCTAAAATTATTTAGTTAATATGTATGCAGTATTATTTAAAATAGTCTTAATTATATGTTCCAAAAAATATGACTTTATCGGAAAAATTGTGTTGGGCGAGTGTTCGTGCCTGATTTTTTATTAAAACAGAAAAAGTGTATCTTATGATAAAATTCGCTTGATTGTTTTTATTTTAATGAAGAAGCTTTATAGTGCTTAATTATTACAAAATATTAAAATATTCTTGAAGCTGTAAATATTTCCATAAATTAAACTTTTTTCTCTGTATAATTTGTTTTAAAATTTTACTATCATATTCCTTTAAGTGCATTTAGTGAAAAATAATTATAACTTTTTTTTACTAATTAACGTTTACCATAAAAGTTATTTGACATATATGTATTGCCCTCAGAAATGTTAAAAATATAGTTCATATAATGAAGGTTGCACATATTTTTTATAAAACATTCTACTATAATTTTAACCAAAACTATCAAATTTACAGATAAAATCAGTTTTTTAGGCAATTAAACATTAAATCAGAACTTTTATGATAAAATTTCCATGAAAGATTAATAAATAAATATATATATTCCCGAAACTTACTTAAAAATGTAAACTGTTTATTTGTTTTCAAACAATTAGTGTCAGAAATATCTGTTTTGAGAAACATTATTTCAAAGTTCACGATTTATTACAATTTGGATATGTTCCACATATTATAAAAACAGTTCCCCTCGGAATTTCGTCTTTAATTTTCTAACGCGTCATTGTTTAACATTACTAAAAAAAAAAATAAATAAATAAATAAATTAAATTAAAATTATTTCAAGGACCTTATTTTACACCTTCTGTAAAAGCAAGTCTTTTTTTTTTTTTTTTTTTTTTTTTTTTGTATATTATGAAAGAAATATCATGTTACTAAACTTTAAAAAAAAGAAAAAAACTCAAAAAAAAACCCACAAAAAACGATACTCTAGTTAAAACTGATTTTATGTAAAATAACCGATACCCATTAAAATCAAGGTAAACTTTGACTTTAAAGACTTTTATTCAAATCATATATTTCTTTACATTGCCCGCATCCAATTTTTAAAACTAAATAACACAGAAGCATAAAATTTTGAATCATACTGCATTTTATTTATCTTTATCAAATCTACCTATTTTTATACAAAAATTTTTAATTTATTTCATTCAGTTTTATTGAAATTCTACCCTAGAAAACCCAGTTTAATAGTTAGACTAGCGAGCTACGCCCGCTAGCTGGGCCACTTTTTCCAAACGAACCTCGATATTAAGCAGTATATAATAAGCAAAAAATTTCATTTAATAAGCAAGTCTTGGAGTTCGAATCCTCAAGCACAAAAAATGTAAATTAAAGAGCTATGGTTGTTATGCGCCCATTATCCCGTTAAAAATATGTGATTTCGCACAGTCGGCGCTACGTGACCACCGTGCAAAGGCGGCCCACCGGCCTACCACCCACCGGCGCTACGCGCCATGGTCGCCATCGTCCCGTTAAAAATATTTGCACGGTTGGCGCTGCGCGCCCATAAGACATTTTCTCGTATTTTTGGTTCATCAGAAGCAGAATTTTACGCAGATTTTGAATATGCATTCAGTTTTATCTACTTTATAAACTGTCTGTATGATGGTTTAAGAAAAAACGCGCAAAAAAAGTTTCGGTATTAAAAACTGCGAAAGACTGCTATTAAAAAAAAATAAGTAATTTCATTAATATCACAAACAACATAAATAACAAATAATTTTGGCAGCTCGTTTTCCGTTTGTACTAACAAAAATTAGTATTAATCGCGTAAATCTTAGGTTACACAATATTCGTGTATGCTAACAAAAAGAAAAAGTATGAAAATAAACCGTGTTTAACATTTTTTACCAAATAGTTCTTTTTCAAAGAACCGAAACGAAAGAAAAAGTCGTTTTCCGGGGAGAAAAAGAGGTTTTCGGCTGCTTCTTCTTTTAGCCAAAGGGGAAAAGTTCAGGTCGTTCACCGCAAGGTGGCGCAGTGTTCTGTCTCAGAGCTCCGTTTGAGCTCCGTTTGGGAAGTTAGACTTTTTCCGTTCCGATTCCCGACGGGTTTTTAATTCATAACTTTTTTAATTTTGGTCCCACGGTCTCGAAAATGCCCGAAATGACTTTCCCGGAATTTTTCGAATCGAAAGACACCTCTCGCGACTTCCAACTCGACCGCGTTGCGAACTTTAATCGGCTTCAAGCAGACAGACAGACAGACAGAGGCGCATGGATTTTATTTGTATAGATGCCTGAGAAATAAATCATCTGTGAGTTTCATTATTAATTTGAATGGAAGATAAAATACGATACTTTAAGAATATATATATATATATATATATATATATATATATATATATTTATTTATATATATATATACGCAATATTAAGTGGATATATCGGATATGTGTTTATTAAGTTTTGATTATTCTGCGCGCAACAAATGTATATCACTGAAAGATTTTAATTTTTTGAATTAAAATAGATTATAAGTAGGTTTCTTTTTTTTTTTTAAGAATGCCTGAATAAAGATTTGTATCAATGAATTCTAATTTAAAGATATTTTTACAGTTTTTTTAAATATGCATTTTGCAATATCAAGGAAAAATATATATTTTGCAATCAAGCAATATCAAGTTGTGATAGATGATCTCTGACTTTAAGAGCCCATACTGGTCATTCAAAAAGACCGGGATGATAAAGTTAAGTCCATGGGAGCGTTATTTTCAAATATTTCACTCAAATTTTAATATTTTCACATGCTTTTTGCATAAGATAGTTGAGGACGATCTACAACTGGGCTAATCATAACATTTCCAATTTTGGTTTCAGATAAAAAATGAATAAATAAATAAATAAATAAATATTTTTTTTTTCGGAATCGGTTGCAACTGGTTCTGAAATTGAAACTATCTTAGCATTAAAAAAATATAGTCAGAATTTAAAAAGTAAAAACTAGCCATGTTGTAGATTGTTATCACCTTTCCTATACAAAAATAAACATTTAAAATATTAAAATTTGAGCGCGATATTTGAAAATAACGCCCTATTTTTCTTAACATAATCATCCCGTTCTTTATGAGTGAGTCTAGAGGCCTCTTTATCTTATATTTATAACATTTTTTTAAACTGTTCTAACCACTAAAGTTTGAAATTTACAATGAAAAAGGTTTCTAAACGTAAAGTATTATTGGTGACATGAAATGTCAATCAATCTATATTATAAAGGCCAAACGTATCTGTGCGTAACGCATACGTCATTTTGCGAATGGCAACACTTTAACATGCAATTTCCATTTTGAAATTTTCACTATTGCAAATTTTTAAACATGTAAACATTCCACATTTTCAATTTTTATACCATCGTATAGGGAAAAAATATCCTTTTAAATGCAATTTGTCTGAAAACTGTATCTTAATTTGTTTTTGAGATATTAATTTTTTTTGTAGTTTTTAACAACACTCTTATAAACATGGCAACAGAAGAACATCATTTCTATTAAAAGTAAAGGGAAAAAAGCCGGAGGTTAAAAAGTGAAATTTTTCTGAATTAAACTATCTGCTGTCTTTAAAATATCGTCTGCTAGGTGAATTTTAACCAGGTGAATTTTAATTTTCATTCACACTTTCAAAATTCAAAATTTCCATTTATACTTTAATAAAGATAAACAGTTTAGCATCTGTTCCCAGCTAATAGCAGTCGAGACTTCAGATTTTGAATTTAAGTGATTTTAAAATGATCAAGTTAGAATGCCATAAAAAAAGTAAATACAGGTATGAGAGTTGCTTATGTAAATTTTACGACGGTAAAAATGGTATAGGAGTTAAATTTCACAAAGAAAAATTCTATGATTGTGTCAAAGTGGAATAAATTCTGTTCTTTTTCATTTTGGAATACCAAACAATAAGAGCCTTAATTGATAACTTTGTCATTATAACAGATCTTTATTATATTTAACTGCTTGCATTACGATTAAAGTTTAATTTTAATAATTTTTAAGACCGAGTTTTATGGAAATAGTATTTCGTTAACTTTAGGTTAAATATCATTTGTTTAAGAGTTAGACTTACTAATAGAAGGTACATTTTTTATCGTAATTAATTTTGTAGGCTTATTACAAATGAATGAAACAGTTTCTTTTTAAATATTTTCTTTCGTCGAAATTCGACGGGTTCTACCTTGTTTCTTTAAAACTGAAAAAGGAATCTCATGCTGGGCATATGTTTAACTGGTCGTCAACATTAAAAGTAAAAAGAAAAAAAAAACTTATCCTCCAGCAAACTTCACTCTATTATCTGCATTTAACACATTTGATTGATTTATGAAACATTTTAAAAATTTCTGTGCATTTTTAAGCAATTGTATAAGTATATATTTATTATTATTTTTTTAATTCCATAAAAGAAATCTCAGCAGAGTTTCTTATGAAGTAAAATATGATATTTTAATGTTGCGTTAGTAAATAATAAATATATTTTTACATACTTTTTCCCCGCAGGTTTGTCATATTTTCTTTTATATTTCAGAAACTTGTAGTTTAATACACACACACACACACACACACACATATATATATATATATATATGAAACAATAATCACACATGAACGAACATATTTCTCCCAATGTAGCACAAAAAGGCCCAAGCAGTCTGGTCACAAGGTATATTGACCATTCAACACAGGAAGAGAGCCACTTAAAACAGTATACTGAATCCCGATTAGTTCATTATTACTAGATGTCATGGCCTAAGAGCGATGGCAAAATTGAAATGGAAATGAAAAATGAAGTTTCTACAAAAAAGACAAGTGATGTACAGCTTAATAGTTTATTACTGCCATAAATACACACACTACACCATATTATAGGCGGGGCAGTAATAAATCCTGCATTTGTAGAATGTTGAATGATAAAATTTAGCTCCGACCCTCAGCATCTCGAAATCAAATGGCAAATCAAAATATTCGAATTTACTGCTTCGTTGGACGGGAGTTATTTGGCAGTTGAAAAAGTCAGAAGAATTATAAGCTCTGAGCCAGTGCGTACCCGTTATAAAGGGAGCAAAACGCGCAAGGCTACAGCCAAAGCATCAAGTAAGAATTAGCGTGCGTCGGGAGGCAGGAACAGGGGGTATGCAATTATGTTAGTGGCTAAAAAGTATGATATCACACTAGAACTATATCCAAGCTGCGAGAGCATTAGAATGAAAAATGTGTGCTAGCAAAAAATCGCAAAGAATTATGGGATAGCAGACTATATTTAATAAAATGTTAAAATAAAATCTCCGAAAAAAAAAATAAAATTCAATCTAAAAAAAGGGAATAATAAAATAGATTTTAGAGTTCTAAATGAAAGATTGACATTTTAATAATACGTTTGAATTATTTTTAGAAAAATAAATATTTATTAAGCCGATTTATGGAAAAAGGGGAATTTAGATTATAATTAAAATTTAAACTATTACCGAAATAAAGGAAGAATTAGATATTTATCAGAATTTTAAACAAAATCGAAACGGGAAAATGGCGATTTTTTTTAATTATTACATATATACATAAATCTTCTAATTACTAAAATATAAAGAATACAAGGAACAAGATTTTTTCAATAAAAAGCGTTTTCTTAAAAGTTTGCTGACATGAATTGGCAAACGATTTCCATAAAATTGGGGAATGAATCACAATTTGGGCATATGTTTAACAAACCGTCAACATTAAACGTCGAAACATATCTTCCTCCGTCAAACTTTTCTCTGTTATCTGCATTTAACACAAGTGGTTGATTTATGAAACATTTTTAAGATTTGAGTTTATTTCTGGGAAATTGGACAGTTACAGATTTTCATTTAATTAATTTTTTTTCAAACTCCTTAAAAGCCGAAAACCTTATGAGAGTTTCTTCTAAATAAAATATGTCTGGATAACAGTACATTTGTGAAAACTATTTTTATTTATTTTTGGTTATTTTTATGCGTACAGGTTAGTTATGAATTCTTTTAAATTAAAAAAGAACCTGCAGTTAAAAAATGAATTTTAAAATATTATATTAAATACTACATATGAAAGAATATTAATAATTTATTTTCTCAGTTTAAATGTATATTTTACTACGTTTTCTATCATAAAACAGTTTTTTAGACTATATTTTAGACTATCCTCTTATATATGCATTTTTTAAGACTATTCTATCGTGTCATTCTTTAACAACAGGTAAGAAACATACCATAAAAAATTATATCTTTCCTTAATCCTGCATTTAATCTACCTATCTATCTATCTATCTATCTATCTATCTATCTATCTATATATATATATATATATATATATATATATATATACTTTAACTTTCTAACTACTAAAATATGAGGATTACGAAGGAAAAGAGACAAACGATTTCTTTAAAATTGGGAAATGAATCAAACTTTAGGCATATGTTTAACAAACCATCAACATTAAAAGTCGGTACAACTTATATTCCGGTAAACATTACTCTGTTATCTGCATTTAACACATGTGATTGATTTATGGACTGTTTGAAGTTTTCTGTTTATTTCTTGGGAATTGGAGGTCTACAAACTTTTATTTTATTTTGTTTCTCAAATTTCTTAAAAGAAGAAAACCTCAAAGGAGAATCTTCTAAAGTAAAATACGACAAATGATGTTACATTAGTAAAAACTGCTTTTTTTCTTTTTTGATATTTTTATGCTTGCAGGTTTGTTACACTTTCTTTTCAATTTCAAAATGTTGTACTATATATATATTAAGGTTCATTTATTAAGGAAATAAAATTTTTTAATTATAAGTATCAACAAGAAATACTACGTATGATAGTTTATTAATTAATTTATTATCTTAATTTAGATATGTATCATTCCAGCTATTACATTATAAAAACAGTTCTTTTTGGAGTATCGTTATTTCATTTTGTTTAAACTATTCTAACTTGTCGCTATTTCATAACAGCCAAAATACATGACATAAAAAACGATGTTCTTTCTTAATACTGCATTTGTAATATATATACACATAATGTTATAACCACTAAAATATAATGTTTACCAATGAAAAAGATTATTTCAATAAAAAATATTTTCTTAAATATTTGCTGACATGGATTGGTAAATTATTTCCTTAAAAATGGAAAAGAAATCTCACCCTGGGCATATATGTTTAATAAACTGTCAACATTGGAATGTCGAAACAAATTATCCTCCGGCAAATTTTTCTCTGTTATCTGTACTTAACACATGTGATTGATTAATTGAACATTTTGAAGTTTTGTATTTATTTCTAGGAAATTGGAGAGACACTTCTTTTTTTTTTTCTTTTTCCCTCTCAAATTCTTTAGAAACAGAAAATTTTAAAGGATTTCCTTCTGAAGTAAGTATGATAAGATGATGTTGCAATGGTAAAAATTAGTTTTTGTATTTGTGACATTTTTATGCATACAGGTTTGTTATACTTTCTTTTAAATAAAAAAAAACTGTTGCTAAACAAATAAATGCTTTATTAAAGTTAATAAATTTAAAATATTAATATGAAATACTATATATGATAGAATATTGCTAGTTTATTATTTTCTCAATTCGGATATATATCACTCCAAATATACAACCAGTTCTATTTAGAGTATCGTCATATTAGTTTTTTTTAGAATATTGTAATATATCATTCTTTAATAACAGATAAAAAACTTGACATAAAAAAGATAATCTTCCTTAAACCTGCAATTATAATATACATAAATATTATAATGTTATAAGCACTATTATATAAAGATTGCTAAAAAAAGATTTTTTCAAAATAAAAAAAAGATCTTTAAAAGTTTGCTGACATGAAATGGCAAATAATTTTCTTAAAACTGGTGAGGAATCTAAATCAGAATATATGTTTAACAAATTGCCAATATTAAAAGGAGAAACAACTCATTCTCAAGCAAAGTTTTCTCCGTTATCTTCATTTAACACATGCGGTTTATTTATGGAACATTTTTTAATTTCTGTTTATTTTTAAGAAAATGGAGCGTTAGAGATTTATTTATTTATTTGCTTATTTTTCAAATTCCTTAAAAGAGAAAATCAAGGAATTTTTTCTAAAGTAAAATATGATAAAAGGATATTCTGCTGGTGAAAAAAAGTTTTTTTTATTGATATTTTATTGCATGCAGTTTTGTCTTTTTTCTGTTAGATTTCTAAAATTTGTTGTTAAAAAAAATAACGTTTTATTAATGAAAAATAAATTCCAAATTTCAAATATTAGTATTTGAAAAATATTAATACTACATATGATAGGATAGTAATCAACCTCTTATCTCAATTATGATAGTTATCGCTTTATATAATATTTTCTAAAAACAGTTCTATTTTAGGTATCGTCATATACATTTATATATATATATATATATATATATATATATATATATATACACTATATTGCCATTGATTATGGAACACTTGCGATTTTAGACATTTTACCAAATATCTAGAAAAATACATGAGGAATCATCTCGAAACTCTTAGTGTATAAATATAATAGTATACGTCATACATCTCCGTGAAGCTTTTTTACCGAAACGCCATAGGGGACCGTCAACAAATTAAAAAATAATGAATATCTTTTGAATAACCCTGTCAAAACTAATGTAGCAAAAGCGCTCAAACTCTAGATTATGATTGAATGCCTTATTGTAATACACTGTGTTCATTTTTATGCAAATAGCATGCACTCTCGCAGAGTAATTAAGGTTTTTATAAAAATGGTCCTAAATTTTTCCAAGTTTTTTCATTATAATTTTCAGCAAGCAAATCTCAAAAAGTACTTGTCGGATTTTGATTCTGTTTGTACCAATAGGTACCTATGAAGGTAATCTGGTGAATGCACCTACTTTTAAAAATTAATTCCAAATAGTTCAAAAGTTATATTAAAAAAACTTATAAAAAAAGCACAATTTATTTGCATACGTCATAGAAATTTGGTGTGCGTGATTTTCACGAGCTGGATATTTTCATAGATAACCGAATCGGTACATGGAGTAAATAGTAATCATTTACGCACTCAGAAACATTGAATGCAATGAAACATTTTAAAATTTAATCATGCAGGAAAATAAAACTTATTTTTTTATATTAAAAAAAATGTCATAAAAACTTTGATTTTGAGATTTTGTGATAATCTCTTAATAGCATTTTTTGATCGTTAAAAGAATGTTTTATATATTTCGCGTGTGAAAATTAGAAACAATTACGTTTTTAAATAAAAAGTTTCTTTTATGACATCATTTTCCCTTATATTTATTTTTATTGCATGTTTTCATTTAACTTATATTTTGTTTGTGTGTGGAAGTCAATTCTGGTCACTAATTTTTCAGCACGGATACCACACACGCATCAGATTTGGCGCATTTTTTTTTTCAAAGCCCATTTGGTGAAAACTCCGTTTTCAAATAATTCTTACATGCACATTTTTAAATTATTTTCTATTTTCAAAAAGAACTTACAGTAAATAAAATAATAATAACAATTAATAACTATAAAAAGAAATATCTTATATAATAAAAAAAGGAAATGAAAGTAAATAAACATTTTATGAGTAAATAAACAAATAATAAATAAATACAGCCGGGTTACCATCTCAGGTAAAATAATGTCATTTTGATACCAATTATGTACCCTGGTGCATATGTGACAACTTTTCCCATTTTTCATCCATTTCCTCTTGGCATACAACTTTGAAATTTGGAATATGTATGCATACCTGGGAGCAATACTGGAATTAGACATTGATTTTTTTTTAATTCGATCCAAAAAGGGGCAACGGGGGCTATTTTTTAAAGATTTATACCATTTATACTGCATAAAGGAACCACTTACCTATTTTTATATACAAGAAGAAGTAAGTGGTATGTAAAAACAATTATAGTATACATAAATAAAATACTTGAGATAATATACTAGAGATATAAGCACCGGGTTAAGCGAGATTTTTTATGCCAATTAGGCAAAAACATCGTTTTGATTACCAGATACATATAGCATGCTATAATAACACGTTATTTATTTATTTCAAAATAAAAAAAAAGGGAATAAACGAAACATTTTCTGTTATATAAAAAAAAGAAATAAGAATAAAAAAATTATAATATTTTTAGAACAAACAATTTATTATATTACCAAGTGTGTTTTCATAGTCGCTTATATCTTTTTGCAACATAGCGCACCTTTCGAAGCCAAAACTACACAAAAGAAAAAAAATTAATATTTGCAGTAATTTTTTTTAAATGTAATGCACATTTCGAAATCAGTAGGCTCGATAATCAGACCTCGTTTTTTTGCTTTAAAAGATGATATTTCATACGACGTCTTTTTAGGATTCGTAGTTTTTCCATATTTGATAGTATGCGTCTACTCGTTTTGCAACTTTTTTTTTGTAACTTTCTTCTTTATTAACAGTGACATTTGGATTTCCTATTTAAATAAAAATTCTTCTAAATACAAAGAATTTTGTTAAAATAAATAAATAAATGAAATGCGGACATCTATTGCCCAAAGCACAAAATTTTTCCTATTGAGTTAATAAAAATCAGTAAAAACATAATTTTTATGATAATAAAAAGGTGACTTATGTAATAATAGAGTCATATATTATGTACGTTATGGATTAAGTATGAATATTTATCCACCATTTATAAATAACAATAATAATAAAATAAAATGCGGACAGACCAAAGTCTATATTTGACTGAAAACAAACCATTTTCTAAATGCTTTAAAAAAATGGCCAATGAAAAGTGATATTTCAAAAGTATTATGAAATTAGTTTAAAAGCATTTATTTTAAAATAAATGAATAAAAGATTTATATTTTTAATAAAATAAATGGGATTTGAAAAATTATTGGAAATTTATCACCATAGATGTATCAATATTATAATCAGTACTTTCTATGCAAAATGGAACAATTAGCAATACTTTTTGTACCCGAAAAATGGTCGTTGCTTCTTTTAAAGGAAAAAAAGTAGATTACGAAATATTCCTATACAGAGATGCCAAGCTCCCGCTTATTGCATAGCAGAATTTTCTTATAGGAAAAGTTATTTTTTAAATCCGCAGAATGTTCCAATTTAATAAAACATTTTCTGTATTAAAATACCGGTATCCAAAATCCCGGAGACTTGGCAGCTCTGCCTACAACATTTTAATTAATCACGATACTTTTTTTAATCGGATTCAAATTTAGTGAAGACAACGTTTTTTGGCCAAAAGCAGCTTTTTTCCACATGTGTAACTACGATACAATTTCTTGATGCTGAAATAAAATGTTTTGACTTATGCTATTATTGCTTCCTCTTATTTATTTATTTGAATTTTAAATAAGATGACTCAAAATCGTGTTTTTTAAATGTACGGAAAAAATGCATTTCGAGAGAGGACGAAAAGAACAATATTTGGCGATTTATTACCTGCGTTTGGCTAAGTGTATTATGCTTATTCTTATGTGTTCAATATGCTTATTTTCATCATATTTTATCACAATGAATGACCAATTAAAGGTAACATCTCATTTTCTTTACTTATCACAAGTTATTAAATGTGTATTCTCAGCAATATCGCTCAGACTAATCCCTCTGAGGGAAGTCCTAGTATAAAATAATATTTTTTTCAGAAAATATGACAAACAACATTGCACACAGTACCGTGTAATCAAAATTAAAAAATATTAAAAATTGTATGAAATATGAGTAGGTTTACTATATAATTTTTTACTGCGCATGCGTCAAAGATATCAAAATTTCATTTGCATATTATGTTAGCTAAATGTATAGAGCAACTTTTGTAAAAGTCTCAAAATCATAGCTTGAAAATTCTGAAAGTAATCATCTATAGAAAAAGGACAAAATCCGTTGTTTCCAAAATGAAGCAAAAAAATGAGGGATTTTATCCAAATGCAGTAGTACATCCCATATTGTGTATTCTATATTGACACTAATCAATGAATATATGGATACAACCCCTCTTGTTTTTGCTTCATTTTGAGAATAACGGATTTTCGACTTGTTCAATTGACGATTATTGTCAGAATATTCAAGTTATGATTTTGTGACTTTCACAAAAGTTGCTCTATACATTTAGCTAACATAATATGCAAATGAAATTTTATTATCGTTGACGCATGCGCAGTAAAAAATTATTTAGTAAACCAACTCATTTTTTAAACAATTTTCATTATTTTTTAATTCTGATTACAGGGTACTGTGTGCAATGTTGTTTGTCATATTTTCTGAAAAAAAATAATATTTTATATTAAGAACTCTGAAAATTATAAGGTAAAAACTTGGAAAAATTTGGGATCATTTTTATAAAAACCTTAATTACTCTGCGAGTATGCATGCTATTTGCATAAAAATGAACAAGGCTTATTACAATAAGGCATTCAATTACATTCTAGAGTTTGAGCTCTTTTGCTACATTAGTTTTGACAGGGTTATTCAAAAGATATTCATTCTTTTTTAATTTGTTGACGGCCCCCTTTGGAGTTTCGGGAAAAACTCTTCACGGAGATGTATGACTTATACTATTATATTTATACACTAAGAGTTTCGAGATGATTCCTCATGTATTTTTCTAGATATTTAGTAAAATGTCTAAAATCGCAAGTGTCCCATAATCAATGGCAATATAGTGTATATGTATATATATATATTTACATTTTGGACTATTTTAACGAGTCATTCTTTAACGACAGTCGAAAAACGTGACAGAAAAGGTGATCTTGGTCCTTAATTTTGCATTTATAACTTATTATTATTATTATTTTAAATTTATAAATAAAGTTATAAGCTTTACAAAAGAAAATAAAGTTTTCAGTAAAAAGTTTTTTCCTTAAAGTTTGCTGGCATGAATTGTCAAACGATTTCATAAAAACTGGAAAGGAATCTAAACCTGGACATATGTTTACCAAACCGACAACATTAAAAGTTGAAACAGCCGGCAAACTTTTTTTCGTTATCTGCATTTAACACATGCGATTGATTTATGGGACATGTTGAAGTTTTCTATTTATTTCTAGGGAATTGGAGTGTTTCAGAATTATTCATTCATTTATTTATTTATTTTTCAAATTTCTTAAAAGCATAAAATCTCAAGGGAGTTTCTTCTAAAATAAAATATGACAGAATAATGTTTTATTGGTGAAAACGACTTTTTTCTTTTTGATATTTTATGCATACAAGTTGGTCTTATATTAATTTTAAATTTCAAAAACTTGTATATAATAAAGTATAAATAATAAAGGAAATAAAATTTCTAATTTCAAATACTAATATTAAATAATACATATGATAGAATATTAATTAATTTACTATTTCAATTTGAATAGCTCCACATATTCTATAATAAAACCAGTTATATTTGGAGTATTGTCATATATTTTTATAGGGTTCCATACTTAAAAATGGAAAGAGAAACTATTATGAGATTATTTCTCTGTCAGTTTAACTGTCTGTCACAGATATTTAATTCGTAAATTACGAAACGTAGAAAGTTTAAATTGGGGGGGGGGGACAGTACTAGAGACTTTTAACCCACATATTTACATATTTTGAAAATTCAAAAATATGTTTATAACTTAGGTCTAGAACGGCTAATTAAGTTACTTGAGCAGTAATAATATAAAAGAAAAAGTTTGAATATCATAAAGGGTATTGTTTGAAATCTTTTTCAATGCTGAAATAAAAATACATTTATTTTAAATTTAGGTAGAAGTTTTTGGAGATATTGTCGAAAATGTAGTATAAAAATATGTCCCCCCCCCCGAACTATTTCCGAATCTAATAAAATTAAAATTATGAAAAAAAATTACCTATAGAGGACTTTATTTTAAACCTGGATTTAAAACCTAAGTCACATAGTTTTTATGTTTAGCGCATTTTCTTGATAAACAAAAATTTGGATTTTCGTTAATTCAGGAAAATTGTTGAGGAACGATGGAGTTACCTGTTGCAGCAGAAGTATTAACCCCTTCAAGACGAGCGATCGGTATACGTGCCGGCGTTGTTGGCACTCACATCCCACGCGACCGGTATACGCGACAACGCTTTTGGCACTCAGATCACGAGCGACTAGTATTCGTGCCGCGTATGTGCAACGTTTTGTGTTTAAATGTATACCGTACGAAAAAATTATTTTAGTCGTTTTTGACTATATATATGGAAAGAACACATTCATTCACCTAGGAAAGCAAATGGAATCGATGAATAAATATTTTTTTAATCAATGTTAATAAATTAAAAAAATTCTGCTATGAAAAGAAAGTAATTATTTCATCATCTATTTATGTTTCTGAGTTGCGATCTTTTCGCGATCATAAAACTTTTACATGTGTAATGGAACTGCTTGTCATGAATAATTACCGTGCTTTGGGGGGGGGGGCGAGTGGATAAGCTGATGAACGCAAATATATGTTATCTGCTATAAGTGTGCTTCTGACTCAGACTATCGCACTTAATGAGTGTTTCAGTTCCCTTTTTCTTTGTTCTACTTTTATCCCTATTGAAATAACTTACTTATTGGTTGACGGATGCGTATTTCTTATAGGTTTTTTCTTTTTTTTTCTCTCGGTTTGAAATTGCTCATTCGTATGTAGATCATTGAGATTGCAGACTCTGATATTTACTGCTGCTCTGTATCTTACACTTTTATTCCGGCACATTAATTTGAGCAGTAGGGAATAAAAACGGAATAGTTTCGGTAAAGCAATGTTTTAAAAGACTTACTTGTTATTTTGGTTTTAATTTTTGATTTTTATCTTCAGCAATATTATATCTCGTTTCAAATTAATCCATTTTAAATTACATCATCAATATCTATGTACCATAATTTCCAAATTCATTAAAATGAAAAAAAAAAATCAATACATTTGACAAAGAATGAAATAATGGAGATTGTGAAAAATATGTAGTCTTCAGAAAGTAACACTTTTAGTGTTAGTGATTATAACATAATAATTTAACTCTGACAATTTTCATAAATGAGCGCATACATTAAAGCGAATATTTCGAACTATTTAATGACTTTGCCTGTTATAATTCAATTTATTTACTTATACATATACATTTCCATTTTCAAAAATACTTTAAACATCAATAACATTTGCGATCAGTTTATTTTAAATTATTATTAAGTTTTCATAATTATTGCGATTTATTATTTGATACATTTAATTTCAGGAGTTTAATTTTTTTTTAATTTTTTTTTTTAAAGATTTTTTAAATTTTTTTTTTTCTTTTACATGAGATATAAATAAATAAGTATTAACATCAACATTTTCTTTGATGAATGCATTTAAAGTCATCATTCAGGGCCTCATTATTATCAAATCCTTTTCATTTGATATTTCTTACATTGCTATTGCATTATATGTTGCTATTACACTGATGTCCAAAAGTTAAGCATAATTGGTAATTAAGTAATTATTTTTAAGTAATGAAAGAAATATAAATCGAAATGTGGTGAAACTCCAGGTGTGTAAACAAAATAGTACGCGTCATATATTTTCACGAAGAGTTTTCCCCGAAATCAAACAGGGGACCGTCAACAAATTGAAAAAAACGAAGATCTTTTGGATAACCCTGTCAAAACTAATATAGCAAAAGTGTTCAAACTGCACATTATGATTAATTGGTTTATTGTAATGTACTGTGTTTATTTGTATAAGGATAGCATGTACACTCGTAGAGAAATTAAGGTTTTTATAAAAACAGTCCTAAGTTTTTCCAAGTTTTTTGCTTATAATTTGCAGAGTTCTTATTATAAAATAATGTTCTTTTCTGAAAATATGACAAACATCATTGTACATAACACCCTGTCCTCAGAATTTAAAAATAACAAAAATTGTATAAAAAATGAGTATGTTTAGTAAATAATTTTTCATTGCGCAAGCGTCAACGATATCAAAATGTCATTTGCATATTGTGTTAGCTAAATGTACAGAGCAACTTCTGTAAAAGTTTCAAAAACATAGCTTGAAAATTCTGAAAATGGGAGCCTATAGAATCAACTCAAAATCCGTTATTCCTAAAGAAAGCAAAAAAATCAGGGTTTTTACGTAAATATAGTTGTACGTGCAATATTGTGTAGGCACTAAACAATGGAATATGGATACAGCCCCTCATCTTTTTGCTTCATTTAGGGAATAAAGGTTTTTGATCTCATTCTATCAACGATAATTTTCAGAATTTTTAAGCTATGTTTTTGAGACTTTCACAAAAGTTGCTCTATACATTTAACTAACATAATATGCAAATGAAATTTTAATAGCGATCACGCATGCGCAGTAAAAAAATTATTTAGTAAACCTGCTCATTTGTCAGACAATTTTTATTATTTTTTAATTCTGATGACAGGGTATTGTGTACAATGATGTTTGTCATTTTTTCAAAAAAGAACATTATTTTATATTAAGAACTCTGCAAATTATAAGCAAAAAAATTAGGACTGTTTTTATAAAAACCTTAATTTCTCTACGAGTATACATGCTATCCTTGTAAAAATTAACACAGTACATTACAATAAGCCAATTAATCATAATGTGCAGTTTGAACACTTTTGCTACATTAGTTTGGACAGGGTTATCCAAAAGATCTTCGTTCTTTTTCAATTTGTTGAAGGTCCCCTGTTCGATTTCGTAAAAAACTCTTCGCGAAAATATGTGACGCGTACTATTTTGTCTACACACCTGGAGTTTCAGCACATTCCGATTCATATTTCTTTCATTACTTAAAAAGAATTACTTAATTACCAATTATGCTTAACTTTCGGACACTAGTGTATATTATGCACTGCTATGTATTTTTTAATTTTGATTTCAGAAATACTTTTATCATTCAATAACTTTTATGCAATGTATATTTTAAAGTTCAATTCCATTTTACCTATTTTTATAATTAAATACTTTTTATTTAAATGATATTTTATCATTAATTATATATTTAAATATATTGTTTGAATTTTCAAACATATTTTAAATTACATTACACATTTTCAAACTATTTTCAGGTATATTTGCTTGATTAATATTAAACAGTATTATACAATTGTTGCTTTTAAGCTTAATTTAAGTGTTTTAGTGAGCAAATCAGTTTTATATAACATTTATTTTGTTTAAAGATTGTATTAAAAACTATTTAGAAACAAAGCTAATTGTTTCACAAAATTATTCTGTATTAGGGCAAAATGTTTCATATATTTCTAAAACAAAGGCTAGTAAGTCCTTTGTAATCATATTATATAATTTTTTAATCTAAAAAAGTGGTTAAAATAGGCATTATAATAATTTAAAAGGTCATTTTATATTAAAATATCGAAGAAAATACCCCAATTTTTGGCGTGAATATACGTAAAAACAATTTCTTTCATGTATGATAATTTCAAAAGATTATATGGAAAAATGAATTTTTTATAATTTTTTAAAGAACTCTTTTTACAAGAGTTCGGCTTAGCTTCACAAAAGCCTTCGGCTCTGAAGAAAAAATCAAATTCTCCCGCATCGTCCTGAGATTCGCACTTCTAAATGCGCGCGCCGCGTCGCGAACGGGTTAAAGCATTCTTTATAATGATTTTCGGAAAAAAAGTCGGTAATTAGCTAAGATATTGGCTCTGAAACACGCGGACGGTTTGGGCATACATGCGCGGCACAGTCTATGTACACTGTAAAAAAAAAATTCAAGAGGTTAATAAACATTTTTTAGTAAATTTGTATTCCACAGATTTTTTTTAATAACCATTACAAACTTTTTTGCAAATAAAACAATTTTTTTTTTTTTTTTTTTGTAAACTGAACAAAAGAATTTTTTGTATAACTAACTTAAACCTTTTTAGTATGAGCCACTAAGCAAATTTTAGTAATCGCAAAAAAATTATTTTAGTAACCATTAAGTGTGCCCTAAGGGCAGTAGCTTCCTTTGATCTGCATCCAGTGGGTAAAAAGACAGACTTCTGAAGCGGAAGATTTTTGGCAAAGCCGCAATAGATGGCAGCACCAAACATTGCTACCTGCTCTATTTTGACATGTATCTAAAGGGAAGGGAAAGTCCAGAGATAATTACCCATTAGTAACTTCTACGACAGGATTTTCATTATCTTTATTTAACGAGTACTTACGTTCGGTGCAAATCTGGTGGCGTCCAGCATCGAACCCGGGTAATTTCAGCCTGGAGTTCAGTGCTATGATTACTAGGCTATCACGGCCACACCAAATGAGGTTTAGAAATAACTATTAAAAATGCAAAACTATTAACTCTATTCGTTGCTAGCTTTTTTCTAGTAATTCTTATAGATTCCATGTATCCGAGTAAGATTACAAAAAAAATTTTAGCAAATACAAGGATCACTAAATTTTTTTAGTAGATCGACCCTTTTTTTTACAGTGTACCATCGGCTTTGAAAGTCCAGTTAATAACTTTTAATGCTGCAAATGTTTATATATTGTAGTATATAATATCTGTATAAAAACAATAAACGTCGATATGTTATAAACAGAATAATTTAATTTGAATTAATTACAGAAATAAAATAGGATGGGCGTCTTGCTTGCATTGAGTGGACACTCAATAGTCGTGTTTTCACTTAATTTATTTTTATAATGCCGGATGAAGTTTAAATATACATTACTTTTATTGTCAGTACAGAACTTAATTTATTGAAAAAAGGATTTGAATAAGACTGTAAAAAATTGCGAAATACCAGTCTTTGATATTATTTAGGTTTCATATTTATTTGAACTTTTATGGCATACACATTCATACTTTTAGGTAGCTTTCATTACGAAAAGTAAAAAGCTACCTATTCCAGCTGTCCGGAGGAAAGCCCTTCCAGAAAAGTTTGGTATATTATTACCGATCATGACCCCCAGACCCCAAAACCACCCTCCATTCAAATGTTGACATGTATATATATGAATATATATAATATATATATATCTGATTTTTGTCATGCCATAACTAACGTATTTATGAACCGATTTGTATGAAACTTGGTATGTACATAGCACATACAAATATCTCGACCGAGTTCGTTGGCCAGCATCATCCGCCAACTTGTTTCTAAATGTCGGCTATTTAAATATTAAAAAAAAATAAATTTTAAATTAAATGCAAAAAAATTTAAAGTTGACAAATATTTTTATTTTATGTGTTAGATCTTAAAACACCAATTCTAGGACACTATATACTTTGTCTATATCTTAAAAAATGATTGAGTTATAGCACTTAGAATTTTTCTTATGGCTGACATTTTGAAACGATCTGATTTTTGTCACGTGATAACACGCGTATTTATAAATTGATTTGGATGTAACTTGGTGTGCACATAGTACATAATGAAGTAAGGACCGAGTTCGTTAGCCAGTTCCATCCGCCATCTTGTTTCAAAAGGGCAGCTATTTAATTTTTTTTATTAAAATTTAAAATTAAGTACAAACAAGTAAGAAATTGGAGAAGATTGTTTCAAGGTCAAATGCATAGAAGAAAAAAGATTCCAAAGCATTTTTTGTTTCGTCTGTATCTTAAAAAATGGCATGATATAGAACTTTTAATTTCTAGTGTTGCTCACATTTTAAAATGATCTGGTTTTCGTCACGTGAAACCAGGCATATTTATATACCGATTTGGATGAAGCTTGGTGCGTAGGTAGTACATACCGATGCATGGACCGAGTTTGTTGGCCAGCTCCAACCGCCATCTTGTTTCAAAATCGCGGACCATTATTTTTTTTATTAATTTAAATTTTAAAATTATGTGCAAAAAAGTCAGAAATTGAAAAAAAAAGCCTTGTTTTGACCTTGATACAAAGATTCCAGAGCATTTTATTTTCATCTACATCTTGAAAAAAATGGCTGAGTTTTAGCACTTTCAATTTCCAGTGTGATTGACATTTTAAAACAGTCTGAAATTTGTCACGCGATAATACGCATATTTATAAACTGATTTCGATATAGCTCCGTGTGTACATGGTACATACCACTGTCTTGACCGAGTTCATGGGCCAACTTTATTCGCCATCTTGTTTCAAAATGGCGGCCATTTAAGTTTGTCAAAAATCTTTTAAATATATAATGATGTACAAACAAAAAATAAGAAATTGAAAAAAGTTCTTTCTAAATTATTTATCTTAATAATGAATTCCAGAGTATTTTTTGCTTTGTCTTTACCTTGAAAAACGCCTGGGATATAGCTGTTTGAATTTCTAATGTGGGTGACATTTAAAAAAATCAATTTGCCCGCGACAGAACTCGTATGTATTAATCGATTTCGATGTGAGTGTGCATGTTCACATGAATTAAGATTTCGATCAAGCTCATATGTTTCTTTTAACCATCATGTTGCTTTAAAATGGATATCGTGGAATTTGGCGAACCTATATATCGCTTAAAATAAAACCAGGTTGATTAAAATATGACCAATTTCTGAAAATTCCTATTAATATTCAGTACTGACAAAAACTAGTATACAATATTATATAATCGTGTTCCACTAATTTGAGCTTCATATATTTGAATAATATAACTTAATTTTAAATAAATAAATAAGTCTTCGGAAGCTACCTCTTCCTCCCGCACTTCCGGAAGGACTTTTATATTACGTACACAAATAAAAGACTTTTAGACATTTAGAAACTAGTCAGGAAACTGGTTTATACACAATGCTACTTTGTATATTTTTTTACGAAGCCTACAAGAAGATTCGTAAAAATTTTCAAATGTTCTTGGCGGATATACAAATTTATTGATCAAAGATGCAAAATAAATGTCTGTGAGATAATGAGTTTGTGGTTCTGTGGCTCTTTGAGCTAGTGTGTCTGTGGCATAAATTCTACTGAATATCAGTATCTAGAGCTAATGCATGAAATTTAATAAACATTTATGTTACGATAATCCCTGATAAAGTTAAAGATGATCGATATTTTGTATAAGTCGCTCAATAGGCTGTGCTACATATTATTTTATTTATTTATTTATTTATTTCAATTTCTGTAAAAGATCTTTCTCAAAAACCAATGCATGGATTAATCATCAAACTTCACATTCAGTTAGACATTGACATAAATTGACGTTGTGTTTATTTTCGTGTAAATAAGCTGAACAGTTGTAACTGCTATGCAACATTTTTAACGATATCCAAAATATCTCAGTCTTAATGCACGGATTTTCATCAAACATCGCATTAAGTGAATTCTTACTAAGAATTGAGTTAGTGGCATCGACATATTATATAGCTTATGTTTAAATCGGATCGAACACCACAATTTTGAAATCGGTTTGGTAGTTCCAGAATTTACCTCCTACAAATAAACAAAAGTCTTTATATTATAATTGTTGATTATATGATACACATTGGGCTTCTTTTGGGTTTAATATATTTAATGAAATACTGTAGCGTAGAATTCATGTAATTATGAGTTTTTCGAGCTGATTAAACCAGTTATGTTTCTCAAATCTAGATTTTAATTCTCTTTTCGTGTTATATTACATGATATGGCTATTTTTAATTATTATACTGCACGCTGTAATACAGCAAATGTTCTCTAAGGTGATTGAGTTTGGACCTTTGGCTCGCCAATTAAGTTTGATAGTCCTATTTATTTTCAAACAACATATTTGTATTTTTCATTCAGAGGTAATAAAAGTTTTGTCTTGATAAAAATTTAGCTATTATCTGTAATTAATTTTCTGTGGATTAACAAATTACTTTCTAACATATTTATAAAAGAATACTATTTTGTTTATCCGAAAAAAAAATCTAAGCAAACTTTCTGAGAAAAAACAGCTAAAACTATATTACCTCCACGTAATTGACAATGGTAATATACGTTTTTTTTCTTTTGAATGCCATACCAAAATGAATGAATGCAAATGAATAAGAAATGAAAAAAATATCAAATGTGACACTATCTAAGCTCTGAAGATAAATCTAGGCCAAGTGATGTTTTGCTGCTGATATTTCTTTACCAAATAAATGCGGGGATCTTTATTCCCAAATGTTAAATCCAGATGTAAAAGTGACATTGACGTTTTAGAAGCTTAATATTAAGCTTTGTTTACGGTAGCAAAGGTTTTTGAAAAGTTAATAAAATGCATTAATGCACCTTTATATACAAGTATTCATTTAAACATATTTGTCTGTTTAATTTTCTATTCTGTGCGGTGAAAATTGGGCACCGCACATATATTTAAACATTTATTAAGAATATATTTAACGAAAAATGTTGCTTTCTTCACACCCACAAACACACACGCACGCACACACACACACACACACACACACAAAAAAAAAAAAAAAAAAAAAAAAAAAAAAAAAAAAAAAAAAAAAAAAAGATGCATTTTAGTAATATTCGGAAACATTCGCCAATTTATAACACACAGAAAACGCAATTACTTAACTGGTATCAGGGTAAAGTGAAACTCAAATGTTTTAAGTACAAGTGATTGTATAATTGCTGGTAGTTTGCAAAAAAAAAAAAAAAAAAAAAAAAAAAAAAAAAAGAGAAATCACGTATATAATTTTTAAAAATCAAATCAGAAAAACAATTGGCAAAAAATAATTTTTCATAATTTTATTTCAGAAAATCGAGTAATTTTGCCACCATATTGCGTTTACTAACACAAAAAGTATCTTGTCATAGGAAGTTCTCCAAAAATTTGTGTACGTGTTTAAAAAAAAACCCCGCTTACTCAGAAAATGCATGATACATTTACATGAATTGGCACCGGCAATGTTGAAAAAAAAAGGTTATATAAGGATTTAACAGACAGAATTTTAAAATATTTGGAAAGTAGTTGTTATCCCCGGAAGAGAATTTGGAAATCTGAAGTATATCTGGACCTTTTTAATTGTTGAATTCCGCAACTTTTTCGTTTTCTGATTGGTCCAAGTTTAATGTCTAGAAATAGAATACTTCTGTTTTTTTATTTTATTCGTTTTCTGACTTGTCAGTGTTAAATGTCAAAAAATGGAATACTTCTATTGAAACTATGAAAAAGTGAATTAAAAATTACAATAATAATAATAATAATAATTTTTAATTAATAATAATAATAATAATAATAATAATAATAACTCAAAAACAAAGTTAGATACAGATTTCAAATAAATCGCATTTAAAAGTAATTTTTTTATACATGAGACGGTGTAAAAATTTAAAATGTGTGACGTTTAGATACTTAAAAATTTACAGTACCAAATACTGTTAAACTGAAATTTCATTTAAGGGAGACCCGTAAGAAAAAACCCAAAATTTTTATTATTGATTTTTAAGTAATGAATTTTGGTGTACTATTTAAGAATCTTCTTGTAAGGAATAATTAGCAAACAAATTCACTTTTTATTAAAAATTATATTTTTATGGGGATTTTTATGACTTTTTTTTGTCGAAAAATACACTTTTTAAAATTACTACTCCTCATTCAATTTTCGATATTTTGGTATTACTAAAATTTCTTAAATAGTGTTATAGTATATAGAAAAGAACTAAGGAGAGATATTTTTAATTTTCTATTTCAATCAGCTAAAAAAAAATAATAAAAATACGCATGGTAAATTTCCTTAAATTCGTTATAATTTTCATGTTTACCAATTTATGTAAAATTTTCAGAAATAGTTAAAAGAAATAACTCTCCTTACTTTTGTTGCAATTTTTTTTTAAGATTCTAGAAACATAATTACTTTGTTTCTAAATCATTTTACCACTGAGCCTTAGTACTTTGAACTTAGGCAAAATATTAAAAAGTCATTTTCAGGAAAACACGTTTTAAATGGCTGCTAGTCCTTTAAACTCTATAATGAGTACAATTTAAAAAGCTCATTTTCTACCTCTTACAAGTGTCCCCGAGTTCTGAAATTTTGCATGGATATTCGCAAATATGTTTTTTATCGTTTTCTGAGAAAAATTTTTTTTTTCAACTTTTGATGATTTTTGGCCGAAAAAAGGGTACGGGTCTCCCTTAAGGGGTCTTGTACCTATTAAACGGGGTGAGAATCAACGAAAACATTTAAAGTTCGATTCAGTGTATCTTTAAAACTTTTATACATATTAACATGAAATTTTCATCGTTCAATAGAAATGATTATGCTTTTTAAAAAATTGTCATTAAATATTTAATAGTCTTTCATAGAATTTATGCATTACTGAAATTAAAAAACCTCTATTTTTTACTTCGTCAGGCTTTGCGCGCATCCTAACGACCATATAAATCAATATTTTTGCACATATATGTATATTTTTTCTGTAAAAAAGAATAATGTATTTTCAAAAGGATCTACTCTTAAATAAAACTTATTTCATTAACCTTGTAAAAAAATTTCCAAAAAAAATTACATTTTTCAATAAATAAAGTTATTTATAACTAATACTTTTTTCGCTATAAATACATATAAGTAGTTCATTTTAAGCATACGTATGTGCTTATTAAGTAAAAAAAATGTCATAACAATTCATACATATGTTCTCAAGATATCATGTGCGCAATGTTTAAAAACGCAGTTTTTGAAAAACCTTTTTCAAAGTTGTAGCTTTGTTAATTACCAAACAAAATCAGCATCTTATTTTTGCTATAACTTCAGTTCTAATGGGAATTTTTTCACGCAGTTTGTTTTAAAATACTTCTGATGAATTATTTTATACCTTATTTTCGGGTGTATAGCCCGCACCCTGTGTATAACCCGCACTCTTAACTCGAGCAGTGCAGTAAAAAAAGTTCGTGTATAAGCCGCGGAGATGCATCGGTTTACAGTCCGCGGGCTATACACCATTTATGAACGTAATATTTCGATCAGGGTTCGAAGTTAGGAGCCATTAAAGTATATACGTGAGTACAAGTCGAAAAATTAAAAAAAAAAAAAAGGATTTCAAAGTGGAGGGCGGTCGACTTATACGCGAGACCTTAAAAAAAATCTATGAATAAAATAGCGGAAAGTAGTTTGCTAGCGAATCGGTGCTGCAGCACCCCTTTCAGTCTGTAGAGCACAAAATCCAAAATCTGGAACCTTTCCTACTTTGACAGTTTTTAGTTTAAAATCATTTTTAGTTTATTTAAAAATAATAATAATAATAATCTACCCTGCCCTGTTGAAAAAAAAAAAAAAAAAAAAAAAAAAAAAAAAAAAAAAAAAAAAGTGTGATTTACATCATTTCGGAAAGATTCAGAGGAGTCGTTTTCTTTTTCGGAACGATCCCGAGAAATCCTTCCTTTTCAGAGTCGTTTCATTACGGAACGAGTCATAAGAATTGCTCCTTTTCGGTACAAGTCCAAGGAATTGAACCTTTTCAGAGTTGTTTAATTTCGGAATGAGTCCGAGAATTTTGCCCGTTTCCGAGTTTCAGATCGATTCCGTGATTTCGTTTCTTTTTTGAATCGTTCGTTTAGTTCCACTGCCGGAATCGCTCCTTTTGAATCGTTCCTCAACAAATGACACATCTCTACAAAAAAACTGATTTCAGTTAATGTTAAAACGACTTATTCAGTAAAAAGTAAGTTTAAAATAAGTAACATGTTATGCTGTTGTTTTTACCCTCTCAAATCAAGAGCAAACTGCGTTCGAGCATCATTATTTCTCGCTGCAGGTTAGTGCAATATTGGCGATAGTTGCGACAGTTCTTCCGAACCCAGAAATAACTGTATTACAATAATAAATAATACAATACTGTGTAATACAATAATAATAATAATAATTAAAGCTTTTACAAACATGAGGGAACTCTCTATATTTCGCGGCATAGCGAAAAAAAATTACAAATTTCGATGTTTTTTTTTCAATTTTTTGAGTTTTAAAAATTGTAGAAAAAATATCACGATTTCCAATTTTTTTAAATCTTTGTATAACCCGCACCATGTATAAGCCGCAGCGGCTTTTTCGAAGGTTTTTTTCTTGTATAAGCCGCGGACTATGCACCCGAAAATACGGTAATAATTAATGAAAATTGAAAAATCGAATTTTTGAAGCATTAAAAAATACTAGACCCCCTTAAGGGTTGTTTATGATTGGTCCAAAATCTTAATGTGACTCTAAATGTCCAGGCCTATGCCTGATGTTACAAGAGCTAAGCTTTGATCATTAAAATTATCATTACGAGAGCTATGTTTTGCATAATAAAAATTATGCTATCATTTTTTTTAAGTCTAAAATTAAACTCTTTGAAATTATTATTTTCCAAAAAGTCGTTGTAATTTGTTAAATTAAATTTATTTTTATTTATTTTCCTTTCTTAAAGATAGATATTTCGTTTGAATAAGCATATATTAAGTATATTTAAAAAAACTGCATACCTTACAATAACTATTTTTCTATTTGTAATTTTCTAATAATCATCAAATATTTTAAAATTAGTTAAAATAATCTTTTGCAATAATCTTTATCACATTCTATCAAGAAAAAAATGAATCGTTTATTTTAAATCAAGTTTACGCAGAATTATACAAGAAAAATTGAACCGCAAAATAAATTACTTATCTTATTGAACAATATTTGTTTTATACAAATATAATCATTCATGCATAAAATAGATAGAATAACATAAGTCTTTAGGGAATATTAAATTTCAGAGAATGAGATTATTAGATATTATCGCAAAAAAGATTATTTATCATGATGCTAAACACAGTAGATATTTTTAAATAATAGAGAAATGTTGATATAGGAATAACACACTATATGCAAAACTCCAACAAAGAAATCATAACGTTTATTTAGTTAAAAGAATGTATAATTGAACTAAATGATATATAGTATTTTATGTGTTTAAAGATATATATTTTAATATAATATAAATTATGATAAAATTTTACTTTTAAATGAATAAGAGTGTTGCAGAAAACTCGTTTAAGATATTAAAAGATCAATAGAATTTAGAACATTCGGAATTAATTAAATTAAAATGTTATACGTAACATATGGTAACTCATAAACTCGTACTTATCATGAGAAATTATAAATACAGAATAATCGGTAGAGGGTGAGTTAAGAATATTCACAATAATACACTTGCTAAAGATAGATGTTTCGTTTCAATAAATATTTATTAATCATATTTAACCAAATTACATACATTACAGCAAACGTTTTTCTAATTTAATCTTTCTAACAATCTGAATATTTTCAAATTATTTAAATTAATTTTTTTAAATAATCTTAATCACATTCTATCAAGGAAAAAATGTATCGTTCATTTTAAGTCAAGTTCACGAACTATACAAAAGAAAATCGAACCGTAAAGTAAATTACTTATCTTATAGAACAGTGTTTATTTTATACAAATACGATCATTTAAACGTAGAATATATAGAATAACATAAGTCTTTAGGTAATATTAAATTTTGGAGAATGAGATTGGTAGATATTATCGAAAGAAAGATTATCTGGCATGTTGCTAAACATAGTGGATGTTTTTAAATAACAGATAAATGTTTATTTAGGAACAATAAACTGTATACAAAGCTGTGACAAAGAAAGAATAACGTTTATTTAATTAAAAGAATTTAGTATGGAATTTTGTTTACCTGAAGTATTTTGTTTATTTAAAGGTATATATTTTAATAAAATATTTTTAAAAAAAGGATAAAATTTATTCTCAAATAATAGAGATGGTTATAGAACATTTTTTTTGTATGAAAAGATCTATAGAATTTCAAACATTCTGAAGAACTTGAATTTAAAAGTTGTGCAAATCATATGATCTCTTATAAAACACGCATAATTCGATGAAAAATTATGAATACAAAATAATGGGTAGGGTGAACGTACCTTTATTTAACTAAATAAAGGTATATTCACAATCATACCTTTCTTAAAGATAGATATTTCGTTTCACTAAGCATTTGTTAAACAATAAACGAATTTAACAAAATTATATATCTTAGAATAAATATTTTTTTATTTGTATCATTTAATAATCCTGAAAATTTCAAATTTATTTAATTTAATAATTTCGCAATAATGTTACACATTCTATCAAAGGAGAAGTGTATCATTTATTTTAATTCAAGTTTCCTCAGAGTTATATAAGAGAAAATCAAACCGAAATATAAATTACTTTACTTTTCGAGCAATACTTGTTTTAAACAAATATAATCATTCAAGCGTAGTGTACATAGAATAACATAAGTCTTTGGGGGCTATTTAACATTCAAAATATGGTTGTTAGATATAATCGCAAGAAAGGCTATTTGGCACGATGTTAAATATATTGGATATTTTTGAAATATTTCTAAATAACAGATAAATGTTGATATAGGAAAATAAACTCTACACAAAGCTACGACATGGAAAATAGAATGATTATTTAATAAAAAAGAATTTCTCAATTATTAAATTACATTGACTAATGTATTCTATGTATTTATAATGCATATATGTAATATAAAATGTGATAAAAGGTATTCTTAAATAAATGAGAGGGTTACACAGAATTCCTTTTCTATATGAAAAAAATCATAACATTTCAAACATTCAGAAGAAATTAAAGAGTAATACGAAACATGCGGTTTCACATAAAACTCGTGTAACATGGTGAAAAATCATAAATACAAAAAAAATGGATAGGTGTGAGTTCGAAATATTCACAATCATAAATTTCTTAAAGATATATATATATCGTTTCAATAAGCATTTGTTATACTTATGTAATAAAATTACATACCTTACAATAAATAGTTTACTATTTGTATATTTTGAATGAGTTTTAAATAGTTTCAAATTATTTAAATTAATTTTTTCGCAATAAAGTTTATCACATTTTATCAACTCAAAAAAATGTAACGCTTATTTTAAATCAAGATTTTACAGTATTATACAAGAGGAAATCGAGCCACAAAATAAATTAGTTATCGAACAATATTTGTTTAATACAAATATAATCATTCAAGCTTAGTATTCATAGAATAACATAAGACTTAAGGGAATATTAAATGTCGGAGATTGAAAGTTAGTAGACATTATCGCAAGACAGATTATTTGGCATGATGCTAAATATAGTAGATGTTTTTGAAATATTTCTTCTATTTCTTCTAATTCAGATAAATATTGACATAAAAACAATAACTTTTACACAAAGGTACGACAGAGAGAGAATAAGGTTTAATTACTTAAAATAATTCCTTTATTATTGATGTACGTTACTTAATGTATTTTATGTATTTAAAGATATATATATATATATATATATATATATATATATATATATATATATATATATATATATATATATATATATATATATATGAAGTTAATATAAAATGCAATGAAACTTACATTTAAATAACAGAGATGTTTACACAAAATTACTTTTCGATATTAAAATAATCATAAAATTACAAACTTTTGGAATAAATTAAATTTAAAAGTAATACAAGTTTAGGTTTCTCATAAAACTCGTATAACATAATAAAAATTATAGATACAAAATAAGGGGTAAAGGGTGAGTTAGAAATATTCACAGTCATACATTTCTAAATTTAGATATTTCGTTTCTGTAACCATTTGTTAAACTGTAGAGCATTTATTTTTTCAGTTTGTATCTTTCTAATATTCCTCAAGATTTTCAAATTATTTAAATGAATCATGTTGCAGTAATCTTTATCACATTCTATCAAGGAAAAAAAAGAAAGTTTATTTTAAATGAATTTTATTACAGAATTATACAAGAGATAACAGAAACGAAAAATAAATTACTTATATTATCGAACGATATTTGATTTATACAAATATAATCAGCCAAGCGCAGGATAAAAAGAACAACATAAGTGTTTAGGGAATATTAAATTTTGGAGAATGAGGTTAGTAAATATTATCGAAGGATTATTTGACATGATGCTAAATATAGTAGATGCTTTTGAAATAGTTTTAACTAACACATAAAGGCTGATATAGGAAAAAATAAACTGTATACAAAGCTATGACGCAGAAAGCATAAGGTTTATTTAATTAAAAGTATTTCTTTATTATTGGATTTCGTTACCTTTTGTATTTCGTGTACTTAAAGGTATATATTTCAATATAATGCAATGTACAATAAAATTTACTCTTAAATAAATAAAATAGGTACACAAAACTCTTTTTCTATATCAAAAGATCCACAGAATTAAAGAGATTCGAAAAACAAATTTTGAATAGAAAAAAAAATAAAAATAACACAAAAGACACAGCTTCTCGTAAAACTCGCATAACATGATGAAAAATCATAAATACAAAATAATGGGTAAAGTAAGAGTTTAAAAATTTTTAAAGTAGAATATTAAAAGAAAAAATAGTTTGATCAAAACTCAAGTTACTTATTTTTTTTAATTACGTTAGATAATATATTCCATATATATTTAAATGTATACATTTTAATTTAATATGAAATACGATAGAACATATCTTTAAATAATCGGTATGTTTACATAAAATTACTTTTGTTTATGAAACATTTCATAGAATTTCAATCTTCCGGTTTAAATAAATTTAAAAGTAATATGAAACATATGGTTTCTCATAAGTTTCGCATAACTAGATGAAAATTATAAATACGAAATAATGGGTGAGGCTTGAGTAAAAAAAAATTCATAAGCATACCTTTCTTAAAGATAGATATTTCGTTTCAATAAGATTTTGTTAAACTTATTTAATAAAACTACATGCCTTATAATAAATACTTTTTTATTTGTATCTATCTAATAATCCTGAATATTTTAAAATTATTTAAATTAATATTTTCTTAATAATCTTTATCACATTTTATCAAGGAAAAAAATATGTCGTTTATTTTAAATCAAATTTTCACAGAACGCTATAAAAGAGAATCGAACCGCAAAATAAATTAATTATCTTATCTAACAATATTTGTTTTATACAAATATAATCATTCAAGCATAGAATAGATAGAATAACATAAGTCTTTCGGGAGTATTAAATTTCGGAGAATGAGGTTGGATGATATTATCGCAAAAAGAATATTTAGTATGACGCTAAACATAGAAGATGTTTTTAAATAACAGATAAATGTTGATATAGGAACAATAAACTGTATACAAAGCTACGACAAAGAAAGCAATTTTTATTTATTGTTGTTTTTTTATTTATTATTTATTATTGAATTAGTTCGCCTAATATATATTATGTATTTAAAGGTATATATTTTATTATAATGTAATACACGATAAAATTTGCTCTTAAATAAATGAGACGGTAGCGCAAAATTATTTTCCTATATTAAAATATCCATTGAATTTCAAACATTCGGAAGAAGTTTCGTATAATAAATAAAATTTACTTATAATATAATACATTCAGTTTTTATAACACTCATATAACATTATTAAAAATCATGAATACTAAATAGTGGGTAGTTGGTAGTGGTTTTTATTTATGAAAAAATAATCTTCTTTACGATGAATAGAAAACCAACGGTTATAATCATAACTGTGTGCCTCTCGTGTAGTAAAATTTCTTTGTACTGGAGCATCCCTGTATATTGATAATAACTTATAAGCAGACTTTCATGAAAATCACACGTGTCAGAAGCAGATTATTATTGGTTAAAATAATAATTATTACTTTTAAACATTTCCATTACTCATTTTCTTTTTAAAAATATCCCATTTAATTCAATAGTTTATGTTGAAAAATTTGGTATGGCGAATTTCTAGAGATTAGCATTTACAAAGTCTTTGAATGTACTGAAAAATCGTACAGATAATAAACAACACAACAGTAAAAGTTAACAAATATTAGGAAAAAATGAAATAGACAAAAGGGTGGAGAAGGAATCATATCCCTCACAGCACATATGTAAGAAATACTGTATGGCTATTAAAATATACATTGCATTTTTTATCTTAAGAGAAGACGGTAAATGTTTACACAAGCATCATTTTGAGAAAAATAACACTCGGCTCTTTCAGAAGAAAAAAAATCATGTTCATAGAATCAGAGAATAAAAATCTTTCCTCGTTATCTTCATTTTGAATTCGTTTGTTATTTCTTTCTGCTTAACTGGGCGTGATATATTTCGAGTATATTTCTTTATATATATTTTTGATCCATTCAGCAAAATTCTAAAACATATATTTTTCTACCATTAATAAAATATTAGCATATTAGACATACTTAAAACTATTTCAGTAATAAATAAAAATACTTTCTTTTAGATTTAAATAAAATGAAAGTACTTAGAAAACAGATAGTGTTTAAACTCTCTACTTTGATTTCTTATTTTAAATTGAAACATAATGGCTTTCTATATTTTCATATGAAAAATATCTTTAGTTCTACTTGACTGTTAGCATACTAGTAGCAATTTACATGCATTTATTTTACTTATTTCACGCATTTTACAACAAGTCCTTAAAATCATTCATTTTTCATGTAAGTGAAATATAATCAATAGTTTTAAAAATATCATCAAATATAATTTTCAAATCGAACTATGTGTGCATCGAATTATTTCACATTATGTGATATATGTATTGTACATTATGTTCAGTTTAGTCCTGCCTTAGAATGTATTCGTGTAGATTATGCAGAATATATTTTAATTATATGCAAAGATATATTTACTGTTTTCCGAAGAAAATATTTTTAGAGAACAAATTAAAATTCTAACATTTAACAAAAAATTATTATTTCCACAGTTGGATAAATGAAATCACATAGTATATTGACGGATAATTTTCCAGCCTACGAAATCAAATGAATTAATCAAAGACTCCTCTCTTGTAAGGAATTTCTGCTTATAATGTTTTATAAAGAACTCTTTTTTAGTATTTTTTAAAATAGAAAAATATAATACTAAAACTTACATTAGATATTGGGTGTTAATTCTTTTTGAACTAGAAAAAAATGCAGCGAAGTAGCATTTTGGTTTTTCGAATGAAGGCATTTGTGGTTTTGGATAACACAAATATACATTTACTTGTAATTTCAAAGCCTTAAATCAATTTTGTTCCTTTGTCATTGAAATCACTTAACTGACAAAAGGTAAAAATCATCTAAATGTCATGTGATGATTGTCAATGAATGTAAGTTAAAATTTCACATTAAATATTTTAGATTTATATACATACATATATATATATATATATATATATATATATATATATATATATATATATATATATATATATATATTCAAAATAAGGTTGTGTTGCTGAGTTACTATTAAATTATACTAATTCGTCAAACATGAGAGTCACTCGCTCAAAACAATGTAATGTTTACCAATAAGTATTTTACTAAATTTAAAACTGACATTGTGTCAAGGAGGAGGGGGAGGTCAAAATGGGGGCGGAAAGCTGCAATGCCATTCTGCCGCGCCGTTGTTTCCTCAGTAGCTTTTTAATAAATATAACAGATAAGAAAAAACAATTAAAAATAATAGTAATTCTCAAGAATATTTGTGTGATTCTGCGTTAACTTTCCTACCCTGAATAGGTCTAATCGACCCATAACTATAATTTGATTTATACGATTCGAACCAGAACTTTTTTTCATAGAGAAAGTTAAATAATTGATCCGGAGAAATAAGTCAATTAAATATATTAAAATATTCTAAATAACAATTCTGGTGTGAAATGTTTTTATCAAGATTGAGTAAAATTTGAACAGAGTAGGAAGGTTAATAAGTCCCCGAGCGCCATTTTACACTTCTGCTGAGTCAAGGCCAACTAGATCTATACAGCCCAACTATTTGAGATTAATGTATGAACCCTCATGCCAGAGGACTCTGATACCCTGTCCAAGTTATTCTAGGCAATCGTGCAAACGTTGAACTAAAACAATGACCATGTGCTCAGAATAGAAATCCGCTTATTCATTGTTAATTTGGACAGTGTTTGCACCACGTGGTTCAATGAAATGGTTCAGTGTTTAAAGTGAATCAAGTTTAAATTTCTTCGGCGGTATTTAGCGAAATGCGCAGGCCATTACACACTGGTGTAAAAAAGTTAAGCATAATTGGTAATTAAGTAAGTAATGAAAGAAATATAAATCGAAATGTGGTGAAACTCCAGGTGTGTAAACAAAATAGTACGCGTCATATATTTTCGCGAAGAGTTTTCCCCGAAATCGAACAGGGAACCGTCAACAAATTGAAAAAAAACGAAGATCTTTTGGATAACCCTGTCAAAACTAATGTAGCAAAAGCGTTCAAACTGCACATTATGATTAATATTGTAATGTACTGTGTTTATTTTTATAAGGATAGCATTCATACTCGTAGAGAAATTAAGGTTTTTATAAAAACAGTCCTAAGTTTTTTGCTTATAATTTGCAGAGTTCTTAATATAAAATAATGTTCTTTGCTGAAAATATGACGAACATCATTGTACACAATACCCTGTCATCAGAATTTAAAAATAATAAAAATTGTATGAAACATGAGTAAGTTTAGTAAATAATTTTAATTGCGCATGCGTCAACGATATCAAAATTTCATTTGCATATTGTGTTAGCTAAATGTATAGAGCAACTTCTGTAAAAGTTTCAAAAACATAGCTTGACAATTCTGAAAATTATCGTCTATAGAATCTACTCAAAATCCGTTATTCAAAACGTACGGTATTCATAGGTTATTTCTAAAAGGAAGCAAAATATCAGGGGTTTTATCCAAATACCATTTGTACGTGCAATATTGTCTAGGCACGAAACAATGGAATATGGATACAGCCCCTCATCTTTTTGCTTAATTAGGGAATAAAATATTTTGATCTCATTCTATCAACGATAATTTTCAGAATTTTTAATCTATGTTTTTGAGACTCTCACAAAAGTTACTCTACACATTTAACTAACATAATATGCAAATGAAATTTTAATAGCGTTCACGCATGCGCAGTAAAAAATTATTTAGTAAACCTGTTCATTTGTCATACAATTTTTATTATTTTTTAAATTCTGTTGACAGGATATTGTGTACCATGATGTTAATCATATTTTCAGAAAAAAAACATTATTTTATATTAAGAACTCTGCAAATTATAAGCAAAAAACGTAGGACTGTTTTTATAAAAACCTTAATTTCTCTACGAGTATACATGCTATCCTTATAAAAATAAACACAGTGCACTACAATAAGCCACTTAATCATAATTTGCAGTTTGAACGCTTTTGCTACATTAGTTTTGACAGGATTATCCAAAAGATCTTCGTTCTTTTTCAATTTGTTGACGGTCCCCTTTTCGATTTCGGTAAAAACTCTTCGCGAAAATATATGACGCATACTATTTTGTTTACACAATTGGAGTTTCACCACATTTCGATTTATATTTCTTTCATTACTTACTTTATTACCAATTATGCTTAACTTTTGGACACCAGTGTATATCTAGTTGGCCATGGCTGAGTGGCCTGCAAGTTCGTTTGTAATTCGGGACTCGCACCTAGCATCGAGATGTGTTACATTTTGTAGCATATTGTATATGTAAAAGTTACAAAACCTATAAAAATTCTTTTTTAAAATCATGATTTATATATTTCTTAATAGTTTATTTATTTAATTATTTATTTATTTGATTTTTATTTCTTTATTTCACGCGAAAAGTGAGTTATGTCGCCAAACATAGCACAACGAATTTTTCTCTTGCGCTATTTTTGGATTATGACATTTAGATAAGCTTGATTTTACTTTACTTTACTTTGTTTGAATTCACTTTACTTTTGCTTAAACTTTATTTTTGTAAATACAATAAATTAATCTCAGCCAAAAATGTGGACATAATATCTTAATTTTTCTACAAAAAAAAAAAAAAAAATCGTATGTTTCTCAAGGAATTTTTAAACTTTTTGTCAATATTTCATATTTATTATAAACAAATTTATATTTTTAAAGGCTTTTCTTGAAAAAAAAGTTAATAGTCCAGTAAGTGGCTTCGAAAATATCATTTTCAGAAAGTTATGCTACTCTAAAATAAAAAAGGAACGTGCTGTATCCGTAATAATTAAGAGATGTTAAGAGATATAATGAACGGTAGCAAAATTTTCAATATTAATCTCAATAGTAACAGTTTTTTAATATTAGCAGTTTACTAATGTTCTCACTCATCCAACATCCCAAAAAACATTTAGGCATAATTTATCCCACCTTATCTGACCTGTTCTCCATACCTGGTAACCACAGATTAGATTCAACATTTTCATGTATAAGGCATCTATTACAGCGAAATTTTTACAAGAGGAGATCTGCACTTGTATTGACACAAATATGATAATGCCAACTAACAATATTTGACAATTATCAATTGGAACTATGCTCTTTCAGTGAAAAACCGAGGATTCATGCAGTAAATTCATTCATAAAACGATTCTTTACATGAGAAAAATAATTTAATACATACAAAATTTATTTTACTCTTTATACATTAACTTTTTAATTACATTCCCAGTAAAAATATTTGAAAAACATGATGAATTTTTATTTTGTGATAATGCCTGTGTTTTGCAATAAGGGCGTATGGCACAAATAATTAAGTTTTTTAGAAGAACCAAAATAGTGAATTCTCCGCAATGGCATAGCTTACATTGTTATCTTACTAAACATGTGTGTAGCTTATTAAAGTTAAATTTAATGTAGATTTCATACCCAGGTTTTTATTGCAAAAGTTTACGTGATTGGAAATAATTATTCAACTGGTATCTTAATCCTTAATATACAATGCCTATGGGAAATACCTATCCTTCCGCCCTATTCAACACCCTCATTAAATTAATTACACGCACGCTCTTATTGCATCTTATAAAACATCGCTTCTTGTTATGTATCCGCTTACAGTGTAATATCCCTTGGGGGTAAAGTCATCTTTTAGGTAGATTTCTGATCCATTTTTTTTCCTGCAAAAAAGTTTTGTAATTAGAAATAATTGATCAAGTTGTACCTTAAACCTTAATGCACAGCACCTATGGCTATAACCTGCGCCTTCCGTCCTACTCAGCACTTTCATTAATAGAGATTCACGCACGTTCTTATTGAATGTTATGAAATATTGCTTCCTGATACTATATATGCATTTAACACAATATTGAAAAATATCTGTCTTAATCACTTATTTCAGAAAAAGAGGCGATATAACCATTTTATCTGTGAAAATTACATATTTGTTACTTTTAAATAGCCTTCCAAACACGTTTCTGAACGTACTTTGTTTAATTAAATGTATCAGAATCATTTTGTTAATTAAAAACCATTCTAATGATCTAGTTTCTCAAATAATCTGCATTTTTCGGCATATCTTCAAGTAACGGAAAATTTAATCTGAAACAACATGTTTTATCTGTCATAAAACTAGATAGAACACGTGTTATATTATTCATAGATATAGTTGCAAGTCATATCTCAAAGTTCTCAAATGTTTCATATCTCTATTATTATAAAAGGAAAAAAATAAAAAGAGTTATGAGCTTCCCCTTTAGAACGTGACTTGCCGAGAATAAAGTTTTTTTTCATCAAAGCACAGCAAGTAATATTCATGATTTTTACTTTCTCGATATTTTTTTTTGGGGGGGGGAGGAAAAGGGGTAATTTGTATTCATTGATACAAGGAACTTTAGCCTTTTATGATCGATATAATGCAACTGAATGTCGAAAATGATCCTTTGTGAAGTTTTTTTAATTGTTTAGTTAGATGAAATGGTTAATCATAAAAGGAAAAATTGCAAAGTTATTGAGGGTAATAACTTTAGTATTTACAGTGCATATTTTTTTATTGTAAACTGTTTAGTAAAATATAGAGTAACATTATTTTATAAGAAAAAAAACCTTCTATTTCAGGAAAATTAAAGTTATTGGAGATCTTTTTAAATGCGATTTGTTTGAAAGCTGTATCACAATTTATTTTTCAGATATTAATTTTTTAAAAGTTTTTAGTACCAATTCTGTAATTGTGGAAACTGAATCACTCCTATTTATCTTAAAATTAAAAAAAATAGAAATTAAAATGCACAACTCTTTTCCATGCAATTTCGGTTTTTCAATTTTCGCTACTACAAATTTTTCACTTCTAACCATCACACATTTTAAATTTTTACACCGTCATATAGAGAGAAAAATTTACTTTTAAATACAATTTTTTCAAAGCTGTATCTTGATTAAATTTTGTGGTATTATTTTTTTATATAAAGTTTATCACCAATTTTGTAATTGTGGCAACAGAAACACACCATTTTTATTTAAAATTGGAAAAAAATATAAAAATTAAAATACGTATACTATTTGAAAAATATTTTCTGTTATAAAATCCAGTGAATTTCGGTTTTATTTCGTTTAATAATTTGGATAGTTGAGTTTTATAATATTTTGTTATTTTTAGCTTAAAAAATATTTGTTTGAGAGTTAGACGGACCAATATATGATGCATTTTTTACTGTAACTAATTTTGTAGATTTATTTATAAACCAATGTTTCTGTCGTCGAATTTCGACGGGTTCCATCTCGTTTATATAAATTCAAAACTGTTATCAACTCAAAAGTATCATCAATTTCAATTTTATTAAAAGCATGAATTATTAGCAATCATATTCTGGTCCTAATGATTTTTACTTTTGTTCGATGAAATTTTTTACGAGATATTACATTAGTAATAAACTGTTGTGTACGGAAATAAACTTGATTGTTATATAATTGCGCATCCATGGAATGCGCATTACAGTTGTAAATAAGAATATATATTATAGTAAAGCAAATTACATGATACGATAAACATCTTAACTCCGAATTACTTCTGAACTAACATTTTTTATTTCGTTTTTATAGTAATGGTTTATATTAACTGCTAACCAGGCTTAGAACCGACTAATAAATTAATTGCGAGCTGGGGCTGAAAATTGGGTCGTAACACAGCAATGCTCTAACATCTGAACTATACGAATTATATCTAGCCTGACGACTTTCAATTTAATATATTTGAAACTCTGCCTATGCATTGCTACACATTTATATATAAATATTGTTTTTCGCTCATTTCTCTTTCTTTCACATACTTTTTCACAATCTAACAAAATACATGTTACTTAATATCAACTTGCAACGTTTTAAAATTTCACTGTATGTAATAAAGTGGCACATTTCTGTCTCATTATTATTATTATTATTATTATTATTATTATTATTATTATTATTATTATCAGTTTTAGTATTATTTTTAATTTGTAACACTAGATTTTTCTCTCATAAAAATTTAATTGAAGAAATATAAAAGTTAGTATAAATATAATATAATTGTTAATTCAATATTTCAATAAAATTCCACAAATAATTTTTTATTAATACATTAAAGTAAAATGCTATTTCGGTAGTGAAAATTTTAATTATACTATAAATAAATATATATATTTTTAATTATTGAAGAGAACTTTAATTTCGTTTCTATGTACCAAGCATGAGCAGTTTTCAAAGGAAAAATTTTACGTTAATAATACACTTCCAAAAATTACATTTTACAAAAGCTGCTTTCAAATGCATAGCTTTCTGAAGTTTCAAGTATTCAGAAAATGCAGTAACCTTTGGCCTTTTAAATAAAATCACGAATCGACTAACCTTTATTTTCCCAAATGTTGTCACAGTATTATAAATTCGTGAATGGAAATTTAACGACTTGTTGTGTTGTTTAAATATTTCATGCTATTCATTGTCCATTTGAGATTCCGTGTTTCACAGAAATCCTTAACCAGTCTATCGAGGAATGAGTGACAATGATTCTTTGACGAATGACGGCACATAGTATCATCTATAATAGGGACTATACAAGGGAAATCGTTATGCATCCAAACTCGCAGTTTGAAATAGTATTAAGTGTACAATTAATAGAATATAATTATTTATACACTGTTATTTGTTTAAATTTTGTTGTGTGGTATATGTTCGACATAAAATAAAAGACAGTTTTTAAATACGGGGAGTTATAGTGTTTTACGCATACTATTTATAAATTTATTTAAAAAAATAGAAAGGATTTGATTCTGGGAAGATTCCTTAAAATTAACTGACAATATACTAAAATTTCACAATATGAAAGGGGCTCATTTCTGCTAAAATGTTATTATTATTATTATTATTATTATTATTATTATTATTATTATTATTATTATTATTATTATTATTATTATTATTATTACGATCAATTTTAGTAATATTTTTCCTTTATACTATTAGAAGTTTCCCCTGTAAAAATTTTAATTGAAGAAGTGTAAAAATAAGTATAAATGTAATATAATTATTAATAAATCACGATTTTAATAAAAAAAAAAATAAAATAAATACTGTCACATAAAAGTAACATAATATATGTGTAAAAAATAAAAATTTTATCAATATTCAAAGTAAAGAAATTTAATTTTAACATTTTGAACATTATTTTTAATTATTCGAGAAAAATTTAACTTATTTTCTACAAATCAAGCATGAACAGTTTTCATTGGAGTATTCTGTTGAATATAGAGACATTTAGAATTCTATGGATTTTAATAATACGCTTTCAAAAGTCACATTTTACAAAAGCTACGTTCCCATTCATTGCTTTCTAAAATTTCATGTTAGCAGAAAATGCAGCACCCTTTGGAATTTTAAACAAAACTACGAATCGACCAACCTTTATTTTACTAAATGTTATTTCGATATAATAAATTCGTGAATGGAAATTTAACGACTTGTTGTATTGTTTGAATATTTTATGTTATTCATTTTTCATTAGAGATTCCATGTTTAACAGAAATATTTAACCAGTCTGCCATGGAATGAATGGTAACGTATCATTGGCGAATGTTAACACTCAGTATTTCCTAAATTACAAAAAGGGAAATGATTATGCATCCGAATTCGAAGTTTGAAATGGAAAAAAAAAAACTTTAAAATTATTTAAATTTAATTATGTATTTTCCGGTATTTGTTTAAAATTTGACATGTGGTGACTGCACAACTTGAAATTAAAAGTAGTCTTTAAATGCAAGAAATTATTATTATTGTTAGTGTAAACATTTTACAAATATATAAAAAAATATATAAAGGATATAATTATTTGAAGATTTAAAGTATTTTTTACATATTTATTATTTTTGTATGTTTTTATTTTTTTTTGTGCGAAACATAGAAGAGAAGATAAAACCAATGTTGCATTATTAATTCATAAAATAAATAAAAATGAAAAATAATAATATCGCATGTAACGTTTATAAAAATTTTCATTTTCTGCCAAAATTAAATGTTAAGTGATAGGATGATGTAATGTATTCTTTCGTTTTCAAAGTAAAAAATATTTTTTAATTATTCGAAAAATCTTAAATTTTGTTCCTACAAACCAAACATGAACACTTTTCAATGGAATACTTCTATTCTCAAAGCAGAATTTTATAACATTTTGAAAATTTATGTTATACAAAAGCTACGTTCCCATTCATTGCTTTCTGATATTTGACTTTTCAGAAAATTCTGAAAACCCTTTGGCATTTTAAATGCAACCACAAATCGATCAACCTGTTTTTTACCAAATGTTATTTTCATAGAATAAATTCGTGAATGAAAATTTAACGACTTGCTGTATTTTTTTAATAATTTATGCTATTCATTTTCCATTAAAGATTCTATGTTTAACAGGAATTCTTAACCAGTCTACTATGGAGTTAGCGGTAACGAGGGTTTTACGAATGACGAGATTTAGTATTCTCTTAAATAGGGACTATAAAAGGGAAATTATTATGCATCGGAATTTGCAGTTTAAAAGAAGAACAAGTGTAAAATTAATTGAAAATAATTTTTTATGTTCTGATATTTATTTAAATTTTTAAGTGTGGTGAATGCATAACTTAAAATTAAAGACAATTTTTAAATGCGAGGAAACGTGTTTTTTATGCATACATTTAAGAAATATATTTCAAAAAATAGAAAAGATCTGTTTTTCTTCTTCTATATTTTTAAAAATCACTTATTATTTTTATGTTTTTTATGTACAGCATAGATGAAAAAATAAAGCCACTGTCGCATTATAAATCCTCCTGAAATTTATATAAGGAATAACATCACATGTAAATTTTATAAAAACTGCCATTCCTTGTAATTTATAAAGACAATAAAAAAGTGAAAAAGTGAAAAAAAGAAAAAAACATAAGGCGTACAGAATTTTGTAAAAAAATGAATGATATTTTTAGAAGTGATGCTTTTAAAAAAATAAAAAAGTACAAAAATTATCGAAGAACACATTGTTGTAATTATTTCGCAAAAGTGCGAGAGTGCCACAAATCAAGTGTTGCTATACATAATAAGCAAATAAATAAATAAAAAAATATATTACTAACACAAATACACAGCATGCAATTTTTGTAATTAGTAAAAAAAATATACTTAAATTGTGATGTGTTGTGAATGCATAACTTAAAATTAAAGACAGTTTTTTATGCGGAGAAACGTGTCTTTTTTATGTATACGTTTAAAAAATATATTTAAAAAATAAAAAGGATCTAATTCTTGAAATATTGCTTATACATTATTTATATATATTAGAATTATTTATTATTATAGTGCTTTATATGTACATCATAATTGAAAAAATAAACCCAAAGTTGCATTATAAATCCTCCTAAAATTTAAATAAAGAATAACAGTGCATGTAAAGTTTATAAAAACTGTTATTGCATTGAATTTATAAATGATATCAACTGGTTTAAGAGGAATGTATTTTATAAACTGAAAGATAAGTTAAAAAAATCATGCATAAAAAACATGGTATTCAAAGAATTTTATAAAAGATGAATTTTAGATGTGATGCTCATTAAATTTATTAAAATTATTATTTTAGAGGTGATGCTCATTAAAAAAAAAATACAAAAATACAAAAATCTTCGAAGAACACATTGTTGTAATTATTACGCAAATGTGCTGGACGGATAAAATGTTATTGTATAAAAATAAATAAATAAATAAATCAAAAAAGTACTTTACTAATACAATAAAGCAACATGTTTTTTTTCTGTAATTAGTAAAAAAATTATTTATATTCAAAGCATTTTTTTTCATTATTCGAGATTTTTTTTTCTTTCCTACAAACTAATCATGAATAGTTTTCAATGAAATATTTTTCCTGACAATATAAACTTCAGTAATACATTTTGAACCGTAACATTATGCAAAAGCTAAGTTTCCATTCATCGCTGTTGAAAATTTCAAGTTTTCAGAAAATGCTGCACACTTTTGACATTATGAATGCAACCACGAATCGACCAACCTTTATTTTACCAAATGTTATTTCAATGGAATAAATTCGTGAATAAAAATTTAACGACTTGTTGCATTGTTTAAATATTTTATGCTATTCATTATCCATTAGAGATTCAACATTTAACAGAAATCCTCAATCAGTCTACCTTGGAATGAGTGCTAATGAGTCTTTGACGAATTATGGGACTTGGTATTCTCTAAAATAGGGACTGTAAAAGGGAAATAATTATGCATCCGAATTCGCAATTTGAAATAGGTGAAATAGGAACATGTATAAAATTAATTGATTGTAATTATGTATTTTCTGGTATTTGTTTAAATTTTTTTGTGTATATGTATAACTTAAAATTAAAAATAGTTTTTACATGAAAGAAATTATTATTGTTATTATTATTATCACCATTATTATTATTATTTACTGCAAGCATTTAAAAATATATAAAGGATATAATTATGTGAAGATTGTTTAATCTTCTAATATATTTTGTACACATTTATTATTTTTGTATGTTTGGATATTTTGCGGACAACATAGAAGAAAAGATAAAACCAATGTTGCATTATTTATTCATGAAATTGATAAAAAAGAAAAAATAATAATATCGCATAAAAAGTTTATAAAAAACTGTCATTTTCGGTCAAAATTAAATGTTATGTGATAAAATGATGTAAATGTATTCTTTAGTTTTCAAAGTAAATATTTTTTCTAATTTATCGACAGAACTTTATTTGCGTTCCTATAAACCAAGCATGAACAGATTTCAATGGAATATTTTTGTTGACAATGCAGACTTTATAACATTTAAAAAAAGTTATATTACTGAAAATCTAGTTTCCCATTCATTGCTCTATGAGATTTCTCTTTTTTTAGAAAATGTTCCACTCTTTCGCATTTTGAATGAAACCTGGAATTGGCCAACTTTTATTTTATTAAATGATATTTCGATAGAATAAATTCGTGATTGGAAATTTAACGACATGTTGTATTGTTTGAATATTTATGCTATTCATTTTCCATTAGAGATTCCATGTTTAACCGAAATCTTTAACAGGTCTACCGTGGAATGAGTGGCAGTGTGTCTTTGACGAATGATGGCACTTAGTATTCTCTAAAATGGGGACTATAAAAGGGAAATTGTTATGCATTATAATTTGCAGTTTAAAATAAGAGCAAATATAAAATTGTATATAATTATGATTGTTCTGATATTTATTTAAATTTTGATGTGTAGTGAATGCGTAACTTAAAATTAAAGACAGTTTTTAAATACAAGGAAATACGTTTTTTATGCACACGTTTATTTATTTTATTTTTTTAAATAGAAAAAAATCTGACTCGGTAAAAAAAAGAAAAATAAATAAATAAATATATATATATATATATATATATATATATATATATATACATACATATTTCCAAAAAATATTTATTATTTTTGTGTTTTTTATGTACAACACAGATCGAAATAAACTCAATGTTGCAATACAAATGGGCCTAAAATTTTTTATAAGGAATAACATTTTACGTAAAGTTTATAAAGAATGTGATTCCATAGAATTTATAAATAAGATTGACTAATTTAAGAGGAATATATTTTATAAACTGGAAGATAATTTAGAAAATTATATCTGCGAAGATATTATATAGATATATATATACATATATACACTATATGGCCATTGATTATTGGACACTTGCGATTTTTGACATTTTGTTAAATATCTAGAAAAATACATGAGGAATCATTTTGAAACTCTTAGTGTATAAATATAATAGTATAAGTCATACATCTCCGTGAAGATTTTTTTCCCGAAACTCCAAAGGGAACCGTCAACAAATTAAAAATAATTAATATATTTTGAATAACCCTGTCAAAACTATTGTAGCAAAAGCGCTACAACTCTAGATTATAATTGAATAACTTATTTTAATATGCCTTGTTCTTTTTTATGCAAATAGCATGTATACTCGCAGAGTAATTAAGGTTTTTATAAAAATGGTCCCAAATTTTTCCAAGTTTTTTCCTTTTATTTTCAGAGTTCTTAATATAAAATAATATTTTTTCCAGAAAATATGACAAACAACATTGCACAGTGTACCCTGTAATCAGAATTACAATATAACGAAAATTGTATACAAAATGAGTTGGCTTACTAAATAATTTTTTACTGCGCATGCGTCAACGATAACAAAATTTCATTTGCATATTATGTTACCTAAATGTATAGAGCAACTTTTGTGAAAGTCACAAAATCATAACTTGAAAATTCAGAAAATAATCATCAATTGAATAAGTTGAAAATCCGTTATTCTCAAAATGAAACAAAAACAAGAGGGGTTGTATCCATATATTCATTGTTTAGTGTCAATATAGAATACACAATACCGGATGTACTACTACATTTGGATAAAATCCCTCATTTTTTTGCTTCATTTTCGAAACAACGGATTTTGTCGTTTTTCTATAAACGATTACTTTCAGAATTTTCAAGCTCTGATTTTGAGACTTTTACAAAAGTTACTCTATACATTTAGCTAACATAATATGCAAATAAAATTTTGATATCTTTGACGCATGCGCAGTAAAAAATTATTTAGTAAACCTACTCATTTTTCATACAATTTTTATTATTTTTTAATTCTGATTACAGGAGACTGTGTGCAATGTTGTTTGTCAAATTTTCTGAAAAAATATTATTTTATATTAAGAACTCTGAAAATTATAAGGGAAAATCTTGGGACCATTTTTACAAAAGCCTTAATTACTCTGCGAGTATGCGTGCTATTTGCATAAAAACGAACACAGTGTATTACAATAAGGCATTCAATCATAATCTAGAGTTTGAGCGCTTTTGCTACATTAATTTTGACAGGGTTATTCAAAAGATATTCATTCTTTTTTAATTTGTTGACGGTCCCCTATGGAGTTTCGGTAAAATATTTTCACGGAGATGTATGACGTATACTATTATATTTATACACTAAGAGTTTCGAGATGATTCCTCATGTATTTTTCTAGATATTTAGTAAAATGTCTAATATCGGAAGTGTCCAATAATCAATGGTCAAATAGTGTATATATATATATATATATATATATATATATATATATATATATATATATATATATGTATGTATGTATAAGTTGCATAGAGAGTTTTATAAAAAATGAACGACATTTTTAGAGATGCTGCTAATAACCTCTTCAGACCTGACATATTTTAAGCCATCGTAAAAATTATTTAACACTTTGTTCCATCTCTTTATAAGTATAGAAACATAATTTTGTAATAAAAAGTAAAATAATTATTATTAGTTTATATTTACTAGCAGGTACACATATGTGTCCCTCGAGTTCATCTGCAAAAAAACACTTCATTTTTCAAAAATTTATTTAAACGAGAAATTTGGTGGTTCATTGATACATATATGCTTATTTTACGAGCTATTTTCGAAAAAAAATTATATCGAGATAAATATAGCATTTTGTACAAATACCCCTTGTTCTTGATTTGCAGCCTTCATATTTACATTTTGAAGCAAAGTTATCATTTGTTAAACGAGGAAACTGGCCAATTTTGTCATATCTAATATAGTAAATTAGCTTCTAAATATCCTAACGTTGTTTTCGCTGTGGTTTCTTTGCGGCGTCATCTTCAAAATCATTTTCAGATGAATAAATTTTGCGTGGTCTCCATGGTTGTAGTTTTTCACTTACTTTGCTCTTATATTTCACCAATACTTATGCAATCTCTAAGAATACCGCAGGAGAGACAAACTGTCTTTTCGAGGAACTTCACCTATTTTGAAATTTTTGTTATACATTATCCAACAAATGGAAATAACCAAATCTATAAAATGTATAAAATCTCTTGTTGACTACTTTTTGTGTGAATAGAACAACGGTAGTAAACTAAACACTTATCCTTTAAATCTGCACCACCCATACACGTTTTGTATTCACAATTGCAGGTTGTGTTACATTAATTTTACAATTTTGATCTTCAGACAACCTAACACAACTCCTCTCGGGATTGCTATCGATGCAAGTCGAACGCAAAGTTACACATTTGTTATATTTCCAGGTTAGTATACACATATCCTTCCCTTCCCTTAGTCTCTCATCCCACTCTCCGCGTTACAAATCTCGATCATTGATTTTTTAATCTGCTCCTCCAAGTTTTTTGTTCATAATAATTTCAGTTTGGTAGATATTGTTCCTCAATAAAAAGTTGACACATTTTACACTAGTAAAAAAAACTGTCCTAGTAAATCGCCCGTGTGTTGTCTTTTGGTATAAATTTAAAAAAAATTGAGAATGCCTCCACCTAGCCTTAATCATAATTATTTTGAATCATCAGCTGGTACAATTCCTTTTCCAAGATATATTTGGCAGTCAAGGGCATGGTCATTCCTGGCGGATAAAATAAAGTTTTTTAATCTCAACGGATTAGGTTTTAATGGCACTTAATGATTAGATCTACAACGTCCAGCAAATGGGATCTAGTGATCTCTGTTCATCTAGTGATAAAGGTTTCTGCTTGGGCAGGGAAAAACATTTAGTTCTTACGGCATTAAAGATTAGATTTATTTTCCAAGATTTTTCATCTGCTTAAAAATCATTTGATTTATCTGTAAAGTGAAGAAATTTTCCAATCTCAAAAAATCGATCACGTGACATAGTACCTGCAATTCCTGACAAGTCTTTTTGCCAGTAGAAGCTTGCTTGGAAATATTTTAAAGTTCCCATGAATATGTGTACACCTGCAACTTTTATAATTTCATATTTAGATGCACTTATTGAGCGACGATTTCGTGTTTGAACGGAATATAAAGGAATTGGAATTGTTTAACGGAATTGGTTTCTTATAAAACTTTTTCCCAAAAATCTTCATTTAACTAATCTAAAATAGATTCAAAAGCATTTACGATGCTGGAAAATCTGCTTTTAGATAATCCTCATAAATCAATGATCCTCGGAAAACAATTAGAAGGAAAAAGAGGTTAAATAAATGTTTGCGAAAATATAAAGTTTTATTCTCAGCATTATTATTCTACTGTGCTGTAACACAAGTTTTAAAATATATTTATTTTCAGCTTTCCATAATAAAGGCCTTTTAGGTTAAACTTTATTGTTACATGGATTCGGGATAGATACTGTATCAATATCCTCAATGTTTATATCTGTGTCATCTAAATTTTCATTGCCAGAAAACTCACTATCACCATTGGTCTCATCAGTTGATTTACTCTTACAAATATATAATAATTATGATTTTAAAAAATAAATGTTTAATATAAAAAATCAACAAAATGAATTCTTATTTATAATTAAGTATTATTTTTTAATAATTCCACAACGTTAGCACTGCACCAATTAGATATCATTCAGTACAAATTTTTTGTGTGAGATGACTTCTTTCCAAAAACACAGAATTGAGACCGGAGGTGCACATATGTGTACCTTACAAATTACATCTAATTTAAACAGATATTATGATCTAGCTAAAAAATTTAAATTACTTATGCAATATTGAACAGTTTATAAGCATTCTTAAAAATTATTATGAATAAATATTAATTTTCTAATTATAAAAATTTTACTTACTTTTTCGAAGTATTATATTTTTTGGAATTGCTCGTTTTTTCCCTCGAAAACCATATGAATTAAGACTAGAAAAGGCTAACGTACACAAATGACATCCTCTCGTCTCAATAAAAAAATTTCAAATAATAAGTGAGATACGCAGTTGAAATCAGAGATACACAAATGTGCACCTCGGGTCTGAAGAGGATAAAAAAACGAAAAAAAGTACAAAAATCATCGAAGAACACATTGTTGTAATTATGACGCAAAATTGCTAGAGTGCCACGAATCAAATGTTGCTATACAAATAAATAAAAAAATAAATAAAATTCAAAATAGTATTTTTGTAACGCAATAAACAACATGCTATTTTTCTAATTAGAAAAAAAAACTATATTTAAAGTATTTTTTTAATTATTCGAAAGGATATTAGATTAACTTTTTAAACACGATTCTTCAATCGGTAAATCAACTAAAAAAGGATATAAAGTTTCCAAGGAGGTTCCTTGGAAAATTTACATCAGTTATAATTGGTTTACTGTGGAATAATCTTTTTTAAAAAATAATCTAATATGATTTCGTATGCAACGTTTTCTGCAGTTCCAAATATGGACCTTCGATTTATTCAGTTGAGCTGATCCATAGTTTTAGACCAGATTATGTGATCGTAGAGGTCATTTGGGTGATAAAGTCCTCCCGTGTTCATATGGGATGGATCAGTTGGAAGAGCACTGACGGCTTCAGCCAACACATCCTTGGTTGGGCCCGGACAATCCTGGCCCGGACATTTTTCACATACTTGGAAAAATTATATCTGATATTCAGTAGAATTTCATTTTCTTTCTAACAAACTAATCATGAATAGTTTTGAATGAAATACTTTTGCTAACAATATAGAGTTCAATAACACCAATTTGAAAAGTAATTTTATACAAAAGCTAAGTTTCCATTCATCGCTTTCTAAAACTTCCCGTTTTCAGAAAATGCATCACACTTTTGTCATTTTAAATGAAACCACGAATCGGCCAACATTTATTTTACCAAATTTTATTTCTATGGTATTAATTCGTGAATGGAAATTTAACATGTTGCATTGTTTAAATGTTTTATGATATTCATTTTCCATTAGAGATTCCACATTTAACAGAAATCCTTAACCAGTCTACCATGGAATGAGCGGTAATGACACTTTGGCGAATGTTAACATTCATTCGCTTCTAAAATAGGGACTATAAAAGGGAAATCTTTATGCATTCGAATATGCAGTTTGAAATAGGAACAAGTTAAAATTAATTTAAAGTAATTGTGAGTCTGATATTTGTTTAAATGATGATGTGTGTTGAATGCGCTACTTGAAATTAAAGTTTTTTCATGGAAAAAATGATTTAATTATTTTTTTTTTTTACGTTTATGCTTTATTTATATATATATATATATAAATGTTGCAATTCTTTGAATATTGTTTAAACTTCTAATATAAATTTTAAAATATTTGAATATTAAAAATATTAAATTTTTAATATTTAATATTTTTATATTTTTCACATTTTGTGTAGTACATAGATGCTAAAATAAACTTAATGTTGCGTTATTTATATCTTAAAATTTAGATAAAATTAACGTCGCATGTAAATTTATAAAAATTGACATGTTCTGTCGAAATTTTATGTTACGTGATAGCATGATATAGTTTATTTTTTCTTTCCTTAATTCACTCGACAGTTTTTCTTTTTTGTTTCTTACACAAAATATATATTAAAGTACTGCTAACTGTATTTTTTTTCTTTTTACAGTCCTAATTAACAGTCCACTCATTAAAGTGGTAAAGAAATAGGTAAGAGGTGAGAAAAGTAAATTAAATGACATGTCATTACAGTAAGTTTTTAAAAAAGTGACTAGTATTGTCTATTAATGTGGTACAATGAGGAAAAAAGTATTGGCATACTTTCTGAAATGTAACAGTGTACTGAAATAATTGTAATCCTACAGATTTAAAGTTGCCGAAATCTGCATGGTTACTAACATTTTATCAGTAAACTGTACAAGAAAAAATGTAAATACACTAAACTAATTTTTGTAAAGTTATAGAAATCTGTAACTTTACAAGCGAGTCTACTAAATTTACAGATATCGTACTAAAATTTTACCTGTAATCTGCGTTGCAGTTACATGAAAAAATCTTCAAATCCCGGTTTCCTACACTGTTAAAAATTTTGCATCATTCTGTCCAGTCATTTGACCATTTTTTAAAAACAGTAGCGTAACTGTAATTTAACTGCATTCTGACCATAAAATGCGCAATAATAAGTTTGAAATAGCGCAAAGTGATGGTAATTTTAATGTTTTCATTAAAAACGGTCAAATGACTAGACAGATTGTTGCAAATGTGTAACAGTGTAAAGAATTCATCATAACCTTACAGATATTTTGATTTTCAGTGCAAATCTGCATCTGTTTCATGAATTTTTGCTGTTGCCGTTACAAAAAAGTTCTAGGAATCCCAGTTTCCCAGAAAACTTTTAGTAACTTTTTTACTTTTTACTGTGTACTCCTTACACTATTTTGTTTCTTTTTACATCCCATTGAATTTATGAGATCCACTACCTTAAGAGGAATGTAGTTATTAAAATGGATGGGAATTTCGACAATTATGAATTTTTTTCAAAAACCATAAGACGTATAAAGTGTTTCATAAAAGAAGGGCAGATTTTTTAGAGGTGATAAAAAAAAATTATCCAAGAATATACGGTCGTTGTTATAACGCAAATGTGCTAGAATGCTCTGAATGAAACATTGTTATTCGAGGCAAAAACAAACAAATTTAACGTTAAAAATGAAAAATAAATTTGATGACATGATGTTATAATATTTTTTTAAATGTCACCATCATCGTTAATTCATGTGGTACAATGATGAAGAAATTGTTGGCAAACTTTCTGAAAAACGACAGGGATATCGTTTACCTTATTGCAGGGGCAGAAATTCTAGAAAAGAAGCCTGAAAATCAATGTGTGTCCAAAATCAGAAGATTTCTCTCTCTCTCTGTGTTCTTTTTTTTCTTTTTTCAACAAAGATAATGATTTTTGTCGATATGTTTCAATTTATCAAATTACATTTGTTGCGTTAACTTTTTTAATTTTTCTTTTTATGCTTCAATATATATCAATACCTTCTCTTTTCCATCACACCTGATTTTATAGGGGTAAATATATCTATTCGATAAACTATATAAATAAAGACTATAAAAAAAAGGCAACAAATACCTTTTTTTATTTTTTTATTCTTTTTTTTTACATTTTTTTTTTTTTTTTTTTTTTTTTTTTTTTACGAAATACAACAAATAATTTAACTTTGTTAAACATCTCAATAATCAGAAGTGGGTATAAAGCTGATTTTTCCCTCTCTCTCTCCTTTTTTTTTTTTTTTTTTTTTTTTTTTTTTTTTTTTTTTTTTTTTTTTTAAGATATATAAATTGACCTTCTTCAACATGATATAAAAGCCGTTATTACGTGTATGAATAAAATATTTTACAATATTAACAAGTATTCAATGTTTTAAAACTGCATTTTATTTGTAGAATTATATTAACTTATTTATTATTTCTACTCCAGTGAAAACTACAGTTTTTTTGAACAAATATCTCGGCGCCGAGGATGTTAAAATAATGAAAAATATGATAACTGGCAATATACATGCATTAGTTTCCTGGATTAATTTTTCAATTACGGTAAATATTTAAACTTTCTCACACATTTAAACTTCAATAATCAGTAAAAGAGAGGAAACAATATTTCTGTTACATTAACACGCAAAAAACCTTTCATTTTAGATTTTTTTTTCATTCAAAGAAAGTGATTTATTCTTTTAAGCTACTTGCTTCTTTCAACTGCTCAATCCTTGATCGATGTTCACAATTATTTTATTCAGAGAAAAAAATAAAACACATAAAAATAACTTAAATAATTTTGAAAGTTATCTGATATGGAAGGTAAAAGATTTCCTTGAAATCAGGATGAAAAATTCGTAGAAAATTAACTTATTTCTCATTATGTTTTGTTACTTATCAAAATTTTAATTTTAGTCGAAAGTTTTAATAGATACAGATTACGTAGGAAAAATTAACAACTACATTTTCTCTAAAATATTTTGAAATAATCAGCTTCAAATGAAAATTCTTGTCATTCCAAAGTATCTTCCGCATTCTTCGCATATTTTTAAATATGCTTCCTACTGTTGTGTCAATTTCCAAATTGAAAATGTTAAATTAAGAATTAATTGCTTCCCTCGAGATAACATAAAAGTATTCTGAAAATTTGTAATTAGAAAAAGAGAAAATTGTATATGTTTCTTGTTTATGCTACTATTTCATGAAATATATGTATTTCTGTTGCTATGTTTTAATAACAAATGTTACATTGCTTTGTTCCAATGTCATAAGAGAAAGTAAATGAAATCTGAAAATAACAATGAAATAAATTTTAAATCAATGTTAATCAGTAAATTAAAAATTAAAAAAAACATCTTCTGACGTAATTATCAAGATTGAAATTTCAAGATTGAAACTCATTTTTATTTATCTATATTAAATTTGAAACAAGAAAAATAAATATGCATCAAGCATAAATTCTGAAAAAATTTCCAAATCATTCAGAATAACATACAAACTGCACCGTTTCAAACACATTAAAATAACACACCTCATTCAAACATAAGAACACGCATAATACGTTCGAAATTCCAATTTAAGCTGTACCTGTCTAAAATAGGAAAATTATTCGAATTCGATAAACAGCACTGTGCATGATATATAAAAATATATATGTTACTTACATGCATGCTAATCTTTAGTTCAGTTTAGAAGGACATAAATATATTATTTGAAACGTCCCTTCCGCTATTAGGAATAAAGGTACATGAATTATTTTTTGTTATTCTGTATATAAGGTATAGAATGTAGGTACAACGAGTAAAATGCAAAACAACAATTAAATTTAAAATCGCATGCAGAAATTGAAAACGCACTTCCAACATTTTTTAATCAAAGATTGTAACTGATTTTATTTGAGTGTCCCTGTAAATGAACGATAAATGGTACAAATATACAACTCTAGCGTAATCATCTTGTTTAGAAAATTCAGTGATCTACATCTGTTTTAATACATTTGAAATTGTATAATGACCTTAAAATAATTTTATTTTTCACCCCTCATATACCACAGGCTAATTGAATTGTTTGTGGTTCTTCTATAAATAAACAATTAATCCCACAAACTTTATATACAATAACAACATGCCTTAGGATACCTTAAATAAGGTTTAAAAAATATGAAAATCCGAATACCATTACGGGAATTGGTGTGTGGACATACAAGCAAACAAAACGAATGCATAAACAGATTCAAATTTGTTGGAAAGTGGAAGGAATTTCTTGAGACAATGACAAAATAAATTGCGATACAAAACAAAACAAGAGATGAATTTGCAGCAGATTATGGGCAAAAGAAGAGGTTTGACGATAGAGGAGGCTTAACCCACCTTTCAATATTCGTATTTATGAGAATTTCAGAATTTTGCCGATAGTTGACTAAGCTACTTACGTTCGTTCACCTTACAGAGTGTTTGTTTAATGAAAATATTTGAAATAATTGTGGAAATATCAATTATGAAGAGTTTTTAGCTTAGAAAGTGAATTTCTAAGACATATTTTGTACGATTTTTTCATATAAAATATTTTATAGAAATTGAAGTAGGTTGTACGTATTGTAAGTAAATTCAGCTTTTATTACGGGCGTAGATATTGTGCAGTAAATTACGCTAAATATAACAATGTTATAAAGAATGAAAATTATCATTCAAATCATGTACTCGTAAAATTAATTTGGATACATTTTTAACTACTTTAAATAATTAAAATATTTCTCTAATATTACTCATTTGTGTATTTGGTCAATATTTATGTTTATTTGATGATTTTGAACCTTTTATTTAAACATTTCTTCAGAGTTTTTCATACTATGTTAAATATTCTAAATTTCTAATTAATGATGCAGATTTTGCATTACTGTGTATATTTGTTTATACAGAGACGCTAATTGCTTGTGTACGATTTCTGTTTGTACTATTTTGCAAGTTTTTCATAAACTATTTTTATGCTACATTTCTATGTCATGATGACTGTTATATATTTAATCATTTTATTTGACGTCTATGCGTTAATTGTATTGAAATCCTAATCAGTACTTGAATGTCATTTCGATTATACATTCAGTGCCAACGGGTAAGTTTAACAAAATGATAGAAAATCAATATGATATGTAATATATTCCATCTTTCAGTATTCACATGATTCTCAAGTTTCAAAACATCCAATTTATTGAATTATGATTTTTTGTGTGCTGTTTAACCTTATAGAATGCTGTGGATTTTATTTTTCTATTTAATTGATGTAAACTTCGGGAGAAGAATAACTTCCTTTCGTTTATTTATACAAGGTAGAACCCGTCAAATTTTGACGAAAGAAAATGTTTAAGAGAGCACTGTTTCATTGACCTATAACAAACCTATAAAAATAGTTACAATAATGTACACAATACAATAAATACATTTTATATTGGTGAGTCTAACTCTTAAACAAATGATATTTAATACCAAAATAACAAAATACCATTTTTCCGTGAAATCTAAACCCAGCATCATTTACACCATATCAAAATTTACAAATGCACATTTCGTATTTGTATTCACCTTTTCAAAAAAAAAAAAAAAAATGGCATTTTAATTTAATCATTTTGATTCAAAACTTGAAGTATCAATGGGGCTATTAGCTGAAACGGGTATTAAACTGCTGATATTTTTTTTTTACATGTAAATAATATTTTTATAAATTAAACTAAAATTCACTGGGTTTTATAACAGAAGATATTTAAATTTCAATTTTTTAACTTTTAAAGAGCAAATGACAACATAAAGATACAGTAATCATTTTTTCTTTTTTCCTTTGCTTTTAATAGAAATGGAGTCCTCCTGTTGCCATGATTAGAAAAGCGGTATTAAAAACTACAATAATAATAATAATAATAATATCTCAAAAACAAAAGATACAATTTTCAAACAATTTTCATTTAAAAGTACATTTTTTTTCCTACACGATAGTGTAAAAATTTAAAATAGTTGATACTAAGAAGTTTAAAAATTTGTAATAGCAAAAATTGCAACACCGAAATTTCATTTAAAATTTGAAAGTGTTGTCATTCGCAATATGACGTATGCGTTAGGCACAGATACGTTTGGCCTTTATACTATAGATATTCAATTATTTGAAAAATGGTTGTTGTTCTCGGTCAGAATAGATATATCTATCTTATTCCTTAGTATGTAAGTTGCCATAGTGATTAAAAAAGTATAAAAAAATAATAATAATAGCTGAAAAAATGACGCACAGCTTTCAAAAAATAATTTCAATTTAAAGTACATTTATCCCCTACAGGACGGTGTAAAAATTGAAAATGTGAGATGTTAAAAATTTAAAAATTTGTAGCGCCAAAAACTGAAAAACTGAAATTTTACTTAAAATTTGAAGACAATGACTTTCGTAAAAGGACGTTAGCTCAAGTATATTTGTCCTTGATAATATAGATAGGGTAGATGTAGGTATATAGAAATTTGAGTTAATTCGGAAAGGAAGAAACACTATCAAACTTTTAGTTTTTTTTCCTTTCTTTATAAATCCTTTAAGAGAAAAATTACTGCATAAGTGATTATTACTTTCAGGTGTTTCAATTTTATTTAACTTTAAATGTAAAATAAACATGCAAATGTAAAATAAAAATCGAGTAAACATAACTTTAAAAAGTTTTTAAATTAATTTATTGTAAAGCTAATATTTAAATGGAAAATTAAATATTGAAGTTCAATCAAGTTATCTGATATGTGTTTCAATAGGAATAAGTGTTGAACATGCTACAAAAATATTAAAGACATTTATTTAGATCGTGCTCCAGCTCTTTGGGAAGTTTAAGAGTTGATTTAATGATTTCGAAATTTTCGAAATTTTGATTTCGTTCTATACGATAAAATATACTCTAGTCGAATTCTGCCATTGATAATGATGACTTCAATAATAAAAATGACGTAATCCGTGATTCAATGTACAATAATCGCATATTACTACTGAAAAGTTGCAATGACCCATGATGATTTTGAGAAAAAAATCTAAATTTCAGTCGAAAATTCACTTTTTAAATTTGAATTTTGTTTTTAACCATCTCTATAAATCTTTGAATGTAGTTGTGTTTTGAAACTTTTAAATAAATTGATAAGCAAATAAATAATGCAGATTTAGTTTTTCTCGATGGCATTGTTTAAAGTATGTTAATTTTTTATTTAGACGCTGGGACACAGAACATTTAAAAGACATTTTTTTATTCTGTTCATTGTATTTTATAAAAAAATAATCTTTACCATACACGTTTCATAGATACATCACAGGCACATCTGCCATAATTTATTTATTCATATATATATGTACTTATTTTTAGAAATCGCGGTACAATTGAACTTAATAATAACTGCAAGTCTTGATCTGCAATAACTAATATAATTACAGATTGAAAAAAAAAAATTAAAACTCAGATTTATTTTTATGTATTATTTGATTTTAATATCTTAAATATATTTTATACAACTACTGCTAAGAGAGGAAGAAAATGCTAAAGCTACATCTTGTTGTAGATATTCATATAACTACACATTAACGAACAATTAAACTATCAGGTAATGAAGAAAGCAATTTCGGATTTCAATCTTTGCCGCTTCAATCCGTGATTTCATGCATACGAGTCCAATTCTGTGGCTCAATGGCGAAAACATTAAGCTTTTTTTTTTATTGCTGAGTATTGCGTCGGTTACATGTTAAGCAGTTAAACTGTTTTAAAAATTATGTATCACTCCGCATGCAGGGTATGCAAGTCATCTGCTTTTTGAATGGCAGGAACACTGTAAGTCTAATTGTAAGATCCAGATAAATTTGCGATGCTTAGAGACAAAATGTGATGAGTGATTCGATGCAATGAATGTGTTCGCAAAATTTCAATGATAGGCATGAAAACATTCACGATGAAGAATGAAATGTGCAGCTATCTCTGATTGGTAATTATTTCCTCAGAAAAGTTGAGGAGAAGATTAAGAAAAACCAAATATTCACCATTATGACAATGTCACTGCATTTTCGTCGAATTTGTCTCTCACTTTTTCAACGCTGTTGCCACATGACCGGTATCACAGGTGGCATTTGTCTGAGACAAATACTAAGAAAACTCGTGTCATGAATTAATAAAATCTTCGACAATTATGTTAAATGTGCTGAAAAATAATCTAAGAATTGTACTTTATTATGCAATTATTTTTTTTCTAGCAACTATTTCCTCTCGTTTAACTGGTTAACGGAACTTTCTGGATTATCTGATATTTAAAATATATATTACAGGTTTCATTAAATGATTGATTTAATGTAATTTTAATAAGTCTAATTTATTGACAATTAATTTTCGTACTTACGTTTCATGACATCCTTTTGTACAAAATAAAAATCTAGTTAGAATAAAATAAATAATATGTAGCTTCAAGTAAGTGAAACAAAACGTACCTGTTATTTTTTATCGCACTATAGAAATAAATTCTTATAGCTATAAAAAATATTTTTAATTTTGAACCGCATATCCGTTTATGAAATTGAATTTTAGGACATGCGAAATGTAAAATCCGTTTAAGGTTTCAGAGAATTGTGTGAAAATATGACGCTAGATATTACGTCAACGTCAAAAAACTATTTTATCTTCTTTCTAAAGCCTTAACGTTCAAAGAATTTAAATTTAAAAACTGTATTTCATGCGTAGCAAGTTTATTTAAAGTTTAAGAAGTATGTGTCAAACTCACGGAAACAAAAATGTCAAAGAATGGAGAACCAGACTCATGTCGGAAGTTCTTTTGTAAAATAAAAATAAACAAATAGTTTTTATTCATATTAAATGCTGAAATTAAAGAACTGAAAAAAAGACTTTTTTAAAAAATATAAGCATGGAATACTTACATAAGATGCTTTCTGAATAAGGTATTTTTTTCAATATGTAATACGAATAAAAAAGAACGTATTTTTGAAATTATTTAGTAGTTAAGAGAATTGTTGGTATGATCTTAACAACAACAACAGAAAAAAAGCTGCATAAATAGAAAGGTAGTGCTTTTTCACGGCCGCCTTTAAGTCAACACACATCTGCATTTAAACAAAATCACTGAATGCGGAACTCTGGGAAATCGAACAGTTTAAGAGAATAAATAAATAGATATTACGCAAATTTTTCATAACAAATTTAAGTAATCAAAAATTTTTTAAAGAAAATATTTGTTTTGAAAGTTTGATGTTTTAAGAATAAAATAAAATAAAAAGTACTGCTTAAAGGTATGCAATTAAAAATAATATGTGAGGATATTATTCAAAGAAAGGAAAAAAAAGTTCAATATTAAAAGAATTTGGATGTAATTAACTGATTAATGAGAAAGATTTTTATTATTACATATAATTAAATCATTCTCTGTGGAAAGTATAATCTTAACAATCTGAAATATTTTGATGATAACTCTTACGAAGAATTCGCTATTTTTTATTAAGCTCAAAATCATTCACCGCAAACAATTTAGCAAATTTGCTTCCCTCTGTTCCGTAGATTCCCCTCAGCGGAATCTGAAAATGCAATCACGTGAAACTCAGAGCACTAACAGCTACAAATGCTAGCAAGGTTGTAGACTGATTGCATTTTGCTACTGCATTCACTGAACTTCATCCGGTCATTCTCATTAATTCCGAAAATGATTACATGGATAATTAAATATTGTAATGAGTTTGAGTTACAATAATTTTAGTTGCAAGCATGCGTAAAATAATCAAATGGTTTTGGAGATATACAGAAATATAACGTAACTTTGTACCCCACTTACACTGGGATACATTTTTTGTTCTTTATGTATAGTTTTTATCTTCTACGAAAACAATATTAGCGAGATTGTAGATCGCTTGATTTTTTGCGCCTGCATTCAATGAACTTCATCTCGCCGTTCTCATTAATAAAAGGAAGTGATTTCATGAATAATTTCATGATTTCCCATTGTAATAAGTTTGAATTACAATAATTTTGGAGTAAGCATATGTACACAACAAACGGTTTTTGAGATATAAAGAAACATTATTGTAACTTTATGATTCCCTTTATATTAAAATGACCTATTCAATTATTTTAATATCATTATTATTATTTATTTTCTTGTCTTTAGTTTACATGTTCTTTGAAAATGCATAATTAAGATATCGTACATCTTTTTTATTAGATTTAAAAATACTTTCAAATCTTTTCTTCATGATTTCCTTTATTTAGTCTGAAAATTGTATTATTTTCCATTTTAGTGATTTTTGAAATTTTTAGATTAATAAAAACACCTTTTTTCTGGTGAAACAATTTAAAAAAATTTCTTTTAACTTCGAAAAAGGTTATTGTCACTTTAGTTGTATATATAAAAAATATACAAACAATCGAATGTATTATACCTAAAGGTTAAATCTGTTGTTTACCTTATAACAAGTTTGCATCAAATAAATATTTGAATAAATATTTTTGTTAAAAAGAAATACCTGTTCATTATCTAACAAAACTTATAATTTTAATTTCTTTCTAACACTTTAAGAGATCAAAGACCTTTTAGAATCTCCTCCTCCAGTGGAAAATGGTGTTGTTTAATGTCCACTTAACTCATTAAATGCTAATTGAAATTAAATAAAACTGTGTAAAGTATTTAAGCCATATTTGAAACTTTATAAAATGTAAAAATAAAAATTTATAATATAACATAAGAAGAAAAAAGTAGTTCTGTTAACATTGCAGAATTTTATTATTTGGTACAAATCAATATGCGTGGTAACTTGCGTAATTTTTAATCAATACACATTCATAAAACATGTGTTAAATTGAGATCTGTGTTTTATAGAATGAATTAATAGTATTGAAATAAGTAAATTTTGTCATTACAAATTCATAATCATTTTATTTTTATTTTTTTTTCCAATTTTGAAATTTAATTAAATTTTTATTTTAATTATATCAAGAGTTTAGGTCGTACTGTTAATTAAATCTGTAAAGTACCGCTTAAATCACATTGAAAATATAATTGACAAAAAGAAGTTGAATATATAATAATGTAAAAACGCATTGAAACTCTTCACCATTTTTTTTAATTCTATTCCATATATATATATGTGTGTGTGTGTATGCGCGTATATTATAATTTTAACAAAAAGGATTAGATATCTTGACCTTATTTTCAACCATGAAATTGGATTTATCTCTAAATTTAATTTAGTTTTCGTTGGTGAAGTTTGTACGTAACTTCAAAATCTAACGCCACTTGTAAGCCGAGCCGGCAGGGAATTTAATTTTAAGAAATGAAATTTATATAATCTCTTTGCACAATATATTTAAACTAATATAGGCAATAATTACTAAATTTGTTTTTAATAATTGTTTTCTATGCTTTATTTTTTTATTTACACTTTTAATATATAATATCCAGACATATATGTAACCTCTAAAATCCGATTATGGATTTTATAAACATCTGAAATCACAGGTAATACCCAATTTTAGATTTCAAATTATCTCTCTGAACACAGTACTAGGAAATACTATGATAGGATAATTCAGTTTATTCCATTAGCAATGCTTCGTAATGATGTAATAATTAGCTCTATAACTACACGGATGAATCATTTTGTTCGAACGTGTAAGTTTCATTGGATGGTGAAAATTTCATGCTAAACAAACACGCTCTATAATTTCCCCCAACTTCTCATATATTATTTCAAATTTCATGCATAATGCCCTACATGTCGTGAAATTTCAAATTCAAATAATTCATTATTGTTTGATACAAAATATTTCTAGCATACTAAAATGCATAACAGGATGTATCTTTAGTTTACGTCGTCTTTAAAATAATTACTTGAGTAAGAAATTATTCCCAGAAAATGTGAAATTTAAAAGACCTCAGTTCAGAAAAATGAAAAGTTAAATGCATTTTCAATAATGTATTAGATTAATAATAATTAAAGATAATAACCGTATTTATGTGCTATTGAAATATATATATATATATATATCAGATTGTATCATTTGAATGAAAAAAAATGTTCGAACAGGGTTATCGGTGGCTTTTAAATAACACTAGTGATTTGGCGAATAAGAAATAAAAAACAGCAGCCAAATGAAAAAGAAAAATGTTAGCAAAATAGATTTGGCGTGAAAATTTGAAAAATCTGACTTCTACCCTTTATTGTATCCTTTTTTTAATGTGTTCCAGAAAAATGCATTTTTGCCATTGTTTAGAAAATAGACATTCCACGATAAGCTGCAAAAACTATCACAATTAAGTACATTCTAAATGTCTCCCAAATGTGTAAATATTTCAAAAACTTAAAAAATATATATAAACTGGTCATTGATACTTTGCAAACAACTAATATACAGTACAGTATATAGTGAATACAACTACGATTCTCAGCAAAATTTATTTCTTTATGGCAATTGATTCAAGTTATTTTCTTTCTTTCTTTTTTTTATTTTACTGGTGCATATATAGTGATAATATAACAACAGAGAAATACGTATCGTGTAATCTTTTCTGTATCTTTGATTGTTGCTAAACTGAATTGGTGTCGAATAAGTATCTTAAAAAATAATAATGTAAGTGACACGGTACGATGGAAGGTGAAAAATACCTGTCGGCTTGGCCTATAGGCGGAGGTAGATTTCAAAGAGTGCTCATTTCAACAACAAAAAATAAAATATCATTAGAGATAAACCCAGTTTAACAACTTTATTTAACCGCTTTTGAAATTTTTTTAATTATATTTTTCTGTAAAATCTGATTTTATCAGAATCACCTTAAGCGAAATTTGGCTCAAATGACCATTTTGCAACATATTTTGAAATAAATTCTGACTTTATTAGAATATCGACCGATACGGCACATTATATAGTTCCTATATAAGAAAAAAACTGTCAACTGAATACGTTTGGGAGCAAAATTGAATTAAAAAATGAGTCATAAAATAACCAATTTGTTATTTAGATACATACTCAAATCTTTAATCATGATCGTTTCGGGAAATTTGCAGTTCTTAAATAAGAGAACCTGTCAATTGGATGCGTTTCAGAGCAAAACTGAATTTAAAATTGAGTCAAAATGCAATGTGAAAAAAAACGCAATTTGCTATTTGAGTACTTCAATTTTTCAATGACGATCGCTTTTGGAAATTCTGTCAGAAGTGCCCATTTTGGCAGCATTTTTTGAAATATATTTTGCCTTTATATATAAAAAAAAAACCTGGCAATTACGCCACATTATACAGTTTCTAAATAAGAGAACCTGTCAAGTGGATGCATTTGAGAGCAAAAATGGTTTAAATATGAGTCAGAAAAAACGCAATTTGTTATTTGAATATTTTCTCAAATTTTAATCATGATCTCAAATCATCTTCTCAAATTTTAATCATCATCTCAAATTCTTTTTAATCATGATTACTTCAGGAAGTTCCCTTTCAAAATACACTTTTGCGCAGCCTTTTTTGAAATATATTCTGCAATTTGTTATACTTCCTCAATTTTTTCAATCACGACCATTTAGGGAAATTTTGTACAAAGTACCTTTTTTGGCAGCCTTTTTTGAAATTTATTCTGCCTTTATAAAAAAAAATGGCCAATACGTCACAATATATAGTTCCTAAATAAGAGGATCTGACTTTTGGATGCGTGAAAAGTCAAAAATGAATTTAAAAATGAGTCAAAATGTAAGCAGATTGGATTTGGGGAGTTTTTTTCCCCACTCCGATTTTTATTTAATTTATTTTTTTCATAAGAATCAGTCCTATAAAAAATTTCTTTCTATAAAATTTTTAGATATTATTGAGTAATTGTAAAATAAATTTAATTGCATTTGATAGCTTAAGAACTGGCGAAATTATGGATTTTTTCTTTTTCCACTCTTCTTTTTCTTTTAGTTTTTAATTTTTTTCATCTATACAAATTGGTCCTATCAAAAACTTGTAAATACAAAAGTTTTAGATAATTTTTAGAAAATTTATAAAAAAAAAAATAATTGGATTTGATATCTTGAGAATTGTCAAAGTTATGAATATTTTTCTTCTAAAAACACTGTTTTTTCACCTCTTGAGCCCATTTTTAATTTTATAAAATATCTTTCATGCATAGATTTTTTGCCCATTTCTTAGAGGTCTAATAAACTTTAAACTGATTCGATATCTATTTTAATTAAGAAGTTATGGCTTTTTTTCTGTTTTCACAAACTTGTTCGTTTACTCGCCCAAATTAAACATTTTATCGTGATTTGGCGCAATGGCGATCAGGAGCGAGAATGTTTTGTGTTATTATTACATTAGATATTATATAGCGTATCTGTAAAATAGTGTCGCTGTTTCAATGGCATATTACAGTAGTTTAATATTGACTACGTAAAAAGAATCATACATCAAATAAAGATAAACAACACTGCATTTTCTTACAAAGGTCTATTATGTGCGCATTCAGTTATACCTCATGCATCGAACACATAGTCTAATTCTCCTCACATTTCGCTTAACAAGTCCAGAGTAATACCTTCTTTCATTAGGTATCTCAAAAAACTATTAATCAATTTATGAGATAGGGACGGAACGCTGACGCATTTTTTTATATAGCCTCAAAAGAAAAAAAAAGTCTCATAACTCTAACAGCTATTAAATCTTCATCCTAGAAATAATATTTAACGATCAAAAATCTCCATTTTGCGCATGCAATATTGCAAACGAATAATTAAAAAGGCCGTACTCGCGCCTCTCTAAAACTTTACGACAAACTCTTCTTTCTCTCTCTCTCTTTTTTTTTATCAAAATGTGTATGCTAAAAATTATTTTGAAATTTGGCATATTTTGTTTCATTAAGTGACGCATGAGAAAATATTAAATATTACTTTTAATGAAGTATTTCAAAGTAATCATGCTAAAGATGTCACGTCACCGAAAAGCCATTAAATTTAAGAGCAATTCTAAATTTTACGAAAGTTATACAGTTAAATAACAGATTTTATTATTTAAATTAGTAAAAGTTAGAAAGCAGTTATTTTGAATTTGAAAAGCTGTGTTGGTTATGTTAATGAATAGAAACAATTGATAATTTCTATTCGAAATTTTTAATTGCTGTTTAACCGTACTAATTCAGTGAAAATGGATTTATGCCTATGCTTATTTATATCTAGCAGAACGATCCGGTGCTGCTCGCATTTATTGATACAATATACATAAAGAAATTTAAAAAAGGACTATACATTAGGGTGGATCGATTTTTTTTTTTTTTTTTTTCACAGTGTCAAAACCTACCTATGCGGAAAAGATGTTCTCTTGGATGGATATTAAGTGAAAAATAATTAAAAAAAATTAATTTCAAATTTTACTACTGCCACAATAAGGTTGAATTTCGAAAAAAGTGAAAAAAAGACCTAATTTTGGCTAGATGATTTTTGATTCAAAATAATAGTTTAAAAAATTATCCCAAACCTACCTATGCGTAAAAGATGTTATATTATATGCTGAGTATGAGGAAAATAATTAAAAAAATTAATTTCAAAATTTAAAGCTGCTGCAATGTGACTCAAATTTAAGTATTTGAACTTTTTTACGGTAAAAAAATATTTTTTTTTATTTTTATTTATTTATTTATTTATTTATTTTTGTAAAATAAAATATGAATTTTAGAATTTTTAACATTTATTGCAATGAGGGGATATTTGATTGATTACAAGATAAAAACTTTAGTTTCTTAATTAATATCTTCATTAGTATTAAAGCAAGAAAAATCGTCAACATTGCAATAGGCGATATTGACGTTCGGTATTGAAAATCGGCATGAGATTTTGTAATTCAATTTGATTTTTATAAAACCGTCTGTTATATACTATGGTCATACACAACAGAAATACATCCGTGACTATTTTGATTATTAGTTTTGTAGAATGAGCATTGCGTGAATAGGTATTATTGATAGTAGATGTTATTGCCACTGGAATGATTGCTGGATTTATCTGATCAATGAATCCTTCTGAAATCATGTCGTTACTAAATCCGTCAGTTAGTAGAGGTTCGACACATTTTCCTATTTAATTAAATCTGTGTAATCCGTCGCTAAAGATCAAAAAGCTGGTAAATGAAAAATATAAATATTTTTTTAATGTAATGATTAGGATTACAGCAGACCGTTTGATTTCATTCGCGCGCTTTTAGAATTCATATACTGACATTAATGAAAATACAAAAAGCTTCTCACATGCTGCGAATAATCTTTCTATTTCACCAGTGAAACATTTGTGCCCATCAACGTTTAAAGAAAATGGCCATGATCATAATTTTTTACAAATGACTAAAGAGAATGACTAAAACGATGGAGTGGTCTTTGGTTTGTTTTGTCATGCCGATTTTTTTCTGTCAGTAGCATTCGATTCATAGTTTTGTGAGATAATGTCCACATATAATGCCCACGTCTTGAAGTGCACCAGACACGATGGCAACACCTGGTTGGTCGGAAATGCCCAAACTGTCCAATATTCTGGCTGATGCCAATCTTCGTCGATACAGGTAATGTGACCCCTAGCACGGCAGCATTTTGGCTTTTCAATGATAGCTGATGATGCAGAAAAGTGAGTTTGCTCTCAATACGTCGATTTAGTTTATACTCAATATTCATATTCCTGTTCAAATCTATTGAACTGAAAAATATAGGCAGTACTTTCGGAACTGGTCCAACAGACTGTAGTAGCTTTCAATATCTTATTTTGTTTTATAAGACTTAAGAAGAGCGCAATATTTGTCGCGAAACAGTTTAATTTTTCTTAAAATGCCGGTGTGGTAAATTATTGAGATTGAATCTCATTTACAGGTCACTTGTAACTTATTATCAACTCCTTCTCACTGGCAGGAAATAAATAGATGTTGACCGATTCCTTTCTCCGGTTATTTTTTAAATACCAATATATAAGTTTTAGAACTTTTTGTAATAGTGAGCATATTTACTGGCAAATCAAAGCCAGACCCAAATAGGGTGTAATTCATATCTCTCAGTCTCTGTCTCTCTTTTTATTTATTTATTTATTTAACAACACCATGGTACAGTAATATTCAAGTTACACGAAGCTACACAATACACAAGCAGACAAATCCTAACTGAAAAAACTGGAACTGCCAGTTTTTCAAAACTTTGAATCACTTGCAGCATAGTATTAAATTTCGAAAATAGATTTTTATTTATTTATTTTTTTACTTAATATCCATGCAATATAATATTTCTGTAGGTTTTGATTGATATTAAAATGAATATTTTGCGTCAAAAATAAATGTAATCAAAATTAGATCTTTTTCTATTTTTTCAATATTTTATCGAATTTTCAACTTTTTTGTGGCAGTATTAAATTTCGAATTTATTACTTATTATTGTTTTTTACTTAACCTCCATACGATATAACATCTTTTCCGCATTATTGGATTTTAAAAATTATTAAAATAATTAGTTTTTGACAAAAATAACCTAACCAAAATTCGGTCTTTTTTCAAATTTTTTCAACAATTTAACCCTTTTGTGGAAGCATTAAATTTTTAAATTAATTTTTTTTATTATTTTTCCCTTAATCTCCATACAATAGAACATCTTTTCCGCATAGGTAGATTCTGATGAATGGTAATTTTTTTTTTCACCATAGACAATCGATCCACCCTACTATACATAGGATATTTATCAATAATAATCTCTAATAATAATCTGGTATACAGATTTATGAAAATAAAGAAAAAAATGCACTATCTCAGAATATAAGATAAATAAATATTTTTAGAGATAAAAGATATATTTTTATACATAGGAAAATTAAAAAATAATCTAATTTTAAGTATCTGTTTATTTTTAACAGCATAAAAAATATTTTAATATTTTGATGTTATTTTTTTCAAATACAGATATCGAAATACATTTCACAATTCAGAATCTTCCGGTAAGACTGTGAAGCATTATATTTAAAGGTAAATCGTATTTTAAATCAGATTTCCTGAAATCTTGGAAATACGAAAAAGAAATATAAAATCTGTATTTCAAAGGGAAAATGTTTTAAACATCTTACGTATGTATGACAAGCACAAGAGCTGAAATGTCAAAAGCGATGTAGAAATCATCACGGCATATGCTTTTTGTGCATAAATATTTACGATTTTGCTTTTTAGTAAATGCTTAACTATGAAAGGGAAAAATTATTGTATAGAGAATATATTGTTTTTGAACTATAGAAAAATATTTTTCTATTTTTTTTAATTGTTAATGCATTAATTGTAAAGAGTAATTTCCTTATTTTTTAAAACTTAAATTTATATTAATAAGTTAAATAAATAAAGTATGTTCCTTTGTTTTGCTTCTTTGTTCGAAGTAATCTGTGAAATCTCAGACCGACTTCAAAATAATGGTATTAAAATGATGATGTTAGTCACTGTTCCAAAATCGACACTACGACAATTACGGTGTACGAGGACAGAACGTTTCAAAAATGCGATTTTTGTTTTACTGAAGGACCTAGAAACTTGAAATTTGCATGATAGTGGATCTAGCACGGTAGCTCATTAGAATGATAATATGTATATTTCCTCAGATGTGATATTTCTTCACAGAATTACTTTTACATCGGCTATAATATATGTCAGAATTATTATCTTAAACAGTCGTGCAGGAACATAAATCTACCTAAAATATGATTTTTATGTTACTCAAGGCCTCGAAATCTAAAAATTGGCATAGTAATTACTTATTAAATATGAAAGATCGTTAAGAATATCTCCTTAAAAATTCAAAATTTAAAAGAAGTGAAAATGCAACTAGAGTGTTCTAAAAATGTTCTAAATTACTATTTCTATGCAATCTCTGGATGTACGGAACTGAAGGAATGAAGGAACAGCTTTTCCTTTAATATCGGCTATATTTTATGATAAATTACGTAAACTTTCTTTTATATTTTTAATAAACTCTAATTTCAAAAATTTTAATTATAATCCGAATTACAAAATAATTACTTTCAGAAACAAATAAGAAAACTAAAACTAAAAATAGATAAATAAATAAAAATAAATAAATAAATAATAGTGAATAAAAACTATAAATGTTTTATTGAATCTTATCTATGTTTTTACACTAAAACAGAACCTCAGGGCACGGGTACCATCTTCAACCAGAAAGCAAATGCATATATTTGCTGAAATTATGACAGAAAATTACATTTGTAAATCTTTTAAAAAAGGGAGTACATTTTTATTCACATTTACCATTTGATATTCACCTTGTTAAGATTCAGTCTTTATGGAATCGGTTAAGGATGACGTTTCACAATTTTGAGAAAACCTTTTGATTCATAGTTATATTTAATCTGTTAAATTGATTTTCTTTACTGCACTCAAGCATATCATTTAAAATGAAGTAAATAAACTTTTAAAATTTAAAATTCAGTTATGAAGTATATATCACATTTTCATGTTAGAAAATTAATTAAAATAATTAATACATATATATATATATAAAGTCATATTTCTATTATATGCACTTAAAAAAACTCCCTGTTATTTCTTCATATAATTTTCACATTTTTAAATTGAGTAAATTATTAATATGTTTCAAATAGCTAATCTCTATCTAATGAATAAGAAACGAAAAAAGGATTCAAGATCACATATATTATCATATCAAGATAAGATCTGATGAAAGAAAAAAAAGTCGAAAATTGCATGTCAAGAGTAGCAAATGAGGTGCGTTCGTACAATAAGGGAACTTAAAAGATATTCAGATCTTTGTGTAATAGTATATAGAAAATTTCATACGGCATAGTATTCTAAATATTTTGTGTGTCCCTGTGATTGCTACCAGCTTTATCTTATACAGAAAGTAACTTGTAGTAAATCTCAGCAACGTATATCAATTTTATAAAATATGAAATATTTAATATAATTAAAACGAGTTCCAAATAATGTTTCCCCATATACCATTATGTAGTAAAATAAATTTGCGTGGCCTGCAATTTAATAATAAATATTCTTTCAATCACATTTTGTATAGAATATATATTTTAGTATATAGGGGGAACTAGGGCACATTGATACAGCTTTTTTAAGAAGGCAGAAATTTCAAGTTATTTTTTATGTGATGACAGCAAAATCTGTGTAGTGTGTTATAAAATTGTACAATCGTTGTTTTATATGAGGACCCCAGAAGCCAAGGGGTACAAGTGACAAAATTTCGATTTGAAGTAAATTGAGTTTAAAGATAATGAATGTTAAATTGGAACATCAATAACAATTGAGTGGATTGAAATAGGAAATTTCTGCTTGTAGCATTCTGGTCTTTGAACTCTTATTTGAATAACTGTTAAAAAATAAATTACAATTTTCTTTAAATGTATAATTAATCAATATTGTTTGTTTTTCTAAAAAAGTGGTTTGCCTCTATATCTCAGCAAATAATAAGAAAATCACTTATAGTTTCTTTACCTGAAATGAAAAAGAAATATTTTTTGGTCGTCTGTGTATTTAGTTTATTTTTTTTAATTTTGTCACTTATACCCCTTAGCCTCTGGGGTCCTCATATATTATTTTTGCATGTAATTTTAAAAAAATCAAAAAAAGTAATTTGTATCAATGTGGCCCATCCCCTGGGCAGCTTGATACACTTTGATACGTCTGGGAAAAATGGAAACAAAATAACACCAATGCATATTTTTCATAGAAAAATAGTTAGCAAACGATTTATATTATTTATAAAAATTCAAATCACCCACACTTTATTTGTAAGCAATATTAAAGCAATCAAAATGAAATGTATAATGTCCTGATGTTCTGGCAGTTCCTTGTCTAATTGTTGGCTGTAGTAACTTTGTCATATCTGGTACTTCAACACCAGCATTATCTTCCTTCTTACGAAAGATAAAAAGTTACCAAGTTTTCTGTTTATAAATCGATTTATAAACAGATAATTATATTAAAAATTCTGTTTTTAATATAATTATCTTGTGCTATTCTGCAGCTTGTTTCTCTTACGTAACACTTTTCATGTTAAAAATACACTTTTCTCTGGAGAATTGATATAAATTTCAGATTTTCCAGGCTACCGTCCTTTTCTTTAATTAGTTCTACTATCACTATATGTTGGGTAAGTTTGTACGTTTTTTCTTTGCAAAAATACTATAAAATGTTCAAATAAAAAGAAATTAAAGCTATTTCACTTCAATAAAAACTAATATTAGAGATTTTTTAGCGAAAAATGGCTGGATTAAGGAGTGCATTGTAAAATAAAAGGTAATGAAAAAATGAACTAGAAAAGGATTTAGGTTATATCAATGTGCCCCATACAGCCATTTTGAATAAAATGAGTCTCAAATCCCATACTTCATAATTTACCAAACAAAAAAGAATGTGAAACTGATAAAGAGTAGTTTTTCTTGCCAGGGAGAGAATTCTTTTCGGTTGTAAACACTAGAAGAGTTGTATAATACCATTTCAATTGTACAACTCAAATTTACTTTTGACCTGCAAAACAATAAATTACCCATAACGTTTCAGCAAACAACTGAATCATTCCTAGACTTTATGTATGTAGTTGAGTGCACTAGCATCACCTTTTGGAGCTGTTGTGAAACTTAATGTAATGACCCTGTGAGCAGTAGAGGGGGTGTATCAATGTGCCTCATGTATCCATGTACCCCAGTTCTCCCTATTTCATAGATTCATGTCAATTCTATGAAATTCGAAAGAGTATTATAGCCTCATGAAAATGTACATAAAACTATTTTTCTTATCGGCTGTAATGCAACAAAATGATTTTGATTATCACAGTACTTAAACTATACATCCGATTTTCATAAAACTTAAAATGAGTAAACAAAATTACAGAACTGTTATGTATTTCAAATTTCAAGGTATTCATATTATATGTGGACAGACGAACAGTCGGAACGACAAGTATAGGTGCTACACATTTACATAATTAAGAACGCACCTAAAAAGACCTTTCTCTTTCTCTTTTTCACTCAAAAAAGTACATATACAAAGTATATATATATATATATATATATATATGTGTGTGTGTGTGTGTACATACATACGTAGTATATTATATAATTATTTAAAATATATATTATATATATTATTTAAAATAAACATAGATTTTTTTAATGAACAAAGCAATTAAATTGATTGTGAATTATGTATAGTATATTTTAAGGAGATAAAATAAAAATATTTTTAAGCATTACTAGTTTACGATGAATTAAATATTATTTGAAGGAGTTTCGATATATATGTTAAATGTAAAACAGACTGCTGGAGAGCTGGAGCATAAAAATAACTATTATAATTTCTGAAGATTTTTGCTCATGAATTAATATTTATAACAAAATAACAGAATAATTTCCCGTTTTTTAAAAGGTAATTTCTTTGAAATAAGTGTATTTAATCAGTAAAAAGCAGAAAAACATTATTTTTATAACCATATAGAATTTAATTAATAATACATGAAATTATGTATCATGTATACGTAATTATGTATCATGAAATTGTGTATCATGTTGATCATAATATATAATTACTTTTTTTAATTAGGAAAAAACACATAACAAATTCTTTCCATTATATATATTATTTTATTTATATTAACGTTTCAAAATCGAAAAATAATTGGATAAGAATAGACAATGGTAATTTATATAAAGAAGAATAAAAAAAGAAATATTAAACATTTAATCAATGTTATTTTATTTCTTAAATCTGACGATTAATTAATATGTAATAAATTGTTTCTCTTAAAAATCTAATAACTTTATTTATATAATATTTTTGATTTTTAAAAATGTTTCAATTTATAAATTATAACATGTGATATTTATTTTTACACTAGCTGTTACCCGTGACGTCGTTCACGTAGCATTAAAAAAGATAAACACTTTAATTAAACAAAACGTTTCATTAACAATAATTTAAAAAATATATAACACATATCTTATACCAGGCTATGCAGTAGTTTTTTTTTATAGGGGACTTAAAGAACTCAGTCAAATAAATGGAAAATGTGTTAGATAATATTAACGATCGCGAAAATGAAATTGCGACCATTGCAGCCACTGTAGAACACCTGTAACGCACCCCAATGGTACAGAAATCATGTTGTAGCGCATTTCAGAATTCCATATCAAAGAAAGAAAAATCATGTGTTAAACCTAGGTAATAAAAAAAATATCCAACATTTCCATAATACATAACTTCGCCGGCCCATTCTTTTCTGCATCTGTGTATGTGATCTATGTGCTTGTAAATATTCTAAATACAATGTTAAAATTTTGCTTAGTTAGAAAAAGTATAACATTCACCTTTAGCAATTTCTAATAATAGACAGAAACGTACTTGAATTCTTTTTTACAGTTCTGTATATTACGTGCAAATAATTACACGACCGTATATTTAGCTTAAATTATTCAAGCAAAAAACCCGATTCAAATTATTGAATTCATATTTCCGGGACTTGCTATTGCACAGGTGACCATATATCCAGATAATTGTATAGTCCGATACATGATTTATTTAAATTTTACAAACATCTCTTATTATACCAAATGTAGCTGAACTTCAGGATGCATTAGTTTTCCTTAAAATACATACTATAATTGAAAAAGCTCTTCAACAATCTTTTCTAATAGACCATACTTTGGATACAATATCTGAAATCTGGACACAGGTCCAAAATCTTTTAAGCGTCTCTGTAAATTAACAACAAATGTGATGCAAATCATACTTTACTGCAAGCATATCAGTAAATTTCAGTATTTATCATTGTATTGATTATCTCAGTATATTAATTTCATCATGTTTGAAATAGTGCAACGCAATTAAAATACGCTGGGAATATTTTTCCCCGTAGACTATTATATTACCGAACATTTTTCTGTTATCTTGTAAAAGAATGTTAAACCTTTTCACCCCATTTTCTACAGAAATCCTGTTTTAGTGCACTTCAGAAACTGATATCAATTTCAATATTATTAAAATAACCTTAATAAAATAACATTATTAAAATATGCTGCAAATGGTTTTTTTTCACAGAGTATGATATATTGAAATACTTTTAAGCTCAATGTACGCACACTATAAGTACTATACTTAACATATTCGATAGTAACCATGTTCTTGTGAACCTTAAAAATGCATGTAAATTTCATTATATTTAAAATTATGTAACATTATGAAAATACACCACAAATGATTTTTTCGCCGTATATCATAATGTAAAGTCTCCTTTTGAGTGCTCCTGTGATTCAGCTATAATAGCTACCTGGTTCATTTTCAATGCCGCACATGCTATAGCAAATCTCAATGACGTATGTTATTTTCGTATGAATCCCACTATATTTAATCAAGTTGAAACACTGACAAACAGACGGCATACCCCAGGCACTCGGCATCCGGTATTCTGACAGGTTGAAGTCGTAAACACTTTTAGACCATGTTAGAAAGTGTCAAAAAGGGGGTAGTTTCCGTAAAACGATAAAAAAAACAGAATTTTTGAAAATTTAAAAACTTATACTTCGTTTCAGATATGACGTTACTTTGATATTTTTAAAATTCTTAATGGAAAGTATTCCTGTGACGTCACAATTGGTAAAAAGTTGAATTTTATAGCCTCGAACCGAAAGAAAGAAAAAGGTTCATTTTTATTACGGATTAATATCTGGAAAAACTACTAAAATATTCATATTCTTGTAAAGTGTGAAGTTATATTCTTGTGAAGTCTTCTAAGTGTAAAAGAAATTTTATATAATCGTCTGCGTGATATAAGAAGAAAAACAGTATTCCTCTGACGTCACAATTGGTAAAATCGCGGTTTTTAACCTCGAACCGAAAAACAGAATAGGGTCCATTTATTTATTTCATTTTCTTTTATCACGTGAAAATCTTTCAGTTGAAAATTAATTACAGAAGAGAAATAATTATTTCAGTTTTTTTTATTTTTTGGCAACGAAAAAAGAAATATGATTAAATATTATGGAAATTTTTTCAATTTATTCTGTATGAAAAATAGTGAAATGTTGAATTATTAAGAAAAATATTTGAATAAAATAAATAAAAATTAGCCTATGTTCATTTCAGACCAATAATCTATCTATATACAAAAATTCAAAGACATTAATCCATCCGTTTTGAAGCCAAGTTCATTCCAATTTTCGGACACACTTTCACATTTATAATATATATAAGGATTAATTAATACAACTGTCTGAATTTTTTTACTGTCAAGAGTTATAAAAGAAAATGTTGGAAAAAGATATATATATATATACAGGGTGTGCCTAAACTCACGGTATATACGCTAGGAGGTGATAGAACACATCAAGACGAGTAATAGTAAATAGGAAACCAAGGGTCCCAAACGTTTTCCAAAGGATATAGCTGCCATTAAAGTTTGGGGTCCAAAATTTCAAAAACACTTAAAAAAACCGGAAAAATTGGTCAATTGATTTGAGGTTTCCACTAAAACTATTCTTTATGTCGGTGTTTTATTGAAAATGACTTATAAAAATAAATTTCAAAAAATGCCGATAGAGGGCGTTTTAGACTTTGGAGAAACGAACAACTTTTTTTTTACGTTATTTTTTGCATCTCATTAAATGTTTTCGTAAACTTAGACTTAAATTTTGAGTTTTAAAATCTGAATAGCTGAGAGTCGTTAAGTAGCACAAGACACAAATTCGTTAAGTAGCACAGAGGGTTCAAATTTCAAATGATTTTAAAAAACGAAAAAATTGGTCGACTCGTTTGCGGTTTAAAATAAAACTATTCTTTAAGTTAGTTTGTTCTTGAAAATAAATTTTAAAGATAAATTTCAAAAAATTCCGTTAGAAAGCGCCTTAAACTTCAGAGTAACCAACTAATCTTAACCGTTATTTTTTGTATCTAATTAAATGTTTTCCAAAACTTATTAAACGTTTTCCAAAACTTATTAAATGTTTTCGAAATTTTAGATTTAAAGTTAAATTTTGAACTCAAATTCTGAATCGATGGGAAGGCTTAAGAAGCGCAAACTGAAGTGTATTCAGGAGTTGAAATTTAACCCCCTCCCCCTCGAACACAGTTCACTTTTGCGCTGCTTAAACTCTCGCAACGATTCAGTATTTGATCTCAAAATTTAAATCTAAGCATTTGAAAGCATTTTATGAGATTTTAAAAAATAACGATTAAAAATACTTGTACGCTACTCCAATGTCTAAGCTGCCCTTTGTTGGCATTTTGTGAAATTTATCTTTAAAATTTATTTTTTAAGAAAACACTGATTTAAAGAGTAGTTTTAGCAAAAACCGCAAACGAATCGACTGATTTTTCCGGGGTTTTTTTTTTATTATTATTATCGTTTGAAATTTAAACCCTCTGAACACGATTCAGTTTGTGCTACTCAAGCACTCCCAACTATTCAAATTTTGAGCTCAAAATTTAAGTTTAAGTCTAAGTTTACGAAAACATTTAATCAGATGCAAAAAATAACTTGAAAAATAGTTTTTCGTTATAATATTTTAGATATTGTCTAATTTGCTAAAAGTTAGATACAAGCTAAACAATAACATTCATTGTTAAATATTATTTATAAAGTTTATGAATATAACTTTTCAATTCGCATTTGTTAATTAATATTCAGTACAAAATATATTATTGTAATTTTGCATATGCCTTTCAAACCCTCATTTTTATTATTATTATTATTATTATTATTATTTATTTATTTATTTATTTATTTATTTATTTATTTTATTTTATTTTATTTTATTTTATTTTTTTTATTAGTGTGTGTTTAAATAAATTATTTAATGCATGTAATCCAGACAACAGCCCTCTTATATATTTATATATACAAGCACACACACACACACACATATATATGTGAATTAATAATTCTTACATTATTAGGGAAGGAAATATTATTTGCTTCCTTCGCTATAAATAAGGTACCGTTTCAATTAAAATATCTTCCTATATGCATATATAAATCGAAGGTGCAAATTATATAATCTACCCTTTGATGAGCACTGATGCTGTAAAGCACAGGTGCTTGGTGAAAATGATATACCTAATGATGCAACAAGGAAGGATGAAGTGATAGTTAGTGAACTGCCAGTCACGGATGCATGATTATGATGAAATGAATCACTTCATGCCTCTACATAATTAAAATGCATGTACATAGTAATAATATTTGAGATAACAATTACAATCTTTTGAGACGGATATAGAATTATTAAAAGAAACTATAACAAATATTTTAAAAAAAAATGTTATGAAATTAGAAACAATAATTTAATTTTATTTTTATACTGTTATTATTATTATTATTATTATTATTATTATTATTATTATTGATTCAGAATAAGAAAAATGGGGGGGGGGGAAATGGAAGATATTACTCAAGGTATTAAGTGATTGACTTCCGCGATATGGTCTTGTATGAGCATGAGAAAAAAATAAATTTGTGAATGATTTTTAAATTGGAAAATTATGCGTGAAAAATAAGTATTTTGTATAATCAATTACATTTGCTGAAAAATAAAATATTTATTCATTTAAAGTTGTAAGACGTATGTCGATGATGTACTATCAATTAATTCAAATAAATACTCGCATACTTTTAAGTGAAGCTTACATGATATATAAGAGTTTGAAGTGGAAAACTCCGAATTTTCTTAATCGCAAATTTGCATGTTTTCATTAAAAAAAATTTCATTAAAAATGCAAAATTTTAAAATCATCATTAAAGGATATAGATTTGGAAGTTACTATGTATTTTATCACTTTCGCATGCTAAGCTTCCGTAGGTTGGTGCATATTCAAATAGACTTTTAAATGGGCTCCATTAAAAAAGGAAACAATATAAGTAATATGTTACATCGTAATTTGTGATATAATTTACACTATAATTTTTAAAAACATCTCATGTTTTTTACGTACAACAGTATATGAACAATGATTTGTGTGTATTCCAAACTTATAACTTGCCTTTTTCAGCTCAACGAAAATAAAAACGTGAAAAAGGAAATCGAAAAGGGCCACATTTTTAACTTTTACTCTAGAAACCCTAATGCTTTTTCTTGTAATAAGTCTGTGTATTTCGTAAATAATAAGAATCATTGCTTATTACTCACATTTAATATTTAGGCGTATTTTGGTAAAGGAAATTATTAACTTTTCAAAAATATTTTTTGTGGAAAAGTTTAGAATTTCTTTCTATATTTAAAATCCTTAAAAAATTGCACTTTTCAGTTTTTAATTTATAACACTCCGAAATGGAATCAGAAGTAATTAATTTAATTAGTAATTATTCTAATTTTAATTACTCTAAACTTTTGCAATTATATTTTTTATATATTCATTCAACATATCCGAGCCAGCGGGTACGAAATATCGTAAATAAAAAACAATACTAAAATTTGAAAACTGACATTTTTGGCTAAAATTGCATAGTTAATACTTTAAAGGGTAACTGGGAGTTATTTTTTAAATATTTCGATATTTTTTACGGATATTTCTGAAACCGCTACACAACTCTTCCGAGAGAATGGCAAAAGGATTTGAAAAAAAATAAATAAAAATAAAAATAATGATAACGTTCAGCGTTCACAAATGCATGCAGTACGGCCATATGTAGGGGGAACTGGGGTACATTGATACAGTTTTTTTCTAAGATTTTTTTTGGTGTCAAGAAAGTAGAAAATTCAAGTTTTTTTTCCATGAGGTGACAGCAAAACTTGTGTAGTATGTTATAAAAATGTACAATCATTGTTTTATGTAGTATTTTTGCATGTAATTTTAAAAAAATCAAAAAAAGTCATTTGTATCAATGTGCCCCATCCCCGGGGCAGATTGATACGTTTAAGAAAAACGACGACAAAATTATACCAATGCATATTTTTCATAAAAAATGAGTTAGAAAATCATTTTATATTTATTTATAAAAAATCAAATCACCCACAATTTATTTTTAAGCAATATTAAAGCAATCAAAATTAAATATATTATGACTTGATGTTCTGTCTGTTTCTTGTCTGATTGTTGGCTGTGGTAACTTTGTCATATCTAACACTTCAACCCCAGCATTATCTTCTTTCTTATGAAAGATGAAAAAAATACCAGTTTTTCTGTTTATAAATAGGTTCATAAACAGAAAATAAAGGAGAATTATATTAAAAATTCTGTTTATAATATAAGTATTATTTTCTGTTCTGCAGTTTGTTTCTCTTACTTAACATTTCTCATGTCGAAAATACTTTTTTCTCTGGAAAATCGATATAAATTCGAGATTTGCCAGAATGCCGTCCTTTTCTTTTATTAGTTCTACTAGCACTAGATGCTGGGTAAGTTCCTACGTCTTCTGTTTTCAAAAATACTATAAAATGCTCTAATATAAAGAAATTAGAGCTATTTCACTTCAATAAAAACTAATATTAGAAATTTTTCGTGAAAAAAAGGTTGGATTAAGGAGTGTATGGTAAAAAAAATAATAAAAGATAATGAAAATATGAACTATTAAAGGATTTAGGCTGTATCAATGTGCCCCGTCATAAACTGTATCAATGTGCCCCATACAGCGATTTTGAATAAAATGAGTCTCAAATCCAACACTTCACAATATATCTAACAATAAATAATGAGGAACTGATAAAGAGTAGCAGTACTTACCAGGGAGAGTATTCATTTTGGTTGAAAATACTGGAACAGTTGTATAATAGCATTTCAATTGTACAACTCAAATTTACTTTTGAACAACAAAAACAATAAATCACCCGTCCCATTTCATCAAACTGCTGAATCATTCCAAGATTTTCTGTATGTAGTTGAATACACTAGCATCACCTTTTGGAGCTGTTGTGAAACTTCCTGTAATGACCCTGTGAGCGGTAGAGGGGGTGTATCAATGTGCCCCATGTATCAATGTACCCCAGTTCCCCCTACTGTAAATGTATGCAATAAGTAAAAAAATGTTCATAGTCTTTATTTCTATGTCCCGATTTTTGTCCAAGTGTTATGACCAAACGGATCTTTAACGTGGGTCTTGAAGATTACACTGTAAGGAAAAAAAAATGACATTTTAGGCTAAAATTGCATATTTAGTACGTAAAATGTAACTAGAAGGTATTTATTAAATATTTCGATATTTTTAGGTATATTTCTAAAACCACTACACAACTGTTTCTCGAGAGTGGGAAAAAGGTTTAAAAAAATAAAAATAATAATAATTTCAGCGATAATACATGCATTGCAGACATATATAGTGTAGATGTATGTAATAAGTGAAATGCTCATATTCCTTATTTCTAAGTCAAGATTTTAGTTCAAGTGCTATGTCCCAACGGATCTTTGAAGTACGACTTGATGTTTACACTGTGAAAAATTTGCAACAAACAGTCCTATGGTCGTTTTTATAAAAAACAGTTACATAACCGCAATTTAACAATCTTTTGATTATAATGCTGGCCATATTATGGTCCCAGTAGCGTAAATTTACAGATATTTAACCCTTTTCTGTAAAAATGATTCAATGACTAGACAGTTTACTGCAGATTTTAGATGAGTATCTTTATTTAACAACGACAAGACGAACTATAAATATTTTAATTTTTGTCAACGAAACCAATAATGTATCATAATAATGCAAAAATAAAAAGATTTGAGTAAAAAGTACTTCAAATTCATAGTTTGAAACTTAAAGATTTAAAAGATGTTTCTTAAAGGAATGAATTGATAATCCTCCAAGAATACAATTTTTACATTGATTACATTTTAAAAAAATATGTATGTGCGCTAATTTAACACACAAGTTAAAGTCAATTTATTACATGCAATTGTTTTTTCCTTTCATTTTCCCATTTGTTAAAGAATAATTTATATGGTTTTCAAAATTAATTTAGATTCGCGTCGAAAACATTTTAATAAGATTTTGACATCATAATAAATTGATAAATTTGTGCGATTAAAGCATTTTTATTCAACATATTTTCAAAATATATGAAATTTTTGAGATAAAAAATTATCTAAATATCTTGAATCTATTTATTTCAATACTTTAAGAGTTACAAATTTGTCAAATTAACATAATCATTTCATAAAATAATAACTATGCTTAAATTGTCAGTTAATTCCTAAAAGAAAAATACATACTTTTAGGCTTGACAGTTTTACAATTTATAATTAAAACCTTTCAAACTCATATGATTTATTTCAAGACGTTATTTCTGAAATAGTCGTCTTCGAAAAATTACGAAATAAAAATTGTTTTTCTTTAAAAAAATCTGAATAAACGATTTCTTTATAATTTTATTTTTAAACTTACTTTATAAAGAATGTTCCGAAAAGTTTCATAATATTTTAAATAACAGCTACCAGTTATTATTTTAATTTGGATTGACAAGAAAAATATCTAAAAGTTATTAATAATTTTTACAAAAGAGCCTAATAAAAAATAAATAATTTCTAAAATGAATATTTAATAATAAAGTCATGAATTTAGCAAAATTAAAGATGAAATTGTATGCCGTGAAGAAAATAAAATTGATAGCAAGGAATAAATAAAATTTACTAAATAGTTATAAATACCAAATTTTTTAAGGTAAAATAATTAAAATGAAGTAAAGGAATTTAGAGAATTTTCATAAGTAATGTTCTAAAAATTATTTTATTAGTATTATTAAGGAGTAAACAAGCAGTAGCCCAAATTATATTTTTTTAGAATTTAGTGTCACTCTGGATGGGAAAAGAAAACATAAATATAATTAATACCAAACATGTTTAACCTTAAGACATAAAATGTATTATTTTATATGAATTAACGTTAGCTGCCTTCTCTGAGGATTTCAACATCTACGATAAAGTCTTAATAAAAAAATATCCGCAAAAAAATATGTATATGAAGTCCCTATCTTGGAGTATTACATATACGCAGCAAAAAGTGATGTTGCAAACTTGAGAAAAAAAGGCTATCTTGTAATTTATATTCTTTTATTTGTTTGCAGTATTGATGTGAATAATGAAAGTTAAATACAGTTTATAAAAGCTCCATGTTTTATCAGAAATTATTCACTTAATTTTTACCCTAAAATTGCACGTTTTTTTTAATTATTCTTTTCTCAGTTGTTGTGGAAAAAGAAAAAACAATAACAACTAATAAAATACTATTTTTCAACAGTTTTTCCATTCGTTTCTATAGAAGTGTAGCACTTCAGTTTCCATCATTAGGTAAATAGAATCAAAGACTACAAAATTTATTATCTAAAAAACATATTGACATGCAGGTTTCACATGAATTTCAGTTAAAAGTACTTTTCTGTCTTATAACGAAAATATTAATATTTAACGTGTGCGGTTATCGGACATTAAATAAAATGCAGTAGAAATCATTAGTATATAACCATACATGACAATTTTTTTTCATTTTTTGGATGGATTTTGTAACGTAGCGTTATTTGTTTGAGTCGACATTTATTTCGTTCCCCCAAAAATATGAAATATTGAGGATTCGTAATTTTAGAGATAATGCATAATAATACATGTATATGTTATATATATTTACCTGTCTCTCTCTTCTCTCTATCAATTTTTCTGTCTTTATATATCTCTTTATATATACATATATAAGTGTATGCGTATATGTGAGCATGTGCCTGCGTGTACACTTGAAAAAAAATCTGCAAAGGTACTAAACCTTTTTAGGAAACTGGTATTCCAAGAAATTTTCCTGTAACGATAACAGCAAAAATTCAAGTTTCAGAATCGATTACATGAATTTTTCCTGTTATCGTTACATTAAAAGTTCTTGGAATCCCAGTTTCCAAGAAAATGTTTAGTACCTTCACAGATTTTTTTTTTTTTTTTTTTTTTTTTTTTTTTTTTTTTTTTTTTTTTTTTTTACAGTGCATTTTAAAAGTTATGTACAGAAACATGCTGACGTAATTTTTTTTTTTTTTTTTTTTTTTTTTTACAGTGCATTTTAAAAGTTATGTACAGAAACATGCTGACGTAATTTAACATCTTCCTAGTTATCATTATTGAATTTCTACCTTTGTTATTCGTGTTAACAAAATGTCTACATAAAATCATTCTATGTCAAGCATTTAATAGATTTTTAGCAGTTTGACACTCCAATGAACCCACAAGGAATTAACATTACAGAAAATAGAAGGTATTGCTGAGAAAGTTTTTTCGAGCACGTTAGATTTGAAAAATTTAAGATGAAAACTTTAGGTGTCCCGACTCTAATATGGCTCTATAAGAGTTACACAATATCTAAATATGTAAATGCACATTAATTATGTATACGTCTCTTTTTTTCAACTCAAATTATTTAAACTTGATTATTTTATGTTTCGTTGTATTTCAGTTAAACAAAACGTAAATATAAAGAAAAAAATAATAGAAACTTTTTGTGGGAAACAGAATGTATAAATTTTAATAGCGTAATTTTTTTCTATGTTTCTTTTAACAAATTTTTCCAAAAAAGTTTTCTCATGATTATATGTTTCACAAAATAAATAAATAAATAAATAGTAAAAAAAAAAAAAAAAAAAAAAAAAAAAAAAATTAGTGATTCTACTGAGGGCAAAAGCCAAAAGTAAATCTTAAAATGGATTTTTTTTTTCTGAGAGGTATCTTCAAGTTAAATTAAGACAATATAGAATCTGAATTTTTATTATTTTTGCATTTAAAGATTTACAAAGGATGAACAGTAAAACCAAATTTAAATAAAATTTTTTTTAACTATTTGGAAAATAAGTTGTTTTCCTCGGCACAGAACTGGGAAATCTGAAGTATGTCTGGATCTTTTTACTGGTTGAATTCCACAACCTATTCATTTTCTGATTGGTCCATGTTTAATGTCTAAAAATGGAATACTTATATTTCCACAATGACAAAAATTAAAAAAATAAAGAAAACGAAAATAATAATTTTAAAAAGAGAAATTGTGATAAGGATTTCAAACAAATTTCATTTAAAAGTGTTTTCCTTTTTCTATGCAACGGTTTAAAAATTAAAGTGTGCGATGTTTAGAAGTTTAAAAATTTGCAATTCCGAAAATTCTAAAACTGAAATTTCATATAAAATTTGTTTATTATTTTTCCAGGAATATTAATGTTTAATCCATGTCGTAAATAACATGAGATGTTCAGAAGTAAGCCTCATTAACTCCATCAAATAAAAATGCACATTTTACACAGTCAAATTTGTATAGCCATAAACTACTGGGTTTTTTTAATCATTGGTCTAGGAATATTAATTTTTGATGCATTTGGTACGTAATATACGCTCTTCGTTACGATAATCATAAAAATGATGTTTATTATTATTATTAATTTAAATATAGAATTTCTTTATAAATTTTTAAAAATTTTATTTTTCAAATAGTTGTAATTTTTAAAATTATATTTTTATTATATATTTATTGTATTTTTTTCATATTTTCTTTTACGGCAGTTATTATGTGTCAAATATAATTTGTACAGATTTCGACATTATTCTCTTTTGGTTTTGTAGTGCACCATGGGACCAAAATAAGATAAAAAAATTTAAATAAATTTATATTAATATTTTTTTCATAGAATAATCATCTAATATGGTGAAAATTATTATTTTATTATATTTATTTACACAATAGGGTATTTTGGTTGCTGGTTATGCTATAACCTTTTCAGTCACACGGGCCTAATATGAGGACAGATAAGAATCGCCTTATAAAGCAAAACAATTTTCTGCATTCATTTATGGAGATCTAATTTGAGGACAGATAACAACTAGCATGCAGCACAAAAATAAGATTTTTTTGTAATTGATTCCAATTTATCATAAAATAATAATAATAATAGTGAAAAAAATGAATAATAAAGGAAAATTATTTTTGCATAAAAGGCTTTAAAAGGTGTCTTATGTTTTCCCATATGGAAACCCTAGTCAGGCTAAATTTGCGTCATTCAGCTTCAAACCACTTTATTCTTTCTTATACATCTCTAAATTGTAAAAGGTGTTACTAAAATTAATAAATTTCAAGTATATATAAATTAAATAAATTTTTATAATAAACTTCAGACTTGTCAGTTTTAAATTTTATTTTATTTTATTTTATTTGGAAAATTCTATATCTAAATTTTTAAACGGAATATTTTCATCAACAAACAATATTCCAAGCTAAAAATATATGCTAATATAAACTCACATTTCTTTAACACTGATAGTGCCAATTGGCGAGAAATGTAATAACCAAACATATATACATGTCAATTTTTACTACACGGTGCAGTACTCGATTAAAAAAAGTAATAAAACGATTTTCTTATTTGTAATGTTTCTTGGCTGTACATTTGCTTTGTACATTTAGATACAATTCATGTCTTTGATTATACGAAGAAATCAATAATTAAAACTACAAATATATAAATAAAATCATATTACTTTTTTATTAGTGAGTAGAAACTATTTACTAAGTAGCAACATAAAACATAGAAATACATATTATACTCAATTTATCTATCGAACTACTTATCCAAATAAAATTTAACTTTCTTAAAATTTCTTAATTAAATTAATGCCATTGTTAAAATTATGGTGGATTACAACGTGCTTCACCCAATGGATTTATGAGCAACAAAATTGAGCTAGCCTAATAAAAGTGCAAAGCGTTGATACTGATATGAGGAGAAGAGTACAAAACACCCTAGTCTTATTTAAAATATTGTTAAATTCAAAATTATGAGATTTCTCTATTAGTTCAGAAAATCATATAGCGGCTGTAATTTGTTTCAAGCATTAAACTCATTCATTACGTCGTGCCTGAAATATCATTAAGTTATCAATCTCTGCTGCTTTAGACATCTCAAACATATTACCGTAAGTTACATAACATAATTATACGTATTATGATTTAAGTACGAATGCTGTATAATTTAACGTTGGGTAACTATCTTTTGTCAACGCAGTTTGAATGCATAGTACAAACTAGATGATTAAATGCATTGTACATTGATTATGGTAGTTTCATAATGTAGATAAGGTAATGAATCAGGAAATTATTCTAAGAAAAATGTGTAAAACATTAATTAGTGATATTTATCTAGTAAATTAAGGAAATAAATACTAATTTTTAGAATATTAAAAAAAATATCTGAACAGATGAAACAAGAATAGTGAAGAAAGGCGAATAGTAGAATAAGGTGATAAAATATTTTAAAAAAAAAAGATTACAACACAATATCATTCGATGCATGTTATTACATGGTGATCATACAATTATATTCTATAATCAAACATAGCTATTAAAGCGTATATATATATATATATATATATATATATTAAAATCATCAGATATCGCTTTAAAGGAAAACGTATACAAAAAATGGTTATTTTCCCTTTTTTAAAATACATAATTTGAAACACAGAAAAATACATGTGTTCACACATCTTGGCTTATTTGGCAGAAAAAAACCTATATAGCTAACTGAATAATATATATATCATTTTTATTACGATATACTATTTTTTTTAGTTACCTATATTAAGACATTGTGATTATTTTTTATTGTTAAATATTTATACTTTATGTGCAACTATAAGCTGAAGATGTTAGATTTGTGGAATGGTATATAAGTGAATTATTATGTCTCTTTTACTTAAGGAGGTTTTCAAATAAAATAATAATATCCCCAAGAAACAATGAAAATTCTCTGATATCTTCAAAGGAACTTTTTTGTGTGGAAATTACTGAAAATGTAGAGTTTTTAGAATAATTTTTAATCGAACGTTTATCTCATTTCTCACAAATGAATTCCACTGATTATCAAATTTAAAGGAGAATGTCAGAAATAAAACATAACTGAAGCTTAAAGAGCAAATTTTAATAGAAATTGTGCAAAACCATTACTTAACATAAGTTACAATTTATGACTATCTTTTTTTCTCAAAATATTAAGATTAAAACCAAATTTATGGTTATTGTAAGAGAGTGGAAAACTTAAGTCACCTCTAGGGGAAAATATTTTTCTTTATGAATATGCATATTTCATATTGCTATTTCATAGACTTAATCAAAGTGTTGATCAAGTTTTGTGGAATGTCACTGCATTTTTCTAAAAAGGCTATTTTTCAGCTTCTAGAGGGCACAGGAAAGAATTTGGTGTGCTGAAAGTCTGTGCTTTAAATCATGAATACATGATCAATCGAGTTCAAATCAGGTAAATAAGGTAGACAATACATTCGTGATATCATTTTTTTGCAGGCATTATGATACTACACATGCTATAAGTGAACGAACATTGTCAGCCATTAGCAAATGTTGCTTACCAATAGCACCTCTAAAGAAGCTGATTTGGGGTTCCAAGTGTTTCACTTGTTATTCAACATATTTCCGAGTGTCTATAAAATATATGCAGCTCGTTATATTCAATTATCTTGATCAGCCTCTACCCCCCCCCCCACCCTCAAACACTTAAACCACGGTCGCGAAAACGCGTATTTTAAAGACAAGGTAAGGCAAATTCCATGTTTCTCTCTCACTCCAGATCGAAACACCTCTACAATCAGAATTTTGAAACATATGGTTGGTTAGTTTTTGAGCAGTTAAAATAGTAATATTGCAAATCACATGGGTAAGGTAGGTATAGCGATATGATCGCCTACTCCCGAAAAGCCATTGGCATATTTGAAATGCTTCACGAATATATCTAGAATTTATTTTATCTGCACGAGGAAATGTAAATGCCGCTTCCTAGAATTATTTTTTTAAATTCATAAATGTCTACATGTTTGACCTAATATGTATGTGTCCTTCATTATTACATTGCATTAGGCAGAAATGAGACAAAAATTAATAGATTTAAAGTTAATTATAAATGAATAATAATTTAGAAAACACTTTGAAAGTTTTATGCTCAATTCATATTCAAATTTCAGTAATCATTTGATATTTTTAGAAACCGTCCTCTAAGTATGCATTTGCAACTTAATATTAGTAATTCTGTAAAATTTCAAGCTTTTTCTTTATCAGTCTACCATCTCTGTAAGGGAAGGTGAACAACATAAAATACCTATGTTGAAACAGGAACTGTCACCATTAATTTTCCAACATTAATTTCGAGATTAGTTGATAGTTCCTGTTGTTCTATAGAAATATAATTTATGACGTTTTTAAAAATCATTTATACAAAGTTTTCTGTTCCTTTTAATCTCATGTGGTAGCGTTGCCGGAATGAAATACAGCCTGTGTGGGTCCAGAAATCGTTACCTTTGATATGCAGCCGTTAATTTTACAATTGGTTTTATTTTTTCTAAGATTGATAAAGTTAGTGATTTAGAGATTTTTAAAACGCTTTTCACTCCTTCCCTCGCTTCAATTTTTTAAATTTCTAATATACTTTCGGCAGTTCTTATAGCACATTTATGTTTTATAAGCAATTTCCACGCCACTTTTAAAATTTCTAACCTCTTTTGAATCACAAAATTCGCTATTTATTTATTTATTTATTTTTACTCTTATAACATTTTGGTGGTAGTGTCACAGAGAATAAGTATAGCTTATGTTGGAACAGTATTCTCACGATCAATTTTCAACCATTATTTTTTAATCGGTTAAATATTTCATAAGATTGCATAAAATTGATATGAAAAGATTATGAAATTCGTTCATTAGCTCTTGAGACATAACTATCACTAAAATCATGTTAAATCCTGAAAAATTCAGAATAACAGTTAATTAGCCTCTCAGGGGATTAAAAACAAAATCAAATCCACTAAAACGTATATCAACATCTAACTGAATATAAATTTTGAGACAATTCGTGAATTACTAGTAGTTTTTGAGACAGTATTGCGGAAATCGTGAAAAATTCTTTATAGCAATTATAAACTACCCAATCCCAAACTCAATTTTTTTTCTATATTATGCATGCTAACACTTCTTTCAAAAATGCACCATAGCAGCGCCACCGGTTAGGTGGTTTACATTAGTCAGCAACAACTTATGTCAACTTATAACTGAACCTGAAAATTGATGAAAATCCATGCATTGGATTTTTAGGTAAAACTATTGTACATTATTTAAAAAATCTGCATAATGGCGCCACATGTTGGTTGATGTACGTCAAAATCTAATCGGGATCAACTTTTTATCAGGCAATAACTGAACCTGAAGTTCGATGAAAATCCATGCATTAGTTCTTGAGATATAGCTATTGTGAAATCGTGAAAATTGCAGCATGGCAGCACCCTCTGTTGGGTGATTTACACCAAAAACTAAACAACACTAACCTATATTAGGAACTAATTGAATCTGAAGTTTTAGAAAAGTCCGTATATTAGTCCTAGACACAGAGCTATTGCGATCACTAATAATGAACCATAGCAGCGCCATGTTTTAATAGATTTGCACCAAAACATAATCAACACCATACTATATCTTATTCTAACTTAATTAAAACGTTTTATGGAAATATATGCATTAGTTTTTAAGATATAGATGTTATGGAAATTCTAAATAATGCAGCTAGCATCACTACCTATTGATGGATATACACAAAAATAATCAAATCTAATTTTTGTCAAAGTCTAACTGAACCTAAATTTCTGTGTATTATTTATTGAGATGTAGCACTCAGATTTTTTTGTCACATACAGAGAGACTGACTGACTAACAAGCGGAAAAAACTTTCAGACAGACATTTTGTAAAATCATGTATTTTGGATTCTCTGTCCCGAAAACGTGTAAATCTATCGAAAACAGTATTTCAAAAAAATTTATGAATCAAATACTTTTTTCTCGTAAAGATAGAATAAAGTAAAAATACATAAAATATTTCAAATAACAATTTTGCAAACATTACTTAACTAGTTTGTAAATTATCACTTTATGTTAAATATACTTGAATAATGCATCAGTTTATCGATTAGGGAGAAAAAATAAACAAAACGCCTTCAAACTTGCGAGTCTGGATTTTAAAGTCCTTTAAATTCAAATGAAGATACTTCTAAAATCCCAGTTGTACATAAAAATGATGAATGAAGTAAATACTTTCAACAGCCGCATGTAAATTAGGTCTTACGTTGAAAGAAACGAACTTACGAAAATAAAATTTAAAGAATACAATTTGTTAAAGATACAGTTTTATACACATTGTTAGGGGTATGTCTAAAATAACAGGTTTAATCTTATTTAAATAAATTTATTATATATAATATATAGCTCTGAATGCAGTACAATTCCTAATTGTTTACATTTCTGTATAATATTTTGTATAGTGAGAGATATTTTAAAAGAGACAGATTGTATACCTAATTGTAAGAAACAATGAGTACTTTGTAGTCCATCAGCGTGGAAATGATAGATATTATGATTTTAGAACGACAACATATTTAATTTCTGAAATTCTAATTATTCTTCGAAAATTTTCTACATTTAAAAAATTAGTGTATTTCGTATTAATAATCAAAAATCAATTTTAGGTATTAACTGACAAGAATTTTAAAATTCAATCGTCATTTCTATTCTGGAATTTTTGTTTGTTTTATCATGTATGCAATTAATTACATAAAACGCACATTTTTATATAATCAGGCTTTAAATTCAAATGTATGATATTTATTTTTTTTTTTATTCTAGCTTTGTTTTATACAGTATGACTGAATGCTGAAATAAAACATCTTTGTAACAAACATAAAAAGTTTAGTTTCGGAATTCCAAATTTATTCAGAATTACAACCTTAATTTCAAAACCACTGTATTCTGTCATTTTAACAAACAGTGATATGTTTTTGTTTTTATAAAGAATTTAAGATTCTGTAATCATGTCCCTTAGAACATCTCAACGAATAGGGTATATCAATAGTAATATTTTTAACAATGAAATGATTTATAATAAACAAAAAAAATCTCTCACCAGCAAGAAAAGTTACGAGGATCCTAAATATTAGCATTGTAAGTTGTTTCAGAATTAGGTCCGATGTAGATTCGAAAGGAAATTTGTCATATTTGTAGTTATCCGGAAACTAGCTAGATTAGATTATAAGGTACCCTGGGGTAATAACGCCAAGCGGGGTAATAACGCCAAGTGCTTATATTTTGAATAATTATCAAATAATCAGGTAAATGACACCCATGTGCTCTGCGCAGAAGGGTTTTGAGTCATATAAATCGCAAAAAACAATTTCAAGTTAATTTGCTTCATTTTTAGGTCTTATTGTTTTTACAAGCAACTAAAGTTAACGCTTGATCTAAAATATGCGAGATACGTTTTGTGATGTCAAGACTATTTTTTTTATCCGGAAATACTTTGTTAACTACATAAATTTGTAGTGCATTTCATGTACTTTTAAAATGTTGTTGAAGATTTTGGATATCTTCTCGAGATAATTTGTAATTTAAAATGTACTGCGCAATAACTATACCGGGGTAATAACGCCAAACCTTGACTTTAGTACCCCAGTTGATTCCCTACAGTGGCCGAGCTACATCCTAAATACTGATTCAAATAAACACAGTTAAAACTGTCCAATGTTTCTCATATTCCTATTTAAGTGGTCCTTTTTAAGCAAAAAGAAGCTCACGGTCTTATATTCTTTTGCCTCATCCCCCCCGCCCACACCACACCTTTATTTTTCTTACTTGTCAATTTCTAAGTTTGTAGATTTTGTATTTTTAGAATTGGGCTATCTACATGCAATTATTCCATCTTATTTCATAGTTTTGTTTGCATGGCGTTATTACCCATATAGGTGGGTAATAACGCCAAATAGCATTGGTCAAGAAAAAACGCCATTACATTTTATGAATACATATCTGTTAAATTATTTTATTTTATATAGATAGTCAATGAGTTGCTGTATCAGATCCTATATTTGTTTGAAAAATACAATCTAAAATTAAGCCGTGAAAATTGGTAGAACCTTAACGTGGCGTTATTACCCCAGGGTACCTTATATAACAACAATATATTGTAATTTATATAAACTTATCCAAATCATCCTATTCAATCAATTACTATTCAGGCAAATCCTATTCAATCAAACCGCTCTATATCTTCTACGATAAAATTCATAAAGAATTTCGGCTTAAGTAAACCTTCTTACAGTCGATTTAATTACAACTAAGCGAGTATTTTATATAAGAGTACACTGTTAAAAAAAGCTCTAGTTTAAACCAAATTTCGGTGTCAGAATCTGTCACCATATGATGGTGAAATCTCGTACCAACATTTGGAAATTCCTATTTTAAGGTCGTTTTAATTATTGGAGGAACACTTCAATGGCTCAAATATTGGTTCAAGCTTTCGCCATCTTACGGTGACAATTGTTGAGTACGAAAATTTTGTTCAAATTAGGACAAGATTTTTTACAGTGTAACAATTAGCGAATCTTTACGTTCCTTTTCTTTAAAATGTTATTTAGTCTTGTCACACTTATTTAAAAAGAGCTATATACTGTTAATAAAAATATGACTAAAATTCACAGCAGTACATATGTATATATATATATATATATATTTAAGTCACGATTTGCTTTAACTAAATGTATCTGGTTAGAAGATTGAATATTGTGTATTCAGTTTGTAAATAAAATATTTAATAAACATAATGTTAACTTTAATTGTTCGTAATTTATATTGAGCTATTTCATACAAAACAACGAAGCTGAATTGTTAAGCAACGATTTATATATCCAGCTAACAATTTTAGCAAAAGTATACCGATAGGATATTCAATGTTTTTGTGACTAAATTAAAATGTATCTCTTTGTAAGTTTTTAGAATGTTAAGACATCAACATCTAATAAAATATTCAATAAAATAAAAACAACAAAACAGCCATTTAAAATCCTGATATGCGTCAATTTATGAGTATCTTCATGCAACTCAGAATAGGCTAAACATTTTTATGCCAATTTCAGTTATGCGTGTGGAGATGTAATCTTTCTACATATAGTCATCATTTATTTTCCACATTAAACAAGAAGATAATAAACGAAAATTTTCAAAACACATTATATTACTTTTTGTCGATTAGTTTTACATTTCAGTTTGAAAAAGTAATACTGTTTGGAAAAATGTTTTATGGTTTTATATTACCATTATGTATATATACGTGCATATCCTTTTCAGTCCCTAATGTTTATTTATCTATTTTTTTGTTTGTTTGTTTATTTCAGTTATAGATTAATTTAAAAATAAATTGTTAATTAAGAAAGTTTGAACAGAAAAAAAAGTTATACATGAAATAATTTGTACATAATATATGATAGTTAGACTGAGAGGTACTTTTGTTTCAATATTTTGTTTCAACTTTTTTTCATTGCAAAAATATTGAAAAACATAAATATAAATTTAATAATTTTTTACTGCTAAGGTACTCTACAAATGGTGCCTTAAAGTACAGCAAAAATATTATTTTCGAAGTTAATATCACTGTGTTATCTTTATTTAGAAGAAATAGAGGGCCTTCAGTTCAAATAAACTACAAGATAAATGCAAGGTAAATATTCCATTGCGATTGAATTACCTAAATAAAACCTTCTGAGCTTTTCTTTTCTGTAATAACTGAATACTTTTCAGATATTTTAATTTAATTACTTTGAATATTGTAATCAAATTCTCTAGACTATTACTTTAATACAGTTCCCTATTACGGCAAATTTTTCATTTCACACAACTACAATCAAAACAAACAATTTTCGAAATTACCTTCGTTCTTTCAAGCTTTGCCTTAGGGAAAATGGGACATAAAGTAAATGTGATCACGTGAAACACGATTTTTAGCAATTATAGCAAATTTATCTGCCAAAACTGTATATAATGATTGTATCTTATTAATGAATTGATAGATTTTAATCCCGAGGTTCTTATTACTTACAAAGTATGATTTCATGAATAGTTAACTTTTTGATAGAATAGTTAACATTAATTTCAGTTGTGAATTGCCTGATAATTATCAATTAGGTTTCGAAGGATGGATAAAAATACTTGTAATATCATGTTTTCACTTTTATTATGAGAATATTCAAATGTCTGCTTTTTTAAGGAGTTTTAATTTTTCGAAAATGTGTAATTAGTTAATGGATTCAGAGACAATTGCATGCATAAAAAATAAAGAAATATCTTCGTTAGTTTTTAATGAAAATTTTAATTTAAAAACATATCTCCGCATTTATATAAAATGTGTCCGTACTTATAATATTCAGGAAAGTCTGTTTTTAGTTGATCAAATGTCATCTTTGTTCAAACATAAATCTGATTTTGAAGTCCTAATTCATTCTCATTCTTCTAATCCTACAAAACTTTCTCTGCCCAGCAATTTAATGCTTGATTTCCTTTAAGTCATTTTAACATAACTACACTGAATATTTTAATCAAACTCTAATGACAATTCCTTCAATATTTTCTCTATTACCGCAAACTTTTCATTCCGCACAACTTCACTCAAAATAAACAATTTTCGGAATTCCTTTCGTTCTTTCAACCGTTGCCGTAGGGACAACTGTAAATAAGTTTAGCAGTTGCAGCAGCTTTATCTGCTAAAACGGTATAGAATGATTGCATCTTATTAATGAATTTATAGATCTTAATACTAAGTTTCTTAGTACTTACAGAGTATGTTTTCATAAATAATTAAATTTTTAATAATTTCAAGTTACGTTAATTTCGGATTAGAAAATCCTAGTAATGATCAAATCGCTTTTGAAGGATGGAGAAAAATAAAAGTAGCATCATGTTTTCACTTTTATTACTTGAATATTCAAATTTCTGTTTTCCTTTATTCTAGTTTAAATTTTTGAGAAAACGAATAATTCATAGACGAACTCAGAAACAATAGGTTAATAACTAAACATCTTTATTATTTTTATTGCAAATGGGATAAATATTCCATTGTGAAAAATGTATCTAAATAAAACATTCTGTGCTGTTCTGTTCTGTAAAGTCTGAATCCATTTCAGACGTTTTAAATTAACCACATTGAATATTCTAATCAAACTGTCTAGACTTTTCCTTTAATCACTCTTAAAACGAAAGAGCTGATTTGGCTTCTTATGAAAGAGCTGCAATTTTTCGATCATAAATGAGTTGTTTTTCAAGCGATTAAATCTTCTTGATTTAAATTGCTTATTTAAACAGCTCAACTTGATTTAAATTGCTTAAAAACAACTTGTTCAACGAGTTATTTCAACTCTTTTCGAGAATCTGCCTTTCAAAACGTGAAATGAGTGGATTTCGGCTCAACTTGAGTTATTTTGGGGCTGACTTTTTAAGAAAGTACATTACCCTATTATCCCATTTTTTTTTCATTTCGCCCAAGTACACTCAAAACAAACAATTTTCGAAATTACCTTCGTTCTCTCAAACTTTGCCTTAGGGACAATGGTACATTATGTAAACGGGATCACGTTAAACAGGAAGATTTGCAGTTGCAGCAGAGCTGCGGTTTACGTACTGTCAGAAAAGCGTAGAATGATTATATCGCTTTAATGAATTTCTGGATTTTAATCTCGTGGTTCTTATCACTTACAGAGTATTATTTCATGAATAATTAAATTTTGATTATTTTCAAGTACATTAATTTCTGTTTTGAAATGCATAATAATTATTAAATAGATTTTGAAAGATGGGGAAAAGTAAAAGTAATATCATTTTATCACTTTTATTATTCGAATATTCAGATTTATTTTTTTTCTTTAAGAAATATTTATTTTTGCGAAAACATGTACTTCAGAGACTAGATTCGAAGACAATATCGGATTGCATTCGTAAAAAATAACTAAACATCATCATTATTTTTTTTTCGGTTAAACTCTTAATTAAAAATATATTTCCGCATTTATACAAATTATGTCCGTACCTATGATATGAAGAAAATACAGACATTGAGCAGATCGAATACAATCTTTTTTGAAGTATAATCCTAACTTTAAAGTCAAAATTTATTGTGATAGCTCTAATCAAATAAAAATTTCTGTGATTTTCAATTATCCAATGTTTGAATCTATTTTAGCCATTTTAACTTAAATAAATTAACTAAAAGCAATAAAATTAACTTAACTAAATTAAATGATTTTATCAAAATATATAGGCTAATATTTAATTTATTTCCCTGATGTCGCAAATTTTTCATTCTGCTAAACTTAACTCCAAATAAACACCTTTTGAAATTGCCTTCGTTATTTCAAGCTTTCCCTTAGGGGCAATCTAAGCGTGATCACGTGAAACGCGGCTTTAGCTGTTGCAGCAGCTTTATCTGCCAAAAAGATGTAGAATGATTGCATCTTATTAATGAATTTATAGGTTTTAATCCCGTCGTTCTTATTACTTACAGAATACGATTTCATGAATAATTAAATTTTTAATAATTTAAAGTTACATTCATTTCACTTGTGAAATGCGCATAAAGTAGCTATTTAAGACTAGATAAAAATAAAAGTACTATCATATTTTCACTTGTATTACATGAATATTCAAATTTATGTTTTTCTTTATTTAGTTTAATTTTTGTGAAAACATATAATTCATACATGGATTCAGAATCAATTGCATACAGAAAAAATAATTAAACATCTTCATTATTTTTAATTGTAAACGTGGTAAATATTCCATCGGGAATAATGTATATAAATAAACATTGTGTACTGTTCTTTTCTGTATTGTTTGAATCGCTTTCAGCCATTTTAACTTAACTGTATTAAATATTCCAATCGAAATCTCCAGACTATTCCTTAAATATATTTCCCTATTCTAAATTTTTCATTTCGCACAACTTCACGCGAAACAAACAATTTTCGAAATTGCCGTCGTTCTTCCAAGCTTTCCCTTAGAGACAACTATAAATGTGATAACGTGAAACACGGAATTTTGCTCTTGCAGATGCTTTATCTACCAAAACGATGTGGAATGATTGCTTTTTATTAATGTATTTCTAGATTTTAATCACGAGGTTCTCATTAATTACAGCGTATGATTTCATGAATAATTAATTTTTTATAATTTCAAGTTACATTAATTTTAATTGTGAAGTACGTGATAATTATCAAATGGGTTTTGAAAAATGTATAAAAATAGAAGTCGTATCACGTTTTCACTTTTATTACACGAATATTCAAATTTATGTTTTCCTTTATGTAGTTTTATTTTTTGTGAAACCGTGTATTTCAGAGTTCAACTCAGAAATAATTGGTTACGTAATAAATAACTAAACATCTTCATTATTTTTTATTGCAAATTGAGTAAGTATTTCATTGCGAATAAAGTATATAAGTAAAACATTCTGTGCTGTTCCTTTCTGTAATGTCTGAATTCACTTCAGACATTTAAAATTAACTACTACATTGAATATTCTAATCAAACTCTCTAGACATTCCTTTAATACAATTCCCTATTAGCGCAAATTTTTCATTTCGAACAACTACTCTCGAAACAAACAATTTTCGAAATTACCTTCGCTCTCTCAAGCTTTGCCTTTGGGACAATGGTGCATTAGGTATATGTGATTACGTGAAACACGAAGTTAAGCAGTTGTAGCAACTGCGGTTAACGTATTGCCAGAAAGGTGAAGAATGATTTTATAATGAGTACATTAATTTCTGTTATGAATTGCTTATTAATTATGAAATAGGATGGGGGAAGGATGGGGGAAAATAAAAGTAATGTCATGTTTTTACGTTTATTATTAAAACGTTCAGATTTCTTTTTTATAAGAAATTTTTATTTTTGTCAAAAAGTGTAATACAGAGATGGATTCAGAGACAATTCCATAGATAATAAACAGCTAAACATCTGCTTTATTTATTTATTTGGTGTAAACTCTGAATTAAAAAATATATTTCCGCATTTATTCAAATTATGGCCGAATGTATAATATGAAGAAAAGTCAGTTATTTAGTTGATCGAATACAATCTTTGTTGAAGTATAATCCAAATTTTAATGTCCAAATTTATTCTGATTGCTCTAATCAAATAAAACTTTTTGTGCTTTTTATTTATTTTATGTTTAAATCTATTTTAGCCATTTTAACTTAACTACATTAAATATTTTTATCAAAATAAACAGGCTATCCTTTTAAATTATTTCCCTGATACCGCAAATTTTCCATTCTGCAAAACTCCACACGAAACAAACAATTTTCGAAATTGCCTTCGTTTTTTTAAGCTTTGCCTTAGGGACATTTCCAAACGTAATCATGTGAAACACAGACTTTAACAGTTGCAGCAGCTTCACCTGCTAGAACTTTGTAGAATGATTGTATCTTATTAATGAATTTATAGATTTTATTCCCGAGGATTTTATTCCTTACAGAATACGATTTCATGAAAAATTTAATTTTTAATAATTTAAAGTTATATTAATTTCACTTGTGAAATGCGTATGAAATAGGTTTTGAAGAATAGATAATAATAAATGTAGTATCACGTTTTCAATTTTATAACTCGAATATTCATACTTCTGTTTTTCTTCAAAGAGTTATAATTTTTGCGAAAACGTATGATTCACACATGGATTCAGAATCAATTTCATAAAAAATAACTAAACATCTTCATTATTTTTATTGTAAAAGGGGTAAATATTCCATTGCGAATAATGTATATAAATAAACTTTCTGTACTGCCTTAGGGACCTTTCAAGAATAGCCTTAGAGACAGCCGTTTGGCTGTTTAGTCAACTTGAGAAACCATTACTAAACAAAATTTTGCAAGCAACAAAGGATGTGTTAAGACTGCGTAGGCGGTTTTGAAAAGCTCACAAAAAACGGACTTTTACACATTTTTAAGAAATGGGTAGAACGTTGGGATATTTGCATTAAGTGCCGCTGTTGTTTTTTTTTTTTTTTTTTAACTATGTAAATAATGATGATTAAAGGTATTCTGTATTTCTTACAATTTTAATCTTATTACTTATTGAACAGCCTACGTATATATATTCACTATGCATACATAGTTAAAAGGTGTACATAAAATAATACAATTTAACCCAAATAAATCTGAATTAGCGACACAATTTAGAATTTAATGAGACACGTTACGTTAAATTTCATTTTTTTTTCTTTTTTTGCAAATTTATTTTTTATTGTTAATGTATCCTGTAATATTTTACATGATCCATAAATGTACTTAAAATACACTGTGGTTGCATTTATCCATCATGTTATATATATATATATATATATATATATATATATATATATATATATATATATATATATATATATATATATATATATATATAACAAAACCAAAAGAAATTCCATATCCCCAAAATACATGGAAGTCTTCATCATTCATTTGAAATTGATTTGCTTGAAATTCATTTTTTAAAAATTAATTGAATGGTTTTAATAAAATTGTGTATATATATATATATATATATATATATAATTTAGCTATTTTCTGTATAAAATGATTCCACGTTTTTTTTAACTTTTTACCGATAGAAATGTACTTTAGTTAGAATTGTTTTATTCCACAAATGATTACAGATATGATGCTTGAAATATAATGCATAAATTTATGTCTAAACAAAAAGTTTCGAGGTTTGCTAGATCATCCTATTTATATATTTATTTCCTGACAGACTAACCCCCTGACTGCCCAGCCAAAGGGTAATATTGTAATGTTGTTTTCTCTGTTATTTATTAAAAATATTAAAAACAGATGTTTTTTCCAACCTGTTACAAAATATGCTGTTAGTATCGGTGTATAATCTTTGATAGCATCAATCCTAACTTTATTTTTCAGAAATGGGTTTTATTTGTGAAATTATACTAATTTAAATATTGCTTATGTTGCAGTGAAACCTGCAGCATAGTGTGTGAAAAAATCAGCCGGCGGCAGTCAGGTTACTCTTTTAACTACTTAGATGAAACTTCAGAGCAAACGATTATACAATAGGGTGGATCGATTGTCTTATGGCGAAAAAACAATTACCATTCATCAAAATCTACCTATGCGGAAAAGATGTTCTATTGTATGGAGATTAAGGGAAAAATAATAAAAAAATTAATTTTAAAATTTAATGCTGCCACAAAAGGGTTGAATTTTCAAAAAAATTTGAAAAAAGACCGAATTTTGGTTAGGTTATTTTTTTCAAAAACTAATTATTTTAATAATTTTTAAAATTTAACAGTGCGGAAAAGATGTTATATCGCATGAAGGTTAAATAAAAAACAATAATAAGTAATAAATTTGAAATTTAATACTGCCACAAAAAAGTTGAAAATTCGATAAAATATTGAAAAAATGGGAAAAGATCTAATTTTGGTTAGATTTATTTTTGACGCAAAATAATCATTTTAATATCAATCAAAACCTACCTTTGCGTAAGAAATATTATGTTGCATGGATATTAAGTAAAAAAAAAACTAATTTCGAAATTTAATACTGCTGCAAGTGATTTAAAGTTTCGAAAAACTGGCAGTTCCAGTTTTTTCAGTTAGGATTTGTCTGCTTGTGTATTGTGTAGCTTAGTGTGCCTTGAATGTTACTGTACCATGGCGTTGTTAAAAAAATAAATAAATAAAAATAAAGAGAGAGAGAGATATGAATTACACCCTATTTTGGTCTGGTTTTGATATGCCTTTAAATATGCTCATTATTACAAAAAGTTATTAAATTTATATATTGGTATTTAAAAAATAACCGAAGAAAGGAATCGGTCAACATCTATTTATTTCCTTCCAGTGAGAAGGAGTTGTTAATAAGTTACAAGTGACCTGTAAATTAGATTCAATCTCAATAATTTACCACAGCAGCATTTTAAGAAAAATTAAACTATTCAACGACAAATATTGCGCTCTTTTTAATTCTTGTAAAACAAAATAAGATATTGAAAGCTACTAGAGTCTTTTGGACCATTTCCGAAAATACTGCATATTTTTTTCAGTTCAATAGATTTGAATATGAATATGAATATTGAGTGTAAACTAAACCGACGTATTGAGAGCAATCATCAGGTATCATTGAAAAGCCAAAATTCTGCCGAGCTAGGTGTCACATCACTTGTAGTGACGAAGATTGGCATCAGCCGGAATATTAGACAGTTTGGGAATTTCCGACCAAGCAGGTGCTGTCATTGTGTCTGGTGCACTTCAAGATGTGGGCATTATATCACAAAACTATGAATCAAATGCTATTGACAGAAAAAAATCGGCATGACAAAATAAACCAAAGACCACTCCATCGTTTTATTTATTCTCTTTAGTCATTTGTAAAAGATTATGATCATGGCCATTTTCTTTAAACTTTGATGGGTGTAAAGACAGACTACATCACGAGAAAACAACAGAAGAAAAATCATAATAGAAGCAGACTTGAGCTTGAAAAAAGAACTTGGTTCCGAATACATTGGCCACATATATGTAAATTCTGGGAGAGTACCAAACAATTTGAAAACACGATGTACATTTTTTTGTCATGTGTTAACAATAATATACATGTAACAAAGTTGGTTGCGATCGGTTGCGACGGAATATCTGCTAACATAGATGTTAAATGATGTGTTATTCGAAATATGGAACTAATCTTCAAGCGCCCCCTACAATGGTTTTTGTGCTAGTTACATACCAATGAGATTCCACTATGTCATCTTTTTGCAGCGTGGATGGAACCATGGCTGGGCACAAATGTTTCACTGGTGAAATAGAAAGATTATTCGCAGCATGTTAGAAGCTTTTTGTATTTTCATTTATGTCTGTATATGAATTCTAAAAGCGCGCGAGTGAAATCAAACGGTGGGCTGTAATTCTAATCATTACATTAAAAAATATCTATATTTTCCATTTACCAGCTTTTTGACCTTTTGCGACGGATTACATAGATTTAATTAAATGGGAAAATGTGTTGAACCTCCACTAACTGACAGATTTAGTAACGACTTGATTTCAGAAGCAATAGGTAAATCCAACAATCATTCCAGTGTCAATAACATCTACTATCAATAATATCTATTCACGCAACACTCACTTCTACAAAACTAATAATCAAAAGAGTCACGGAAGTATTTCTGCTGTGTATGGACCATACATAAGAGACGGTTTTATAAAAATTGAATTGATTTACAAAATCTTATGTCGATTTTCAATACCGAACGTCATTATCGCCAATGGCAATGTTGACCAATTTTCTTGATTTAATACTAATGAAGATGTTAAATAAGAAACTAAAGTTTTTATCTTGTAATCAATTAAATATCCCCTCATTTCAATAAATGTTAAAAATTCTAAAATTTATATTTTATTTTACAAAAAAAGAAAAAAAAATACCGTAAAAACGTTTAAATGCATAAATTTGAGTCACAGTGCGGCAGATTTAAATTTTGAAATTAATTTTTTTAATTATTTTTCTCATACTCAAAATATAATATAACATCTTTTACGCATAGTTAGGTTTCGGATAATATTTTAAATTATTATTTTGAATCAAAAATCATCTAGCCAAAATTAGGTCTTTTTTCACTTTTTTTCGAAATTCAACCTTATTGTGGCAGTAGTAAAATTTGAAATTAATTTTTTTAATTATTTTTCCCTTAATCCCCATCCAAGAGAACATCTTTTCCGCATAGGTAGGTTTTGACACTGTGAAAAAAAAATTTCGATCCACCCTATTATACAATGATGGAAATTCTACGCTCCAAACACATGCTATGTAGTTTCCATAGTAAAGACGTTCTCATGTTTTATTCGAGGTTCAACATAAATTACAGCATGTTTGCATTTTCTTATTATTAATGTATCCTGCAATGTTCTACATGATCCATAAATTCACGTAAAATTCATCGGCCTTGCATTTTTACACTTGAGTATCATTGGTTTTTATAAATTTAGCTATTTTTGTTTAAAACTATTCCATGTTTGTTTTTAACTTTTTACCGATAGATATGTACTTCACTTAGAATTGTTCTATTCCACAAATGATTACATAAATGATGCTTGAAATATAATGCATAAAATATCCCTAAGCAAAAAGTTTCGTAGTTTGTTAGACCATAGTATTAGTATATTTATACCACGACAGACTAATTACTCCTTTAAGTATTTAGATGAATTATTCAGAGTAAACGATTATATAATATTAGAAATTCTACGCTCCAAACACACACTGTGAAATTTTTATCGTCAGGACGTTCTCATCTGTTTTAAGTGTTTCAACGTAAAATCCACTATTTTGAGGGTTTTCCCTTCATTGAGTAACTCAATGATTCTTGAGTATCATGGTTTGTATAAATTTAGCTATTTTCTGTATAAAATTATTCCACGTTTTTTTTTAAACTTTTTACCGATATAATAATATTTTAGTTAGAATTGCACTATTCCACAAATGATTGCATATACGATGTTTGAAATATAATGCATAAATTTATCCTTAAGCAAAAAGTTTCGTAGCTTGTTAGATCATAGTATAAGTATATTTATACCATGAGAGAGTGATTAGTCCTTTAACTACTTAGATGAGATATTTAGAGCAAACAATTATATAATGATGGAAATTCTATGCTTCAAACATACACTGTGGAATTATCATCGTCAGGACGTTCTCATTTGTTTTAAGAGTTTCAGCGTAAAATCCACTATTTTGAGGGATTTCCCTTCATTGAGTAACTCAATGATTCTTGAGTATCATGGTTTGTATAAATTTAGCAATTTTCTGTATAAAATTATTCCACGTTTGTTTTTAATTTTTTTCCTATAAAAGTATTTTAATTAGAATTGTTCTATTGCATAAACGATTATATATATATGATAGTTAAAATATAATGCTTAAATGTATACCTTTTTCTATAAATTTTTGCCGATACATATATACTCTAATTAGAATTATTACTATTCCACATTATTATTCCACAAACGATTGCATATATGATGCTTGAAATGATGCATAAATTTATCCCTAAGTAAAAAGTTTCGTAGTTTGTTAGACGATTTGGTATACTTATACCATGACATTGTAATTTACCCTTTTACTAATTAGATGAAACATTCAGAGCAAACGGTTTATTGGTGATGGAAATTCTATGCTCAAACGCATGCTATGTAATTTTCATAGTCAAGACGTCCTCATGTGTTATTCGAGTTTCAACGTAAAATCCACTATTTTGTGGAATCTTCCATCATTTACTAACTAAATGATTTCAATGATTAACAAAATATAATTATTTATTTTAACTAATTGTGTATCACAATGTAGGTACATTTTCACTTAGCATTTTTTAAATTAAAATAGGATTTTGTTTTTTTTTATGCCTTGTTCATAAATAATGTGTAAACATGCACCTTTTATTAAAAGTCCATTAAATTAATTTAGAAAAAGATTAAATTGTTTTCTGTGTTGAAAGTTTGAAAAATATATTATAATATATATTATAAATTAAATCTTATAAATAAATTTAAAAATTTTATTTTCCATGATCAGTTTAATTTTTTTCTAAAATACATTCTTGTTTTTTAAACACTTTTTACATTTCAATTACAAGACAGAAAGTCTTTAATATATTCGATCGGCATGCATGTGTATACGATTAATGTGTATGTGTATTAGATGTCATTCTATGGTATATTCAATGAGAATATATGCATTTTCGATTATCATACTCGTTGATAAATGCCAAATTAAAAAAAAAGTTACATACATACAACAGTCGAATAATTTAAATGACTGATTTTCGAAAAATCATTCTATGTTAGAATAAATTCTGAATAAATAGATGAGTTAGCAGATCGTAGTATTTTAAAACCTAATTCACTCCTCTATTTATTTTAGTATAATTAAATAGATATAAATATCAATGAATTATATGCATTTGTATTTATAACGTGTCACACCATACCCCTAATAAAAAAAATACACTATATACTTAAAATATATAGATCAATTTAATGCTTCATTTAAAATTGATTTTCATAAAATTCTATCAAGTTAAACAGGAAGCAACAAGAAATGCTAATGTCACTACTGATGCTATTAAGGCATTATTAGTCTTATAGAAAATGACGTCATATGGAAAGAAGCATGGATCCGTAAGTATTGCAAATTACAAAGGGCTATAAATAAATAAATTTCTGGAAATGTTATTTTTCTTTTTTTCATAAGAAGAACATTTTTTTGTCAATAAGACGCAACAATTAAATGTAGTAAAACTTAGAGGAAAGTATTTAATATGAATTATGAAATACATTTGCAAATGGATGTTATTAGAAATCAGCTATTGAACTAATCCCTAGATTAAGTACTTTTTAAACGCGTGAGACAGGAAATCACTCAGCTAATTTGTATTTAACATATATATGGATCATAAATTTTTTGAGATATTACCATAATTTAGTGATTACTTGATGAAAAAACTAAGTATTTTCCAGATCTTTTATTTGGAAAGAGCACAAAATAAATAAATAATTCTTATATTAGCACAAGAAGTTTATTTTTTTAATCAAAATTATGCGATTTCATTTAATTAAGTTTATAAAATAGGTAAAATATATCGGGTTGATGAGGGCCAGTTTTTCTCCATTAATCTTCATACATAATGTAAATTATATATAAATCATAATATAAAATTAGTCATTTTATTAGCTTATGTATTTAATATTTAACTATAAACAGATTTATAATACTGTCATTAACAAAATTATATAAAAAAGAACAATTCATACTTTGACTGATATTTAATTACAAATGAAACATATTATCATAACTATTTTAATTAGTTCAGTTTGTACCCTTAGGGAACATTTTTGTAAATTTTTCAGTAGACTTGGAGAAAATGGGAACAAATACTTTTGCAAGTTTTCTTTGATCTTTGCTGTCGCAAACTTTGCCTCGGGTAAGTCAGGCAATTTGTTCACTTGACATAGAGAAGGCAAAAATATTACATCTTTGAAAACAGCTAGCAGCAAAATGTAAAGATAGCGTTTATTACTGTATTCAAAAGTTTTAATTCGAATGTGAATTGCTTATGATACATGGGTTTTTTTTAATTACTTAATTTTGATTTTATGTTACACTGAGTTTAAAACATGCTTCACAGTTGAAAAATCTGCATAGAATTGTATAAATACATAAGTTTTGCATTTTAATTTTATTTCACTAATACATATATATATATCTATATCTATCTATCTATCTTTATATGTATATATATATATATATATATATATATATATATACATATATTTCATTGAGTGTCGAGGCTCATCACTCGTTTTTTCCCATTACATTTTAAACACTGCAATCTTCTTTTGAACTATATTATAAACAAGAATCATTCAGTGTGCTGTCCGTTTCTTCCTAATTTCTTAAAGCATTAAAACCTTCAAATGGAAGTATTTGATAACTGCTACTTTTTACCAAACTTTTAAATATAACTTTTTGCCAAAAGTTACCTTTATACTAGTACATCATCTGTGTGAAATTTTACCGCTGAAAAAAAATGGTTTGAGCCTGCGCTTTTGCTTCAAAAATCGAAATCTTGGGTCAAATTTGTCATTTTTTGACATTAAAAAAAATAAATAAATAAAAAAAAATAAATCCTACAGAGCTGGTTATTATTTAAAAGTGTTACTTAAACCTATTTATTTATCTGCTTAACATATTTAAACTATAAAACAATATCTGTAGTCTGTATAATTGATGCAAATCTGACAACTTTTGGTAAAAGTCAGTGTTACCTCTCTATTGAAGCATACAACGAAATGTTGCTCTGAATGCATTTTTTTACCTAGCTTCTTTCTAAACTGCTCTGTATATAACTCATAGAGGTGGCTGCATTTCATATCCCATCCGTCTCAACCACCCAGCCATCTAGGCCCAATGTTTTATTTATGTATTAAATTGTTATTTATTTCTGAAGATGGGTATAAGTTTTCTCTTAGTATCAAAGTAGTTTACCTCTTCTTTGTATTCACTGACTTTGGATGCTGCTGGTGTCACCTGCTGCACGTATATTTTTATATCTTGTACAACAGAAGAGAAGCTGAATATTGTATTGGGTATGTTGTTAATTGGACCTATTCAGCAGTCTATTATCTTCATTACAATTTCATGCAATTAATGCATTATAATTGGAAGTTCTGTTACCACAGCATTTTTTCAATCAATTACATTTTATATATAATGATTTTCCTTAAAAATTGATTGAATGAATTAAATTTCTATTATGTCATCGTTTACTGTATCTATTATATTGAATATATTTTGAGAAGCTAACTGTTTAATACTATGACGATCGCAGAGGATTGCAAAAAAAATTGGCGTTTAAAGCAACAAAGTTTCTAAAGAAGTTTTAGTATTTGTTTTATGTCGTTTCCTGTGTAGTTTCGTAGTCGAGTAATTTCTAATAAGTGTTTAGACCTATTCTTTAGGTATGTATTACATTTGAAATAAAACTCCCTGTGGTATAAACTTGGATTATATATTTTGTGAGTAAACCTATAGACTCTAATTGCCAATCTGTGCTTATATAAAGCGGAAAATTTTATTTGCTTTATGAGCTGCCTTTTGTGTAAGATCTTTTCTAAATTCCTATTCCCCATTTTTCTGAGAAATAGTTTTCCTTATGAATTAGCTCTGAAATCTCCAACAGAAATTTCTAGTATGTTCTGGGTATCTTTTTCTGAATTTGAGGAAATAATATTTCCAAATTATTCTCTATTTTATAAAAAATTGCAATAGGAAGTGAATAGTACGTAGACAAAGATTTTCCTATTGATCCAGTGAATCCATTTAGATTAGAACCTTTTATATCGACTTCTCTAATAATTGATGCAGAGGGAATTCATTGGAGTTGAAATAACACACGATCCATTATTATACATAATTCTAAGCATAATAGTTGGCATGCAAAATCCCATGCAAAATGGTTGACAGCGAGAAGTAGATTTCTCCTAATTTTAAATGAGTACTTATAGTCGATTAGAGTCTCTACATTCCCTCAAAAAGCACTATGCATTGTAAGTTTACGCTCATTATAGTTCACTATCAATTGTTGCCCAATTAAAAAAAGGGGATCTAAAAGTTAATGGAAATTACCTGGCTACGAAAACACTTAGAAAAGGCATAAAACTAATGCAAAAGAAAAGTTATTTACAACAACAGTTGTTCTGCACGAGCCGGACAAATTCTCATTGCAATTCTCTCTGACGATCACCATCACATTAAACAGCTCACTTCTCAACATATAAAAAATGCAAAAATAGAATAAATGACAGCATATTTATAGTTGAAATACCTGAAATCATCTTTGAAGCAGATCATTACTAAAAATATATAATTGCCTGAAAAATGTTGTGGTAACTGAACTTCCAATCACTTTCATCAATTGGATGTAAGTTTGATAAAGATAATAGATGGTCGAATAGATCCCTTTAATAATATTTCCGTGCATTACTCTGTTTTAATTTTTTTTGTATAAGCTGTAAAACTATACATTAAGATAGTCACAGCAGCATGTGGATACAAAGAACAGACGCACTAGGTTGATGCATGCCAAACTTGGCATTAAAGCCAATTTTTAAAAGTTTTAAAACATGCTAATAAATAACAATTTTTTTTAAGAATTAGACCATTTTCCAGAATTTTTCTCAGGCAGTCATGTGCTGAAAGAGCTTTCATCTTTATTCAAAGTGGAGTTGGTCGAATAAATGTTTTCGAATAAATTAAATTGCAAAAATATATCTAATCTGAAAGTCATTAAAAAATACTATTTTTATGATTTCTTATTTCGCCAATTTTTTTATAGGAATGATAGACTTATTTTGCATTACCTTCCTTTTGATTAACTTTATTTTACAATACGATTAACTGCTGGTGAATTACAAAATATTTTTCATGTTTCTTACAGATGAATGTAATGCCTTTCATATATTGTGATGCATCATAATAAATTTTTTATAAATTTATTAACTATATTTACTTTAAATCATTTTCCTCTTCAGAGCCTAATGTATCCTATATGATATACACTTTTAAAATTGTTTTCAGACATGTAAATAATTCTGAAAAAAAGACATTTTTGATAGCAGAACTAAAAAAAATAGCAACTTGTGTGATATAGATCTATTTTTGTCAGGTACATGTTATTATAAAATGACTGCAGCAAGTACAATGGCTTGCATAAAAAAGTGCGAAATGTAGAAAAATAAAAACTTAAACAGATTTTAAGTATGTTAAGGAATTATTTGTAGATTCCATTAGTAAAATAAAATTATTAAACATATAATTATTACATTTTTGCAATGTAAAAAGAATAAAAGAAAATTTAAAACTCTGACGAATCGTCAAAAAATGTACTTATTGAGTTCCAATGCATTATCGAATTTCAAATGCAAAATAAAAAGAATTTGATTTTTTTTCGTTTTTAAACTTTCTAAATTACAGGTTGTTAATATAAATCCATAACTGAAGTTAAAAATGTATACATTAATGAACTCTAAATTCTAAAGAATTAAAAAAATAAAACTCTAACATCAATATATTACATCCATCTTCTTTATGATTTAAAACAATATCTGAAAAAAAAAAATATATTTATCCAAGTAAAAAATACTGAACAAATCTGCATTAACATTCATAATAATTTATGACAAATATAAACAAAAGTACTGGTAAGAAAAAAAAATTAACAAATAAAAATTATAATGGATTTTTACTAATGTTTTGTTAATTAAATTTTATTAACATTCAACTGAGTGCATTTGTCAAAATAAAAAAAAAAAAAAATAAATATTCATTAATTTAAATTTATAAAAACAAGTTATTTTTTTATTATGTATACAATTATTGTTCTAATCCACTCCGCATTAATACTTTTTCGCAAATACATTCAAGTGAATGTATAAAAAATGAAATTTAATTACTCACATAATTTTAAAAATAATATTTATTTAACATCAATAAATACTGTGATTTTTAGACATAGGTTTTAACGTTAATTATAAAATCCCTTTTAAACAAAAATTACTTAAATTTAAGATGTTATTATTTTTTTAAAATTTATTTCTTACTCTTTTTATTATTAGCACTTTCCAACCAAGTTGAAAAGTGCTTATACGTTGGGTTTGTCTGGCCGTCTGTCCGCGCTGTAACTCTCGTAAATATACTCGGATTATTTTTATACGTTATTGAAATTTACCCTAGCACAAACCCTATTGAAAATGAAGTTTCTACCATGATTATTTTTTTTACAGCGTTAGGCAAAAGTTTACCATTACATTACAGCCTATGGGGAAAAACGTTTCAAATGAATTTTAAAGATGTTACACCCTGTCAATCATATTAAAATTTATATCCATTTACAAAATGCATTAAAATATGCATTTTGTAAAAAATGCGGTGAAAAAATATTAATTAATCATTTACAGGGACACGCAAAAGTATTGCATTACAGAAAGGTGAAAGGGGGAATTGTGTGCGGTATATTTTAATTATGTTAAACAATTTCATATATAATAAAATTGGTACGTATAACTGGGGTTTAATATAAATTATAATACATCGTTATGCATAATATGAAGTACATAGTATTTACAGGGACGCACAAAAGTTTTCAAATAGTACATTCTTTCCGAAGTACTGTACATGCATCCGATGATAGCTGATGGATGAATTAAATGAATTTTAATTAATATATGTACATACATTAATGCTCCACTAAATCTATGCATATTATATAGTGTTTATAAATACTATAATTGATATACATGACTACCCAAAAGAGGTTTCTGAATATGAACTGAAATTACTTAAAAGTGGTTTTTAAATAAATTAAGCATTTTTACGCTGAACTGCATTCACTTAACTAAGAAATGTTTGTAGAATATAAATTAAAAGAATATACAGGGCCACGCAAATAATTGATTACACGGACGCCTTTGAATGACCAATAGATCAAATACCTGTTCAACAGTATTGAAATACATATTTGGCTATATACAATACAGGAAATTATTGCCCTAAATAACGAAGTTTTGTTAAGGATATCATGGTGTTGGAAAGTGCTTCATAATCTATGCTTAATGCATGATTTTTCTTACTTGTTTTTTATAGCTTTATTTTATACATTAACATTAAAAAAAGCAACAAAGTATTATTAGTCATACAAAGAAAAGTAATAACTTTATTCTAGCATGTTAGTTTTTTTACTAGATGAAGCGTAGAATTAAATAGTCATTTATGTGAAAATGAATCTGTGTGTGATACGCATATATTATGACAAATATACGAGAAAATTATATCGTACATAAATTTATCATATGACATACAATTCTTCTTTTTAATGGACTGCGATTAGATGTTTAAATGATGATAATCAAATCTGATATTTAACGTTAATAATGTGTATTGAAAAGGTAAGATTAGCTATTTTTAATTATAAATTCCTTATACAAACGGGAATAGCCACATACAGGGTGACTGAAAATTATTGGCGCATTGTTTGACGCTGACATTCTCTATCCAAAATGTGAAAAATATTAATTATTTAATTATTATTTTTTTTTCAGTTTTTGCAAATTGTTTTATAGAATTCACAGCTATTGCATTCCTTACTTACATTTTAGGCTCTTTACATTCTATCTTCATTGTTAAACTATTGCGCAAATGGCGATAAACAAGGGAGAAGACACCAACACATTGCATCTAACCTGAAAGTGTTACCTCCAACAGTGCAAAGGATTGTTAAACAGTGGGAAGAAGTAGGAAACGTTGATGCAAGTAAGAATCCGGTCGACCGCTTTTCGTCGTCGGCGCATTGTTTGACGCTGACATTCTCTATCCAAAATGTGAAAAATATTAATTATTTAATTATTAATTTTTTTTCAGTTTTTGCAAATTGTTTTATAGAATTCACAGCTATTGCATTCCTTACTTACATTTTAGGCTCTTTACATTCTATCTTCATTGTAAAACTATTGCGCAAATGGCGATAAACAAGGGAGAAGATACCAACACATTGCATCTAACCTGAAAGTGTTACCTCCAACAGTGCAAAGGATTGTTAAACAGGGGGAAGAAGTAGGAGACGTTGATGCAATTAAGAATCCGGTCGACCGCTTTTCGTCAATATTCCAAGAATTCGAGACATTATCAATGAGATAATTATCCGAAATGGTTATATATGCCAGAACTTCTTTACAGAGTGTCTGGATATTTTTCGACATAGATTCCAAGATATTGTTAAAAGCTCTCTTGGAATTTGCAGTTATCGTCTTTACCATGTTATTTGTCAAATGATTCCAAATGAAAAATACCTACGATATAAAAAAAAGTGATCCTAATTATGGTGTAGTGCTATGTCTTAGATCTCATGGTCAGAATCATAAAATTTCAGCATTGAAAAGGCACACAACCGTCAAAACAATCGAGAACAATTCGTTAAGTCCAAAGCAGAGAAATACTAAAATAACGAAAATCGTCACATGATCTTTTTTTTTAATTATTATTGGTTTGGGTAGAATTTCCTGCCGTGGAGAAAAAAAAAATTCATTTGATTTTTATTGATAAAAACTTGAAAATAAATGTAGTAGCGTACCAAGACGAAGTATTGTCTAAAATTGTGTCCCGTGAAAGCGAAATAACCTTAACCAAATATTGCAGCAGGATGAGGTAGAGCACATTGAACAAAAATTACATTAGCCTTCCTCGAATCCCACATCTCTGGTTATTTAACAAAGGATGAATGTCCTTCAAACAGACCAGCTATCAGTTCGCTGGATTTTTATGTAAGGTGTTTCATAGAAGAGAAGCTAAACGGTAAGAAAATATCTAATTTGAATTATCTGCGACGTGAATTTATCAAGAATTGGGATGATACAGCTCACACATACCTGTGGCGCATGATAAATTCTTTGAAAGCCTCGTTTGAAAGTCTACATAAAAGCGAATGTTGGAAATTTTGAGAAAGTTGCTTAAATAATGTATGTTACATTTTTTGTTTTATTTCAATAAAAATAAAGTCATTAGATAGCATATATTTTTTATAGCATATATTTTATACACCAGAATGGGATTCATGCGTAGAGGGAGGATGCATGCTAATACTTTTCTGCCACCCTGTACATGAAATATTCTTAGAAAAATGTATACAAATTAATAATAACATCTTTGTATGGAAACTAAATTATCCCCTAACAGTTGTAAACTATAATTCTATAAAACAAGTAAATCTGTAAATAAGAAATTCCAGCGAAAGATTTGATGCTTTTTCTTTTAAAAGTCATTTCTTTTTTAAAATTTATAAATGTTTTTAAATGCTTATATTTTTTGAAGATAAAGAAAACTTACGACATTTTTACTTAAGAAAGGACTTTCTTACTCATATTTTGGATTTTATTGATTTTTTTTAATTGACTCCGATTAGCAGTTTCAAATAAAATGTTAAATAAAAGATGGACAAGTGGATGAGAGTGAGATTATTCGAAGATTACACAGACTATGCCGTTTAATGTTATTTTCGAAATGCTTTATGCTTTAATCAATAAATAGAAATTCTTAATTTCTAATTATCAAGTTCTTAACAATTTTCAATAAGGACATATTTGGCGTTTCAATCAATTTGATTTTAAAATTATTACGTATAGAAAATATTGTTTTAATTATTTTAACAATATTAAAGAACTCCTTTTTTTCCAGAAATCAACAGATTTTAAAATAATTTCCCATCTCGTCAAAGTATTTCGATTTGATTGATTTTTTTATACATTGTGAGATGCATTTCCAAAGCAAATGCTAAATAAACAAGTTGGAAATTGCACGTGAACGTAGCAAATGAGGTGCGTTCGTACGATAACGAAGTTTTAAAAATATTCAGATCTTGCTGCTGTAGTACACAATACTTCGGATATAGTATAATGATCGAACACCTCAGCAACGAATATCATATTCATAAAATTTGAAATAATTTAATATAATTAAAACACGCCCCAAACAATGTTTCCCCGTATAGCATTATGTAATGAAATACTTTTGTGCGGCCCTGTAATTTGATAATAAATATTCTTTGCAGCACAGATTGTACAGAATGTATATTTTAGTATATATAGATTTCATAGGCTGATGCCAATTTTATTATGTTCGAATGAGTGTAACACCATTAAAATGCATTTGAAACTTTTTCCAATTGACCGTAATGTAACGGAATAGTTTTGTCTGTCCCTGTAATTGATTTATGCATCCAATTTTCATAAAATTTGAAATAACTCGACAAAATTATGTAATAATTATACGCTTTAAATTTCAAACGATTAAAAACGAATAAAATTCATTTGCAACTTTTTTCCCCATTGGCCGTAATGTAACGGAATTTTTTTGTTGTCCCTGTAATTGATCTATGCATTCTATTTTCATAAAATTTGAAATGATTCGACAAAAATTTGTAATAATTATGCATTTTAAATTTCAAACTATTCAGTTGGGTAGTTTTTGCGTTGTCATATGCGGACAGACAGACGGACTGAACGACAACTATAGGTGCTACGTATTTACATAATTATGAACGCACCTAAAAATAGACACGTGGGGCAGAGTAACAGAAAGTCAAACAGACTCTTCTGTTTAATATTCTTTTAAAACACCTTTATGCTTTAATCAATATATCAAAATCATTCTTTTCTGTTGATCAAGTTCTTAACATTTTCCAATAAGGATATAAATGGCTGTCTCATTACTTATTTCTTTTATTTTCTTTCCCGAACCCCATATTTTTCTCTTCTATCAATTTAGCTACAGTTTCTTCTTCTACAAGTGCTTCTTTGATCTAGCGCTATGTGTTGCACTCTTTGCAATTTCTACTCTTTATCTTTCAATTCATTATTGACCTTGCCCTCTTTCGTACAAGTGTTTTCTTTAGTTGATGACGAGAAATTACAATTTTAGATTCAACCCTCAAAGCATGGTGACGTCACTGCAACGTCGTTGTGAAGTCACATTGTGACTTCGTGACCATTGATTGTCGATGTGACGTCACGTGACGGCGATGTGAAGTCACAGTGATTAAAATGTGAAGTCGTTATGGCCGTTTTAGAGCTCTTTTGTAACGTTTCACAAAGTGGCTACAATGTGACAAATTTGTGAAAAATGTGTCATTTGTGACTAATTTGACATTAACATTGTGACGAAACTGTGACAAAAGCGAGGATATTTAAATTGCCGGAAACATGTTTTTTAAAGTAAATAACATGTTTTGAAGGATATTTATAAATTTCTAAAGATTTTTAAGACAGTCACATCTCAGTCACAATGTGACGTCACTGAGTGGTGGCATTTTGGTCACAGATGTGATGTGACCAAAGTGACTCACAGTGACGTCACTGTGACCATGCACGCTATTAGGGAAATGAGTCATATGCATTATATGTATTTTATGGTGATATTTTACAAACTTTATTTTTTTAATTATAATTTGTAACCGATTTTCGATGTTTTTTTTGCTCAATGTTTTCCTATGTTTTATTTTTTTTGTTTATAAAAAACAACACTATACAGTGGGATTCATAATGATCAAGCAATAAATTGTTTTATTAAAGATTGCCCCTAAACGTATATGTCAATTTCAAAATTTTCATAAAATAGGTGAAAAAAATAATAACACAAATTGCAAAGCAATGATTGATGTATTTGAGAAAATACAAATAGAAAAATTTTACATGCCCCCCCATACATTAAAATTTTAAATTAGACAACTTTTCTAATAAAACATACACAAAAAAGTAACAAAATAAATCCATCTCAGTATTTAGGAAACTATCAGAAATATTAAAATCCAAAAATCGTCACTTAATTTATTTAAGCCCTTTCTGAGTGGCGTAATATTTTGATCTTGGATAAAAGATTTAAATCATACAAAAATTGAACGTATTTAAATTTCAGGCAGTGACTTTCTTTCGGACATTAAAATAATTGCATATAGAATTTCGTTAAAGGTCTTTTTTGAAGTTTGCTGGAAGTCTACATGGGCTGAAGTGGCAACTTTAGAAAAATGTTTGGCCTGGATTGGCGGTACAAAAAGCTAATGCACCGACTTGGCATTAGCATGCCATCTAAATGTTTAGCATATATGCCAAAATTTATTAAGACTTTATAAGAAAATGTCTCTCTACAGACAAACCGCCATGGTAAACGGCTTATCTTCGTCCACGATCCCTACCTTCGTCCCGAACAAAAAGATTATTTTGCGCGAAGCGCTGTCGCTGACAAGTGACAACGAACAACGTCAAAATTCCTTTTTTTTCGACCCGTATTCCTTGGACTCTAAATATAAAAGAAAAAGAAAAGAGAGAAACTTAAAAGAGAAAATACACAAATTAAAAACACTGACAAAGATTTAGTGGGTGGGGCGATGAAACTAGCGATCTCCCTAGCCTACATCCCGAATATGTTTCCTACAACAAGAAATGAGCACGCTCCATTCCACCGACATTGAACATGGGAGCAAATTAAACGTAAGATGCCAGCCGGAATACTATCTTTGTAAGGAGCTAAACGCACTGTAAAAAAAATACCCAAATTGGGTTGAAAGATTTTTGGGTACAGCATTGTTCCAATTTGGAAAGTTCAGTTGGTAGCACAAAATCGTTTTAAAAAAGTCGGATTTTTAATGACATTAAAACAATTAAAATATCTTAGATAGTTTATACATTATACCTCAGAAATTTTGAATAATTTAATGTTAATAATAATCTGCTCTGTTTTGAACCATTTTGGGTTATCTATTTTGGGAACAATACTCTACCATTTTGGAATGATTACTAAACCATTTTAGGAACATTACTATACCCAGAAATCTTTCAACCCAATTCGGATCTTCAATTTTTACAGTGCGTGGAACACACAAAAATTCTTGTAGGTTTATAGTTTTATATTGTATTAAAAAAAAGAACAATAATATATAGAATGCATTGCATATGCATCTGATATATTTTATTGCAAGAATCACCACATCGTTGAAGTACATTTATATTTTAAATCATTGATCAAATAAATAACGTCGCAATTTGTCACCATAAGGCATTTTTTAACAAAGAATATATGTTTAAATAAATGGGTTTCTTGCTCTGTCGTCTTTTTTAAAGAACTAAATTCTTTATTATTTTTAACAGTATATAAACATTTATTTAACCACAATTTCCTATGCATCGTAAACACAAAATAAGCGCAAATAGAATAATAAATTTTCTGAAAATACCTACTGCGAATTAAAAAGAAAAAAGAAAGATCTGCTTTTGGTACAAAATTTAATTAAATAATAGTAATGTTCTTATCAAAATATTTACAATAAAGTGTTATTATACATTTAATGAAGTTTAATTAAGATAAAGTTAATTACATATTGTTTTGAATTAAATTCGGGTGCGGTCATGCATATTAATTAAGATTATTTTATTTTTGAAAAAAAAAAACGAAAAATAGGGGCTTTTCATTGTGTACAAAGTATTTTTTATTGAATTTTTTATGTTGCCAATTTTTTTTGTATTTATGCAATTCCACAATTAAAAAATAAAAGAATATTTAAATATTTTTTAGTAACTAATAACTTAATATTTATTTCTAATAAATATTTCTATATATATTTTTAGTCGTGTACTTAGAAATTAATAACGAAGCCTGTATTAGGTCAATCGGGTGTTTTTCTTTTGTCACAAGTATCGTTTTCGTGAATTATAGAACATACCAAGTTCGAATCTGACTGAATTAATAATGGCATTTGACCCGCATATCTATAGATTAGTAGCAATATTACTCTGCGTTGTTTGTGTTCGGTCTAATAATGCAGAGAGGAATAAATATATATATATAATATTCATTTCACGAAAACTTAAAATGAAATTTTTACTTTTCCTTTAGCAATCCGCAATGTGTATTAAACGGGAGATGCAATAGCGTCAAGAAATAATGAAGAATTAAAACCATTTTTCTTTCTTTTTAACTCTTAGATTATACATATCAGAGGACAAAATCCAGCATTACAGGGTTAGAGAATACACTGTCTAGTCTTAGAATGTTGAATTAGTGTAGTTTTAATTGAAAACTCCGATATCTTTTAATATTTACCAAATTCCTTTGAATATTTACCAAAAATTTAGAAAATGTCTAACCGTTTACTAAAAACAGGACATCCATAATTAGTTATGCATCATCAAATTTCAGTGTTTAATCAGAAATAACTCCTCATATATTTCATCATTCATGACAACCTTTTAAATGTGAATGTCTTATTTCCTTCACAGATAGAGAAAATTTTATTTCTGACGTCTAAAATCTATATTTTGGCGCTAAAAAATAGGCGTATGTGATCCTAATAAATTCTAGTTCGTTTTTCTGTAGAGTTCTAGAGTCTTCTACTAGAAATCGAGAACGTTAATGAACATTTTTGTGGTCAAACGTATTTAAAAATCTCTGCAAATCGAAACAAAAATAAGAGATTATTTGCAGTTAAAAATTTTTGAGTTTATGAAGCTATTCCAGAAATCAAGCGATAATTTCTCACTATTGAAATAATTCATTATTGTAAGTCACCTACTAAACAAATACTAGAAATTCTAGAACATTCTGTCATTTCACTTTGATGTTAATCATATTGGCATAACTCTGAATTTTATATTTCTAGTTAAGGGATTCAGATAATTTCTACTTATTTATAACAGGTGAAGGCGGTATTTTTTTTTCTTTTTTTACTTTTCCGTGAACTATTCTATGTCGCCTCTCCCCCCTTCTAAAAAAGTTGTTCATATTTATAATATTCCTACACCGATAACTGTTTTTAGAAATGTGTAAGGATTATGGAAATAATGTCTCTCACTGTTATTGTTCTCGCATCATTTCATGTTTTACATAATCGTATTGTAAAAAAATGTAATTTTAGAAGAGGTTTGTTTGGAAACTGATGCTTGACTTAGTCATATTTCATAGTTATGAAATCTTTCAAGCATATAATTTCTTAAATTTATCGGTAAAACGAAACTTTTTTTATAACAAATAAAAAAGTAATAATGACCTTTCTTTAAACAAATGAAAAATTGATAGTAACAGATGAGTTATCACAACTAACAATCGATTACACAGAACAAATTTCCATACGATTTCTATAGTATTTAGGTGCGTTCGTAGTTGTAAAAATACGTAGCCCATATAGTCGTCTCTCGGTCCGTCCTTCCGTATGACCATCTGTAAATCTGTCTGCTCGTCTGTCCGTTTGCATACAGCAACGTAAAAATAACTCAATACGAATACTTTGAAATTTAAAATATATCATTTTTGCATAATATTGTCGAAAAAATTCAAATTGTGTGAAAATCGTATGAATAGATTATTATATCGACAACCAAAATCATTATGTGACATTACGTCCAATGGGGAAAATACTTTCTAGAGCATTTTAATGATATTGTGCTATTTAGAACATAATAAAATTGAAATATATCTATGAAGTAGATACGTTCTGTAGTATACATTCTGTATAATCTATGGTACAAAGATTTTTTTTTATTAATTCACAGCATCACACAAAAGTATTCCATTACATAATGGTGTAGGGAGAAATATTGTTTGGTGCGCGTTTTATTAATATTAAACTATTTTGCATTTTATAAAATTAATATAGATTGTTGGGGTTTGCAAAAAAATGTTTCATAAAGTAAACCGTATTGTAAATAAAAAAAAACTGATAAAAAATAGTAATGGAAAATTAAAGAAAAAAATCTAATAATGTTTAAAAATTATACAGAAGACACGTACTAAATTACTAATATTTTTGGAAGAGGTAATTACCAACATACTTTATTAAAATAATAAATTATAGCATATAGTCGTTAGGAAACTTTTCCAATGTTTTCCAAGAAATGTACTTTATTTTAATTTATAATGACTTATACAACAACTACAAATAACTGCTATTGAACAATCAATTGATCTTTTTTTTTTACATTTTTAAAATATATATGAATAGAATTTAAAATATTATATCCTTTTTATTCACTTTAACACACCATATGATTTGAAAATATAAGCAGTCTCTTATATTTCTTATTGCAATATTATTTTAAAGAAATGGAAAAAACTAAATTTTTTTTTCTTAAGTATTCTTTCGAAAGGAAATTATCGAAGGAAATTTAAATGCGATATATTTGATTCCACAAATGTTGAAATATTTGTTTTACTTAAAAGTATTTATGGTAAAATAGCGTAAATGATGGGAAAAGATGGAATTTTTTAGCGTAAAAAATGTGGGAACCAAACTATCATCGGTGTAAACCTTTTGAAACGTGGCCTATCGATCTTTTACGAAGGAAAGAATTTATTCTCAAATATTTTGCAAAACAGGGGTATTATTATCTTTTAAGTAAATATTTATATTTCATATAATATATTATATTTTATATTAAAAATCACAGTTTTCAAACTATTATTATTTAGAGAAACAGTCTTATGTAATATTTTATAAATATATTTGTATGATTACATTGGTTTATATAATACGAATACTGTTCATATAATACAACCAAGGATGTGTGAAAGTTTTCGTCTGTGTTTCTTTTTTTCTTTGTTTATAACTGGGAATTTGCATAGATAAAACGATGGAAGGATAACATTGGAATAATATCAAAATATTATTGTTTTATATAATGCGAAAAAATATTTATATGAAAAAAATCCTCTCAATACTTCTCTTCCCCTTTGTTTTTGATAATGAATGTGCATAGACAGAAACATAAATAAACGGGAAAGAGGAAAAGATAGCCGTTAATTTAAACAATGTAAGATAAAATAAAAATAAAAAATACATACATTATATAAAGGAGCGATCATAAAAGAAATACAGTACATTTATATGTTTTTTTTTTTTTTTCTTGAATGAAATTCTAATATATGCGGCGGTACATCATTTAATAATAAAATATAAGTAAAATGATAATTTTAAATAAATTCTCGTAGAACAGCCTATTTTACTTTTTTATACATTTTTAAAAACTGCTATTAGTTTTTATAAAAGCAACATGCACATTTTTATGTAGTATGTTCTAATGAGTGTGGACAAAAATCGAAACAAAATATTCATGTTTATATAAGAATATTTTTCTTCGATATTTCCATATTCATTAGAACATACTGCATAAAACGCTGCATGCATTATTAGATGTGTGGGATTTTACATTTAATATGATTTATTGTTTCTCTTGTATATTAAAAAAACTCTCAATGTAACTTAAAAAATAATAAATGTTAACTCGTATGTTGAATCCATGCACAAAAATATTAAATACACCATATACAACAAGTAAAAAAATGAAACTCTGTTGTAATTAGTAAAAAAGCTATAATATATATCGAACAAGTAAGTTATAAAAATTTATACAGGGAGAATAGTAAGTTTAATATTTTTCATTTGTATGGATATGCGCTGGACGCATTAAACAAATTTAAAATTTCTCATGATATGATAGTAGTATAGGTAAAAATGAGGTGTCAAACTATTTAAATTTAAAGAATCTTTCTGTATATATATATATATATATATATATATAGCATTATTTTGTCTAATTTCAAGTTCTGTGTCCTCTATTAAAGAAACGTACGATTTTTATGTTAATCGAAGAATAGATGCACTAATAGTATTACATTCTCAATTACATTAGGCTGTCATAAATGACAACATTTTTTGTTTAAACTATGCAGCAGTCTATAAAGACTAAATGCTACTTCTTTTTCAAACATGAAACTGCTTTTTTTAAAAAATGATTTTCTTCCAGTGTGTTATTATTTATTTCTATTCAGTCTATAACTCTATGTATAATTTGAATGTTACTCTATATGTTTAATGAATTATAATTTTAATAATTTTATGAAGTATATTCAGTCATGTGTAAATGGTAAATTATGTAGTCTTTTGTTGGTAGACATCTCGGGAATTAAAACAAGCCTGTGTTAAATACCAAAAATTGGAATTTTCCATGTATCGCCATAAGATATTATAATATTTAAAAAGTGCTTGAAATCACAAAAATGAATGTTTCATAAAGTAACAGCTTTCAGTTTAGTTAAAGAAAAAATGACTGAATGTTTATCAATAAGGTGGTCTTGCTTTACTTTTCTATTTTTTCTGATATTTTAATATACCAGTTAACTAGACACTTTTCTGTTTAACAAATGCAATATACATAGTGAACACTCTCATACAAATTATTCAATATCATGGAATATTAAGACAAATTCAATAATAAAATTGAAAAATATATATGTATTCCGCGACGTTTCCCGAAAAAACTAAATGGGGAATTTGCCTTGAACGCTGAAGCTATTTTAAGATTTTGCTTTAATGTTTTTTTAATAAAAATATGTATGGACTTCCGATGATTTGTCTTATAACATCTAAGAATGACGCTTATACACAAAAAGTAAGATAATAGAATTCATTTCAAGAATTTTTCTGTATACCTCACGAAATGTCTATGAACAACGAACCAGTACGGCAGCAGGGGAAAGTTTTCTTCCTGTTGCCGTCCGTCTATATGTGTGTCTGTCTGTCTGTTTCTGCCTTTGTAAACACTCTCTCCCGAACAAATTAAGATAGAGTCTGAAAATTTGGTGTATACTTACTATGTAAAAAGGGGAAGAAGCCTGTTTAATATCAGTAAACTCGATTATTCGCAACAATTTTTCGCGCACTCGAATTATTGTTTCCGACGAAAGGAATAAAAGTTTTGCGTTTTTTTTTAGTTTCAGGAAAGGTTGTAAAATACAATAAAATAACACAAAGTTTGCATAAAGAACGAAGTCAGTCGGGTAATCTGTTACCGATATATTTGTAGTCTTACTTTCAACGCTCTTCGAAATTTCATGACACTGAATATCATTCAAATCTCAATTCAAAGGTAAATTTAAATTGAATACATGACGCTAAATCCGATGCAATAAACTGTAAATTAATATTATTTTTTTGAGTTTTATGGATGTTTCTTTTACGCAATTCGGTAATACTTTAGTAGCTTGGCGTTTTATATGATTTGTAGAAATTAGTCCGCCATCAGTTCAGTAATACATCATTACTATGTGTTAAAATATTTAACTGAACGTTTAAACTTTATTTTAAAATTGCGATGCATTTCATAAATAGTTTACACATGTCTTATTTTCATATTTTATATTATGCATAACCATAATGGTAAGTATTCCGATGGCTACGCCAATGGCCAGTTTTATACTGAACAGTGTAACTATCTTAAATATAACAAAAAGTTTAAATATATTGAGCCTCGTACTATAACTAAAAGAAATTCATTGTTTTTTATACGTATATATGCAAAAATTAAATCATAAATATGTAAATTTCTCCGTTGTAAAAAAATATTCTCTCTAAAATCCATGTTTGGCGGATATTAATATATATATATATATATATTAAATTTAAATTCCTTTATGCCGGTACATGATGTCCGATGTGTGGTTTTTGGATAACGTTTTGTCATAAGAGAATTTTAAGGAATTATCTAATTCTTTTTAGCGCTTTGTTTTTAAGTCGGTTGACTTTTTAAGCTTATTTTATCTTTTATTATTTTTTATTTTCAAATTTCCTTTTATAACATTTGTTCTTTTTATGTTTCAAATATAAGATATTTCTTTTTAGTTCACCTTTGGAGATATTATCTACATATTACGATATTACCTTCAAGAAATCGCCTTTTAAAACAAACTGCAATATATATATGTATATTGACTATTTGTTTTTTGTCACAGCTCTACATTATCTGCTATATTATTTAATTTCTTAAAAAAAACATTTACTACTGTTATTTAAATAACTATAGCTGTAGGAGGGTTATATTATCAGCAAATATCGTCGTATGTAATCTTTTACAAAACTATCAACTAATGTTATGTAAAAAACACGTTACATTCATAATATTTTAGAGAAATTTAACATAACAAATAAATTCTTTAATTAGCAGCCGTTGAATTTTCATTTTTAATATTATATATCGGTTGTTTTTATAGATTTCTCCCAGAAATCTGCTATCAAATGTCTGCAATGTGAGCCATTTGCGAGAATGAGAGTAAAATTTATCCTACTATATGTGTCTCGCTTAACAGTTTCCTATTAATATTTTTAAAAAATCTATTCTCTTATGTGTAATACACGAAATTGGATTATTTTAATTAAAAAAAAAAACGAATTACCTAATGAGAGTCATTTTGTAATACAGTGAAACCCCGATTTTACGTTTCTCAAGGGACTGAGTAAAAAAACGTAAAATACGGGAAAAACGTAAAATACGGGAAATACATAGAAAGCAAAAAATCGTAGAAAAAAACTAAAGGTAGTAAAGAAGACTCTTTCAAAATGTATTACAATCTATATTTTACGAAAAGAACACTATTATAGATACCATTTTTAAGATGATTTTACTAACACATTTAATTGCGAATCCTGGCATTTAGGTTGAAAATAGTCCGTAATAGTAGATTGTTTTTTAGTCATTGAGTTCAAAATGAATGCAGCATCTTCCAGGATTGAAATACTTTGCAAGTTTTTTTCCTGGTCTTTATGAGAAAGAAAATAGTTTTTCACTGTTTGTAAGCTCTTCAATGCAATATTAAAAGAAGGGACGGCATGTGGTTCTGTTTCTTTTTCTTCATCTTCATCGGTGGACGAAAAGTCCATAACGTCGGCTACGGATGGAGCAGTAGCTCTTTCAGATTCACATGTTGCTAAATTTTCCGGAATGTAATCATTGAAATCATAGATAACTGTTTCGTTGTCATTGTCCGAGTCTACCGCAACTGATTCCTTATCTGTTCTCGGTTCATTAGATGCTACGAATCCGCTTTCTTCAAAACAATGGGAAATTTCAGTGTTGTGTAACGTTTCTCCACGACGCAGAAATAAAATGCATAGCATCTAGAACACTTAACTTTAACTTGCAGGCGTCATTTAGGTTTCCATTTTCTATTTCAGCTACAGCTTTCCGGACAAGTTGCTTTCTATAAAAAACCTTGAAAGATCGAATAATGCCGAGATCACAAGGCTGCAATTTGCTTGTGCAATTTGACGGAAAAAATTCGACATGCACATTAGACAACTGCAAAACCGGATGTGCACTGCATTGATCAATAAATAAAATTATTTTACGATTCTGCAACTCCATTTTTTTGTTTAGTTTGCGCAAAAAGTTTTCGAAAATCGGTTTGGTCATCCACGCATTTTTGTTTGCTTCGTACTTTGTCGGATAACTTATCACGTTTTTGAAGCATCGTGGGTTGCGCGACTTTCCGACAACAAGAGGCGTCAGCTTCTCACTTCCATCAGAATTGCAGCAAAGTAAAACCGTACGACGCAATTTAGACATCTTCCCTCCATGGCAGGAGTCTCCTTTTGCAACATAACTTTTATCCGGTAGGAGGTTAAAGAAAAGTCCGGTTTCATCCGCATTGAATATGTCCTTTGGCTTGTATCCTTTGGTCAAATTTGGTAGATTTTTCTTCCAATCTTCTGTTGTAGCTTCATTTACACTTGATGATTCTCCCGAAAGCGATCTATACACAAGATTATGTCTTTTCTTCATTCGGTCAATCCAGCCATTTGAAGCTGTAAAATCTTTCAAACCACCAAGCCTATCGGCGATTTCTAGAGCTTTTTCTCTTAGTATCGTGCCATTTATAGGTACATTCGCGGCACGAGCTTCTTTAAACCACTTTAATAAGATACCTTCCAGCTCGTCGTACGGCGATTTTTTCAATGTTCTCCGTTTCTTACCATTTTTTTCTCCGACTTTCTCGATGTTTTTTTCAATGCATTCTTTTTTCTGTAGTATGCATTGCAGGGTTGTTACGGGAATTCCTTGCAACTGAGCAAACGCTACTTTGGTTCCGTGGAATTCATCAAATTGTTTAACAATTTCGGCTTTCTCAGCAACAGAAAAGTTTTTGCGTTTTTTACTCGTCATTTTGGCTCAAAAAGGTTATAAATGCGACCACCGCGTGCTAAACAGCATTTGAAAACGTTAAGAAAGGTAAGGATCCCTTTCCCTCCCTGACGAAAGAAATGAGCCACCCCATCTGATTGGTAACTGGTTTGTCTCTTCCCCCCCTCCCATCTCATCCCTACACCAATAAAGTGTGTTGTTTCTTTACTTTGCTCCCCCGCCAGCTACCCTGGGGAGGGAAGGGAGCAGTCCGCGACAGCAGGTGTTCAACAAACTAGGGGGGGGGGACCAGTTTCAGAAGACAGGAGTCTTTAGAATGCGTTTCTGTTTACATAGATTGCATAACTTTTAACAACGTGGATTAAGTTTAAAAAAGCACAAAAGGAAAAATTATTGCTTATTTTAGAACATTTTTTCCTTTTTTTACTTTCTAGAAAAAACGTAAAATGCGGGAAATTCCATAAATAACAAACTTACGATCCGGGTTAAATTAACATTACAACTATACGGAAAAACTGGGACCTGAAGAAAAAAACGTATAATGCGGGAAAAACGTAGATTCGCCGCACGTAAAATCGGGGTTTCACTGTATCTTAAACTGCAAATGAGATGCATAAAAATTTAATTTATTTTACGTATTTCTTCTTAATAAACTATTGTAATGAACTGAACTTTAACAGTTGTTCTCTATAGTAGTTGATTTTGAGGTTTTACCATACTTTCCAGAGATAAATGTAACACGACCAGTTGAAATTTAAAGAAAAATACATTATTTGGCAACCTATTTATACAAAAAGTTCTAAGAAAATGTAAATATGGCATTTTAAATTATATATAATATTTATTTAGAAAATATATAGAAAAATCGCTCAATTTATAGTTATTAATTTACATTTTATGTATGAAATAAATATTATTTATTCCAATTGAGATACTATTAATAATTACGTATTGCATTGTTAATGTTACATTTGAATAACATGCATCAATTAAATTAGAAATTTAAAAAATATTATGTGTAAAAGAATTTATTTTTTCCAGATATCTAAAATATCCCCTATTCATTACATCAATGAAAAAAAAAAAAAACTATTTATTTTTTGTATTTTTTCATATATTTTTTAAACAGGAATGTTAATGAACAAATTTTTAAACATCCCTTCTAAACTATAATTTATATTATAAATTAAAAAAAAAATTCAATTTTATGTCTTCGAATAATTTACAGATTTCAACTATTGCATATTTATTTTAACAATTCGAAAATATTTTTCGAAGATATTTTCACCTCTCAGATGTGCATAATCGCGGAATCATATAAATTCCTTAACAGTAGATTATATGAATCTCCTCGCATTTCCTTATATTTCGAAAGTTTGAATGAACATCTATTTTGAATTGAGCCAGAATGTAGGGGGAACTGGGGTACATTGATACACGGGGCACATTGATATACCCCGTCCACCGCTTACAGGGTCATTACAAGAAGTTCCACAACAGTTCCAAAAGGTAATGCTAGTGCACTCAACTACATACAGAAAGTCTTGGAATGATTCAGTAATTTGATGAAATGGGACGAGTGATGTATTGTTTTTTAGATGAAAAGTAAATTTGAATTATAGAATTGCAATGGTATTACACAATTTTTCCAGTATTTTCAATCGAAAAGAATACTCTCCCTGGCAGGTAAAGCTACTCTTTTTCAATTCCTCACTCTTTATTGTTAGATAAAGTATGAAGTGTTGGATTTGAGACTCATTTTATTCAAAATGGTTGTATGGGGCACATTGATACAGTCTATGTCGGGGCACATTGATACAACCTAAATCCTTTTCTAGTTCATTTTTTCATTACCTTTTATTATTTTTTTACCATACACTCCTTAATAAAACCATTTTTTGTCAAAAAAATTCTAATATTAATTTTCATTCAAGTGAAATAGGTCTAATTTCTTTATATTAGAATAATTTATAGCATTTTTGCAAACAGAAAACGTACGAACTTACCCAGTATCTAATGCTTGTAAAACTAACAAGAGAAAAGGACGACAGCCTGGAAAATCTCAAATTTATATCGATTTTCCAGAGAAAAAATTATTTTTGACATGAGAAATGTTAATTAAGAGAAACAAGTTGCGGAACAGCACAGGATAATTATATTATAAACCTAAATTTTAATATAATTATACTTTATGCTCTGTTTTTAAACCGATTTATAAACAGAAAACCTGGTAATTTTTTCACCTTTTCTAAGAAAGAAGATAATGCTGGTGTTCAAATGACAGATATAACAAAGTTACCACAGCCAATAATCAGAGAAGGAACAGTTAGAACATCAGGTCATTATACATTTCATTTTGATCGCTTTATTACTGCTTACAAATAAATTGTGGGTGATTTGAATTTCTTTAAATAAATGTAAAATGGTTCGCTAACTTTTTTTCTATGAAAAATATGCATTGGTGTTATTTTGTCTCCCTTTTTCCCAGACGTATCAAAGTGCCCCATGAGGTGTGTCAATCTGCCCCGGGGATGAGGCACATTGATACAAATGACTTTTTTTATTTCTTAAAAATACATGCAAATATAGTATATAAAACAACGATTGTACATTTTTATAACACACCACACAAGTTTTGCTGACACCACGTGGAAAAATAACTTGAAATTTCTGCATACTGGACACCAAAAAAATTCTTAGAAAAAAGCTGTATCAATGTGCTCCAGTTTCTTCTACTGATAATTGCCTATACGTTATAATGAATGTTTCAAAGTATATATTAAATTCGACTTTATAGTTTGAAAATTTGCATATTATTAAGGTCATTTATTCATAGTCACATGTGATCATTTGAGTATAAAATGTTTCGTTTATTAACCAATACATCAATACCAGAAACATCTCTTTGATATTTAATTTAGGGTATCCAGTGATTTCCAAATTGTGGTACTCACTCCACTACGGGTAAATAAAGATAATATCAGTAATGTTGAAAATTACAAAGATGGTTAAGTTAAAAATACACTAAGGTAAGTAGTTTTAGTTTTACTAAAGAATATTTTTTATAAACAGTTTCCCTAAGAAAAATAATTTTCCAAGCAGGTTTTTTTTTAATCTCATAGATGGCACTATACGCATCGCCATCACTCGGTAGTTTTAAAAACATAAACAATAAAGTTTTTGTTTCAATTTTTATTTTTTGTTTTCATGTAATATTTTGTTGTATTGAACATTGTGGATTATTTTTTTTTAATTAAAAATATTATTTGGTTTTAGTAAAGTCCTGAATGTGCACTTTGTTGTCTTTATTAATAAGTCACAAAAGATAATTTACAACAATGATATAAATTTTAGACGGTTTTAACGTTGCTATAAAAAATAATCCATGATTCTAGCAATTTCACAAAATTTTAAAATAAACTCATATTTTTCTCTGTTAAAAATATTTACCAGCCTTATAATAATATAAATAAAAATAATAAATATGCGCCAATAAACTCTTAAAAACACTCAAGTATGTGTTTATTTCAGTTTTTGAGATGTAAATGTTATTTTCCATGCATATCCAAAATAAAAATAACAACAATAATAATAAAAGTAATCAAAAATTTTTCAAATATATTGTAAAACTTGGCGATTAGTTTTTCATCTGTTTTTTAACGCTTTCCAACAAAGTTGAAAAGCTGTTTATGATTTCGGTTTGCCTGTCCGTCTGGCAGACTGGCCGCACCGTAACTCTCGTAAATAAACTCCAACAGTCATGAAATTTTTGGATGTTATTGACATTTATACTGGTATAAACCTTAGTGTAAATGAAGTTTCAAGCATGATTAGTTTATTTACTGGGACAGTCAAAAGTTTTCCGTTGCATTTCTTCTTAAACATCTGTATTTATATGTCTAATTCTTAAACCCAATTTTTTTTCTGTTGAATAAAACTTTAGTTATGAAACATCCGTCTGTTTTAGTACACAAGCAACTTCCATTTTTATTTCCATTTTTGGAAATTATGTATATTTTATGTAAATGTACGTGTATTTAAATATCTAGATTTTGAAAATTAAATGCTTCATTCGCAATTAGTTGTGAATTTTCTTATAACATCTTTCATGTGAATTTGTATATAATGATTACTATCATATACGCAGTTATCATATGTTCACATACAGTCTAGACGCAGTTTCCGAGTACAACTCATCTTTGTAATGACAAGACTGGGTAATTAAGAGCACTCAGCTCCTTTAACTATCTCGGTAAAACCTTCAGTGCCAACGGGTACATTGCATGAAATGAAGGAATGCCAATAATCCGCACAGATGCCATGCAATTTCAACTGTTCTCGTATGTTATTCGAATAGTGGGATGTGTTAATGATTTTGCAAATTTGTGATAATTGTGCTGAACGAATTGCACTATAACGTTCATAAACATACGCAGATTGCTGAGTAATGCATAAATGTTTTGAGTTTGTGTAGGACATAGTTGAATGTTTGACATTGGAAATGAATGCCAATTATATTTAGTCCAGTGGGATACATAAAGAATACAGTCATATTATGGTTTCGGATAAAAAAGAAAGGGGTTTCAATGAATATTCATGATGCTGCACTGTTTCAAATGATTTAAAATGGGTTGTATAGCTGAAAGGTTACCTAAAATATACTTAGTAGTAAATGATATACACAACGTTTAATTTTCATTTATAGGAAATACAATTTTTTTTCAACAACTGCGGTTATACTTTTTACGAATTACAATTGTTGGAAAATCATTTTCTGTTTCGAAAGCTGTTTTTTTTTCATTTTACTAATGTTGTGTCTGTTACTTGGTGTATGTGAATTCTATGGATCATATACGAGACTGCAAAAATGAAGAAATCGAATGCATTATATTGGAGGAATACATTGAAAAGAAATTTTCAGGAGCTTTACAGAACTAAATTTTAGTTTAATATATAGTATGGATAAACAAATCTGCATATCATATACCTGAAATGTATAAAATAAATTGAATAATTTCCTAACTATTCATAGAAATTGCTAAAAATGGATTTCAAAACATATTAAGCATTTCGAAAAGTGAATATTTAGCTGTAATATATATTATCTAATATAATATGATATATAATATGTAATATAATATAATATATAATATGTAATATATAATATATAATATGTAATATATACTTTAGTAAACACTAAAAGTATTTCTTTTCTACGCATCTATATTTTATATTAAATAAAACTTAAGTTTTGAAATATCCATGCATTTTAGCACACATTTTATGCTGTTCATGATGTTACCCTGTTTCAAATGCTTTAAAATATTTGTATATCTAAAAGCATAGCTGCCAAATTTTACGCATTTTTCCTACGACAAATATTTTATAATAAATATTGTCTAATTTACTCGTCGAAATCTTAAGATCACACAAATGGAAAATATCTGTATAATTTTAGTGGTAGCAAAAATGCATAAAAGTTGGCAGCTATGTCTAAAAGGTGCCTTCAATAAGCTTACTAGTAAATGGCGTGTTCTCCATTTAATGCTCATTTATAGGCACACACAAAAAAATTTGGTTAGAAAAACTTCGGTTATACTGTCTACAATATGATAGATGTTAGAAACAGTATTTCTATGTCGATAGCTGTTTTTACGTTTTACATGTATTTTGGCTATTACTTGGTGTATGTATATTAATTAGATCATACCCGAAGTTTCACAGAAGACATTGAACATATTTTATTAACAACAAATATTGAAGAGAAAATTTCAAGAACATTAAGTGTTTGTTTACTGAACTAAATGTTAGTTTGCTATATTTTATAGATAATAATTCTGTATATCATGTACAGGACTGCATGAAATATTTCGAATAATTTTCTAACAATCATGAATATTGCGAAAACTGGATTTTTAAATGTGCTATACACAGGGTTCGCACAGTTCTACCACTAAATTTTAAGAATATTTTCGAAGTGTTTCACTGCAGAAAAATATCGGGAAATCTGTGAATGAAGTGGGGTTTACGAATGTTGTGGTTAAAAAATTAAATGTAAATTTTCTTATTTTTAATAGTGGTGCCAGAGTCCTCGGAAATTCCAAGGAGTGTGCGAACCTTGGCTATACATCTTGAATATTGATTAATCAGCTGTGATAATCCACTTTATTAAACAATGAAAGTATTTTTTTAAACAAATAAAATAAATAAAACTTATAAATAAAATAAATAAAACTTAATAAATAAATAAAACAATAATAAATAATAGTCCAATAAATAAAACTTAAGATATGAAATAGCAACAAATTTTAGTATACATGTTACTTGGTTTTTTTTTCTTCTAGTATAGGGAATTACGCATATTTTATCCAAATATACTTGCATTTAAATATCATGCTTTTCAAAATTTTGCATTTCATTTACTATGAAATGTGAATTTTCTTGTATCATCTTTACAAGTACATAATATTATTCTAATTTGCATATTATGATTGCTATAAGGATATACTCAGTCATAATAATTAATTAGGAGCACTCACCTTTCCTAACTGTCTCGGCCAAACTTTCAGCGCCTGCGGATACGTTTCATGAAATGACAGAATGCCAATATTTTGCACAGATGTCATACAATGTCAACTTGCTATTGTTCTCGTATGCTATTCAAATATTGGCACATTGATGACAAGCGTGTCGAAAGGGGCACGTATGACAATTTTTCTGCTGTAAAAATAAAAATATTTAAATAATTTTTAATATTTTTTTTCTATAAAATTGAAACGATTTTAAGAATCTGGATTGCTTACGCGCCCTCCTGCACTATAACTCTGATAAATATACTGGAAATTTCAGGAAAATGATAGTTGTCCTGAGAATGTGTCTAGGTTATCAATGCATGTTTCGTATTAAAAATAAGTAGCAATTACGTTTAGTCCACTAAGAGACATAAATAATATAATTATATTATAGTCTCAGTAAAAAAAGAGGTTTTCAGTGAATATTCATGATTTTACACTGTTTCAAAAGCTTTAAATTTACTGTGAATCTTAAAAGTGCCCTAAAATAAGCTTACTAGTAAATTGCATATTCTGCTTTTAATGTTCATTTATAGTCATACGCAAAACATTTGGTTACAGGAACTTCGGTTATACTGTCTACGAATTATAGTTGTTCGAAAAAGTATTTCTGTTTCTGTAGCTTCTTTCACGTTTTACTTATATTGTGCTTATTGCTTGGTGTATGTTTATTCAATAGATCATATGCGAAGCTGCATGAAAGAAATTGAGTATGTTTTATTGACGGAAAACTTTGAAGAAAAAATTTCAAGAACGTTATGCATTTCTTTACTGAGCTAAATTTTATTTTACTGTGCAGTATAAATAAAAATTCAGTTAACCGTATACAGAACTGCATGAAATATTTCGAATAATTTCCCAACTATTCGTGGAATTGCTAAAACTGGATTTCTAAATGTATTATGCATTTTGAAAATTGATTCCTCAACTCTGATTTTCCACTTTTTTAAACACTGAGAGTATTTCTTTTAATACATATATTTTCTAATAAATAAAACATAACTTATAAAATATCTATGCATTTTAGCATGCAAGTTACTTGAGATTATTTCTACCATTAGAGGAAATCATGTATATTTCATGTAAACGTACGTGTATTTAAATATCAAGGATTTTCGAAATTTCACGTTTCATTCACTATTAATTGCGTATTTTCTTATAACATCTTTCATAGTATTTGATATTATATTTTATATACCATTGCCTAAGCTGCAAACGACGCTTCGGTGAATACTTATGATGTTACGCTGTTTCCAAAATGTTTTAAAGTTGCTATATATCTAAACGAAACCCTAAAATTTGCATAGTAGGGAATGGCGTACACAGTGTTTCATTTTCATTTATTAACAAACACCTTTTTTTACACCAACTTTGGATATACTGTCTACGAATTATAATTGTTGAAGGTGCGGTTTCTGTTTCGATAGTTGTTTTTACATATTACTTATATTGTGCCTGTTACTTGGTGAATGTAAAATAATTGGATGATATACGAGGCAAGACACACAAGAAATCGAATACATTTTATTGACAGAAAACAATGAAAAGAAAAATTCAAAAGTATTAAGCGTTTTTTTACTGAATTATATTTTATGAATTATATTTTAGCTTATTATGTAGTATGGATAAAAATTCTGTAGATTATATTTTGCTATGTATAAAATAATTCGAATAGTTTCCAAACTATTCAGGGAAATCGCTAAGACTAGATTTGCAAAAGTGTCAAGCATTTTAAAAGTTGATTATTTAGTTGTGGTTTTCCAATTTATAAAACACTCAAACTATTTCTTTTTAAACATGTATATGTTATATTATCTAAAACGTATTTTCTGAAATATCCATGCACATAGAACAAAAAATACTTGAGTATTTTTCTTCCATTATGGAAAATTAAGAATATTTTTTTTTGCAAATATAGTTGCATTTAAATATCGAGCTTTTCAAAATATCACGTTTCATTTACTATTCATTGTGAATGTTTTTATAACATCCTTCATAGTATATAATACTGTGTGAGTTTGTATATGATGGTTACTAAGAGATACACAGCTATCATATATGCACATACAGTGTGCACGCAGTTCACAGATACAACACATCATTGTAATAACGATTCTCGATAATTATGAGAAACTCAGCTCCTCTAACTGTCTCGGCGAAACATTCAGCACTACCGGGTATATTTCATGCAATGATGGAATGCCATTACTCTGCACACACGTCATACAATGTCAACTACCTAGCTGATCTCATATGCTATTCGAATAGTGTCAGGTTTATTACAAGTGTGCTGAACTGGGTAGTCTTACACTTTTTTTGTTGTACAAATAATAATAATAATACCTTTTCCAATATTTTTTTTGAACAATTGAAACGTTTTATGAATTTCCTCCTGCACTACAACTTTGATAATTTAACTCAGAATCTCGGATAACTCATAACTGTTCTGATGTTCTGTCTAGTTTACTATAACATGCTTAGTATTTAAAATGTATAGTAATTATATTTAGTCCACATGTCTACTACGTCTACAAATTATAAGTATTGGAAATGCGATTTCTGTTTCGATACCTGTTTTCACATTTTACTAATACTGAGTTAGTTTATTGTAATGCATGTAAACTCTATAGATCATATACGAGGCAGTACAGAAGATATCGAATACATATTCTTGACTGAATACATTAATGAAAAAAAAAAATCCAGTGTGTTGTGACTTTTACTGAACTAAATTTTACTGAACTAAATTTTAGGTTACTATATACTGCGGGTAAAAATATAGTAGATCATACATATAGAATTGCATAAAATAATTAGAATGATTCCCTAACTATAAGTGGAAATTAATAAAACTCGATTTTTAAGTGAGTTAAGCACTTTAAAAATTGTTATTTAGCTATGTTATACCCCTTTATTAAACATTGAAAGCATTTTTTTAAAATAAATATATTTTTTATTAAATAAAACATAAGTTATGAAATATTCTTGCATTTTATCACAAATATTACTTGAGTGCTTTCTTGCACTGTAGGAAATTGTGCATATTTTATGTAAGTGTATATGGATATAACTATCGAGTTTTTCAAAATTTCACGTTTCAACTACTCTTAATTTCTACTCTTAAATGTGAATTTTCTTATAACATCTTTTATTGTATATGATATTATACGAATTTGTACATCATGATTACTGTGATATACGCTGTCATGATATATGTAAATGCAGTTTGTCCGCAGTTTCTGAATATAACACCTCATTGTAATAACAATTCTGGATAATTATGAGAACTCAACTCCTCCAACTGACTCGGCGAAACGGTCTGCGTCAGCAGGTATGTTTCATGAAATGATGGAATGCCAATACTCCGCATACATGCCATACAATGTCAACTATCTAGCTCATCTCATATATTATTCGAATAGTGATAAATTTATGTCAAGTTTGCCAACGAATGACAATTTTTTTTTGCACAAATAACAATAATAAAATCATTTTTTTATATTTTTCTTTCTGTAAAATTGTAACGATTTTATTAATTTCAATTGTTTGCACATCCTCCTGCACTATAATTCTTATAAATATACTCAAATTTCCGTGATATTTATAACTGTTCTGAGGTTGTGTCTAAGTTATCATTGCGTATTTGGAATTTAAAATAAATACCAATTAAATTTAATCCACACTGAAACATAAAGGATATAGTTAAATTATTGTCTAAGTAGAAAAAGAGGTTTGGGGGAATATTCATGATAGTAATTGGTTCAAATACCTTAAAATGTCTATATATTTGAAAGGCTTCATTTCTAAGCCTAAACAAAAATATTCGGTTACAGCAACTTCTGTTTTTACTGTATAAAAATTATAATTGTTAGAAATGCTGTTTCTGTTTCGATTGATATTTTTACATTTTACTAATATTGTGGTATTACGCGAAATCTTTACTTTACATTTTATGAGAGATACATTCCTTTATTTTGACTATTCTTAACAAGAAATAGAGATCATAAAGTTCAAATTAATTTCACATAATTAGAATTATAATGCCAGATGTGGCATATGGCGTGCACATAAGCGTTAAAGCAAAATCCTATAAATAAAAACTCCAATTTTTACATTTAGTATTTTTTCATTGCTAATTAATAAAAAATAATCTAATTCTCATAGAAATGTTTTCTAAAAGAAGTATATCTCATAAGAAGTATTACTACATTTGTTATGCAAAAATCTGGCAAATTGCACTGTTGATATTAAGGCTAAGTTAATAGCAAGCGAGTGAAAAAATTTCACCATCCCTCATCAATTTCAATATTAATCATTTTGTTTTAGATCCAAATAATAGTTATGTGTAATTAGAAAGTAATATTTATTATTTCATATGTTCATTTTGTTACATCTGTTTTACAAAATTCTACAGGATGTCCACTCTCAACGTTACCAGATGGGTAATTCCTAAACTGTAAGTCATAGACATATAGTACTAAATGCAAAAATGTTTTAAATGAGATAAGTTGATATTTTAAAAGCGATATAGATCAATAAAGACATTTAAAAAATACGAAATTTATTTTTTGTTTACGGTATCCTGGCACTACAAGTTATATTCTGAAAATTTACCTGTTATACTGACAAATGAGACAAAAAAGTCCAGATTATACAACATTAATATTCATAGAGAATATTTTAATTAAATGAGTACGTGTTAGGAAAAGCTCACACATGTGTAAGTAACCTACTGTAAAATAAAAAGTAAAGTGACATTCCGGGATGTTGAATTGTTTTTCTGGTCTCTTAACTTATGTATTCCTGAAGCAAAAATAATGCTACAATTAATAATTCATTGATTTTAAAGAAAAAATTCAATTCAAAAATAACATCATACATGACAGAAAAAAAATTAACTTTACCGAAATCGATAATTTCCAGAACTAATATTTTATATTCAGAAATACGCATCTAATATTACAAACCACATTGAAATACTAATTTTATCACTAAACTAAATTCACATATTCATAAATTTAAAGCCATTAAACAATTAAATGATATTCAAATCTGGAAACCGTTTTATAGTAAAGAGTTTAAGAAAAATGATTATACAATTTCTTAGCCACAATTTATCGAAGACATTTTACAAACTCAGATGGAAATAATATCTATTTTATGTAGAGATCAGCATAGATGTTGCAATTTTCTGAATTGCTTTTAAACAAAAATCACTCAGCTGTTAAGAAATATAGTCAAAACTTAGATTAAAAAACTGTTTTTAAGATGAAAAGACTAGAGGTCAACATATATGGACACAGGTGACAGAGAGGCCAACATAAAAATTTGAGAGTTTGTTTAGTGATCCTTTAAAATGTATAAATGATGAGCTTAAAATAATATTCGGTTACAACCAACAAATCACTTTTCAATCTAAATGTAAAAGCACATTTTTAATCTGTACGTTTTGCACATTCAATTTTATAACTTCTTATACTTTTTCCTTACAATTAGAATTAGTTTTGTAATAATTTTCAATAAAAGTTTTATATTTCTCCTTTATTTTTTGTCGATCAAGCATTTTTTTCTCATGCTCTTTATCAGGTTCATACTTCGGGGATCTTTCTTGAGGAATCTAAATTCATAAAAGAAAATTTGGATGACCAAGGTGCAAATAAAAGTTTCCAGTAATCTTATCTAGTGTGCTCTTGCGATAACATTAATGTCAAAGTCTAATATAATACTAACACTTTTTCCTTAGAAAGTATTCATTGTTTCCTGTCTATTGTTCTGAAAATGAGGAACTATTTGCGGCATCCATCCCCAATCCTTTTCAGGATTCGAATATTTTCTGAAGGAATAAGCGATGCTAGATTATTAATACTTTTTAAATCATTCATAGTTCATTTCAAGAAGAGCAGTTAAAAATTACAATACATAATAAATTAAAAATGTCATTTACAAGAACTGACTCATTTGTATTATTAATTACCATTTTATTTATACATAGTATACATAAATAATGACGACAGGAACTTACACTGACAAGAGTATATCATACTGAATATAAAATTTTAAAAGCTAGTGTATTTTGAAAAGTTTATAAATGATGGATTTACTGTGCGATTTAATTAGGACTTTTTCTTTTGAAGGATTAAAAAATCAGAAATTATTTTCTCTTTTCCATACATTGCTATGTTGATACATTTGGGAATGTTTAATAAACAGCAAACATATCTGTTTAAATGAGCAATTAAGTAATAATAGGCAAGATGTATAAACAATAATAAATATGAGAAGCTATAAAGAAAATATGTCCTGCGGATTAGTCCTTCTGTTTAGCTAATATTTAAGGATATCGTTCATCTGATGAAACCCTATTCGTATCACTCCTGTGTTTGTATGTCCATCTTAGAATCTTTACACATATAAGTCATATAAGTCAGACATTTCAAAATTTGTGTACTTAAAGATGAATACCAAATGTCACACGACAAATCATATAAATTTAAGAAAAAATATATTATTTTAAACTAAATTATTTTTTCTACGTCATCCGTTCATTTTTGCGATTTAAATTTTAAAAGAGAACCTTTAGCTAAGATTTTTCTTGTAGGTATAAATATATTTTCAAGGGAAATCATCTTAATAGTAAACAGAAGGTTCTTTCAGCTGGAATTTAAAATTTTCATGAACAAATGGATTTAATTAAAAGAAATGTCGTATTTTTTACCAATTTAAGTATTTCTGTTACATTTATAATTATTTAAATACATTCCCAACAAACACATGACTTACGGCCTGCAGACGATTTCATTGCGGCCAGAAGGAGTTAAGGCCATTTGTAACAAAACAATGCGGTACCGCAAATGACCCGCCGCTAGTTGCGGCAGCTACCGCCGAGCCAGTAACGGATCGGCGATGAGAGAACAGTTACATTTGCTTTGCCGGCCAACTCCTAAGGGTCAGTTTCCGGCAATAATGTAATGGCGTATCATACTCTAGAAAGCAAAGGGCCGTTATAATCTAACCAGCTTTTTTATTTAAAGAAAGAGAGAGTATTTTTTGTGTCTTCATTTCTTTCAGAAATTACTTCAAATCTGGGTTTTAATAAACATATAAATATGTTGTAAGTTTTATATTTAAAACAGTAATATAGATGTCATATTTTTATTTAGTTTAAAAATATTTTTTTTTTTATAAATAATAAAAATTGCTCCCAAAATGTATAAAGTATTCCAAATAATTTCTTCAGGCGCTCTTTTGCATTCATTATTTATAAAAAATAACTAAAAGAAAATGAATAAATGTTTAAAATACATTAAAGATATTTAAAATAAATATTAAAATAGAAAAAGTCTTTAGATTGTTCCTAAATCAGTCTCTGTCTGCTCTCCCCACCTACTCTGTAATGTAAAACTCTCGTATACATACATGTATAATTTTTAGTTGTAAATGCATAAATATTTCTAAAATTGCCTATTACAGTATTTCTAAAATTGGCATAAAAGCCAAATTACTTTTTTTTTTAAGGGAAGATTTTTTTTCTTAAAAATAAAAAAGGTTGTTTTTGGGAAAAAAAAAGAAAAAAGAAAGGAAAAAAAGAAAGAAAGAAAGAAAATAAATACATTTCGATTTCCTTGCCTCTGCAAGCGTGGGTGGAAGACATAGGTTGTGGGCTAATAATTCTCCCTTAAAATGAATAATTTTTCTGTAGAACAGTACATTTTTTAAAAATTCTTTTGTTCATTTTGTTTAAAAAGTTTTACTTTTTTCCTGTGTAAAAACATGCTTTTGACACATTTTGTTACATCAATTACTTTCTGATACATTTAATTATTTTTGTACATAAATGAATAAAAATTGTTTTTGTAATTGAACAACTTTTTTCATTTTTCATGAATGTGTATATCGGAAATGGAATCCACACTTCCATACATTTTTCTTAACCGGCGCCCTTTTACACTCATCATTTATATATTTAAAAAAAACTGAAAGAAAATGAAAAAAAAATGAATAGATTAAAATAATTTAATATAAATATTTAAACAAAAAAGTCCTTATATAAAAGTAAATTTCAGTAAAGGTAGCAGATCTTTCAGAATATGCTGTGAAGTTTGATGTTTTGTACCAAAAAGCTGGACGCGAGAGCACGGGAAATGGTAAAAAAAAACGGAAATAATAAAAATTCAATCGCTTACAAGTTGTAATTCATGCCTAGATTTAAAAAAAATGAAACAAAAACTGCTCAATGACAAATCGCTATAATAATCATTTGGTCAAGATTAATGTTTTTGCGCTTAAAAATACATCACAAAATGTGTAGAAAAGATTCGGGACATTGAAAGGGGCGAAAAAAAAACACATTTTTTAAAAAATATGCTTTTTTTAAAAAAAATTAAAAACATAAGCCCACTAGAATCTCAAGTTAACGAAAAATTTTCAATGATTTCTTTAAAATTACTAAAGATCGTACAATCATTTCTTAAAGTTCTTTCTTAGAGAAGTAAATGCCTAAAACTTTGATAAAAGTATTCTATCGCTATGTATATTTTTTAACTTAAATTTCTGTAATATGACTTTTTATTTTGTTTCAAAAACATCATACAATCTTTTTATTTATGAAAAAAGGGTTAAAATGCAGTAAAACACTGTGTAAGACGGAAATCTATATATTTCGCAAAGATTTTCAAGTCTCTGCGAATTTATTCAAATAGAATAAAATTTATTTATGGCGGAATATTGTCTACGATAGGAAACTTTCTCGATTCAAATCTATTTCGCCTTACACAGTTTACTGTATTTAAAATCCTGAAGAGTTGTCGTTAAATTTGCGAAACGTCTCCTTAAAAAAAATTCCATTAAATATTAAAATACATAAAAATATATCCGGGCTGTAAGAATGTATCGTTAAATAGACATAATTTTTAAATCCAGATACATCAAATAGACGATTATTTTACTATATCTGTAAAAAGATTCCTTATCTTTCTCCCTTTTTTTCTGAGGAATTTCAAGGACACATCAGTGACCTAGCAGTTTTTCGCTGAGTCACTCACCCCTCCTCTCCCCCGTTCCCGTCTTTGTCAATTATCTCTGTCATTCCTTATTCCAACTTCACACCTGATGCTAGCTGGCACGCTGGTGCTGCAGTCTTTATCTCTGAGGATATTTACACATAAAATATTGTAAGTCTTTTCAATTTTTGTCTATTCATTAAAAATTTTTAACTCTAAAATATTTCTGCATCATTTTATTGTAATTGTTTTTATATTAGAACCGTATTAATACGTATTTTGGTTTTCGCAAACGCACAATAACATTTATTTAATATTTATTAAATTTAGTTTTCTTCAAAATTTCATTTAGTTTGTATCATTAAATGTAATTTTTTTACACGAAATGTTTTATTGTTGGAATTATATAAATCGATTTTAAATATTGTGAATTTTTGATGTTACTTTCTTAACATTTTAGTTTTCTTAAAATTAATTGTTTCCATGAGGTTTTTTTTTTTAAAATATATACAACTTTTAAAGAAAAGGATTTTTCACCCCTTTCTAAGTGCGGATAATAATTTCTCCTTGGTGAAAATGCCATTAAAACCAATAACTAAATAATTTTAATGCACTAAAGAAATAGGGTAAAGATAAAACGCAATATTAATTACTCGAAATACTTTTCTGAGAAAAGATTATAATTATTTTGCTCAATTTCGAAAGGAAAAGCTAATATTATCTGATATAAACAAACTAAAAATGTGCACAAGAACGAGAGACAGTTATATATATATATATATATATATATGTATGTATATATATAAAAAAAAAAAAAAAAAAAAAAAAAAAGGTTCGTGACTTATATAAACATCAAACTCTATTTTTATTTATTTTAAATAGCTGTGTGATTTTTTTTTTTTCATAAATTGAAAATGATGCAAAAATAATTGTGATTTAATGTACTTTAATGAATAGACATCAAATATTAACAGACTTAACAATAAGAGAAACTAAACACCACATATATATATAAAATAGATTTATTTTAATATAAAATACATAATAAATCATATTAAGAATATATGTTATTTAGGCGTAAGTTCAAAATGTGTTGAATAAAAAATAATTGTTGAATAATAGCTTGAATGACAAATGTTTCTTCATGAAAAATAAATATAGAAATAATAATTTAGGTTCATTTTTCAAAAATGTATAAATTTATTTATCTTGAGCTTTTTATAAATATTATGCTTGGCATACTGATTTTATTTTTCAAATTGTATATGAAAAGCAACTGTTTATAAATGGCATTATTTATACCTATATTTTTTTTAATGCATAATAGAATAAATAAACAAATTATTAAGTTCAATATGCCAAGTATTGTATTTTGGAAAAATTCAAGAAAAGTAAATTTATGTACACATATATTTATTGTACCTAAATTATTCTTAATATATTTATTATTTATGCAGAAACATTTAATCATTCAAGCAATTCTTCAATAAATATTTTTTATTCAACAAATTTTGAATTTATGCTTAAATAATTTTTATGGCAAGGCAGTGGCAGGCTTTTGGAGAGTAGAAATCATTAAAGGCTCTTTTGCGGGCAGCTTTTGGCTAAATTTAATTCTTACAAAACACAAATGGCATGTCTAGGGCAAACTTCTGGCTAGCTTTGATTGTTAATGGCCTTTAAAAGAATAACTGTGGCCAGTTTGAGGCTGTCTGATATTTTGGTAAAAAGTTAATGGCACACTTGTGGGCATCTTCTTGTGGCCGCGTTCTGGCCGGCGTGACAGTTTTTTGACGGAGCCGTTACGGCAAAGAACGGCGGGCCGTCACCAAACACTTTGGGCCAACGTTAACGGCACCTTTAATGGCCCACAAGTTATGTGTTAGTTGGGTTACTTGTACAATAATTTTATTTTCTTTTTTTAAAATATGTTTACTTTTATATATATATTTTTTAATCTATCTGTTTTTGAAATAGCTCTGCTAGTTGAAAATCTAAATCAAAATATTTTATATTATCAACACACACACTCACAAAAAAAAAAAAAAAAAAAAAAAAAAAAAAAAAAATTAACCGTGATTTTGGAGTATGTCTAGGAATTATTTAAAAATAAAATGCTTTTGATATATTTTTTACTGATGCCATTTTTTGGGAAAAATTGTAACTTATATAAACTTAATATGTAAAGAGACTTTATTTAATTAAGTGTTTTACATAATCAAGTATTTTCCATATGTTATTCAAATTTTAAATTATAATGCATTGCATAGTGTGTTATTTTATGTATGAACAAGACATATAGTGTG